>OX371221.1:6080000-7562500 GCA_947310845.1 Yponomeuta plumbellus | reverse complement strand
TTTGTGTGTGTTTTTCGTGGTAAAATAAAGAATATTCTCTTATAATGTATGTGCCGGTATGTAAATGTAAATGTTAATTTACAAAGTATAAAGCGCCTTTCTTATTTAAATGATTTCTTCAATCCATGGACGTACTTTTTTTTAAATATAGAAGTATCTGTGAGTTTCAACGGTGTTTGTTCGACTGCGACGATCTACTTTACGAATTATCACCTTTGACAAAACCACAAAATAGTAATTCTTACAACCCGAATTTACTTCAAAGCCGCGGTCTTGTATATAACACCAACACCATAATTGTATATTTCGTGGCTAATAATCGGTAAACATTAATTCCCTACTCGTGACAGTGCTGCTTGAGCACTGCTGATGATGCAGGCGCTAATATCGATATCGATATTTTCGATAGCTCCGGCGTGGCACTAGAAGGCGGCCATTTATTGCGACAACTTTTTGGCACCCTTTTTCTGTAGGTACAACGGGTCCATATATTTAGTAGGTCTGTGGTAAGCCATCACAATATTTTGTTGACGTATATAAAGTTCTGTTATTTCGTGGGACATAGTTTAGCAAAAAGGTTCATTCCATTCATTCAAATCAGCTAAAACCTAAGAACTCAAATATCTCAAAACTCACTTTGTATGGAACCTTTTTGCTAAACGTTCAAATGTAGTGTAACAAAAGAAACAAACGGAAATAAAGCACCTCATATTTGAAACTGCCCAGCGAGGAGTCGTCAGTGTGGTGTCTCGTTCTCACGTCCGGTGCACGTGGCTTCGTCACGTTAATGGTCACCTAGGTAACGCGCCAGGGAAAACATAGGCGGGGTTAACATAAAGAACAAAAAAATAATTTAATAAATAAAGTACGTCCGTTCAACAAATCAGATGGAACTTACATGTTGACGTGACGTTTCACTCACTCTCTCACTCACTCTCACTCACTCACCTATTCATTCATTCACACACACACTCCCTCACTGGCTCGCTAACTCACTCATCTCACTCAAAACTCGCTCAACGAAATAAGCCTCGTTCTTGCATCGGGCGCACGCGGTTTCGTTACATCAATGGAAACCAGGGATCTCACGAAAGAAAACATAGGTGGGATTAGCGTACACAACAAAAATTATGTATGAAATAAAATTACGTCCATCTAAAGTCGGCTTCCCACGGTCCGCGATATAGCGGACGGACGCGGACGGCCGACAACCACGTACCCACGACCGGCACGGCGCACCGCCACAGACGTCTGTGCTACCGCGGACCGAGAACCTTCCCACGGTGTGTCGTGCGAGATGGTCCGCGTCCGTCCGCGATATCGCGGACCGTGGGAAGTCGACTTAACAAAACAGACGCAACAAAAATCTTTACGTGACTTCAATAAAATGTTCACTCACTCGCTGAATCACTCATTCACCCACTCCCTGCTTACTCACACACTCACCCTCCCAAAACTCGCTTACTAAACAATCTTCTCAAACATAAGCCTGTGCGTGTACATATAAATGCAATTAAAAACTAACATACAATGATAAGATGAAATTAAATATTCGGCTGATAGTATAGTAAAGTTCACAATACATTTACAGGGTGTGTCAAAATAAGCAAACATTTACATACAGGCACATACATTGTTTCTGGCCCCACACTAGGGTACCCTGTGCCGTGGGAACCCGAAACGGCGACATCACATACTGTCCCCAGCCGGGGTTTGTACCGACCGAAAACTTGGCAAGATTCAAAGTCGATCCGCTCGACGAGTCGAGCTCGCAATGAATTGGTCATTGGTCGATGCGCCACAAGCGTAACAATAGCGAAGACGATCCGCTTCACAGGGTAGGTTACATGCTATTTAAGATCACGTGTGAAGCACCAATGAAGCGCATCATCATTATCAACCCATTATGTCTCCACCGAGGGGCACGGGTATCTGCCCCGAGGAAGGTATAGGCCATACTCCACCACGGGGGCCAAGTCCGGATTGGTGGAGGCTTGTAAGACTAGTGGCTGGTCTTTGTGTCGGAAGTTTTCAAGCCGCCCTAAGGCCTCCGACTTGGCTTAACGACTGCCATCTATCGACGGCAGCCGGCACCAACTGCTTAGCGTGCCTAGCGAAGCACGGAACCTCTCGGAAAAATGCCACTAGCGTTAGTCATAGGCGGTCACCCAACCATGCACTGAACGCGCCCTATGTTGGTTAACCTTCGTGATCGTTTAAGATCACTCAGGCAGCTGGGGCTACGAGCAAATCTGAGGTATTCATATACCTCTAGAAATTGCTATTCCACGGTAGGCACGCTTTGTGACTAAGCCCGCTTCTCTCTCTGAAACAACGATCGTGCCATGCAGTGGAATGTTTAAAAAAAATTTATGACTAAACTCGCTATTTTCTTATTTTGCCACACCCTGTATAATCCTACAAAAGCTAAAACAAAATGCACGACACAAAATTGGCCAAATGATATACAAAAACAATAAAAATTAATGGTAAATGTATTGGTGATAGGTGATATTGTTAAGAAACTTTTTATAAAAATAATGCACTTACTTTATAATTTGAGGCAGCCTTGGTTTAGGATCAGAACAATCAGAAGTTACTTAAGAGTTATTTATTTTAAAATTAACAAGCATGAAAAAGTTTCGTAACAAATCCACCATTTTAATTTTTTCTCCTCTGCAAATACACTCCCAAATAAGGGACGTTCCTTATGGGATCTTTCCTGAGTTTGTAAATTAGCCCGTAAGTCAATGGAATGGTGTGCATGCATGTTAGTGTTCATGCGACTGTGGGGTTTGAATTGAATTGAAAGAATTATAAGTACATACATATATAAAGTAAAAATACTCAATTTGAATCAGTTTGGACCTGCAAATATTTCTTGGAACACAGGCAGAGTAAAAAAAAAGAGGTTCAATCTGAATGAATGAATTATTTATTTTGTCACAAACGTGCTTACAGAATGAATTATTTCGATAATTTTAATTAATTAATTTTATCAAGGTAATGAAACTAGTTCGCGCATAGAATAGAATAGAATAGAAAAAGTTTAAGCATACAATGAATATTGATTTCTATTTCTGTTTCTGCCACCTAGTAGGTACAGATAAATGTTTACTTAAAATTAAAATGATACTTCTGCAGTGTTCTGTATTTAAATTGAAAATTAAAAACGGCTTACAACTATTTTTTTAATATATTTTTTTATGAGTTATTTCATAAACAAAATTTTTTTAAAAAATTTGAAAGATTACTTTACATCTAGGTAGGAACTCAAATAAGTTTAGATACCTTTGCAGTTGTAGATAAAATAATCAAACAAGCAAAAATGAACGCAAAATGCAAAGCCATAAGAGCCAAATAGAATCTTCTTCTCACAGCGAAATGGCCAGTATTAAAAAAATACTGCAGTAAGACGTATTTCAAGAATATTGACCACCGCCGCATCGAAAAACAGCAAAACAAGAACTCTTACAAGCAAAACTGAACACAAAATGCAACGTCATTTGAGCCAAAATAGAACCATCTGCGCTGTGATACGGCCAGTATTTCCTACAAACAGGTCAGCGTCACATAAAAAAAGCATTACAACAGACTCGCACAAGCGAAAACGAACACAAAATGCAACGGAATAAGAACCAAAATAGAACCTTCTTCTGCGCCCGAGGCGATATGGCCAGTATTTCGTACGTGCTAGCCATGGTCGCATCGAAATGCCGGAAGAGTGCCTCCACTCGAGGCAACTGCGAGATGTTGAGCGACTTCGGCCTCTATTGCCGAGGCAGGAGGGGCCATAACCGATCGTGTGAGTTTTGCGCAGTGAAATAATAATTGTAAGCTTGCTTGACGTATGTTGATAAACTATTTTAGTGTCTGTTAATGTTTTTATTTTTTTATGTGATTTGTCTAAAGGTTTGCAACTTCATTTATGTATTTGCTTCTTAGGTAACTAAATAGGTACAAAGTAACGGGTAACGGTATGTCTTACAGTTTCAGACTTTCCCATACTGACCTACCTAAATGAGTCACCCAATATAGAGTCGATTCCACTAAAACTCTTTTAAGAGCGAGTTAAAACCATTTTGTGAAAGAACTCAACGAGTGTTTTAGTGGAATCAACTGTTTATAAGATCGTTAGCCTATAAATAAATTGGTGTGCACACAAAAAGTGAATAAACATTAAATTAATCGATTACAAAGGTAATTATAACTTATTAATATATTCTAACTTATAGTGCAATCAAGTAATATATTAATATATATTAATTATAATATTACTTGAATGCACTATAAGTAGTTAGAATATTGTTTATTGCGCCAGGAATTATATTTTTGAGGTATAAAACCTGTAGCTTTGTTTTATTCAGATGTTGGCAACCCAGTAACGTCAATTAATGCAAACCTTGCAAACATTCAGTTAAAAACATACAAAAAAAGTTTAAATTAAAAAACGTTTTTATTTCCGGTTTAGTTATTTAGCTATCAACCAACGTCCAAACAGGCTTATAAAAAAACACACCACCAAAATAAAAATTATACAATACAATAAAAACAGTTAAAACAATAAGGGAAGCCTTCACCAAAAATTAAAAAAAAGGTGAATAAGTGAAAAATTAAAACCGTGAGTGAAAAAAAAACAACTTATTGTGTAAAAATCGTTAGAGTATTTTTATTTATACTCAATGTTGACATTTTTGCTTCCAACTGCCAAACCATTTGGTGAATTGTTAAATATTGACACGTAAAAAAAATACGAAACAGGATGATCAGAATCGGGACTATGAAATAAACTAAAAGTGGAAAATGGTTTTTTATCACCGATTTCCTACAGTATTGACTACTATAGCGACGTCTTTCATCATCATTAACATTAACATTTACATACAAGCACATACATTGCTTCTGGCCCCACACTAGGATTCCCTGTGTCGTGGGCACCAGAAACAGCGACGTCACAAAAATGTAAGCATCCAAGAACTGGAGTTTGATTCGCGATGGACACATATATATTTTATAACAATATGATAAAATAAGTATTTTAAACACGTCTAAATGCGATTATTTAATAGGTAATTTTACTTTATTTAATAAATAATTGCGATTTATTGCGATTACTTCTGACAGTAAGACCAGCCATTAGTCTTAAAAGCCTAGGCCAGGTCCTCGTAGTAGAGTATGGCCTATACATTCCTCAGGGAAGAGACCCGTGACCCTCGGTGGGGACATAATGGGTTGATAATGATGATGAATTGCGATGAAACCCATTTAATAAATAACATTTTCCACTTTTTGTTTCTTTTCATACTCCTGCTTTTAATCACTCTGTTTTACTGCACTTCGGATTATTTACAAAAGAAAAATATTAACTCCCAAAAAACCTTTCGATTAAGTCCGAAATACATTGACTTCTCGCAAAAAGAAGGAAACTGACTCTTATGCCACACTTTACACAATTTAACATCATTTTTATAACTACATATTTATTAATCAGTTCTATGAATTAGATTCTATTTGGCTGTTTTTTTTTTTAAGTTTCATTTGTCCATTTTTTATTTCCGTAAGCTGGCAACACTGATATGATTCGTTTTATGGCCCAAAGGACTAGCATCCAGGCCAAAATCTTAAAAAAAAATTGATAACTCCATTTGATCTTATATTCCGCGCATGTCTATTTGCTATTAACATCTATTTTAGTCCGTTTTTTAATTCGATGCAAAAAAAAATGACGCGGTCTTACCGCTATAAAAACTATAGGTTAACTCGGTAGTTTTTTTTTACCGTGAATAGAAGACTCATGTGACCAAAATCCTTATCACATCAAAGACATTAAAATTGAATTACTCGTAAGAGCAAAGTCTAAAAAAAACACCTGCGTAGCATACACAATTTAACTTGTAAGTAAAATGGGGTAATTTGGTTTACGTTCTAGCAACATTCAGACATTGACAGCCTAAGAATTGTATGGAGATGTCAACGTGACAATATATATTTTTTGCATTGAATGAAAAAGCAGACTATCCGAAAAGGCCCCTGTCATCCCTCGGGCTGAAGCAGGACGTTATGTATGACAAACAGAGTTATCTTCGGCGTCCAGAGGTGGAATGGGCTAGTTGCCCTAAAAAATGTAATTAGTCCGTCTTTTAGATTATTCAAAAATAAGGGACACGTATTTTTTTATTTGTAAATTAGACCAAAAATTACAAAGATATAGCCCATTAAAGTTACGTGTGACGTCACGCCGTGCTGCATTTTTTAGCACGGAGTGACGTCACACGTAACATTAATGGGCTATATCTTTGTTATTTTTTGTTTAATCGAAAAAAGAAAAAATACGTGTCCAATATATGTATGTGCCTGTATGTAAATGTTATGTTAATATGTTATGTTAATATTTTTTTATAATCTAAAATACGGACTAAATAGAATTTAATTATTTTGACCCTGGAAACTACCCTATTACGCAAGTCATCCACTGTAGGGAGTTGTCTGAGTTAGCCTACTCCGAACTGTCAAATACATACATAATTTGACACTTTGGAGTTGCCTGATCACTTAACCCGATAGAGTGGAAAGTTACGTAATGCAATTGCAGATCGAACCATACCGCGATGCACAACTAGCGAGCGCCATCTAGTGGGCGGAAGTGGCCAAACGAGTATTACACACTTCATTTCTTTCTTTTTTTTTTAATTCCCTCTCACGACCTGTCTCTTATCTCGTGTGGCATAAGAAACAATGTCGATAAATCCTAGTTCCGTTGGGTCTTTTGTTTTTTTTTTATCAATAAAATAAACAATATCATTGCTTTTCTTTCTCAAACTCGCATCTTAAAAAAGAAAACTTTTCAGGAGAGAAACAAAACCGTCTGTCTTTTTATACTATGGAGTTTTGATAAAAAATTAAATTCCATTTCTTAGATGTGGACTATTAGGTATAAATATAAGTAAAACTAAGATACTATTCTTTTTTTAGCTTTAGTATAGACGCATTTTTTATATAAGAGTTTGCTGCATTTTTTTAAGATACGAGTTTGAGTAACTAAGGCAACGATATGTAATTTCACCTTATTGTTTATTTTTTTAAGTTATACCTATAAAATTAAAGACTAAGAGCGACCGCCTCTAACGGATAAACCGAACAGGTCTCCTAGAGTGGCTATACATATGATAAGAAACGCCTTACATACCTAACATTTTCAAAAAAAAAAAAAAACAAATTAAGTCTTACCTGCTTCACGGCGGGCTGATCGCGTCTCCTGTCAAAATGGCGGGTGTCAGTTCCACTGTCAATCGAACTGTCTTTGGAGCCATCGGAGTCCCGTTTATCTGTGGGAAATACAATAGTACAATAGTAAAATAATTACATCCATACAAAACCAATTCGCTAAGAGATTTCCTTAAGAAAACGAACATCCTAACAGTTGCAAGCCAGTACATTTATGAAATTATTATGTACGTTAGAAAAAAATCTATTCAATTCATTTATTACGATAAATCGAATTGAATCGTTCGTAGCCCCGGGCGCCTGAGTGACCTTAAGCGATCACGAAGGTTAAGCAACATAGGGCGCGTTCAGTGCATGGATGGCTGACCGTTCTATGACTAACGCTAGTGGTATTTTTCAGAGCGGTTTCGTGCCTCGCAAGGCACGTTAAGCAGTTGGTGCCGGCTGCCGTCGATAGATGGCAGTCGTTAAGCCAAGTCAGAGGCCTTAGGGCGGCTTGAAAACTTCTGACAGTAAGACCAGCCACTAGTCTTACAAGCCTCCATCAATCCGGACTTGGCCCCCGTGGTGGAGTATGGCCTATACCTTCCTCAGGGAAGAGACCCGTGCCCCTCGGTGGGGACATAATGGGTTGATGATGATAACGATAAATTAGAGGTCGTAAATAATGAATGCATAAGCATAAAAGTATATGTGTAATTAAACCGAGAGCGGAAAAAACTTACAGACTTCGAAAATATCAGTAGCCGTCATAATGTTAATACTAGAAATAAACATAAATTGTCATTTATACTACACCTGCTTGGAAAGTACCTTGATACTTAATCAAATTTACGGTAGAAAGTACGTCATTGCATATCGAACAAATATGCGGGGAGAAAACGCATCTGAGCGGGAGAGAAAAGTGTATGAAAATCCATTTCTTACGTGGTTTTTCTTTTTTAATTTTGGGTAAGACTAAGCGCCGGTAACCTAAATATCAAAAGCCAAAAAGTTTTTACAGTGAGTTTTTATCTTCAAGTTCGCAAAATGACACTGGCCACTAGCAACAATTTCAATATAAATTTAAATTAGTAAAGATTTCGTTTTTTATTTTCCTTGTAGGTGTAGTATAAAGCACTATGTATCACTCGAGAGAAACTGCGATTCCCGATCTCAGGTGTTTTAAAGCCCTCGCCTACGGCTCGGGCTTCAAACGACACCCTCGACGGTAATCGGTCACTTTCTCCTCTCGGTGAACATTGTACTATTCCACGGTTTACTCTAGCAAAAGTTAACACGTCCTTTATGGGGCACTGTATAAAGTTCTACACCAATAATTCCACAGGTGGACATAGGCCTACTCCATGGATTTCCAAAAAGACCGGTTGGAAGCGGCTTGCATCCAGCGGCTGGGAACAAAAAAAACCCAGGTCTCGGATGTTTAAATGTTCGTGACGTCGCTGTATCTGGTTCCCACGACACAAGGTATCCTAGTGTGGGGCCAGAAGCAATGTATGTGCCTATATGTAAATGTTTATGTTTTTTATGATGATGATCCAGAGCGGTCATCTACCTGCTATGCAAGAGTTCCCTGATTCGCAAACCGGCTGGCAACAAAAAAAAAAACCAGTTCTTGGATGTTTAAATGTTCGTGACGTCGCTGTCTCTGGTTCCCACGACACAAGGTATCCTAGTGTGGGGCCAGAAGCAATGTATGTGCCTGTATGTAAAAACTTACCCGTAGGCGCGATTCTCCTAGCCCATTTCCCTCGAGCCGGTGGCTCTGGCGCCGGCGAGTCTGTGGGAGCGAGCTCGTCGCCAAGACTTTTCTTCGCCCAGGAGGGAAGGCGGCCTATCCTCAGCCTGTGGAGAAACGGCGACGTTCATAATCAAATTGAAATTCAAATGAAGCGGTGGTGGCGTAGTGGGGTAGACCCTTGCTTCTCGATCATGAGGGTCTGGGTTCGAACCACGCATGTACCAATGACTTTTAGTTACGTACATTTGTTTGTACAGCAACACCATTCGCTGATAAATTGTGCCCGGATAACGGCGACAGGCTTGCCACTTGTCACGTTTGGGACCTAATAAACTCGGCAAAACGTGGGTCCAGTTCTAGAGACTGGTGCCTCTGCCTACCCCTTCGGGGATAACGGGCGTGAGTTTATTATTATTATTATTATTACAAACAAAATGTTTACTTTAAGAACTTTGGCTATTTGACAGATTTATTTATTTATTTAATTTTACAGAAGACTAACAGCACAATAAACAGAATAACAGAAAAATAGGAAATATAAGGCCAATTACGAGTCTCCACTTATAGATATGGTATAGATGGTTTTTGAAAACCATCTCATATTTTTTGTTGGTGTCCATGGAGTCCTCAGAAAGTGGTCATTTTAAATTCTTTCGTGTATTTCTTATAAAAAACGCAACGAAAAATTACTTTTGAAATAAGCCGCCAAAG
This sequence comes from Yponomeuta plumbellus, assembly GCA_947310845.1. Classification (NCBI taxonomy): domain Eukaryota; kingdom Metazoa; phylum Arthropoda; class Insecta; order Lepidoptera; family Yponomeutidae; genus Yponomeuta; species Yponomeuta plumbellus. Next base: position 7,552,824 of record OX371221.1, on the reverse strand, counting down.
CGCTATCTTGGTCAATATGGCGACGCAAAGGAATTAAGACGTCACATGTCAGTCACAAACCAATAATTGTATCGAAAACGGCCTGGATTGGCCGATCCTATAATGACACAGTTCATTAAAAATGGCTTCTGTCATTCATGTCGCTCTTACGTTCATGGCGGCAGATACATAATTATCAAATTTTATCCCGTGTTTTTTTATAAATAATAGTTATTTTTTTCAAGTTAAAATGCCTTAAGTCGGTTTTAAGACTCATAATTTACACGAGTAGGTACGGATAAATAATACTGTTTTTTTTTTCAAAACAGAATAATTTTATATAACATTTCGGGGGTATTCTGGCAGAACCGAATAAGTACTAATTTATAAAAACATAGTTTCTAATGCAATTTTGACTGATTGTGAGTATTGAAACTGAGTATACCTGCATTAGAAATTATTTTTTCTGAAATTTTGTACTTATTCGGTTCTACCAGAATATCCTCGATTTGTATATTAAATGCCGATAAACTGCATTAGCAGTTTGGCAAACTAATGTTGTTATAATTTCGCACTGTTTTTAGTGAATAAATAGAATAGAATAGAATATTCTTTATTCTAGAAACCTTGCAAGACTAAGTCTTCGATCTGACGTTTAAAATTTTCGTCATCCGACAGACCTTACAACAATAAATAATTCATGTTTGTTTTAAAACATTATTACTCGTATGTATATACTAAAACATATGTAAAATTATGTTGAATAGAAACAAAAGGTTTTTTCCTGTTTAAATCTAGGACGAGTATCAAACTGTTTGGGCTGTACTACTTGCAGCTGAAATACCTAAGTTTGACAGTCAGAGTGTGGCCATATGAAGAATTCGAAATAAATCGCGTCCCAGGACTCGCTTGTCAGACTCTAGTAACTTTTATTCAGCTCGCTGAGATCTATTCGATGATGTATCACACATGGCTATTGGACTGAGGTCCATAATTGCATTCCTTTGACAGCCATTCCTTTTTTTTTTAGTTCTTCTGAAAGCGGCTCATTTGGAACTACTTTTCTTAGCTGTCAGAAAAATCCCTCATTGAAACGCACATACGGTTGAATACCAAAAAGATCAAGAGTTCTAGAAAAAAAAGTTTCACCCTAGAAAAAAAATACAAAAAAAAACACAAAAAAGGTTCATGGTACAATAGGGTAGTTTCCAGGGTCAAAATAATTAAATTCTATTTAAGTCCGTATTTTAGATTATAAAAAAATATTGGATACGTATTTTTTCGTTTTTCGATTAAACAAAAAATAACAAAGATATAGCCCATTAAAGTTACGTGTGACGTCACTCAGTGCTACAAAATGCAGCACGGCGTGACGTCACACGTAACTTTAATGGGCTATATCTTTGTCATTTTTGGTCTAATTTACAAATAAAAAAATACGTGTCCCTTATTTTTGAATAATACAAAAGACGGACTAATCAAATCTTTTTTGGAAACTAGCCTATTGGCGGCCTTATTACTAAAAGCAATTTCTTCCAGTCAACCTTACTATGGAAAATAAAATAAAATAAATAAAAATTAAATAAAATAAATTAATAATATTTTCTACTACACCTGCTTGGAAAGTACCTTGATACTTTATCAAATTTACGGTAGAAAGTACGTCATTGCATATCGAACAAATATGCGGGGAGAAAACGCATCTGAGCGGGAGAGAAAAGTGTATGAAAATCCATTTCTTACGTGGTTTTTCTTTTTTAATTTTGGGTAAGACTATGCGTCGGTAACCTAAATATCAAAAGCCAAAAAGTTTTTACAGTGAGTTTTTATCTCCAAGTTCGCAAAATGACACTGGCCACTAGCAACAATTTCAATATAAATTTCAATTAGTAAAGATTTCGTTTTTTATTTTCCTTGTAGGTGTAGTATAAAGCACTACGTATCACTCGAGAGAAACTGCGATTCCCGATCTCAGGTGTTTTAAAGCCCTCACCTACGGCTCGGGCTTCAAACGACACCCTCGACGGTAATCGGTCACTTTCTCCTCTCGGTGAACAATGTACTAATTATAAGCTCACGTGTAATCGGGAACGACGGGCGTTGCGAACTTGGCGTCGTCCGGCGGCGGCGAGCCGAGTCTGGAATCCGTCTCGCTGTCTATGCCGGACATACCGTTCGACGAGCCGACTTTTCTGTAAAGAAATGGTGTTTTCAAAACAATATAGTGTTTTCGGTGGTGGTGGTGTCGTAGTGGGGTTGACCCTTGCTTCTCGATCATGAGGGTCTGGGTTCGAACCACGCATGTACCAATGACTTTTAGTTACGTACATTTGTTTGTACAGCAACACCATTCGCTGATAAATTGTGCCCGGATAACGGCGACAGGCTTGCCACTTGTCACGTTTGGGACCTAATAAACTCGGCAAAACGTGGGTCCAGTTCTGGAGACTGGTGCCTCTGCCTACCCCTTCGGGGATAACGGGCGTGAGTTTATTTATATTTTATTTTATTTTATAGTGTTTTCAAAACATGGTGTTTTGAAAACTTGGTGTTTGAAGACTCCAGGGAAAAAGACGAATGTCACTTTTTTTTCGAAACTAATCCGTGAATGTAATTTTGTAGGTAATTTCCGGTACTATACGATGGTAAATCGAACAGGGTAGAAACATGATTAGCCATTGAGTTCTTGACGCTTAAATATAAACTTATAGGTATAACTTGTAGGTAGGGTAAAACTTTAAACATGCGATATCTCAAAATCTTTGTTGCTTGACAAGTTCGTGTTTTTCCCTGGAGTCTTCACTTGGTATACCAGTTTTTTGGTACCAGTTTGGTAGCAAACCACCAGCAGCCAAACGCAACAGTTTTCAAAACTGCTGCTTTTAACACTTGGTGTTTTTAAAAAAGATGTTCTTAACACTTGGTGTTTTCAAAACTTGTCTGCTAAATTTGTGTTTTCAAAACCCGGTGTTTTCAATTCTCTCAAAAAGAAATATCTATCGGCATCTTTTAAAAAAACCGGTGCGCGTGCATGCAACGACTAACGAATATTGATGAAGCGAAAGTGATTTGTCAGGATCCTGGCAGGTGGCACTCCCTGGTCTCCATGATAATAAAAAATCAGAGTATAGAGGGGTAGGCCTCTATACTCTGATTTTTTATTCCGTAGAATTCTGACATTTCATAAGTGTTGCTAATGAAAAAGTTAAAATAAAAAATAAAATAAATAAACTCACGCCCGTTATCCCCGAATGGGTAGGCAGAGGCACCAGTCTCTAGAACTGGACCCACGTTTTGCCGAGTTTATTAGGTCCCAAACGTGACAAGTGGCAAGCCTGTCGCCGTTATCCGGGCACAATTTATCAGCGAATGGTGTTGCTGTACAAACAAATGTACGTAACTAAAAGTCATTGGTACATGCGTGGTTCGAACCCAGACCCTCATGATCGAGAAGCAAGGGTCAACCCCACTACGCCACCACCGCAAAAAGTTCTCCACCGAAAAAGGGACAAATTTGACCCATTTGAGGGCAATAAAAAATAAAATGCTACGTATTTTTTACGTTTTACGTACAAAAAGGTTAATCTAAATATTTACTTATTCAAGTAACCTAATACAAAAATAACAAATATTTCAATATCACGAACAATATATCGAATTAACTTTAATTACTTTTTTTTATTCTTTAACTGGCATCACTCCCTACGAATTCAAGGTTTCGTAAACCTTTTTACCTAAAAGTGAAGTATGCCGCTGTTAGCTCTCTTAATAATTCATGTCAGCGATGATGATGATGATGAAGATAGTGTTAATTTTAGTATTAATGATGATTAGATATTTTAATAAAAATATGTTTACTTTACTTGTACTTTTTTACTGTTTGTGTGGTGAAAATAGAAACAATTGTCACTCGCCTTAAATTCTCTTTTAATTTGGAGCTCCACACTTTATAAAATAGATACATTTACTAACAAATTAAAAGTGTAGACTCAGATGTTCACACTCGTATTGAAATTGAAAAATGTGCCCGGCCAAAAAAGGTTTCTAATCTCCGATATGTCAAAAAATGATAACTGTCAGAATTCTACGGAATTAAAAATCAGACTTTAGAATACAGACGCGAGCTTATGTATGTATATCATTGGGTATTTGACAGGATGTCAAATGAGTTACTTTTAAAACGGAATTTTGTATGAAAATACTTGCTTGTGACGTCACATTTCAGAGCACTCTTTTTATGTTTCATCTATTTAAATATTGTAATAACTAGTAAATGATTAAAAGAAATACATTTTCTTAATCATTTCGTAATTTTTGTTTTAATCGAGCACATTAAACAATTTATTGTTGATAGTGTCAAATACCGTATTGTCTCTCCCCTGTCTCTCTTCTCCTCTCTCCTCTGTCAAATTCAAATTTCAAATTCAAAAATGTATTTCAACGTAAAGAATTTACATTCTGCTTGTTGAATGTCAATGTACATACAGTTATGTATAATGTTAGCCGCTGCCTTGGGGCCGTCTGTAGTGGAGAAAAAGGCAGCGAAAAAAAACTCCACTCTGACCATCTTTTCTCAAATCACCTTAAAGCTAATACAAATCAAACCTACAAAATAATATCTTGGATGTGTTGAACATTAGACACATTTATCCTCTGATTAAATTTAACATTAAAATACTATTTAATGCCATACGTCTGCCATCACACTAATATTATAAACGTGAAAGTTTGTGTGTGTGTTTATATGTTTGTCAGTCTTTAGCGCTGAAACGGCTGGACGGATTTTAATAAAATTTGGTATGGAGTTAGCCGATACCCTGGATCAAAACATAGGCTACGTTTTACCGCGGGGAAATATCTTATTCCTACGGGAAAATCGATGAACCGCGGGTAACACCGCGGGGCACAGCTAGTTTTTAAATAAATGAAACATAAAAAGAGTGCTCTGAAATGTGACGTCACAAGCAACTATTTTCATACAAAATTTCGTTTTAAAAGTAACTCATTTGACATTTTGTCAAATACCCAGTTACACCCGGCATTCGGGGGTGCAAAATTTTCGGTGGCTCTGGCATTCCAAAGGTTAATGCCATACGTCTGCCATTATGCCATATGTCCCCCCCTCCCCCCACTCACCTCCCCTGCCGTATGGCCTGCTGCGCCAGCCTCGCTCTGGCATTCCAAAGGTTAATGCCATACGTCTGCCATTATGCCATATGTCCCCCCCTCCCCCCACTCACCTCCCCTGCCGTATGGCCTGCTGCGCCAGCCTCGCTCTGGCATTCCAAAGGTTAATGCCATACGTCTGCCATTATGCCATATGTCCCCCCCCTCCCCCCACTCACCTCCCCTGCCGTATGGCCTGCTGCGCCAGCCTCGCTCTGGCATTCCAAAGGTTAATGCCATACGTCTGCCATTATGCCATATGTCCCCCCCTCCCCCCACTCACCTCCCCTGCCGTATGGCCTGCTGCGCCAGCCTCGCTCTGGCATTCCAAAGGTTAATGCCATACGTCTGCCATTATGCCATATGTCCCCCCTCCCCCCACTCACCTCCCCTGCCGCATGGCCTGCTGCGCCAGCCTCGCTCGCATGGTGACCAGCATATCGTGAGGCACGCGCCACACAAACACACAGCCATCGCCCGAAGCCGAGATCAGATGCTGACAGTCTGGTGTGAACCTGAAAGGAAATTTATTGGACAAGATTCAAAAAAATTCAAAATTCAAAATTTTTTTATTGAGCAGTACAAAACTTAACAATATATACAGTAACTCTGAACCCCAAACTAAATTAAATTGTATCTTGGGGCTCAGTGGTCCATTCAGGGTGAACTTAAATATATCACAATTATAATATTTGTACGGTAATAAAATAAAAAATAAACGTGCACACAGCAAACTATTATGGCTCAAATCCTTTATTTAAGATAAAATAAACATAAGCTAATTATAATTTTATACATACGTACATACATAATATATTATTTTATATAAATACGAAATTAGATAATAGACTATTACATAAACATAAGTAGGTATAAGCTTGTTCAAGTTAATATGATCTACACAAAACAATTTGTAAATATATGTATACCTGGTCCTAGATTCTACAAATGCATCGCAGCACGATGACAACTGCATGAACATGGCAACTTAGCTTCATATCACTTCAAGATAAGACGACAAATCACAATATTAAGCGAGACCTTGTTATGAGTTCAGTAACGACCCATTATGTCCCCGCCGAGGGGCAAAGGTCTCTTCCCGGAGGCCATACTCCACCACGGGGGCCAAGTCCGGATTGGTGGAGGCTTGTAAGACTAGTGGCTGGTCTTACTGTCAGAAGTTTTCAAGCCGCCCTAAGGCCTCCGACTTGGCTTAACATAACATAACATATACATACTGGCACATACATTGCTTCTGGCCCCACACTAGGCCCATCTATCGACGGCAGCCGGCACCAACTGCTCAAAGTGCTTGCAAGGCACGATGGTGCTCTCTCTAAATATTTTGTAAGTCCCGATGGGCGAAACATGTACAGGACGTATTTCAATGTAACAACCTTATAGCTCATGTTTGACAAATAAATAATCTTTATCTTTAAACTCCACCACGGGGGGCCAAGTCCGGATTGGTGGAGGCTTGTAAGACTAGTGGCTGGTCTTACTGTCAGAAGTTTTCAAGCCGCCCTAAGGCCTCCGACTTGGCTTAACATAACATAACATATACATACTGGCACATACATTGCTTCTGGCCCCACACTAGGCCCATCTATCGACGGCAGCCGGCACCAACTGCTCAAAGTGCTTGCAAGGCACGATGGTGCTCTCTCTAAATATTTTGTAAGTCCCGATGGGCGAAACATGTACAGGACGTATTTCAATGTAACAACCTTATAGCTCATGTTTGACAAATAAATAATCTTTATCTTTAAACTCCACCACGGGGGGCCAAGTCCGGATTGGTGGAGGCTTGTAAGACTAGTGGCTGGTCTTACTGTCAGAAGTTTTCAAGCCGCCCTAAGGCCTCTGACTTGGCTTAACGACTGCCATCTATCGACGGCAGCCGGCACCAACTGCTTAACGTGCCTTGCGAAGCACGGAACCGCTCGGAAAAATGCCACTAGCGTTAGTCATAGACGGTGACCCATCCGTGGACTGAACGCGCCGTATGTTGCTTAACCGTAGTGATCATTTAAGATCACTCAGGCAGCCGGGGCTACGAGCGAGTCAGAGTACGAGAGAGTCGATCGAGCTCTTCCCTATAAACCTTAAAAATCAGACATTTTGGAATTTCAAGATGGCGGCCGATTAATTGACGATTTAAAATCCATACATAATAGTGAATTTCACACCAATCAATGCACAATGCAATGCTGTACAGTCACGATCAATAATATATATACACTGTCACATTTTGTACGACGTACACACATATTGTTTTGTACTTCACGTGTGTACGCCAATTTGTCTTGAATAGGCTAGTTTAAAAAAAATATGTGATTAGTCCGTCTTTTAGATTATTCAAAAATAACGGACACGTATTTTTTTATTTGTAAATTAGACCAAAAATGACAAAGATATAGCCCATTAAAGTTACGTGTGACGTCACGCCGTGCCGCATTTTGTAGCACTGAGTGACGTCACACGTAACTTTAATGGGCTATATCTTTGTTATTTTTTGTTTAATCGAGAAAATAAAAAATACGTGTCCAATATTTTTTTATAATCTAAAATACGGACTAAACAGAATTTAATTATTTTGACCCTGGAAACTACCCTATTATCTAACTATTGGTTACATAATTTAGGACTAATTGTCGTACACTTCTTTCTAGATTGTTTTAAGTTAAGATTTTTGGAAATACCTATGACTAAATAAATAGGTATACCTGAGGCCAGTCACGATCTCCGAGTGGCCATACATGGTCGCCATACACTCGCCCGAGTAGTAATCATACACTGAGAGGATTTTGTCCGTGCACGAGGTCGCCAGGTATATGCCACTACTGTCCAAAGACACCTGGGGAAGAGAGGACAAATAGGCTATTTGTGAGTGTTCTCTATCTATCTAATCTATCTATCTATCTATCTATCTATTTGACCGATTTCTGAAAACCATCTCATATTGTTTGTTGGTGTTCATGGAGTCCTCAGGTCATTTTAAATTCTTTCGTGAATTTCTTCTCAAAAAAGGCAAACGAAAAGTTACTTTTGAAAAAAGCCGCCAAAACGCTATCTTGGGCATATAATATGGCGCCGCACAGGAATTACGACGTCACTTGCCAGTAAACCAACCAATGAACGTAAGAATGAATGACAGACGCCATTTTTACTGGCATGTGACGTCATCATAGAATCGGCCAATCCAGGCCGTTTTGGCAATGGCAGATACATAATTATAAGATTTTGTCTTGTGTTGTTTTACAAATAATTATTGTTTGTATAGTTAAAATGCCCTAAAGCGGTTTCGAGACACTTCATTTAAACTAATACGTGTAAATAATACTGTTTTTTTTTCACAACTGTCAAATAGCTTATTATAAAACGCCCCAAGCAGAAGAAGAAATGTACTGGGTGGCACAAAAGTACTGGCAGTATAGAAATACGGTATTTGACACTATCAACAATAAATTATTTGAGATGCTCGATTAAAACAAAAATTACAAAATGATTCGGAAAATGTATTTCTTTTAATCATTTAATAGTTATTACAATTTTTAAATAGATGAAACATAAAAAGAGTGCTGTGAACTGTGACGTCACAAGCAAGTATTTTCATACAAAATTCCGTTTTAAAAGTAACTCATTTGACATCCTGTCAAATACCCAATTACTTATATGTTTTATTAAACATCTCCACTGGTATTCAATGGTGAAGTATTCTACACCAACTCTCTCTCTACCTCTCTGAGAGAAGGCGTGCGCCCTGTGTATATAGTTTATAGTTTGTATATAGTAAACGTATATAGTTTGAACAAGAAAAATCGTACCTTTATCAGCGTGCCCTCATCGGCGGTGGTCCCTCGGAAAGTCTTCGTGTGTCGGCCGTGGGACGCGCTGTACACTCTCACGTTTCGGTCCTGGAATCATGCACATACATGGTGTATTATGAGCGCTCAAGCAGACTATACAAGGTGTGTCAGGGTTCAGTGAAACTCAACCGGAGGACGCTAGAACCATAGGGATCTAAGGTCGGCTTCCCACGGTCCGCGACATCGCGGACGGACGCGGACCAGATCGCACGACACACCGTGGGGAGGGTCTCAGTCCGCGGTAGCACAGACATCTGTGGCGGTGGGCCGTACCGACATGCGTGGTTACAGCCATGCGGCTGTCCGTGGTCGTCGGCCGGCGTTGGCCATCGGCAGAATGGCGCACCGTGGGAAGCCAGCTTTAGTGACATCATTATCAACCCATTATGTCCCCACCGAGGGGCTCGGGTCTCTTCCCTGAGGAAGGTATAGGCCATACTCCACCACGGGGGCCAAGTCAGGATTGGTGGAGGCTTGTGAGACTAGTGGCTGGTCTTACTGTCAGAAGTTTTCAAGCCGACCTAAGGCCTCTGACTTGGCTTAACGAGCAGACCTTTGTTTTTTTTTTTAATTTTCCATTTATTTGTAAAACATAGGTGTAACAGAATTGAGATGTTACAGTTAAAAGAAAATATGTATCTCTATGATTTGCCCATAAGGCGTACAAATTTTGACACAGTGAATAATAATTAGATGAAGCACACTAAACACAACAACTTAGTATTAACAGGTCAAACTACGATCTAACAGTACAGGTATTAAAGTAGGATCACATAATATCATGCATTTCATAAATTATGTCAAATTATATTAATAGTATGTCAAATATATTAATAGTATGTCAAATAGTTATATTAAAAGTATGTCAAAATATATTAATAGTAAATTATTAAATTATTGTTGGCATATCAGAGCTATGTGCCAATCAAAATCAATAAACCATATTTACCGTAGTTGTTAACATTTCCCTCTATGTATATTTTTTGCTTTGCTCGTAAAAACGAATCAACTACTGTTTACAAAAACGGACTCTTCCGACCGATAACGCAAGTAAGTGAATGCGTAATTAACCCCTCAGGCCTAGAACACTTTTTCTTTCACAGCTACGTTAGTTATTCACAGAGTAATATTTGAAATTTATCACAGTTTTGAAATAACAAAACATGCTCATACAACTGTGGTCTATATCATCTTCAAAATCCGATTCAAAGTGCGGTTGCACGAACGACCCGCCGGCGGGTCTACGGGGCCTGACGGAATGCGCCGTAGTTTACATCGGAACCGCCGGCGGGTCCTCGGGCCTTGAGGGGTTCATAAAATGTCGAATATTCCGAACTCAAAATGGCGGAGTCAATATGGCCGCCAAAAATTATAATAGTAGATTGTTCACCAAGGGCGCAAACAAAATTTTTGCGTCGGGGTTCTGAAATTGAATCCAGAGCGAACTGAGGCGATTCTTGCATGTTTGAAGAATCGCTGAAGAAGCGAGGGATTCAACACGATTTGCGCCCGTGTAGGACACTCTGCTTTTCACTACCATCTGAGAGAAATGAAATTGCGTACTTGCGTTCCAATTTCAAATTCGGCAAGTTCAGTAAGTACTTCCAAACTCAGTTTTAAAACTTATTGCTTGGGTTGGAGCGAAATAGGTATAGGACGAATCCTCAAGAGTAAAAGAGAAGTCCGACTTCTTAGTAAATGAATGCATTAGTATATAAATTGAAAATTGGATTATGAGTCTATTTACTTAAAGGTACCTAAAGGTAAATACATTCAAAACCCAATTTAGAGTCTATTTACTTTGATGCATCTTTGCTTGAATAACAATAGCGTGTTGTGGGTCCTAAATTTGGGCATCGAAATGCATCATTTCGAGCAGATGGAGTGAAAATTGTATTATTTACTTTTCTAAGGCAAGCACTCACACTTACCTGGCAAGCAGTCAATATGTGCCGGCCACCAGCGTCCACCTCCATATCATACAGCGTCGTACGTCCGGACACGTTCTGCCCACGAGCAAATTGATAGCTTCCGTCCGAGTTCTGCGAATTCATGTTGACATTTATTACGTTTGCAAGATCCCTGTAGTTGGGGTTGTGTTAATTTATGTTGGCATTTATTACACTACTTTAGCGGCGCATAAAAATGATGAGATGCTGGATGAATATGAATAATACTTAGGCCCTGTTTCACAATGTTCAAATATAGTTCCAAATAAGCTATCCGCAATCAGGGCTGCCGTTTGTTCTAAATTTAAATACATTTTTCCTATATTGCGTGTGTTCGTTTATGGCTTCAAATTCAGAACAAACGGCAGCCCTGGCTGCGGATAGCTTATCCGGAACTTTATCTGCAGATTGTGAAACAGACCCTTAATATAACATAACATTTACATACAGGCACATACATTGCTTCTGGCCCCACACTATAAATCTTACAAATCTTGCAGATGTTGGGGTTGCGACCGCCAGGTTAAAATGGGACTGTGCTGGCCACGTCTGCCGTATGAGCCCAGATAGGTGGGCTAAAATTGCGACAGACTGGGTTCCACAAAATGGCCACCGACGTCGCGGCAGACCAAGGCGGGACGACCTGAATGCATTCTTACCGGGATGGTGCGAGGTGGCTGGAGACAAGGAGAGTTGACAAGGAGGGGAGCCCAACAGTGAGAGGCTCCCCTCTCACTGTTGGGCAAAGGCCTCCCTCCGCCTTTGCCCAACAGTGAGACACAAAAGAAGCAACGTAAAAAAAAACTTACTATAATACCTATCTGTAAGAGCAGCATAGAGTGACAATATACCTACATGTGTAAGGTATTATTAGTGTTAAAGTAGAGTGCGACAAGTGAGTCGTGGCACAAGCCTCTGGAGGGAAATTTAAAAATCTTTTAGTTGTTAACCCTGCATATAGTCTGAATAAACAATCTTGATACTTTTGCTTAACTTGATTATTTGTTGAATTAGTTTCGAGTCTCCAATGAATTTTGTGCAAACATAACTATAAGCAAAACGAAAACATTAACTACATCAAAACCAACATTTCCACTCCACCAAAAACAGGGATAATAAAGATGCACCACATAAACTTAAAAACATTTATTAATTCTGAACCATAATCAAATTATTATTATCTAATAACTGGATTAAGATGTAATCAGATATTTTTTCTCAACATCTTTGAGTTCTTTGACTAAGTCTTCGATCTGACGTTCAAAATTTTCGTCATCCGACAGACCTTAAAACAAGAAATAATTGTTTGTTTTAAAACATTATTACTCGTATGTACATACTAAAACATAGGTAAAATTATGTTGAATAGAAACAAAAGTTTTTTTCTTGTTTAAATCTAGGACGAGCATCAAACTGTTTGGGCTGTACTACTTGAGGCTGAAATACCTAAGTTTGACAGTCAGCAGTGTGGCCATATGAAGAATTCGAAATAACTCGCGTCCCACGACTCGCTTGTCAGACTCTAATGCAAAATAATAACGTTTTCACTCACAGTGACAAGCTGCCGAAACAATATCGTCTTGTCAGCCCCGCAAGAGACCATCTGGAGAGAGGAACTGCTCGATATGAACCGCACTGCAGTTATTGAGGAGGAGTGCTCGTCCAGCGTCTGAATTATTTGGTAACCCTGGAAGAAGGACAGTAGAGTAGAAAATATTTCATCATCAACCCATTATGTCCCCACCGAGGGGCACGGGTCTTTTCCCTGAGGAAGGTATAGGCCATACTCCATCACGGGAGCCTAGTCCGGATAAATATTTACTGCCTTGTTTGTAAGAACATACATAAGCTCACGCCTGCATCCCAGAGGGGTAGGCAGAGACCAGGGACTGCCACCTGCCACGATGCTGACAAATCACTTCGCTTCATCGACATTCATTAGTCGTTGAATGCACGGACGTCGGTTTCGGATACTTTTTGTAAGAACATGATTCCCCTACAAATCAATCTAAAACTCTTGTTTCTTTAATCTGTGGCTACATACTTTTCTTGGAAAATCTCCAGCACAGACTACTTTAATCGGCATTTTTGGAGTGTCTTAAGGAATGGAGTTTTTATTAATAAGACCGGAATAAGACTGTTATTGGACAGTAAAAAATTGCGCTGGAAGTAAGCAGGTTATACAGGGCGTGCCAAAACAAACTATAACGAGGTTAAATAATACAATCGTGTGCTGTTTTATTTCAACAATAAACAGAAAGGTTGATGATAATGGCACTAGGTAATTAATAAAGTAGGTAATTAAAGTTAATTCTATATATTGTTCGTGATATTGAAATATTTGTTATTTTTGTATTAGGTCACTTGAGTAAGTAAATATTTAGATTAACCTTAGGTAAAACATAAAAAATACGTAGCATTTCATTTTTTATTGCGTTCAAATTGTTCAAATTTGTCCCTTTTTGGGTGGAGAACTTTTTCAGTAGCAACACTTATAAAATGTCAGAATTCTACGGAATAAAAAATCAGATATTAGTTTACGTGATAGCGACGTTGTGAGTTTACGTATGTTTTTTAATGTGCGATTACCTTGTCCTTGTCAAAAACGTGTATGAGCCGATCCCGCGAAGCGGACGCGAGAAGCCGCGGACGCCCGGGCGAATATTCCACGGCCAGAACCTGAGAAACAAAATAAACTTCGTTGCAATAACAAATAAACACAGTATATTTGTTTATTTCAAATATTATGTATTGATATTGATGATTCGACGTAGTTTAGCGTCGTAGTTTAAAGGTTCCAACCCATTTTTGAAGTAAATATACCAAAATTATCACTATTATTTATATTTTAAGAATCAAAGACTTTCATTGCGATCCGATGAGTATGTGCAAAGTTATGGCACATGGTAGTCCAACCCACATGTATGGAGAGCGTAAATCAGCTTAAACCTAAAAACACAAATATCTAAAAACTCACTTTGTGTGGGTTGAAACCTTTTTGCTAAACTGCATCCAATTCTATATTCAAAGGATATGCACAAACACTACGTTACCTCAGCGTAGATGGTATCAGTGGATGCTACGCCTCAGCGTAGATGGTATCGGTGGGTACTTCAACTCGGTGTAGATGGTGATCGGTGGATGTTTCATCTTGGCGTAGATGGTATCGGTGACTCCGTTACCTCAGCGTAGATGGTATGGGTGGATGAGTCACCTCAGCGTAGATAGTTTCGGCGGGTACATTTCCTCAGCGTAGATGGTGTCGGAAGATACATTACCTCAACTTAGATGACATGGATACGTTACCTCAGCGTAGATGCTATCGGTGGGACCATTACCTCACCGCAGATGGTATCGATGGGTGCATTACCTCAACGTAGATGATATCATGGGTGCGTAGATGGCAGAAGAATAGCAATGGGTACGTTACCTCAGCGTCGTGAGCCTCTAAAGTCCTGACCAGAGTCCCTCTTGTGGCGCAATGTACCCACACGTTCCCCGCGCGATCGCCCGAGGCTATGTGCTCGCCGTCCGGGGATACCCGGATGCACCTGATAAGGTATGGTGTTGTGTTACAATTGTAGGGTCTGAGATTTGATGACCTCTGTGGCGCAGCGGTTAGCGCATCTGCCTACCATGGGAGAGGTCGCGGGTTCAAATCCCTGCAGGGGACAAAAAAAACTCCAGGTCTTGGATCTCGTGTGCTAGATTAGGTGATTGGAAGTTACGAGTAGAAATGCTGCAGCCTATCTTACTATAATTGTCAAGTTCTGTGATTATCAAATGTTCTGATCTCATTTCAACTTAGTTAGCTTTAAGATAAAGTGTTTAAATGAGTTTAAAAACTGTTAGTTAAGATAAAGTGTTGAAATAAATTTAAAAAATGTTATTAAGATGAAGTGTATAAAAAAAGTTTAATTTAAAAAACATTGTTATTTGTGTTATTTCAGAAATGATTTACTTTAAGTCAAGAGAGTTGTCGCACACCTGCAAAACATCTGTTGGTTGTGTCTAATAAATAAAAATAAATTAATTTATGAACGAACGAACGAACGAATGAATAAATAAATAAAATAAAAGACGACCTCTGTGGCGCAGCGGTTAGCGCATCTGAATACCATGCGAGAGGCCCCGGGTTCGAATCCCGGCTGGGGACAAAAAAAAGACACCACGTCTTGGATGTTTACATGTTTGTGACGTCGCTGTTTCTGGTTCCCACGACGCAGGGTATCCTAGTGTGGGGCCAGAAGTAATGTATGTGCCTTGTTATATTTTTTTGCTTATATTTTCACCCAGAAACAGGTTCCCACGACACAGGGTACCAGGGGCCAGAAGCAACGTTTGTGTCTGTATGTAAATGTTATGTTATGTTATAAATAAATACTTCACTGGAAAACGATCTACGTTACAGATTTTGAAATGGACACCTAGTTTTTCTTGTGCCGTTCATTAAGTCTCAGTTTCTATTATTTAAAATACGATCGATCTTGATTTCAACTCCTCCACCAAACTAAGCCAAAGTAGCCACCAACCTGACACCGATTTTGTCGTCGTAGGACTTGGACTTATCCTTGTCACTGGTCGCCGTGAGGTCTGCATCCTTCAGGAACTTCAGCTCAGGATCGATGTAAAGGACTTTGGTTAATTCCTGCCGAAGACGAGAAAAAAACTAACTTACAAATAGGGAATGGATGAAAATATCAGAAGTGCTTGATATTTTTTTTGGTGATAGGAATAACCTGCGGAATAAAAAGCGGCGGGCGTCGTCGAAGTTTTTTAGTGGGTATTCCGCAACAGCGGCGAGTCTCACACACCCTCCTGGTCCCCCACTGGCCAGGAGGCAGTGCGGAAATGCATTTTATACTACACCTGCTTTGAAAGTACCTTGATACTTTATCAAATTTACGGTAGAAAGTACGTCATTGCATATCGAACAAATATGCGGGGAGAAAACGCATCTGAGCGGGAGAGAAAAGTGTATGAAAATCCATTTCTTACGTGGTTTTTCTTTTTTAATTTTGGGTAAGACTATGCGCCGGTAACCTAAATATCAAAAGCCAAAAAGTTTTTACAGTGAGTTTTTATCTCCAAGTTCGCAAAATGACACTGGCCACTAGCAACAATTTCAATATAAATTTCAATTAGTAAAGATTTCGTTTTTTATTTTCCTTGTAGGTGTAGTATAAAGCACTATGTATCACTCGAGAGAAACTGCGATTCCCGATCTCAGGTGTTTTAAAGCCCTCGCCTACGGCTCGGGCTTCAAACGACACCCTCGACGGTAATCGGTCACTTTCTCCTCTCGGTGAACAATGTACTATTGTTACCGACGTTAAAAAAAAAAGTTTTTTGAACTAAAACTTGCGTAAGCACTACACATCATAACATCCATATGTTATCTTGTCGTATATTATCTTACGAAAGCAAGTAAGTTGATCCGGACCATATTATGTTACAATGTTGAGGTGAATCCCTCGTAGCCTGGGCTGCCTGAGTGATCTTAAACGATCACTAAGGTTAAGCAACATACGGCGCGTTCAGTCCGTGGATGAGACACCGTCTATGAATAACGCTATTGGCATTTTTCCAAGCGGTTCCGTGCTTCGCAAGGCACGTTAAGCAGTTGGTGCCGGCTGCCGTCGATAGATGGAAGTCGTTAAGCCAAGTCAGAGGCCTTAGGGCGGCTTGAAAACTTCTGAGTATGGCCTATACCTTCCTCAGGGAAGAGACCCGTGCCCCTCGGTGGGGACATGATGGGTTGATGATGTTGAGGTGAAATCATAAGGGAATTGTTGGGGAAAGATGACGGGAAAAGAAGCCTGTGACTGAATTGCCTGACACTGCTTTTGCGCGCTGGTTCTTAGCTGCGGCGAAGGGTCGAAGTCCTCAGGGTTGTGTCTTCAAGATGATGCACAATATGGTAGTTGCAATCGCGGTAAATACGTTGATGATGATTCTACTATCGGCTCGGGACGGAAGCTGGGTCGTGAGCTTGACCGCCGGCGCAGTGGTTCTCGACGTAATGGCCGAGCCACAGGCCAAAAGGTGGGGAAAGCGGGTAGGAGAATATGATAATGGTGTGATAAATGAGGGTAGAAATTAGCTAGAGTGCGACAAGTGAGTCGTGGCTCAAGCCTTTGGCGGGAAATTTAAAAATTTTTTAGTTGATAACATTGCATATCGTCTGAATAAATTATCTTGATACTTTTGTTTAACTTGATTATTTGTTTAATTAGTTTGGAGTCTCCAATTAATTTTGTCCAAACATAAATAAATATAAACAAATCGAAAACGTGGAGTGGAGTGGAAACAAGTGGAAATGTTGTTGATACATCAAAACCAACATTTCCACTCCACCAAAAACCGGGATAATAAAGATGCACCACATAAAGTTATAAACATTTATTAATGCTGAACCATAATCAAAATCTGATTCATATCTTTTTTCTCGACATCTTTGAGTTCCGCTTTGACTAAGGGCCGGTTTTTGAATAGGCAGATAAAACTTAACTGGAGAATAAAACTGATGTTGTCACTGTCTTGTCGTATGATTTAGACAGTGACAGCATTCAATTTATTCTCCAGTTAAGTTTTATCTGACTATTGAAAAATTGGCCCTTAGTCTTCGATCTGACGTTTAACATTTTCGTCATCCGACAGACCTTACAACAAGAAATAATTCATGTTTGCTTTAAAACATTATTACTCGTATGTACATACTAAAATATAGGTAAAATTATGTTGAATAGAAACAAAAGTTTTTTTCTTGTTTAAATCTAGGACGAGTATCAAACTGTTTGGGCTGTACTACTTGCAGCTGAAATACCTAAGTTTGACAGTCAGAGTGTGGCCATATGAAGAATTCGAAATAAATCGCGTCCCAGGACTCGCTTGTCAGACTCTAGTCACCATGGTTGCGTTCACAAATATCCATCAGGAATTGTATTCTTATTGTTTTTTTTTTCCTCTGTACTATACAGAATAATCTTATCTTATCTTGAATGGATTGACGTGCGATGAAATACGAAATCATCGAGCTAGAAGTAAGGAAATAGAATGTGTACTGAATTGAATTTAATGTAGTAGGATGGAATGGAAGAATATGGGATGGAATGCATGTATTATAAACGAGTGGAATGTATTAGTATTAACTGTAATAAATAGGATGGAGAAGAAGAAATAGATAAAATTTAAAAACAGAACAGAATAGGATGGAACATAATGGAACGTATTAGGAGTAATGAAGCAGAATTTAAACTAGAAATCCAACGGAAAAGGACAGGATGGAACAGAATAGGATGGATCGGGAATAGAATTAAAGTAAAAGGGTTCTTACATTCACGTTGCTGTAAATATTCGTGACGTTACTGGAACAGGTCAGGATGCAACCGCTACTTAGGATGGCAACGTCCCATATATAGTAAGGGTCCGAACGGATGGGATAGAATCGAAGGGAATGAACAGAGGGTTTCATATGATGGGATTGAATTGAACCTTATAAAATAGCATTTAGTAGGGTAGGATGGAATGTAGTAGGATAAAATGGAATGCAGTAGGATGAAATGGAGTAAAATATAATATCGAACAAAACAGAATATAATGTAACAGAACGGAACGTATTAGGATGTAATTAAGCAGAACTCAAACTAGAAATCCAAAAGAACAGAACAGGATGGAACAGAACATATAGTAGAATAAAACGGCATTGAGTAGGATGAAACAAAATTAATGTATCAGGAACAGGAAAGGATGAAACACAATAGTATGGAATAAAACAGGATATACTCACATTGCTGTAAATATTCTCGGGCGCCGCCCCGGGTAATCCCCAAGCCCGAACTGTGTCGTCACTGGAACAGGTCAGGAAGCCGCCGCCACTCAGGATGTCGACTCCCCATATGCAGGCCGAGTGGTATAGCGCCGAATGGGATTTCCCAACCTGGGGGAGACGGGGTTCGTATATAGATAGATAGATAGATAGAATGTGCTTCAAGAAATTAATACAATTAAATTGAAATTTCAAAATTTAGAAATCAAATTAACCAGAGAATGATTGATGTAAGTCAGTTCATCATCAACGCATTATGTCCCTACCGAGGGGCACGGGTCTTTAGGTGAGGAAGGTATAGGCCATACTCCACCACGGGGGCCAAGTCTCGATTGGTGGAGGCTTGTGAGACTAGTGACTGGTCTTACTGTCAGAAGTTTTCAAGCCGCCCTATTAAGGCCTCTGACATGGCTTAACGACTGCCATCTATCGACGGCAGCCGGCACCAACTGGTTAACGTGCCTTTTGAAGCAAGGACCCCTCCGAAAAATGCCACTAGCATTAGCCATAGAATGGTGACCCATCCATGCACTGAACGACCCCTATGTTGCTTAACCTTCATGATCGTTTAAGATCACTCAGGCGGCCGGGGCTACGAGCGATAACGACCATAACATAGTACAGTGAATATAACTTTTTTAGCGCCGTGCGATCTGAATTGCACCTAATTGTATCGCTGCTAGAGTCCATTTTTCTTTAATTGATTTTGCAGAGTGAATCTTCTGTACCTGTACTATTGTTATGTGTTCACGGCAACCCCAATTGGTTCTTTTTGAGATTTAATTTTCTGAACGCAGCCTTATTTTTTAAATAGAAGGTAGTAAGAAAAAATGTGGCGAATGCTTAGCTGCAACGTAATGTTGTTAAGAGACAGGTCTGGAAATTTAACATTGTAATATTGTGTAATTCTGGTTTAAAAACGCAGTTTAGCGTAATGTTGTGAATTTCTGCAGTGAGTCGATTGTGTTTCACAATTTAATTGTGTTGTGGCGTTGGATGTCAAAAAGGGGTAAGCTGATAACTAACGAATCTTATTGTAACAGCACATAGTTCGATAATCATCATAATATTATGCTCTACTAAACGCGATGATTCTCATTGTTATAGCCTGAGGACACGCCCTTTTTTGGACGCGGTATTCTTGCCAAAGCGACGCGATCCGTATGTAAAAAATTATTTATTTTACATCGACTGAGCGAACCGTTGGAGCTGGTGGGTAGGCAGGAACCCTGCTTAGGCTAAAATCCTCCTGGCGCCCTATTTAGAATAAGTAAATAATAAGAATTAGATCAGGTTAGGTTTAATTAGTGTTAAGGTCAGTGTGTGCATGCTAATTTAGATATAGTAATTGTATATACATACTTAAGGTTAGGATTATCGTTTGCCGGATTGTTTACTTATAAATTAATTATATTTTCGCGTGTAACTTTGGGCATTTTTATTTGGCACCATAAAATCTCACAACAATGGCGCCCAACGTGAATTTAAAATGTGTGTATTTGGTGTTTTGGTGTTTTGAATCCTTGTAAATAGTGTAAAGGTACGTCAGTCTTTATAAATTCCTTGTTTTTAAAATTGTAACACAGCCGTTATTAGGTACTAGATTGATGTCATACAGTGATTGAAATATTTAGGGTGGGTATTTTTGAAGTTGTTCATTGCATTGCCGTGCAATTTATCCTTATTCTAAAAAATGGATGTGAACACACTCTTAAAGGACGAATTGGAGTTCGAACTGAGCACAAGAGGAGTTTATATGAAAAGTACGGTAGCGGTCCTAAGGAAAATACTTAGGGAGTTACTTAACTCTGAAAAATCGGGAACTAATGCGTACACTATTAAAGCGCCACGGGTAAGTTTTGAGAAACCTGAGATTGAGCTAGGTGTCTGTGAATCAAAACTCAAGAACTTATCCTGTTATGTAAACGAGCTTTCGAGTAAACCGGATAAGCCGGTGTTCAGGCGTCTCTTTTCCAGGCTATGTCACTTACAGAATAGGGTAACTTTCATAGTGCCTATCATAGAGGCGGACTTGGAACGGAAAAACTATTGTCTGGGGAAAATTACAGAATTGCTAACATTGCTCGAAAATAAAGATGACGTGGAAGAAAAAGAAGAGTTAACAGGGGAAGATAAAACCATTTTAGAGGACACACTAGGTGACCTAGGGAGAGAAATTATAATGAAACTGGAGCTTAAACCAGAAAATAGTTTTAATACGAGTACTTCCAAGGCCGAAGAGTTTCAGGCCGTAACTTTCGAGGATACTAAGGGAAATGAAGTGCAAGATAAACAATGTCGTACTACAATCGGTCGCACATCGACTTTTGACTTTGACTGCCCGGAAAGAACTCAGCAACGGAAGCTGGTTCCGATTAGTCAGTGGGGAGTTAAGTTCTCGGGACATGCCGACACTAGTGTTAATGCTTTTTTGGAAAGAATCAATGAATTAAAAGAAGCCAGAAATGCAACTGATGAAGATTTGTGGCGGTACGCTATCGATTTATTTCAAGATGATGCACTAATTTGGTTTAGGGCTAATAAAACATATGTAACAAGTTGGGGGGAACTAGTCATTATGTTAAGGAGAACTTTCCAAAAGCCTTACTATCAGGAAGAGTTGTTAGAAGAAATCAGGCGCAGAAATCAGGGCAGCGATGAATCCGTCATAATTTTTATTTCTGTGATGCAGAATATGTTCAATAGGTTGCCAAATAAGGTTTCTGAAAGTTTTAAACTTAATATTATCTTGAAAAATCTGCAGCCTTACTATCAAAGAGCTATATGTCGAGATCAGTTCACATCCATTATGGATCTAGTTAATGTGCTTCGAATTATAGAAAGGACAAAAGTGAATTGCGATCGGTTCGAAAAACCAACTACAAGCTTAAAAAGTTTAGAGCCAGATCTGGCATATAAAAGGCGCGAGATAAGCACGGTTACTAGTGATTCCTTAGGAAATGAAGAAATAGGTTTAATAGAAAAACGTGTCCTTTCAGACAAAACTAAAAGATGCTGGAACTGCCGTGAATATGGTCATGCATTTAGAAACTGCACCCTACCTAAACAAAGGCTTTTTTGCTATAGGTGTGGTAAATTCGGAGTATCCTCAAAGGATTGCTTGTGTCAGGAAAACCACGTAGGGGAAAGCAACAAGGTCGCCAAATAGTGCTTTCCCCGAATGAAAAGAAAGAGTGGCAAGCGTGGCTTAAATTAATAAAGATTTTTTTTCAGAGTGGGGAGATTGCTCCAGTGGTTATCAATAGAGAACGTGACAATAGGTCCTATGTCGTTATTGACATTCTAGCAACCAAATGCATAGGTTTACTGGACAGCGGTGCGTGTCGTACAGTTGTTAATTCAGAGTTTGGGAATTTTTTGAGGACATCGGGTATAAAATCGCATAAAACCACTGCCATGAACATTAGCACAGCAGATGGCACCGTACACAATATTACAGAAATCTTTGATGTACCTGTCCAATTTGATAATCAGTTTCAAGTTGTGCCGATGTTAGCTGTTCCAAGTCTATCACAAAAAATTATCTTAGGGAAGGATTTCTTTGATAGGTTTGAAATAAAGATACGATTTAAAAACGACATATCACTTGATACAAACCAAGTGGACTGTCTAAATTCGTTCAATCACGCTACTATAGTCTCAAGAAATGATCTAAATGTAGAAGATCAATCAAAGCTTACGAGCCTAATTGAAGAAATGAAACGGACCATAGGGGTAGGGCTAGGTAGGACACATATACTGAACCACTCAATTGAAACAGGAGATAGTAAACCATCTTTTCAGAAGCCATACAACTTTTCACCGGTAATAAGGAAACAACTGGAATCCGAGTTAGATGACATGTTGTCTAAGGATGTTGTCGAGCCCTCTTACAGCGCGTGGTGTTCACCAGTTGTTCTCGTCAAGAAACCGTCGGGAGCCAATAGGCTATGCTTGGATAGTAGGCAGCTAAACAAGCTTACAAAAAGGGACTCCTATCCTCTACCACGAGTTTCGGCCACTATCGATAACCTCCGAAATGCCAAGTTCTTAAGTACCTTAGATCTCAAATCGGCGTTCTGGCAAATACCTTTAGAAGAAAAAAGCAAAGAAAAAACGGCCTTTGCTATATCAGGTAGAGGATTATTTCATTTTAAGGTTATGCCTTTTGGTCTCGTTAATGCGTCTCAGTCGCAGCAAAGACTGATGGACATTTTATTCAATTCCAAGGATGACAAAGTATGGGCATATCTGGATGATATCGTAATTTGCTCCTCTGATTTTGATGAACACTTAGAGATGTTAAAATGGGTCATGAAGGTCTTAAAAGAAGCAAACTTAACTATTAATGTCGATAAGTGTAAGTTTGCGAGAGCTACTCTACGTTATTTAGGCTATATTATAGATAAAGACGGCTTAAGAACTGATCCCGACAAGGTCGAGGCAATAATTAACTTCCCACGACCAAGAAATTATACTGAACTGAAAAGATTCATCGGGCTAGCAAGCTGGTACCGGAGATTCGTGCCAAATTTTGCCATAGTTGCAGCTCCTTTGCACGACTTAACCAAAGGCAAAATAAAAAAACCATTGGTGTGGACTGCAGAAGCTGACGAATCTTTTGTCAAGCTAAAAACCTTATTGACGACAACTCCGGTCATGACATGTCCGGACTATTCTAAGCCATTTATTATCCAGTGCGATGCCTCTAGCAAAGGTACAGGAGCAGTATTATGCCAGAACATTGAAGGGAAGGAACGGGCAGTCGCTTATCTAAGTAGAAAGCTTAATGATAGGGAACAGAAATATTCTACTTCTGAACGTGAACTACTAAGCGTCGTCCACGCGGTGGAGAAATTCCGCCCCTATATTGACGGCACACACTTTACAGTCATTTCGGATCATAGTGCCTTGAAATCATTGGATAAGGTGAGGGATCCGCATGGTAGATTGGGCAGGTGGGCGATGAAATTGCAGCAATTCGATTACACTATTGTCCATAGGCCGGGTAAGCTAAACGTCGTGGCCGATGCACTGTCACGGAAAACCGACTTGGCTGATGAAATTTGCCCGGTAGACATAATATTGAACAGTACAGATGAAGACTACAAAAAAAAAGTCAATCAGATAATTAACGGAGAAAATAAGGATAAATCCTGGACCGTGAACAAAGGTGTTGTATACAAAAAAATAAAGCTTAAACAATTTCCGTCTCCCACAGACACATTGAAACTCTACATACCGGAGAAATTACGGAAATCAATTCTTAAGGAATGTCATGACAATGTGACCGCTGGCCATTTTGGTATCCGAAAAACATATTTCAGATTAAGACACAAGTACTATTGGCCGAACATGTTACGTGACACGAAGGAGTACATCAACAAATGTGAAACATGTGCCAAGGTCAAAATACCGCAGTTTAAACCGTTGGGGGAAATGGGTCAACATAGGAAGGTCACAAGGCCATGGCAAGTCATCTCCTTAGACTTAATGGGACCCTTTCCAAAAAGTAAAAAGTGCAACACTATGTTACTAGTAATAACATGTTGGTTCAGCAAGTTTGCATTACTTTTCCCACTCAGAACAGGCAAAGCAGATAAAATATGCGAAATCTTGGAAAACCAAATTCTATTATTCGGTCATTTTGAAACAGTTATCTGTGATAACGGTAAGCAATTCGTCTCTGAACAATTCAAGGAGCTATCAAACAAATATAGTTACAATATTTGGTACACACCAAACTACCATCCCCAAAGCAATCCAACTGAAAGAGTCAACAGAGTCATAGGTACAACCATAGCGGCATACATTAAATCAACTAAACATAACGAATGGGATGTACATTTACAACAAGTAGCACATGCAATACGTACTGCAGTACATGAAGCTACGGGCTATACACCAGCTTTTTTATTTTTTGGTCGTGAAACGTCTTTAACAGGAATACACCTCTCTGAAATCACAAATGTCACTGAACCGTTGTGTCATGAGTCTAGTAATTTTATAGAACAACAAAAAATTAGGGACAATATTTTCAAACAAGTAATCGGTAACATGGAAAAGGCGTATAAGAAGAGTGCAATCTATTACAACTCTAGTCGTAGACCATCTCCATTCAAGTTGGGTGACATAGTTTGGAAAAGAACTAAATTTTTATCAAAAGCTAACCAGAAATTCATGGCCAAATTGGCACCAAAATATGAGAAGGCGGTCATTGTCGAAATACTATCTAACAACATCTATCGTTTGCATAATTTATCAGGAAAACACATAGGAAATTGGCACGCTAAAGATCTTAAGCCAGTAGTTTAAAAAAAAAAAAAGTGTACATTTCATTTTATACTTAACTTTTTTTTTTCATTCGGGAAGGGGGAATTTGTTATGTGTTCACGGCAACCCCAATTGGTTCTTTTTGAGATTTAATTTTCTGAACGCAGCCTTATTTTTTAAATAGAAGGTAGTAAGAAAAAATGTGGCGAATGCTTAGCTGCAACGTAATGTTGTTAAGAGACAGGTCTGGAAATTTAACATTGTAATATTGTGTAATTCTGGTTTAAAAACGCAGTTTAGCGTAATGTTGTGAATTTCTGCAGTGAGTCGATTGTGTTTCACAATTTAATTGTGTTGTGGCGTTGGATGTCAAAAAGGGGTAAGCTGATAACTAACGAATCTTATTGTAACAGCACATAGTTCGATAATCATCATAATATTATGCTCTACTAAACGCGATGATTCTCATTGTTATAGCCTGAGGACACGCCCTTTTTTGGACGCGGTATTCTTGCCAAAGCGACGCGATCCGTATGTAAAAAATTATTTATTTTACATCGACTGAGCGAACCGTTGGAGCTGGTGGGTAGGCAGGAACCCTGCTTAGGCTAAAATCCTCCTGGCGCCCTATTTAGAATAAGTAAATAATAAGAATTAGATCAGGTTAGGTTTAATTAGTGTTAAGGTCAGTGTGTGCATGCTAATTTAGATATAGTAATTGTATATACATACTTAAGGTTAGGATTATCGTTTGCCGGATTGTTTACTTATAAATTAATTATATTTTCGCGTGTAACTTTGGGCATTTTTATTTGGCACCATAAAATCTCACAACACTATTATGTATTCTGTGGCTCTAGATACATAAACTCTCGCACCAGGCACGGAAACTTGTCACATGATACTGACAAATCACTTTCGCTTTATCGACATTAATTCATTCATTGAAGGCGTATCTGCAGCCGATAAGGACCTTAATAAATTGACGTACGTATGTAATGTATGTAGGCATGTAATGTATGTATATATGTACTCACCCTCTTGATGTCTCGAACGTCCCACACGTAGAGACTATGGTCATTGTAGACGCAGGTCAACTTGTGGTTCCGTTCGTCGTATGTCAGAGCCACGGCGTCTGGGTACCGAGCGTTCGGCGGTTGGCTGAACATGTGGCTAGAAAGATAAGGTAAGAGAAGATAAGATAAGATAAGAATATTCTTTAATGTACACGAGGAGAAACACAACCATAAAATTAACAAGGTAAGAGTACAATTGGCGGCCTTATTGCTAATAGCAATTTCTTCCAGACAACCCTATGATGGACGAATTTCTGCAAAACTGACTATTAATATACATACTTAATTAAATAGCAATACAAATACATAAACCATTACATATATAGATATGATAAACATACATAAATATATAATATAGCGGTGGTGGCGTAGTGGGGTTGACCCTTGCTTCTCGATCATGAGGGTCTGGGTTCGAACCACGCATGTACCAATGACTTTTAGTTACGTACATTTGTTTGCACAGCAACACCATTCGCTGATAAATTGTGCCCGGATAACGGCGACAGGCTTGCCACTTGTCACGTTTGGGACCTAATAAACTCGGCAAAACGTGGGTCCAGTTCTAGAGACTGGTGCCTCTGCCTACCCCTTCGGGGATAACGGGCGTGAGTTTATTATTATTTATTATTATTATTATAAATATATAATATTTAACGAAAGCGTTTTACGAATATAATATAAACAATAATGTCAATAATAGTAAGGTTCTGTGGAAAAACTTAAAAAAAACAGTTCTACCCCACCAAAAACTATCCCTGCTGCCCGAACACTTACAAAATCCCGACATAATTAATAATCATTTTTTGAATATTCCAAATAATTACAATCTTAATCTTTCTTGCTTGACATTCTTTAAATCAAACAGACATCGTGATCACATTAATTTAAACCTGAATACAATTGATGAATCTACTATCTTAAAAATTATTTTAGAAATAAAATCAAACGCAATGGGTATCGACAATATCAATAGAGATATGATTATCCTATCGCTTCCACATACCTTAAGCACCATCACTAACATTGTCAATAGTTCCATATTGTCTAGCACTTTCCCTGAACAACGGAAAATCGCTATTGTCAACCCACTCCCTAAAACGAACGATCCTGCTGATTTAAGTGATCTCAGGCCTATTAGTATCTGGCCTTACTTATCTAAAATCTTAGAAAAAGTTATTTCGAGACAGGTATTGCTATATTGCGAGTCGAATGACATTCTACCCTTGCGTCAATCTGGCTTTCGTAAGCACCATAGTACTTCTACCGCACTGCTTGACGTAATTGATAATATATTAGCTGAGCAAGATGAGGGCAGGGGTACAATATTGGGATTGTTAGACTTTTCTAAAGCATTCGACTCCTTAAACTTAGAGTAACTGCTTTCTAAGCTTACCTACTACGGGTTTCAAGATAATGTAGTCTCTTGGTTTCGGAGTTATTTATTCAACCGCCATCAACAAGTAGTAGTGCATAAGTCTGATGGTACGGTAGTCAGATCTGATTTACGTCGGGTTTAGAGAGGAGTTCCTCAAGGTTCAATCCTGGGGCCGCTCCTTTTCACGATATACTCAGCTGATATAATAAAATGCATTAAATCTTGCAGATACCATCTCTACGCGGAAGACCTGCAGATTTATATTTCTACTGACTCCAATAATGTTGCAGCTGCTATAAGCTCACTGAACGATGACCTTGAACGCATCTTTGTATGGTGCACAAATAACGGTCTATTACTAAATCGACAAAAGTCAAAAGTTATGGTCTTGGGTTCCAAAATTCAGATAGAGAAAATAATGGCACAAAATCCCTCGGTCCATGTAAGAGATGAGCGTTTGTGTTTTGTCGACGAAGTACGTAACTTAGGCGTAACTATGGACAGTAGTCTGAAGTTCGAGGGACATGTAGGGGAGATTGTGCGTAATTGTTTTTTTAGGATTAGAACTTTATACAAAAAAAATAAGGAAATACCTTAGTGTAACAACTCGAACCCTTCTCTGTGATAGCCTCGTTATGTCCAGAGTGAATTATGCTATCACTGCGTATGTTCCTTGTTTGTACGCGAAAACTCTCAAGCTCTTGCAACGCGTTCAAAATGCATGTGCTCGTTTTTGTTACAATATTCCCCCACGAGCACATGTCACGCCGTTTATTAATAACGCCAATATATTAAAGATGGAATGTAGACTTAAACTTTTTATGGCTACTCTCATGTTTGGAATCGTGAAATTCCAGAAACCAGCTTATTTATACAATAAACTTATTTGGCGTTGGACTGTATACGGAGATCGCAACAGAGTTAGGGCAAGCCCGAACCCGCTTGGTGTGCCTCGTCACCGTACTGCCGCGTTTCGTGGTAGTTTTCGGTTTCAGGCCACCAAGTGTTGGAACGACATTCCTCCACCTATTAGGCAAATTCGATCAAGAATTAGCTTTAAAAACAGCTACAAAAAAGTTCTTCTTGACTCACAAAAGCTGCTTCCTTAACATCTGTAATATTTGCACTATGCCGTTATATTGTGTTCACACATTTATTTAACTACATATATTTATTTAATTTAAATGAGTTGACATCTATAAATTACTATTATTATTATTATTTTCACATTTTCTAAAATATTTTCACAATGTATGTAACTACTTACATTGACATTTCGTTATCAATATGCAATTTTATTTATCTTTTTACAATTTTTGCAATTATACTTTCACTGACATCCCACTAACATCGGTTCAGCTGTTTACTTCGTTAACCCGAAGTTTAACTAGCGCTTTGCTATATCTTATCTACCAATACTAGTTATCGTACTTGACTATTCTCTCATATTCTATTTATTTAAATTATTTTGAACTTGTTCGCATTTCGTACGATCTTTCCGAGCCCTGCACGCCGCCTCACGGGTTCTGACGGAAGATCAGCGCTGGAGTACCATTCCTCCAAATTATGCTGAGTCAGAGCCCTTTTGCATTTGCCACACCCACACTGGATAACGGAGTGCTTATACTGAGTTTTTTCATTCACTCTCGATAGTGAGAGCGTTTGCGATTTGCATAGGAATGACAAAGAGACAACTAGATGGCGCGCTTTGTCACTCCTATGCAAATCGCAAACGCTCTCGCTATCGAAAGTGAATGAAAAAACTCAGTATACGCACTCGGATCTCTCTTTTCATGCCTCCTTTGTTAATGTTTTTGTTTTGTTAATTGTCTCATTATGTTTTGTATGTGTTGTTTGCTTTTCTTACTGTATTGTCAGCTTGATATTGTATTTGTTGCGTGTGTGTAAATGCAAATAAATGATTTATCTATCTATCTATCTATCTATCTAATAATAATAATAACCTCCAGGAGGAGGAAATAATAAATAAAAAATAATAATAAACTCACGCCCGTTATCCCCGAAGGGGTAGGCAGAGGCACCAGTCTCTAGAACTGGACCCACGTTTTGCCGAGTTTATTAGGTCCCAAACGTGACAAGTGGCAAGCCTGTCGCCGTTATCCGGGCACAATTTATCAGCGAATGGTGTTGCTGTACAAACAAATGTAGTTACGTACATTTCAATGGTACATGTCAATGGTACATGCGTGGTTCGAACCCAGACCCTCATGATCGAGAAGCAAAGGTCAACCCCACTACGCCACCACCGCTTTTAAAAAAAAAAAAAAAATTATATACTTACATGGGGGAGAAAAAAAGAAATACACGAAATAGAATAAATGCACAAATATCATAGAGAGAGATACAACTCTTACAAGAAGATTACCATTATTATTAAATTCTTTATTTCACAAAACACTTGCCTTGTACAAAGGCGTACTTAATGATAAATAGATTTCGCTTCATGAACATTCATTAGTCGTTGCATGCTCACAGGCCGGTTTCGGGTTCTTGGCCTTTGCTAATACATTCTCTATATGGTCGAAGTATGTCTAGCTGGGGCATCCCTTACCGGCCCTTCCACTCACATTCGCTCGATATGATATGTCTATTTCACACAAATCATTCATGTATATCATAAAAAGGGTTGGGCCTTAAATGCTTCCCTGTGGCACACCGTAGCATATTTGCTTCTTTGCACTTAGTCTTGTGTCAATATTAACCGACTGCATTCTGCTTATCAGGTAATGTTTAAAAATATCCAAGTGCAAACCACTTCTACGGAAATATTCTACCTTTTGCAAAATGATTGGAACAGACACACCGTGTCAGCCTGTTCACTTGTTGAGTTACTCAAGTACGAAGTTATTACGCGTACCAACAAATGCCGTTAGTGCTGCGAATTATTTATTCTACATCGGGGAATCATTCTGCGAAACTATTAGTATCTCGTAAAATCTCTCCCTCCATCTATCTCTCTCTCTTTCTCTCTCTCTCTCTCTCTCTCACACACACACACACACACACATACACACACACACACACACACACACACACACTTCCTTACCTAATATTAGTCCCCTGCGCCACGTCCACGCCCAGATAATGTGTCCGGGGCAGAGTAGTGATGTACTGCAGGGAGTCAGGGTTGAAGCACCGCACTATGCCTTCGGCGCAGCCAACGAATATGTAGTTAGCGCCCACCGCCATGCAGTTAGCCGATGTGGTCTGTGGGGAAATAGATGCGACAAACAATTTTTATTGTCCTATTTATGTATTTATTGGATTTTAGGAAAACCATCGACAAATATAACAAGGTGGAGGGTTAATTGTACAATATAGTAGTCAAAAGTAATTTAAAGGTTTTCACTTATAGCTACATTATAGTTGCTTACAAGATTTGTACTTAATCATCATCATCATTCAGCCACAAGAAGTCCACTGCTGGACATAGGCCTCCTCCATGGATTTCCAAAAAGACCGGTTGGAAGCGGCTTGCATCCAGCGTCTCCCTGCCACTTGGATGAGATCGTCAGAACTTAATACTTAGTATTTTAATACTGCGTCGATTCCATAAGCTTGCCATAAGCGCGGTTCAAATAACGTGAAAAGCGCACTCTGTGCCAAAAGGGCTACTACAGCATCAAGGATTATATACATTCAATCTGTATATAATCCAAAATCTGTTTTTTCATTCAATGCAAAAAAAAAATTGTCACGTTGACATCTCCATAAAATTCTTAAGGCTGTGAATGTCTGAATGTTGCTAGTACGTAAAAACCAAATAACCCCATTTTACTTCCAAGTTAAATTGTGTATGCTACGCAGGTGTTTTTTTTAGACTTTGCTCTTACGAGTAATTCAATTTTAATGTCTTTGATGTGATAAGGATTTTGGTCACATGCGTCTTCTATTCACGGTAAAAAAAATCTACCGAGTTAACCTATATCCTCGTGAGGCCCGACCTTGAAAAGAACAATTGATTTTGTGATCACTTGAAGACATTGGGCCTCACGAGGATAAAGCTTTTATAGAAGTAACACCGCGTCATTTTTTTTTGCACAGAATTAAAAAACGGACTGTAGTTGACAAAGATGTCTGGAATTAAATCCAGTTCAAAGCATACGTTTTAGAAGAATAACAATGTAAGCTCTGTTAATTAGGTGACATATATTTGAAAACATAAACATTTACATACAGGCACATACATTGCTTCGGGCTACACACTAGGATACCCTGTGTCGTGGGAACCAGAAACAGCGACATCACAAACATGTAAATGAAAATTAGGTTTTTTTTTTATGAACACGTACAAGACGATTTTTAATTCAATTCAATTCAATTCAAATATTTTATTCATAATCCAAATAGAACATTTACTTTATGAACGTCAATGTTGTCAATGTTGTTAGTGTCACAATTAATAGATTACATGGAGAAGAAACTAACAAAGAAACTCCACATTTTATTCTTTTCAAAACAGTTTTAGCCTAAATTACAAACTTAAAAAATAGTACTCTTGGATGTGTTGAACACTAGACACATTTATCGTCTGATTAAATTTAATATTAAAGTACTATTAAATGCTTCGCAAGGCACGTTAAGCAGTTGGTGCCGGCTGCCGTCGATAGATGGCAGTCGTTAAGCCAAGTCAGAGGCCTTAGGGCGGCTTGAAAACTTCTGACAGTAAGACCAGCCACTAGTCTTACAAGCCTCCACCAATCCGGACTTGGCCCCCGTGGTGGAGTACGGCCTATACCTTCCTCAGGGAAGAGACCCGTGCCCCTTGGTGGCGACATAATGGGTTGTTGATGAAATGCCAAACGTCCTTGTCCTCTAAATAATTCACTCACCCGAAGCTCCACCCACTTGTCAAGCAGCCGCCGGCTGTTGAATTCACAGAGCAACCCGCCGCGCGTAATGGCGTACGTGCTCTGTGAACTGGCGCCGCGGCCACAGACCACGTCGCAAAACTCGTTGTCCTTTTGCTCGCCGAGTATGGCCGAACGGCCCATGAGGGGGACTGGCTCCTTGAACTGGAGGAAAGAGACACGTGGGCTAATTGGTCATGGAAATGGCTATTCCCACCACAAGAACCGCAAGTGGCGTCACGTGGCTCAATAGCGCCACTTATGAAAAAATGTATATTTTTCACAGATTATTTTTAATTTTATTTTTGAAACAATACAATGCACACATAAACAATCAAATGCCAAATACAAAAACATTTAATTATATGTAATTATTTTTCGGTAGGTACATAGTAACTGGAGACAGCTTTTAAGCATGGAATGGCTGACTATTAATGTAGTTTGAGATGTTATCACAAAGGAAAAACAAACTTAACCAACTGTGTGCGTGCGTGTATGTATGATTGCGTGAGTGTGTGCATGCGTACGTGCGTGTGCGTTTGTTTGTTTGTTACACTTTATTGCACAAAAGAAATAAAAGAATACATAACATCTTAAATAACAGGTATGTGTCGATGTACAAAGGCGGACTTATTTCAAAATAAATTTCTTCCAGCCAGCGTGTGTGCGTCTGCGTGTGCGTGAGCGTGTGTGTGTTGTGTGTGTGTGTGTGTGTGTGTGTGTGTGTGTGTGTGTGTGCGTGTGTGTGTGTGTGTGTGTGTGTGTGTGTGTGTGTGTTTGTATTTACAAGCATGTGTAAATATTATTTTAATATTTTTTTCTGTCTCATTGTAATTTGAGCATCAGAGGAGGGCGGGACTAAATGTGACTTTTTGTCAAATTGAATCTGTAAGCAATGATATGTTTCTCCAGTGTTCGTCCCTGGGGCCCCTTATAGCCTGCGCAGACGACGGACTTTCCTCCGCGGCGGCGAAAAAAGTACGCTCCGCGAATAAAAAGTCCTCCGCGGATTTACCGCGAACTCAACGCACACGGGCGTGCGAAATACTCGGTCCCATCCCCTTAAAACAAATGGACATTTCAACGCGGACTAAAGTCCACCGTGTGCGTTATTTCGCCTAGTCACACGAGTTCTATTTTTTTCGGGGACTCCCGCGCACTTTAATCCGGTCCGCTCCCTGCATGTCCTCGGTTATTCGGCGGATTTTTAGAACGCGCTACTTTTAATCCCTCGTTTGCGTTACTCGATACAGTTGTAAGCGATCTATTTTGGCGGATAAAAAAGTCCGCGGAGAAAACTCCGTCGTCTGCGCAAGCCATTACCGGGACGCCATGGCCACGTCGCCAGCGACCGTACCCAAGCAGTTAGCATTGAAATGTATGGTGCCTACCTCACTTGGCAACTGTTGGCGACGTCGCCATTCAATACAAACTGCATGCCTGGATACGTGGCTGGCGACGTCGCCATGGCGTCCCAGTGAGGGGAAACGAATCCTCACCTTGTTATTCCTCGAGTACTCCAGATACCAGAACTTGACGTGGCGGAATCCGACTGTTACGAAATAGTTGCCATTCTCCGCAAAACTCACTGCCTTCACGCGAGACGACACCTGCAATAAAATTTTATAATAATTACTTAACGTTCTTTTATTTTATTTCGATTCCCAATTTTATTTCAAGGCCCAATTTTCTTAACGGTATTACAATAATCGCTCGTAGCTCCGGCTGCCTGAGTGATCTTAAGCGATAACGAAGGTTAAGCAACATTGGGCACGTTCAGTGCATGGACGGGTGACTGTCTATGACTAGCGCTAGTGGCATTTTTCCGAGCGGTTCCGTGCTTCGCAAGCAGTTGCCAGCTGTCGTCGATAGATGGCAGACGTTAAGCCAAGTCAGTGGCTTGAAAACTTCTGACAGTAAGACCAGCCACTAGTCTTAAAAGCCTCCACCAATCCGGACTTGGCCCCCGTGGTGGAGTATGGCCTATACCTTCCTCAGGGAAGAGACCCGTGCCCCTTGGTGGGGACATAATGGGTTGATGATGATGAAATATTGAGTCCCCAAAACGGGCCGGACTCGGCATTCTACAACATGCAACTGAGAGATCCGTTGCAACGCTTATTTTCAGTCGGGTCCATACTGCGGTTAGGCTGTCACGTACCTTATTGCTAGCTAACTTGAGGTTGGCGCGCCAGTCCCAGACGTTCACGATCATATCGTGCTGGGACCCCACCGAGACTAGATATTTGGACGACGTGGAGAAGGCCTGGAACAGAATAACATCCAAATAAATAAATAGGGTATCCTAGTGTGGGGCCAGAAGCAATGTATGTGCCTGTATGTAAATGTTATATTATAAAATTAAAAAAAATAGGTCAAATATTCCACACAACTCCACCATTCCGGAATGGGCCCCCGTGGTGGAGTATGGCCTATACATTCCTCAGGGAAGAGACCCGTGCCCCTCGGTGGGGACGTAATGGGTTGATGATGATTCCATACAACACACACGCATGTCCTAATCCAAAATTAGGATACCATGTGGTATAGTGATCGGACAAGGACGTCGCAAGCATGGTGATGTGTCTCGACGTCAGAATTGAAATTTAATTGAATTGAAATTGGTTTATTGCTGAATAAAGAATAAAGAATTTACATTCTTTTTTTAACTAAAACTTTCGTAAGCACAACACATTGTAAGTAAATCCGGACTAAAAGTTTACAATTTGAATGTCAATGTAGAGTCGGGGTCTGAAAATGTTTACCACCATAAGGTTCATAATAAATTGTGCAGACAAATACGACACAAAGTCGATTGATTTGATTGGTTGGATAAAGCATAAAGCTCAGAATAAAGAGTAGAGTACCAACCTGTCAAAGTTTAGAGCAAACCTTCTTCGCTCCCTCAAGGAGGTTTTATTTTATTTATTTAGATGTCTGTGGTAAAAATTGTATTCAATATATTTTCAAACTTTCAATTTTGACACAGTTTTGATCTGTGTCGTTTTAACAAATGCAATAATTTTAAAATAAGAAATTAATTTAAATACTTGTGTAGCTACCAAGTACTGCACCAGTACGTCAGCCGTTCGCGATATGAATTCGCGACTGGAGCAAACTCACGCGGCGCACCAGCTTATATTTATGTGCACACTGCGTCCCGCATCTTCCCCCGCGCGCGCCCGCGTACTATTCTCTTCTGTGATTGGCTTATTATTCTGATCTTCCTATTGGTGTATATTATTTTAATTGTATTTGATTGGTTGTCTAGTTTTTAAGTTCGTATAAATATCGCTTGTAAATAAATCTCAACACTCATTCTATTCTGTCTTCCATGCAACGCACAACTGGCCTTTTTATTCATAACCGGACTCGAACCTCAACTTACCGTAGTCAACACATTCGTTAAACTTGTAAGAATCGAGGCTTCGGAACTTTGAAAGGTAATAAGTACATTGTTAAAGCATAATAGACTATAATGCACATCTTGCGACAAAGAATCAAGTTTGCAAACTGGTAAACATTTTTAGACCCCGACCGTACACACACTTATTAATGTTCTGATATAACCAAGTGACTGATATATCCAATTTTGGCTGGGAGATTTTTAGATTTGACGACCTCTAGGGCGGTCGCAGTGGTTAGCGCGTCTGCGTACCATGCGAGAGGTCCCGGGTTCGAACCCCGGCTGGGGACAAAAAACCCCAGGCCTTGGATTTTTATATGTTTGTGACGCGCTGTTTCTAGTTCCCACGACACAGGGTATCCTAATCTGGGGCCAGAAGGAATGTCTGTGCCTGTATGTAAATGTTTAATATTTAAAAAATCTATTGAACTTACAACACAATTGACGCCGTGCGTGTGGCCGGGGAACTCTGCTATCTGAATCGCGCCCGACTGCGTGGGATCCTGAAATGAAAACGAATTATTGATATAAATGTTTTTTTACTAAAACCAAGATTACCTGCGTGTGTACCGACACTATCTAATGGTGCGTACAGACTGGTGAAACGTAACATGCAATGCAACATTCTGCCTTTCTTTTAACTATGAGAATCGGTTTCAAAGTGTGTTACCTCTCATGATACATTGCGGCAATGTGTATGGCAAATTCTTTCATTGCATGATACATTGCATGTTACGTTTCACCAGTCTGTACGCACCATAAGCGAACGGACTTTAAATTCACACGTAAAGTTTTACAGATAGGTAGAGAACACTTGGTTGTAAATAAAAAGGCACATTACACAGTTATTTCTTAATGTAAGAGTGCAGACGGCGGCCTTATCACTCAAAGAGATCTCTTCCGGACAACCTTTGGATGGTCAGGGGCAAAATATTCAAATCAGTTTTTTTACGTCGAAATAAATTTGCGTTTTCTGATAACTAGCTACTCAACACTAGATGGCGCCATCTACGCAACTAAGCAGAATTTATAGGTTCCCGGACATCATTAATATTCTAATTAATTTATTGATTTGTGAGACGCAAGTACATCAGGTGTATGGTTGATAAATAGTTTCTTTACAAATCTTATGTCACAATTTTTAAAACAATTAAATAATTCTATGCAATAACAATTTAATATAGAATGTAAAAAATTCCAAAAATAAAGATAATATTAGGAAAAATATTCGAATAAATACAAAATGTCAATGTATTTATTCACCAAAAAATCAAACCAAAAACTATACATGGTCAGCGTGTCAATAATTACAAACTAAATTAATGAATACTTAAATTACAATTTATCTTCAAAGAACTCTTTCATGTCATAATAGTATTTATCATACAATTTTCTTTTAAATTGAATAATATTTAGCACTTATAAATTATATGGCAACTTGTTATATATTTTAGGTGTCATGACAACAATGCTTTTTTGTTTAAAGGCTGTTTTGCAGGATTGAATTTTGGGTTTGTGTGGAGCCCGTTTTTTTTTTTTTTTTTTTTTTTTCGCTTGCTTTCATAGCTGGTCAAGTGACGGAATGTCTAAAGGGTTCGAATGTGAAATGTCAAAATGTATAAAGTTTAATGGTTAAAAGGTTGCGGTGACAAGAGTCTTTTCCTTGAGGAAGGTATAGGCCATACTCCACCACGGGGGCCAAGTCCGGATTGGTGAAGGCTTGTAAGACTAGTGGCTGGTCTTACTGTCAGAAGTTTTCAAGCCGCCCTAAGGCCTCTGACTTGGCTTAACGACTGCCATCTATCGACGGTAGCCGGCACCAACTACTTAGCGTGCCTTGCGAAGCACGAAATCGCTCGGAAAAATGCCACTAGCGGTAGTCATAGACGGTGACCCATCCATGGACTGAACGCGCCGTATGTTGCTTAACCTTAGTGATCGTTTAAGATCACTTAGGCAGCCCACGCTACGAGCGATTCCGGGCCGTAGCCGGGTCAGCTAGTAAATAAATCATCACCATCATCATCATCATTCAGCCACAAGAAGTCCACTGCTGGACATAGGCCTCCTCCATGGATTTCAAAAAAACACCGGTTGGAAGCGGCTTGCATCCAGCGTCTCCCTGCCACTTGGATGAGATCGTCTGTCCATCTTGTGGCTGGTCGTCCTACACTGCGCTTGCCGACTTATGGCAGTGAAACGTGGTCTTTCACTGTGGGCCTCTCAAGAAAGCTCAAGGTCACGCAACGAGCTATGGAAAGGGCTATGCTCGGAATTTCTCTACGACACCGAATCAGAAATGATGAGGTCCGTAGAGAAACGAAAGTCGTCGACATAGCCCACCAGATGAGTAATTTGAAGTGGCAGTAAGCGGGGCACATAGCACGCAGAAATGATGGCCGATGTGGCCGAAAGGTTCTCGAATGGAATGGACGACCAGCCACAAGATGGACAGACGATCTCATCCAAGTGGCACGGAAAACGCTGGATGCAAGCCGCTTCCAAGCGGTCTTTTGGAAATCCATGGAGGCCTATGTCCAGCAGTGGACTTCTTGTGGCTGAATGATGATGATGATGATGAAATCAATCAGTTAGAAATTTAATTATAGTAGTTTATGATACTGTTGCATAATAAGGGTTCTTATAACACGAGCGTGTTTTAAAAAAACGAGCCGTAGCAGAGCACACATCGGCAAGTAAATAAAATAAAAGATCAAAACTCACCTGCAGATCCCAAACCCGCACCGCGGGCGCATGACCGCACTCCCCCGTCGCGAGGTATCTCCCGTCGGGAGAGAAGGCGACGCATGTGACACTCTTGCGCGAGGAGTTGAGCACGTGACTCTGCCGGTTCTTGCGGACATTGTAGAGGACCACCGTGCATCTGCCGAGAGGAGAGAGAGAGCTATGATTAGATAGATAGGACACTTTATAGTACATAAAAAAGGAGATTACACTGGTATTTCTTAATCTAAGAGTACAGACGGCGGTCTTATCGCTCAAAGTGATCTCTTCAAGAGCACCTTTGGATGGATTGGAGCAAACATTGGAGCGGGAAGCAGATGTACAAAAGTGAAGTAAAGTTTATTTCTCACCATAAAAACAAAAACAACAAACAGCGTATTATGAGCCTTTACAAAATCACTTAAAGGCTATTTGGTACAGTTATCAATTCAGCTAATTGCCAAACTAGGTGGTCCTGTATTTTGGCAATTAGTGATATAATGTACTTAATGTACAGATGGATTACAGATATTCATGATTCTAATATAAAACAAGTAAAATAATATTTTCAGAGATATATTTATTTATAAATTAGTTTATACGAGGGCTGCTACTTATGTATGCGGAATAGAAAAAATAAACAAATGTATATGGCTAAATATGCTTTTATTGTTTATCAAAGTATTCTCCACTATGATCGATGCACTTTTGCATTCGATGAAACCAATTTAACACTTTTTCCACTCTGATTGAGGTATCTCCAAAGCGTGCTGTTTGAACGCATCTACGGCATCTTCACGGGTCGAAAATCGTTGACCACGTAATTTATTCTTTACATTTGGGAATAAATAGAAATCATTGGGTGCCAAATCAGGGCTGTACGGTGGATGACCCATCAATTCTATTTTTTGACCATCCAAAAATGTAGTTGTTTCCTGAGATGTATGACAGCTGGCATTGTCATGGTGAAGAATGATTCTGCGTCGCTGGTTGTTTTGGCGTATTTCTTCAAATACTTTCGGCAAACAAATGGTCGTGTACCACTCCGAATTAACCGTTCTGCGATTCTCCAGGGGTATTGTAGCCTCCGTGTGGAGTTTCTGGTCTTCCATCGGACGCGTCCCCCGGGTGGCGGATAGGGGAACGCCCTCCAGATATGGAGGGTACCGGCTTCGGCCGGCGCGGACCAAAACCAGAGGGATGGGGACGTCCAGTGGCTTGCGCTGCTGGATGTCCCCCGGGGTCCACTATGGGCCCCGCACCCGTAACCCCACACTGAGTGGGGCCGGGGGCCTTCGGGCCGCGAGGAGACAACCTCTATAAAAAACACACGGTGGAGGCCCTCCTCTATGTCCCTCTGCTCAGCAGAGGGCATAGAGGAGGTTGAGGGAGGGTCACAGACGGCAGGTTGGGGGACCTGCCGTCCGATATCGTGACGGAAGAAGGGGGTGGGGGGCCCATGCCCCTTCTCCAGTGAGGGTGGGCCCGACTCCTTGCGAGTCGGGTCGACGTCGCCGGGGCGCCGCTGTAGCATTCGCACTGTGGTTTACCACAAGCGAGATCCGGCGGCGCCCCATTGCACGAGCGACAGGACGGCCCCCGGGGTGTTTTAGGAGGTATGCCTCTCCTATTATTAGGAGAGGAGAGTCCGACACACGGCCGTCGCCCTCCCCCAAGGGTGGCGGTTATGGTGCACAAAGCATTTCACCCCGTTAACAAAAAAAAAAAAAAAGGGGTATTGTAGCCACATGGCCATTAATACCAAAAAAGCAGGCCACCATTTGCTTTACAGTGCTTTTTGCACGAGCCACTTTCGTAGGGTTTCATTTCGTCAAATGCGTTTCATTTTGAAACACCCAAACTGTTGATTGTTGTTTAGTTTCGGGATCGTACGCGTAGATCCAGGATTCGTCACCTGTGTAGATATTATAAACAGATTTTGAGTCGCCTCCGTTGAATTTTTTTAAGGTTTTCTTGCACCATTCGACGCGAGCATCTTTTTGATCCTGAGTTAAGTTGTGCGGGATCCAACGCGAACAATTTTTTTTTACAGACAAATGTTCATGTAATATCCTATGAATGCTCGTCATACATATGCTCAGAATAGCCTCTATCTCGCGATACGTAACATGGCGGTCTTGCATTATTAGTTTTCGCAGAGCTTCAATATTTTGTGGCACAACCACCGATATCGGGCGACCTTCTTTAATTTCGTCCGTGAGCTTACTGCGCCCGCGATTAAACTCACTAAACCAGTGATACACAGTCGTTTTTGATGGAGCTTCACCACCAAAAGTCGAAGTTAATTGATCTACGCACTGTTGTTGCGTTAAACCACGTCGAAAATCGTAATAAATCATAGCACGAATATTTTTACGAGTGAGTTCCATTTTTTCATTAATATGACATTTTAAACCCAACAAAAACAAAACACTAACGTATATAAGAGAAAAATATTAGCGGCCAGTATTTAAAAAAAGAACGAATTTGACCATGGAAAGGTCAGACATTGCGTTTAAAATTATTGGAATCCCAGATTCCGCATACATAAGTAGCAGCCTATGTAACCCTCTCCCTCTCGTTTATAAGAATCATCATCATCATCAACCCATCATGTCCCCACCGAGAGTCTCTTCCCTGAGGAAGGTATAGGCCATACTCCACCACGGGGGCCAAGTCCGGATTGGTGAAGGCTTGTAGGACTAGTGGCTGGTCTTACTGTCAGAAGTTTTCAAGCCGCCCTAAGGCCTCTGACTTGGCTTAACGACTGCCATCTATCGACGGCAGCCGGCAACAACAGCTTAACGTGCCTTGCGAAGCACGGAACCGTTCGGAAACATGCCTCTAGCGTTAGTCATAGAACGGCCACCCATCCATGCACTGAACGCACCCTGTTGTTAAACCTTCGTGGTCGTTTAAGATCACTCAGGCAGCCGGGGCTACGAGTGATTCCGATATTAAAAGTGTATTCATATAATTTTGCTGGGAAATATATATTTTTTAAATTGAAGAAATGTTTGCATGCCTTTACACATAATAATAAGTAGTGTCTGTAATAATAAGACCCGGCCCCTCGGTGGGGACATAATGGGTTGATGTGATGTGTGACAATTTTAATGTCCAGTATTCGTATTCCGGTCGAGTGTCAGTATTGTAACCCACTATAGTTTATTTTAGGCGCTTCAAATCAAACAAGAACAGACGCCGTGGCCAAAGCTAACAATGTGAAATAACCAATGACCAAACGAGGTATCGTTTGCCTATTTGACCGGCGCGGGCGCTGGGCCGGCGACTCCGGCACATGCGTGCACGCATGTCGGCTGCGTTGGGCCCGCGCTTGGTGTTGGGCGGGAGCGGAAGAGGAAGCGGGGCGCGGTCTGAGCTACATTCCTTCAAAAACAATCTGACCCGGAGATTAGATTAGATGTTTAGGTTTTAGATTTAGTAATAAGGTAGACATCTGCTGAAAATCAGCGCCGTATCTCGGCTACGGCGCTGATTTTAAGCTGAGGGGAAACATTTTTGGTATTATTTATTAGTTTTAGCGTTATATTATCTAATAACTACTGTGTTTAAACATGAGTGTATAAGTACCAAACAAAGATTTTCTATTCAGTACAATTAGGGCCATTATCCCGCCAGGAAAACACGGACAAACCATGAGATATGGCAGCCCTGTAGCTTCACATTTCTTCCACTTTTGTTCTACATCTGCTTCATTTTTCTGTACGTATTTAATTTTCCTGTACAATTATGTATGTCTATGTGGCGTTAAAAAAACTTATTATAAAATCAACGATCATTTCGAAGACAAGTTTAAAGGACACTTTTAATTTTATTTCAATTAATATTGACAATCCGCTACTTGACTCTTTTTTCAAGTAAGCCTTAAATGCTAAATATCTCTTCCATTAGACCAAAAAATATTTTAGTATATTTTTTGAGGACCTAAAAGCAACAAAAACATTATTTTAAAACGTTGTTTTGCTAAACAGCCAAAAACGCGGTCCGCCATTTTTGTCTATGGTTTGAACTCCAAACTGTTGTAAACAAAGTTAGTGATGGAACTCGAATCAAAAATGACAATTCGAATCGACTCGAATCACCCGGAAGATGATCCAAATCATATTTTATTTATTTATTTATTTATTTATTTAATACCACAATAAGGGCTTACAGTTTCCCAAAGCGCCCCTATTGCTATGATTACATAATAAACCTTATTAATTACTTACATAAGTGTAATCTTAATTCAAATGCTATTTTGTTAATAGAGTCAACAAATATGTCGATATGTTGGACCTCTGTAAGAAAACGGTTGAGAAGAACAAGGGCTCTATGCGTCGGCGCGTTGTTAGCGCTGCTGATTCGAATCAATATGTTGATTTGAATCAATATACTGATTCGAATCAATATCAATCGAATCAATCATTATTATGATTCGAATCGATACGATGATTCGAATCAATACGGAGACATCATATGCATTGAAAATACTGAT
The DNA here is from genome assembly GCA_947310845.1 of Yponomeuta plumbellus. Taxonomy (NCBI): domain Eukaryota; kingdom Metazoa; phylum Arthropoda; class Insecta; order Lepidoptera; family Yponomeutidae; genus Yponomeuta; species Yponomeuta plumbellus. Next base: position 7,509,807 of record OX371221.1, on the reverse strand, counting down.
AAAATGTACCTATAAAAATAATAATTTTCAATGTAAATGTTTCAATACACCCAATTATTTTCCATGTTTTCATCAAAATTTAGTTATTATTTTAATAAGTAAAGGTATGTGTCCGTTATATGAAATTTATTTATATATTTATTTATTCAACACTAATTTTCACTTACACGCATACACTCACACACCTACAGTACTTAAGGTCACAAATTTTTGATACTTGAAGCATGTAATGTAATTTTTTTTTTTTCAACGCTTTTTCGTTATCACCGTGTTAAAATGTCTTCTGAAAAAACTTATCCAGCACAACTCTTTCACTTATTCCACTCTGACCAACTGAACTATGAACTAAAACTCTACTACTATTTTTATTTCTAACAGAGATATGAGGTAGTTTTGGGAAGTATTTGTGTTGAATGGTTTTGAAATGTGTTTAAGATGGTATTGGAATATTCTTAAACCATAATTTATCCTTGCACATTATTTGGTTTGAGATAATGTTTAGCAAGGTTTTGGACTGTATTTGGTATTATTTAGAAATCATCGATAAAAAAGCATCCCAAACACATCCCAAAACCATCCTAAAACATACCAAAACCATCCTAAACATATCCCTAAATCATTGCTAACACATTTCAAAACCATTCCAAATACATACTAAAACGCCTTAAGCGGTCGTCTGCGGCTATGTCCATATTTGCACAAAACAATAGATTTTCTATTGTTTTTCTAATACTGCATACTAGAGGTTAAACACAAACATCCTAAAACTATCCCAATTATACCCCCAAACATTCTAAAAACATATCAAAACCGTCCCAAAAACATGCAAAAACGATCTTAAACACATCCCAAAACCATACTAAATCCATTTCAAAACCATCTAAACACATCCTAAAAAAGCAAATAATACATCCCAAACACATTTCAAAGCGATCAAAACAAAAAGTTATAATCGAAAGTAGGTAACAAAAATGCAGTGGAATGTGGAATGGAAAGAACCAGTTGACAAGTTCGGTTGGTCAGAGTGGAATAAGCCCTTTAAACACCAATTCACTTTAACCACTTTTTAAAAAACTTCATAGTTTAACATAAGAAAAAGTTAATACCTTATCAGTAACATAGAAGCAAGGACAGAACTAAAACAATAACTGTTAAAAAAAAACTTCAACAAATCCTACTTGTCTCATCGGTCAGGTAAGATTGCCGCGCAATGAATAATTCGAGTAAAAAAACTGATTCGAATCCACAATCTGATTCGAATCAACGAACGAAGGAAGTAGGAGTTAATGAATGGCTTTTATTGTTATTTAAGGATTTTGGTGAAACGATCTTTACCTAGTCCTAGAATCTTAGTGAGCTGTGAGCATAGTGAAATAACAACAACGCAACCATTATTTCATCGAGTTTACATGCAAAATATATCAATTATCATTATTCGAGAATGCAAAAACACGTCAATAAAGACCGCCGGAAAGTCGCGGATTCGTGTAGGTACCTACCCAGTGAAATAAACATACGAAAAACTTGGCTCAAACTTGCCAAGAGAGACCCCGATTCTTTATCGACTGAAACTTGGGTGTATTTATGTGAAGATCACTTCAATGTAAGTCCTGTAATATCAATGTACACAAACTGTTTTTAGCTGTAATAATGCTTGGTTTGATTTGATTTGGTTTTGGCAAATCGGTACTATCAGCTTCCACGAATCCAGCGTCCATGATTGCGCTTATCAATAAAATGTTAATACACTAACTGCACAAGAAGAGTTTTTGCAAAAACACTAAATCCAATCCAAATCACAATCGAACCTACGCACGCACGACTGACAGATGTTTGTTTACAACCAAAGGTGCTTTCAAGATGGCGGATAGTGTTTTCACCGTTCCGATTTAAAGGCGAAAATTATTTTTTTAATTTTAAAATTTTGCAGCCATCCTGCATATTTACTTAGCAAAGTCAATATAGTTCGGTTTCTTACGTTAGATACTACAGGAAATATCCATTTATCGCGTCAAATTTGATATGAGGCAAGTAGCGTATTGTGTGTAGTGTTCAACACATTCAAGAGTAATATTTTTAAGTTTGAAAGTTTGTTAATTAGCCTGCTCTAAAAAGAATAAATGTGGAATTTCTTTGTTAGTTTCTTCTCCAATAAGTGTTTGTTTTCTTCTTAAAAAAGATAACATTTTATAAATATTTAAAGCAATTTTTCATCTTACTTTGATTCTCATTGATATTCAACCTTTGAAAAAAATAAGATGAAAATAAAAAACTAAAATAAAAAAGAAGCCCACAAGTCAACTGCAGACCCAAATTCAACAAAGTCATCGTTGTTGTTACAATTCATTGCACAATAAAAAAAAACATAACATAACTTGAATAGCAACGTCCCGGCTATTTGTAAACAGACATAGACAGCCTGCTTAGATTGCCCTTTTGTAATCACACTAATATTATAACGGCGAAAGTTTGTGAGTGTGTGAGTGTGTATGTTTGTTACTTCTTCACGTCTAAACGGCTGGAGCGATTTTAATAAAATTTGGTATGGAGTTAGCTGACACCCTGGATTAACACAAAGGCTACGTTTTATCGCGGGAAAATATCTTTTTCCCATGGGAAAATCGATGAACCGCGGGTAACACCGCAGGGCACATCTAGTATTAATATAATGCCATGACGCCCACGATGCAGCCTATGCCTAGTGTGGGGTCACCATTATTCTTATGTTGTTTACACAAAATTTTATTTTTAAAATCTAAGCACTGCATAACCATTGTTATCATTGCTTCATATAAAGAAATATCAAATGATTTGATTTGATTATTTGATTTAGAAACTAGTGGTCAGCTGTGGTTAATTTTTAATATTTAATATTTTAATTTAATAAACTCACGCCCGTTATCCCCGAGGGGGTATGCAATCACTAGAACTGGGCCCAAGTTTTGCCGAGTTTATTAGGTCCCAAACGTGACAAATGGCAAGCCTGTCGCCGTTATCGGGGCACAATTTATCAGCAAATGGTGTTACTGTACAAACAAACAAATATACGTAACTAAAATTCACTGTTACATGCGTGGTTCGAACCCAGACCCCCATGATCGAGAAGCAAGGGTCAACCCCACTACGCCACCACCGCTCATTAATTAATTAATTTATAATTTTTTAAAGTAACATTTACAGCTTACCACCAAGCCCCCTCCCTAACCCCGCTCCGTGACTTATCAGTATGAGCGCCGCGGCCGTACCTCGTGGAGCTTTCTCACGGCGGTTACCGTAATTGCCGCTAATGTAGGCGACACCGCGGGCTTAATGCTGAACTAAAAAAAAGTAGCACTACGTAGTACCATGGCATACCATGGCGGCCTTCGCTACGCCCCGGGCGGCACTTTTAGGGGGCGGCAAAATTTGTCATTTCATGAATGAATAAAAATATTTTGTAAACTTTTGAACCATTTTATATTTTTGTCGCACTTACAATTCGAACCGATAGAAATAAGGGGTATTCTATACAAGACGGAGACGGTGAATTAAATCATAAACATAGCTAGCTACTGATATAGTAATCAACAAGAATAAAATGTCCTGGAGGAAATTTGTATACGTAGATTCACACTTTTGTATGACATTTTTTGAATTATTTTCTGCAAAAATATACGTGTCGGAGCCAATAATGGAATGGACTATAAGAGGGTCACAAGCCGCCACGCTACGCCACTGCATCAACGCCAATACAAGTTAATTACTAAGACCACTTCTAAGAATCAATCCACACGTCCAAGAGTTTAAAACCCTATCGATCTAAGGGCGCGGCCACACCGCGCCCATTAGTCACGTTCCTGGCTGGAAGTTAGGGTGCGGTCACACGCTAGGGGTGTTTGTGTTAGAAATATACGAGTATTACAAGCAAACGGGTCAATGACTCGACTGTCTAATTGTTTGGACAAATTAATTCCAGCGGTTTGGACAGGGCAACCCCGCCGCGTCTACTGTTTATTGTTAAAATTGTACAAAACAGCAGTAGATGCCAGTTACAATACAATCTTCAGGGTCAATAAACCTACTATATACAGGGCGTCCCAAAATTATGGGACATGAAGGGAAAGTACCTTAAATATCGTAGATAGGGTATTTTCCTTTTTCCTGTCCTTCTTCCTTTCTTTTCAAATACTATGTTAATTAAGAAGAGTTATTATTTTTTGGCCATTCTTTCGATTGGCATCATACAAGTAGGGGTGTGTTTTTTTTACATTTAAATCGGTTGGATTCCCAGACGAGGCAAGTAATTTTTAGAATATCTTTGAATGCAGAATTACTAACTTTTAAAAATAACATAAAGTCTTATTTCAGCAAAATACCCTATCTACGATATTTAAGGTAAGTACCTTGACATGAAGGGAAAGTTCCCTTCATGTCCCATAACTTCCTCAATAAAAAGTAACATATAATTAACTGGAAAAATGCTATTAACATTAATAGAATTTCTGATTGATTTATTATCCGATTTATTTTTTGGATTACGGCGACAGACTTGCCACTAGTCACGTTGGGACCTAATAAACTCGGCAAAACGTGGGCCCAGTTCTCGTGATTGGTCCCTCTGCCTACCTTCTCGGCGATAACAGGCGTGAGTTTATTTATTTATTTTTTGTCCGCTCAAATACGAGATGTATTAGGAAACGGGAAGATAAAGAATCGCTCGTAGTCTGGGCTGCCTGAGTGATCTTAAGCGATAAGCAACATACGGCGCGTTCAGTCCATGGATGGGTCACTGTCTATGACTAACGCTAGTGGCATTTTTCCGAGCGGTTCCGTGCTTCGCAAGGCACTTTAAGCAGTTGGTGCCGGCTGCCGTCGATAGATGGTAGTCGTTAAACCAAGTCAGAGGCCTTAGGGCGGCTTGAAAACTTCTGACAGTAAGACTACCTACTAGTCTTACAAGCCTCCACCAATCCGGACTTGGCCCCCGTGGTGGAGTATGGCCTATACCTTCATCAGGGAAGAGACCCGTGCCTCTCGGTGGGGATATAATGGGTTGATGATGAATGTATGTACCTGTGTGTAAATGTTTATCTCTCGAGGATACGGGCGTGAGCATATCTTATGTTATTGAACACAACAAATCGCCCAATGACCCACATAGCACAAAATTCGGTTCGGTATGTAATGAGGCGTGACAGGCGCACTCATAATGTCTGCCTACGGACAGACGGACAGACATGGGTATGTTACATCATTGTTATGGACTGACGCATAGGCATTGAACTCTGCATCCTGCCAGGGACGAGCGTGGAATATCGATGGGTGCGACTATTGATTTGATTTTAGTTTCCATGATTATTTTGCGAGTGTACCTTGAGTAGATCTCGATGCGCAAATTAAAATTTATAACAAACTCCCAAATTACTTAAAAGAATTAAATAACGACAACAACTTCAATAAAGATCTAAAGAAAATACTAATATCAAAATGTTATTATACCATAGAAGAATATTTTAAAGATAGTATAGATGAAACAAGATAAATAATTGTATAGATAGATAGATAGAATATTCTTTATTGTACTCACAAATAACATTTAAATATAATCTTTTAAATAGAATAACTAAAATTGCATGATTATTAATTCAATATTTTCCGATTGTAAGTTAATGTAATGCATATTTCAAATAGCACTTTAAAATGTTGCGTGCCCTACAGGGTCCACAAAGATCTCATCAAATAACTGTTAAGTTAAATTGTAACAACCCTACAACTTGTGGAATGCAATAAAGTATTGAGTATTGAGTATTGAAATTGATTGTACCTTGGATAAGAACGACTGACTCATCTATAAAGAGGTTTGTAGATTTTGGTATACTTGTCAGTATGTACATGGGGACACTTCTACAAACATAAAAATACTGAGGTCAATATGACCGAAAACGTAACCAGATTTAATTGCAGAAAAAGAAAATCTTTTTCAACTTGATTTATTTACAATAAAACAAATTATTACTTTCAGAATCATTCATTCATTCAATCAATTCAATCAGCCAATATAACATGCACTTATGAAAATAAGATATCCTCTGATAATAGGCTAGTTTCCCAAAAAAATGTAATTAGTCCGTCTTTTAGATTATTCAAAAATAAGGGACACGTACTTTTTTATTTGTAAATTAGACCAAAAATGACAAAGATATAGCCCATTAAAGTTACGTGTGATGTCACGCCGTGCTGCATTTTGTAGCACTGAGTGACGTCACACGTAACTTCAATGGGTTATATCTTTGTTATTTTTCGTATAATCGAAAAATGAAAAAAAAGCACCCAATATTTTTTTATAATCTAAAATACGGACCCTGGAAACTACCCTATTATGTTTGCTCATCATCTGCTTTGTATGTTTATATCACTTAGCTTGAATTTAATTTCATGGGTGAATTCCCTGAGGAAGGTATAGGCCATACTTCACCACGATTCGATTGGTGGAGGCTTGTAAGACAGTGGCTGGTTTGTTTGTTTGTTTGTTACGCTTTATTGCACAAAAGAAATAAAACAATACATAAAATCTTAAATAACAGGTATGTGTGGATGTACGAAGGCGCACTTATTTCAAAAGAAATTTCTTCCAGCCAGCCTAAGAAAGGTTTTGAACAATAAAACAAAGAGCGGGAGATGGCAAATAAAGCTCAAAGGGTGGTTTTACTATCAGAAGTTCTCAAGCCGCCCTAAGGCTTCTGACTTGGCTTAACGATTGCCATCTGCATAACGTGACTTGTGAAGCGCGGAACGGTCACCCATCCATGCACTGAACGCGCCCTATGTTGCCTAATCTTGGTGATAGCTTAAGATCACTCAGGCGGCCGGGGCTATGAGCCATGTCCAATGTATGTGCCTGTATGTAATGTTTATTTTTTAGAAAAAAAAAAAACAAAAAAAAAACATGAAACAATAATACTCTTATCACTCAAAATCAAAACATTCAAAATAATTTCATTCACCACGGTTTGAAGGCGCTCCTGCCATCGTTATCTGGGACACCTTGTGTCTGGGCGGTGTATTATGTAATAAAAGGAGCCAACTTTATCACTGTCAATCGGATAACCCTTCGTGACAAGACACATTTAACTCAGAAAAAACTCTGAGCTATACTCAGCGTAGACCTGACCCACTAACCTTTCGCGTCGATGAGCGGTCTAGGGTTAAATCACTATGTTTTTCGTTTATTTTTCGCAATTTCATACACACATTCATACATGAGCTCACGCCTGTATCCCAGAGGGGTAGGCAGAGACCAGGGACTGCCACCTGCCACGATCCTGGCAGATCACTTTCGCTTCATCGTTTTCTTCGTTTTGAGTATTGTGTTGTCAAATATTCTCTCTCGTGTGTGATATAACCGGTCTTTCACTCGACAGGAAAACACCTCGGTACTGCACTACGGCACACCACTCAGTGATGTCAACTGTCGGCGACCTCTGTGGCGGTTAGCGCATCTGACTACCATGCGAGAGGCCCCGGGTTCGAATCCCGGCTGGGGACAGAAAAAAAAAGAAACCCAGGTCTCGAATGTTTACATGTTTGTGACGTCGCTGTTTCTGGTCCCCACGACAGAGGCTATCCTAGTGTGGGGCCAGAAGCAATGTATGTGCCTGTATGTAAATGTTATGTTACGGTATGGTATAATATAGTGCCCTACAATATTTCAGCCTTCCAGATCCACAGCAATCACTTAGCCGAGGAGCAATTTCCCGCTCGAGTGAGCACGCCCGTTTGAGCGCTAAATCTAGAACCGCAAGCGCTACTTTGCCTCAAGACCGGCCAGGTCGCGATAGGCCAAACCCTGCGTACAGTTCAACGCTGTCAGGTGTTGAATAGGATGGGTAATAGGGTAGTTTCCAGGGTCAAAATAATTAAATTCTATTTAGTCCGTATTTTAGATTATAAAAAAATATTGGATACGTATTTTTTCTTTTTTCGATTAAACAAAAAATAACAAAGATATAGCCCATTAAAGTTACGTGTGACGTCACTCCGTGCTAAAAAATGCAGCACGGCGTGACGTCACACGTAACTTTAATGGGCCATATCTTTGTCATTTTTGGTCTAATTTACAAATAAAAAAATACATGTCCCTTATTTTTGAATAATCTAAAAGACGGATTAATTACATTTTTAGGGCAACTAGCCCATTATAGGTACGAACGTGACAAACAAAGCGCTCTACAATTATTTACACGTACAATGGGGTTAAAAACAAAAAGGTTGTCCGAATCATCATCAACCCATTTATGTCCCCACCGAGGGGCACGGGTCTCTTCCCTGATGAAGGTATAGGCCATACTCCACCACGGGGGCCTAGTCCGGGTTAGTGGAGGCTTGTAAGACTAGTGGCTGGTCTTACTGTCAGAAGTTTTCAAGCCACCCTAAGGCCTCTGGCTTGGCTTAACGACTGCCATCTATCGACGGCAGCCGGCACCAACTGCTTAACGTGCCTTGCGAAGCACGGAACCGCTCGGAGAAATGCCACTAGCTTTAGTCATAGACGGTCACCCATCCATGCACTGAACGCGCCCAATATTGTTTAACCTTCCTGATCTCTTAAGATCACTCAGGCAGCCGGGGCTACGAGCGATTCGGATTCGCTACGTAAATTTCGCAAAAGCACTGAAAAGCGCGGACACAAAGTATGTACGATCTCGACGCTTGCAGCGTTAGGTCGTACAGGTTTTGGCCTAACGCGGCCGGAGCGGATGATCGCAGCGGAGATCAGACCCTACCGCAGGATACGAATCAACGAGAGCGGTGTCGGACCACTGACCTCTTTTATATAGGGTGTAACATAATAATAATATAATATTTACATATAGGCACATACATTGCTTCTGGCCCCACACTAGGATAACCTGTGTCGTGGGAACCAGAAACAGCGACGTCACAAACATGTAAACATCCAAGACCTGGGTTTCTTTTTTTTTTCCAGCCGGGATTCGAACCCGGGACCTCACGCATGGTAGGCAGATGCGTTAACCGCTGCACCAGAGAGGCCGTCAAACAAACTTTTAATAGACGGAAGAAGATACAGCAATAAGTAAGTGGTTAATAACTAAGGGCCGGATTCTGAGTTGAGAATTTTCAACAAGTAAATACTTAAGTAACGTTCTGTCACGCACTTTTCTGAGAAACTTGACGAGACAGCACTACAGTTAACTATTTACTTAGTGAAAATTCTCAATTGAGAAATCGGCCGTATGTAAAGTATGTATTATTCGTATTTGCACCAACTACCCGTCTCTCTTATTCCTTCGGAAACCTTTCTGCCTGGAAGAAATTGCTGTTAGCAATACGGCCGAACTTTGTACTTTTTTAGATTAAACTTTTATTTTTATCTCTTGTTTCTTGTGTGCAACAAAGAATTTTCTTATCTTATCTGATAAAAGCGGTGGTGGCGTAGAGGGATTGACCCTTGCTTCTCGATCATAAGGGTCTGGGTTCGAATCCCGCATGTACCAATGACTTTTAGTTACGTACATTTGTTTGTTTGTATAGCAACACCATCTGATTATTTGTGCCCGGATAACGGCGACAGGCCTGCCACTTGTCACGTTGGGACCTAATAAACTCGGCAAAATGTGTGCCCAGTTCTAGTGATTGTTGCCTCTGCCACCCCCTCGGGGATAAAGGGCGTGAGTTTATTAATAATTAATTAATATCTGATAAATAAATAATCAGTTGGTGCTGGCTGCCGTGGATAGATGGCAGTCGTTAAGCCAAGGCAGAGGCCTTAGGGTGGCTTGCAAACTTCTGACAGTAAGACCAGCCACTAGTCTTACAAGCCTCCACCAATCCGGACTTGGCCCCCGTGGTAGAGTATGGCCTATACATTCCTCAGAGAAGAGACCCGTGCCCCTCGTTCGGGACATGATGGGTTGATGATGAAATAAATAATCCGAGACTCACCCGGCCGGGTAGGCGACCAGCTCCGTATTCGGGTCGCAGGCCAGGGCCGCATTGCTGCTGACCGTCAGACCGAGGACGCTCTCCAACTTGATCTGCGGACAAGAGATGGCGCTGCGTCAATTTGTGACGATTGTTTTCTAAGTTGGTGCCGGCTGCCGTCGATAGATGGCAGTCGTTAAGTCAAGTCAGAGGCCTAAGGGCGGCTTGAAAACTTCTGACGGTAAGACCAGTCACTAGTCTTACAAGCCTCCACCAATCCGGACTAGGCCCCCCATGGTGGAGTAATGGACTATACCTTCCTCAGGGAAGAGACCCGTGCCCCTCGGTGGGGACATAAAGGGTTGATGATGAAGATAAAAAGTATCATGCAACCCATGCAACGACTAATGAATGTCGGTTGGGACAGTTGGGTTTTCACCAAAATTAATTAGATGGCGCGAGGAATCAGAAGGAGCGAGGAGAGTCATCGACACAGAGTATAAAGGCGTGTTTGACAGTTGATGTGTGCATGCGTGCGTGCGTGCGTGCAATTTTGCAGGTTTTATCGACCCGGTTGTACAGAAAAGGATGCATAAAACGGCAAACGGCTATTGGCAACCTGTATACCCTGTATACAGCCAAATCAGTGAAGTCTCATCCAAAGCGCGTAGAGAAGCGAGACACGGTCCGCCACTCTCAACAGTTATCACTAATGGCCGTCTGTGTCTGGCTCACAAGTCACAGCTGTGGAATCGTTGTCTGGCACGCGACTGGCATCTGATTCGATTCCATTTACCGTTGGTTTGATACAAAATAGACTATTGAATACTCAGAATATGAGATATAAACTAATTAATATAAGTAATACTTAATAAAACTAATATAAACTATTGGGTAGGGTATTTACAAAACTAATACTAATATTTAAAAAAAAAAGTAAATTTTCTAATTTCAATAAAATATTGGAGCCAAATCGCTGTCGGCCGGTAGGGTTCCAAGAAGGCTGGCGGCATTGCCTCGCTGTATGGCGAGGCTTAGCCTTTGGCCAAAGTAGGCACCAGCCCTCGGATCTCCAGAGGCGTCAACTAGGCGCGACGAGATCTCCTTAAAGAGGAGTTTCAAATAGACTATTTTGACAGGTTTCTGAAAACCATCTAAGATTTTTTCTTGGTGTTCATTGAGTGCTCAAAAAGTGGTAATTTTAAATTCGTTCCGTTTAAAAGAAGCCGACAACACGCTGGTAGCAAAGTAATCATGCATGACGTCACAGGTTACTAGTATGTACACACAGGCCATGAAAGTAAGAACGACACGAATGACAGATGCCATATCGTTGCCTTACTTTCTCAAACTCGTATCTTAAAAAAATGCAGCAAACTCTTAACTCGAAAAAATGCGTCTAGCTAAAAAGCTAAAAAAGATTAGTATCTTAGTTTTACTTAAATTTATAGCTAATAGTCCACATTTAAGAAATGGCATTTAATTTTTTACCGAAACTACATAGTAGGTATAAAAAGACAGACAGTATTATTTCTCACCTGAAAAGTTGTCTTTTTTTAAGATACGAGATTGAGAAAGAAAAGCAACGATATTTACACAGCACCAACTGCTTATCGTACCTTGCGAAGCACGGAACACAATTTTTACAAACATCTGCATTTTCTGCAGATGATGCATGATCTGCATCATCTGCAACGACCGTCGCGTCGTTCTATAAACTACCTGCATCCGAGCGGCGGCATCCCTTTATCGCAGGGTTTCTTAAAGTGGGGTCCGTAATATGCGCGCCAAGGGTCCGCAGCAGCTCAATTAACTCTTAAGATTAATGAAAAAAAAATGAAAGTCAACTAAATCCTAATTTGCTTGACCACTCTCGCTGGCTATTGTCAAGCGGCGCGAGGCGAAAGGCGAGAGCAATAAAAGTGATTCTTTAATCTTGTTTTTTTTCCACAAGAGGTAAATATTCATATATTGACACGGGATCCGTGGCATTTTAGGAATTCTTAAAGTGGTCCATGACTGCAAATAGTTTAAGAAGCACTGCTTTATCGATAACGAGTGGCGCGGTATTGTCACATTCCTTCGGCCTAATGTTTGATGACTCGGTTCGCCCGTTTGTACAAGTATAGCGATGCAATTTTGCAAAATTACGATGTTCCAGAACAGTGAAGGCACTCGGTCAAGATTGGCCTGTAGGCGGGTACTCGGTCATATATCCGGAGCTTGACCAATCTGCGAATGACGATGCTAATGCCGAGTGTGGGACGAGTCAGTGATTTTAATAACGAATACGACCCGGAATGTCACGGTCTTGTTTGTGCAAAAAATATTGTGACAAATCAACAGAGACAGAGATATAAAGTGAAAATTGTCGATAAAATTAAAATTGTCGATAAATGGCAGTCGTTTAGCCAAGTCAGAGGCCTTAGGGCGGCTTAAAAACTTCTGAGTGTAAGACCAGCCACTGTGACTAGTCTTACAAGCCTCCACCAATACGGACTTGGCCCCGGAGTGTGGCCTATACCTTCCTCAGGAAAGAGACCTGTGCCCCTCGGTGGGGGCATAATGTGTTGATGATGATATAAATTGAGAAAGGAATGTTTTTTTTTTTTATTAGGGACAACAAACGGAAATACAATATATTTTGAAAACACAACATAAACGTTAAAAAACAGAATAGTCAATTGTACATCCAGCTCCGTTATCCACATTTTACAATAATGTTTCTATTAAACGCCACAGGCTTAGACCAAGGATTGTTCAATAAATAATCCATGGAAAAAACGGGAGAAAAAGAAGACATTATTTATTTAAAAAAACCCAAGGTCTTGGATGTTTATATGTTTGTGATGTCCGTCGCTGTTTCTGGTTCCCACGAAACAGGGTATCCTAGTGTGGGGCCGGAGGCGGTGTGTGACACCCACACTCAACTTTTATATGAAATATCCTTTATAATTGTAAGAGCTAGTGCCCTAGATGAGGCAGGGGTAAGTGAAAATATATCTATAGTATTAAGATAGAGAGATAATCCTCATGTATTTGTTTGTTTTTCTGGTGTGTACAACAAAGACAGCTAATCGAACCTAAATAAACATAAATAATAAAACATTAACATTTACATGCAGGCACATACATTGCTTCTGGCCCCACACTAGGATACCCTGTGTCGTGGGAACCAGAAACAGCGACGTCACAAACATGTAAACATCCAAGTCGGTTTTTTTTTCGCCCTGGCCGGGATTCGAACCCGGGACCTCTCGGACGGTAGTCAGATGCGCTACCGTTACGCCACAGAGGTCGTCGAAATAAACAGTACCGTTCAAATTCTATTGAACTACTGTAAACAGTAGTTCAAATTTCATTACTTGTAGCTCGTTACTTTCGTATTCCATCCCATGTCATTCCATTCAAATACCTCAACCAATAGGCTATCAGGTTTCTGAAAACCATTCAGAAATTTTAAATTACAATTTTGAAGAAGAAATTTTAAATAGGTAATTTTAAATTATCTCGTGTATTTCTTCTAAAAGAAGCAAATAAAAATTCACTTTTAAAATAAGCCGCCAACCAACCATCCTTGGTCTAGGATTGTTCAATAAATAATCCATGGAAAGAACAGGAGAAAAGATTAAACATTATTTATATGACTTAAAATACCATCCCTACTATTATCAAAGCTTTCGTATGCAAGCGCTATCGAGCGCTAAGACACTATCAACTTTATTCCGGATTCCTTCATTTAAACCTGGTCGGACTCTTCTGTCAAAAAATCAAGCGAGTAAAACATACATCCCTCAGAATCTACGAAACCCAAACTAAAGCGTACCCGTCTCACTCACTCTTCCGCACTTGGAGAGCTGTCTCGCTCGTTGCGCCACACACAAGGTCAATAACTTGATACGTCAAGGTTGGAGGCTGCGCACGCGCAGGTTGGAGGAGACCGGACGTCCTTGCAAGGATGCCTTACGTTTAGGCCTGAGCCACACTGAAAGGACTGCGCTGCCCCCGTAAGGAAGAACGCAGTAATAGACATTGCTGAGTTTTTAGTTTGGATGCAAAATTGAGCTCCCTGGTGGTACATCTATAAGTGAAAAAATAATGGTGGCTGTAGGTCTACTAGAAACCTGAAATTTCAGTAAGAAAATATGCAGTTATCTCATGAAATGATATGTTTGTGATATGTTTTTCGCTATTTACTCAATACTGCGTTTTTACGATTACTGCGTTCTTCCTTACGAGGTCAGTGCGAGGTTCGTCACTTTAGTACCTACTTATATAATAATAAATCGTTTATTTCAGGCTTTGCCCATATAAAAGTTAGTACATTTACATTTAGAGTATATGTAGATGTATATGAATAGATGAATAGAATATGAATAGATGTACTCAGGTACATCTTTCTTCATTATACAAAATTCTCGTGTCACAGTGTTAGTGCGCTCCGTGACGGCTAGACTAATTTTGATGAAATTTTGTATTTATATTCGGTAGGTTTGAGAATAGGTTGTTATCAATTTTTCATAGCCTTAAGTCCCTACAAATAATTTATATGGCGAAACAACGTTTGCCGGGTTATTTAGATCTAATAATATAACTTATTGTTTCGTATCAAATTATTAGAGCGCATACTCTTCCGAAACGGCTAATCCAATTTTGATAAAAAAAAATATGTATATTCATTAGGTTTGAGTACATATATTCATATTCTATTTATCTGTACATAAGTTGTCATCTATTTTTTATAGTCCTAAGTGAGAAGGGCGATCCCCAATCACACCATTTTTTGTTTTTTTATAGGTAGGTAATCCCTATAAGGGACAGCTAGTTTTCTATAAATGAGCGATTTACGTTGCTACCTCCATAAACAGGTTTACCGTTCAAGGTTAGAGTTTTTATTACATGTATCTATTGTACGTCTACTGTAAACTTTGTACCTCTCAATATAGAGTTGCTAGATATTCCCCACAACATCAACCAACCAACCAACCTATCATCAACCCATTATGTCCCCACCGAGGGGCACGGTTCTCTTCCCTGATGAAGGTATAGGCCATACTCCACCACGGGGGCCAAGTCCGGATTGGTGGAGGGAGGCTTGTAAGACTAGTGGCTGGCCTTGCGAAGCACGGAACCGCTCGGAAAAATGTCACAAGCGTTAATGATATTCTTTTCAAAACAGTTTTAGCCTAATTAACAAACTTAAAAAATATTACTCTTGAACGTGTTGAATACTAGACCCAGTTATCCTCTGATTAAATTTAATATTAAACTACTGTTTACTGCCAGACATCCTTGTCTTCTAAATAATGGTTGATTTTATAATAAGCCTTTTTGCAAAGAGAGTGTGCTTAACACAATTCCTAAACCGCGTTGGAGGTAACTCTAATATATCTTGGGGTATCTTGTTGTAGAACTTTATACAGTGCCCCATAAAGGAAGTATTAACTTTTTCAAGTCTTGACAATTTATGTTTATTCCTAGTATTAACGTGATGATGGCTACCAAGAGCTTCGAAGTCTTTAATATTTTTTCGAACGTATGAAATGTATTGGTTTGCAACTGTTAAGATGTTAGTTTCTTTGAAAAAACCTCTTAGAAATGATTAACGTACCGGTTCACTTCCTGCACTCAGAATTTCTTTTTACGCATATTATATCTACCATTAAACACCAATCTTTTAGCGCCATAACTCATTTTGAGACATTATTTAGTTTCAAGTTTCGCCTCGTTTTTTTAATAGTTTTATTGAACTTTCCAATGCGATTTTTAGATTAATAACTGATAGGTTTTAAGACTGTACTTTCACACATTTTTATGTGATATAGACAGAAGTACGGATTGGTGGAGGCTTGTAAGACTAATGGCTGATCTTACTGTCAGAAGTTTTCAAGCCGCCAGAAAGCCTCTGACTTGACTTAACGACTGCCATCTATCGACGACAGCCGACACCAACTGCTTAATGTGCCTCGCGAAGCACGGAACCGCTCGGAAAAATGCTACAAGGCCCCCGTGGTGGAGTTTGGCCTATACCTTCCTCAGGGAAGAGACCCGTGCCCCTCGGTGGGGACATAATGGGTTGATGATAATGATGTGATGACGATGATGATGATGATGATAGACAGAAGTGCAACATTTATGGAATACTGAGCTTTTTTTGCACAAAGTGTGCTTAACACATTTGAAGGGTACAAGGCTAGAACGATGAATGTCCTTTTTCCAACATTTCGAGATAATAGGGCAGTTTCCAGGGTCAAAATAATTAAATTATATTTAGTCCGTATTCTAGATTATAAATAAATATTGGTATAAATATAGTTGCAACTAAACATTTTCTCACACAAGTATTGGTATCGGTGGTGGTGCATTCGTGTCTTGCTTCTGCTTGAAAAAGTGGGAGAGAGGGCGGTGCATTAACTAACCGCATGGTGCTTGTGGGATTTTGGCGGAATTTAGCCAAGACATTTTGACATTTTAATGCTATTATGGATTTCAGCAAAGTAACGCCTGATTCCATAAAATATAGCTGCAATTGTTAAGATATTGATTCCTTTAAAGAAATCTCTTAAGCGTTTTGTACACGATAGCCACAATTAAAAACTGCCCTTCGATTGAGCCTTCTGCGTTCGCCGATGGCTGGTCTTGTTGCTTTCACTGCTATAGAAATGACCGATCGAGTTAAAGGCAAAAAGAGAGCTAGTAATCGATAGACCTGCCGTAACGAAACGTGCGAATACCTAAGTAACAGTTTTTTTAACTCATGACTACAGGAAACAACACAAGTAGCAATACCAGCTTATGGACGTAAAAACACGAGTCCTATTAATGTTATAATGTAAAAGTTCGTGTTTTTAAAATTATTATTACAACAATATTTTGTGGACTACTACGTGACTTTGACAAATTTTTTTAATTTGTTTTATTTACAATTTCTTAAATACCCATTTTATTAGTATACTGCTTTGTTCAACCATTGCTGGTTAGTGCGTAGCTAGCGTCTTCGGATATTACAGTCACAGGTAGGTACTTAGTGGCAATCCATGAAGAACGTGTAAGGAATTTCAATTTTTTTTACCTCGTCCATGTCACAGCTCACATGTGAGCTGTGACATGGACGAGTCACAAGAGTCCCCTTCCTAGTGTGACGTCACATATTTTGCAATTTTACATCTAGAAATTATTGAATTAAAACAACAGTCCCGAAATTACTTTTATTTCCGATAGAGTTGCAAATGTTTTTGAGGTTTTCGTTAATAGTTCAAAGTTCATGTTTTAACACTTGGATTACAGCCTGTTAGCTTTTAGAATATACCTCAACTGAGCAATCAAAAACCGATTATATTGCAATAAGGTAAGGTTTATTTTGTATTGCTATTTATAACTTTATATAACTTTTCAAAATAGTGAAGAAAAGTTTTATACAGCGCAGGAATTAGTATTACACTCGTGTGCTTTCGGCGAAAACCGAAGCCTATTCTAGAGCCCGAGGTATAAGCCAAAATATGTATAACAGACTGTAAAGTTGGGTCCGCTGCGCCATGTTACGCGTGTTACAAAAAATGTAAAATGTGGTATAACATGTTACGTGTTACGTAACACGTAACACGTTAGCTGCGGCGAATGGATAACATCCCCCGCGTTCGCCTGCGGGGGGGTGAAGTCATTCATTTTATGTTAGCGCTCGCCGGACGCACACGTCTCGCGATTCGGTGATGGAGTGGAAAAAAGAAAATACTTTGTTTTTCATACGATTATTTGGAGAAAGAAAAGTGCTTTGGGACGCCTCAAGTAGTGATAAAGCAGAAATAATAGGAATTTCAAAAGAACAAGTGAATACAAAGTGGATAAGCCTAAAGGGACAAAATAGCAGACACGTCTGCTTCGTCGGAACTCATTTTGTTTTTGTCACAAAAACTGTAACATAACAGAACTAGAAAGTCGCAGCAGACGGGCTGTTACGATAACCGTAACATGTTACATTTTTTGTAACACGCCTAACATGGAGCAGCGGACGCGGCTTAATAGATTTTCGAATGTGATGCCACATTATTATTGTCATGTCTACTCATTACAACAGTCTACGTTCGCTCGCACAGCTGTTCGAATACTGATTCGTAGATTGATTTGCACTTTCATTATTAAAAAGAACAATTGAATACAACAGTTAGATAACTTTGGTCACCTGTCGGATGTTATAATTGTAATCATTACGTATCTAGACGAGATCTTTATTAAATAATCGAAAGTGCTTAGAATTGCGTATTACTTGTGCATTTCATCATCAACCCATTATGTCCCCACCGAGGGGCACGGGTCTCTTCCCTGAGGAAGGTTTAGGCCATACTCCACCACGGGGGCCAAGTCCGGATTGGTGGAGGCTTGTAAGACTAGTGGCTGGTCTTACTGTCAGAAGTTTTCAAGCCGCCCTAGGGCCTCTGACTTGGCTTAACGACTGCCATCTATCGACGGCAGCCGGCACCAACTGCTTAACGTGCCTTGCGAAGCACGGAACCGCTCGGAAAAATGCCACTAGCGTTAGTCATAGACGGTGACCCATCCATGGACTGAACGCGCCGTATGTTGCTTAACCTTAGTGATCGTTTAAGATCACTCAGGCAGCCCATGCTACGAGCGATTCCCCAGGCTACGAGCGATTCCCCAGGCTACGAGCGATTCTTGTGCATTTGCGAAGTTATAATAGCAAGGAAAACAGTGAGGAAACCTCAGTGTATGAATTACTCTCTCTGAGAGAAGGTTGTTTATACGTAGGCCACATTTTGTAAAACTTTTAAGCCCTATGGCCAGGGTTGGCATGAATGAATAATTTTGAATTACTCTCTCTGAGAGAAGGCTGTTTAAACGTAGGCCACATTTTGTAAAACTTTTAAGCCTTATGGCCAGGGTTGGCATGAATGAATAATTTTGAATTACTCTCTCTGAGAGAAGGCTGTTTAAACGTAAGCCACATTTTGTAAAACTTTTGCCCTATGGCCAGGGTTGGCATGAATGAATAATTTTGATCTAGATCATGATTTAAATCAAATGTTTTTTTTTAATAAAAATCAATGATTTAATAAAAAAAAAAATTCACTTTCTTTAACAGAAATCAATATAAAAAACAGATTTAGAAATTATAATTAAGTTACAATTTACGGTCGTTTAAATCTAAGAAATCCAACATTATTATAATATTTGAATAAAAAAATTAGGTTACCATCCTTTTCAATTCCCAGTCGGTTTCCTAATTTGCTCTGAACAATTCCAAAGGTGGAACAAGTGCCCGCGGTGTGTCCACGCAATCCGGCGCAATCCCTCGAAGACGCGTTCTATTTTGCGCAAAAATTTAGTAAAATTCAATAATCATACGAAAAAATAAAAAAAATCGTGATTAATAAGGATTTTTTGAAAAATTCGTGCTTTATTCGATTTTTAAAATAAATCATGATTTTTTTCCAACCCTGCGCATGGCACTAAGGCTGACATTCAGAGACGAAAACTAAGCTAAGACCGGTCTCAGAAATGTCAAAATCACGTACTCAGAAATATTTCGTATTCAGAATCGCATCTTAGCAAATTTAGTAAGAAATGGTGCTTAGCTAAGTGTAAGTAGTCAATATCGGTGACTTTACGTGAACTTAGAACTGTCACTTCTAAGCCTTTTGTTCACAGACTACTCCAAACGTCATTTCACTGATGTTCTACGAGCATTATCTGTGGGATTTTTTTATTCACTCTGACATCTAAAAAATTGTATGATGTTGTCCTGCTCTCGTGTAGCAATGTCAAATTTTAAAACCGGTAAGAACTTCATCACTAAGAAATGATAGACAATATAGATGACTTTCTTAGGGACTGTGAATACGAAAATTACGGCGCTTTATTAAGTACGACTTTAGTTTACTTTGCTAAATCTGATCTAAGCGTGAACTTAGGATTCGTCTCTGAATGTCAGCCTAAGATACAAACAATATGTAAAGTAAAAAGTAAGCAGCCCATATAATCTACGTCCCACTTCATGGCACAGGGCTTCTCTCAGAGAGAGAGTATGGGGTTAATCACCGCGGGTGCCCACCGCGGATTGGCGATTTCAAGCGCTGATGTATGTGAATAGCTCCGACACTCAGCTTTCCTCATGATTGTTTCCTTCACCGTTAGCGAGCAGTCCAAACAGTATGAGTAAAAAACTGAATAAAAAATTTCACCGAGTTATATTAATTTTTAGGTGGTTTGTCAGGATCGTGGCAAGAAGCAGTCCTTGGTCTCTGCCTACCCCTGTGGGATACAGGCGATAGCTTATGTACGTATGTATGTAAATACTTAAGTAATGTTCCGTCGCGCTCTTTTCTGAGAAATTTGACGAGACAGCACTACAGTTAAGTAACTATAGTTACTTAGCGAAATTCTCAATTAATTGAGGCGTGGAATTTACAAATGGCTTAAGTGCCAAATAACAATTATTTTCAAATGAAATAAACATGGATTAGTTTCTGAATCACCATTTATATTAGGATATTTTGCCACAAGCTTAGTAATTTAAGAAGCTTAGTTTTTAGGCACTTTGAAACTTAGGCACTTTTGAAATGAAATGGCTACCGAACTTAGCACCGTTGAAAGGCAAAAAGTAGATTTGGATGTTTTTGGCACTCAGCCCATTTGTAAATTCCACGCCTCAATTTACCTTGTACATAATAAATAAGGCCACTGGAACATTGAGTATATTTGTCACAACCATTAATTAAGACATTAAACCGCCACCATATTCGTACCACTATTCAATTAACATCGAATTCGATGACAGATTAACTGTGCTCTAAATATTTAATGCCATTTCTAGCGAAGCACTGAGTTGCTCGATGATTTATCACTTATTTAGATTCACGGCATGGAATTTAAACTCCGCTTACAAAAACCTTGCTCGGCTATAAAGTGTCTATCGTACAGAGCCTTCAAATTAAAATATTTTATTCACAATAAAAACAAAATGTTTACTTTATGAACGTCAAAGTTGTTAGGCTATTTGACAGTGTGAAAAAAAAGTATAAACCAGGATAAAATTTGATAATTTTCTATCTGTAGCCATTTTATCGAAGACAGCCTGGATTGGCCGAATCTATGATGACGTCACAGCTCAGTAAAAATTGCGTCTGTCATTCATGTCGTTTTTACGTTCATTGGCCTGTGACGTCATGACGCCATAATGCTCAAAACGGTGTTTTGGCGGCTTATTTTAAAAGTAATTTTTATTTGCTTTTTGTAGAAGAAATACACGAAAGAAATTTTGATTTTGATTTTATTATGAATAAATATTTGAATTTGAATTTATATAATAAATATTTGAAGTGTTTAACTTTTTGGCGAGCGTAAACTCTACATTATATTCTTAGCTTAGGTATAAGTCATTCCTCAACCTTCATCCGCATTATGTTCGGCGATATTATGTTTAACAACGACATACTCATGAGGCGAGATAGGCAATAAAATTATTATGTATCCAGGTCAGGATTACTCAGCCTTGTAAATGTATCTGCTTCAGCTCTTATCAACTTTTATCTAAGGTTTCCTAAGCGGTGATGTCTCACCGTGAAATATAACGCTTAACCTCCTCAGTCCCGTGTAGGGTTGTTGAGGAACTTGTTATGAGGAAGAGGAATTTTTTAAAGTCGATTTTGAGGAAGAGGATGAGGATGGGGAATCTGGCAGACTAAGAGGAAGAGGATGAGGAAGATGATGCTAAAGACGAAGAACAAAATAACATTACGTAGATTACGCTAGTATTGAACTTCTTTACCTACAAGTTTCCATCTCTGTCTTCGTTTAACTTTTTAATATGGCGAGACTTCTCTCTCTCTCTCTCTCTCTCTCTCTCTCAAACATATTTCCTGATGAGGAAGAGGAAGAGGATTTTTTTTTAATCGATTTTGAGGAAGAGGAAGAGGATGAGGAACCTGAAAACGGCTCTTTGACATAATAATATTATGGTTTGACAGTATGATCCCGGGTTGCTTTAGATTGTAAGTAAAATACCGTACATTTTACGTAACTGTAATAATTACTAATATTTTAAAATTGCATCTTATCGTATCAGACTTTCTATTAGATAAATAATAAAACGCAAATGTCGGCTTATTGAATGTTATTTAATTTAAATTTCATAATTAAGTTTTCTTTTTCTTTTGACATTGTGTGATTTATTTGTATTTATTTTTGGAACTAATTTTATTGTGTGCGACCCCTTGACATACTCACTTGGACATTTTCGTTTTTATTATTAGTTGTATTAATTAAAATGACATTTTATTTAGGTAGGTATTACAAGTTTGTACGCCTAGAGGCAAGACATAGAGCGACTATAATATTTCTATAACATCTTGTATTATTTACCTATGTTTACAAATAAATTGATTAATTGATTGATTGCTTAGCCAGAAGTACCAATTTATAATGGCACATACATAAACTAACGCCTGTATCCCAGACCGGTAGGCAACGACCAGGGACTGCCATTAGCTAAGATCCAGACACTCTTTTATAATCTAAAATACGGACTAAATAGAATTTAATTATTTTGACCCTGGAAACCACCCTATGCAAACCAATGCCAGAATAATTAAATGTAACGCTGTTTTCATTAAAATTGTACGCAATCATGACAAATCTAACCAACACAGAAGCAAAACGTTTCTGCGACCTAACCTTGTCTTAGCCACGTTTAGCTAACGTAAACATACGCATTTGTAGAACGAGATAGTATTTTAGGCTAGTCCGAATTTTAAGTAAGGACATCAGTTTTGCGAACCAGTTTGGCTTATCTGCATCAGATTTTGGACGCAATAACTTAGTTAGAGATCCTTTGTTACGATTTATGCAAAAAAACAGGGTGGCAAATCTCTTAGGGCATCCACTGAGTAAAACTATGGCCACCGAGAAAGAAAAATCAACTGATATTTTTTAAAGAACGAATTTGCAAAAAGTATCTGTAGTACAATCTTTCAATCATATTAATTCTTATAGGATCCGTGGCCGTGAGCAAAAAAAACCTTAAAAGCAAGAAAGCCCAAACAAAATTGCTATCTAGTAACAGGTCCGTGGTCGTAGATCGCGATAGACTTAGACATTATTCAGAGATCTGTAAATAAAAAATGAATCTTCAAAATCGGTTCACCCACTCAATACTTCTGAGGTAACAAACATTCGACCCACAAAAAATTCTGCAGGTTATGAGAATCTAGCTCCTGATTGCCAAACACCGCATAGTTGGACCACACAATGCGTCAGTGAATTAAGTTGTTATAGAATCAGACTCCTGTTTGGAATACAATAGCCATATAGGGCTTCTTAGAATTGCTATGATTTGTTGCTCATGTCAATTTTGAATTAGGTGTTAAAAGAATCCGGACCGGATGTTTTACAGAAGCAGCGCCAGCGCACGTAAAGCCGGGTCCAGATATGTTCTTTTGTCCGTCCCGTTCCGTATCAGCTCCGCGATCCAATAACGCTAGTGTGGACGCCTGTTTGGAACGGTACGGTAGTACGGCGCGTCTCGATCGGCGACAGGAACGCTCCGATCCATCGCGAGTCGGTTTTTAGCCCGTTTCACAGGCGATACGATGTTCGAACCAGGTCTGGACGCGATCACGACGCGATCACGACGCGATCACGGCACGATAATTACCCAAATTCGCAGCGAATTTAAAAATGCAGTAGGATAACGATAAAATCGTTAAGTTTATCGCCAAATTCATATAGACTTCCATAGTAGACGACATGGTTGGACGACACTCGAGACAGAAATGAACTGAAACACGCGATGATCGGAACGACGAGCGACGGAGATACGGACTATTTTATCTGCGTCCAGAGTTCTTGGATCGCGATGCTGATACGGAACGGAGGAACGGTACGGACGAAAGAACATAATCTGGACCCGCCTTTACGTTGGTAGAACGCTGGCCTGACACTTGAGAGATAATCCTCCTCAGTTGCTGTTACCCCTAAACAAAAACATAAGGCTCACAGAACGGATTTCAATTAAACAATACCGTCATAATAGGCCTTCGCGTCCGTTACGGACGATTCAAGCAGTGCCTAAGACTGACACTTATTCGAGTGACTAAAAAGTCCGATTCGAGAGCGGCAGGCCCTAGTGATTGCCCGAGAGATCTTAAACGATCACGAAGGATAAGCAACATAGGGCGCGTTCAGTGCATGGATGGGACCGTTCTATGACTAACGCCATTGGTATTTTCGCAAAGCACGCTAAGTAGTTGGTTCCGGCTGCCTTCGATAGATACCAGACGTTAAGCCAAGTCAGAGGTCTTAGGACGGCTTGAAAACTTCTGACAGTAAGACCAGCCACTAGTCTTATAAGCCTCCTCCATAGTCGTGGTGGAGTATGGCATATACCTTCCTCAGAGAAGAGACCCGTGGTCTTCGGTGGGGGCATACATTGGTTGATGATGAGGCCTTAGTGCATGTAGGACATATAAATGAAAGTTCCCGAGTACGGATTTGGTGCCTCCTGGCTCTTTTGTCCGCCAGTGCTACGCCACGGGACGGCTATGCAAAGCCCTGAAAACGTCGCCCCGACACGTGACAGTGGCCATTTTTATAGACGGCACCACTTTACCGATTCGTTCTCGGCGATGACACACGCGAGGTCCAGGTCGGCGACCGCTACTTACCGGACTGATGTCCATTGTTTCGCAGGCAAATGGGGAAAATACAGTTACCAGACGCCATTACAAAGATGACAACACTAAAATCGGGGCATTGTTGAGGAATGACCTCATTACAAGACATGATTATTGATTCTGTAGGAACACAGAATCTTTAGATGAAATATTATTTTATATAACTCTGTGAAGAACACTGTCAATAAAATAACTCAATATTCTGTGAATATTTCAAGCGTATACCTATTGCCGGTGTAAATATCGAGCAAAAACGAGCAAAAAAATCACGTTTGTTGTATGGGAGCCCCCTTAAATATTCATTTCATTCTGTTTTTTAGTATTTGTTGTTATAGCGGCAACAGAAATATTATAAATCATCTGAACAACTGTCTAACTATCACGGTTCATGAGATACAGCCTGGTGACAGACGGACGGACGGGAGAACGGACAGCGGAGTCTCAGTAATAAAGTCCGTTTTACCCTTTAGGTACGGAACCGTAAAAACACATCACGTGACCCGACCGTGTCCCGATCTGTCATCATCATCAACCCATTATGTCCCCACCGAGGGCCAAGGGTCCCTTCTCTGAGGAAGGTATAGGCATACTCCACCACGGGGGCCAAGTCCGGATTGGTGAAGGCTTGTAAGACTAGTGGCTGGTTTTACTGTCAGAAGTTTTCAAGCCGCCGTAAGGCCTCTGACTTGGCTTAACGACTGCCATCTATCGACGGCAGCCGGCACCAACTGCTTCATGTGCCTCGCGAAGCACGGAATCTGTCACCGTACAATGATGCACTAACAGAATCGAGATCCGGGTCGGGCGTCAGTATTTTACCACCCCGTATCGCCAATCCCTCGCATGACTTTCGTTAGTAACGACTTAGTATGATGAAGAAGATAAATAAATCGAACTGTGCATAGCAAAAACCGGTTCGTCTGTCAGTCAGTTGGGCAATTCTGGCTCGAGGTCACTCGAGAGTTTGAAAGGTGAACGTATCATTTATGAGGGGCTATTGCACCATCAGTTTTAGGACAAAATTTAACTGTGGTCCAAGACTGCGGTCTAAAGAGTGATTATCAGAAACTGGCCAAATTGCATAATTTCTTTGGCGCATTCGTTTCATATTAACGCAATAAAAAGTAACATAATATTATTATAGTAGTAGATGCCCATCAAAACCTACAAATAATTATGTTACAATACAATCTTCAGGGCCAATAATCCTACAATATATGAAAAAAATGGGCCAAAGAAATTATGAAATTTTGCGAATCACCCTAAAGTTCTTGACGTCAGGTCATTTGGTCAGATTTGTCATTTTCATACATTACAGGAGAGCGAGCCTATAAGTTACTACAAGCCTATGTACGACATTATGCACCTGAATTGTGCCAGCAATAAGATATAAATAATAATATTTTTCTCAGATAGTTCTGGGCGACACATTGGAATTTAAAAAAAAACATGTCTCGTTACCCGACCATGTGTAATTGAACTATAATTCTCTAACAGAATCGAGACCCTGACAGCCGAAGCTTACTGGATACCGAGACAGACTACATAAAAACATAGTATCAGATCGGTTTTAGAACAGTTCTTTGAACGAATAGTTATCGCTATGTCTGCTCAGTTTTCCAAGCAATTTCAAGCCCATCTCTCACTGCACACGCTCTAAAACTACCGTAACTAAACTATCACGCACGAGACTTTCACATTCATCTTAAGCCTTGGATGGTGCAAGCGGCACTCGCAGCTTGAGCTTGATGTAAGCTCGGTATATCGCTCTTACATAATCCAGGGATTAGGGTGCCATACCGGGCCATAAGTGATTGGGAAATATTCTCGTAAGATGAGGACTACAAACTGGAAAAAAATGTGAATTGTACATTCATAAGCATAGGCTCTGTATCCCGCGCAGACATTTAGCGTCAGAGTTTCTCAGACGCTAAAAGTCTGTTAATCGACTATTACAAGCTGTCAGTTGTTTTTTTTAATGCATTTTTGACGACTGACAGCTGTCAACAATAGATTAACAGACTGTTAGCGTTCGAGTAACCCACTGTGGCAACCCACTCGAAGTTCGGGCTGCCTGAGTGATCTTAAACGATCACTAAGGTTAAGCAACATACGGCGCATTCAGTCCATGAATGGGTCACCGTCTATGACTAACGCTAGTGGCATTTTTCGGAGCGGTTCCGTGCTTCGCAAGGCACGTTAAGCAGTTGGTGCCGGCTGCCGTCGATAGATGGCTGTCGTTAAGCCAAGTCAGGGGAATTAGGGCGGCTTGAAAACTTCTGACAGTAAGACCAGCCACTAGTCTTACAAGCCTCCACCAACCCGGACTTGGCCCCCGTGGTGGAGTATAGCCTATACCTTCCTCAGGGAAGAGACCCGTGCCCCTCGGTGGGGACATAATGGGTTGATGATGATGAGGGACCCACTGTGGTTACAATACTGACGCTCGACTTAAGAATCACGAATACCGGACAAGTGAATACTAAAGCTGTATCCATTTTCTTCCGACAAAAAGTCAAGTACAAGTGTATCTGAGTGCTTATACTGAGTTTTTACATTTCACTTTCGATAGCGAGAGCGTTTTCAATTTGTATAGGAGTGACAAAGAGACAACTAGGTGGCGCGCTTTGTCACTTCTATAAAATTGCAAACGCTCTCGCTATCGAAAGTGAATGAAAAAACTCAGTATAGCACTCTGGAATAAAGTTAATAATGTGTAGTGCCTACGAAGGTTCAGGTCTTCGGATTTGTTCCGGACTTGTCGTGTTCCTGATCTGTCGTACTCCAGATTTGTCGTATTCCAGATATCGTCCCCTAGCTTACAACACCGCTTAAGTAATTTTTACCAACTTTATAGGTGTGACAAGCTGAAGACAGGGCGCTATGGCGCTCATTAGGGGAGGGCTATGTCCAGCAGTGGACTAATATAGCCTGATGATGATGATGATGATAGGTGTAACCAATGGTTAGACGCGCAATGAGCAGCTCCATCTAATGGCATTCAAATGTGAAAACCGCCAATTTTCGACTTGAGCTGTTGTAAGCTAAGGGACGATATGTCGTACTCCAGAATCTGGAGTCCAGATTCGCCGTAATACGTACAGTTGAGCAGGCACTTAGTAGGCACAATTACATAATTTCACACTTGACTGTACAATCAGTGTTTTGTTTCTATCGAAGAAGATCAGTGTTTTGATTCTATCGAAGAAGAGAGTTTTTTGTTCCATTGCTTTTATTTTTGTTAGTAAAAAGAAGTATGTAACAATTTGTTTATTGTTTTTTATTTTATAGGGAGTATCATGCTTCTATGGTGGACTGTATTACGGCGAATCTGGAGTACGACAGATCTGGAACACGACAAGTCCGGAACAAATCAGTCTTCGCGCTAGTATGAGCATTTGCTCCTACAGAATCCAAGTCTTGGATTCTTTTCGGAGGCAATAGGCACCCACTTTACAGCAGTGGGTCAAGTATGCAGCGAGACTAGCGAGCGAGTGGCCGGTCGAGTCACCCACGCGGCTGGGATTTAAGAGCCACTGGAGCAGTGGGCCGGAAAGGAATGCGCACTTTTCAGTGAGTAATATGCCCTACATTGCCACATAGATTGTATAACTCAAAAATATAAAGAGATGATAAATAAATAAAACAAATAAATATAACTTTATTTAAGACTAAATGTAAGACAAGCAAGCGTAACTAAAATAAAAAAATAATAGTTTTTAGAAGTACTTTTATAACAAACTCACGGTTTTTCTTAAGCGTATAATTGGGATACGCTTAAGATAAACGGTGTTTGGTCGGTATTTTGTGGTAAGAGAGTTTAGTGTTGCCTACAAGATATTCTGCATGAAAAATACAAGGCCTCAGAATATCTTACTGACTACAAAACCTGGCTGAATGGTTTCATATCGGCACCATTGATCTATTTTCCCCATCATGAGTCACAGTGGCCATATTGATAGCCGATTTGCGATACCACATGGCACGAAAAGAAGTTCAGTGAAGAAACTCAAAGCTGTTGGCACCAAAGTATGGGTTGATATAGTAGTTGCATGCAGGCACGCGGGTTTCGGGTACTTTTTATACTGTCCTATGCTACTACCTTACCGCCTGTTCTACTTTTTATGCTGGTCTTCGACCAAAAAAAAGTTATAAAGGGATAACGATAAATATGCAATACCTGACATATCAAATTGTTTAATAAACGTGAATAAATAAACAAAAGAAAAATCTTCCTTTCAGGCCACAACAGCTACTTTTTATGGCAAAGTAGCCATTCCTGTCGCGTAAGTTTTATGGTAAACGCGACACCAGTCAATTGGTTTGATTGACTTAAACAGACGTCCATTGGAAAGTACGAGTATTTAGTTCTGTTTGAGGAGGCCTACGCATTTTTCTGTCAAGCTTGTAGAAATACAGCCTCGGTGAAACTATCACTTGACTACACAGTAAGCTCAGCAGAATCGCTCGTAGCCCGGCTGACTGACTGATCTTAAACGATCACGAAGGTTAAGCAACATAGGGCGTGACATATCAACGCAGGGCTTAAACTATAAGGGTTAGAAACTTGAAATTTTGCACAGGGGTTTTTGTTGTAACGTAGGGGAGCACTAAGAAAGGATTTTTAAAAATTCATCCCCTAAAGGGGTAAAATGGGGGTTCAAAGTTAGTATGAAACTTTGCCGTTTTTGAAGTTATTCGAATGAAATTTGGTAAGAAAGTTCGTCATTTAAAATTATGAAACACGTGTAAAATAGTTTTTTTTAAATCATCCCTTAAAGGGGAAAAAGGGGGGTGCAAACTTAGTATGAAACTTTGCCGTTTTTGAAGTTATTCGAATGAAATTCAGAATAAAGATTCTTCATTAAAGGTCATGAAAGACATCGAAAATAGTTTTTCGAAAATCATCCCTTGAGGGAATAAAAGGGGGGTGCAAAGTTCGTATGAAACTTTGCCATTTTTGAAGTTATTCGAACGTAATTCAGTATGAAGGTCCTTCATTGAAAGTCATGAAAGACGTGTAAAGTAGTCTTTCGAAAATCATCCCTTAAGGGGATAAGAGGGGGTTGCGAAGTTAGTATGAAAGCTCTTTCGCATGCGCTTAAAGTATCCCTATCTTAGTTGTAACACTTTACTCAACTAAAGCCCACGCGGACGTAGTCGCGGGCAACAGCTATTTTCAATATTTGCCGGCAACTGGTGAACTACTGAACTGGCAACATCGCGCCGGTCTGTGCGCCAACAATGCGCCGATGCCACAGCCTGGGCCGAGATTCTATTAATGCATTGTAGTACAATGACAACTGCTTTCGCGGCGAATTAATTTCATTGAGAGAGAGAGAGAGAGAGAGAGAGAGAGAGAGAGAGAGAGAGAGAGAGAGAGAGAGAGATTTATTTGCAGCCACAAAGATACAAAGATACATTGCCGCTTTTATTCTACGCGCGCACACGTACCAATCATTTTAGGCGTCATCATCATCGTCAACCCATTGCGTCCCCACCGAGGGGCACGGGTCTCTTCCCTGAGGAAGGTATAGGCCATACTCCACCACGGGGGCCAAGTCCGGATTGGTGGAGGCTTGTAAGCCTAGTGGCTGGTCTTACTGTCAGACGTTTTCAAGCCGCCCTAAGGCCTCTGACTTGGCTCAACGACTGCCATCTATCGACGGCAGCCGGCACCAACTGCTGAACGTGCCTTGCGAAGCACGGATCTGCATGATCGCGGCGAATTAATTTCATTGCTTTTATTCTACGCGGCACACGTACCAATCTTTTTAGGCGTCAATGGTATAAAAATCATGACACATGACCCGACCGAGTATCTTTCATTGAACTATTATGCACTAGCAGAATCGAGGCCCGGATTGACGAGTCTTCATTAACTAACACGAGCACAGACGGACGATCAGTATGCATCAGTCGGCTCCGCGGCCGACCAATAAGGGCACAGACACGTTGGTTACATCCAAGAACCACATTGTATGTGTCTGGAATCTTGTATAGTGTGGGAACGGTCCGTGTTAAAGAACGGTGCTAATTAATTTTTATACGGGTTCGACTCGGGCGTCTGCGACGTCAGAACCTAGTTTAGAGTCACCGTTAGACCCTCGGAGTGACAAACCTTCAGCACAGAATACATAATAGTACAAGTACAGAAGATTCACTCCGCAAAATCAATTAAGGAAAAAGGGACTCTAGCAGCGATACAATTAGGTGCAATTCAGATCGCACGGCGCTAAAAACGCAACGTTATATTCACCTACATGTTGCCTCTCTTTCTACCGCGTAACTCTTACCTCTTCTGGCGCCTGAATTCCTACCTATTTGCCACTCCGGAGTGGTCGCCGCATGTACTTACGCGTTCGATACCGACACGCGTAGTGAAAAAGACCTGCCTTCAGGCTCACAATGTTGAATTCCTGAGATGTTGAATTCGTATAATGTTGAATCCCAAAATGTTGAATTCGCAAAATGTTGAATTTATAGTCCGCTCAATGTATCTCGACTACGTATGTACGCACATTTTTAACGTTTTAACTTTATTTCACCTTCTCCTAAGATACAGATTTTTCGCCTAGTTTAGGAGACAGGATGCAACGACAATAATATTGTACAGTTGTACACTAGATTTAGCACTAAACGATAGTCGTCATTTTTGTTTGCTTTTCAAAATAAACAATTTGATTGATTTGATTTGATAGTAATCCCAAAATGATGAATTCGCATAATGTTGAATATGAATTCCCAAAAGTATGTATGTAGTAAATATGAAGTCAAATATTGAATTTAAACGGTGTTTTCTCGTCGTCCTATTATTTTGTCCCGTTAACGGGTCTACGAAGGACTAAAATTTATTTATTACACTTTAAAAAAAAATTACATTACAAACACAATCAAAATTCACACAAAACTTCGTAAAAAATAACATGAAAATAACATTTTAGATGTAAAATACAAACATCTGGCCAACCAGCCTTGTAAAAAGCCAATCAAAGATACCGCCCCGGGACACACCCGATCCAAAAGTTCCCATGACGCTAGCAGCGTTCCCCCGCTGCACCGCCAGAGAAATTCTCTGCATCAGGTATGCCCCGGAACGATGATCATAGCCCACGACTCCTCTGGCGTCGACCGATTTCCCTACGAGGGATAACTATCCCTCGATAACATTTCTTAACTCCCAATATCTTGGGGGCGTCCAAAACCCACTTGGCGTCGATCAGTTACGTCAGATGCGAAAACATTTGGATGTGGAGATCAAATCAAATCAATAATAATCATCATCAACCTATTATGTCTCTACCGAGGGTCATTTTTACCTTCTCTGAGGAAGGTACAGGCCATACTCCGCCACGGGGGCCAAGTCTGGATTGGTGGAGGCTTGTAAGACTAGTGGCTGGTGTTACTGTCAGAAGTTTTCAAGCCACCCTAAGGCCTCTGACTTGGCTTATCGACGGCAGCCGGCACCAACTGCTTAAAGTGCCTTGCGAAGCATGCACCAGTCTTACAAGCCTCCACCAATCCGGACTTGGCCCCCGTGGCGTATGGCCTATACCTTCCTCAGGGAAGAACCCGGGACCCCTCAGGAGAGGTCCCGGGTTCGAATCCCGGCTGAGGACAAAAAACCCCAGGATTTGGATGTTTACATGTTTGCGAGCTCGCTGTTTCTGGTACCCACGACACAGGTTATCCTAGTGTGGGGCCAGAAAGGATGTATGTGCCTGCATGTAAATGTTTATATTACATGAACCTCACAAATATGAAGCAACTGGCCATACCAGTGCTGCATTTTTGCCGAGCGCCTCAGGACATAATTATATGACTTTATTAATAGCAAATAATTGAAAACAACGCCCACACAGCAATCCGTATTAAGAATGGATCGCGCCAATCATATCATCAGTAGGAAACCTTGTGCTAATGATTGCATATTTGTCTCTCACACACATGACATTCATGGTCGTTGTGGGA
Source organism: Yponomeuta plumbellus (assembly GCA_947310845.1). Classification (NCBI taxonomy): domain Eukaryota; kingdom Metazoa; phylum Arthropoda; class Insecta; order Lepidoptera; family Yponomeutidae; genus Yponomeuta; species Yponomeuta plumbellus. Next base: position 7,477,228 of record OX371221.1, on the reverse strand, counting down.
AATAAAATGCTGCTAACAAAATTATAAAAGCGTATTATGAAATCAACGATTATTTGGAAGACAATGAGGGCTGGTGTTAAACAGAAGATTAAAATTAAATGTATTTAGAGATTTTTAATTTAATTTCAATTAATAATTGCCGGAGTGGTCTGAGATGGCACAAGACAGAAACATCTGGTCTAAGTTGGGGGAGGCCTTTGCCCAGCACTGGGACACAATCGAGGCTACGTAAAAATAAAATAATTAATCACACGAATATTATAAATGCGAAAGTTTGTGAGTGTGTGAGTGTGTATGTTTGTTACTTCTTGACGTCTAAACGGCTGGAGCAATTTTAATAAAATTTCGTATGGAGTTAGCTGACACCCTGGATTAACACATAGGCTACGTTTTACCGCGGAAAAATATATTATTCCCATGGGAAAATTGATGAACCGCGGGTAAAACCGCGGGGCACAGCTAGTCTAGTGTTCAACACAACAATGAGTAAAGTTTTTAAGTTTGTTAATGAAACTAAGACTGTTTTTAAAAGAATAAATGTGGAGTTTCTTCTCCACGTAATCTATTAGTTGTGAAAGTAACAACTTTGACGTTCATAAAGTCGACATTTTGTTTGAATTTTGAATAAAAACATTTGAATTTGTTAAAGATAAAGATTATTTCACGATGTAAGATTATTTAATTTTATTAATAAACTAAGGAAAACCCCGGCTTCGCTCGGCTAAAATGTAAGTAGTCTCTTAATGATATTCCACATTCAGCATTTAATATTTGGTATTTTTCATACCCGTTTACTTTTTTATTTCAACAAATTAGACCAATGGACACCTGTGACACGTGATGACATGACACCAACGGAGCATTGGTGACATTGACATGTTTACTTGGCAACGCCATTATATAAAAAAATCACGTTTGTCGAATGTGAGTCCACATAAATAGTTTTTTTTTTAGTATTTGTTGTTATAGCGGCAACAGAAATACATCATCTGTGAAACTCTCTCTAACTTAACTATCACCGTTGTTTATCTCTTCTAATAACATTTTAAACTAAACTTGATTAATGGTATGGAAGAGCGGAATAACCTATTAATACATACAAGCATTCCATGCTTAAAAGGCGACTCCATTTACTATGTACCAAGAAAAAGAAGATAAAGAATAAATATTTTTGTATTTGTATTTTGTACCGTTCAGAAGATACAGCCTGGTGACAGACGGACGGACGGACGGACAGCGGAGTCTCAGTAATAGGGTCCGTTTTACCCTTTGGGTACAGAGTGCTTATACTGAGTTTGTTCATTCACTTTCGATAGCGAAAGCGTTTGCAATTTGTATAGGAGTGACAAAGCGCGCCATCTAGTTGTCTCTTTGTCACTCCTATGTAAATCGCAAACGCTCTCGCTATCGAAAGTCGATGAAAAAACTCAGTATACGCACTCGGAACACTAAAAATACTGTTGTTATAGTCAACAAAAATCGAATTTAATACAAACTCCGGTAGCATTGTTTTTTTTTCAGGCTCAGCGCTGACCTTGAAGTTTACTTCATAACCACACGTAACATGGCGATAATAAGAAATAATAACTTGATTCATACCTACATTTTGAGGGGCAAAAACCTTTTAAAGTGACTAGCTGAAAAACCGTACAACTGGCGACGTCGCCGCCAAAGATATCTGTATTAAACTACGGGTCACCAGTTTTTGGAGTAAGCTGCGTAGGTACCACAAATTAATATGTTCGTACGCCTGGAGCGGTGGGTTAATTATAAGTGTAGTTGCTTCCTGGTTACTTAGTTGTAAGTACCAATTGAGTAGATGACCGATGACTTCCTTCGAATACCGTCTGGACTGGCTGTGGCTTGATTTGGACGTAATCGTAGTTCAATGGCACTCCACGGTCTCCACGCTATGGAGAGGGAGGTTTTCATAGCTCTACGCTGATGATAAATAAAACCCTAGGTCTTGGATGTTTACATGTTTGTGATGTCGTTGTTTCTGGTTCCCACGACACAGGGTATCCTAGCGTGGGGCCAGGAGCAATGTACGTGCCTTTATATAAATGTTTATGCTTTACTTAAGGAACGTTCTGTCACGCTATTTACTAAGACATTTAACGAGACAGCACTACAGTGGAACAATAGGCAGTTCCCTAAAAAATGTAATTAGTCCGTCTCTTAGATTATTCAAAAATAAGGGACACGTATTTTTTTATTTGTAAATTAGACCAAAAATGACAAAGATATAGCCCATTAAAGTTACGTGTGACGTCATGCCGTGCTGCATTTTTAGAACGGAGTGACGTCACACGTAACTTTAAAATACGAACTTTGAACATTTGCAATTCGTTCCTAACTCTATCGGAAATTAAACTAATTTCGGGACGGCTGTTGTAATTCAATAATATCTAGATGTAAAACTGCAAAATATGTGACGTCACACTAGGGTGGGGGACAGTCTCACAAATGTGACCAGCTGTGACAAGGACGGGGAAGGGGTAAAAAAATCATGAAATTAGTGTGACGTATTTCATGGACGCTCCCTTAAAGCAGCTTCGACTCAAAGACCGTAATAGAATACTCACCTCATAGGCCGGTGTGTGAAGACTATCCTTGATGAGAGGAGCGCTGTTCCGCGGACCAATGAACGCCATGTTGACATCGTAGCAACGGTATGAATACCGTTATGTCATAACGTTATCCTCGTTGGCTGTTCGTATCACTACAAACTCTTGGCAACACAATTTGACGGTATAGTAATAATACCGTTATTTTTTAACACCACTTTCGATAGTTATATCACTGACTGGTATTTTTGAACGATCCCGGGTTCTTCTAAAGATTGTACCGGTAATACTGAATCTGACACTTGTTGAGAACACAATCCGGACGCTTCCGAGGGAAATATCGGATATTGATACCGTTATTTCATCCACTGCACTTTACATTGCACGCCGCAGACTACTGTTATAAAATAACGATATCACTGGTGAGTTTTAATCGGTTTTTTTTTATAATTTAGTAGCAGCTTTAGTCGGGTAACAATACCATAACGGTACGGCAAGATTCGTATAAGACGCTTCTATTGTACATTTCCTTTACAAATAACGTTCAATTCACGGTCAATGGAAGTTAGCGCGTTTAACACCATTTAGTATATTCACGTTGGTAGTCTAAAGTGGGTAAATGCTGTCAGCAAATATGTACATAACCTTAGATCAATCCAAGGGAACTTAGAAACTTTTAATGGATCAGAAATAAGATGATCCAAGAATAACGGTAATTGATATAACTTTTGTGATTGGCAGCGACCAGGAACTCGATTCTCTTAGTGCATTTTAGTACGATGACAGAGACACGGTCGAGTCACAAGTTAGTTAGCTACAACGGCTAACATTACAAGTAGGTACATTAACATTCTACAAACAGAATAACATAACATAACATTTACATACAGGCACAACATTGCTTCTGGCCCCACACTAGGATACCCTGTGTCGTGGGAACCAGAAACACCGACGTCACAAACATGTAAACATCCAAGACCTGGGTTTTTTTTTGTCCCCAGCCGGGATTCGAACCCGGGACCTCTCGCACTCTCGCATGGTAGTCAGATGCGCTAACCACTGCGCCACAGAGGTCGTTAAAATGTATATTCTTTACATTAAAATAAATTTCTGATTTCGTATTTTATTATCTTGCTGAATTTGTTTATCGAGCATTGTACTACAACTGTGATACAAAATACCGAAGTAACTCAACTCACAAGGCCGGGGAAAGGGACCAGAAGCAATAAAGGTAACCAACGCTAGGTCTCGCGACGCAAGAAAGCAATCTGCAATTAGACCGGGCTAGGCATTTCACTGGCAGCGGCTCTCAAACTGTTCGACAAGAGGTGTGTAGTTCGCGAATGAATGCTTCGATTGAATGCATTCGTTTTGTGAAACCATTCATTCACTACTAATTTTAACATATCACATTCACTCTAATAGTCCACTTCATAGTTCATTCTTCAAGAAACGTTGATGATGAAGTTGTAAAGAAAGAAAATATATTTAATATATTCGTTGTCGCTGATGAAAACCGCCAATTTTCAGAGATCCGTACCAAATGCTGATTAAAAAAAATTTGTAGTCAATACAATGTGGAATATGAAATTCATAGAATCTTCTTCAGCGACAAAATCCATCCTAACGAAGAATATGTGCATTGATCTTACATATGGGGGAAAAAACATCTTTAACTAAAACCAAACTGTGTATGTTTATGTTAGTGTGTCTTTGCCTGGTTACCAGGGTATCCTAGATTGGGATCAGGACAAGTGATTGTGTTTGTGGGGAAGTTATTATTAACCAGTTTTGCAAGTGTTTTGCTATCTCGGCATGCATCAGCAATGCATGCTGAGTTGGTGATGCTTTTTCTTGCCACGGAGGCACAACGTCGCATTTGTGTGTTTGTCCTATTTGTACGCCTTTACGGCAAAATATGCTGAAACTCTATTATTTATAAGAACTTTTATGTACACGCATGTTTCACAAATAAATGATTTGCTTTGATTTTTTTGCTTTGCCTAGTCCGGATTTATGGAGGGTTGTGAGTCAGCCACTATGTGAATTAATAAATTTTTAATTTGTGAGCTTTTGTGCCAATGTAAAGAAATGCTTTCTTTCTTTCTTCTTAATAATAAAATCATTCTATAAGCCCACAGTTTGGGAACCCGCGAGGCAAGTGAAAGGCAACAACCACTCTCATACAACTGGGTCTCCTAGTACTGAGGATCTGGATACAACTGTATTCCGTTGCATTAAGAACTATCCAAAGTATAAAGCTTGATATGTACTGAGATTTCATTACTAAGCTCTAAGTAAGGTATACTCTGTGTCAAATGAAGATTCATTTGACGCAGACGTATGCTCGAGCAATGGCCTCAAAAGTCGTTACATAATAAAAATTTACAAAAGCAAAATAGTCACCGAGCGAATAATATTGTTGTTGGTGAAAATTATTCTGTAATTGTAACCCGTTTTTATAAGTTTTGCTATCGAGAAAAAATAATATATTTTAAAACAATCATCGTTTTACTATTACGTATTACTTTTTGGAACTACCGATTAAGAACCGAATGCCAAACACCTTTTTGAGGCGGAAATTCTATCCAGACTCAGTTCCTCGATCCTAGGCCTTGTTTCCTAATTCAGATCAGAGGTATTATCTGTTTACACACCGTAAACTTAATCTGGAACACAGTATACACGCCTCATTGGCTGTAGTTAACGACACCACCGTCAGAGCATAATGGATGTAGCTATCATCGTCCATTCAGTAGGAATAATGGCCGGCAAATAACTTCACCAAATGACTTTGACATCGCGTGAATAAATTGGGGGTCATATTTACAGAACTGCCGATAACAGGTTTACAATGTACATATATGCCTGTCATCATCATCATCATTCAGCCACAAGAAGTCCACTGCTGGACATAGGCCTACTCCATGGATTTCCAAAAAGACCGGTCGGAAGCGGCTTTCTTCCCGGCTTGGATGAGATCGTCAGTCCATCTTGTGGCTGGTCGTCCTACGCTGCGCTTGCCGATATGTGGTCTCCATTCAAGAACTTTCCGGCCCCATCGGCCGGCATCGGCTTCATGTTATGTGCCCCGCCCACTGCCACTTCAGCTTACTAATCCGCTGGGCTATGTCGACGACTTTCGTTCGTCTACGGACCTCATCATTTCTGACTCAGTCTCGCAGAGAAATTCCGAGCATAGCCCTTTCTATAGCTCGTTGCGTGACCTTGAGCTTTCTTATGAGGTCCATAGTAGGAAACCACGTTTCAGCCAGCACCTTATGCGCCTGCACATTAATGTAAATGTAAAAATGCCAAACGCTGTACCACTTATCGTCAATTATCGCCTTTCTATCACAGCCTGCAAGTTTTTTCCGTTACCAAATCCGTGCTAGTTGCATAACACTCTCTGTACACACGTGATTGATTATCTGTTCACAAATACACACAATCACTGCGCACATTGGGTCAGAAGTGTAATGTTAGGACAAGCGATGATCTCATGTCGACTACATAATCGGTCTGCGAAATGTGTTAAGCAGGTAAGGACTGTTTCTCATCTGCCTCTTCACTTTTTAGCGTTCCTTACACTTTTATCATCATCATCAACCATTATGTCCCCACCGAGGTGCATGGGTCTCTTCCCTGAGGAAGGTATAGGCCATACTCCACCACGGGGGCCAAGTCCGGATTGGTGGAGGCTTGTAAGACTAGTGGCTGGTCTTACTGTCAGAAGTTTTCAAGCTGCCATCTAATTATATAATGCAGAGAGAGAGAGAGATTGGGCTTAACCAACACGCGTGCCCACCGCGGATTAGCGATTTCAAGACTATAAACTTGTTCTCAGTTGACATTGGACAGCCCAAAGCTACGGTACAATCACCTAAGGCTCTAATTATATGCGTCCGCGCGACCGAGCGGCCCGGCCGCTACACCACGAAATTACAAGCATTTGTGTGTAACGATTTATTTAAATAGCGGCGCGGTCGCGCCTTCGAGCGGCGTGGTCGCGCGGCCCGGCCGCTCGTACGAGTTTCAACGTGTTCACTTGTATCGGTGCATTTGAAGCGGACGGGACGCTCTTTCGTTGTTTGTGAGAACGTGTGGAGAGCGGAGACGCTTGGGACGCTTCTTATAAATCAAAAAGCGACTTGGCCGCGGTCGCTGGAATTTGCAGCCAAACCGCTCGGTCGCGCGGACGCATATAATTAGAGCCTAAGAAAAAGTACTGGTTGGTAATAAAAACCCTACGCTTGTAAAAAGGAGTCTTAAGCCTACTTTAAGAATAAATGTTGCCAACAGTACCTGGCATAAAGTATTCAATAACCAAGGCGTCCTATAGCAAGTTATAGTCTGTGAGATGAGATGAGATTGCGGAAATATGCGATTTTTTCCGCATTGACTTGCAAATATGGTATAAACTTTATAAAGGTATAGGAAAGAGCGGGTGATCGTGCTTTTCCACTATAAAGGGAGATTTCCCGCAGGCAGATCGTATGCCTGGGGACGGCTGGTCCAACTGTGGTTTGTTGGACGTTGTTTTATCGTAAATCATCACATGTAATACTTTGGTTGCGCGATGCAGATATGTTGGAGTCTATAGTGCGCGCGCAGAGTTAACATACCTAATGCTCACCACAAAGGCACTGAAAAAAAAAAACATAACATAATAAAAATAACGCAGCGGTTAGTGCATCGCCTACCATGCGAGAGGTCCCGGGTTTGAATCCCGGCTGGAAACAAACAAAAAACCCAGGTCTTGGATGTTACATGTTTGTGACGTCGCTGTTTCTGGTTCCCCACGTCACAGAGTATCCTAGTGTGGGGCCAGAAGCAATGTATGTGCCTGTATGTAAATGTTATGTTATGTTAATAACTTCGTGGCATGGAGTATACATGAGGAGCAAACATTCAAACAGTGATTTGTCACATTTTCTGGAAAAATGAGCTGGCGACCACCAATTTGTACAGTTGATAAAATACTCCATTTTTGCTTATTCAAATTCGTGCAAAACATTCTTTGTCACCTATGCTTTCATATTGAAATCTACTGTTTGAAAGAAACAGTGTTTTCTCTAAAGGTCCGTTTAATTTTTCCATTTACCCAACAATCTAAGGCGGTGGACAAATCACTGTTGAAATTTTTGCTCCTCACATAGCAAGCTCTCTTCGCCGAGAAAGAGCAAAGCAGTTTACCTCGCCCTGAGGGCACACGCCGATATTCGTGTGCCCCAGCCACACTTTCTCCGCAATAACACCAAATAGGCGCGTCATTATCTCGAACGGTGCCGGTAGAACACCTCCGGGTGATGTCGGAATTCTGTTACGTATTTCGCGCTTAGATCCATGGGAGTAGAGAGATACAAATATTCTTTGTTTTTATGTGATACACCAGGAATTACACATAAGGTTTGACAATAACATCATCATCATCATCAACCCATTATGCCCCCACTGAGGGGCACGGGTCTCTTCCCTGAGGAAGGTATAGGCCATACTCCACCACGGGGGCCAAGTCCGGATTGGTGGAGGCTTGTAAGACTAGTGGCTGGTCTTAATGTCAGAAGTTTTCAAGCCGCCCTAAGGCCTCTGACTTGGCTTAACGACTGCCACGACCGCTCGGAAAAATGCCACTAGCGTTAGTCATAGAACGGTCACCCATCCATGCATTGAACGCGCCCTATGTTGCTTAACCTTCGTGATCGTAAAAGATCACTCAGGCGGTCGGGGCTACGAGCGTTACTTAAAATGAAGTATAATTTGTAAATATTGCCAGAAGTCATAAATTTATTTCAACGTAAAGAATTTACATTCTGCTTGTTGAATGTCAATGTACATAAAATTATAATGTTAGCCGCTGCCTTAGGGCCGAATGTAGTGGAGAAAAAGGCAGCAAAAAAAACTCCACTCTGACCATCTTTTCTCAAAACATCTTAAATCTAATACAAAGTTTGGTAGGTACGAATGTCCATCTACCTAAGAATGTCAAAATTCAAGACCCATGAGTGCAATCAAAACTTGCAATGTCAAACATTATTTGATATTGCCAATATTTAGGACTTACCCATTGTCAGTAAAACTGACTCATGTACACAATACAAATGCATCATCGTATAATCACTCAATCGTCACATAAAACTAATACCGCTATGTCTATAAATCTCTTTGGTAGTAAATAGCCTATATCAGGCTACCCGTATAAGGTTAAACTGTTTGAACCAAGTCTTAAAAGGGTAGTTGTGTTCGCGGTGAAGAATAACTGGTTATTTTCTTCACAAAATTGACACTAAATGCGGATATGCCACCCACTTTTACTTTTAACGATCAATAGGAAATGTTTCCGTGTTACTATAAACCAACATAAACCCCACACTTGGATACCCTGTATCGTGGGAACTAGAAACAGCGACCTCGCAAACATGTAACTATGATAGATATATTTTTTAATTTTGAATTTCATATTTCTGATCCGTAAGTAAATAGGTAACTTCCAAACAAGACAATCACTTGTCCTTGCCCAAACTAGGATACCCTTAGCTTAAGCTACGACTTAAATATGGAAATGCACCCAGACTGAAGCTATTAGTTTAAAAATATACGTTTCCATATATTTTAAAGCTACTATTTATTATTGTTGGCGTACCTAACTCTACCACGTGAAGTTATAATTAACTTAACAGTTATGACAAATATACTTTGTTATCATATTCTAGTGCACAATAAAGTAGATTATTTTATATTTTATTGCACACAAAAAGATAACTGGCCATACATATTATGTAATGCACTGTTAATGTAATACAGAACAAAAGCATGTACAAAACAAAGGCAAGTTTATCTCTGTAAGAGTATTCCGTAATTCTTATGTGTAATAAGAATTTTCTTATGTAATATACGGACAGAAGAGAATCCCCGGTACTCTACCACCGAGTGTCAAGTCAAACCACGCCTCCATAACGGTCCTGAGCGATTTCCCGCGCTTTTCGAGTGGCACTTCCGGTCGGCAATGGCGGCGCGTGCACTTCCGCCGGAAGGCGAGTTTGCTGAGCTGTTTCCTTTTACGGGGGTAAGTGTCGAGATCTGGCAGAAATAACGCTGTATACGTGCAATAACTTAACTGTGAAAGAAAAGATGGTGAAGAAGCCTGAATGTCTGATAACTCGGCGGTTGAAGTTGCGAATACGGTATTTGACACTATAAACTATAAATTATTTGAGATGCTCGATTAAAGCAAAAATTACAAAATGATTCGGAAAATGTATTTATTTTAATCATTTACTGGTTATTACATTTTTTAAATATATGAAACATAAAAAGGGTGCTCTGAAATGTGACGTCACAAGCAAGTATTTTCATACAAAATCCCGTTTTAAAAGTAACTCATTTGACATCCTGTCAAATATACAATCCGCGGTGGGCACGCGTGGTGATTACGCCTAACTATCTCTCTCTCTGTCTGTCTCTCTCTCTCAGTCTCTCTGAGAGAATGCCTGTGCCAAGCAATGTGGCGTGTATAGCCTACATATTTTTTTAAACACTGCTGCCTATACTTTCTGGCTGGGCACAAAAAAAAGAAACCCAGGCTTGGATGTTTACATGTTTGTGACGTCGCTGTTTCTGGTTCCGACGACACAGGGTATCCTAGTGTGGGGCCAGAAGCAATGTATGTCCCTGTATGTAAATGTTATGTTATGTTACTGCAGGATAAAGGCCCTCTCTCAGAAAGAGAATCACCAAATAAGCATTTGTACGCACAGATTGATTTAAATTTTTTTGAAAAATCAATGGTTATAACACCCGGTACACTAAAACTACAGCCCCTTTTTGGAGCATCCTGTAGGCATTAATTAGTATTGAAGGTACCCAAAATAATTGCACAATCAGAACGCGTCAAATATTGCACGTCAGCTAATTATTCAGAGACATCTCATACATTATTTAGTGGCATTATTGTTCTAGAACATATACGGACAGACATACATACAGACACGGGGGAGACAATAGGTTTTATTTGTCAACGCAGCCGAAAGGTGGGCAGTTATGTCATACACTCATACTCGCGAGCCACGGCCGGGTCAGTCCTAGTTTGCACGTTTCTAACTGGCCACGCTTTTTCATTATTATATTTTTCGAATTTGACGCATATCACACATTTTTAAATCTCGTCTGTATTCGGGGTGGGTAGGCAAGGCCCAGGGTTTGCCACATATTTTGTATTAACTTTTCATAAAAAGGTCATAACAATTTTGTCTAGGACAAAGATTATTTTCAGCTTTGGGGAAGGCATCATCCACAAAAGTAAGCCAGAAACTAAGCTGTATTCTTTTTAAAATGTCACATCATAGAAATTGTTGTTGTTTGTTGCTTCCACAAAACCTACGCCAAAATTTAAGATTGGTTTGTACGCCTGTATCTCAGAGGGGTAGGCAAAGACCAGACACTGCCACTTGCCACCTGACGGATCACTTACTCTTCATCGACATTCATTAGTCGTTGCATACACGCACGTCGGATTCGGGTACTTTTTATCTTGCCCTTTGATAAATACATCCCCTATTTTGTCGAAGTATAAAATAAATAACTATAATTAATATTACACTATGAAAAAAGAAAATTGATTTCTGCGTCTGCCAAAAAGTATGTTATCTCCTTGCCAGTTTAACATAAAGAAGAAAGACTTCATTTAATATACACAAGAGACAAAACGGAATTCTTTTATCTGTAATATATTTTTTGTTTTTTCTTCTTGCAAAAATATTAGCGCAAGCAACAGTTTTTATTTATACCCACCCACCCACCCACTCTTTTTTATGTTTACATAAATAACGCTGGAACATTCAAATGTTAAATAGATAAAATAGTTCGGAATCCTTCGTGCGCGAGTACCTACCACTAACTATACTTAAGCCATTACAAACGTGCAAACTGAGTCATAAACATTTGTATCAGTCCTCTCTCTCACACAATATAGGAGGCATATCAGGCTTATCGGAACTCTCGCTCGCACTTTTATGACTCGGTTCGCACGTTTGTAATGGCTCAAGTATAGTACTAGGCCGGTTTCTGTGTTTTATCTTCTGTAATATAAAAATGAATAGCTGAATGTCTTGCTGAGCGCAAATCTCGAGAGCAGCTGAACCGAGTTCGCTAATTCTTTTTTAGAATATTAGATTAAGTACGAGAATGGTTCTTAAGGAGAGAAAAAAATTAAAAATTGCCTAAAAATTTCTAAAAAAAAAAAAACGAAAAGTTTGGGGGCACGAAGTTTGCCGGACAAGCTAGTTATAAATATTTTTTCATGCAAATATTATACTATCCTGCACACTTCAATTGGGTATTTGACAGGGTGTCAAATGAGTTACTTTTAAAACGGAATTTTGTATGAAAATACTTGCTCTCTTTATGTTTCATCTATTTAAAAATTGTAATAACTAGTAAATTTTGTAATTTACTAGTTATTACAATTCAATTATTCATGGGTCATTTTGTAATTTTTGTTTTAATCGAGCATCTCAAATAATTTATTGTTGATAGTGTCCAATACCGTAGCCCAGCTCACCGAAAGCGCCAAATGGTCTCGTAGGCTGTTATGGTACGGCCACACTATCGCGATAACGCGAAGATTTGCGTTGTCGCGACATGTCTGGCCAAAAAATTCGTCCTATCGCGAATCATCATCGCGAATACAAACACCCTTCGCGCTGCTGTCGGTAAAATACCGCACATCATAGGGCAAAATGAATTTAGCAACGTTCTAGATTGTCGCGACGTAGCGAAGGTTTATTTGATGTGGCCAAGCTCTTCGCCGTAGAGCGAATACGAAATTTTGTCGCGACAACGCGAACGCGAATCTTCGCCTTCAAGTGTGGCCGCAGCATTACAGACCGAAAGGTCCGAGCGTCGATTCACAAAGACCCTAAAAGCCCACATCAACATTCCCGAAGCACCATCTGAAGGTCGCACGCGGAATCCGCCGTCTTATCCGTGCGTACAGTCGACAGCACATCATGCTATACACCCATGCACTGTACCCCGTTGCATTACGGGCGACTTTGCAACTAAAATGTGGACGTTGACGTGCTGTCGACTGTACGACGACCGTGCGGATGTCTGCCCACGCCGTGTCCTACCTTACCATTTTTACGGGCCGCCATTGCACCATACCTTGCCTGCTCTCTTTAGCCTAGTTCGCATTAGGCTAGTAATTTAGTTGAGTAGCGAGTAATTTAGTTGCTAAACGTGTGCGAACCACGAAAAATTAGTCGAGTAGTTTAGTGAATGATTTAGTCGAGTCAATCCATTTTAACTCTATTTTTTCGGTCGAGTAGCGCCCTCCACCACGCGTCCGTGCTGCATTGGTTCGTCGGCTAAACAAGTCCGAACCTGTTGATTAGTCGAGTTCATTAGTGGCCGTAGCGACTAAATTACTCACTACTCGACTAAATTACTAGCCTAGTGCGAACTAGGCTTTTGGGCCGACACACAAAACAGACGCGTCGTCATTGCAATACACTTTAACTCTTTGACGGGCAGAACTAGCATAATTATTTATTGATTTTGGACTTAATTTTAAAGCGATAAGGTTCAATTTGAGGTGGCAACTATTATGCCCTTGCCTGGCAAAGGTTAAGAAGAAGACGAAGAAGAAAAAAAAACATTAATTAAACCTACAAGACACAAAATAAACAAACAAGTAACAAAGTATATGTAACGCGACAGACAAAACTGGCGGTTCCGCGCTTCGCAAGACACGTTAAGCAGTCGGTGCCGGCTGCCGTCGATAGATGGCAGTCGTTACGCCAAGTCAGAGGCCTTAGGGGCGGCTTGAAAACTTCTGACAGTAAGACCAGCCACTAGTCTTACAAGCCTCCACCAATCCGGACTTGGCCCCCGCGGTGGAGTATGGCCTATACCTTCCTCAGGGAAGAGACCCGTGCCTCTCGGTGGGGACATAATGGGTTGATGGTGATGTGAGCTACATCACTGTCATTGCTGCGCAATTTGCCTCCAGCTAGAAGCTTGGTATTGCGTGCGGAGTATCTCATGTGACAGTCTTATTAAGACTATCAGCTCTATTAGAGCTGCCTGCAATACATTATCTACAGCTCTATTAAGAGTTTCGTGCTCTGTAATTGTTACACTAGAAATTGCTAAGTAAAAACTTAATTCGTTTAGTAAACAAATGACGTGAGCTTGGCGCCTCGAGTGTTAATTACTTGCACGAACCTGTCTTCTTATTGTGAATGAATATATACAGGGTTGCCTCAATAATATAAATAACTTACCGCCCTGCGTCACTAGGACGCCATGGCGACGTCGCCAGCGACCGTATCCAAGCAGTTAATATTGAAATGTATGGTGCCTAATTCACTTGGGGACGGTCTGGCAACGTCGCCATTCAATACAAACTGCTTGGATACGTGGCTGGCGACGTCGCCATGGCCTCCTAGTGAGGCAGGGCACTTACACACTACACAATCGCTTGACCTGACCCCAAACTAGGATACCCTGTGCTATGGTAACCAGGCGAGGACGTTACAAACATCGAAAAACACCGGGACCGAAGCCATTTGTATAAATGCACGGCGGCCCCCAGTGGGAATCGAGCCCACGACCTCTGTCTTGGTAGCTAGCCGTTAAGCCGCTCAGCTGAGCGGCTTAAGGGCTATACCAAAGAGGCAGTCAAAATTTTGAAATATCTAATTTCAAAAATTATCACATCGGAATATAACAGCCTCTAATTCACACCACAAACTACACCTATGGTTTTTTTTTTATCAGTTCATCATCATCAACCCATTATGTCCCCATCGACACCGGGTACGGGTCTCTTCCCTGAGGAAGGTATAGGCCATGCTCCACCACCGGGGCCAAGTCCGGATTAGTGGAGGCTTGTAAGACTAGTGTCTGGTCTTACTGTCAGAAGTTTTCACGCCGCCCTATAAAGGCCTCTGATTTGGCTTAACGACTGCCATCTGTCGATGGCAGCATCTGCCTGACATGCGAGAGGTCCTGGGTTGGAGCCCCGGCTGGAGATCAATAAAAAAGAAACCCCAGGTCTTAGATGTTTAAATGTTTGTGATGTCGCTGTTTCTGGATCCCACGGCACAGGGTATCCTAGTAATTTTAGTTACAAGATCACTATAGATGTAAATTGTTATTCAAGCTTAAGATTTGACTTGGCTAGTTTTCACTTTCATACCCCTATTTGGCAAAACAACGTTTACCGGGTCAGCTAGTTTAAGTATAATTTGTAACTATTGTCAACATTAAGGACAATCCCCATTCTATGCAATGGAGCACAGATGTACGATTCAACCGCGAATTTTCTTCCTAAATCGCGACTAGCAATTGTGCTAGTAGCAATCTACTCAATAAACAACACTAGAACGCCATTTCCTTATAACTCCTCATCAACATACATTACAAACACTTGTTCACAATAATGTCATATATCATTGCTCGCTTAGGACATAAGGACAAACAAAACCACATGATCTTATGGTGACCCTTTTCCGCTATAACTGGCTACATGACTTCGCGGGTCACCAAAGCACTCCTGTCTGGTGAACCGGCTGACCGAACTGTTGGTACTGGCTTGTAGATCACCAGGATGTCTATTGTCATGAAGAGCTGTTGTTAAGGACATACTAACGAATATCTTATGGTGACCTTCGGCCGCTACCTGCCAACTTGACTAAGCAGGTCACCGAAGAACGGTTGACTGGTGACCGGGCTAACTAGACTGCTTGTACTGCTGTGTAGGTCACCAGGTTATCTATTATAGTTAAGAGCGGCAGACCAACCTCGCTGGCCTCTAGCGTGGGTGCATCTTATTTCAAATGCATCGTTGACAAAGATGCCTTTAGGTTTGAAAAAAATATATACTCACTTTTTTGTTGGCAACGAAATCAGAAATCGGAAAATAATTTTTACGTATAGAATTTACATTCTTTATGCTGAATAGCTGTTGCCCGCGACTACGTCCGCGTGGGCTTTAGTTGAGTAAAGTGTTTGCAAATAAGATAGAGATAGTTTTAGCGCATGCGAAAGCGCTTTTATACTAACTTCGCAACCCCCTCTTACCCCCTTAAGGGATGATTTTCGAAAAACTACTTTACACGTCTTTCATGACTTTCAATGAAGGACGTCCATTCTGAATTTCATTCGAATAACTCCATAAACGGCAAAGTTTCATACTAACTTTGCACGCCCCTTTTACCCCCTTAGGGGGTGAAATCACAAAAAGGGATATCGGAAATAATCATTATTAAAAACTTATAACCCAAATACCACTTTTTATTGAAATAACTTTGAAAATCAGAGAACTTTCATACTATTTTTGCACCCTCCTTTTTCCCCCTTAAGGGATGATTTTAAGAGTGTAAATAGTTTTACACGTGTATCATAATTTTAAATGAAGAAAGAACCTTCGTGCCAAATTTCATTCGATTAACTTCAAAAACGGCAAAGTTTCATACTAACTTTGAACCCCCATTTTACTCCCTTAGGGGATGAATTTTCAAAAATCCCTTCTTAGTGCTCCCCTGCGTTACAAAAAGAACCCCTGTGTAAAATTTCAAGTTTCTAACCCTTATAGTTTGGGCCCTGCGTTGATATGTCAGTCAGTCAGTCGGTCAGTCAGTCAGTCGGTCAGTCAGTCAGTCAGTCAGCTTCTCCTTTTATATATATAGATGTCAATCTAACCAATCCGGACTTGGCCCCCGTAGTGGAGTATGAAATCAGAAATTTATTTCAACGTAAAGAATTTACATTCTGCTTGTTGAATGTCAATGTACATAAAATGATAGCCGCTGCCTTGGGGCCGAATGTAGTGGAGAAAAAGGCAGCAAAAAAATCTCCATGGCCTATACCTTCCTCAGGGAAGAGACCCGTGCCCCTCGGTGGGGACATAATGGGTTGATGATGATGCTGACGTTAATGTACAATGTAAGCTGATGAAAATGAAAAAAAAAAAAGTAAAAATATTTATTTGTTTCAAAAAACAATTTCATACAAAAGGATGAAGCCCTACTTTCCACACTAGGATTCCCTGTGTTGTGAAAACTAGTCCCCTCCGCATAATGGTTGACAATAATAAGCTAGGAACGTATAGCATTACAAGTTAGTTCTTATTGGTCGTATAAGAGTAACAAAAATAAAATTTAAAGTTTATAAAGGTAAATCAGATAGAAAATATTAATCAAATTATCATGCAGAATTGTGTGTTATGTGGTATGCCACCAGTTCGGGCCGTATTTGTAGTGGAGAAAAAGGCAGCGGGAAAGAAAACTGCATTCTGACTATGTTTTCTGAAATCATTCTAAACCAATCAAACTAAATACATATGTTGCTGCTTATGCAATAAGATTCCCTCATCATCAACCCATTATGTCCTACCGAGGGGCACATGTCTCTTCCCCGAGGAAGATATAGGCCATACTCCACCACGGGGGCATAGTTCGGATTGGTGGAGGCTTGTAAGACTAGTGGCTGGTCTTACTGTCAGAAGTTTTCGAGCCGCCCTAAGGCCTCTGAGTTGGCTTAACGACTGCCATCTATCGACGGCTATAAGATTCCATGATTGCTATCAATAACTTTTAAAACCAATAATAACATTGGCTTACATAAGTAGGAAAAACATGCCCGAATACGGTATTTGACACTATCAACAATAAATTATTTGAGATGCTCGATTAAAACAAAAATTACAAAATGATTCGGGAAATATATTTCTTTTAATCATTTACTAGTTATTACAATTTTTAAATAGGTGAAACATAAAAAGAGTGCTCTGAAATGTGACGTCACAAGCAAGTATTTTCATACAAAATTCCGTTTTAAAAGTAACTCATTTGACATCCCGTCAAATAGCCAATGATATGATACAATGAACCCGAAACTGACGTGCGTGCATGCAACGACTAATGAATGTCGATGAAGCGAAAGTGATTTGTCAGGATCGTGGCAGGTGGCAGTCCCTGGCCTCTGCCTACCCCTCTGGGATACAGGCGTGAGCTTATGTATGTATGAAAAACATACTGGGCCAGACACACGAACAGCACCTGTTCAATAACATAACACAGAGGTCAGCCTTCCTTGATTCCGTTTGTAAATAAATTTAAAAAAACCTTTTTCTGCAAAAAGAGCTCGAATGCTTGAGTCTCAAATGAGGCCTAATCGAGTCAATAGAATTTTAAATCTCAGCAGGATCATGTGTCGTAAAATTCCTTGCCGTTCAATCCCGCTTGCTGAGCCCATTTAAGCCGGGTCCGCTGCGCCATGTTACGCGTGTTACAGAAAATGTAACACGTTATTAAAACAAAAATGGGGAGTGGATTTAACACTTTACGTGTTACGTAACACGTAATGTAACGTTATGTAACACGTAATGTGTCATACCACGCCCCATTTTTATTATAATTACGTGTTACGTTTTTTGTAACACGCGTAACATGGCGCAGCGGACCCGGCTTTAGGTCTTGTTCAAAACGTTAGCACACCCGGGTAATTGGTTTAGACCAGTGGTGGGCAAACTTTTAAATGGGGGGGCCACAAAGTTTCAGAAATTCTAGAGGAGGGCTAGAATTATAGAAAGCTAGCGGCTAGTTTAGCTTCACTGATAGGTTATGCATCTATTTTTATACCAAGTAGAATCTACTTTATACTTCTCGACCGTCAAAACATAATTAATACTATCCATGTCGATGGACCCTCGGTGGGCCGGATTAAATACTTTCGCGGCCCGGACTTGGCCCGCGGGCCGTACCTACTTTGCCCATCACTGGTTTAGACGATGCGTTTTATTTTACGCTGTTTTACAACGAATTCTACAGCTGTCCACTGGCCAACATATCGAATTTTATCGTGACGCAATTCAGTCAGTGACGCTCGTCGTCAATATCGTCACTTGACACCTCATTTAACAAAATCGGTCCATCTGGGCCTCGATTCCGTTAATGCATTATAGTTCGATGACAGATACACGGTCGGGTCACATCATCACATGATCTGTTTTTTCATGGCGTAGACTTGAAGCGACAATAAAACTGCATCGCCACGTTCATGCAATTGTCATAGTACTACAATTCATTAACAGAATTGAGATCCTGGCCTCTGCGTGCTTATTGTCTAACGACAGCGCCATCTCTTGCATGTCATTGTAATTAAATCACGAATCGCCATCTGTATTTTCTCATTTGTACTATTGTAACCAAGGTAACGAATGCTGTTGGTTCTGAATAAAATTACCAATTGAAAAACCTCTGGCCTTTTGAATATGCTCCACAAAATCTTCCACATCGCCCCTGCATTCAGGGACGATAAGTTATAAAAAAAATCTTACTCACATACATACATACACGTGAAACACATAAATCACTTCTTCTTACGCAGTCTGAAAAAAACTAAATGAAGCAATACGAACTTCGAACTCTACGTGGTACGTCGCAATCCAGTACATTAAGTGCCTTAAGAGGATGTTCACTGGACACTCGCTCTTAGCGCGGTGCAATAAGAGCTACAGTTGTGTGGCAACTGCTATCGTTGACCAGAAGTAATTGTATGCGCCTAACATTAGTAAAAGATGCTACCGGTACAGTTTAACGGCTGAGAGGGTCGTCGTACTATCTAAAAAAAAATATATTTCATAAAACACGAATAAAAAAAAGTTTCAGGTTTTGCCTTAAGCCATTTTCGACAAAACAAACGATCTCGGTCTAAAGACACGCTGTATACGGTTTACCGGGTGAATGACCAGCATTAAGCGATATCTCATAGGCTGACATTCAGAGACGAAAACTAAGCAAAGACTGGTCTCAGAAATGTCAAAATCACGTACTTATAAACATTTCGTATTCAGAATCGAATCTTAGCAAGTTTAGTATAAAATGGTGCTTAGCTAAGTGTAAGTAGTCAATATCGGTGACTTTACGTGAACTTAGAACTAACACTTCTAAGCCTTTTGTTCACAGACTACTCCAAACGTCATTTCCCTGATGTTTTACGAGCATAGTGAGTGATAAATTTTCTTTTTTTTGTTTTGAGTATTGTGTCGTCAAATAAATGAATTTTCTTCATTATCTGTGGGATTTTTTTATTCACTCTGACATATATAAAATTGTATGATGTTGTCCTGCTCTCGTGTAGCAATGTCAAATTTAAAAAACCGGTAAGAACTACATCACTAAGAAATGATAGACAATATACATAGATGACTTTCTTAAGTACTGTGAATCATCTGTGAATACGAAAATTACGGCACTTTACTAAGTACGACTTTAGTTTACTTTGCTAAGACTGATCTAAGCGTGAACTTAGGATTCGTCTCTGAATGTCAGCCTAAGTGGGTTAGGACAGAGTGAAGATGCTTGGAACATGAACTCTAACGCAGTGGAGAGACATTGCCCGTTCTACTTTATGACTAAGCTATTGAGATCGAACGCATCGCCTACTCGAAGTAGGACATTCTTAATACTTAACACAGCGACTGGCAAGAGTATTACTGAGTAGCTCAAATAATCAACAAATAATGAACAATGAGCGTTTTTCCTTATGTCAAATTTAGTTTTAAAAGGATTCCTAGGTGGCGCTGCCGTACCGTATTAATAAACGTCAAAGCAAAAAATAATACTATGGTTCTGTGGAATTTGTGATGGTTGGTTACCTAGAAGAAAAAATGCTGTTGTCGTTTGGTGATAAGTGCGCTTTTGGCTACTTTGGAGTCTTTGCTATGGATTGTGGGTTTGATTTTTTATTTTTATTACGAGAAACCTCGTCCGAATAGCAACCCTGGTTCCTTCTCTTGTTTAGTGATCTGTGGACTGACTTTGACATTGATTGCAACGAATCACAAATTCGTATGAAGAAACGAATGGCGCCATCTAGTGTATCTTAAGGAACTAAAAAAAAAAAAAAGAAAGGAAAAACGCCCATTGAATCAAAATATAACTATTTGTTATGAAATATGACATTCAAAGATATAGCATCCGCCCGTCGCTATTGTATATCGAGAAGATCAATTAGAAAATACTAAAGAAAATTTTAAAATAATAAAAATAATGTGTCGGACTGTCCATGTAACAAACTGGGAACATTCCCCTACTAAACTCTATTAAACCTACTCTATTATTTATGGTTCGAAAATACCAAGGAAATATTTAAAATTATAAAAAAGCGTGTAGAACTGTCCAAGTCACAAAGTGGAAACATTTTCTTTGTTAAATTATTTATTGCACAAAACATGTACAAAGGCGTACTCAATGCTAAATAGTATTTTCTACCAGTCAACCTTTGGTTCAACATTCAACTATTAAACGCTATAAAACCTACTTTGTTGTTAAAAAACATGAAGGAAAAATAAAAAATAATAAAAAGCGTGTCGGACTGTCCATATAACAAAGTGGAAACATTCACCTACTAAACACTATAAAACCTACTTTATTGTTAGACATTACGAAGGAAAAATTTTAAACAATAAATAATCGCGTCGGACTATCCATATAACAACGTGGAAACATTTACCTACTAAACGCTATAAAACCTAATTTATTGTTAGAAAATATTAATGAAGACTTTAAAATAATAAAAAAGTGTGTCGAGCTGTCCAATGTAACAAACTGGGAAACGTTATATTCAAATAATTCAAATTCAAATAATATTTATTATTGTAAAAAGAGTAATACACACAGAGGTAAATAAAAATTCATCAAATAATGCTTAGACTAGATAAGGTTTAACATGCGTAAAGCTTAGAGTAACGGTGACCCCACACTAGACATAGCCTGTATCGTGGGCATCACGATATAAATTAGGCGATATATTAGTCTTACATTGCGGCAATCTAAGAAGATTGTAGATTATATTAGTAAGTAGTTTTAATTTCAAAAGTGAATCGATTTAAGGTTTATTATTAACTACTTATTCCATTATTGAATTGTAATTTCACGCTAAAAGTGAAAAATAAAATAAATAAATTAATACATTAAATTAATACTTCAATTACATGCAAAATCAAAATCAAAATTTTCAGTTTGACGCAATCAAAATGGCAATTTAGGATTAATAAAATTACAATGAGATTTTAGAATACTTCCTATTTTTAAATGCATTACATTTTAACAATGACACACTGCACTTAGTGTGTAAGTTCCGATGATTGTGTGTGTTGAGGGTATGTAGGGTATATTAATTATGTTACATCTGAATTTTCAGCAACGACTCGGAATCTGCATAGGTTAAAGTTTTTAGGTAATTTGTTACTACCAACTTACATTCTCTTGTGGTCAAATTTTGAATATCGTGTTTTAAAATTTTGTTGTAGAGGAAAGGCGAAGAAAAATGGGAGCAGCGTTGGCCAAAAGATGTTCTCATTCTGGGTACTGGGATTTTATAGACTCTTTTTGTGGTTAAATGTGGATAATCTGGGGAGTTCACGACGCTCCGATGGATGCCCAGCACAGCTCCAAGAATGTAGAGTTGTCGGACTCGAAGTACAGAGCAGTCCTGGTATAGGCTGTCTGTGGGGTATAAGCGGGGTCTTCTGCACATTACCTTTAGGACAGAGCGCTGTGCTCTTTCAACTCTTATCATTTGTGTTTTGGCTGAAGCTCCCCAGACCGAGATACAGTAGGTGATGAGTGACTGACAGAGGGTGATGTAGATGTAATTTAGTAATTTTTTATCAGCACTCTGTCTCAGACTCATCATTATGCCAATAACCTTGCGAACTCTGCTCGACAGTGTCTCGATGTGTGGACCAAAAGTTAGGCGTTCATCCAGTTGAACTCCCAGGTAACGAATGTTACTGATGCGCTGTATACCTGGACAGCAACAAGATTGGCTCACAAGTTCTCCACATTGATGTATCGGTATATCGGTCAAGTTTGCAGGAGCAGATGCTTTGGTAATATGAAAAGCTAAATATTTAGTTTTTTTCTGTATTAAGAGTTAATAGGTTATTGTCCAGCCACGAAGCTATTCTTTTCATTCCGGAGACAGCCCTTTCGTGAACATCAGTCCAGGAATCCCCGTGAAAAATCACTGCAGTATCGTCAGCGTAGCATATCAACTCTGCGCCTAGTGACTGAATATTTACGATATCGTTTAAGTAAACTAAGAACACTGTTGGGGTGAGTATCCTCCTTGCGGTACGCCAACGTTTAATGGGAGGGGATCGCTGAGGGTTGCACTAATCTTTACACACTGCCTCCGCCCGCAAAGGTAGCTGTTAAACCAGTTTAGGGCTACCCCTCGTATGCCAAGTAGTTCCAGTTTTCTCATGAGGATGGGGACGGAGACAGTGTTAAAGGCATATCAAACCGACTTTATTGTTTATTGTTAGAAAATACTAAGGATAAACTGAACGCAATAAAAAACTGTGTCAAACTGTCCATGTAACAAACTGGGACCATTCCCCGCTATTAAACCTACTTTATTGTCAAAGTTAAATTGAACCGGGTCTCTGAGCCTCGCTGATGATTTATGTACCTGGCCGTACTAGTTACCTGCGAGCCTCAGTCTGTTGACCTTTCAAAATACATTTTGTTTACATAATCGACCTAAACAACTTACTTCAAAAGAGGTAGCTACTTCAGACGGGGGTTTTCGACGTATCGATACAAAGGAATTAGTAAGAAATTTTGTAAAATATGAAAGATGGTGTTTGGTTGGAACTGCCAGACATCATCATCATTCAGCCACAAGAAGTCCACTGCTGGACATAGGCCTCCTCCATGGGTTTCCACAAAGACCGCGATCGGTTGGAAGCGGATTGCATCCAGCGTCTTCCTGCCACTTGCATGAGATCGTCTGTCCATCTTGTGGCTGGTCGTCCTACGCTGCGCTTGCCGATATGTGGTCTCCATTCGAGAATTTTTCGGCCCCATCGGCCATCAGTTCTGCTTGTCATGTGCCCCGCCTCCGGCAGGACATCATCATCAACCCATCATGTCCGCACCGAGGGGCACGGGTCTCTTCCCTGAGGAAGGTACAGGCCATACTCCACCACGGGGGCCAAGTCCGGATTGGTGAAGGCTTGTAAGACTAGTGGCTGGTCTTACTGTCAGATGTTTTCAAGCCGCCCTAAGGCCTCAGACTTGGCTTAACGCCTGCCGTCTATCGTCGGCAGCCGGCACCAACTGCTTAACGTGCCTTGGGAAGCACGGAACCGCTCGGAAAAATGACACTAGCGTTAGTCGCAGAACGGTCACCCATCAATGCACTGAACGCGCCCTATGTTGCTTAACATTCGTGATCGTTTAAGATCACTCGGGCGGCCGGGGCTATGAGCGATTCGTGACCCGACCATGTAACTGAACTGTAATGCACTAACATAATCAAGACCATGGTCTCTGCCTAACCCTCCGGGAGACAGGCGTGCGTTTTACTATTTTATCTTTTAAACCTGTAAAAAAAATAATGCATACTGCTGCTATGTGGTAGAATACATCTACTTCGTTGCGATTAAAATCTGTGCAACTGTAATATTATGTATTCGCAAATGAACGATTTGATTCGATTTAATTTTTTTTTTTTGCGAAACGATGATAATCGTATTTATGGGCTCTTACTAAAAGAGTCAAGTAATTATTTTGAAAGATTGTTAAAACTAGAGCCATTATAAGCCATAAGCCGGGGGTGTGAAGTGTGCGTAAGCTGGCGAAATGAAAGTGACAACTTGACGAGCCTGGGAACGGAGCTCGGTATTTCCTTTCGAAACCTATTATTTACTCTTGCTTTCAGAATGGCTTGTGTCCCAAACCAGGCCGGTTCCACTACGCGTGTCGGTATCGAACGCGTAAGTACATGAGGCGACCACTCCAGAGTGGCTGATAAGTAGGGACTCACGCACGAGCGAGCAGTGACGCGCGCGCGAGTTACGCGGTAGAAAGAGAGGCAACATGTAGGTTACGTTATTCACGTAGCTTTTTTAGCGCCGTGCGATCTGAACTGCACCTAATTGTATCGCATCTAGAGTCCCTTTCTCTTTAAATGATTTTGCGGAGTGAATCTTCTGTACCTGTACTATTATGTATTCTGTGCCCAAACTGCGAAAGATAAGGACAGGTTACTATACTAGGGGGCTGTCCGTTAATCATGTGGTGTATTTTTAGCACTTACAACCCCCCTCGGAATTGATCGCAGCCCCGGCTGTCTGAGTGACCCGGGCAGAGGGCCACAACAAACGGGTCGTCGGTAGTTGGAGGCTTGGGGAGCTCGCGCCTCTCCGCCGGGAGAGCCAGTGGCGCGGGGGACGCCGCGCGGACCTTGCTCCGCCGGTTGAGGGAGGGTCACAGACGGCAGGTTGGGGGACCTCTTGGCGGGAGAAGGGGGTGGGGGGCCCATGCCCCTTGTCCAGTGAGGGTGGGCCCGGCTTCTTTGCGAGTCGGGCCGAAGTCGCCGGGGCGCCGCTATACCATGCGCAATGTGGTTTACCACAAGCGAGATCCGGCGGCGGCGCACAAGCGACAGGACGGCTCCCGGGGTGTTTTAGTCGCTATGCCTTTGCCTATTATTAGGAGAGGAGAGTCCGACACACGGCCGTTATGGTTCCTAAAGCATTTCACCTCGTCAAAAAAAAAAAAGGTCTAGAGAAATAAATGGACTGTATTTTGATGGAATAATTATAATAGGTCGGCTTTGATACAGATAAATAATTTTAAATATATTTTTGCGCGTTCGCGACGATGTGATTCGTCGAAGTGCCGCGTGGAGGTCTTGTGTGTGAACACAGGCACGTTGTACATTGCTTCTGGCCCCACACTAGGATACCCTGTGCCGTGGGAACCAGAAACAGCGACATCACAAACACGTAATCATCCAAAAGGTTGCACGTTGCACTTTTATCCGACACAAATCATACGTCTTTCTGCCTACCCTTCTGTCAACAAAGGCGTGAGGTTACGTTACCAGATTCTCCCACGAGAAACCCGAGTCTAGGCCGTCATGTAGTCAGTTTTCTAATGAAAGGAAAGGCTCTAGTAAATGTGAAACAAATCGCTTGTAACTTTCCCTGCAGTTTCATATGTCGTTAGTGGAGTGTGAAGAAGAACATGGTGATAATCCATGTACTGACATGGTGATAATACTAATAAGGGGTTATCCATAAACTACGTCACACGTTAAGGGGGGGAGTGGATCGATGAAATGTGACATTGTGTGACAACGGAGCGGGAGAGATCCTAAATTTCGTGACGTCACATCTTAAATCTATTATAAAATCTAAGCAAAACTTAAAACACATTTGCAACTTTATCTGTTCCTAACTTTCTTTGTAACGCTACCGGATATAAACTGATATCGGTACGCATGTTTTAATGTAATTCCTAGATGTAAAATTGCAAAATATGTGACGTCACACTAGGGAGAGGGGAGTTTCGCAAATGTGACCAGCTGTGACAAGGACGGGGGGAGGGGTCACAAAGTCATGAAATTCGTGTGACGTAATTTATGGATGGCGAATAATGATAATACGTGTACAGTCACGAGCAATAATACATATCGGATGTCCCAAAACTTAACGTCAAGCCGGAATCGGGTGAAAAGGCTAGTCATATTGTTATCAGAAAAATGCAAAAAAAAAATAAGCAATAAAAAAAAAATTACAAGCATTTTTTAAAAATTGAAAAATCCTGTTGGCGCACAAAACTTAACTTTTTCCAACGTTTTTTTTTTGTAACTCTGAATAATGTTTCTTTAAAACGTTAACCACTCGTCAGTGGCGAGGCCCGATTTTGAAATTTTGTCAACATCCCGCATCTGTGGCGAAGCCCGATTTGGACATCGTTGGTCACATTTTCTAATATGTGTAATAAAGCACACAAACGTACACCTATCCCTTTTACACTTATTACGGTGTATTGTCAGTGAAAGAGGATAGATAACAAACTTAGCCTTGAGCTGGCATCATTCAAAAAACCGGCGCAATCACCAGTGCAGTGCAAGACTAGCCATTATGGTCTGCCACTCAAAACCGTTTTCCTATAATTTTTCTCTATTGCAAGGTATGTAACTGCTACTGTTTAGTAATGCTAAGGGGTAACGGCCTGTAAATAAAGCTAATTAGAATAAATAATCCTGTTTATTTTATTTAAAACACTATAAATACCACTATAATACATTAAAAATTTGATGTTATTGGATTGCTCACACTTGTGTGCCACAAGAAAAAGATGAACTGCATAGTGATGTTTGTCACTAGATATCAAATTTAATTAAAATACAGTTTTCTACTAAACAGTGGCTCGAAAATCAATAATAACGAAAGAAATTGCATTTTAGTAGCAGTAGGTGACCTGGCAACCCTTGTCTGTGACGAGGCCCGATTCAGGCTCCACAGACAACGGCTTTTCGCCATTTTTGTTGCCACTGACGAGTGGTTAACAAAATTTCAAAACCAAATCTTAAGACATAAGAAAAGACACAAGTGTTGTCATGTAGTTGAGGTTTCAGTAGTAAAGCTACAGCTGTTATCTTAAGACATAAGAAAAGACACTAGTGTTGTCATGTAGTTGAGGTTTCAGTAGTAAAGCTACAGCTGTTATCTTAAGAAATAAGAAAAGACACAAGTGTTGTCATGTAGTTGAGGTTTCAGTAGTAAAGCTACAGCTGTTATCTTAAGACATAAGAAAAGACACAAGTGTTGTCATGTAGTTGAGGTTTCAGTAGTAAAGCTACAGCTGTTATCTCAGCTAGACTCGGCCTGTAATGAATTCAAATTCAAATATTTTATTCATAGTACAGACAAAATGTTTACTTTATGGACGTCAAAGTTGTTAGTTTCAAAATTGAGTCATATAGAAGCATAGTCAGCAAGATCCACTTTAACTGAAAGCGTACATAAGATATTTTTACTTACAATCCGCCACTGGACTCTTTTTTCAAGTAAGTCTTAAATGCTAAATATCTCTTCCATTAGACCAAAAAATATTTAGTATATTTTTTGAGGACTTAAAAGCAACAAAAACATTATTTTAAAACGTTGCTTTGCTAAACAGCCAAAAACGCGGTCCGCCATTTTTGTCTATGGTTTGAAGTCCTCTACGTTTGTAAACAAAGTTTGACATTCAACATAGGTAGAGTTCGTGCCACGAAAGAAGTATGAGTCACAATTATGTTCTGCACGCACGACTGACAGATGTTTGTTTACAACCAAAGGTGCTTTCAAGATGGCGGATAGAGTTTTCACCGTTCCGATTTAAAAGCGAAAAATATTTTTTTATTTGCAAATTTTGCAGCCATCCTGCATATTTACTTCGCAAAGTCAATATATTTCGGTTTCTTGCGTTAGATACTACAGGAACAATCCATTTATCGCGTCAAATTTGATACGAGTCAAGTAGCGTATTATAATGTAGCAGCTTCTAGTTAATATGTGTTTTATACAGTATGTAATGTAAAAGTAATGTACTAAAAATACCTGTATAAAAAAGTCCTGAAAGAAGTCTGATTATTCCGTAAAATAGCTAATACTTTTGGATGTGAAAAAAGTGGATGTTGCTGACTTTGCATCTATATGACTCAATTAGTAGATTACATGGAGAAGAATCTAACAAAGCCACTCCACATTATTCTTTTCAAAACAAAAATATAGATATCGCACACTTGCAAGAACAACGTGTTATTTCGAAATCCCTTACGTTACATCGTCGGCCTAATTATCAGAATGCGTAATTCCCTCGGCATGATCTTTACAGGAGCTCGTCAAAACGGTTTATTTTTACTACGTACGGAAATAAATTCAATGCATTTAGGAATCTAGTAGTAAAAATTATCAAGGAATTTAATTTTTCAAATAGTTATTAGTTTTGCAGACTAGATCATTAAGAAAATGGTAATTCGATATTTTGTGGAGTCACGTATTCTGATAATTTGGAGTAACGTATACTGATAATTAGGCCAACGACATGAGAGCATTTTTTTAAGGTTTCAAAGTAATGGCTGAAAGAGACAGCACCACAACGTGACGCAGTGTCTCTTTTGCTAATTATTCCGGCGTTTTTGGAGTAAATAAAGTCGCGTTAAAAAAATAAAATGTCTATGAGTAAAAAATTGTTCTCTTCGAAATATCGCGTTGTTCTTGCAAGGGTGCGATATCAGCTTCCATCGAAATGTGAACTCACGCCCGTATCCCGGGAAGGTAGAAAGATGCCAATTCCGTTAAAGCATTGTAGTACAACAACAACTGCATGGACATAGCGATTTACTTTCATTCCAGCTTCAAGTATGTACCACTTGTATGCACCACTTTATGTTAAGTCATGGGTACCTATTTCGGTTTCTTCATACAAAACTTCAAGTGATTGGAGTTTTGTATGAAGAATCCTTACTTTACATAACTACTTAACTACATAATTTGTAAATGTTATTTATGAGTACAATAAAGAATATTCTATCTATCTATCTATCTACTTCAATGTTAACCCGTTTAGAAGTGTTAATTCATGAATTCTAACTGTCTTGCTGAATCTACCTTTCTCATTTTAAGTCTAGATAACTAGTTTGTAATTATTTAAGCCGTTTGTCGAAAGAGGTCCAACTCCTAAGATACAGGTAAATCCTAGTTTAGGAGTTGGAAATCGCATTAATATGTGTAATATGTGTATCATTAAATCGTTTCAATCTTAATCTTAAGTCAACGGAAACACGTCGCACCTGCAGAACTAAAGTGACCTAACTCAAAATTTGGGTAAAATGAGTTAAGTACTCAGAATGACTCAAAAAGGTATACTCTTTCATGCCTATATGAAAAAGCCGACTTTATTTGGTCAGAGAGAGATGGAGGAATATTGCGGTCTATTTTTTCTTGAGCAACTCGCTCAGAGCGCCGAATACATTTTTTTCATTTCCCAGAAGTTGCAAATTTTGAGTTAGGTCACTTTAGTTCTGGAGGTGCGACGTGTATCAAAAATCCTAGGCGTCCAGTTGTATGAAAAAAAACTCTTCACGTGATCCGACCGTGCATCTGTCATCGTACTGTAATGTACTAATAGACTCAAGGCCCGGGGCCTAGATTAAATCCTAGAAAGTCCTAGAACATCCTAGAAAAATACCCAGACTGAAGCCATTTGTACAAATCTACGACGGCCCCCAGTGGGGATCGAATCCACGACCTCTCTCTTCGTAGGTGAGCGCCTTAACGGCGAGACTAATGAGGCAGAGGCATTATGTAAGTATTATCTATCGCTGTGTATCGTCATTCGTCAGCCATGTTAAGTGGACGATAACCTATGGACGTTGTGACATACTATACTGAATTCAAGGTTAAACTTAGTTCGATTGTAGACAAATAAATAGAATGGACGTAGGACGACCAGCCACAAGATGGACAGACGATGTCATCCAAGTGGCGGGAAGACGCTGGATGCAAGCCGCTTCCGACCGGTCGTTTTGGAAATCCATGGAGGAGGCATTATGTCCAGCAGTGGACTTCTTGTGGCTGAATGATGATGATGAAATAGAAGGGATTATGAAATGCAGTAGTAATGTTAAGTGGACGATAACCTATGGACATTGTGGCATTCTATACTTAATTCAAGGTTAAACTTAGTTCGAGTAGACAAATAAATAGAATGGATTATCAAACGTAGTAGAAATTTATATTAGCGACGGTTAGTAGCGGTTAGCGCCTGTGCTTACCATGCGACCTCTCGCATGGTAAGCCTCTCCCGGGTTCGAACCCCGGCTGGGGAGAAAAAGAAAATCTAGCCCATGGGGTTTTGAATGTAACAATGTTGAAGTTTTGATAATACGATTCACGGTGTTTTTCAATCCAAACAATAGGCTATTTGACCGATTTCTGAAAGCCATCTCATATTGTTTGTTGGTGTCCATGGAGTCCTCAGAAAGTGGTCATTTTAAATTATTTCGTGTATTTCTTCTAAAAAAGGCAAACGAACATTTACTTTCTAAATAAGCCGCCAAAACGCTATCTTGGGCAATATGGCGCCGCACTGGTATTATGACGTCACTTCCCAATAAACTAACCAATGAACGTAAGTAAGAATGAATGACCGACGGCATTTTTATTGAATTGCGACGTCATCATAGAATCGCCCAATCCAGGCCGTATTCGATACAATGGCGGCAGATACAAATTATCAAATTTTACTTTGTGTTTTTTTACAAATCATAATTGTTTTTTTTTAGTTAAAATGATTTAAATCGGTTATTAGACACATCATTTACACGAATACGTATAAATAATACTGTTTTTTTCACACTGTCAAATAGCCTATTATTTATTTACCATTATTAGAGAAGAGAAAACACAGAATCCAGATGTCATAACGGTCGCCCACGTCGACGAATATTATAATTTAACATAAGAATAGATTTGGTTCATGGCTACCGCGGTTTTGCGTACGGTATGTAGGCAGGGGTTTAGGTGTGCTCTAAGGTCGTTGAGACGAAATGAGCCTTATTGCGTGGAGTAATATGAGTCATAACACGAAACTTTAACTGTTACATAGGTATTTTTCACCGAAATCGAAAAAAAGATGGAAGTTCCATGGAGTTCTATACTCCGATTTTTTATTTCGTGTACCAAACTGACATTTGGTGGGTTGCCAGTTTTGGATTTTGTTGTACAATAAAGTACTTGAAGACTATCGAGATATTGAAACGAGATATGATTCGAAAGCCAAACTAGTATTCGGTTTGGTGGTTTGCAACGCAGTACCTAGTTATCAATAAGCAAATAAAAAGCAGAATTTTAGCTGACAATGTCGAGATCGAGACCGAGACCGAGAACTCGGTCGGGACTCCTTGAGCTAGCAACATTTTTAAAAAGAAAGAGCACTTGCAGCTGTCAGTTTAGTACACGAAATTAAAAATCAGAGTATAGACATTTGGAACATTGTCTCTGGCAGTCAGAGACGAGCAACCGACGCGAGCTCCGTCTCTGCTCACCATGCTTAAGCGCTGCGAATCGGAGCGAAACCTGGTCGGACTCTTCCGACAAAAAGTCAGTTCCCAATTCGCCTTATGAGTTTTTAATGTATGTTCAATCTTCAGTTATAATTCCTTAGCACTTCGTCCGATTTCATTGATTTCTTTTTTGTTAGAAAGTGATACCTCAGAGGTAGTCTCATGTAAACTTGGTCACGATCTGTTGATGAGATCCGTGATAAAATAAGCCAACTATTCGATTTGCAAAAGCATCTTCTAATTAAAAAAAAAACAATAAAAACAAAATGTGTACTTCATGAACGTCAAAGTTGTTAGTTTCACAATTAATAGATTACATGGAGAAGAAACTAACACATAAATTCCACATTTAATCTTTTGAAAACAGTTTTAGCCTCTATATAATGAAATTTTAGAAATGATCACTATGCTCTATATTTTAAGAATCAAAGACTTGCATAGCGATCCAATAAGTATGTGCAAAGTTATGGCACATGGTAATCAACCCAAATGTATGGATAGCGTAAAGCAGCTTAAACCTAAAAACTCAAATATCTCAAAACTCACTTTGTGTGGGTTGGAACGTTTCTGCTAAGCTACGTCCAATTTATCTAGACACCGATTTAATTAAGAAAACACTTTCCAAACCATTCAAAACTGAACAAATCCCGGCTGCTTCCAAATCTCACCCGGAGGCACTTTACAAAAAAAAACCGTATAAAACTCAATCACCATTCACCGAGTCGTCCGCACCAATTAGAGATACGGAACTGCGCACGCGACGGTTAAATCCGAACTGTTTCCGAATCAATTGGTTACTTGAGCACAATTCTTAAATCATTTGGGTACTTGAGCACAATTCTAAAAATGAATTGGTTACTTGAACATAGATCTAAAAACCAATTGGATACTTGAGCACAATATTCTAAAATCAATTCGTTCCTTGGACACAATTCTAGAAACCAATTGGTTACTTGAGCACAATATTCTTAAATCAATTGGGTACTTAAGCACAATTATAAAATCAATTCGTTACTTGAAGACAAATTTTAAAACCCAATTGTTTGCTTGACCACGAATCAAAAAACCAATTGGTTACTTGAGCACAATTCTAAAATCATTTGGGTAGGTACTTGATCACAATTCTAAAAACCTATTTGTTACTTGAGCATGAATCTAAAATCAATTGGTTACTTGAGAGCAAATTGTGAAGTAAGTACAATCGACAGCACTTCATCAAACTTTGCAAAATCGTCCGTAACATTATAATAATAAAGCATTTATTACCACGAAGCATAAAATAATCAGCGATAATTTATGGTACACGCTGTATT
The DNA here is from genome assembly GCA_947310845.1 of Yponomeuta plumbellus. Taxonomy (NCBI): domain Eukaryota; kingdom Metazoa; phylum Arthropoda; class Insecta; order Lepidoptera; family Yponomeutidae; genus Yponomeuta; species Yponomeuta plumbellus. The sequence goes on along the minus strand of OX371221.1, from coordinate 7,444,422 downwards.
ATAGAAAAACTACGTCACTAATCTGTCATTGACCCAAAGAAATTGAGAATGTGAAATTACTATTACAACAGTGACATAAGACATTAAACACGATAAAATGACGCGATCACTCCCACAAATATTGAATGATGCGGTCATTGAGGCATTTTTTGTTCCAATTACTGCACACAGCATAACTAGAACGCGCAAAAACAATTTTTATTGCCATTGGCACATAAATGACAGACTCCTTCGTCGTTCACGACCAGGGCGTTGATTCTGTTAGTGCATTACAGTTCAATTGGTGTTACATCGGGGCAAGTGACATTTTTTTTAAATTCCATTGAAGCCTAGAATTATTGAAAGCGCGCGCGCGTTTACTTGAAGCGGCAATAAAATGGAATCGACGCGTTCATTCAACTGTCATTGTACTACAATGCATTAGCAGAATCTAAGCCCTGGACCTCGATTCTGCTAATGCATTGTAGAATAATGACAACTGCACTAACGTGGCAATTTAGTTTAATTGCCGCTTCACGATTTTTTTATAAATTGAAGTTCAATAATTGTACCAATTATTGGCGGCCTTATTACTATAAGCAATTACTTCCAGGCAACCACAGACGGAGACAAAAAAGAAATTAGAGACGGGTAGTCGTGCAAATTAAGAAATGGAACACTTCATTCCACTAAAGCTTTTCGTATACATACATGACCCCCCATTTTTGCACGTCCACGGTGACTTTTTTCCACCCTGTATATTTCTTTGGTGTTTTTTTTTTAACCACAATTTTATCTTTTCTCGCCAATTGTAGATTACACACTATTTATTCCGACCACCGATGATCACCGTTAATTTTTTCTGTCAGTGTTTTTTCTCTGTAACATGTGTAGAGCTGTCAGAGTTTTTATGACCCCCCCATTTTTGCACGTTCACGGTGACTTTTTTCCACCCTGTATATTTCTTTGGTGTTTTTTTTAACCACAATTTTATCTTTTCTCGCCAATTGTAGATTACACACTATTTATTCCGACCACCGATGATCACTGTAAATTTTTTCTGTCAGTGTTTTTATGTCTGTGCGAACTTTGACCATCTGACAGCCGTAAAGAGTAGATTACGAATTGGTAGCTAACAAAAAACCGGGGACTAAATAACTAAATACCTTTCACACAACAGAATAACTAATCCTGCACCAGAATAACTAAGCAGGCAATGACATCACAAACATGTAAATACACCCACACTGTACCTACTTCAGAAACTTATTTCTGAACAAAATCTCCTGTTACTAAATCCAAAACATTTTTAATTGCAGTCAAGTATCCAATCGTCGGAGGAAATATATTACTCTATACTATACACGTTCACTAAATAACTAAAACACTTTCACACCACAGAATAAATATGTTAGTCCCAAACTAGGATACCCTATGCAATAGTAACGAGGCAGAGACATCACAAACATTGATATACACCCACACTATACTTCAGAGACAAATTTCTGAACAAAATCCCCTGTGACCAAAAGAACTTCAAATCCAAACCATTTTCAATTTCATTCAAGTACCCAATCGTCGGAGGCACTTTAGTAACGCACTCTGCACGTCCGGTAGGGCACAGGGCCTCTCGGAGAAAAAACGGGGCTCAATCACTATCCGTGCCCACCACACGTCGCGGGCTTAATCCGTGAACGTGCCGGCGGGCTACTACGTCGCGAGCGTAATATCCGTCGGCGCGACCACTCGGGCGCGTGTTAGATTCGTTACTGACTTGAATAGTTGGTCAGTGTTGCCAGTGGCAGTTAGTCAAATATAACACGAGGCAGACCAAAAAGTAACATTTTCTCGACAAAAGTAACATAACTTTTTTTTTATTGTAGAAACCGAAACAATACTTTATTAGGCAGTTTATTACACAAAAAGTAAAATAAGTTTCTTGTCCCGTTCGAAAAAATCTTAATAATTTGTTGATCGAAAGACTGGCGATGTTGAAAAAGAAAAAAATCTACCTACAATCAATGATGGTTGTCTGGTCCCAACCAATGTAGGAATGTCTTTTAGTACATGTCTTTTAGTACAAGTGCTTTGTCATCAATGAATATGAAAAAACGCCATCATAATATGTATATTAATGGAGATGAAATAACACAAAAATAACATATTGGGTCGTGTAACATGGAGGTAACATGAGAGGGCCAAAAGTAACGTAAAATGTTACTTTTGTAACATTCTGGCAACGCCGAGTTGGCTAGATGCCAGTGCCCAGACGGTGGTGAGCCCTGCAGCGCTAGAGTCAGTAAGGACGGAGTGGTCACCAGGAAAGTCGGTCGGAAACGTGATAGCATTGCGGTCTAGGATAGTTAGCCTGATGGATCGGGGTTATGCATATGGTACAGTCGCGGTGTACACTAGGATTATTACACATGGGATTTGACAATAACATAGTACCGTACAATTGGCGGCCTTATTACTAAAAGTAATTTCTTCCAGACGACCATTGACGGAAAAAGATAGATAAGCTTAATTACGGGTAGTCGGTGCAACTAGACAATATTTAACAAGATATTTCCATATCTAATACGCCTACATACACGGTACATAAATATTAAATAATATAGAATAAACATACATAAATAAAATAAAAAATGTCATATGGACGGAGGAGATAAAAGAAAACATATCCCTACATAACACTTGAGAAAAAGAAAATATTAGGGAAAAATACGAGTAATGTTTCTGTACTCTGCTCTTAAATATTGCTTAAATATTAACTCAGTTAGTTACTCAGATATTTACGCATTTACATACATGTATGCTCTGTGTACCCTGTGTATAATAATAAATACTTTATTGCTAGTGTGAGGTCAGGAGCAATGTATTGTATGTGCTTGTCTGTATGTAAATGTTTAGGTTTATTTGTATACCTTTTTACATACGCTAAATGGTACAATATTGAGTTGTTTTTACAATTAGTGAGCGACTGGTGGTGAACTAGACGAATAGTCGTGTTTCAGCATTCAGTCTCCCTTTCATCGTGTCTAAAGATCATCCGTAGAGATTTTTAGAGCCACTACAAGCGTGGTAAGCTCTTTTAAAAAATAAACAAAAAACCATGCATTTCAAACATAAGGACGAAAAGTAAATACCTAATAATATCACTAAGCCACAGTCAAGCAAAACAAAATAAAATAAAACGTGGGCCCATGAAACTCTGTCAATATTTTGCGTATTTACTGTGTTTTTTTTCTAGTGTGTAATAAAGAATATTCTATTCTATGTTCAGAGACATGAATTATTCCGAATAACAATTTTGCTACTGAACGTACTATAGTCAACTCTACAGTAACCGTTAGTGTAATGTACGAAAAACATTTTAATTAACCTTGACTACTTTACTACTGCATTTCTCTCGTGGTGTGCGAGCCTAGAACTGGTACTAAAGTAGGTTTAATAGCTTTAATAGTTACCCTTATTGGGATTAAAGGTGTATTTAGATACATGACATTTAAATACAGGCACATAAATTGGTTCTGGCCCCACACTAGGATACCGTGTCGTGGGAACCAGAAACAGCGACGTCAGAAACATGTAAACATCCAAGACCTGGGTTTCTTTTTTTTTTGTCCCCAGCCGGGATTCGAACCCGGGACCTCTCGCATGGTAGTCAGATGCGCTAACCGCTGCGACGGAGAGGTCGACACGTCGAAATTGTGTGTGCTTAAGTAGACTTTCCTCTTATGAGTAATTAAATTTTAATGTCTTTGATGTGATAAAGATTTTTGTCACATGAGCCTAACTATTCACGGTAAAAATAAATATACCGATTAAACGTTTATATTTTACTAGTAACACCGCGTAATTATTTATTTGCATCGAATTAAAAAAACGGACTTTAGTAATATATTAATCGTGAAACTATCAGCTTTGACGTTCATTAAGTAAACATTTTGTTTTTATAGTGAATATTATGTTTCTTTTACTTCGACTCGACTTATAAGAAATTGGTTCACCATTACACGGGAAACGCACAACAGCATTCACTGTAAAATGTGTACCTAGAACGGTAACAACTTATTACTTGGAAACAGAAGTGGGCGACTCCTAAGGTTTTATTTGCTTTTGCAGCGCCCTGTAGGTCTGTTGTCGAAATGTAAGCCCGCAGCGGGTGATCTGGTCTCAACTGAAAATCAGTTTTACTGGTGTTGTGCTATCCATAGCACACACCAGTGAAGTATGCTGAGTTGGAGCCCTTTTTTATTGTCACAGGAGCACCTGAGGCGTTTGGAGTTGGGGGTGGCTGGGCACCATACACTACTGTGTGGAGCCCTGCTGCCGTAGATTTAAAAAACGGTTGTTAGTTTCCCTTTGTCTCTATTTTATTTTTCTTGTTTTGTTGACTCTTGTGTATTTTGTTTATTATGTACTTTTGTCTTCATTGTGTTTCTGTGACATACTAATAAAATCTTTCTTTCTTTCTTTCTTTCTTTCTATCTGTGCTGCGGGGTACCAGAGGCGTCGATTCTGTTAGTGCATTAACAGAATCCTCCTGGCTGTAGCTGAAAATCAGCGATCTGTTCTACCGAGCAGATAATGACGCTGAGATACGGCCATTTTGTACTGCTGCACCACACACACGCCATACTCTGGTGTCCTCAACTTTGTTGTCCACGCTGAGCTCCTACTCTATGTATTTTTTCTTGTGTCGTTTTAAGTTTTCGTTCTTGTAATATTTGATTTTATATTTCAGAATGTGTGTGTGTAAGAAGTTCAAATAAATTGTATCTATCTATCATTACATTACATGGGACACGTGACTTGGGTTCCATACCCAAAGGGTAAAACAGACCCTATTACTGAGACTCCGCTGTCCGGACGTCCGTACATCTGTCACCATAGTGCTTAGTGCGAGTTTTTTCATTCACTTTCGATAGCGAGAGCGTTTGCAAGTTGTATAGGAGTGACAAAGAGACAACTAGCTGGCGCGCTTTATCACTCCTATAGAATATGAGTTTACGTTAACGCGATCGAGTAGTTAAAAAAACTTGCACTAAGCACTCTGCTGTATCTCATGAACTGTGATAGTTAGACAGTTGAAATTGTCACAGATGACGTATTTCTGTTGCCGCTACAACAACAATATTAAAAACCAGAATAAAATAAATATTTAAGGGTGCTCCCATACAACAAGCGTGTTTTTTGTTTTTTGCTCGATATTGATAAGGACAACAGGTAGACGCTTGAAATGTTCACGGAATATTTAGTTAGGTACATATTCACTTTAAAAATAAATAATTCAATTAAAATAAAACAAATATTTAAGGTGGGCATACAACAAATAAATTTTATTGCCGTTTTTATAGTTTTTTTTTTATTTTAGTTTGCCAAAAAACTTAGACCTAACATTTCGGGGGATCATATTGCGATAACAAATCCCGCCAGAGGTAACAGCAGCCTACAAGCTAACTCTTCGGCAAAAAATCTATCTATAGCATGAAGAGTTCTATATAATTGATTTACATAAGTATATGTAGTTCTCGCTTAGTAGTTGCGGTCTCTTGGATGCTCATATCATCAATCTTGGGCTTGTTTTAATTCAACCATCTATGCAATATCATCAGGCATTTCATAACATTCATATCCGACCTGTGGTGCAGCGGTTAGCGCATCTGCCTACCATGCAAGAGGTCCCGGTCGAACCCCGGCTGGGGACAAAAAAACCCTCCACGTCTTGGATGTTTAAATGTTCGTGATGTCGCTGTTTCTGGTACCCACGACACAGGATAGCAGTTTGTACTTTTGTGACTTCATCATCATCAACCCATTACGTCCCTCGACGACCTCTGTGGCGTAGCGGTTAGCGCATCTGCTTACCATGCGAGAGGTCCCGGGTTCGATCCCCGGCTGGAGAGAAAAAAAAAACTCCAGGTCTTGGATGTTTACATGTTTGTGACGTAGCTGTTTCTGGTTCCCACGACACAGGGTATCCTAGTGTGAGACCAGAAGCAATGTATGTGCCTAAGTGTAAATGTAAATGTTTTATGTAAAAATGTTTATTACGTCCCCACCGAGGGGCACGGGTCTCTTCCCTGAGGAATGTATAGGCCATACTCCACCACTGGGCCTAGTCCGGATTGGTGGAGGCTTGTAAGACTTGTGGCTGGTGTTACTGTCAGAAGTTTTCAAGCCGCCCTGAGGCCTCTGACTTGGCTTAACGACTGCCATCTATCGATGGCTGCCGGCACCAACAGCTTAGCGTGCCTTACGAAACCGCTCGGAAAATGCCACTAGCCTTAGTCATAGAACGTCCGCCATCCATGCACTGAACGTGCCCTATATTGCTTTACCTTCGTGATTTAAGATCACTCAGGCGACCGGGGCTACGAGCGATACACTGTTGTGCCTTATTTTTCTTTATGTCTATGTGGCGTTAAATGAATGTCTTTCTAACACTGAACGTAAAACACAGCCTCAGAGGACGTACTTAGTTTATCCGTGGCACGTTTGAGTGTGACACTCGTACCACGAGTGGCTCCTTAGTGACGCTTTGGGCAAAAATGAGCGGGGGTTTTTAGACGTTTCTAGAGTTCCCTACCCAAAGGGTAAAACGGACCCTATTACTGAGACTCCGTCCGTCCGTGTGTCACCAGGCTGTATCTCATGAACTGTGACTGAAAGTTGAAATTTTCTCTAATGATGAATTTTTGTTGCCGCTATAACAAATACTAAAAACGGAATTAAATAAATAATTAAGTGGGCCATACAACAAACGTGATTTGTTTGGTCGTTTTTGCTCGATATTGATAACGGCATCAGGTACGCCCTCGAAATATTATATATTCGCAATTAAAGTAATGAAATTAAAATACAATAGAGTAAATTTTTATAAATATTATTTAATTCTGATGGCCGATGGGGCCGAAAGGTTCTTGAATGGAGATCACACATCGGCAAGCGCAGCATAGGACAACCAGCCACAAGATGGACAGACGATCTCATCCAAGTGGCAGGAAGACGCTGGATGCAAGCCGCTTCCAACCGGTATTTTTGGAAATCCATGGAGGAGGCGTATGTCAAGCAGTGTACTTCTTGTGGCGGAATGATGATGATGATGAAATATTTAAGGGGGGCTCCCATTCAAGAAACGTGATTTTTTTCCAATTTTATAATGGTACGGAACCTTTGCGTAACCGACTGGCACTTGGCCGGTTTTTAATCCATATCTTCGTGATATGTTCAATCTCCTAAATCACTCATTGAGAGATTCTACAGACACTTTTTGCATTTGCAAGAAGCCGATCTGTAAAAAGGTATGATATTTTTTTCCTCGGTGGCTAGTATTACGAATAGGAATAAATAGGAATTTACATTAAAAATAACTTACCCGATCCGAGATAGCCTCCTCCATTTTCCCTCTCTTGAGCCCTGGCGCGCGAATCACGTTTCCGCTATTCGCCACCACTGCCGGTGGCGCTGCCATCGCGCCTCCGCTAGCCGGAAAGAACCCGGCTTCCATTGTTAGTACACTCACTTGGCACGCATTGCCGCCACTCGCCGCTAGATGGCGCTAGTCGCGATACAAAAATACACTGACTATGTAATTTTTTTAGTTGACGCACATTTTCACTATTGGACGATATTTTGTCGCTAGTTTAGTAACACTTAAACGCTAAATCAATTCACTGTTTTCTGGACGTTACCGATTCAAGTATCACTAGCCATGTTTTTTAAGGAACGGTTTTCTTGTTACCTACTCCTAATCTGCACTAAATATTGAGCATTTTTGAACGGAATTCGAAGCGTAAATTTTAACACTAGCACATTTTTTCACTACACATCCGTGTTTCTGTTCCTCGTGCCTGTATCTGTGGACAAGACAAAAAAAGTCAATTAATAAAATGGTAATCAACCAAATAAACCACATATTAGTGCAACCAATTTCGATGTTGACACATGGTCGTGGGTTTGAAACCCGACATGTAGCAATGACTTCGTTTTCCCAGTTATGTACGTTCATTTGCTAAGTTATAGTAGAAATCAACAACCCATTACGAACCCACCGAGGGGCACGGGTCTCTTCCCTGAGGAAAGTATAGGCCATACTCCACCACGGGGGCCAAGTCCGGATTAGTGGAAGCTTGTAAGACTAGTGGCTGATCTTAATGTCAGAAGTTTTCAAGCCGCCCTAAGGCCTCTGGCTTGGCTTAACAACTGCCATCTATTGTCGCTATCTATAAGCACGGAACCGATCGGAAAAATGCCACTAGCATCAGTCATAGAACGGTCACGCATAGATGGGTGGGCATTGAACGAGCCCTATGTTGCTTAGCTTCGTGATCGTTTAGGATCACTCAGGCGACCGGGGCTCCGAGCGATTCTGATATAAATAGGCATACACGTTGTCAATTAACGACAATCTACGCCGCAAACGTGCGCATGCAAATGTCCAAGGCGCGACGGAGACAGGTTTATTATTTTTAAATAAGCCGTCGGGTTTTAATGAGCGTTTTTCCTTATGTCAAATTTAGTTCTAAAAGAATCCCTAGGTGGCGCTGCCGTACCGTAACAATAAACGTCAAAGCAAAAAATAATACTATGGTTCTGTGGAATTTGTGATGGTTGATTAAGGAAAAACAAAAATGCTGTTGTCGTTTGGTGATAAGTGCGATTTTGGATATTTTGGAGTCTTTGCTGTGGATTGTGGGTTTGATTTTTTATTTTTATTACGAGAAACCTCGTCCGAATAGCAACCCTGGTTCCTTCTCTTGTTTAGTGATCTGTGGACTGACTTTGACATTGATTGCAATGAATCACAAATTCGTATGAAGAAACGAATGGCGCCATCTAGTGTATCTCAAGGAACTAAGAAAAAAAAAAAAAAGGAAAAACGTCAAACGTCTCGCCTCAAAGTCTGAGCTGGAGTATCTTTAATCCGGTTTGGAAAACGATGTTTTTAGGGATCCGTATCCTAAGAGGAAAAAACGGAGCCCCTAGGCCCTTTCTCCGGTGCTCCGGTCCGGAACCGGAATCAGTCATAAGAAAAATATCGGAGGCCGGATTATGCTTCTCCACTTCATCCGACTATAATCGGCAATGGACGTGACGCAGTGCTTTATAAAAATTGCTCGGTTTTTCTATTTGAGGCAGGGGACGTATATTTGGTAGGTTTGAGAATAGTGTTATGTATCTTTTTTTCATAGATCCAAGTGAAAAAAATATATATGGTGAAACATCAAATGAAACAATAGGCTTATTGCTAACAGCAATTTCTTCCAGACAACCTTGTGACGGCAAATTCTATGTTAATTAGGTACCTTTAGGCCGCCACTATACAGGCTATTTTGCTTAGTGTGGAGACCAATGTAATTTTTGTGTGTGTACTTTCTTTTGCAAATAAACGTGTTTCTATTTTTTCTAATTCTTTTTTTCTAGATCACGAACTTCACCACAGACCGAATTATGTACAAAAATGTAAAAATGTACAGAGGGAATCAAAATCAAACCCATTACCTCTGTCATCCTTAATCCTTAACCAGGGATGCGTAGTAAGAGTTTTGCATTGGTTTTGGTTTTTATTTCAAAGTGATAAGGTTGAATGTAAAGCGGTACCTATTACACCACTGCCTGGTTAAGGGTTAACACGGGCACAAAATCCGCAAGCTTTTCATGTCTTCTTAAGGCTATTTCGAGCTTACTTCACAGCTACCCATTGTTTCACACAAGGCAGTTCGCATTCTATTACTAAAGTTATGCTATTTTGTATGCAAAATGATAATAGTTTGCTCGGTCGAGGCAAGTTACGACACATTGTGGGTGTGCCACGCGCCTCTTTTGTCGAGACGTGGGCTCCGCTTCTGTGCGCCTTGAAGCATAAACATTTATAAACAGGCACATTGTTATGTATCCACACACTTACAAGTGCATAGGTATCTATTAGTTTGTAAGATGATTGTCATATGTCCAGCCAGTATTAAACGAGCTACCGATCGTATCACTTGGCTTTTATTCCGTATCCGCAGATAGTTCTCAAATACGCGTCTGGTCCCACACTAAGATACCCTATGTCGTGGCAACCAGAAACAGCTTCATCACAAACATGTAGACATCCAAGACCTGGGGTTTTTTTTAACAATCAATCAGATTGCTAGAATCGCTCGTAGCCCGGCTGCCTGAGTGATCTTAAACGATCACAACATAGGGCGCGTTTAGTGCATCGATGGGTGACCATAACGCTAGTGGCATGTTTCCGAGCGGTTCGTGTTTCGCAAGGCACGTTAAGCAGCTGGCAGCCGGATGAACATGGCGATTTAGTTTCATTACCGCTTCAAGTCTAATCACGCTGATCAAGCAATCTAGGCGACAAGGGTACGAAAAAAAACGTCACGTGATCAGAAAACAAAACTAACAGAATCGCGGCTTCCGGCTGGGGATAGAAAAAGAAACCCCAGATGTTTGTGATGTCGCTGTTTCAGATCCCCACGACACAGGGTATCCTAGTGTTGGGCCAGAAGCAATGTATGTGCCAGTAAATGTTTAAGTTTACATATTTACATTCGCACTGTAAATACTGTAAAATCATCTTTTAACACAGAAAACTTTACAAAACACACCTATAGTTTGACCAGAAAGAGTAGGAATTAAAGAGTGCGCTTTTACTCTTACTCGCTAATACTCTTATTTTCCATACCCAAACTTTAAGTTTTAAAAGACATAGTCACAGCAAGGAGAATTAACCTTGGTCTCAGTTACAATAATTGTGCTTATATTAGAATAGAAGATGGCCTGAAAAGTTCGTACAATATTTAGTTACACTTCACTTCCGTTTTCTAGAATTTATGGACAGTCTGTACGCTGCAATCTCAGAAAAAGACACCCACGTCTCAAAACAAAGACGGTATCACTATCCCATCTGAGTGCTTATACTGAGTTTTTTCATTCACTTTCGATAGCGAGAGCGTTTGCAGTTTGTATAGGAGTGACAAAGCGCGCCACATAGTTGTCTCTTAGTCACTCCTATGCAAATCGCAAACGCTCTCGCTATCGAAAGTGAGTGAAAAAACTCAGTATACGCACTCCGGTCCGACCTATCAACACGACACATGACAATTCTGTCGTCGACACAATCGCTCTAATGTTTTATACTTGGACAATAGACTCTAAAGCGGTCAGATTTTATGAGCGCGTGCAATGAATGAATCGATCAGGCGGGAATGCGCGCTCGGATATCTGCCGACCAGGGTGCTTCGCATTGAAGTAGTCCAGTTTGCGCACCCGCCTAAATAGCACCTGCACAAATACCACCTGGCCTAGTCCAGATTGGGCACCTATTGATATTTTTGGCAGGTGGTGTTAGTGAATTCAAATCTATTTATTCTGCCAAAAATATCAATTGGTGCCCAATCTGGACCAGGCCAGGTGCTATTTAGGCGGGTGCGCAAACTGGACTACCTCTTCGAATTGTTGCCATGGCAACTGATACCTTTTTCTTTATTAATTTTTTTTTATCGAAGGGAGAATAAAGGTGAACGGAACTTGTTTTACAAAATCAAAATGGAACGGAATTTGGAATAACCCGTGCCAAGATCCTGACAGATCAATTTCGCTTCATAGACAATCATTAGTCGTACGCTCGCATTAAAATTATTAATTGAAAAATAAACTACCACGAATGTTAAGCAACATAGGGCGCGTTCAGTGCATGGACGGGTGAGCGTCTATGACTAACGCTAGTGGAATTTTTCCGAGCGGTTCCGTGCTTCAAAGGCACGTTCAGCAGTTGTTGCCGGCTGCCGTCGATATAATATGGCAGTCGTTAAGCCAAGTCAGAGGCCTTAGGGCGGCTTGAAAACTTGACAGTAAGACCAGACAGTAGTCTTACAAGCCTCCACCAATCCGGACTTGGCCCCCGTGGTGGAGTAAGGCCTATAGGTCATAGCCCACTTACACGACTCAGCTCCCACCCGGCAAAAATAATATAATTCAAATATGAGCTGACAACGAGCTGTCTCCTAATTTATGATGCCAGTGTAAAATATATCTAAAGAACAATATTTAAAGCCCATATTTGAATTATATTATTTTTGCCGGGTGGGAGCAGAGTCGTGTAAGTGGGCTATGACCCTATACCTTCCTCAGAGAAGAGACCCGTGCCCCTCGGTGAGGATATAATGGGTTGATGATGAAATAAACTAGAAATAACGCGAACGACCCCAGACAGCCGTTTTTCGCTCACGCTCCAATTGGCAAGAAAGATGTCGCCCAGACGCCATAATTTCAGTCCATTGTGGGCTAAAGCTATTTACTTCAGGCTTGCACACCGTGAGGAAACCTGAGTGTCTAACGTCCGGTTTCTGAATTGAGAATTTCACTAGGTAAATACTTAAGTAACGTTCTGTCACGCTCTTCTCTGAGAAATTTGACGAGACAGCACTTAGTGCACCCACTATTTAAGTACTTAGGGAAATTCTCAATTCAGAAACCAGCTCTAGGACAGGGATGGCTGACATAAGATACGAGACAACATATTTTAGGCAAGTTTCTATGTATTATTATTTCGTTCTTTTGTGCAATAAAGCGTGACAAACAAAAAGTTGTTTATTTATATATTGAGAATACTTTGTCATTAGCTCTTCTGCAAAGCCACTGTTTTTGTGTAATTGTGTTTTAATAGCTCCTAATTGCACACAGTAATAGGTGTAAAAGGCCCTATATAGCTAAGAATTTTTGTGACCTTTTTGAAGTGCGTGCTCTTGTGTTATCTCTTGGCAACAACTTTTCTTGCGCGGTCTTGAGTATTTTTGGAGTCGGAGAGACATTTATGGCTCTCCTATGGCCCTTTCTCCACTGCTCCCCGGTCCGGCGACGGAACCGGAATCAGTCATGAGAAAAATATCGGATGCCGGATTATGCTTCTCCACTTCATCCGACTATAAAGGAAATTGACATGACGCAGTGCTTTATTAAAATTCCTCGGTTTTTCTATTCGAGGGACGTCTACCACACATTCTATTAATGCAAATAAAATAGTATTGGAACATTTTTGGGTTGTATGCGCGGTTTGTACGTCGATCACTTCGAACAGGTAAAATGCCGTTCCGATCTAGCAAATTATCGGACCGTTAAAAACCGGATGCCAGAGTAGTGGAGAAGCTTATTAGTATTCTTGTGTGTTTCTAAGTCGGATCGGTAATTAACGTTTGCCGGGCCGGAGCAGTGGAGAAAGGCCTTGAGACTCAAAATCACTACGGTGAACCGATTAACACGGACGAACAGGCGAAGGGACCAACAGACTGATGTAATAAGGTCCCTCCTAGGAATAGTAAGAAAGTACCATCCCTTCAAGAATTAAACCCTACGAAGGACGTTTAAGAGTTCTACCGAATGGCTCCCTTCAAGAACGAAACAAAATTATGCTATTATTATCGATAACTGACAATAACTTAATCACACAAGTTTGCCAAAGGCCACGCGAATGGTGGCGTGGTGGCCGGGTCGCCTATCTCCCTCTAATATGGTTGAGACTGGCGATGGCTGACCCCTGCGTTATGCTCGTGAACGGGTGCCGTCCGTGTGTCTGGCCGCAGCATTGGCGTTTCCATACTTGTTTAAGAATATCAAATAATTTTTGGCATTGCAAGTATTGATTGCACTCATGGGTCTTGAATTTTGAATTTTGTATTAGATTTAAGGTGATTTGAGAAAAGATGGTCAGAGTGGTGTTTTTTTTTTGCTGCCTTTTTCTCCAAGGCAGCGGCTAACATTAACATTGACATTCAACAAACAGAATGTAAATTCTTTACGTTGAAATAAATTTCTGATTTCTGATTTCCCTAAAACCCTACAAAGGAGGCTTTCAAAGGAGTTCTACGAATGGCCAACACCATTTTCCAACAGCGGTTCGACAAAATGTCAACACGTTACGTAAATGCGTTTAATTAACTTAAGGTCGTATACGTAACCGTGAGTAGAGCAAGTAAATATCGCAGGTGTTTGACTACGTCGAATGAACGAATGAACGACGATATTGACGACTTCTGTGGCGCAGCGGTTAGCGCGTCTGCCTACCATGCGAGAGGTCCCGGGTTCGAACCCTGGCCGGGGACAACAAAAAAAACCCCAGGACTTGGACGCTTACACGTTTGCGATGCGATGTTTGTGTGTGTGTGTGTGTGTGTGTGTGTGTATGAGTGTGTGTGTGTGTGAGGGTGTGTGTGTGTGTGTGTGTGTGTGTGTGTGTGTGTGTGTGTGTGTGTGTGTGTGTGAAAGCAAGTACCAAAATAAACCAGTAATTGCTTTCTAATTCAAGTACTAGTGAAAGTAGCGAAGAATACCTGGAACTGGAACCCCCTGCTATGAACTCGCAATAAATCCCAAGACCCGTTCAGTATACTCTGCAAGAAGCTGACAGCCTTACTTTGAGCAACAATATAATGCCAGCCTTATCCCGTACACCATACGAGCTACAACACTGTAACTCTACGACCTACCAAGAACAATAGCAGTGCACAAAATTAACTATGACGAATCGGTGTCGATTAGATTCTTCGAATCGAATCGATTTTCGCCTTCGAGAGCATACGGTAAACGTTTATACCATTTTGGAACTATAAAGGTGCGTCTACGCTAGGAAAACCAAGCACGAGCCGAGCAACCGATTTACAAGCCTCGAACAAGCGCAGCGTTATGATTTTGAAATAACAATTAAAATCAATAGGCTATATGACAGTGTGGAAAAAACAGTATTATTTATACGTATGTATTCGTATTCGGATCGTGGCAGTACCTGGTCTCTGCCTACCCCTCTGGGATACAGGCGTGAGCTTATGTATCATGTATGTATTCGTATAAATTGTGAGTTTTAAAACCGCTTTAAGACATTTTAACTGAAAAAAAAAAAATGATTATAATTATAAAAAACACAGGATAAAATTTGATAAAATGTATCAAATTTGAGCCGAGCCCACCAAAAATTCTACAGACTAACTGCAAAACATACATTACGTAATAAAGCACTACATAGCTCGTTTGAAATTGCATTCGATTGAGCATGTAGCGAAGACAACGGGAGATTGCATTAAATATTCATTGGTTCAATCTAGGTATAGACGTATTATGGAGGTGTAGTCACGGCACTCTGCACAATAACTAGTTATTTAAATAGAATTAACATAAACACAAAACTCACACACTTACAACAGCATGTTATTCCGTAGTTAACAATTTAGTTTTAGTTTTGGTTAACATTCTGTTTAACTTCTCAAAATTTTACATTACTTTTCACTTTCATATCTCCAATGTAATATCCTAAGCATGACACCACCAAATCTATGTCCTAGCATAATCTCGCCAGAGGCACGGGCCTGCTCGTCATAAACACAGGCTACATGCAGTGTTGCCAGATCTGGGCCGGCTACCAAAG
This sequence comes from Yponomeuta plumbellus, assembly GCA_947310845.1. Lineage (NCBI taxonomy): Eukaryota > Metazoa > Arthropoda > Insecta > Lepidoptera > Yponomeutidae > Yponomeuta > Yponomeuta plumbellus. The sequence continues at coordinate 7,429,025 of OX371221.1, read as the reverse complement.
TCGCTCGCACATATTCTTTACTGCAGCAAAGCAAAAGATTGCTCGTCTGAACGCACCACGGTGTCGAAGTAGCCGAAAAGTCGCCGGAAAAAATTACATTATAGCCCAAATGGCGACTGGTCGCCGATTGCCATTTTAGGTCGCCATTTCACCCTCAGAGATAGCCCAAATCACGATAAATCGCTTAATCTGGCACCACTGGCTACATGTGCCTGGAGCCATGGAGCCTAGCTATGGCAGCAGACATGTACCCAAGTTTATTTAATGTTATGTTTTTTTCTTTTTAGAATAACTTAATGTAGATGTATATCTTTGTAACCATTACTTTGAATAAACAATTTATTTATCACGATATCATATTGAATAACTAACTATCACGATATCATATTGAATCGCTCGTAGCCTGGGCTGCATGAGTGATCTTCAACGATCACTACGATTAAGCAACATACGGCGCGTTCAGTCCATGGATGGGTCACCGTCTATGACTAACGCTAGTGGCATTTTTCCGAGCGGTTCCGTGCTTCGCAAGGCACGTTAAGCAGTTGGTGCCGGCTGCCGTCGATAGATGGCAGTCGTTAAGCCAAGTCAGAGGCCTTAGGGCGGCTTGAAAACGTCTGACAGGAAGACCAGCCGCTAGTCTTACAAGCCTCCACCAATCCGGACTTGGCCCCCGTGGTGGAGTATGGCCTATACCTTCCTCAGGGAGGAGACCCGAGCCCCTCGGTGGGGACATCACTGGCTTATGACGTCACATTTCAGAGCACTTTCTTGACGTTTCATCTATTTAAAAATTGTAATAACTAGTAAATGACTAAGGGCTGATTTTTCAATAGTCAAATAACTTTTATCTGAGAAATAAAAATTGCGGTTTGACATAATGTTAGATAGATAGATAGAGAACACTTTATTGTACATAAAAAAGGAAATTACACAGGAATTTCTTAATCTAAGAGTACAGACGGCGGCCTTATCACTAAAAGTGATCTCTGCCAGACAACCTTTGGATGGTCTGCAGCAAAATATTGGAGAAGGAAGCAGATGTACAAAATAAGTAAAATAATAATTACTGAGATATATCAATTTTATTGTACATGCCTAGGCAATCAAACTGTTATAGTTATAAATATAATATAAATACTAAACTCGTATAATACTAATGTTCACACACAAACTGTCAAACCGCCAATGTTATTCCTCAGATAAAAGTTATCTGACTATTGAAAAATCAGCCCTAAAAGAGATACATTTTCCGAAACATTTTTTAATTTTTGTTTTAATCGAGCGTATCAAATAATTTATTGTTGATAGTGTCAAATACCGAATTCGAGTTGCCCTACCTTCTCTATACTAGGTACACAGTAGTCTCGCCGCTGTGAATTATCCATACTGGGCAAAATACCTATTTTACACAGTACAGGAGTCTGTCTCAGTAGAGTTTAGCAGTCTATAGTACCGCATACCGCACTGCATTCCAGTGCCGGTATTGTATTCTACATCAGGGGTTCCTAATGTTTTTGGCCATGGTCACCCTTATTAATAGATAAAAGATTTATTTGCATATGCATACACACACACATACATATACAGGGTGTTGATTTGTAGTTTCGTCCGACTCAGGGGTGGTTATAAATGATACTGAAGCAAAAAAAAAAAAAATAAAAAAAATATTTTACTTAGTGAAAATCACATAAAATACCCGGTTTTGCGGCGCCGGCGGCGCTCTGTGGGCTGGATTTCGGCTTTCATAGACATCCGATCAGTAATGTCGAAAGTGGTGACTTTTATGCCAGCATATGTTTTAAAAGACCAAATACATACCACAAAATAGTATCATTATAGTACAGACTTACAAAAGGCTCGCTGGGAATTTTTTATTAAAAAAATTGTATGGAGCCGACATAATAATTCAATATATCTCCGGTCTCGCACGATTGGGGCTAATTATTTTTCAGGGAGTCAATCTTTGAATTATTTGGATTTTTCTGACATATAGCATAATGAGCCCAGAGTTGCGAAACATTTTTTTTTAATAATCGAACCTTTTTTTTTTATTGTATCAATAGTAAGTAAGGGTTGTAAGGGGTTCAAAATTACATCTCAGAAACCTCAGTCATCCTCACCTGCACGTGGTACAACCTGCTGAAAAACGAACGAGGCTCTGGCGAAAACCCGCCAACACGCATTGGACCAGCGTGGCGGGTCATGGTCCAAATCCCCCAAATGAAAAGTACACTTTTACCCCGGCCCCTAGTTCCCGGCGCCTCCATTGGTGACTCCGGCGACGACGGTAGTCGGAGAAGCTCTGGAGCATGGGGTGCGAACAATCCCCGGGCGAGATCGATTAACCGTCAGACGACCACGGCAAGGAAAACGGATTCTGATTACCTCAATATTTTAACCTACAATGTCCGCACATTGATGGGAGATGAACGGTTGGCAGAGCTAGAAAACGCACTCAAATACATAAATTGGGACATTGTGGGCTTGGCTGAAGTAAGAAGACAAGGCGAAGAAACGGTGGAAAGAGAGTCGAACATCTTCTACCATTTCGGAACTACTAGTGGCCTATATGGTGTATAGAGGAGTTCATTGGTTACTCAGACCGAATTGCCGTTCTTAAGTTTCGAGTTTCACTAAAGGATACGTTGACCATAATACAAGCCTATGCACCAACTGCTGCACACAGCGATGATGAGGTCGAAGACTATTACGATATGCTCAATAAGGCTTGCGACGAGCACAGAGGAACATGGACCATGGTAATCGGGGATTTTAACGCGAAAATAGGCGCGAGGCAACCTCTGGATAACGAATCCATACTTGGGGCACACGGTATCGGAAGCCGAAATGCTCGGGGCACTCGTTTACTGCAATTTGCCTTCGGCCAGAGCCTCAAGATTTGTAACAGTTATTTTCACAAACAGCCTCAGAGTAGCTGGACATGGGTCTCGCCAAATGGCAACGTTAAAAACGAGATAGATTATGTGTTGTCTTCTGATAATTATATAATTAAGGACATAGGAGTTCTGAGCCAATTTAGACACGGTTCCGACCACAGAGCAGTCAGAGCAAAAGTAAGATTCAATATAAAAATTTACCGCAAGCACTTATTTAACAGAATTGGGAGAATTGACAAGCAAATTTTAATAAGTAACAAACAACAATTTAATTTAGTGCTCCATAATTACTTTAAAGACCTTACAACAGATAGAGAGGACAAAGAAGGCCAGTACACACATCTAAAAAAGGCAATTGAATCTGCCAGTAGGACAATCAAACCTGGCAGAAAGAATCTTGGTATGTTCTCTTTTGAGACTTTAAATTTAATAAAACAAAGGGAGAATTTGTTAAAAGGTACAACAGAGTATAATACAGTAGATAAAAAAGTCAAACGGAACATAAGAAAGGACATAAGGTCACACAACACACAACTTGTTAAAAAAGCTATCGAACAGAACAGTTCTCTCCGTGTAGCCAAGCAAGGGATAAACAAAAGCAAATCCTGGATCACCAGGCTTTCGGACGAGAACGGTGTAAAACACGGTAGCAGAGACAAGGTTGTTGACATATGTACCAAATTCTATAAAGAACTATACTCCGACTCAACCAAATCTGTTTCTACACAAACTTATATCTCTCCTAATGTCAATGTGATTCCTCCTATAACTGGCTTCGAGGTGCAAGTAGCCCTCAAAAGTATGAAGTACAACAAGAGTCCAGGGCAGGATGGCATAACCACAGAAGCCTTAAAAGCTGGCAAACATATATTGCTGTCACAACTTGCCAACCTGTGCAACGCCATCCTCTACACAGGAAAACTTCCAAGTAAACTCTGCCACTCAAATATCATCCTTCTTCACAAAAAGGGCCACACGACTGACATTGGAAACAATCGACCTATTAGTTTAATATCACACATTTATAAGGTACTTGTGGTAATTATTCAAAACCGCATAGCCCAAAAACTAGACGCTCAACAGCCTCCAGAGCAGGCGGGCTTTCGTCCTGGGTTTTCAACCACAGATCACTTGCACACAGTTAACCAGATCATCGAGAAGGTCAACGAATATAATATACCCCTTTATGTTGCATTCGTTGACTACTCAAAAGCGTTCGACAGTCTGTCGCACAAGTCGATCTTTGGTGCACTTCGGAGCCAAAACGTAGAACCCACGTACATTAATCTCCTCGAAAATATATATTGTGATAGTACCGCTGATATAAAATTGCACGTGCCAGGTCCATCTTTTTATATCGAAAAGGGTGTAAAACAAGGTGATCCGCTGTCTCCCAAACTGTTTACCTTAGAAGAGGTTTTCAGAAAACTGGCAGTCCCTTGGGCGTTCAGAGGCATTGACGTCGGCAGCGGCAGAAGACTTACGAACCTCCGTTTTGCTGACGACATTGTGTTATTTGCACCAACAGCTTCAATACTGCAACAAATGCTGCAAGATCTCAGCACTGCAAGCCTTGAGGTTGGACTGAAGATGAATAGGTCAAAGACACAGTGTATGACGAATAGCATGAAGCGTAAGATTGAGGTAGATAGTCAGGAGATACAATACGTCGACGAGTATACTTACTTGGGCCAGATAGTTTCCTTCGAAAACAGGCAGGAAAAAGAGATCGATCGGCGTATCGACAACGCCTGGAAGAGCTTCTGGTCCATGAAGGAGCTGATGAAGGGCAAGTTACCGCTCGCCCTGAAGCGTAGGCTCGTCGACGTATGTATATTGCCTATATTAACCTACGGTGCTCAGACCTGATCTTTGACTGAAAACCAGAAGTCCAAACTCAACGTTTGCCAGCGGGCCATGGAGCGCAGCAATTTGGGTGTGAAAAGAATAGATCGTATCAGAAACACGACGCTGCGCTCAAGGACTAAAGTTGCAGATGTTGGTGTTGCGACCGTCAAGTTAAAGTGGGACTGGGCTGGCCATGTCTGCCGTATGAGCGAAGATAGGTGGGCAAAAATTGCGACAGACTGGGTTCCGCAAAATGGCCACCGACGTCGCGGCAGACCAAGGCAAAGATGGCGGGACGACCTAAATGCATTCTTACCGGGATGGTGCAGGGTGGCTGGAGACAGGGAGAGATGTAAAGCAGAAGGGGAGGCCTTTGCCCAGCAGTGGGACACACGAGAGGCTACGTAAAAAAAAAAACAATAGTATAACTTTATTCCAGCTTTACATCTTTAATATGAATATATAAAAAAATATATATGTTTATGTGAAATTTTTGAACTTTTTAAAGAATCGTTTTTTGCGTTTTGTAAGTCTTAGTTATTACAGTTTGGCGTCTATAACTATGGCATAATAATGAGTACGATCACCATTATTAAATATCTATGTTGAACAAAAAATTTAAACGTTAATCATTATCGGCTTAAATCTATTCTGTGAAATTTGCAAACAAGTAACTAATTACATATTAATCTTATCAATAATATTAATGTCTCAAAGTGCCTATTAATTAATCACCTTTTAATCTGTTAACCTTAATGACCCCATCGTTACTTCAATATCATTTACAGATTACGTTGAGGGTAGTTAGCAAATTACTCGCAATTAGAGTGGATATTTGTACGCTACCCCAATATCTCACTACTCAGTTGGCTTTGACGATCACAAGTGAATACATTTATCTAAAGAAAATGGAGAGTATCGTATCGTTACAAACTTAGATTTATTCGTGATATTAAGAAGTGCAAACAAAATAACAGCCTACCAATTTTTGTTCGAATCAGTGTTGTCCGATTGGACTGCAATTTATCCGAAGAAAATCCTGTGACTTTTCGGGAATTTTGTCGAAATTTTACTAGAGAAGTCGACAGACGAATCAGCAAATCGAGTTCAGCAAATTGAAAAGCGGACATATTCCGAAAGAAATATGAAAGTTGGCTGAAAACGAATATCGACTACACTAGGTGCATATTAAGTGAAGAGGAAGGAACTTCCACCTCGTTAGGTTCAGTTTATGAAGCAGAGTCATGTACATCATCATCGGCAAAATTCCCGAAAATTCACAGGATCTTCTTCGGATAAATTGCAGTCCAATCGTGACTACACTGATTCGAACAAAAATTTGTAGTCTGTTATTTTGTTTGCACTTCTTAATATCACGAATATATCTAAGTTTATAACGATACGATACTCTCCATTTTCTTTAGATAAATGTATTCACTTGTAATCGTCAAAGCCAACTGAGTAGTGAGAAATTGGGGTAGCATACAAATATCCACTCTAATTTCGAGTAATTTGCTAACTACCCTCAACGTAATCTGTAAATGATATTGAAGTAACGATGGGGTCATTAAGGTTAACAGATTCAAAGGTGATTAATTAATAGGTACTTTGAGACATTAATATTATTGATAAGATTAATATGTAATTAGTTACTTGTTTGCAAATTTTACAGTATAGATTTAAGCCGATAATGATTAATGTTTAAATTTTTTGTTCAACATAGATATTTAATAATGGTGATCGTACTCATTATTATGCCATAGTTATAGACGCCAAACTGTAATAACTAAGACTTACAAAACGCAAAAAACGATTCTTTAAAAAGTTCAATAATTGTCACTTAAACATATATTTTTTTTATATATTCATATATTTTTGTGGTTGTATTATTTTTATTGCGCTAGTTATAGATGTGAAGCTGGAATAAAGTTAAACTATTGATGCAATAAAAAAAAAGGTTCGATTATTAAAATCTCATTATGCAATATGTCAAAAAAATCCAAATAATTCAAAGATTGACTCCCTGAAAAATAATTAGCCCCAATCGTGCGGGACCGGAGATATATTGAATTATTATGTCAGCTCCATACATTTTTTTTAATAAAAAATTCCCAGCGAGCCTTTTGTAAGTCTGTACTATAATGATACTATTTTGTGGTATGTATTTGGTCTTTTAAAACACATGCTGGCATAAAAGTAAACACTTTCGACATTACTGATCGGATGTCTATGAAAGCCGAAATCCAGTCCACAGTGCGGCGAGCGCGCGGGCGCACTCTCCCGCCCCGCCCCGCGAAACCCCCGCCGGACCCGTCAAGTGCAAACGATAGAAGCTAAGCCGTATAACTTTATGATTTTTAGGTGATTTTCGCTAACAATAATTTTTTTTTTTTTAATCATGTAAATAACCACCCCTGAGTAGGACGAAACTGTTCAAATCAACACCCTGTATAACAATAAAACAGCAACAAAAGTGAGTATGTTACATAAAAGGCAAATCAACATAAAGCACAAGCTAACAAATTGTGGGTGTGGCAAATGCAAAGAAGCATCAATCATACTTTTTTTTTGGGAACCCTATCTAGCCGTACATTTGTACAAAAGGCGTCATCATCATCAGCTGTGAAACGTTTTTTCGTATGCACTTTGGCCAATTGACAGCTGTTAACAGTAAATTAACAGCTTGTTAGTGTACGAAAACCGGGGGTTAGACCCTAAGATTGTCGTTTTACGACGGACCTGGTTGGCTAGCTGAAATAAATTTCTATTGGACTAAGCTCGCCGCTGTAATCGTTTCATTAACATTATTGCATCATCAACCCATTATGTCCCCACCGAGGGGCACGGATCTCTCCCCTGAGGAAGGTATAGGGCATACTCCACCACGGGGGCCAAGTCCGGATTGGTGAAGAAAGGCCTCAGTCCGGGTGTTTTTCCATGTTCGTAATGTCCTTGCCTGGTTACCACAGCACAGGGTGTCCTAGTTTGGTTAAATCAAGCAATTGTGTTGTGTGAACGTAATTTTTATTGTTACCTATTTTAATAACTATATTGTTTGTTTAGCTTTTAGCTTGAATATATTTTTTATTTTTTCCTATACACCCAGGCACTGGCACGTGACCTCAAATCACCATGTACAATATCATTTTCGTAGTTTCATTCGGCCTAATTTCCACAAGTTCAGGGCCAACTTCTTAGCGTGTCGATGGCAAAACAATTTTTATCAGTCTTTACTAGACAGTTGCGGCCGAGAGCTTTGCGACGCTGACTGCTTCACTTGCAATCATTAGGCCCTCATGAGTGCCTAATGATTCGAGCGAAGAACCGACAACCGCTGGGGTAAACGTGTTCTTGAGTGGAGACCGCGACTCGGCAAACGTAGTGTAGGACGCCCTCTAACCAGGTGGGATGACGATCTGCGAAGGACTGCAGGCAGATGCTGGATGCGGCAAGCTGAAGACAGGGCGCTATGGCGCTCATTAGGGGAGGGCTATGTCCAGCAGTGGACTAATATAGCCCGATGATGATGATGATGAGTGCAGGTGTTAGGGCACGCAGGGCACGATGAGAGATGGTCCATCGTCTGTGTAGTACCGCACAGGCAGTTCAAATTGTCGCTGGCGGAATCCGCAGGCCCCCACTTGGACATGATATCCTTACTTCGGGCAGTACGGGTCCGCAGCCGGTCCAGGGATTTCCATATTGCTTAGGGCAATTTATGTCCAGACGGGAGACTTTCCGACAGAGGCACAAACGGGGTAGGCAAGGAAACCGCCTGGGTCCAGAGGTTGTACCTCGCTTGCGTTGGCCTCGTGGTTGGTTGACTTTGGTTGAACAACCCAACCCTTTGGTTGACGCATTTCACGAAGCTGCTTGGGCTTGGCAGCCTTTGCTGCTCTGGGGCGTAGCCATACAGAGCTAACTTACGTACAGGAAGTATTTCAAACCTCCCCACACAAAGAACTCTAAAACAAAACAATTCCAAATTCGCGACGTCATCGTCAACACAGCACACCTGCCACGCAATTTTCAACTGGATATCCTGCACCTTAGCTCCTGTAATCCTTTGAGACAGTTAGCAAGTTAGTTTGGTAGTAAAATCCTATATTTGAGGACTAAATTCTGGTTGGCAGCGCGCCAACGGATTAGTCAGGGAGGGAATTCGCGAACGGGCTTAGTGACCTTTGTGGAGTATCACGTGGACATTGGACGCATAAAAATATCATCGCCAGATAATTAGTTGAAATTTAAATTCAAATACTTAATTCATGATAAAAACAAAACATTTACTTTGTGAACGTCAATGTTGTTACTTTCAAAATCTATCTATCTATAGTTGCAAAATCTTGAACTAAAGTCCATGCGGACGGAGTCGCGGGCGAAAGCTAGTTATAGATAATTTGAAGAAGACGCTAACAAAGAAACTCCGCATTTATTCTTTGCAAAACCGTTTTAGCTTAATTAAGAAACTTTCAAGCTCAGGTGACTCATGGCTTTGTTGATAATTTAATATTAATCTACTGTTTAACACCAGACATCTTTGTATTCTAAATAATGTTTTATAATAAGCTTTTTTACACAAAGTGTGCTTAAAACATTTCTTAAGCCGCGTCGGAGGTAACTCTAATATTATATCTTGGGATATCTTGTTGCAGAAGCTTATACAGTGCCCCATAAAGGAAGTATTAATTTTTGCAAGTTGATGATGCTCGAAAGCACAACAAAAACAATATAATACCATTTAAAGAATCGCTCGTAGCCTGGGCTGCCTGAGTGATCTTAAGCGATCACTAAGGTTAAGCAACATACGGCGCGTTCAGTCCATGGATGGGTCACCGTCTACGAGTAACGATAGTGGCATTTTTCCGAGCGATTCCGTGCTTCGCAAGGTACGTTAAGCAGTTGGTGCCGGCTGCCGTCGATAGATGGCAGTCGTTAAGCCAAGTCAGAGGGCTAAGGGCGGCTTGAAAACTTCTGACAGTAAGACCAGCCACTAGTCTTACAAGCCTCCACCAATCCGGACTTGGTCCCCGTGGTGGAGTATGGCCTAAACCTTCCTCAGGGAAGAGACCCGTGCCCCTCGGTGGGGAGATAATGGGTCGATGAAGCTGTCCCATAGGGGTTTGGGCCGATGAAGAGAACACGGATTTCCTCACGGCTACCGCTAGACAGCCTCGAACAATGACAGACGACAACTGCAGTTACTCGCTCGTAATGGGACGTAAAAACTCTGCTTCCCAGAGAACCGTAATACCGGTAGCGTGTTAGTGTGTCTCTGGGAAAGCACGACGTCGTCGATGCGAAGTTATGAAGCACCTTAAGTACCTATCGGGAGACTTGTGTATCTGAATAGGCTATTTGACCAATTTCTGAAAACCATCTCATATTTTTTGTTGGTGTTCATGGAGTCCTCATCATCATCATCAACCCATCATGTCCCCACCGAGGGGCACGGGTCTCTTCCCTGAGGAAGGTATAGGCCATACTCCACCACGGGGGCCAAGTCCGGATTGGTGGAGGCTTGTAAGACTAGTGGCTGGTCTTACTGTCAGAAGTTTTCAAGCCGCCCTAAGGCCTCTGACTTGGCCATCTATCGACGGCAGCCGGCACCAACTGCTTAACGTACCTTGCGAAGCACGGAATCGCACGGAAAAATGCCACTATCGTTAGTCGTAGACGGTGACCCATCCATGGACTGAACGCGCCGTATGTTGCTTAACCTTAGAGTCCTCAGAAAATGGTAAATTTGATAATTATGTATCTGCAGCCATTGTATCGAAAACGGCTTGTATTGGCAGATTCTATGATGACGTCACATGCCAGTAAAAACGGCGTCTGTCATTCATACGTTCTTACGTTCATTGGTTAGTTTACTGGGAAGTGACGTCATAATTCCTCTTCGACGCCCCATATTGCCCAAGATAGCGTTTTGGCGGCTTATTTCAAAAGTAAATTTTCGTTCGCCTTTTTTAGCAGAAATACACGAAAGCTTTAAAATGACCACTTAATGAGGACTCCATGAACACCAACAAAAAATATGAGATGGTTTTCAGAAATCCGTCAAATAGCCTATTGTAAGTCAGGCCTTTTGCTCGATTTTCAAACGTCCTTCATCGACGTAATCGGTTTTTAGTTAAGTACCTTTAATATGGCCTTCGCGGCATATTTGGGAAACCTTACAAGTCCGTACCTACCTAGAGTTCGCAATATTTGTTTGCCAGTTCGTCACACAAGAGGCGGTTGGACGCGTTCTTGACAAGTAAAGGTCTATACACACTCACAGTGGATAAAGTATCGCTGTATGTCTTATTTCTCGATGTTTTTGTTTTGTTATACCGTTTCATTATGTTTTGTATGTGTTGTTTGCTTTTTCTACTACTGTACGTAGTCAGGCCATAAGTTCCGTCACATGGGTATAATTTCGAATTTAGAATACAAGCTACAAAAAAAGTTATAGGCATTCGAAATTTGAATATTTCAAGAAAATAAAAACACAGGTTTTCTGGAATTTTTCTGGTCACGCGCCACCTGAGATTTTCAAACTGCTGAAAAATTTGAAAATTCCAGTGAGATTTATTTATCGTACTATCAAACGATTCAGGGAAGATTCAAGTTTAGATGATAAACAAAGAAGCGGTCGACCTCGTACTGTTCGGACTCCAGCGGTCATCAAAGCAGTGAAGGCGCGAATCCAACGAAATCCTGTCCGCAAGCAAAAAATGTTGGCTCTGCAGATGGGACTGAGCAGAACCACTGTTATAAGGGTGTCGAATGAAGACCTAAAACTGCGTGCTTATAGAAGAAAAGATACTTATAAAAGAACAGCACATCTTAACACACGCCTGAACAAAATCAGACTCGAACGATGCCGGGTTTTGTAAAGGCGATACGCAGGTAAAAAATATGTCTGAACAAAATCAGACTCGAACGATGCCGGGTTTTGTAAAGGCGATACGCAGGTAAAAAATACCGCGAAATACTTTTTTCGGACGAAAAAAATTTCAATGTTGAGGAGAGTTACAACAGACAAAATGCTAAAGTGTATGCACAGTCTAGTGAAGAAGCGCGCAGACGTGTGCCACGTGTTCAGCGTGGCCATCACCCTTCGGCATTAATGGTTTGGCTTGGGGTCTCCTATTTGGGTCCAACAGAGGTGTTTTTTTGTGAAAAAGTAGTGAAACCCAGTGCCCTCGTATATCAAAACAAAGTCCTAACAAACACTGTGGAACCCCTTTCTCAAACAATTTTCAAAAATAGGCTCTGGGTTTTCCAGCAGGATTCTGCGCCGGCCAATAACGCGAAAAGTATCCAAAACTGGCTCACGACCCGTGGAATCGACTAGGGTTGTTGAGGAACTTATCGACCCCTATTTGGCAAAACATCGTAAGCGCCAATTTTAAGAGAATACTTTTTTTTATCGTAAACTACGCAGTTTGATGCCGTCTACAAAATATGTATAAATTGTAACGGTTTTTCAATCAGAAAAAAAGTTACAAGCCATTTAGTGTTTTATCGTAACCGCCAAAAAAGGTGCATACGCTAAAAAAAAAGTTATTTTTCTTTATCGTAACCGCCATGTCTGAAAAAAACGTCACATACGTTACCGCACGAGAGTGAAATAGACGTTTCGAGTTCGAATTCTGAGCAATCAGCTGATTTAAAACGGTGTCAATCAGTCGACATAACGTGGCTAGCGTGCGTACTACTGTTTGATCCCAAAAGAAAACTTAAATTTAGAAGGCAAAACTGCGTTAAAAGTTGTTTTTGATTAGTTACAGGTAACTCTCACTGCTATAATTTAGTTTGCTTACTATCGCTTGCGTGATTAGCAGGCAAGGCTTAAAAATAAAAATTTTTACCTATCCGTAAGAATTTGGACGCTCTTGCGCGATTACCGGACAAGTTTAGTACGTACTATAATTGCAAATTGCCTGGAGATCTTTCTGTGTGGTGAGAGACCCTGTTCAAGTTAATATTATTTTCGACTGCCTCTTTAGTTCAGTCATCATTCAGCCACTAGAAGTCTACTGCTGGACATAGGCCTCGGACCATAGACCGGAGCGGCTTGCATCCAGTGTCTTCCTGCCACTTGGATAAGATAGTCTGTCCATCTTTTGGCTGGTCGTCCTACGCTGCGCTTGCCGATGTGTGGTCTCCATTCGAGCACTTTTTGGCCCCACCAGCCATCAGTTCTGTGTGCTATGTGCCCCGCCCACTGCCACTTAAACTTGCTCATCCGGTGGGCTATGACTTTCGTTTGTCTACGGACCTCATCATTTCTGATTCGGTCTCGTAGAAAAATTCCGAGCATAGCCCTTTCCATAGCTCGTTGCGTTACGTTTAGCTTTTTTATGAGGCCCATAGTAAAAGACCACGTTTCAGTGCATAGGGTAATTACTGGTAACACACTCTAGTTGTATAATTTTGTTTTGAGTGATTGAGGTATATCGGAGGAAAATACTTTTCTAAGCTTCCCGTATGCTGCCCAGCTGAGTCGGATTTGACGACTGACCTCTTTCACGAAGTTGGCCCGGCCTAGTTGGACTGTATGTTCTAAGTAGAAGTATTCGTCTACAACTTCGAGAGTCGAGTTCCCTACTGTTATTGGGGTGGGCACAGCACGGGCGTTCGACATGACCTTCGTTTTGTCCATGTTCATTTTAAGGCCCACCCGTTGAGAGACTCAACTGAGGTCTGGGAGCATTATGCCGAGGTCCTCCAGCGTCTCTGCCATGACTACTATATCGTTGGCAAATCGAAGGTAACTGATGCACTCGCCATTGATATTGAGGCCGCGTTCCTGCCATTCCAGAAGCTTGAAGGCATCTTCCAGTCCGTTCGTGAACAGTTTCGGAGATATGACATCTCCCTGTCTCACGCCTCTTTTCTGTGGAATTCTGCTCCTGTACTCCGACCGACATGGTGGCGTTGTGGTACAAGCACCTCGATATACCGATAGTAAATTCGGCAACACTGGAGATACTCGAGCACCTCCCGTGTCTCGATCGAATCGAAGGCAATCGATGACATGATTGAAATAAATGAAAAAGATGAGAATGAGATAATCGTATTCGAAACAGATGGTAAAGATAACAATAACATTATTTTCAAAAATTCAAAGACCGGTTAACTGCAGTGATTCTGAAGTATCTACGGCGTCTTCGACCATCGACTTCATCATTCAAGAAACAGAATGTAAATCCTTTACGTTGAAAAAAAATTCTGACGAATGGCTATTGTTAATATGGTTAGGTTTTAAATAATGTTTAAAAGTTTACTAATTATTTTGTATGCTTTATAGAAGTGATACAATTTATGGTTGTTTATTTTATCTTTGGGTACAATAGGTAAAAGTAATTTGAAATAAGTGATTTAATTTAAGTTTATTATTTTACCTGTGCAATTGTGTTTTTAAAGAATAAAACATCTTATTTTAAATATTATTTCATTTAACTTCACTATTTCGTTTTTTCTACAATTATACGATACAATTAGGCAGCAGATTTATTAAGTATAATTAAAGTATAAATGACATCGTATGCGACATTACACAAAATTGCCTCATATTTTAATGTCGAAAATTATCGTATGCGCCATTATTACTTCAAACCGTGTACTTTCATTGTTTTCTTAATTTTTAATGGATTAACGCAACGAAAAGTAAAATTTCTTACCTGAGACGTACACCCGTAGCTTTACTAGGTTTCAAGTAAATTGAAAAAAATAGTCTCCTGTAAAATTTGATTTTTGGCGCTTACGATGTTTTGCCAAATAGGGGTCGTTATTATGAGGAAGAGGATGAGGAAGAGGATTTTTAAAGTCGATTTTGAGGAAGAGGATGAGGAATCTGGCAGACTAAGAGGAAGAGGATGAGGATGAGGAAGAGGATGCCGAAGACGAAGAACAAAATAACATTTCGTAGATTACGCTAGTATTGAACTTCTTTACCTACATGTTTCCATCTCTGTCTTCCTTTAACTTTTTAATACGGCGAGACTTCTCTCTCTCTCTCTCTCTCTCTCAAACACATTTCGTTTCAACAAAACTTAAACTCTCTCTTTCCTCTTAAATTCCTCATGAGGAAGAGGAAGAGGATTTTTTAAAAATCAATTTTGAGGAAGAGGAAGAGGATGAGGAACCTCAAAAATATGAGGAAATTCCTCATTTTGAGGAAGAGGAAGAGGAATCCTCATCAACCCTAGAATCGACTTTATTAGGCACGAGGATTGGCCCTCCTCCAGTCCAGACTTGAATCCCTTGGATTACAAAACATGGCAGCACTTAGAGGAGAAGGTCTGCGCTAAACCCCATCGCAACTTGGAGTCACTTAAAGCATCTCTGATTAAAGCAGTCGCCGATATTGACATGAAAGTCGTGCGTGCTTCGATTGATGACTGGCCGTGCAGATTGAAGGCTCGTATCGAAGTCAGAGGAGGATATTTCGAATAATTTTAATGTGGTTTAAATCTGTATTTTGTACCCTTTCATTTGACACATAAATGGTTGTAGTGGGTAACTCATTGTGCCATTTATTTAATTTTCCCT
Source organism: Yponomeuta plumbellus (assembly GCA_947310845.1). Classification (NCBI taxonomy): domain Eukaryota; kingdom Metazoa; phylum Arthropoda; class Insecta; order Lepidoptera; family Yponomeutidae; genus Yponomeuta; species Yponomeuta plumbellus. Next base: position 7,413,732 of record OX371221.1, on the reverse strand, counting down.
ATGTGACACAACTTATGAACGGACTACGTATAACCTGTTTTGTATGGTTTTTATTGCATGTCTGTGTAAATACAAATGATTTATCTATCTATACACCATATGCAAATACTGGCTAACCCGGCGAACGTTATTGTGCCAGGTAAAATATTTCTAGTGGACCACTCTTATTATTTAGGGGTATGAAAAACCTATTCTTAGACCTACCGAATATACATATGTAGTCCTGACCTTGACAATAACAATAGAAAACCATTGTTATTTTCATGAGGATCTGGGTTCGAACCACGCATGTACCAATGACTTTTAGTTACGTACATTTGTTTGTTTGTACAGCAACACCATTCGCTGATAAATTGTGCCCGGATAACGGCGACAGGCTTGCCACTTGTCACGTTTGGGACCTAATAAACTCGGCAAAACGAGGGCCCAGTTCTAGTGATTGGTGCCTCTGCCTACCCCCTAGGGGTTAACGGGCGTGAGTTTATTTATTTATTTTATTTTTATTATTTTCAAGGTCAGGACTTAAGAAGATATTATAAAATTTCATTTAAGTCGGTCAAGCCGTTTCGGACGAGTATGCGCAATAATAGGCTATTTGACCGATTTCTGAAAACTATTTCATATTTTTGTTAGTGTTCACGGAGTCCTCAGAAAGTGGTCATTTCGAATTCTTTCGTGCATTTCTTCCAAAAAAGGCAAACGAAAATTTACTTTTGAAATAAGCCGCCAAAACGCTATCTTGGGCAATGTCGAGTCGCGCAGAATTATGACGTCACTTGCCAGTAAACCAACCAACAAACGTAAGAACTAACGAATGACATACGCCATTTTTACTGACATGTGACGTCATCATAGAATCGGCCAATCCAGGCCGTTTTCGATACAATGGCTGCAGATACATAATTATCAAATTTTAACTTGTGTTTTTTACAAATAATAATTGTTTTTTAGTTGAAATGCCCTAAAGCGGTTTTAAAACTCATAATTTATACGAAGATTAAATAATACTGTTTTTTTTTCACACTGTCAAATAGCCTATTATGAAAATATTACAATGTTTGGCTGTGAACACGTGGGTTAGGGTATCGCCAGTCCAATTTGTATGAATTAACAAGGTTGAATTAATTTTCAAGGCTTCGGTATACCAGTTTGGCAGCCTGAGTGAATTAGTTTGAATATTAACGAATTCACATGTTTGAATAGACAAGTATGCTTGTTAACAGATCGATAGATTCCTAATCATCACCAACCCATTATGTCCCCACCGAGGGGCACGGGTCTCTTACCTGAGGAAGGTATAGGCCATACTCCACCACGGGGGCCATATCCTGATTGGCGGAGACTTGTAAGACTAGTGGCTGGTCTTACTGTCAGAAGTTTTCCAGCCGGCCTAAGGCCTCTGACTTGGCTTAAGACTGGCATCTATCGACGGCAGCCGGCAAACTTTTCCAATCACAGCTGTTAAAAACAGATTAACTTAACAGATTGTCGTATAGGTTGTTGTACTAATCGGCTGCGCAATATTGATCGAACTGTCATTATAAACCAATTGTAATTCTATGAAACGCAGGCGAGGCGTTGGCCACAGCGTACGTCGACGCAGCCTTATCAGAACACAAATACAGGTAGTATTGCGTAGAGCGCTATCTTTGTAAACTTGAAACGGTCGAGATAACGAGTTCAGTGTTTAGGACGCCCATTTCGAAATATGCGTAGAATATTTAATTAGGTAACTATGATGGCATTTTTTCGAGCGGTTCCGTGCTTCGCAAGGCACGTTAAGTAGTCGGTGCCGGCTGCCGTCGATAGATGGCAGTCGTTAAGCAAAGCTTGAAAACTTTTGACAGTAAAAGACCAGCCACTAGTCTTACAAGTCTCCACCAACCCGGACTTGGCCCCCGTGGTGGAGTATGGCCTATACCTTCCTCAGGGAAGAGAAGAGAGCCGTGCCCCTCGGTGGGGACATAATGGGTTGATGATGGTTGCGGTTAGAAGATGTTGTGGACTGAAACAGGATGCAGGTAGTGACTAGAACTGCGAATGTTTGAAGATCTAACTAGATAACGTTCCACTGGAGGACACTAACTTTGTTTCAGGAAGTGAGCGTGGGCTTAGTCACTATGCGTGCCCAGCGCTGGCTATTTCAAGCGCTGATTCTCCCACTGTGGGGCACAGGCATTGTCTCAGGAGAATGGGTTTAGTCACTAGACGTGCCCAGCGCCGGCTATTTCAAGCGCTGATTCTCCCACTGTGGGGCACAGGCATTGTCTCAGGGAGAATGGGTTTAGTCACTAGACGTGCCCACCGCTGGCGAGTTAAGTGTTAAAGTGAATAACTTAGTAATTTCAAACTATGATGTAAAACTAATCGTTAGTGCAGACTCAGTGAACCGTTTTAAAAGTAGACTAGATAATTATTAAAAACCAAAAGCAATCAAGAGAAGCGATAAGACATACATGCATCAGCTCTAAGTTGCTTGTGTATCAAATAATAACAAGAATTTCTAACAATGTTTTTACGTTTAGATCTAGCTTAGCTTATAAAATAAGTCGCTGATTAGCACATACGCTGAGATTTGCATATTTCGCAAAAAAATAGAAAGATTTCCTTATCATCTGCAGGTGTAATGATGATTGATGTTTGATCACAGATTAAGTTAGTCCAACTGCATACAACGTACGCAATTTTGATTCATGACTGTGTAACTAGTCACTTATTATGAATGCTGCAACAATGTTTCCTTACTTCAATAAACACACAAACACACGGACCACACGAGTGCATGTGTTCGAAAATCTTAATAAAATAAGAAATAATATTTCGTCTATTTATTTATTTAGCGGTGGTGGCGATGGCGTAGTGGGGTTGACCCTTGCTTCTCGATCATGAGAGTCTGGGTGCGAACCACGCATGTACCAATGACTTTTAGTTATGTACATAAATTTGTTTGTTTGTAAGCAACACCATTCGCTGATAAATTGTGCCCGGATAACGGCGACAGGCTTGCCACTTGTCACGTTTGGGACTGAATAAATTCGGCAAAAAGTGGGCCCAGTTTTAGTGATTTGTGCCTCTTTCTACCCCCTCGGGGATAACGGGAGTAAATTTATTATTTATTTTTATTTTTTATTTATTTACTAGCGTTCGTCCGCGTGGCCTACACATTTTTTTTTCGAAAAAATATCCGACTTCGAAACTATTTGTAACGATCACAATCTTAATAGAAATAAACATAAATTGTCATTTCCAACAAGTCAATACATCCTTTATCTATAGGGCACTGTATAAGGTTCTACAACAGGATTCCTCAAGATATATTAGAGTTACCTCCGACGCGGTTTTAGAAATGTGTTAACCACTTAAAGTAAACATTTTGTTTTTATTGTTTTTATTTAATTTAAAAAATATACGAATTTCAATTTAAACCTACCGATTTTTTTGGAATTTCTACCGATATGAGCTCTGTCTTACCGAAATACAACGATTTTTCCAGGATTTCAGAGAATAGACATAATAATTCCGATTTTGATATACTGAACTTGCCGTTTTCCGAAGACTAGGAGGATTTTGTTACAAAGACTTCGTCGACAATTTATGTGACAGTGTTTGCCTTAATAAATGACGTTTAACATTTAGTACTTAGTTGTTTGTTCCAGCATTGCTAATCCAATTATCCTGCAAATTCTTTGCTAATCTGCTTATCATTAATCCCTTCTAGCCTTCGTTGGGGTTTTCTAACACCTAGCCGTCTGTGTTGTGAAATTTAGCAAATATGTAACAACAAATTTGACACACAACAAGGGGAACTCGCTCGTAGCCTGGCTGCCTGAGTGATCTTACACGATCATTTAGGTTAAGCAACATACGGCGCGTTCAGTCCATGGATGGGCCACCGTCTATGACTAACGCTAGTGGCATTTTTCCGAGCGGTTCCGTGCTTCGCAAGGCACGTTAAGCAGTTGGTGCCAGCTGCCGCCGTCGATAGATGGCAGTCGTTAAGCAAAGTCAGAGGCCTTAGGGCGGCTTGAAAACATCTGACAACGTAAGACCAGCCACTAGTCTTACAAGCTTCCACCAATCCGGACCTGGCCTCCGTGGTGGAGTTTGGCCTATACCTTGCTCAGGGAAGGGACCCGTGCCTCTCGGTGGGGACAGAATGGGTTGATGATGATGAAGGCGAACTTTTGTCTAACTCTTGATACATTATGGATAAATAGGCTATTTGACAGTGTGATTTTTTTTTTAATTATTTATACGTATTCGTTTAAATTATGAGTTAATACGCTTTAAACCATTTTAACTAAAAAAACAATTGTTATTTGTAAAAAAACACAAGATAAAAAATGTATCTGCGGCCATTGTATCGAAAACGGCCGGCCGATTCTATGATGAAGTCACATGTCAGTAAAAATGGCGTCTGTCTTTCATTATTTCTTACGTTCATTAGTTGGTTTACTGGGAAGTGTCGTCATAATTCCTGTGCGACGCCATATTGCCCAAGACAGCGTTTTGGCGGCTTATTTCAAAAGTAAATTTCCGTTTACCTTTTTTAGAAGACATATACACGAAAGAATTTAAAATTACCACTTTCTGAGGACTCCATGAACACCAATAAAAAATATGAGACGGTTTACGGAAATCGGTCAAATAGCCTATTGGAACGTCAAATAAATTTGCCTTTTATATTTCTAATTTCTTACCTTATTTTCCCTGCAAACACAATGTTTTCATTTGCAATTAAGTATAAGAGCAGTCACAAGTTAAGGAGGGGGTTGACAAAGTGTGATGTTGTGTGACAAGGGGTGGTAAGGTCCTAAATTTTCTAACTTTTAAATTTGTATTATGTTTTGTTATTTTTTCAAATATTGGACATGATGTTGAAAATATTAGAAATTAATTTAAAAGAAAATAAAACTAATTTTGGAACCGCTGATGTATAATTGCAAAATATGTGATGACACACTCGGGAGTGGAGTGGTCTCAAAATGTGACCAACTGTGACAAGGTTGGAGAAGGGGTAAAATAATCACAAATTAAAATGACAAACTTTATGGATGACCCCTTATTTTAAAAATAACATGACAAACCTTTTTCACTTAATGGTCTTTGGTTTTGGATTAATCAATTCAGCAAGGCAAGCCTTGCTAGATTACTTTTCCATGTCTTAACAGTAGATACAACCTGCATTGTATGAAAATAGCCTTATCTAATCAAACAAATCACTATTAAACTGTGCATACAAAGCAAATAGGTACTTAAATGTTTATTGAACATGATAAAGACAGAATCAATTGGGGCCTAATTCAGGTGAAGTTTAAGTGAAGAGTTACAAGTGTTTTAAATTTAAAATAATGGGGAGCAAATGCAGCTTTATTTATTTGTCCCGCTGCCTTTGGGAACCTTGTCAGATATATTTACATTTACACCATCATTATTATATTTACATTTACACCATCATTATTATATTTACATTTACACCATCATTATTATTTGATACACTACATGCTCTATGACTAACGCTAGTGGCAATTTTCGGAGCGGTTACGTAAAGCAGTTGGTGTCGGCTGCCGTCGATAGATGGCAAGTCAGAGGCCTTAGGGCGGCTTGAAAACTTCTGACAGTAAGACAAGCCACTAGTCACAAGCCTCCACCAATCCAGCCTTGGCCCCCGTGGTGGAGTATGGCCTGTACCTTCCTCAGGGAAGAGACCCATGCCCCTCGGTGGGGACATAATGGGTTGATGATGATGATGATGACACTAGATGCTTAGAGCTCATTTGTGTATGTTTTATTCCATGAAACATGTGATAAATTTAAAAAATTACACTGTGAATAAGTAATTTAGACGTGAAAGAAAAATGTTTTGGCCTGAGGGGTCAAAAAGCAGGCAGACTTCACTTGAAGCCCTGGAGTAGTCAGGAATCAATCTTCTGCAACGATTAGTTATTATAAATAGTAAAACTTCCACACAAAATGTGTGTCTGACCGCAACATTGCTTTATTACTCGTACCTTTTATTAAGAATATTAAATAATGTTTGAACAGCACGACCATTTTCTGATAAATTGCGCCCGGATAACGGCGACAGGCTTGCCACTTGTCACGTTTGGGACCTAATAAACTCGGCAAAACGTGGGTCCAGTTCTAGAGACTGGTGCCTCTGCCTACCCCTTTGGGGATAACGGGCGTGAGTTTTTTTATTTTTTATATAATGTTTGACTTTGCAAGTATTGATTGCACTTATGGATCTTGAGGTTCTTGGTAGATGGACATTCATACCTAATTTGTATTAGATTTAAGGTGATTTTCTTCGCTGCCTTTTTCTCCACTACACACGGCCCCAAGGCTGCGGCTAACATTTTTTTGATAGCACATGATTTTTGTGCTACTCACAGTCGAAACCACTGGTGTTTGGGGCGTACAGGGGAAAGCTTTTGTCAAAGAAATAAGTCGCCGCTTGAGGGTCCGTGGCTATGACTGCCGCTCTGGGGCCTATCTTATGCAGCGGATTTCCCTCACAGTGCAGTGGGTTAACGCTGCAAGCGTTATGGGTACCTTTGAGTTGGAAGGGTCTCGGGGCGGCTTATTTTCTTAGTATTTTTATTGTAATGTGTGTGTGTGTGTGTGTGTAGTTTTAGTATTGTATATAAATAAAATAAATAAATAAACTCACGCCCGTCATACCCGAAGGGGTAGGCAGAGGCACCAGTCTCTAGAACTGGACCCACGTTTTGCCGAGTTTATTAGGTCCCAAACGTGACAAATGGCAAGCCTGTCGCCGTTATCTGGGTACAATTTATCATTAATAGTATTGGTTTCTAAAATTATGTTATACATAAGTGTATGTACATTGACATTCAACAAACAGAATGTAAATTCTTTACGTTGAAATAAATTTCTGATTTTTGAAACAATCCCCTTGTACTGATTCCAAACTAGATACCCTCTGCTATGGTATCCAAGCAAGGAAATCACAAACATGGAAATAAACCCAGACTAAAGCTAATAAAGGCTTATATTATTATTATAAAGCTAATATTACAAACCAAGGTATTATAAGGTGGCCTCCAGTGGGAATTGAACCCACAACATAGTAAATCAGACGGGGCACCGCTAGACCATCAAGGCAATTAATAATGCTAGATCCGACGGCCACAAGCTCTTAAGTCAAATATTGTTCTTATGCTATACTCCGGCTGGAATAAGCACTTAAGGGTCATTGTATGCAGCATGCTCTGAGGTTTGGGAACCTGGATATCTTCACTTTCGCGAGGTTGTGTTCTAGAATCGAATCCCATACCTAGCGCATGGAATCAACCCTACTTTCTACCGTTGCACCTCTACAACTTCAGTGTCAGCTGTGTTCATTGTAATGTAGCTAGTTTGTTGTATAGATGTGTTATCAAAACCGTGACGACTGTATAACAGCTGATTACGATCAATCTTAACTCCGCAGCCTCTCGGTCTTAGGAAATAACAATGCCTAGGATTATACAATAACGATTCTTTGTCTACCTACGTTAGGTCCGTGCCTTCCAATAACACTTTCACTTTTTCCGCAACACCACGCGGCGAATAATCTCGCGAAAAATCTTGTTTACCGAGGGAATTATGCATAATTCGTTTTTTATGCCACCAACTCGGTTTTTTTTTTAGTCACGCATTATCGACAGGTTTAATGTGGCGGATTTGAATGGGAAGACTTACCGATTGTTGCAGGCGGCGGCGCAGGCACGGTCAAAGGTGGAAAACCACTTAGAACGGAGTAAAAACTGACGGAACGGAAAAATTTGCACGGTACACAAACACTTTTGCACCTTTTATCTTGAGGTAGGAACCGCCGTGAGCTTTGGTGTAATTTAACACTGCCACGATGAAGAGAAACAGGTAATCGGTACACGGAACAATAGTATTTCGGCGATTTCCTTCACAAAACACACACAAAACGGAAAATATATTTTTCTATCAGTCGGGTTGACAAACGCAGCAGTATTTGAGCCACAGAACACCTATTTGAGCAGTATCCACGATTTTTGATTGATTGAATGAGCGAAATTCCTTGACACGACCGTCGTTCATCGTTCAGTCTGTTCATTCATTGAACGACTTCAACAATTCATTCAAGTATGGGTGCGTTCGAGAAAAAACAATCCTCCCCTCCTTTTTGTTATTAGTTATATCTTTATTTTTACAGGGCGTGTACGAAACTTAAGCCCTAATAACGGATGTTCGGGAAACATTTGTTACAAAAAATTGAGGTTTACGCCATGATGGCTCAAAGTCAAAACAGAATCCTCCTTCTTTTTGTATGGATTACTTAGATTCAGTTTGAATTAGCGATGCGCGATTATGAATGAAATTATAAGTCGACTAATCTTCTACTTACTAACGTTCGGATTCGACTTCAATATTAGTTATCACTAATCCTGATAATCGAATGAAACCACTAATTAGTAACCACTAACCACTATGTCAAATTGTATTCTGTATTACTTACTGGGAGAAAAATGGCGGTAATTTACGCGCGAAATTTCGTAGCTACACACAACGTTTTATGATTTTACTTTTAACTCCTTAATGTAAGGTTGAATTTGGCTTTTGCTTCAAAGTGGAAGCAAGCGATAAAACCGTAAACATTGAACCCCGAATCGTTCCGATTCACGACGGAAGCGCCCGAGTCGACCAAATTAGTATGCATCTGCTTGAATGATTCCCGAGTCAGTCCGAGCTGCGGCGGAACGACACGAGTCGACGACGAGTAGTACAGTCGACAGCACATCATGGTATACACCCATGCACTCTACTCCGTTGCATTACGGGTGACTTTGCAACTAAAATGTGAAGATTGACGTGCTGTCGACTGTACCTACCTATAGCGTTAGTGGTTTACTAGTACGAGTATTAGGGGTTAGGCTACAGAACGTTAGTTACTAATCTGGATGTCTAATTCGACTAAGTCGAATGATTGCCATAGTCGAATGATATGATTAGTATCATTAATAATCGCCCATCTTTAAGTTTGAATTTAATGTGTAGGTCATCACTAGAAATGTCAATTTGACATTTGACTTTCGATTTGTTTGGTGGTTTTTTTGCATTGTTTTCTCGATTTTTTTCTAAGAAAAGTACTGATTTACTGCTAATTGTAGAGTTCAATTCTATATAAATACGAGTTCATACTACAAAATAAACATTTTACTAAATTAATCCAAAAAAATCAGCATAACCTCTAAACAATGGAAGCCTCTCAAAACACAGAGGAAACTCCGAAATTGGAGGAAAAACTAGAGTTTAAAAAGCCAGTGCTCGTAGGCCGAATAGGCAAGCTGCCTAAAAAGGCTAAACCTGACCCAGTGAAGCCCCCAGAGCCCACGAAAGATGAAGAATCTCCTGATAAAGAACTCTGTGATAAATCCTCTGAAACCAAAAGCTCGAAGGGTTCCCTTGCTCCAGCTGTGTTGCTTAAAGAAATGTCTACCCCCATACCGTACAAGGAACCTAAATGGTCCGGGCTCTGTCCCGATGGTGAGTAGATAAAACAACTTTTCTACAGACCGCTGGCAATATCATAATTTTGATGTTTTCATACTTTCGACGACCTCTATGGCGCAACGGTTAGCGCATCTGACTACCATGCGAGAGGTCCCGGTTTCGAATCCCGGCTGGGGACAAAAAAAAAAGAAACCCAGGTCTTGGATGTTTACATGTTTGTGACGTCACTGTTTCTGGTTCCCACGACACAGGGTATCCTAGTGTGGGGCCAGAAGCAATGTCTGTGCTTGTATGTAAATGTTATGTTATGCTATACTTTGGTTTAGGCTGGTTTTAGAGTCACGCTGACCACATGCTGACTGTCAGCGCTGATAGACAAAGTGTATGGCTGGTCAGCGCTTTTCTAAAACACTCCTTAGGACGTAGTACATATTGGCCTGGTCAGCGCCGAGTGTCAGGGTAACTCTAAAACCGGCCTTAGAGCATCAGCTTGAATCAGTGCATCACGCATCCCGCATCAGCGTGTATCATATCACTCACTCGATTGAGTAGAATAGAATAGAAATTTTTTATTTGGTACTTATACAGGGGAAAATTAATCTAACTTAAAATAAATATAACAGTAGGTACCAATAAGGTTTCCGCTCAAATTGGTTTTTATGTAATTAATAATATCTCCCACACAACACAATCACTTGACCCGGTCCCAGACTAGAATACCCTGTGCTATGGTAACCAGGAATGACATTGTATAAATGTAAAGAGTCGACTTCTGTCAGCGTTCTCGTGATGGCGATATGCCAGATATAATTTTTCATTCATAGCTTTTCTCTTCGTAATACAATAAAAATTTTAATCATCTTCATCTAAATTCTTTATTTTAGTTTGTACAAAACAAAGTTCTTGCTGAAAAAACCTTTCATAAAAGGTTAGGTTAGGCTGTGTAATGTAAGAGCCGCGTGCCGAATTGGCTGCGGCTATTGGGGCGGACCTCTCGCTGCTGGCCATCGTCAGTGCGATGGTCGGCAGCGAAGAGGCCTGGTCGGCGGTCCTCGCCTTCAGCGAGGCCGTTATGAGGGAGAAAGAGGCGGCGGAAAGGGCGCGAGAGGATGATCCCCTTTCGCTCCCTCTTCGCCGTCGGAGGACCGGCCGCACGGCGGCCGCCGGCGGTGGGTCGGGGGACTCACCGCTCGATTCAGAGGTCCCGTGCTGGAAGGCGCTCCATGTGTTCCGGAGTGCCTTCAGCGTAGTGGGGGGAGAAAACACCTCCCCCCTGAAGAAGTGCCCGCGAGGGCGCCCGCTGACGGGGTTGCGGTAGTGTGCGCAAGCGTTCCCGTGGCCCCGTCCCTTGCGAATGGGATGGAACACCCCAGGAGTTTTAGTCGAGCCAGGAGTCCGACATCCGAGTCCGACAGTCCGGCTCGGGGGAGCACGGCGGTACCCGTAAAGTGGTTTCTCCTGGGTCAAAAAAAAAAAGGCTGTGTAATGTAAATTATGTAGTTATAAATTTAACTGATCAATAGGAAAAGTTTGTGAGTCTTAAAAAATTACTATAGTTACTTACTTTATATTCCAGGCTCTGACTACGGAATGGAAGTACTAAAATCGGGCATGATAGTGGAGCGTGTAGACCTCACTAAGAAACCGTATTACGTTTTCGGACGACTGGCTAACTGCGACGTCATCATGGCTCATCCTACAATATCACGGTATGTATTGACACATTTATCAAGTTTGAATGTTCCAGCCACCGTAGTGCACACACAAGGAAGCAGAGACGGTCTCTGTCGTCGGACATACCGAGGAGGCCAACATCATCATCATGTATTGACTATAGTCAGGCCTGTTTCACTACGCGTGTCGGTATCGAACGCGTAAGTACATGCGGCGACCACTTCGCAGTGGCAAATAAGTAGGAATTCAGGGGCCAGAAGAGGTAAGAGTTACGCGGTAGAAAGAGAGGCAACATGTAGGTGAAAAGTAGCTTTTTTAGCCCCATGCGATCTGAGTTGCACCTAATTGTATCGCTGCTAGAGTCCCTTTTTCTTTAATTGATTTTGCGGAGTGAATCTTCTGTACCTGTACTATTATTTATTGTAGGAGAAAATTCATTTTCGTAAATGGAGATTGGACCTGCACGTGGTTGGACGGTATAAAAGGCAGCGCGCGCTGGCGCGCTGGCGCGACGAGAAAACCGAACACCGTGCGTTCCGAGGACTGGCGGTGATCGCGAAGAGGAAAGTCGTCCACCAGCCGATCGAGTTCCGGGAGCTTGCGTCAATGTACGCTCTCGGCATCGAGGTACAAGTCGCCGGCACAGTTATGCGACTTTACGCCGCCTATAAGCCCCCAGTCACCCCCTTCGACTTCAGAGACCTACGGGGGCTGCTAGAGTCGCCATCACCGACCATCGTCGCTGGCGACCTCAACGCCAAGCACACCGCGTGGAACTCATCGGCTACCAACGCCCAAGGAAGACGCCTCTTCGCCGACTCCGTGATGTCCCACTACGACGTCGCAGGTCCAGACGAGCCCACCCACTACCACTGGGACGGCTCGGGGGACGTACTCGACGTCGTTATCTACAAGGGACTCCGGACGCCGCCCCGCCAGGAGGTCTTAGCAGACCTCCCCTCGGACCACCGGCCGGTTCTTCTCGTCGTTGACGACCTGCCGACCAGGGTCGCGCTGCCAGTGCCTCGTCGACTCTACAGCTGGGCCGTTTGCCTCCATCCTCACGCAGGAAACCCCATCCCGCCCCGTCGCCACGCCAGAAGACGTTGAGTGCCTGACGTCTGAGCTGACTGGTTGCATCCGGAGCGCGCTCGAAAAATCTTCGCGCACAGCTCCGAGCGGGGAGAAATCCACTCCTCTACCCGCTCGGATCATGGACCTGATTCGTGAAAAGCGCCGCCTCCGGAAGCAGTGGCAGCACTCCCGCTGCCCCCAGCACAAAACGCGCCTCAACGCTCTGACGGCCAAAGTGACGGCGAAGCTAGATGCCAACGCCGAAGAATCTTGGGAGCGCCACATCGAGTCCGTGGGCGATGATACCCCCTCCGTTCATCGCCTATGCCGGCAGCTGTCGACCGAACCCTGTCTGTTCGGCCGCTGCTGGGCAGCGACGGCCACCCAAGATTCAAGGCACAAGACCGAGCTGAAGTCTTCGCCGAGTGCCTCGAGAAGGCGTTCATCCCGAACCCCACCGACGACACGGAGCACGTCGCAGCAGTCGAGCAACACCTTCGAGCCTACTTCGCAGCACCGATGGCCCCGGCTGAGGACCCTGTGGTTTTCACGCCCGGCCAAGTGCAGCGGATGATCCAGCGCACCAAGCCAAGGAAAGCACCGGGCCAGGATCGCATAACGAACACGGCGCTCCGGCACCTCCCGCAACGCTCAATTGCGGCCGTGACGCGCCTGTTCAATGGCATCCTGCGCACCGGTCACTTTCCACAAACGTGGAAAACTGGCCTGGTCATCCTCCTGCCCAAGCCGGGCAAGAATCCACAGAATCCTGAAAGCTACCGGCCCATCACACTGCTGAGTACCCTCTCGAAGGTGTCCGAAAAGCTCCTGCTGCATCACCTGCTCCCGCACGTCCAGCCTCGTCCGGAACAGTTCGGGTTCCGGCCTGAGCACTCGACGACGCTTCAGCTCACCAGGGTACTGCACGACATGACGGTGCGCCTCAACAAAAAGGAGTGCACCGTCGCAGTACTCCTGGATATGGAGAAGGCGTTCGACAGGGTATGGCATGAGGGGTTGCTGTACAAACTGTCGACGTCCGCTGCCCCACGACGTCTCATCGCGGTCGTGGCCTCGTTCCTGAGGGATCGCCGCTTCAGACTGGCGGTGGAGGACGCCGTGTCCGAGGAGCGCCACATCCTTGCCGGCGTCCCTCAGGGAAGCTGCCTGTCCCCGGCCTGTTACGCCCGATACACCGACGACATACCAGTCCCGGAGGGCGTCCAATTGGCGCTATACGCCGACGACGCCGCCTACCTGGCGTCGTCCATGTCACCAAAGCACGCTGCAACCAAGATGCAGCGTGCCCTCGACGCTCTCCCCGACTGGCTGAAGAAGTGGCGTTTGTCGGTCAATATCGGGAAGACACAGGCCATGCTGACAGGCCGCCGCCACCCGCCGCCGCCGCTCCGGCTGTACGGACGGGTCATCGAGTGGCAGCACCAGGTGAAATACCTGGGGGTCACCATCGACCGTGGACTAACGATGGCTACGCACGTCAGCGCAGTCGTCAACCAGGTGAAGGTGGCGCGCGCGAAGCTGCGTCCAATCTTCACCTCCCGCCTCCCTCTGCGAGCGAAGCTCGGGGTCTACAAGACCTACGTCAGGCCCCGCCTCACGTACGCTGCGCCGGCATGGTTCGCGCTTGTCTCGGAGTCGAACAAGAAGCGGCTCCGAGCCCAGGAGAACCTCTCCCTACGCACCATCGTCGGCGCGCCTCGCTACGTGAGGAATACGACGATCGCGAGGGACTTCAAGTGGGAGGAGCTGGACGCCTTCGTGGCGTGGCTGGCGACCGATATGTTCGCGCGCGCGGACCGGTCGCAGCTGCAGCACCTGCGCGGGATGGCGCCACTGCACGCGCGACCACCCGACAGCCGCGCCAAGCCCGTCCCCCGAAGCCTGATCGAGTCCACGGCCAACTCGGTTTAAAGAAGACTATCAGTGACCCCCCAGTGAAGACCACCGCCTGGAAGGCCACCCATTGACCTGTCCGTAGCTGCGGACAGCGGTAGATCCCTCGGGAAGAGGGCCACGCCCTGACCCCGACCCTCCACTTTCCGCAGGGGGAAGTGTGAGAAGACCGCAAGACGACGTGCGAATTAAGTTTTGAAGACCGAGGAGTTGATAAAAAATAATTTATTTATCCAACAGAGTTACCACTAGGGTCTATACTAATACAATATTACTTATTCTAAGGTATTGAGACTATTTATAATAAAAGTATTGATACATCAGCATTAATTGATTGACGTCAAGGCCTACTTAGAAGAAGTGCCGACGAAGGACATTTGGAGAGGTTGGTCTACCTTAACTCCTCCCCCCTTAAGAGAGAAATTGTCTGGAAGCTGCGTAGTGGGCTTCTGAAAATTTCGATTTATACAATTTGTATAAGATTTAATTTTAGTAATTAGTAAAGTTGCGACAGATATAATTATTATTACATAAAGCAAAATTGTCCATATACTTATATTATTTACTATGTAGCTAAAAACGTCTGGACCACTTCCACTGATTCTAAACTTAGCACTATTAATTACTTCTTTAATGTCACTAAAGTCCACGTTCTGTAGATCCAGTTGTTTGGAGTCCTGCTTGATGGTGTTGTGTAGTTCTGGTAATTGCACGAACGATAGTTGCAGACTGATCGCAGAAGCGTTTATTGGCCTTGCTATAAAGATGTTTCCAACTTCTGTTTGACAGTTCTGACTCGGTCGTATGAAGAAAGTTCCTTGTGCGGTGTGTTTGTAAACTTCTTCTTCGCAGTGTTCGGTTATGATCAACCCGTTTTCGGAGTAAATCAGCCAGTTGTTTCCGGCGATCTTCTGTATCTTTTCCTGTTCTAGATGTATGATGTGTTGGTTACACCTGGTACAGTTGTCCTTCAGTGTCATGATTTGTTCAATGCAGGTTTCCGCTGGGTGTTGTGCGAGGTCATCTCTCGAACACAGGAACTTGTTATCCTCGATCTCGTCGCATGGGTTTACCACGGGCCTGTATTTCAACCTATTCACCATAAGGTAGGGATATTCAGGGATAATGGTTTTGGTATTTTTGGTTTCAGGGTTATACACAGGAATTGGGATAATTTTATAATATGTATACGCGTTTGGTTCTATTAATGGAACATCTAAAACAAAAACTAATCTATCCTTATCGATGTAAGATTTTATTATAATGTTAGTTTCTAGTTTAACTAAATTCATCTTATTTACTGGATATATTAAACGTGCATGTTTCTCGATTTCTATGAAAATCTGAAAAAGTTCTGTTGTGTTAATTATAGATTGGTGTAAGGCGTGAAGTTTGCTGAAGGCAATAGCAGTTTCTGTTTCCTGAATAAAATCGTAAATGCTATGAAAGTTATTCGAGATTTGGTATAGGTTATTCATAAGAGATAGAATATTATCTCGTTTAGATTCTTTAGCTAAAAGGGATTCAATTTCTTCTGTTTTATTGCCAAGGAATTTAATATTTGCGTTCATGTTTTCTGATGCGTTAGCAAATTTGTCTAAAGCGTTAACCACTAATGATACTTTTCGTTCTACTGAATGTTCCTCATTGTTAAGTTGGTTTATTTCAGAGTTATAGCGAATTGCATCGTCTTCATCTAGATTTCCAGAAATAATTTTTACTAATGAGCCTAATGGGGCAAATATAGCTCTTTTAACTCTATTGGAAGGCAAAATTTGTAATATTCTATTTTTAATCTGAGCTTTAAAGGACTCAATTTGTTTACATAAACCTTCTAGTTCTTTCTTATACTCACTATCATTAAAAATAATTATTTTAAGCTTATTAAACTGTTTAGCATTACTACCTACTTGACCTAATAGTGTATCTAAATCTAATGTTTTAAAAATAGTCCATGAGTTAGTCTTCATCACTGCCGTTCCAAGTTTGATCGGTGCTATCCCCGGATTCGTGTTCAGATTTTGAAGTTCCAAGCTGCGGATCGGGCATATTAGTACCAGAAGTACTAGGCTTAACCTGTGGAGGACGTTTAATGTTCTTAATAGCTACTCTTGTTTTTCTTTTCTTTAATTCTACTGGGATAATATTCCTATTCGGTTTGCCTATTACTTTAGCTTTTTCAAAGCGAGGCAAGTCTTTCGCTTTTCTTGTCCTTGTGTTTTTCATAAAAATGTCGTCACCTACTTTAAGCTCAGGAGGTTCTTCACCTCCTCTCTTTTCTCTTACTTTAGCTTTCCCTTCTTGAAGCTTTTCCGCAACGTATTCGTACAAAACCTTAAGTCGTTTTCTATGATCTTGGAGCAATTTTTGCATGAGATTTCGTTCCCTGTCAATATCGAAAACGTTACCGGAGTCTGTGTTACCAAAAACCATTTCAAATGGTGTGAAACCGGTAGCGGAATGGATAGAATTATTATATGCCATTATTGCGTAAGTCATAACGGAGGCAGCATCCATGTCGCTATTCTGGTACTTCGCTAAACGGTAAATTTCGATAACAGTTGAGTGGAATCGCTCCACCATTGCCATAGAGTTAGGGTTATTTGGAGTGCCGATGTGTAACTCGACTTTATACAAGCTTAAAAGTTCTTTAACTAAGTCGTTGTTAAATTCGGTTCCAGAATCGCAGTTGATCTTTTTGGGTAGCCCATACATACTAAAATATTTTATTAACGCTTGAACTACTTCCGGTGTACTACGATTTGGGATGTTAATAGCCTGACCTAATTTACTAAACGCATCGATTATTGTCAAGTAGTATTTATTTTCGATGTACAGTAAATCCATGAAGGCTTCCTGAAAGGGTGAGTTTTGGCTTTGAGTTAACTGTATACAAGGTTTGACTGTTTTCCTTTCGTACTTCATTCTTTTACACTGTTCGCAAGCGTTTATAATTGCCGTAACTGTTTCTTTCATGTTTTGCCACCAGTAGTGACGTTTAATTTTCATCAGGGTTTCATTTATGCCTCTATGACAAGTTTTCCCTTCGTGATATTTCGTAACAACGTCACGTTGATCATCCTCTGAGTCAGTCAAATTAACTGCACGTTCAGTACACTCTACTAACTTCAGGGTTCCCTTTTTGAACAAATGTGTTATGACTTTTGAAAAAGTTTTCCTGAAAGCTGGGTCCTCAAAATAAATGAAATATTTGTTTTTCGGGTCTATATACTCTTTGAGAAAATCTTTCGTTAGTTTTTCATTGT
Organism: Yponomeuta plumbellus; assembly: GCA_947310845.1. NCBI lineage: Eukaryota > Metazoa > Arthropoda > Insecta > Lepidoptera > Yponomeutidae > Yponomeuta > Yponomeuta plumbellus. The sequence continues at coordinate 7,396,312 of OX371221.1, read as the reverse complement.
TGACAGGCAGGAATATTTCTAGGATGCTTTGTTTTTTGTTTGATAAATCGTTAACATAGAGTTTATCTTTAAACCAAGTCTGAACCAAAATCTGTTTTGGTTTACAGTCTATTGCTTCGTTTAGTATAGGGATGCCTTCGTGTTCCCTGTTTGATATTGAGTTTGCAGTGGCACCGTCATCTGAATCTGAAATTTCTATCACTTCCGGTGAATTTTCACACTCGGAATCTGAAATTTCCATCGGATCCGGTTGTGATCTATTTTTCAACTTCTGATCTAACATCTCTAATTCACTCCTAACGTTGAGGAAACGGTCCTCAGTCTCGTCTACATTTGCTAAAATGGAGTCCAGATCGTTATCTATCGCGTTAATCTTTACTCGAGAAAGGGCGTCAGCATTCGTGTTCTGCTGTCCTTTCTTGTACCTAATCTCGAAGTCATACTCTTCTAGCCTCAAACGCCAACGTGTAAGTTTGCTATTTGGCTCTTTTAGTGAGTACAACCACGCTAAAGGCCTGTGGTCTGTGTAGATCATGAACTTTTTCCCATACAGATAAGGCCTGAAGTGCTTTACGGCCCATATTACACCCAAAAGCTCCTTCTCGATTGTGCTGTACCTACTCTCGGTATCGCTTAAGGTCCTACTAGCATATGCTATAGGTTTATCTGAACCAATTGTTCCCTGTGACAAAACAGCGCCGATAGCAAAATTGGATGCGTCGGTGGTCAAAACAAATGGTTTTTCAAAGTTTGGAAACTGAAGAAGGGGTGCATTTGTTAGTAGCTTCTTGCAAGTTTCGAAGCTATTCACATATTCATCATTCAAAACTATCTTTTTTCCTTTCTTTAGACATGCTGTAAGTGGTCTCGTGATTTTGGCGAAATCTCTAATAAATTTCCTATAGTAACCTATAAGTCCTAGGAAGCTTTTTATTTCAGTCGTCGTCTTAGGTACTGGGTACTTCAAAACTGCTTCTATCTTATCATTGTTCGGCTTAAGGCCTTCGCTTGTGATTGTATGTCCTAAATATAAGACTTCCTTCCTTAAGAAATGGGACTTGTCCATTTGAATTTTTAAATTAGTCTGTCTGAATCTTTCAAAGACAGCTTTTAATTTTTCTACATGTTCTGGCAAGCTTTTTGAAAAAATTATCACGTCATCAAGATAAACGAGACAATGCAATCCTTGCAACCCTCGGAGCACATTATCCATGGCTCTTTGGAAGGTTGCGGGTGCTGTTTTTAACCCGAATGGCATACGGTGGAATTCATAGTGCCCAAATGGCGTACTAAATGCTGTCTTTGGTTTATCTTCTTCTTCTAATTCTATTTGGTGGTATCCACTCGCGAGATCGAGCGTAGTGAAATACATACTCTTGCCAAGCATATCAAAAAGGTCATTGATGTTTGGCAAAGGGTATTTATCGTCGGTTGTTATGTCATTCAACCGCCTATAGTCGACGACCATTCTCCACTTTTGTTCACCCGAGGCATCCAATTTTTTTGGCACTAGGTGAACAGGAGCACTCCAGGAAGAGTGTGACTCCTGGATAATGTTATCCTGTATCATTTTCTCTACCTGCTTCTTAATTTCCTGGGTCTGAACTGGAGGTAATCTGTGAGCTTTTAAGTTAATGGGGTCCTCGTTTTTTGTCCTGATTTTATGTTTCACTTGATTGCTGAAGGATAACGGAATATCTTCGCAATAAAATATATCTTTATATGCCCTACATATATTTTCTATCTGCATTCTTTCTTCCTCATTCATATGGTCCAGTTTAAGCTTCTTTAAATTTCTTTCTAATAATTCCTCAACGTCTGGTTGCGGCTCTGAGTAATTCAGATTAGTTGAATTTAAATTTGGTGATTGTTGATGAAACAACTCCACAAGGAAGGGTGACGTAACCGTGAGTTTATGGTTCAACTCCGTCGTATTTTGAATGACAGTAGTCGCGTAGCCGTTTGTGCAGTTGACAATAGCGGCTGGCATTCGGACTCCGTCGCTAAATTGAGTGAACTCCAAAATAGCTTCCCCATGTAATAAATTTACAGGAAGTTTTACTCTCATCTCGCATCGAGGAGGTAGGTTATACATCTCTCTCATGGGAGGTGAATAAATTATGGGGATTTTACTGAAATCTGTAAACAAGGTTTGGTATTTCATGTCAATTTTTGCGTTCAGTTGTTTCAGCAAATCACTGCCTATTAGACCATCGTACCTTTCATCCACAGAATAGATGTAAAATTTGTGTTTTTGGTCGGTGTTAAAAATTCGGGGCAGATTTATGTAAACTACCTCACTGTGTCTACTTAAAGCGTGTGTACTAATTACCTCAAACGGTTCGCTTTGCTTTGAACTTGCGTAATATTTGTTAGCCACCTTCGGGCTAAGAAATGATCGGGTACTGCCTGTGTCTATCATGAACACAGAGTTAAGTTCCGGTACGCGAATATGGGGCAAGTTCAAGCGTTTATTACAATTTAATTTTATCTGTTCTCTATCGGCGAGACGTCTATGTGAAAATTTTCCATTGATTCACTGTACGGGGCAGAATTTGGACCGTCCACGCATTGTTGTGAATTACATGGTTGGAAATCGTTATGGTTTTCAGTGAAATTAATGCGCCTAGAACTAGCGGTACGCATTGTAACATCGGTATTCGAACCCGATGGCACAGGTTGTGCGTGATATTGCTGCATGTGCATAGGTGCATTGTCCGCAGGGTGCTGACGCTGCGCTTGCACCGGCATTGGCGGTGACCTACTTACGCCCGGCCGCTGTTGGCCATTGTTATTATTGAATCTGTTATTAGTTACTTGCTGCTGTCTATTATTTCTATGTTGAAACGAGTTGTTTTGCGATGCATTGGATGTTGACTTAAATGCATTGTTCGGTGCATATGCACTTGGTAGCCTTTGCGAGTTGTCCTGCCTTGGGGGGTGAAAGTTATTTTGATTCTGGTTGTAAGGCGTATTACTTGTCCAGTTACGATTGAAATTAGGTTTCAAGTTTTTTGTGTCATAGACAGTTTGGAAATTTTGTTCTTCCAATACTGTTTTCAAGGCATCCTCCAAAGTTGTGACATTTCGCAAACGCACCAGCCTAACTAAGTAAGCGGGCAAATTAAAAAGAAAAACATTTAAACAGGTATTGTCATAGATGTGGTGTTTTGCCTGTCGCACATTCACATCATCGATGGTTTCGCTTAGTTTCGAAAATAGAATACTTCGCAAATGTTGAATTCTATGGCAAAAATCTGAATAGCTTTCATTTCTGTTACGTTTTATTGATTCCAGTTCTAATGCCAAACATTCTTCGGACCTTGGATCACCGAAGTGTTGGCTCAAGAGATGTTTCAGCTCATCCCATGTTTGAATAAGTTCCCGCTCCCCGACTAAATTAGCGGCTTCCCCAGAAAGTCTACTGGTTATAACGTGGAACAAGTATTCGTTTTGAACATTTCCTCCTTGGAAAGATTGGAGTATGTATTCGCATTTTTTAATAAAAAGCGGTAATAATCTAGAGTCTCCATCGAAAACTGGTATTATTTTAACCATTTCCATGGGAACTCGCACAAGACCTTCCATTGTGATTGGGAGAGAAAAAAAAAATTGCCCAATATGTAAAAAAATATCCTAATAACTACTCAACGATATTCAAGAAAAGCTGGATTCTCAAATAATCGTACTATTTACACGGTGCAATTGAGGCGTTTTCTAATCCCTACTACACGTATAAATATTATAAGGTTACGGAAGGAGAACAAAGGAATGGTGAAAAGGTATACTCACAGTCCCTTAGCTCTCATGTCGTTCCGGAATACTGCTAGTCTCTGCTCCAGTCCTGGTGGTGAAGCTGCTTGGCTGCTCGTGGTGGCTGCTCGGCTGCTTCGGCTCGGCTTCCTCTTAATGAATTTGTTTGTTCGGCGATCCCAGCTTAACCGTTGACACGGACGACGGACACGTTTTTGCGATGTGCAAGTTGACGATGATCCGACTGCGAGGATCCTACCGGCTGCGCCAATTAAGTTTTGAAGACCGAGGAGTTGATAAAAAATAATTTATTTATCCAACAGAGTTACCACTAGGGTCTATACTAATACAATATTACTTATTCTAAGGTATTGAGACTATTTATAATAAAAGTATTGATACATCAGCATTAATTGATTGACGTCAAGGCCTACTTAGAAGAAGTGCCGACGAAGGACATTTGGAGAGGTTGGTCTACCTTAACTCGCGCGCCCCTTATTCCGCTCCGAACCGCCGTCGATGTAACATCCATCCGATATTATTATTTTGCGTTACTTTGTTTCTGATTAGTTTTTGCTAAATTGTTGAAGATTTCTGTGCTAATTACTTTCTGTTTTGCTAAAGATTTCCGTATGAAATTATTTTTGTTCATGTGAAAATTTGTTGAGAATTAAAACTATTTTGTGACTATTGATTCCACCTTGTTTTTAATACCTTTCGCTCGAATTTGCTAAAATCAGAAGTTGGATAGAATCAACGTAGTTCTAGCCTATCGGCTTTTCTGTCTATTGCTTAAATTCGCAGCGAGGGTACTAAGAGAAAGGGAGGAAAAAATGTCAGATCGCGAACGCCGTCATAGTCGTTTTAATTCTGACGATCAAGAACGATACCATCGCCGTAGTAGATACCGCGATCGTACTCTTGAAGGTAGCCTAAGACGCGAGATGTATGCGATGATGGCTCGTCTGAGGGCGTTAGAAGGTCAACCAACTAATTCACGAAACACAAAATCGCCCGAGCGCACATCATCGCCACCATCGCGGCGCCAGCCGTCAACACGGGTTGAGCGGCGGACCACCTCATTGTCTGCTACTCCGACACAGGAGTTGCCGACGCCTGCGTTGGGCGAGTCGCATACGGAAACGGTGGATACGGATATTGTGGTAGCTGCAAGGGATACCGGTTGATTTTTTTATTGATAATGATGATGGTTTGATCTTGAGCAAGACTATAGACCACGGGTTTGTTCTCTTGCGCAGCGTGCTCACGGCCTTGACAAATGCTGATCTTTCGATGAATGTGAAGAAATGTTCTTTTCTGGCGACCGAGGTCGAGTACCTAAGTCGAAGCATTAGTGAAGGTCAGGTGAGGCCGAGTCGTGATAAAACCAAAGCTTTAACGGACGCCCCCGAACAAAAAAAAATGTTGAGCAGGTTCGCCAGTTTAGCCAGCAGCGCGACTGAACGGCTCAGGCAAAACCAGCAAAGTCTAGACGCTTATGTGGACCAGAGGAGAAAACCGCACTGCGGTTATGAATTAACTTTTCAGTTTTTGTCAGGAAGCAGGCTCAGTCAACTGGGAAGCTGGTCTCCTGCATGCGTGGTCCCTACCGCGTGGTGAAAATCCTGCCACACGGGCGCTACGAGCTGCAACTGTGAGCTGGCTCGTACGGAATGTCATGGTCCCGTGGCACGGGGAGTGGACTCCAAAGGTGTAAGCTGCTTACTTCAATGGCGAGATCTTGTCTCTCTATAAACATGTTTTGAACTGTTTAAGGTGGCGGCCTGACCAACTTTCGAAATTGTTTCCAACCTGTCCGTGCCGGTCCTTTTCAGGCATTTTGTGAAATGTCTATGAGGAGAAATTTATAGGCATGTTGAGAACTGTCTAAGTCATCTACAGGCATATTGCGAACTGTCTGTGGGTGGTGATAACTCGCTAGGCATGTTGCGAACAGTCTAGTGAGGTCTCTCACATGTTTTGAATTGTTTTGGTGGCTGCCTGACCAACTATTGACATAGTTTCGAACTGTCCGTGGTCAGAGCCGGTCCTTTTCAGGCATGTTGTGAACTGTCTGTGAGGAGAAATTTATAGCATGTTGAGAACTGTCTATGTCATCTACTGTGATAGGCAAATAACATCATCACGCCACATGCCTTCACGTATCTGAAATATAGACAACTCCTCCCAAAGCACGTAGGATTATTATATATAAGCTAGTGTAAGACTAGAATAAGGGAGTTAAGAGACTGGAGTCTTAACGATGTATTAATTAAAATGTGATCAACCGTTCCTGTTGTTTCTCTGCTGCGCCGCCGTCCTGCAACCACTCCCCCCACCACTGGGCATACTTCGGCTGTGGGTGTGTATATCTGTGGGTGGTGAGAACTCGCTAGGCATGTTGCGAACTGTCTAGTGAGGGCTCTGTCTTATTTAGGCATGTTACGAACTGTGTACAGTTAGGGTAAAACTAACGCTGTGTTATTTTTCAGCTTGTTGTGTTACGATTTACTGATTTGATCTTTTCGAAGCCAAGTGAGATTTGTTAAAATTCTTTGAATGGTTTATGTGCGTGTGGGACACGCTAACTTACTGTTTAAAATAAATTATTAAAATTACAAACTGCATTATATATTAAAATCAATAAAATTATGTATACAAATACAAAATAATCTAATCACACATGTCAATAAAAATACCTAAAACCATAAAATATGATTAATTCATAGACTTCATTAAAAAAATAATGTCAATCATAAAAACATTATTGTAACATAAAATAAAGGGTGCAGCTTTTGTAAATTCATTCAGAGAACATATTTGTCTTCATCAAATTCATTATTATTATTCAAGTTTCAAACAAGGAACTATCCCAGTTTTTTCATTTTCTCCACAGTCACCACGCAGTCCTCCAGTACAAGGCCTTTGCCGAGGAGGGTGAACCGACCTCCGGCTGGTACATACAAGACCTTGGCTCCACGCATGGGACTTTCCTTAACAAGGACCGGCTGAAGCCCCAACATTACACCCGGCTTAGGGTCGGCCACCAGATCAAGTTTGGGACCAGTACGAGGACTTATATTGTGACGGTGAGTAGTGCATCTCGTTTATTATTTCATACAGTAGTCCGTTTTTTTATTCGATGAAAAAAAAAATGACGCGGTGTTGCCGGTAAAAAATACATCGGGTGTCCCAAAACTTAACGTTTTGCAAGCTGAAATCGGGTGAAAAGGCAAGTCATATCAATGGTTATCAGAAAAAAAATATAGGCATCTAAAAAAAAATTGAAAAATCCTGTTGCCACAAATCTTTACTTTTCCAATTTTTATTTGTTTTGTAACTCTGAATAATGCTTCCTTATACTGTTAACAAAATTTCAAAACCAGCTGCTCCAGCTTGGAAGAAAAGGAGACTTTTTAAATTTTTTTTTTAAATTGCCCATTTTTAATTTTTATTTTAGTTTTCATTATGTTTGTAAAATTTCTTGAATAAATAATTTAAAAAAAAATGTACTTCATCATCAACCCATTATGTCCCCACCGAGGGGCACGGGTCTCTTCACTGAGGAAGGATTATTGTACTTAAAATAAAAAAATCGATTATTTTTATATTTTTCTGATAACCAGTATGACTTGCTTTTTCACCCGGTTCCGGCTTGAACTTGAGTTTTAGGACACTATGAGTTATGGGTATTTCAAAACGATGCCAGCCCAAAACCTTTTTATTGGAACTTTAACCTAATCCTCTTATCCTTAGGGTCCAGATTTCGACTGCGAAGGCGAGTCGGAGCTTTCTGTGACTGAGATCAAGCAACGGGCGCAAGAGTTGAAGTTGGAGAGAGACAGAATGATAAAGGAGGCCGTGGAGCAGAGGGAGAAGGATAGACTCGAGGCGGAGCGAAGGAAGGAGGAGCAGGGAATCGATTGGGGCATGGGTGAGTGGATTTGAAGGTCGTAATTACAGACTGTCCATAAAGTCTATAAAACTAAGGCTGACATTCAGAGACGAATCCTAAGTTCACGCTTAGATCAGTCTTAGCAAAGTAAACTAAAGTCGTACTTAGTAAAGCGCCGTAATTTTCGTATCACAGTACTTAAGAAAGTCATCTATATTGTCTATCATTTTTTAGTGATGTAGTTCTTACCGGTTTTTTAAATTTGACATTGCTGCAAGAGAGCAGGACAACATCATACAATTCTATATATGTCAGAGTGAATAAAAAAATCCCAGAGCTAATGCTCATAGAACATCAGTGAAATGACGTTTGGAGTAGTCTGTGAACAAAAGGCTTAGAAGTGACAGTTCTAAGTTCACGTAAAGCACAGAACACCTATACCCCAGAAGAAGGTCAACACCATAGAAAAAAAAGCGACAGTTTTCGTGTCTAGCAGCGCCATCTCGAATGTAACCCAAACCAACTTTGTAGCAGCGGGAAATTCAAATTTCGAGCTTTGCGTTGGCGGGAAATTCAAATTTGTGGCAGGTTTCAGAGACCGATAAAGATTTTAAAAATCCTTGACCGGTCATATGGAATACAAACTTTTGCCAAAAGCCGCTAGCCTTTGGCAAAAGTTTGCATTCCATATGACTGGCCAAGTACTTTTGTTTGTATCCCTATGATCCTATTTTGGGATAATTTTGGGTACCAATAAGCGAAACAGAAGTATTTAATTTTAACGATATTTATTTACACAAATAATGTCAAACGAGGGCGTAGGAGTGTGTTTATAAATGCTTTGATGCTATGCTGCACAACAGAAGATGAATATAATTATTCTATAACCTTTCTCTTTTCCAAGTCACTTTTATAACCATCACCAAAAGCTCCATGACACTTGCATTTTCTATTGGAAAATTTGAAAATTCTTTAAAGTCAATAAATATGTGGACTTCTCTTCAGCGCCTGTAAAATATTAATAAAAAAATTACATAAGCGTAATTCAAATTGGTAGCAAATTCTACAGTTATTATTATAAAATACGAACTAAGGAGATTCCTTTACAAAATATAAATTGTTGTAAAACCATCTGCTATCAAATAACATTTGTGTGCAGTATAAAGGGTAATTTTTACATAGCTTTTTAATTTTTATATTGCACTTTTAAAAGCACAAGAAAAATTGTTACATTAACTTATTAACAGGAATAAAAAGATTACCCTGTATCAGTAAAATTTTGATATAGTTATTACCTCTTATAATAGAACTGTCAGTTGATCTGCAGTCACCGCTCCACTTGAAAAGTAATTTTTGATCTGACTGCGTGGAGGACACAAATCTTTCACATATTTTCTGCATTTTTTATAGAGCATATCTTCTTTCTTTGTACGAATCTTCGATTTGGTGAAATCTCTGGGCTGAAATAAATAAGAAATTCACATAAGCATTTCTGATAAAAACTGGCTGCAGCCGACACGAAAAAAAGGAACTTCAGATAGTTAAATTAATTTTTTTTTTGTAGAAAAAAAAATTGAAGGGTTGAGGACTGTGAGTGTTAAAATAGACTATCTATACTAGACCAATGAGAAAAACTAGTTACTAACTAACCTTGACAGCTGACGGTTTCTCATTACAATCTAATTTAGACGGAACAGATATTGGCTCCACCGCTTCCAGTCGGATCTCATTACTTGCATGTCAGTCACCTGAAAATTTTTAAATACATATTGTTTAGGTACAAGTACATAGGATAACTATGAAATGAGTGGTTATAATAATATAATGTAGGCAGTTTGTGCAAAAACCAAAAACGGATTACTCAGTGGAATTAAGTACTGGTGTGAACTAATACAAAATGGATATGAGGTATTGTTTCATTTCTTCCAAACAAAAATAACCAGAGTAACAAAGACTTTACTAAATACATACAGCTTAACATAGAACCTCCTTCATTTTAAAGTCAGTACCATAAAGTATCAAGTACAATACAAAGATATTAATGGCAGAATTCTGAATTGAGAATTTTCACTAAGCAAATACTTAACTAGTGCTGTCTCGTCAAATTTCTCAGAAAAGAGCATGACAGAACGTTACTCAAGTATTTACTTAGTGAAAATTCTCAACTCAGAAACCGGCTATATAAGTACTAACCTTGAGTGGGCTGCTCACATGGATCCATGGACGTGAGTGTACCTGGCATAGGTTCCAAATAACTGTTCGGTTTTTCACAGTATGAATGGCCATTATTGGATGGTGTGAAAACCTAAAAAAAATGGCTTTAGTTGGACAGTTTTAATGTACCTACGTAATTACACATTATTATCCATCATACCAAGTTTACTTGATTTCCTGGAAAAACATTCTTATGAATTCTCTTATTCGACAAATCCAGGAATGCCTCTTGCCTGTCTTGAGCACAACATTCTATGACTGTTATACAGCTCTCGCTGGAATTGTGTTGAGGACCAATCCTGTTCAGGGAAACAAGGAATATTTGGCCCATTCTTCACACATATTATAATTCAATTTAATTAGGGTAGGTAGTAAGTACTTCGCTTGGCAAATACCCGCAGCGGGCATGCGGCCAGTGTTTAACTATTGTTATGCTAATTAGCGCCATTGGAAGTATTAGGTGAAATAAACTAAGTTTGAGAAAAAGTATATTTACCGTTGGCGATTTGTTACACCAGGTTTAGGGAAGCGGTATAAAGCACTGCTGCTGTCCGGCTTCCTCCCACAGTGACAACACTTTCTTTTCTATTGTATCTTGGATGATCTTTAAATTCAATTCTGTTTTATGGAGGATGATCTTTGGTGAAAATAGTTTTTCAAAGAAATGGAGGAGATCACGTGGTGACGCCTACCTACCCATGACGAGCAAAATGCACAGACTACAAAAAAAAACCAGACAGACTTGTATTTTGTTTCTGTGATATTTTGACAACGCTTTAAAAAAAAGTGCAGGCTTCTGATTGGTGATTCCAGTGGCCCTTTTTGTCTGGCCAATCAGGAACTGTCGCTCACGCTCCATACAAAGACGACCCACCCTGACGTAATGTCACCGATATTGACTACTTACACTTAGCTAAGCACCATTTCATACTAAACTTGCTAAGATTCGATTCTGAATACGAAATGTTTCTAAGTACGTGATTTTGACATTTCTGAGACCAGTCTTTGCTTAGTTTTCGTCTCTGAATGTCAGCCTAAATATTGTACGAACTTTTCAGGCCATCTTCTTTTCTAATATAAGCACAATTGTTGTAACTGAGACCAAGGTTAATTCTAAGTAATAAAAGTTTGAGTATGGAAAATAAGAGTATTAGCAAAATCGCTATCTTTAATTTCTACTCTTTCTGGACAAACTATACGTAAAACATTTGTTATGTAGAACATCCAATATCTTAACAAATCATTAAAGTACACTCTTTTGCAAAATAAACGGGCACCTAAGGAAATTTACGTTCTAAGGTCAATTTTAGTTAATTAAATGAAATTTATTTCTTTGACGTAGTCTGTATACTTATAATCGTGTAAATTAATGCGCGTGAAGTGAATTCGAGCAATTAAAAGAAAAAAAAACGATGGATTCTTTAAAATCGATGTACACGCCCAAACAGTAACAAGTGGTCGGCAACAAAGACAAGTTTTTTTTTTCTTTTTTTTATTTAAATAAAGTTATAAATGTAAAAACCTAATAACGAGTGTGACCTCCTCTTGCCAAAATCACAGCTTGAATCCTTCTGGGCATGCTTTCCACGATGTTTTTAATAACGTTTTGAGGAATACGTTCCCACTCTTCTGCAATGACTCTTTTTAGCTCCCTGATGTTTTGTGGAGCAGGTTGCACTGATCTTACCCGTCTCTTTAGAACATCCCACACATGCTCAATTGGATTGAGGTCAGGACTTCGAGCTGGCCAATCTAAACGACGGATCCCAACTTCTTGCATGTACGCTTCCACGTCGCCAGAACGGTGCGGGCGAGCATTATCGTCCATAAAAATGGAATCTTCCCCAAGTGCAGTCAATGTGGGTTGTGCATATGGAATTAGGACTTCCATTATGTACCGGTGTGCATTTAATGTTCCATTTTCTATGAAAAGTAACTCCGTACGCTCCGTCGAATTAATTGCTGCCCAAAACATAACGGAGCCCCCGCCATAAGGAGTGATTTCTTCGAAACACACTTCAGCATAGCGTTCCCGTGGTCTTCGCAGCACTCGCCGGCGTCCGTCCTCTCCACACAAAGAGATTCTAGCTTCATCAGAAAACAATACTTTATTCCAGTCCTCCAGAGTCCATGAAGCACAGTTCCGAGCAAACTGAAGTCGAGCAACACGGTGCTCACGGAGTAATTTAGGGCCCCGAGCTGGGCGGTAACTCTTGATATTGGCAGCCAAAAGTCTCCTCCTGACCGTCCACAAGCTAACTTCTACTCATCTTACTTCTTCAAGGCTCTTCTTCAGGTCCACACTTGACGCCTTACGATTACGCAACGCCTGACTCACCAAAAAGCGGTCATCTCTTGGTTCTGTGCATCGTTTTCTTCCCGAACCGGGTCTTCTTTTGATCGATCCAGTCTCTTGATACCGTTGCCAAGTCCTCTGGACAGTTGAACGACTCACATTTAGCCGCTGAGACACGTAAGTTTGCGAACAACCTTCTTCAAGTAGGGCTATAATTTTACCGGCCCTTATCGCTTTATCACTCATATCAAAAAGTGGTATTTAATGTAAAAAGAAGGTTAAATTGTTTGATTTGCAGAAAATATCCAAAAAGTTTTAAAATATCATAATCAGTTAAAAATTGTTTCAGCAATTCGCGCCATTAGTAAAGCAATTTTAAAATAATCCACAATAATAATTATTTTTCTTTTAATAATTTCAAATTTTAAATTTAGAACGTAAAGAATCATGCCAGGATGCTTCAAAAAACATGCCAATACATCGTCAAATTAACAAATTGTTAATTTTGTTAAATTGTTAAATTGTTCTTCTTCATTGAAGTAGAGAAAAAAATCTAAAGTGCCCGTTTTTTTTGCAAAAGAGTTTAGTAAAGTGAAGTAAAATGAGACTTATTGAAATAACTCAGTTACAGCATTTGTTGATACCTAATATTTTTGTTTAAGAAAAGAGGTGGGTAGGTGCACAATACACGGTTCAACGTTCATATTATGGCACTTTCTTGTAAATTATTTGTCCCAAACGAAAATTGAAAATGAAAATAGTTGTTTTTGTCAATTAACAATTTATCTACCGTCATTTTGTGAAATCGCGAATTTGACAAACGATATATTTGTGGTCAAATAAAAATTTTCAAATTATAGTTTTAACAGCCAACTCATTTGCAGAGTAAAACATTTGCGAAATGTGTATTTGTTTTGACATTAAATTTATAAAATTATACATTTGCGTAATTAGATGTGTGCCGAGTGACAATTTTTTAAAACGTTATTTGTACAAATGATAGTTTGTCATGCGTTTTTTGTGAAACATTAGTGACCCTGGAAAGTACTATCTACCCAAAGCACAGGGTATCCTAGTTTAGGAGCAACCATGCAAATAAATTATTGTCAAAAATTCGCTTCACCTGTCATCATCAACCCATTATGTCCCCACCGATGGGGCAGGGGTCTCTTCCCTGAGGAAGGTATAGGCCATACTCCACCACGGGGGCCAAGTCCGGATTGGTGGAGGCTTGTAAGACTAGTGGCTGGTCTTACTGTCAGAAGTTTCAAGCCGCCCTAAGGCCTCTGACTTGGCTTAACGACTGCCATCTATCGACGGCAGCCGGCACCAACTGCTTAACGTGCTTTTACCGTTCTCTTACAAGCCTCCACCAATCCGGACCTGGCCTGCTTGGTTGAGCAAGGCCTATACCTTCCTCAGGGAAGAGACCTGTGCCCCTGGGTGGGGACATAATGGGTTGATGATGATGATTGCAGGTGAACTTCGTGAATTAGTTACTGTTTTGTTAAGTTTTGAGTATTGTGCCGTTGAATAAATTGTTTCTCTCTTAAAAAAAAAATTACCAGGCGAGGACGCCGAAGAGGACCTAGACCTCGCTGACAACCCGTACGCGGTGACCTCGAACGAGGAGCTCTACCTCGAAGACCCCAAGAAGACCCTGAGGGGTTACTTCGAGCGAGAGGGCCATGAACTTACTTACGACTGCGAGGAGCGCGGCGTGGGGCAGTTCTTGTGCAGGTAATGAGGGGCGCGTTCAGTGCATGGATGGGTGACCGTCTACGACTAACGCTAGTGGCATTTTTTCCGAGCGGCTCCGTGCTTCGCAAGGCACACTAAGCAGTTGGTGCCGTCTATAGATGGCAGTCGTTCAGCCAAGTCGGAGGCCTTAGGGCGGCTTGGAAACTTCTGACAGTAAGACCAGCCACTAGTCTTACAAGCCTCCACCAATCCGGACTTGGGCCCCGTGGTGGAGTATGGCCTATACCTTCCTCAGGGAAGAGACCCGTGCCCCTCGGTGGAGACATAATGGGTCGATGATGATGATGATGAATAAATGAATAATCCACTGTGACATTTTATTTTGTTTTGTACTGCACATTTATGTACGACAATATGTCCTAAATTTTTTAACCATTGGTTACATAATTTAGGACAGATTGTCATACACTTCTTTCTAGATTGTTGTAAGTTAAGATATTTAGAAAATGTGACAGTGTATATACATATAGCTATTATAATTATTGCTCGTAGCCTGGGCTGCCAGAGTGATCTTAAACGATCACTCAGGTTAAGCAACATACGGCGCGTTCAGTCCATGGATGGGTTTCTGTCTATGACTAACGCAACGTGGCATTTTTCTGAGCGGTTCCGTGCTTCGCAAGGCACGCTAAGCAGTTGGTGCCGGCTGCCGTCGATAGATGGCAGTCGTTAAGCCAAGTCAGAGGCCTTAGGGCGGCTTGGAAACTTCTGACAGTAAGACCAGCCACTAGTCTTACAAGCCTCCACCAATCCGGACTTGGCCCCCGTGGTGGAGTATGGCCTATACCTTCCTCAGGGAAGAGACCCGTGCCCCTCGGTGGGGACATAATGGGTTGATGATGATGATGATTGCTCGTGACTGTATCTAGAAGAAGACCTATCCTTTTGAACTCTGTGGCGCAGCGGTAGCGCATCTGCCTACCATGCGAGAGGTTCCGGGTTCGAATCCCTGCTGAGGAGATTTTTTTTTAACCATAATGACATCATTCACTTTTTTTTTAAAATAATTTATTGATCACAAGTTTTAAACCTAATATTTTTGTCTGCAAAATTTAAGTAAATACTTGTTAGTATCCTAAATAAACAGAAAAGCTTTTAGAAAAAAAGACTGTCTTAAAACCATGTCGTTTGACGACCTCTGTAGCGTAGCGGTTAGCGCATCTACTTACCATGCGAGAGAAAAACTGGAGAGAAAAAAAAAACAGGTCTTGGATGTTTAAATGTTTGTGCCGTCGCTGTTTCTAGTTCCCACGACACAGGGTATCCTAGTGTGGGGCCAGAAGCAATGTATGTGCCTGTGTGTAAATATTTATGTATATGTTTATGTTTTGCCGTCCAGGGTGGAACTGCCGCTAGACGATCCGCACGGGCGTCCGGTCACAGCCGAAGTTTTGCACAAGGGCAAGAAGAAGGAGGCCGTCATAGCCTGTGCCCTGGAGGCTTGCAGGATCCTGGACAGAGCTGGCCTGCTGAGACAGGCTAAACATGGTGAGAATGTCACTCCATCCCACAAACACTTATTCAAACTCATTCACTCACACTCACTCACGCAAACACGTTGGACAAGAGTAGGAAGAAAAAGAAGCGTCCGCAGCTTACTTTCTAGAGGCGTACAGGATCCTGGACAGAGCTGGTCGGCTAAGACAGGCTAAACGTGGTGAGAATATCACTCCATCCCACAAACACTTATTCACACTCATACACTCACACTCACTCACTTACTTACGCAAACACGTTGGACAAGAGTAGGAAGAAAAAGAACCGTCCGCAGCTTACTTTTTAGAGGCGTACAGGATCCTGGACAGAGCTGGTCTGCTGATACAATCTAAATATGGTGAGAATGTCACGTCTTTTAACACGCACTTATTCACACTCATTCACTCACACTCACTCACTTACTTACGCAAACTCGCTGAACAGGAGTAGGAAGAAATAGAGGTAATCGCAGGCGTGCGTGATCCTGGACAGAGCTGGTCTGCTGAGACAGGCTAAACATGGTGAGAATGTCACGCTTTTTCACACGCACTCATTCACTCACACTCACTCACTTACTTAAGCAAACACGCTGAACAAAAGTAGGAAGAAATAGAGGTAATCGCAGCTTACTTTTTGGAGGCGTGCATGATCCTGGATATGCACGCCTCCAAAAAGCTGAGACAGGCTAAACATGGTGAGAATGTCACGCTTTTTCACACGCACTCATTCACTCACACTCACTCACTTACTTAAGCAAACACGCTGAACAAAAGTAGGAAGAAATAGAGGTAATCGCAGCTTACTTTTTGGAGGCGTGCATGATCCTGGACAGAGCTGGTCTGCTGAGACAGGCTAAACATGGTGAGGATGTCAGTCCATCCCACAAACACTTATTCACACTCATTCATTCACTGCTATGCTAGCACTTACGCTAAGTTAGTAAGTTCGTGATCGAGTACAAATAAAAAAACCAAACACAGGGGATATCGAACTTAATGCTAGCACTAAACTTGTTAAAAAAGTGAAAATTTAGAACAAGTTTAAATTGGCCATATCTCAAAAACCGTGCAACTTTTATTGAGGTCATGTTAGGTTGGTTCGACGCCTCTTGAGCAGGTCTACCTCCAGTGTCACTGTGACGTGTAATTTTTGTTACACGCTGTATAATTGCGACCTTTTTCCAATAAGTATCTTCCGCCGCTACCCCATCCATTATCCCCATCAGCAAAGATTAGCTGGAAGAAAATACTTTTCAGTATTAAGCCCGCCTATGTACAAGACTTTATTGTGCAATAAAGAGTTTCATCATCTATTTTATTCTATTCTATCCACTGCGTTGACTTGGTTGCATTATGCTGAGCCTCGACCCTGTGTCTTAGTATGACAATAAATGCTTTCTATTCTATTTGTCAAATTAAAAGGATGGAAACCTAGTGGACTGTATGAATGATAATAAAAGCGTAGAAATCCTCGCAATATTATGATTTTAATGAACTAGTAAACATGGACAGAAAAGCTACTACTTGACAACACACAAAACTAATACATATTTAAAAAATACATCAATCTGACATATAAAAGAACAGTTTTCTTATAAAACGGTGTAAAAACCTCAAGAAGCAGCGAGGAGTTCGCCACATCCTCATCCTGGAGTCGGGATACCGCCGTTTAGCCAAAGTATTTTTCGCCAAATTTTACTTCCCAATAAACTTATGGCATCAGTTTCATTTCCCAAATGAAACTTTAGCAAGTTTTCATTTCGCATTTTATTCATTTGGTCAAATTATCATTTCGCATAATTTTACTGCGTCAAGTTTTATTAAGACAAACGTTTATTATGCTAACGTTTTATTTTGGCAAGTCAACAGAAATATAGGTGCGACGACGCGCGTAGCGAAGCGGAGCGCGTCGGAGCGTTAGGTTCTCTATACAGTGTGTCCCTGGATAAAGTGCAATCCCGAAAGGGGATGAAACTAGACCATGAATCATTGACTAGAAAAATATAAAAAAAAAATATAAAAAAATATTGTAGGATTTATTGGTATTTTAAGATTTTCATGTTTCATTAAGGACTCTATGTACAAAAGTATTGATATCTTCCAAAATAATGGGTCTATTTCTTTGAAATAAAAAAAAACAGTATGCCTAATACCTGGCGATGACCATGAAATAATAAATAGTCCGCAAAAAAGTAACTATCTTGGGTAAAAAAATGTATTTTTATGAAAAAAATGATTTTTTTAGGCGTTTATTTTAAAAAACTTCAAATTACTAAAAAAAATGTGCCCTATAACTATGTAATTTTATAGCTTACTTTTATTCTTTACCATTTTAGCTTCCAAATAAAAAAAAAACAATGTTCTAACTAAAAAATTGGGTAAGTAGGAGTTATTTACATTTTAGTAGGTAATAAAAGTCAGACTTTAATCACAATAACTTTATTAATAAAATTATCCGTAATTTACAATTTTGCATTTTTATTTAATGCATTAAATGTTCAAAATGGCCTCCTCGATTTTGCAAGCACATTACTGCACGAATATTAATTTGGTTAGTGGCTCTGCGAATCATTCCTGGATCATTTTTAATGTCATTTGCGCACTGAATTATTCGGTCGTGCAACTGTGCCTCGGTATTTATTGGCGTGCTGTATACTCTTTGCTTCATGACACCCCATAAAAAATAATCTAGGGGTGTCAGATCAGGTGAACGCGCTGGCCAGCCTACTGGCCCTCCTCGGCCAATCCACCGGTTCGGGTAATTTTCGTTCAAAAATCGCCGCACCTCCCGCCCATAATGTGCAGGACATCCATCCATTTGGAGATACATACGCCCACGCCGTCTCGTAGCCAGGGGAACATCTTCCATCAACATGGGTAAATTTTGTAGTAATTCTAAAAAACGTTCAGCATTTAGGGTTCTGGGTAAAATGACTGGACCAATTAAAATGTCGTCGATTAAGACTGCCCATACGTTTATTGAAAATTTTACTTGAAAAGTAGATGCCCGCTTCAATCGTGGATTTTCGTGAGACCACTGGTGCAAATTTCTGCAGTTTGTAATGCCGTCTCGGGTAAATGTCGCTTCGTCCATCCAAAAAATGCGTTTGGGAAAATTTGGGTCAGCTCTAATTTTTCTTAGAATCCACGTCGACATTACGCATCTTGGACGATTATCTACATTTTCGTGTAAATGTTGTACTCGTTGGTAATGGAAAGGATGCAATCCCTCCTTTTTCAAAATTCGCCAGACAGACGTCTTCGATTTTTTTTTTTTAAATTACGCCAAACTGCAAAACAGTTTGTTGGCGAAGCGCTCTATCTCTTTATATAACCAACTTATTTAATACGTATATTATTTGTATACATAAACAACATCATACATATCAATGATTCGTTTCAAGTACATTATCATGTTTTGTATGTGTTTTCCTGGCACAATAAAGAATATTCTTATCTTATCTTACATAGGTGTAGTTTTATTTTATCATTAGTTCTTTAATTTTATATTTAAGCGTGGCTTTACATACTTTGGTTTCATCAAGCAAAAGAGGATAGCTATTACAAATTCTAGGTGTCAAATAATCTCTTGTTCGTTCTCCATAGTAATTATTTGCAGGCGGTTGTATTAATTTATGTTTACTAAGTGTTCTTGTAAAGTGACTGTGCATTATTGGGAATTTATGATTTTCTGTATAATATGACTCTATAGCTATTAAATATTTTACTTTAGTATGAACTGGAATAATTTTACAGACTTCAAATAGCTTATTGTAATCGTTTTTATATTTAATCTTTAAATTTTTGTCTACCACATATTTTATCAGTCTTAATTTTAGCTGCTTGATTTGGTCCAAATAGGTTTTAAATGTAAGTCCGTAGCAGCTTAATCCATAACTTATTACTGCGTCCGCTAGTGCGTAATAAACAATATACATGGTGCTTTTGCTTAATATTCTACTTAGATGATACAATTTACTTAATATAGATCTAAGCCTATATGCCATGACGCAACGCTAATCGTCTTATGCTTGTTGTAGGGTCAGCAAACAGATCGTTTAAAATGGCCTCTTCTATCGCATTGTCAATAACGACAGCTGGTTGCTCACGGCGATCTCGTGCCAAACCAAGTCCAATGTTGGAGAGCCTCCTATGAATCTCTTGAAAATTTCGAGCTGAGGGTATGAGTCTGCCCGGGAAAGCATTTATGTATGCAGTCCGAGCGACTGTTGTGCGACCATGTGACATGCCATAATAATAATGCATGTCGGCTATTTCTCGAGGTGAGAACTCTGTCAATCGCGGCATTTCGTCAACACTTAACAGCAGAACAGGAACAGTCCAAACGTAACGAACAGTAGAAAACGTAACAGTCAACAATGTAACAAAAACTTAATAACAAATCAACGAGAACACAATGCGAGAACGAGAACAGTAGTAGCAGCGGCGAGAATATCGGAGCGACTGTGTAAGTCCTGTTTCGAACCCCCTGCCTCCCCTCCCCTCGCCTTCCCTCTACCTGAGTGTAGAACAAAAGGACTGCGACTGCTGAAGGGCACAGAGTAGGACGGAAACAATGGAAAAAACGGTCTCTACCTGCACGGTAACACGATTAGGCTCCACTTTAAAAGTTCGTAGATAGCGTGTTTTTTTAGTTAGAACATTGCTTTTTTTTTTATTTGGAAGCTAAAATGGTAAAGAATAAAAGTAAGCTATAAAATTACATAGTTATAGGGCACATTTTTTTAGTAATTTGAAGTTTTTTAAAATAAACGTCTAAAAAAATCATTTTTTTCATAAAAATACATTTTTTTACCCAAGATAGTTACTTTTTTGCGGACTATTTATTATTTCATGGTCATCGCCAGGTATTAGGCATACTGTTTTTTTTTATTTCAAAGAAATAGACCCATTATTTTGGAAGAAATCAATACTTTTGTACATAGAGTCCTTAATGAAACATGAAAATCTTAAAATACCAATAAATCCTACAATATTTTTTTATAATTTTTTTTTATATTTTTCTAGTCAATGATTCATGGTCTAGTTTCATCCCCTTTCGGGATTGCACTTTATCCAGGGACACACTGTATAAGATCGAAAACAGAAACGATACTTTTGACTGAATAATGCTTGGTAAAATGAATTTTGACCAAGTATTTATTTGGTAAACAATAACTTGCCATAATAACTTTTGCTAACTGTTTATTTGCTTTAAGTTGTTTTGAGAAATGTTTTTTTGCCAAGTGATAATTTGCGGAAAATAGTTTGGGAAGTAATACTTTGGGAAACGATTTTTGGCAATACATTAGTAAACCCCTGGAGTCAGATGATTCATTCCCTTTTTTATTCCCAACAGAGTCCCGCCGTCGGAAGCCCAAGGAAGACGACTCGGATTCGGACGACGACACCTTTTGGGACCGCACAGGAAGTGTTGAAAGGCGTAGGGACCGTCGCAAGAACCGTAAAGAAAACGCGCCGGCTGAACCGCTGACTTACGACGGCTTGGTAAATTGCTTTCTCATTAATTAACACTTGTTGTTGTTACACTTTATTTCACAAAAGAATATACATAATATAA
This sequence comes from Yponomeuta plumbellus, assembly GCA_947310845.1. Lineage (NCBI taxonomy): Eukaryota > Metazoa > Arthropoda > Insecta > Lepidoptera > Yponomeutidae > Yponomeuta > Yponomeuta plumbellus. The sequence goes on along the minus strand of OX371221.1, from coordinate 7,375,337 downwards.
CCTAAATAACAGGTTTGTGATAAAAACAACGCGCAAAGGCGGTGTGTTATTTCTAAAGAAATTTCTTCCAGCCAGCCTAGAAATTTTGGAATGTTAAAAAAGAGAGCGGGGTAGGGCCGATGAACACTACTTATGACACGAGTTAGATGAAAAATTGGCTTATTGTTTTATCCATTATTTTTAAGACTTTGTTCCACTGTTTAACATTTAATAACATTTTACATAACATTTACATACATTGCTTCTGGCCCCACACTAGGATACCCTGTGTCGTGGGAACAATTTAAAATATGTCACCCATTTCTAGATTAAATAAATTACATTTAATATACGTATTTATTTCGGACGCACGTTCATGATATACGTAGAGCAAAATATAATAAATGCTGCCAGCATCTTGGGAACTCTCCCCAATGGCAGCGGTCTGGAGCCCATTTTTTATATTTAGACTATATTAGACTTTATTATTTTATATGTTGTTTAATTGTAATTTAATAATTAATTTTAGGATGTGAGCCATTTGTATTATGAATAGAAATTATGAAAATAAAGTATACTCAATAAATAATCTGTTGAATATAAAGTCTCTAATAATAAATTGAAACTACTTATTTTTAATGAAAACAGTCGCATACAAACACACACACACACACACACACACAGCATATTAAATTATTTTTTTAACATGATGTGTCACCAGTAAAATGTAAAATTTTCAAATTCATTTATAAAATGAACTAACTAATAACAATTAACTAATATAAAATGTTGAATGTAATTATTGTCCTTAGGGGCCGTCCATTAATCCCCCCTCCCCCTTGGTGATAAATGGTGAGGTTTAAGACTACCCCCCCACCCCCCACCCAACATCACGTGTATTTTTCGTATCTACAAAAATCTTAAATTTTTTAGAACTAGAATTGTCTTGCACGCATTTTGAACGCGTGCGCGTTTGAAAAAATAATGAAAAAATAAATACACGTGATATCTTACTACACCCCCCCTCCCCCCTTGTGACATTTCGTGATTTTTGTCAAACCCCTCCCCCCCCTTTAAAGCCTCACGTGATTAATGGACGGCCCCTTACAAATAAAAACCTCAGAGTGTTTGTTGTGGAACTCCTCCGAAACATTTCAGAGATTTCTACAATTTTTTTCTCTTAAATGTCGTAGGTCTGAGAATAGGTCATAGGCTTAATAATATGGCCAAACACCGTATGGCAGATCAGCTAGTCACTAAAAGAAAATCGCCCCTACAGCTCAAACAGATCGAGGAAATGGAAGCCAAGATCGCGATCGAGGAGCGAAGTCTTCAGCGCCTGCGCAGCGCAGGGGCGGCGCCCGCGCCGCAAGGTGGCGGCGACGGGGACAGCCTGGACGCTTTCATGGAGCACCTGGGGACCCAGGGGCGGACTATGGCACACAAGGCTGAGATCTCAAGCACTAAGGTAGGAATACAAAAAAATAATTTTTATTTAGATAGATAATAGGTGCCCTAAAAAATGTTATTAGTCAGTCTTTTATTATTTATTATTTTTGATTATTCAAAAATAAGGGACACGTGTTTTTTTATTTGTAAATTAGACCAAAAATTACAAAGATATAGCCCATTAAAGTTACGTGTGACGTCACGCCGTGCTGCATTTTTTTAGCACGGAGTGACGTCACACGTAACTTTAATGGGCTATATCTTTGTTATTTTTTGGTTAAACGAAAAAAGAAAAAATACGTGTCCAATATTTTTTTATAATCTAAAATACGGACTAAATAGAATTTAATTACTTTGACCCTGGAAACTACCCTATTCATTTACTTACATGAGACACACAGACACGTACACGAAACAAAGCAAAACAAATCTAAAATATAAGTCACAGCGCTAAAAAAGCATAGCACTTGACGCACCTGGGCGGGCAGGGACGGACTATGGCACACAAGGCTGAGATCTCAAAGCACTAGGTGGGAATACCATTCAAATACCATCCGTCAAATACAAACTTCAATTGGGCATGCTACTTATGTTTGATATAGATACGATTTTGGATGGCAGTCGTTAAACCAAGTCAGAGGCCTTAGGGCGGCTTGAAAACTTCTGACAGTAAGACCAGCCACTAGTCTTACAAGCCTCCACCAATCCGGACTCGGCCCCCGTGGTGGAGTATGGCCTATACCTTCCTCAGGGAAGAGACCCGTGCCTCTCGGTGGGGACATTATGGGTTGGTGATGAAAATATGTTTCACTCGAAACTGTGAGAAGAAAAAGAGAGTGACTATGCTACACACTCGTAATGTGAGCGAATATAGAGTATGCATGCAGTGGTGGGTCAGCTGTCCACTGTACTTTAAAATTAATATTTAATTGGTACAGTTACCAAGGTGTTGTTACCAAGTTACCATGGTGGTGGTGGCGTAGTGGGGTTGACCCTTGCTTCTCGATCGTGAGGGTCTGAGTTCGAACCACGCATGTACCAATGACTTTTAGTTACGTACATTTGTTTGTACAGCAACACCATTCGCTGATAAATTGTGCCCGGATAACGGCGACAGGCTTGCCACTTGTCACGTTTGGGACCTAATAAACTCGGCAAAACGTGGGTCCAGTTCTAGAGACTGGTGCCTCTGCCTACCCCTTCGGGGATATCGGGCGTGAGTTTATTAATTATTTTTTTTAATTTTAGTTACCAAGTATGTTGAAAGAGTGCGATTAATTCGCCAGCAAACCGCCACGAAGTTTGGCGAATCATTTATAAAATAGACTATTTGACCGATTTTTGAAAGCCATTTCATTTTGTTTGTTGGTGTTCATGGAGTCCTCGGAAAGTGGTCATTTAAAATTATTTCGTGTATTTCTAACCACCATACATGAACCATACAAAACCAATGCTGTGGTTTAAAACTATTGTTATGTGCGTTGTGAGATTAATCGATTGTGCTGTATAAAACAAAAAAACTACTGTGTTGTGCTACTTTTCTTTTTTTTTTAAATTGATTTTAACACTGTGTTGTGCTTAAACAAACTGGTAAGCTTAAACGTAACTTAATTAGATATAAGTAAACTGCAATTATGCATATTGTATGTACAAGCAAATACGAAAGTGCCTGGCTACCCATAGCACAGGGTATCCTAGTTTGGGAGCCAGGACAAATTCTGTAACACTTTTAGTACAAAATAAATATTTTTCATTTCATTTTCATTTCTTCTAAAAAAGGCAAACGAAAATTTAATTTTCAAATAAGCCACCAAAACGCTATCTTAGGCAATATGGCAATAGCACAGGAATTATGACGTCACTTCCCGGTAAACCCACCAATGAAGAGAATGAATATAAAAGAATGAATGACAGACGCCATTTTTACTAGCATGTGACGTCATCATAGAATCGGCCAATCCAGGCCATTTTCGATACGAGGCGGCAGATAAAAATTATTAAATTTTATCTTGTGTTTTTTTACAAATCATAATAGTTTTTTTTTAATTTAAAATGCCTTAAAATGTTAATTCTGTTTTTTTTACATTGTCAAATAGCCTATTTGAAACTCTGCTAAGAAACGTAAGTCAATAAAATAACCTCCTCATTTCTGACCATGAAAATAACAATGGTTTTCGATTGATATTCTCAAGGTCAGGTCATAGGAGGTTAAAAATAAAAAAAAAACAATGGGCGCGCACAGACGATTTTTTTGGGAGCTCTATTCGTGGTATGGAGTATATTTTTCTTATACCTTGATTTTTAATTAGGTGGACTAAACTGAAAGTTCAAAAACCTCTTATTTTTTTTTAATGTTGCCAGAGCAAGATCGTAGTGATGTGACTTGATGTGTTCATTGAATGTTCGATTTCATTCAATCATTCACTCATCAATTTTATTTCCTTTATTTGTGGAAAATGATTTAACTTAATCCTAATCATTAAATACCTACCAATTAAACAAACATACCTACATCTGAAAAACCCACAAACTTTAGGAAATATTTCGTTTAAGTAACGAGATGACAAACCGACTAGACATTATAATATCCACTTTTTTTCATAAGGTTTAGATGATAACTCTGTAGTTAACCGTTTTCAACAAATAATATTTTGGCTAGTGATAGATTCGTATACCATATTGTGTCGTGTCTACTATGTACAGTATCTTCTTTATATAGTAGGTATTTATTGGTCACATTGTAACACCTCAGCCTTTAACGCTTGAATAATAAAGTTTTGCCTTCAAAACGTACTTTATTTTTCATTATGTCTTGAAGGATCAATACAATAGTATCATGGCTGGGTTCCTCATCACAAATTAAAAACAATAAATAAATTTATAAACCTAATAGCCAGTGAATCTAACGACATAATATGCGACTTAGACAATAATCCACATGTGCCATCTTCGAAAAAGGAGAAAGCTGTTTTCTCAATGTAGAATTACAGCTTTCATTATTGTATCGACCACAATGTTTTTGTTCAGTATTTATTTTTTTGTTTTCTTTTTCTTATTATCTATTTGATTTTCCATTTCAATAAATTTATTAGCTAAGCAAATCGAAGCTTGCACCAAAATCTTTAAACGTGTTTAGTTGCTAATTTTATTTGAATGTGAATTCTTTGTATAGTTTGACAATACAAAGCGCTAACGCATTTTAAAATCGAGGTGCAATTCGTCCTAAGACTTTAAAAGTGATTAAAATTTTAAATCTAGTTTTTATTTTATTTTTTCCTATTCCAAAACAGAAAGGAATGAATATGGTATGTCTGTCATGTTGATAAGTTATAAATGTATAATTTTATCACGAAATCCTCTAACTTAAGTATCATTTAATTTTACAGTTTGTTCTATCTAATCAGCCCGTAAATAGAGCCCACTGTTGGGCATAGGACTCTTCTCTTTCACGCCAACCCATCCGGTCCAGTGTCTCCCAGCCACTTTCACAATGTCGTCGGCCCATCGGGCTGGTGGTCTGCCCACCGACCGTCGACCCGGTCTTGGCCACCACTCAGTGGCTTCCTTAGTCCGCCGGCCGTCTTCCCGCCTAACCAAATGTCCCGCCTGTCTCCATTTCAGCTTAGTTATTCGTGTGCGTACGTAGAGTTTATAATGTAATTTAATTTGCTTATTGGAGTGTAAAACAGGTAACAAACAATCATTATGACATACAGAGAGAGAGAGATAAGATAAGATATAAGAATATTAAGAGAGCTTAATAGAGTAGATCTAGATCACCCAAAGCATACACACACGTGAGATCAGGAAAATGTAAACAGGCTTACATAACCAGACGACGTTTTAAACTTATCTAGCCTCAGATTTAACAAAAATTTTTAAACATTTTTAACAAATTTAAAGTTTTAGGAATATGGTTAAAGAATTACCAAAACTAAATCTTAAATCACTCAGGGCCGGGCGAGCGAGTTACATTACATACACCAGTCTGCAATTGAATGAACGAATGATTGAATGAAAATATTTATTATTCGATCACTCTGAGCACAACACTATTTTTTATTTTCCCTTACGTGGCAAACTGGCAACCCACCGACTGTCAGTTTAGTCCACCTAATGAGCCGTTTTCAGAAGAACTAAAAAAAAAAAAATACGGCTGTCAAAGGAATGCATTTTTGGACCTCAGCCCAATAGCCATTTGTGATACATCATAAAATAGGTCTCAGCGAGCTGAACAAAAGTTACTACTACGCCAACAGCCAAATGTTTGTCGTTTCGGAGTTATATTTTGTTGAAAATGTTGTTTTTTTTTCGCTGAGACCTATTTTATGACGTATCACACATGGCTATTGGGCTGAGGTCCAAAATTGCATTCCTTTGACAGCCATTTTTTTTTTTTTTAGATCTTCTGAAAACGGCTCATTAAAAATCAAAGTATAGGTATGTTTTTTTTATGAAAAAAAAATTTTTCCTCGTCAGATGAACATCACAAGACTGAAAGCTGAGCTGTCTAAGACGCAACGGCTAGCCGACATCGCGCGGCCCGCCCACCTGCCACCGCTTCTCAAAAAGGCTGACAAAACCAAGATGGCCGCCATGAAAGTCGGGAACAACTCCGTTGTCTATGGAAAAAGGTGAGCAAATAAATAGTTGAAGTAAGGCAGGACTTCGCTCGTAGCCTGGGATGCCTGAGTGATCACGATCGCTAAGGTTAGACAACATACGGCGCGTTCAGTCCATGGATGGGTCACTGTCTATGACTAACGCTAGTGGTATTTTTCCGAGCCGTTCCGGGCTTCGCAAGGCACGTTTAGCAGTTGGTGCCGGCTGCCGTCGATAGAAGGCAGTCGTTAAGCCAAGTCAGAGGCCTTAGGGCGGCTTGAAAACTTCTGACAGTAAAACCAGCCACTAGTGTTGCAAGCCTCCACCAATCCGGACTTGGCCCCCGTGGTGGAGTATAGCCTATACCTTCCTCAGGGAAGAGACCCATGCCCCTCGGTGGGGACATAATGGGTTGATGATAAACTATCAAATCTCATGTTCCGAGATTATACCTATTAAACAATTTAATTGAGAATAGGCTTTATGCCTGTATCAGCAATTAAACAAATAGAAACAGCTCGGCAACAGAGGCTAAATTATGTAGATCCTTCTATTCCAGTGGTCAATTCGGGATGCAAAAAAAAAAGTGAACTGCCTGAATCGAAAACCATTTCGAGCTTAGCATCCAAACTACAGTATTTTTAATGTAAGAGATTTGTTTCTTAAAAGATGAGGCTTATTTTGAGTAAATAGTAATATTCGAATGCCCTTCATTTGACCTCTATGGTGACGTCACATGTTAAATCGTCTGTGGTAGTAGTTATTCTGTGAAAATCTACCAATGGCCTGTCAACTTCAGCTGTCAAACTCATCGATATATAGTGCCACCGTATCTGTTCAGTTGATAGCGGCGCTAGTGTAGAATTTAGTAGTAACGTAACATTTGAGAAAACCTACAAAAATGAGAAAATTTTAACCCGTCTTTCAATTTTAATGAAAATTATATCTATAAATCTTAGTAAGTTAATAAGTAAAACAAAAAATGGGGAACAGGATTTACAATTAATTAGTTAGTTACAATTTTGCCCACCTGAACATAAAACTTGGTGGCGCTGTAAACACTATTTTCTTTTTACACTAAACCACTGATAATCTAGATGGTTTGGCCCATTCACACGCAAATCCAAACGCGAACTCTACCTACACACACAGTAAGTAGCATATGACGTCACGCCGATTAATATTTACATTAATTAATTAACAATGATAATCTCGATTAATCACGAAATAAATGAAATTAGTTTCTTAAAATTACGTCTACTATCAAAATATAAAATAAAATTCAATCATAAAAAAAACTTTGCATCCCCAATTAACTATAATAAATTATTTTGTTCTAGAATAAGGCTGAAAGAAGACAGCGAGAGGCGACTGCAGCCGAAACAACCGAAAAAACAAGACGAAGAGGAATTTGTCGAAGAAATGGACTCGGACGACGAAGACACTAACATTCCAGAAGATTCTAGAAGCGAAACAGAAGATGCTCCTTCACAAGCCAGTACACAAATACAAAGAACGGAAGATGAAGTAGACAGAAGTACCGAGGATAAAAAAGAAGTACAGAATGAGAAAGGAGCTGACAGAAGTACAGAGAAGAAAGTACAAAAAAGAGTTTTTGGTCCTATGAGGCCACCAGAAAACTATGTTATACCAGAAAGTTACTTTAATCAGGAATCCGACAGGGATTTGCCTGAAATAATGGAGGATGAAGTTTAAGTAGGTTGTAGTTTTAAGTATTTATGTGGAGTTAATAAATACAAGTATAATAAGGTTTTTACAGTTTTTTGTTTGTTACCAGTACCCAAGGACCTTATTATTACGTCCATGCCTGTACCTATTCCGCCAAAAACGATCAAGATTGAAAGTCATGCTTTGACGTTCCTTTGACGCATTAATAATGTTGCCTTAGTAAAACTTTTAAGAAAATGAGGGCTTTTCAAAGCGTCATTAAAAAAATATAAAGTACCGCAAATTACCGATAGATGGTGCTGATACCTTCCCTGTGGTTCCTGTCCTATGTTTTTACAAAAATGCACAATGCATGGGCTAGTCATGAGCAAAGACACAATTCACGTACGTATGTAATGAACAAAGTAAAAATACTTCGATAACTTTCAAGTTTCAACAGTTCAACAGTAAATAAATAACGATTAAAACCCCAGACCTAAAAACATGATGACATTTTGTTCTTCTTGCAGCGCCATCTAGTTTTTTTTTTAATGAACTCAACTGACAGCTGTCATTGAAAAGCCCTAACTCATTCCAGGACACGCTTTCAGTAGCCACACTCTACCAATGTAGGTATTCCACGTTCTACTCTCTACGGTATTCCATAACGTGCCTGATGAAAGCGGTTTTATATTTTTTCTATTCTGGCAACTTTTAACATTTGACATTAGAAATTGCGTTTCGTTTCACTTTTAATGTACAAGAACTTTTCTGAATAATAAAAATCAAGCTTGAATTCTCACAGATATAACAGATATTTTCTTCATGTTTAGCATAAATACCTTGAAATATTGATCAAGAAAGCTTTTTGAGTTGAGACTGTCCTTGATTAATAATAAGTTTGTCAAAACATTCTGCAGAGGAAAAACGAAACGCAGTTCCGTGAAAAATGGCCTCTCTACTGAATGTTTTGCTGCGAAAATCCGCAAAAATTGGGCAAAATGCCACTTTGCTGAAGAATATACCAGCCGTTCATAATGTCAAGTAAGTAAAAAATATTTTACAAAAAGATTTTACCGTCTCTAAACCTTCCTTTTCTTAGTAAATAATTATGTAATATTTTAGGTTATATCTTGCCAAATATTATGTTCTATTCCTCTCTGAACACTATTATCGTCAATAAAACATAATTTAAACCCATTGAACCTTAATCATAGCAGTAATTTTAATCCAATTTGACAACTGGACGCAAGCACAAGAAACGTAGATCTCAGGATTGAGGAAGTTTTCTATAAGATGTCTAAAATTCAAATTCAATAGAATGTCGGAGTTCTGTCATTCATCATCATCAACCCATTATCCCCACTGAGGGGCGCGGGTATCTTCCCTGAGTAAGGTATTGGCCATACCCCCACCACGGGGGCCTAGTCCGGATGATAAGATCATCATCATCATCATCAGCCTACCGCTGTAAGATACTATAATTGCTATCAAGAAATTTAAAGGTTGACACATTAGGTACTTAATATTCTAACCAAAGTAGGAAAAACATTAATGTTGCGGCCAGGCACACAAACAGAACCCGTTCAAGAGCATGATGTGCTTAAATACATCAGTATATGGAATTTACAGATTCTCTGAGAGAATGTCTGTACCCTACAGTGGGAATTAATAGGGTGCCTATAAATTAAAATGTATGTTTCATCAAAAGATAGTTCTTGATGTTAACAAATAAAAACATGTTCGGCCTTACTAATAAAGGTTATGAGCTGTGTATACAGCCGTTATGCGAGGTCTGACAAACTGGTTATACGCGAAATAGGATTACATTTTGAAGGATTTTGTATGTAGGACTGTGTGTATAATTTCTATGTGAAAGAGTGAGTTGTGTGTAGAGTGAGCTAGTGTGTGTGTGTGTGTGTGTGTATGTATGTATGTGGGTGACACGTTAATCATTACTTAACCTTTTATTCACGATTTAAATAATGAGTCAACAATAATAAGTAAAATTTCTTACAGCTCTCAACGCGATGCACACCGCTGGTTCCCTGATCAAGATTACATGAAGCAATTCGAGGGACCGGTCATGTACCCCGACGAGAGCTATGATTCACTGCTCAAGAAGACTCCGTATAGTGGTACGTATCTGTTACTTTGTGAATATATTTATTACACTATATATACTAGCACTAATAAGTTACGTAATCATCATCATCATCGGCCTATGGTTGTCCATTGCTAGACATAGGCCTCTCCCATTACACTCCACTGAGCACGGTCCTCTCTCTACTCTCATCCAGTTCTTGCCAGCCGCCTTGCAAAGAACATCGCTCCACCGAGTCTGAGGACGTCCTACAACACGTTTACCAATCCGCGGTCTCCACTTTAGAAGTCATCTACCCCATCAGTAATCAGTTCTTCGGGTGATATGGCCGGCCCACTGCCACTTCACCATGCTAATTTGGTGTGCTATGTTGGTAACTTGTGTCCTCTGTTGGATCACCTCGTTATATGCTACATTCTACGAAACATCATACTACATACTAATAGTTACTAAAATAACAATTCTTTGCTGTCATCATCAACCCATGATGTCCCCACCGAGGGGCACGGGTCTCTTCCCTGAGGAAGGTATAGGCCATACTCCACCACGGGGGCCATGTCCGGATTGGTGGAGGCTTGTAAGACTAGTGGCTGGCCTTACTGTCAGAAGTTTTCAAGTCACCCTAAGGCCTCTGACTGGGCTAAACGGCTGCCATCTATGGACAGCAGCCGGCACCAACTGCTTAACGTGCCTTGAGAAGCACGGAACCGCTCGGAAAAATGCCACTAGCGTTAGTCTTAGACAGTCACACACCCATGCACTAAAAGCGCCCTGTGAACATAACATTTACATACAGGCACATACGTTGCTTCTGACCCCACACTAGGATACCCTGTATTGTGGGAACCAGAAACAGCGACGTCACAAACATGTAAACATCCAAGACCTGGGTTTTTTTTCTCCTCAGTTGGGATTCCAACCTGGGACATCTCGCATGGTAGTCAGATGCGCTAACCGCTGCTCCATATAGGTCGTCTAACTGTCCACCACTACGTTCGTTTCAGGTGTGGTAGCCCCCACGGAGAAGCAAGTACGCAACATGGTGTTGAACTTCGGGCCCCAGCACCCCGCCGCCCACGGGGTGCTCCGATTGGTGCTCGAGCTGGACGGAGAGGTGAGAGTGGGATGGTGTCCGTAGGTTGCTGACACAAATAAGTTCCACACATAGCACTCTTGCAAGAACAATGTGTTATTTCGGAAACCCTTACTTTACAGGAGAGCATTTTTAAGGTTTCAAAGCACCATGTCATGCACTTTGGAGTACATTTGTGAGTCGCCGTAGGCACTGACTGAAAATCAGCGCTGAGGGTCCACACCCTCAGCACAACGCTGAGTCAGTTGCCTTTTGTGTCAACTTAGACACACCTTAGACAAAGTAAGGTTTTTCATTCAATTTATTTGTGTTTTTGTCTTTCCTTACTTATTTATTATTATTATGTTACTTGTTTGTTTTTTTTGTTTTTGTGATGTGTCTTGTTGATACAATAATTAAATTTTCTTTCTTTCTCTCTAATGACGGAAAGAGATGGCGCTATAATGTGATGCAGTGTCTCTTTTGCTGATTATTCCGGCGTTTTCAGAGTAAATATAATAGCGTTTTTACTGAAGAAAACAGCTTGTTGTGGTGATTCTAAATATCTATGAATAAAAAAATGGTTTTCTTCGAAATATAACTTGTTCTTGCAAGGGTGCGAACATTAGAAATCTTAAATTTTTTTCAACGTAAAGAATTCACGTTCTGTTTGTTGAATGTCAATGTACATACAGTTGTGTATTACGTTAGCCGCTGCCTTGGGGCCGTGTGTAGTGGAGAAAAAGTCGGCGAAAATGAAACTCCACTCTGACCATCTTTTCTCAAATCACCTTAAATCTAACACAAAATTTAGTATGAATGTCCATGTCCAACCAATGTCAATCACAATCGTTTGTCCTGGTCCCGGACTAGGATACAATGTGCTATAGTGACCAGGAAACGACATCACAAACATTATAATGGAAATAAACGTAGACTGAGGCAATTTGTACATTATGTACGGTACCCAGTGGGAAGAGAATCAACGACCTCCTGCATTGTAACCAGAATTGATACCGCTAGATCTATGGGGCAGTAAAACTTAAACTTTCACGGCCTTACTAATAAAGGTTATGAGCTGTGTATACAGCCGTTATGCGAGGTCTGACAAACTGGTTATTTGTACGCTAAATGTGATTAAACCAGTATAAATTGATTTAAGTCAAATATTTATTCAGAGTGTATAACTTATTTATTAGTAAGGCCGTTAAAGGTTTTTTTCTCTGGTCCCTGTTAACGGATAAGAGGAAATCATCAACATCAAACATTAGAAAAACACACGCCTGTATCCGAGAGGAGTAAGCAGAAGCTTTGCTATCAGCCCCAATCCTGGAAAATCTCTTTGGTTAGAATTAAATAAGTAAATCATCATCAACCCGTTATGTCCCCACCGAGGGGCACGGGTCTCTTCCCTGAGGAAGGTAAAGGCCATACTCTACCACGGGGGCCTAGTCCGGATTGGTCAAAGCTTTTAAGACTAGTGGCTGGTCTTACTATCAGAAGTTTTCAAGCCTGACTTGGCTTAATGAATGCCATATATCGACAGCAGCTGGCACCAACTGCTTAACGTGCCTTGCGAAGCACGGAACTGCTCGGAAAAATGCCACTAGCGTTACTCATAGAACGGTCACCCATCCATGCACTGAACGCGCCCTATGTTGCTTAACCTTCGTGATTGTTTAAGATCACTCAGGCGGCCGGAGCTATCTAGTGAAAATGAAAATGAAATGAAAATAGCCTTTATTTGCCAATAATCTTGCATAATAAAATATTTATTAACATTCATTAAATTTTATTGTTTGAATTTATTGTATTATGTCCTATGTTTATTTAAAATTAATAAGTTGAATTATAATTATATAAAATTAAGTTTGAATTTTATTTAGATTGATTTTGTAATGATATAAAAAGCCTACTTAATTCCCAGACCGTCCGGGCAGCGGATCCCCACATTGGCCTGCTCCACCGTGGCACCGAGAAACTGATCGAGTACAAAACCTACACCCAAGCGCTGCCTTACTTTGACCGGCTGGACTATGTGTCTATGATGTGCAACGAACAGTGCTACAGCCTTGCCGTTGAGAAGCTACTCAACATTGACATCCCGTTGCGTGCCAAGTACATTCGCAGTGAGTATCAATGATGAAGATCTTAGATTCTTTTAAAATGTTGTTGCGTATAATATATATATAGCAACACTAAGATATTTAAGGTTTTAATATGGCAACATTGTTCGCCCCTTCTCTTTTATGACGGATTACACGCACGCAAGTCACTAAATCTTTTATTTGAATATCCACGTCTTCTCTATTTTCCACGCCATCGAGCTACCAAAAATCACAGTCCATTGTTCAAATGTTTTATTTAAAATAGAAATGCGCCGCACTGTACCATTTTTTTGTTAAACTGAGTGCTTGTACAAAACTTGTGCAAAATAAAATAAAAGCTTTGTACTGTATTTTTATTTTGGTCCGGAGAATAGCGGTTAGGAGAGCCGACCCCAACTAAAAGAGAAGTTAGAGGTATCAGAAATTTATTTCAACGTAAAGAATTTACATTCTGTTTGTTGAATGTCAATGCACTTATAATGTTTTTTTTTTTTTTTTTTGTAGTCTTTGTAACATGCAATCGGTCTTGAGTGACCATAAGCAGTTGTTTGGAGTGTTTTTATGGCGTTTTAGGCACTCCCTCCCATCGTTGGGTTGCCTTCTTATTCAATTGGTCCTAGACCGTCCCAAATGTGCTTTCTTTTCAACCTTCTTATTGGAATACAACTGGTGAGGTCAGTAGCCAGCTTGTTGGGGTGATCAGCAATCCTATCTCTGTAGGCTCTTGACAGGTTTTCCACTTCCGCTTTAACCGTGGGCATTTGTAAGTACTCATGGACCTCATCAATTTTGGTGAACCATGGTGCGTGGGCTATGGTTTTTAGAACACTGTTTTGGAACCGCTGCATTATTGCGATGTTGGAGGTTTTTGCTGATCCCCACAGTTGTATTCCATAGGTCCAAACAGGTTTTAATACAGCCTTGTAGATCAGCAGTTTATTGTTTACGGATAGTTTTGACTGTCTCCCAAGTAACCATGACAGTGACCGATACTTTTGGTTCAGCTCGTCTCTCTTCTTCTGAATGTGAGTTTTCCAGATCTGCTTCCTGTCCAAATGGAATCCTAGGTATTTCACGACCGTCTGATGAGGCAGAACTTCACCACCGAGTTTTACAGGAGGACAGTTATCACGTCTAAGAGTGAAGGTGATGTGGTTGGATTTGGCTGCACTTGCCTTGATCTTCCATCTTTTCATCCAGTTATGGACCTGGTCAAGGTGACTTTGAACAGTTTTTGAGGCTGATACGGGGTCTTTGTCCGATGCCAGGATGGCAGTATCATCTGCAAATGTGGCTGTTAGAATATTTACTGATTCTGGGACGTCAGAAGTATAAATTAGGTACAGTGATGGACCCAGTACTGACCCTTGTGGTACTCCAGCCTTTACCTCGTGAAAAGATGACGTTCCCTCATTTATCTTCACATAAAAGATACGATCTTCTATGTAGGATTTCAGCAGTTGAAACAAATTGTGAGGAAGCCATAATTTTAATTTGTATAGGAGTCCAGCATGCCAGACCTTATCGAACGCTTGTTGCACGTCAAGGAATACTCCTGAACAGTACTCTTTGCTTTCTAGGGTGTGCCTGATGTGATCGCATACTCTGTGTACCTGTTCAATTGTAGAGTGCTTCATTCTAAAACCAAACTGGTGCTGTGGTATTATCCTGTTATCCTCGAGCCATCGGTTAAGTCGTCGGCTGATGACTTTTTCGAATAATTTCGATAACAAGGGCAGAAGGCTGATTGGTCGATATGATGAGGTTTGATGGGGTGGTTTTCCAGCTTTCAGGATCATCGTTATTTGAGAGACTTTCCACTGGTTAGGAAAGTATCCAATCCTTAACATACTGTTAAAAAGTGTTGTCAGAAAGACAAGCACTTTTGTTGGGAGTTGTTGTAGGACTTCAGCAGTGATGAGGTCGTATCCTGGTGCCTTTTTCAGCTGTAGTTCTCTTATGATTCCCTTTAGCTCTCGAGGTGTGCAGCTTTTGATAGGTGGGCTTAGCTGTAGGTCACTTTGTAAGAATGATTTTACTTCCTCTTCAAAGGCATTGTCTGCAGTGTCTGTGTTAGGAGTGAATACATTTTTAAGGAAGGCTCCAAATGCTTCCGCTCTTTCTTCATCAGTTTTGGCCCACATACCATCTGGGCGTTTCAATGGGTACTCAATCAGCTGTGGTTTCTGTGAAGACTTTACAGTTTTCCACAGTGAGTGTTCATTGTTGGAAGTAGCATTTAGTAACTCCAATCGCCTTTGCAGTGTGTCATTCTCAGCCTCGGCCAAGAACTTCTTCAACTCAGCAGCTGCTTTATTCAGGGCCTTTTTGTCCTCGGGGTGTCTACTATTATGCCACTTTCTTCTCAGACGTCTCTTTTCCAATATCATTTCTCTGGCTTCCAGCGGCAAATTATTTTTATTTGACATATTTCTACTGTCGGGACCTTCACAATCAGGTGTGCTTAGCCACGCCGCTTGTTGAATTAGGCTTGTTATATATTCTGTAGCACAGTCAATGTCGTCTTCCGATTTCAGGGGCAGTTTTAGGTCAACATGATCCTGCAAGTATTCTTTGAAGCCAGGCCAGTCAGTCTTGTTATTGTATAGGTACTGTTTTTTTGATCTTTCTATGACTGTAATGCTCATTGTAGTTATTACAGAGGTATGGTCAGATGTACTATCAAAGTTACTTTCAATTTTGTAGTAGTAGCTCTGCAGGCCTTTATATATGAAGAAGTCCAGGAGGTCAGGTAGTTTATTAGGGTCCGTTGGCCAGTATGTGGGTTGGCAGGTAGTCAGCACACGAAGTCCATTGTGGTCTAGGCTCTTCTTGAGTTCTCTTCCTCTGGTGACTGTGAGACGTGAGCCCCAGAATGTATTTTTGGCGTTCCAGTCTCCGCCAACAATGTATCTTCCTCCGAGGGTACCAAAAAAGTTATTGAACTCTGTAGCTGTTATTTTATGTTTAGGAGGACAATATATAGATGAAATAGCCAAGGCACCTTGCTTATCATACACTGCAATTGAAGTAGCTTGAACTTATAATGTTAATGTTAGCCGCTGCCTTGGGGCCGAGTGTAGTGGAGAAAAAGGCAGTGAAAAAATCCACTCTGATCATCTTTTCTCAAAGTCACAGTCAAATATTTTATTCATAATACAAATAATTTGGGACCTAATAAACTCGGCAAAACGTGGGTCCAGTTCTAGAGACTGGTGCCTCTGCCTACCCCTTCGGGGATAACGGGCGTGAGTTTATTATTATTATTATTTTATTATATAATACAAATAGAACATTTACTTTATGAATGGTGAAGTTGTTAATTTCACAATTAATAGGTTACATGGAGAAACTAACAAAGAAACTCCACATTTATTCTTTTCAAAACAGTTTTAGCCTAAATTACAAACTTTCAAACTTACAAAATAATATCTTTGATGTGTTGAACACTACCTTTATCCTCTGATTAAATTTAATATTAAACTACTATTTAATGCCAGACGTCCTTGTCTTCTAAATAATCGTTGATTTTTTAATAAGCTTTTTTGCAAAGAGTCTGCTTAACACAATTCTTAAATCGCGTTGGAGGTAACTCTAATATATCTTGGGGTATCTTGTATCTTGTCACCTTAAATTACCATAAATCACCTCTACGAAAAAATAAATAAATAAAAAATAAACTGTCTTCCCCCCGCAGCCCTGTTCGCGGAGATCACACGCATTCTCAACCACATAATGGCGGTGGGGACCCACGCCCTGGACATTGGAGCCCTGACGCCTTTCTTCTGGCTCTTCGAGGAACGGGAGAAGATGATGGAGTTCTACGAGAGAGTCAGCGGGGCTCGGATGCATGCCGCTTACATCAGGCCTGGTGGTGTGTCCCTGGTGAGTGAAAGAGAAGAGAGACCATTAGAAGGGGGATAGAGAGAGAGGGTTGTGGGGGAGCAAGGAGGCCTCCTGACCTGTTCAGGAACAATGAAAAATGATGATTGAGTTCTACGAGAGAGTCCGCGGGGCTCGGATGCATGCAGCTTACATCAGGCCTGGTGGTGTCTCCCTGGTGAGTGAAAGAGAGGCAAATAGGAGGGAGATAGAGAGAGAAAGAGTGTTGTGGGGGAGTAAGGAGGCCTCCTGACTAGTTCAGGAACAATGAGGAATGATGATGTCGCAATGTGGTAAAATAGGGGTGCGGGGGTGCGATCCGTAGAATGAAAGAGGGGTATCCAGAGTCAACAGATAATTCTATTTTATTTATGAGGTAAAAGAAAGCAACATAATAATTAATATTAAATAAATTAAAAAAATAAAATTAAATATTTTGTGAAATGATTGTTGTAAATAGATATTAATATAGAGGTGGTGTGTCCCTGGTGAGTGAAATAGAGACGGAGAAGACTAGAGAGGGAGAAAGAGGGAGTGGTCGGGGATTAAGGAGGCCACCTGGCTTTTCAAGGATCGGGAGAAGATGATAGACCTCTACGAGGGAGTCAGGAGGTCTCCGATGGATGCCGCTTACTCAGACTTGGTGGTGTCTCCCTGGTGAGTGAAAGAGACAAATAATAGGGGTAGAGAGAGAGATAGTTGTGGGGGAGCAAGGAGGCCTCCTGACCTGTTCAGGAACAATGAAGGATGATGATTGAGTTCTACGAGAGAGTCCGCGGGGCTCGGATGCATGCAGCTTACATCAGGCCTGGTGGTGTGTCCCTGGTGAGTGAAAGAGAGACAAATCGGAGGGGAAGAGAGAGAGAGAGTTGTGGGAGAGCAAGGAGGCCTCTTGACTTGTTCAGGAACAATGAAGGATGATGATTGTGTCGCAATGTGGTAAAGTAGAATGAAAGAGGGCTATCCAGAGTCAACAGTAATTCTATTTTATTTATGAGGTAAAAGAAAGGCACATAATAATTATGTGCCTTTAAAATATTTTATGAAAGGGTTGTTGTAGATAATATGGAGATCGAGCAATCCAGGTCGTGATTAAATAAGTCGAACGTTGGTCCACTCAGTTTGGAAGCTGAGGGTTATCTGGCTCCAGGTACGTCTAACTACTGTGGCAAATGTCGAAAAATTATTGAATTTAGAATTCTTAATGGCCAAAAATATTAATAAGCAACGAGGCGACGGAAACGAAACAGACAATGTGGCACGTGTTCATTTTTTAACGCTCCTTCTATGGTAGTTCTTATTCTGAGTATTAAACAGATAGTCTCTGTCTATCATACAAAAAAAAATGTCACTAAAGTCAGTTGATTTGGTTTGGTCATTTTTTTTTGTAAGGCAAGGGTTTAATACTCATACTGTCTTTGCTGACGTCATAGAAAATTCATTAAAAGTCAAGGCATTTTATTGGATATCTTAAAAAATATAGATTCATTTACAAATCTGATAAATAGAAATTGTACTGAATGCATAAGGGACTTCACACCCGGCGGCTATAATATACATTACATCCCAGGATATATAGCTTAGAGACCGCTCAGTACCTTTAAGATACGATGATGTAAAGATGTATATTATAGCTGTCGTGTGTGGTCTCCTTACGATTTCTATGGAAAGATGTAATGAGAATCGCTCGTAGCCTGGGCAGAATCGCTCGTAGCCTGGGCAGAATCGCTCGTAGCCTGGGCTGCCTGAGTGATCTTGAACGATCACTAAGGTTAAGCAACATTCGGCGCGTTCAGTCCATGGATGGATCACCGTCTATGACTAACGCTAGTGGCATTTTTTCCGAGCGATTCCGTGCTTCGCAAGGTACGTTAAGCAGTTGGTGCCGGCTGCCGTCGATAGATAGCAGTCGTTAAGCCAAGTCAGAGGCCTTTAGGGGCGGCTTGAAAACTTCTGACAGTAAGACCAGCCACTAGTCTTACAAGCCTCCACCAATCCGGACTTGGCCCCCGTGGTGGAGTATGGCCTATACCTTCCTCAGGGAAGAGACCCGTGCCCCTCGGTGGGGACATAATGGGTTGATGATGATGTAATGAGATATATTATGCTATAATATACATCTTTACCTTAGCCGCCGTGTGTGGAGTCCCTTATTCTCGAAATGGTTTTGAGATTTCCGTTCATGTTCAAAAATGTAGCGTGGCCAATTGTACTCGACTTGGTTAGGATGTAGCCCGAAAGAACCGAAGAACCGTCCTGAGGAGACATTACTTCCTCGCAGGACATGCCGATCGGCCTCTTGGACGACATCTACGAATTCTCGTCCAAGTTCGCCGAACGGTTGGACGAGGTCGAGGACGTACTTACTACCAACCGGATCTGGGTCCAGCGGACTAAGGACATCGGCATCGTCACCGCTGAGGACGCTCTGAATTATGGCTTCAGGTACGTCCAAGGCTTTCAGACCATATTCCTGACCTAAAGCCGTTGATGGCTGTAAGGGTTTACAGTGCCACCATCTTGTCTGTTCAGTTGATAGCGGCGCTAGTGGAGAATTTAGTAGTAACATTTTAATAAATTTACCTAGAAAATGAGAATATTTTAACCCGTCTTTCAATTTTAATGAAAATACCTATAAATCTTAGTAAGTGAATAAATAAAACAAAAAATGAGGGAACAGGATTTACAATTAATTAGTTAGTTATAATTTTGCCCACCTGAACAGATAACTTGGTGGCGCTGTAAGCCGGTTTTTTGATTCAACACAAAAAGAAAAAAAACTCACGTTTCAATATCAACCCAAAGGCTGCCTATGTCTGAGTGTTGCTAGTACGTAAAAACCTAATAACCCCATTTTACTTACAAGTAAAAATTGTTTGTGCTACGTAAGCCGCCATTCGGCACGAAAAAGATGATGATCTTTCTAAAAAAGCCTGCGAAAATGTCACAAAAGATGACTGGGTGAAGATCGTCTAAAAAACAAAACTACTTAATCGTGAGTCGGTAGCAAAAGCTAGTTAAGAATAACGTAAGGGATGCTAACGTTGATTATCTCCCATCACTAGTCATATGAAACAGACAGGTGTCAGGATCGAACCATAGGTGTTTTTTTTAGACTTTGCTCTTATGAGGAATTAAATTTTAATGTCTTTGACGTGATAACGATTTTGGTCACGCGAGTCTTCTATTCACGGTAAAATATCTACCGAGTAAACATATATGTATATTTTATAACAGTAACACTGCGTATTTTTTTTTGCATCGAATTAAAAAACGGTCTTTAGCGGCCACAAAGCAGGCGACGATAACTGCCCCACCAAAAAATGGCCGAAGCTTGTTACATAAATAACGAAGTACCTGGATGACCGAGCTTTGCTCGGTATGTAGGTTTTCACATAAAAGAAGGAACTTGAAAAAAAAAAGAAAAATTATTATCTCGAACCAGGGTACGGTTTACGGTATCGTCCTATTTCCCACTTGAGCTATGACAACCTTACAGATGGTTGCGAAAATTTCCTTCTTGTAGTGTAGCAGTTATTGCTTTGCCTTAAAACACGGTTAAAACGACGTTTTATAAAAATTAAACCTAGTTGGATAAATTAATCGCCCCCAAAACCCCCTGTATACAAAATTTCATGAAAATCGCTGGAGCCGTTTCCGAGATTATGATTATATATAAATATATATACAAGAATTGCTCGTTTAAAGAGATTAGATTTGACGACCTCTGTGGCGCAGGGGTTAGCGCATCAGCCTACCATGCGAGAGGTCCCGGGTTCGAACCCCGGCTGGGGACAAAGACAAAACCGCAGGTCTTATTTGTGATGTCGCTGTTTCTGGTTCCCACGACACAGGGTGTCCTAGTGTGGGGCCAGAAGCAATGTATGTGCATATTGTTTGTTTTATAAACCCTGTATAAACATCCTATTTTAAACTAGCCTCCCTCTCGTTCCACAGTGGGGTCATGCTACGCGGTTCGGGCATCAAATGGGACCTGCGCAAATCTCAGCCTTACGACGCCTACGATAAGGTCGAGTTTGACGTGCCGATTGGCACTCACGGGGATTGCTATGATAGGTAAGTGATTAGGATAAAGATAAGATCATCATCATCAACCCATTATGTCCCCACCGAGGGGCACGGGTCTCTTCCCTGAGGAAGGTATAGGGCATACTCCACCACGGGGGCCAAGTCTGGATTGGTGGAGGCTTGTAAGACTAGTGGCTGGTCTTACTGTCCGAAGTTTTCAAGTCGCCCTAAGGCCTCTGACTTGGCTTGGTCAGACGACCTCTGTGGAGCAGCGGTCAGCGCATCTGCTTACCATGCGAGAGGTCTCGGGTTATAGTCCCGGATGGGGACAAGAAAAAACCCCAGGTCTTGGATGTTTACATGTTTATGATGTCACTGTTTCTGGTTCCCACGACACAGGGTAGCCTAGTGTGGGACCAGAAGCGATGTACGTGCCTGTATGTAAACGTTTGAGTTTATTTACATCCGCAGTTTTTACATGTGTAAATACTGTAAAAGTATCTTTTAACACTGAAAACATTTGGAACACACACCTACTCTGCAAAAATATCAGAAGAAGAGATTTTTCCTCAGTAGGTGCGTGTTGCAAAATGTTTTCTGTGTTTGTTTTTTTGCAATGATTTTTGCATAAAAACATTCTATATATTATATGTTTGTTTTTATGTTTATATGACACAGCACAGCAGTTGGTGCCGGCTGCCGTCGATAGATGGCAGTCGCTAAGCTAAGTCAGAAGCCTTAGGGCGGCTTGAAACTTCTGACAGTAAGACCAGCCACTAGTCTTACAAGCCTCCACCAATCCGGACTTGGCCCCCGTGGTGGAGTATGGCCTATACCTTCCTCAGGGAAGAGACCCGTGTCCCTCGGTGGGGACATAATGGGTTGATGATGATGACACAGCACACATACGATCACCCTTAGGCGCGAAACATACAGAAAAGGCGTAAGGTGAAGGCATCTTGCCGCTTCAAAACGCGTCAGTACAAAATGTACGTAAGCGGCACGTTGTTAATGAGCCGTTTTCAGAAGAACTAAAAAAAAAAATACGGCTGTCAAAGGAATGCATTTTTGGACCTCAGCCCAATAGCCATGTGTGATACATCATAAAATAGGTCTCAGCGAGCTGAACAAAAGTTACTATTATGTCAACAGCCAAATGTTTGTCGTTTCGGAGTTATATTTTGTTGAAAATGTTAGTTTTTTTTCAATACTATATAACTCCGAAAGGACAAACATTTGGCTATTGGCGTCATAGTAACTTTTGTTCAGCTCGCTGAGACCTATTTTATGACGTATCACACATGGCTATTGGGCTGAGGTCCAAAGTTGCATTCCTTTGACAGCCATATTATTATTATTTTTTTTAGTTCTTCTGAAAACGGCTCATTATACTCAAGCGGCGTGGCACGTCGTTTCGTCGCCTGTTCTGCGTCGCTAGCAGTCGCGACTAGAGTGGCGCAAGCAACACGTCTTTTGTTATACATGGTGAGCAGAAAAATGCGTGACGACAGTGATTTTAACATTCAGTTCTGCGAGATAATCGAACAATTTCCAGCTCTTTCTTTTTTTATTTGTATGCTTCTTCTGAAGACCGTGTTTTACTTTCGGCAATAGAATGTTGAAACATTCTAGTGACACTTTGAACACTGTTTCCAAACGATCAGGGTATTCGCATAATCTTTCCATCATTTTAAAATATTATTATTATTATTATTATTATTAATACGTTTATTGCACATAAGTAAAAATTACAATGGCAACGCGGCGGACTTAATGCTACAAGCATTTTCTACCAGTCAACCGCAGGAGGTGTATGAAAGTAACTGATAGGCATACTGTAATTTTAGATAAGATAAATACATGAAAAGTACACATAATCTAATAAAATACAATACAATACAATACAATACCATACAATACAATACAATACAATACAATACAATACAATACAATACTATATAATATAATATAATATAACATACTGAAAACCTGTAACAGAAAAATATATACATATAGCTAAATAAGAGAAAAATAAATACATGTTAATAAAAATACAGTGAGGGATGTTGCATGTACACAGCTGAGATCCTCCTATGCTCTTGTGACATTTTCCAAACATGGTGCACCCAATATCTTCGGTGTCTCTGCACATTAATGAGTTGCAGCAAAGCGAGCGCATCTTCGTCATCTGAAGAGGAAGACATGCTGTCACGATAAAGTCAGCCTGTGTAATAAGTCTTTGTGCCGTCTCTTCGCCTCTTTGATATAATTTAAGTCGCATCCGTGCCTTATCTGTTCCACGCCGGCTCTGCGCCTGCGCCGCGCCTTCACCTTCAAGCAAATAGTTAAGTAATTAAATAATTTATTAAAGAATATTTTAGATTTAGAACTAGCCAAAATTGCATTTTTCTAATAAGTATAAGTATTGTATATTAATACTCGCAGTTACATGTTTTAAATTGTAGTTATACCTTATAAACTGATGGACCTATTGTCCCTAAGATACAGGTTTTATACCTAGTTTAGGGGTCATAAGTTCGACTTTAATCATGTCACTATGTACTACAACTAAGTATGATGTTTAAGAAAATATTGTAAGTAAAGTACAAATAAAGAATTATCTTATCTTATCTTACCTTACGCCTTTTCTGTATGTTTCGCGCCATATGATCCTACCAAAGTTATGACTGGGATAAACTAGAATATTTAGTGCGTGTGATATTTTCCGCCACCAGATACCTGATCCGTGTTGAGGAAATGAGACAGTCTCTCCGCATCATCGATCAGTGCCTGAACCAAATGCCGGCCGGTGAGGTGAAGACTGATGACGCCAAGCTCACGCCGCCAAGCCGAGAAGAGATGAAGGTAGGGCCGAGACTTACCCCCTTATTCATAAAAATTTTTAAGCATTGGTTAAGTAAACAACTGATTAAATGTCATGCTATCCTTGACAGATGTCATTGAAATATAAAAGACAACATGACATTTAAACAGTTGTTTACTTATCCAATGCTTAAAACTTTTTATGAATAAGGGGGTTAGTGTTTAAACACACTAGGCCGAAAATACGCGGCCGAAGTTCGGCATGATTACGCCTGCAATGTATTTCAATTACTGATGACACACCATGCCGAAATTACGTCGCGTTATAGCGTACAGCCGAACTTCGGTCGGGCGTAAGTTCAGCAGCGATTCGGGGGCAACGTTTTGTATCATCATCAACCCATCATGTCCCCACCGAGGGGCACGGGTCTCTTCCCTGAGGAAGGTATAGGCCATACTCCACCACGGGGGCCAAGTCCGGATTGGTGGAGGCTTGTAAGACTAGTGGCTGGTCTTACTGTCAGAAGTTTCAAGCCGCCCTAAGGCTTCTGACTTAGCTTAGCGACTGCCATCTATCGACGGCAGCCGGCACCAACTGCTGTGCTGTGTCATATAAACATAAAAACAAATATATAATATATAGAATGTTTTTATGCAAAAATCATTGCAAAAAAAACATAAACACAGAAAACATTTTGCAACACGCACCTACTCAGGAAAAATCTCTTCTTCTGATATTTTTGCAGAGTAGGTGTGTGTTCCAAATGTTTTCAGTGTTAAAAGATACTTTTACAGTATTTACACATGTAAAAACTGCGGATGTAAATAAACTCAAACGTTTACATACAGGCACGTACATCGCTTCTGGCCCCACACTAGGCTACCCTGTGTCGTGGGAACCAGAAACAGTGACATCATAAACATGTAAACATCCAAGACCTGGGGTTTTTTCTTGTCCCCATCCGGGATTATAACCCGTTATAAGCCATCTATCGACGGCAGTCGGCACCAACTGCTTAACGTGCCTTGCGAAGCACGGAATCGCTCGGAAAAATGCCACTAGCGTTGGTCATAGACGGTGACCCATCCATGGACTGAACGCGCCGTATGTTGCTTAACCTTAGTGATCGTTTAAGATCACTCAGGCAGCCCAGGCTACGAGCGATTCAACTTTTGTATAGGGACACCTTATACGCGACCGCGTAATTTCGGCTCTTATCGTGTGTCATATCAGCAGAATGCGTCTTAACGTAAAATCGGCTACGGAACTTCGGTCGCGTATTTTCGGCCTAGTGTGTTTAGACACTTAGGATGGACTAGCACTGCGGTTCTCAAACTTTTTCTGTGACGGAACCGTTTTAGAAGGCGAAATACTTGACGGAGCCCTACAATGCTGCCCTCTTAACGAGAAACACAGTTTTTAAAAACTGATGTTTTCTTTTTATTTTATGTTTCTTGTTTTTATTACGTTGTGTCTTTATTGTGTTTCTGTCGCAATGAGCGTTTTTCCTTTCTTTTTTTTTCTTAGTTCCTTGAGACAATCTAGATGGCGCTATTCGTTTCTACTTAAATATTTGTGATTCGTAGCAATCAATGTCAAAGTTAGTCCACAGATTACTAAACCAGAGAAGGAGCTAGGGTTGCTATTCGGACGAGGTTTCTCGTAATAAAAAATTGAATTCAAACCCACAATCCACAGCAAAGACTCCAAAATATCCAAATAGTAAGTAAGCGCACTTATCACCAAACGACAACAGCATTTTTTTAATCTTTTGATACTAAATTTGACATAAGGAAAAACGCTCATTCTAATAAAATCCTTCTTTCTTTCTTTCCAATAGCCGCTTCAAATTGCTGCGTTTTTAGTTTGAATGCGAAAATAAGCTACTTGGAGGCATTTTTTGCAGTAAAAAAGTAATGGTAGATAAGATCTACGGTAGATCTACAGCCACCATGACTTTTTGTAGCATAGCCAATTAATTGCTAATTTGAAAAATGTAGCATAGCCAATTAATTGCTAAGTTTAATCTCGCCTCCCACAGACATCGATGGAAGCGCTGATTCACCACTTCAAGCTATTCACCCAAGGCTACCAGGTGCCCCCCGGAGCGACCTACACCGCCATAGAAGCCCCTAAAGGCGAATTTGGCGTGTACCTTGTGTCCGATGGTACTTCCAAACCCTATAGGTAAGTCTGTTCCACTAGACTCCAACCCTTTGACGCTTCCAGGTGAGATGGACAAAGATTTATTGTCAAAAAAGTTAAAGATATATTTCAGTCATCATCATCGGTCTCTTCCCTGAGGAAGGTCACTCCACCACGGGGGCCAAGCCCGGATTGGTGGAGGCTTGTAAGACTAGTCTTACTGTCAGAAGTTTTCAAGCCGCCCTAAGGCCTCTGACTTGGCGTAACGACTGCCATCTATCGACGGCAGCCGGCACCAACTGCTTAACGTGCCTTGCGAAGCACGGAACCGCTCGGAAAAAATGCCATTAGCGTAAGTCATAGACTTCGTGATCGTTTAAGATCACTCAGGCAGCCGGGGCTACGAGTAATTGCTATTTATACAAAAAAGTATATAGATAATACTTTTTTCCCACTGTCAAAAAGCCTATTTGTGTAAGCAGCCTATGATATGCGTCCCAATAGGGCACAGGTCTTCTCTCAGAGAGAGAGGGAGAGAGAAAGAGAGAGGGAGCCTTAATAGGCTATTTGACCGATTGCTGATCATCATCTTATATTTTTTGTTGGTGTTCATGGAGTCCTCAGAAAGTGGTCATTTTAAATTCTTTCGTGTATTTCTACTAAAAAAGGCAAACGAAAATTAGCTTTTAAAATAAACCGCCAAAACGCTGTCTTAGGCAATATCATTGAAGTTCCTTCTAAATTCAATGGCAATATGGCGTCGCACAGGAATTATGACGTCACTTGCCAGTAAACCCACCAATGAACTTAAGAAAGAATGAATGACAGACGCCATTTTATGACATGTGACGTCATCATAGAATCGGCCAATCCAGGCCGTTTTCGATACAATGGCGGCAGATACAATAATTATTAAATGTTATGTTGTGTTTTTTTTAGTTGAAATTCCTTAAAGCGGACTTTAAGACTCATAATTCATACGAATACGTATAAATAATACTGTTTTTTTCACACTGTCAAATAGCCTATTGACATCTTTACATTTCAGGTGCAAAATCAAAGCGCCCGGCTTCGCCCATCTGGCGGCACTGGAGAAGATCGGCAAAAACTCCATGCTGGCTGATATTGTGGCCATCATCGGCACTTTGGACGTGGTCTTCGGTGAGATCGACCGATAAGCAGTTTAGGACAAGTGTAAGATGTGTAAAGCTAACTTTGCGGCGGTCTAAATAGATAATCGTTGTACTATACTTGAGCCATTACAAACGTGCGAACTGATTCATAAACATTCAGAAATCAGAAATTTATTTCAACGTAAAGAATTTACATTCTGCTTGTTGAATGTCAATGTACATAAAATTATAATGTTAGCCGCTGCCTTAGGGCCGAATGTAGTGGAGAAAAAGGCAGCAAAAAAAACTCCACTCTGACCATCTTTTCTCAAAACATCTTAAATCTAATACAAAGTTTGGTAGTACGAATGTCCATCTACCTAAGAATGTCAAAATTCAAGACCCATGAGTGCAATCAATACTTGAAATGTCAAACATTATTTGATATTCTTAAACAAGTATGAAAACGCCAATGCTGCGGCCAGTCACACGGACGGCACCCGTTCATTTGTATCAGACCTCTCTCACACACATATAGGAGGCATATCTGGCATATAGGAACTCTCGCTCGCACTTTTATGACTCGCTTCGCACGTTTGTAATGGCTCAAGTATAACACTTTCGTTAGCACTAGGGTAATCAGAGCTGCAAAATTTCTTTGGCGTATTTTTTTTTTTCATTTTAACTCAATAAAAAGTAACATAATTATATTGTAGTAGATGCCACCAAAACCTACAAATACGTTACAATACAATCTTCAGGGGCCAATGAATCTACAATATATGTTACTTTTTATTGAGCCAAAGAAATGGGCTAGTTGCCCTAAAAAATGTAATTAGTCCGTCTTTTAGATTATTCAAAAATAAGGGACACGTATTTTTTTATTTGTAAATTAGACCAAAAATTACAAAGATATAGCCCATTAAAGTTACGTGTGACGTCGCGCCGTGCTGCATTTTTTAGCACGGAGTGACGTCACACGTAACTTTAGTGGGCTATATCTTTGTTATTTTTTTTTTAATCGAAAAAAGAAAAAATACGTGTCCAATATTTTTTTATAATATAAAATACGGACTAAATAGAATTTAATTATTTTGACCCTGGAAACTACCCTATTGTGCCATTTGAGCCATTTTCTGAGAAACGCCCACTAGGCATTATTAGACAAAACATAAAACAAAAAATTACATACAGGCACATACATTGCTTCTGACCCCACACTGGGACACCCTGTGTCGTGGGAACCAGAAACAGCGATATCATAAACATGTGATGTCGTGTGATTTGACGACCTCTGTGGCGCAGTGGTTAGCGCATCTGCCTACCGTGCGAGGGGTCCCGAGTTCGTATCCCGGCTGGGGACAAAAAAAAAAGAATCCCAGGTCTTGGATGTTTACATCTTTG
The DNA here is from genome assembly GCA_947310845.1 of Yponomeuta plumbellus. Taxonomy (NCBI): domain Eukaryota; kingdom Metazoa; phylum Arthropoda; class Insecta; order Lepidoptera; family Yponomeutidae; genus Yponomeuta; species Yponomeuta plumbellus. The sequence continues at coordinate 7,346,959 of OX371221.1, read as the reverse complement.
TGACGTCGCTGTTTCTGGATCCCACGACACAGGGTATCCTAGTGTGGGGCCAGAAGCAATGAATGTGCCTGTATATAAATGTTATGTAATAACTCTTTCGAGCGAAAGTTTTGGAGATCGAATCGCGTACTTTTAGTTCCATAGGGTCATCAACAGTGGAAGCATCAAAGATAATTATGTCAAATGAGTGAAAATATTGGTGTAACAACTGAAGTAAACAACTAAGTTTTATTTGTTACAGTAAAATAGTTTATTATATTTTAATCCGTTGCAATGTTAGCGTTTCCTGGCTATAGGTAGTAAGGAGGCGTGCGTTTTGGGGGCTGGCAGCGACGAAAACTGGCTATCTTTTATTGTGGAAAGATAAATAGAATATTTCGCGAAAATCATTGTGAATTTGTGACAAATTTCCTTGCTCTATCGTTAGTACCTACAGACTCAAATATTCAAATTCAAATATTTTATTCATACAAAGTGTTTACTTTACGAAAGTTCAAGGTGTTAGTTTCACAATTAATAGATTACATGGAGAAGAAACTAACAAAGAAACTCCACATTTTATTCTTCTCAAAACAGTTTTAGCTTAATTAACAAAATTTCAAACTTAAAAGATATTACTCTTGGATGTGTTGAACTCAGTGAATTGTTTTAAGAATATACTAGATAATTATATAAAAACGAAAAACAATCAAGTGCAGTGATAAGACATACACGCATCAGCTCTAAGCTGCTAGAGTGAATCAAATAAAAATCGTAACAATAATTTTCTCTTGCTTACCGGTCGCACTGTACAAGTTACACAGCATAACATAACATAACATTTACATACAGGCACATACATTGCTTCTGGCCCCACACTAGGATACGCTGTGTCGAGGGAACCAGAAACAGCGACGTCACAAACATGTAAACACCTGGGTTTTTTGTCCCCAGCCGGGATTCGAACGTCATCTATGACTTTTTGAAATAACTGGTTATTAACGTTTTTGTAAAAAAACTGGTTTTAGCGGTTTTCATAGAACCGGTTCACATCACTAGAAACAATCGTTAAATCCGGCACGCTGTTTAAAAACAAAGCACGTTTTTGGGATTTCAAGATGGCGTTCTTAAATATTTGTCTTCTTTGGGTCGATTCTGAATTGCTAATTTACACTAAGGAAATACTGAAATAACGTTGTGTCACGCTCTTTTCTTAAGAAATTTGCCGAGACAGCACTACGGTTCAGTGAATAATTACTTAGCGAAATTCTCAATTGGGTATTTGACAAAATATCAAATGAGTTACTTTTAAAACGGAATTTTGTATGAAAATACTTGCTTGTGACGTCATATTTCAGAGCACTCTCTTTATGTTTCATCTGTTTAAAAATTGTAATAACTAGTAAATGATTAAAAGATATACATTTTCCGAAACATTTTGTAATTTTTGTTTTAATCGAGCATCTCAAATAATTTATTGTTGATAGTGTCAAATACCGTATTCAACTCTATTTTATTTTGTTTACATACATTGTTTAATAATATGATTGCTGAGACTGTTTTCATTGAAATCTATTTGGCAACTTGTGATTTACTTACAGTTACCCCAAAATGTCCACAACCGTTAGTGAATAAGCGAATACAACAAATGAACACCTTTGAACATGTAGAAAATGTACATTACTTTTTTTCGTTTTTTATCGTAAGAATAATGAATAAATTATTATAAAGTTAATACTTGTTTCAATTTGTTAAGTTATACTCTACTAACCTTTTAATTTCATTTAAAAAATCTGTGTGCTCATGACCACGAGAGGTTAAAACTCATTGTCAGTAACTAGAGCCGAGTATACCCGATTCAGCGTAACTGACCCACTAGAGCCGAGTATACCAGCATTAGCGCCACTTGATCGATCTGTCAGGATCGTGGCAAGTAGCAGTCTCTGATCCCTACCTACCCCACTGGGATACAGGCGTGAGCTTATGTATGTAGGTAGCGCCACGATTGACTGGAGCCGACTGCCGACCCGAGTACAGCGCCCCTAATTTATACTATGTTCAGGTGGCCAAAATTGTAACTAACTAACTAATTAATTATAAATCCTTTTCCCCAGTTTTACTTTATTTATTCACTTACTAAGATTTATAGATATATTTTCATTAAAATTGAAAGACCGGTTAAAATATTCTCATTTTCTAGGTAAATTTCTTAAATGTTACTACTAAGTTCTCCACTAGCGCCGCTATCAACTGAACAGATAAGATGGTGGCACTGTATATCCGATTCCGCGTCACCAACCGATCAGAGCCGAGTATAGCAAATTCAGTGTCACAGAGTGTAACAGTTTATTTTCGTTCTTTAAGAAAAAGTTCACCTACAGAAAGTTTTATTTCAAATATGCTATGATAACATTTCAATAATGAACCTCAAATCTATAAAAACGGCAAAAAAATATTGTCTGTTGTATGGAAGCCCCCTAAAATATATATTATAAAAATTGAAATATATAATCTATCTCTTTAAACGAACAATTCTTGTATATATGTATGTATATATATAATCAGAATCTCGGAAACGGCTCCAACGATTTTCATTAAATTTTGTAAAGAGGGATTCGGGGGCGATTAATTGATCCAGCTAGGTTTCATTTTAAGAAAACGTCGTTTTAACCGTGTTTTTGGGCAAAGAAATAACTGCTACCCTATAAGAACGTAAATTTCGCAATAATCAGAATCAGTAAGGTTGTCGGAGCCCAGGTGGGAAATAGGACGATACCTTAAGCAAAAGACCCTGGTTCGAGACTTGTGCATGAAGTTTCTCTTTTTTTTTTTCAAGCTCCTTTTTTATGTGAAAAACTATTATTAGGAGCCCTATTATCAACGTACCTAATTCGTATCCAAATATATTTTCTAAAAGAAATACAAAAAAAATCCAATAAACATGATTTACCAAAAAAATACCGAGCAAAGCTCGGTCATCCAGGTACTATATATTTGAGAGGCCTGGCATACTCCCAACAGACATACTAAAAAAACAGAATACAATATTATTGTAGTATTGTATTCAATAATATTATAGCAGCAATAAATTATCTGTGAAAATTTCAACTGTCCATCTATCACGGTTTATGAGATACAGCCTGGTGACAGACGGACGGACGGACAGCGGAGTCTTAGTAATAGGGTTTGTTTTACCCCTTGGGTATGGAACCCGAAAAATTATTAGTATGTAGTGTATTAAAAATAACATTTACGTACAGACACTCGTCATTTTCCCTAATTCGTCAATTTCACCTACATTGCTTCTGGCCCCACACTAGGATACCCTGTGTCGTGGGAACCAGAAACAGCGACGTCACAAACATGTAAACATCCAAGACCTGGATACTAAGATACTAGTCTTAAAAGCCACCAATCCGGACTTGGCCCCCGTGGTGGAGTATGGCCTATACCTTTCTCAGGGAAGAGATCCGTACCCCTCGGTGGGGACATAATGGGTTGATTATGAAGACGGAAGAAATAAAAGACATGAATGAATAAAGACAATCTTTATTATCATATCACTTAACTATGCCTATCTAAAAATTTAAGAAACACTTAATCTCATCTCGTTTGTTAACCTATTGGTTCTGTGGCACCAAGCTAGAGAGAGAACAGGGCAGTTTTTCATTTTTAATTTCATTATATAATAAAAAGGTCAATTTCAAATTCAAGCATCTTTATTTACAAGGAAAACCAAATTTTAGTTTCACAATTAATAACTTGGAGGAAAAGCTAATAACGGAACTAGACATTTAATATTTTCTAAACAGTTTTAATTTCATTAAAAAACTTTCAAACAAAGGGTCGCTTGCACCAAAATCGTTAAACGTGTTTAGATGCTAATTATTTTTAAATGTCACGTGTTTGTCATCAAACCAAATTCACCTTGATCAAACTAAGTAAAACCGACGTGCGTGCATGCAACGACTAATGAATGTCGATGATGCGAAAGTGATTTGTCAGGATCGTGCCAGGTGGCAGTCCCTGGTCTCTGCCTACCCTTCTGGGATACAGGCGTGAGCTTATGTATGTTTATATATAAAGGAAAAAAATATTTTCTTAAGTAAAAATTTTGTTTGAAATAAAAAAAATAATATTATATTCTCCCTATAATTTTATTTGAAGGTCTTATCATACCGTTTTTTCGGCGTAATTAATATGTATGTCTATGCCGTACATTTCTCTTTATGGTACTGACACACGTGCTCATTAGTAGCACGAAAGCATGCTTATATTGAGCAAGTGCTTTACTCCCAATCTTTTATCCTTTATCGTACCAATCGTCTCAGAGCTAGGCTCTCAGACATAAGGACGGATGACATGGCGATATCATAAGGTTTCTTGACTGCTTAACCTTAAAAAACCATAGCCAAAAAATTAAATTATACCAAATTTTTATGAAACCTCTACGAACTGTCTTAGACTATACCATATTCATTTGGGTCTTAGACAAAATGTAAACAACATTTCAGTACTCTTTAGACTATTTTCATTGTCAAAAAAAATTATTTCGGTTTTTACACTAAGAAATAAGTAAAATAGATTAGACAACATCTAATTTACTTTGAAAATTAGTGTAGAAACCGAAATAACATTTTTTTGACAATGAAAATAGTATTAAGAGTACTGAAATGTTGTTTACATTTTGTCTAAGACCCAAATGAATATGGTATAGAGACCAGTGAACGGTTAATAATCGAAACGAATCTGTTATTAACCCTTATAAGTGTTTATTTATGATGAAAACCCCACTAAGTCGAAATAATATGTGAAAATTACTTTTTCGACTTCCGGACCTTAAACCGTCTTTTTATTCCGTAATTTTAACGTCTTCTTCAAGGTGAAGGTATTGTTATGGGGGTTATATTGTCCGGTCCGGTATAAAGTCAGGAAGTCGAAAATGTAGCTAACAAAATTTTCACATATTATTTAGACTCAGTGGGGTTTTCATCTAGGGGTGCGATATTATGTTATCGAATCATTTCGGCTAACAGAAACGTCTCTGCTAACAGATGGTATGTTAACATAATCATTTCTGTTACGGTTACTCAATATAACGAATGGATATATTTTTTTGTCTTAGTCTATCTGGTTGAGTGTGATAGAAAGAGGCAATTGGGTATTTGACAGGATGTCAAATGAGTTACTTTTAAAACGGAATTTCGTATGAAAATACTTGCTTGTGACGTCACATTTCGTCACACACAAGAGCACTCTTTTTATGTTTCATCTATTTAAAAATTGTAATAACTAGTAAATGATTAAAAGGAATACATTTTCCGAAACATTTTGTAATTTTTGTTTTAATCGAACATCTCAAATAATTTATTGTTGATAGTGTCAAATACCGTATTATTCACTTCGGCGAGTTTAACCGAAACCATAATGACATTTTGAAATTGAAATCTGTTAACCTTAGAAATCGGTTTATCGTTTCATACTGTTAACACGTCAAGATGTTAACCGTTTGAAAGGGTTAATCATTATGAACGGGTCCGTTCCTTGCTTGAGACTTGTAACAGGGGTCTCCCCACTGTACAGGAGAAAACTTGAGTGTCACAAGACCACCGCACTTTACTTCACTCGTTTCTGTTGCCGCTGACGATAGATGTCGTTAACGGGCGGCGCGACTCCCAGGTCATCGTCATCGGAGTCATCGCCTGCCTTCCGCCGGCGGTTCTGTGGGAAAACAAGAGATAGATCATTCGCTGCGTCTGTGAAAAAAAACCACATAGCCCGACGCGCCTGCAAAACCCATATTGTGGTAGCTAGCTTGAAACTTAAAATGTAACTATCAGCTATGTATTTACTGAGTAAAAAAGGCGTCGTAATTACGAAATTGATATGTTTATTCCTTCTCCCGAATAGTTAGCATTTCGTCGTTCGTGCGTGCGCGAGTGAGTCAGTGAGTGAGTGAGTGAGAGAATAAGAATAAGAAAACTTTAATGCATGTAAAAGTGTTACATTTTGTGTCCTGGCTCCCAAACTAGGATTCCCTGTGCTATGAGAGTGAGTGAGTGAGTGAGTGAGTGAGTGAGTGAGTGAGGGTGTGTCTGTGTGTGTGTGCTTAGAGGGATCCCGGTAGTTTACCTTGCTAGCCACGGTGGTAATGCCATCGTCGTCCACTATCCAATGGACGGCCTGCGCCAGGTCGAACATCTTCGCGTCGCAGCCATTGTCCAAGGTCGGCATCGGCGCTAAGGAATTAAAAAATAATGATTTATAAAAAAGTCTAAATTAATGATATTCTGAGGTAATCACACTAATATTATAAACGTGAAAGTTTGTGTGTGTGTTTATATGTTTGTCAGTCTTTAGCGCTGAAACGGCTGGACGGATTTTAATAAAATTTGGTATGGAGTTAGCCGATACCCTGGATTAAAACATAGGCTACGTTTTACCGCGGGGAAATATCTTATTCCTACGGGAAAATCGATGAACCGCAGGTAACACCGCGGGGCACAGCTAGTATTACAAATATACACGCACACTGATCATTTGTACAAATGTACTGACCGACCGCTTTTTAATTATTAAGCACTGCCATTTGCCACGATCCTGTCAGATTATTTTATTTAAGTACTAGGGAAAACCCGGCCTCGGTGGGCTAAAATTAAGTAAAATAGAACAATGTCCAAGTAAAGTTCCAAATAAGCTATCCGCAACCAAGGCTGGCGTTTGTTCTAGGTTTAAATAAATTTTCCTATAGTGCGTGTGTTCGTTTATGGCTTCGAATTTAGAACAAACGGCAGCCCTGGTTGCGGATAGCTTATCCAAGACTTTACTTGCAGATCAATCAAAATCAAAATCAAGAATTTATTTCAACGTAAAGAATTTACATTCTGCTTGTTGAATGTCAATGTACATACAGTTATGTATAATGTTAGCCGCTGCCTTGGGGCCGTCTGTAGTGGAGAAAAAGGCAGCGAAAAAAAAACTCCACTCTGACCATCTTTTCTCAAATCACCTTAAAGCTAATACAAATAAAACATACAAAATAATATTAGGTCTTTACCTATGAAATTGCCGTTTTGTATAAAAAAAATTAAACGAATTTTTTTCATGTATTTTTTATTGTATTAATCGAAGTAACTAACAGATGTAGAAACTGCGAGGCTAGTTTATTTCAGTTATTTCCACAGCATTATGTCATATGGTCTGCTACTATGGGGGCGGGCGGCAAATATAGAAACAATTTTTATTCTCCAGAAAAGGGCTATTAGAGGTATTTACAATTTACCTGCCAGACACTCACTACGTGAGTTTTTTAAGGAAATAGGAATTCTTACGCTAGCTTCCCAATATATATTCGATAACATAATGTATGTACGTAAAAACATAACTACATTTAAGCTAAACAGGGATATACATAACGTTAACACAAGAAATCGAAACAAAATTGCCTCATCTAGATTCAGATTAGCCAAGGTAAATACATCATTTGTAGGATATAGTGTACGTTTTTATAACAAAATTCCGGAAAGTATTATATCCCTGCCAGGAAATAAATTTAAATTTGTTATTAAAACTGCGCTGTGTAAAAAGGCATACTACAGAATAGATGACTTTATAGATGATAAAAACCCTTGGCAGTAAACCAATTCCACAACGAGCTAGTTATTGGTATTCTAATAATATATAGGGTTTAATAAATTCCATACATATGTACAGACGCTGTGATTGCATATCAAAACTATGCTATTATTATAGATAACTGACAAGAACTTTATCACACAAGTTTGCCAAAGGCCATGCGAATGGTGGCACGGTGGCCGGGTCGCCTATCTCCCTCTAATATGGTTGAGACTGGTGATGGCTGACCTCTGCGTTACGCTCGTGAACGGGTGCCGTCCGTGTGTCTGGCCGCAGCATTGGTGTTTTATTACCTTTTAAGAATATTAAATGATGTTTGACTTTGCAAGTATTTATTGCACTCATGGATCTTGAGATTCTTGGTATACGAACACTCATACCTAATTTGTATTAGCTTTAAGTTGATTTGAGAAAAGATGGTCCGAGTGGAGTTTTTTTTCGCTGCCTTTTTCTCCACTACAGACGGCCCTAAGGCAGCGGCTAACATTATACATAACTGTATGTACATTGACATTCAACAAGTAGAATGTAAATTCTTTACGTTGAAATAAAATTTTTTGAATTTTGAATTTTGAATTTTGAATCACCCATGCAATCAATGCATCTTTGCCAACGCAGTGGCAGTTTATTGATGCCCTTCTTAAAGAAATCAGCTGGACGGGAGGCAACAAATTCTTCAAAGGCATTTTGTACTGCCTCTCAGGTATTGAATTTTTTTCCCGCCAAGAAGATGTCCAAATTCTGAAAAAAGTAGTAGTCCGTAGGCCCAAGGTCTGGTGATAAGGGCGGATGACGGAGAGATTCCAACCCCAGTTCTTGCAACTTGCAGACCGTCTGCAGTATGAGGTCGCGCGTTGTCGTCCAGGAGCAGCGGAGACGAGCGATTGACCAATGCTGGTTGGAGATAGATAGATAGATAGATAGATTGATAGATAGATAACACTTTATTGCTCAACCATAATACAGAGTTATTGTAATTTCCTTATGTCTAAATGGTACACAATTGGCGGTCTTATCGGTTAGAGCGATCTCTTCCAGGCAACCTTTGGATGGAGAGAATTGCAGGAAGAACATAGTCGGTAGGTGTGGATTTTCGGATGTACATAAATAAAAAAAAATAAAAAATCGAAAATATATTGAATCAGAATCAGAATCAGAAATTTATTTCAACGTAAAGAATTTACATTCTGCTTGTTGAATGTCAATGTACATACAGTTATGTATAATGTTAGAAAAGTAGCAAGGTATAAAGAAGATAAGTAGGTACTTATAAATACGTGATACATGACATGCATATATTTAGATGATAATACATATACGTACAAAATAATAACATACTTATATATTTACAAAATAATAAAATACATATATAACATACAAAATAAATACATACATAATAAATGCAACAGTTTTCCAGTTTAAGAAGTAAGTAAGTAGCGGGATTTTACCAAAGCCTTAAAACAATTCAAGGACTTTGCTTTTCTCACTTCCACGGGCAGGTCGTTCCATAAATGGACTGCCTGAACCGAGAAGGAGGAGCCATAAAATGATGTGGTATGCGATGGAGTTTTAAGAAGAAGGTTTTGGGACGAGCGAAGAGTCAAGCTATGTGAAGAATGAAGAAACTCGTATCGCTCTTTGAGATAGGATGGATTAGATTGGAATAGCTGGGTTGAACAGAATGCAATAGAGGAGAGAAAGAATGTGTGTATTCCGGCGGAGACGAATAGGGAGCCACTTGAGCTTAGTTCTAAATTCAGAGATATGGTCATATTTGCGAAGACCAAATATGAACCGGATGCAGAAGTTTTGGAAGCGCTCAAGCTTATTTAGTTGCTCCTCAGTGAGGTCTAGATAGCAAGTGTCAGCATAGTCGAGAATCGGTAGAAGGATGGAGATGTGCCAGCTTCTCCATCATTGTGTTCAGTTTTTCACAGTACACATCTGCAGTAATGCTCACCCCGTTTGGTAAGAAGCTGTGATGAATCACACCGGCGCTAGACCACCAAACAGTGACCATCAATTTTCTAGGAGTGAGTTTTCGTTTAGGGCATTGTTTAGGTGTTGAACCAGGATCCAACCAACTGGCTGAGCACTTGCGGTTATCAAACAGAATCAATTTTTCATCGCAGGTAACAATGCGGTTAAAAATTCCTTCATTTGTGTATCTGTTGAGCAGTGCAAGGCATGTCTCGACGCGTAATTCGCGCTGGCGATCATTGAGTTTGCGGGGCACCCATTTGTCAAGCTTTTTTACCTTGCCAATTTGACACAAATGGACCAATATTGTTTTGCAGCTAACGTCGAAAGCTGCTGCTAATTCAGCCGTAGATTGTGTATCATCAGCTTTCACAAGCGCTTTTAATTCGTCATTGTCGACCAAAGTCTTCGGACGACGTCGAGGTTCATTTTTCAGGTCGAAATTTCCAGAACGGAAGCGAGCAAACCAATAACAGGTGGTGTGTTGGCTTGTAGTGTTAGCTCCGTAAACGTCGTTGATGTTGCGTGCCGCTTGTGCCGCGTTGCTGCTACAACGGTACTCATATTCCATAATTAGTCGAATTTTTTACGTATCCATGATGACGAAAAAGATTGAAATGCGATGAAAATGTAACACTAATCAATAAACAAATGACTACTTTTGGAAAAAGAATTCCATGTTCTTGAAATAAAATTAATTTTTAATTAGAATTCTTAGCCAAACAAAAATTATTTTGATTTGAAATGGCCAGTACTGCAGAACGGCAATTTCATAGGTAAAGACCTATTATCTTGGATGTGTTGAACACTAGACACATTTATCCGCTGATTTAATTTAATATTAAACTACTATTTAATGCCGTACATCCTTGTCTTCTAAATAATCGTTGATTTTATAATAAGCTTTTTTGCAAAGAGTGTGCTTAACACAATTCTTAAACCGCGATGGAGGTAACTCTAATATATCTTGAGGTATCTTGTTGTAGAACCTTATACATACAGTGCCCCATAAAGGAAGTATTAACTTTTGCAAGTCTAAATCGTGGAAATGACAATTTATGTTTATTCCTAGTATTAACGTTATGATGGCTACCAAGAGTTTCGAAGTCCTTAATATTTTTCCGAACGTACATAATATTTTCATAAATGTATTGGCTTGCAACTGTTAAGATGTTAGTTTCTTTGAAAAAATCTCTTAGCGAGTCCCTACTACCTAGCTTGTAAATAAATCGGATCGCTCTCTTCTGCAAGATGAAGATAGTCTCAATGTCTGCTGCCCGGCCCCATAGTATTATACCATAGGACATAATACTATGGAAGTAACTAAAATAAACAAGCCTAGCAGTTGCAACGTCAGTAAGTTCTCAAATTCTTTTCACGGCATATGCTGCGGAGCTTAGTTTATGTGCCAATTTTATAATAATTTAATAATAATAATAATAATAAGACCCGAAAAAAAATTTCATAACTATTAAATTACACACAGATTATAATAACCTTCTTGGATGCCACGGTGTCCCACACACAATGGCGTTAACAAATTATTCCTTACAGTTCACAATGGACAACTGTGACACGTGATGTGGTGACACCAACGCAACATTGGTGACATTTACTTCATAACGCCATTAATAAAAAAATCATATTTAGGTACATTGGAAATACTTGATAATCCGAATTTTCCGCCTATAAGCTGTCAACTCGGATAGCCTAATTTTTTTGCTCTTTAATTTCATGTCCAATTCGTTCGAGTCTCCCGTGGATCGGTACGAAATTATTAATATAGATAATGTAAAGTCCAGGTGCGCAATACCATGATTACCTTATTAACTTATTCCTGATACACTTACTGGACTTTTTATCGGATGAGTCCGGGACATAAAATAATTAGGTATTTGACAGGATGTCAAATGAGTTACTTTTAAAACGGAACTTTGTATGAAAATACTTGCTTGTGACGTCACATTTCAGAGCACTCTTTTTATGTTTCAGCTATTTAAAAATTGTAATAACTAGTAAAGTCTGTTCGCTATCATAGTGTCACTTTGATATTTACCGCCTCGGCACATGGCGGCTTTTGACAAAAGAAATTAAAGGAAGCCGACGCAGCGCAAACACGCCAGTGAATTTGGCTCGCAGCTCGTCTCATTCTACAATTATGTACATCACGCAATTAAGGAATTAAATCAATCAGTATTTTAGAATGGATTTATAACGAAACGATCCTGCATCACATCACCTATTCTAAATTCCGGTGGAGATGAATATTCTGAGGACACTTCGAGTGATGAAGAGTAGTGTTTTATTTTGTCCTTCATTAGGTATATTGTGTACCATGTTTTTTTCTCTATTTAAAGTGTTTTGGCCGTCTAAGTTGTATTATTGAAATAAATGTTTTTTTACTAAAACCAAGATTGCCTTCGTGTGTACCGACACTATCTAAGCGAACGGACTTTAAAATACATTTTCCGAATCATTTTGTAATTTTTGTTTTAATCGAGCATCTCAAATAATTTATTGTTGATAGTGTCAAATACCGTATTATGTGATGTTACGTTAATCTAATATAAATTGCTGATGGTCACCCTAATATCTTCTATCTTCTTGTCCATTCTGTATACTCACGCTTGTCAGGGAGCGAGATCCTATTGAATAGGTCCATCAGCATATCGACGGCGACGAATGGTCCACGGTAGCACGAAGGTGGTGGCATTTGGGTGCACAAGTGAGCAGCGGCCGGTGGGATCGGGAACGCGCCGCCTGAAAAACGGTATTTTTTAGGGAACCGTAAACTAAAAAATAATAAATAAAATAAAATAATAAACTCACGCCCGTTATCCCCGAAGGGGTAGGCAGAGGCACCAGTCTCTAGAACTGGACCCACGTTTTGCCGAGTTTATTAGGTCCCAAACGTGACAAGTGGCAAGCCTGTCGCCGTTATCCGGGCACAATTTATCAGCGAATGGTGTTGCTGTGCAAACAAATGTACGTAACTAAAAGTCATTGGTACATGCGTGGTTCGAACCCAGACCCTCATGATCGAGAAGCAAGGGTCAACCCCACTACGCCACCACCGCATAATAAAAAAAAAAAAAGAAAAAAACGTCCAAGTGCGAGTCGGACTCGCGCACGAAGGGTTCCGAATCATATTATCAATAAAACGGCAAAAAAAATCACGTTTCTTGTATGGGGGCCCCCTTAAATATTTATCCCCCCCTTCTTCTCTCTTCTAATAAATAAAATTCTCGTGTCACCGTGCGCACTAACCTACTCCACCGAAACGGCTTGAGCGCTTTTGATGAAATTTTATAAATATATTCGGTAGGTCTGAGAATAGGTTGTTATCTATTTTTCATACCCCTATCTGGCAAAACAACGTTTGCGATTTGTTAGTGTAATATAAAATTCTCGTGTCACCGTGTTAGTGCGCATCATCATCAACCCATTATGTCCCCACCAAGGGGCACGGGTCTCTTCCCTGAGGAAGGTATAGGCCATACTCCACCACGGGGGCCAAGTCCGGATTGGTGGAGGCTTCTAAGATTTATGGCTGGTGTTACTGTCAGAAGTTTTCAAGCCGCCCTAAAGCTTGGCTCGGACTTGGCTTAACGACTGCCATCTATCGACGGCAGCCGGCAACAACTGCTTAACGTGCCTTGCGAAGCACGGAACCGCTCGGAAAAATGCCACTAACGTTAGTCGTAGACGGTGACCCATCCTTGCACTTTAATTTTTAGCCCGCCAATTGTACTGCAGTATGTTATTGTCAAATTTCATGTGTAATTCCTGGTTTGCATACAATAAAGAATATTCTTTCTATGTATCTATTCTTACCAGGTATCGGGTGCTCGCCGGGCAGAGGGTTAACTTTGGGCTTGTACGGGATCATCTGGCTGGTGTCGGGACGCGCGATGTCCTTATTCGGATCGTTGTCTCTGCAAACATCGTACATTAGATAGATAGGGATTCATTGTATATGTGTAAGCAGCCTATGTACGTCCCGCTCAAACACACACACACGCACGCACACACACACACACACACACACACACGCACACACACACGCACGCAGTGTGCTTAGAGGACGTCGTGGACTGGAATAGGATGTCATCATCATGATCAACCCATTATGTCCCCACCGAGGGGCACGGGTCTCTTCCCCGAGGAAGATAAGTCAAAGTCAAATATTTTATTCGTAGTACCAAATAGTACAGACAAAATGTTTACTTTATGGACGTAAAGTTAGTCTCACAATTAACAGGTTACGTGGGGAATAAACTAACAATGAAACTCGAAATGTGTTCTTTTCACAACAGTTTTAGCGTCATTAACAAACTTTAAAACTTTTTACCTAAAATTAATTACCCCTGGATGTGAAAATAAAATAAAATAAATAAACTCACGCCCGTTATCCCCGAAGGTGTAGGCAGAGGCACCAGTCTCTAGAACTGGACCCACGTTTTGCCGAGTTTATTAGGTCCCAAACGTGACAAGTGGCAAGCCTGTCGCCGTTATCCGGGCACAATTTATCAGCGAATGGTGTTGCTATACAAACAAATGTACGTAACTAAGTCATTGGTACATGCGTGGTTCGAACCCAGACCCTCATGATCGAGAAGCAAGGGTCAACCCCACTACGCCACCACCGCTTTTTTTGGATGTATTCAACATTGTACACAGTTGTCCTCCAGACTAAATTTAATATTTTGTTTTACCCAAATTATTTACATCTATCTATATATATAAAATTCAAAGTCCTGACTGACTGACTCGCTCATCAACGCCCAGCCCAAGCCGTTTGACCTAGGAAGCTGAAATTTTGCACAGAGGATCTATATATAATGTAGGCAAGGAATAAGAACGGATTTTTTGAAATTCAACCCCTGAGGGGGCCAAAAGGGTTGCCAAAATTTGTATGGGAGGTATAAAAAATGATGTCTGATTTTCTTGAAACTTGAAATAAATACTCTTCAACACAACTAATTGAACACGTGTTTCGCCGTTTTTTCTAAATTTAACCATTAAGGGAGTGAACGGGGTTGCAAAATTTTGAACTAAAGTCCACGCGGACGGAGTCGCGGGCGAAAGCTAGTAGACATTAAAAAAAATTCATTACAAACATAATCGAAATTCACATAATACTTCGTCAAAAATAAAAAAGAATAAAATTAAAAGAATTTGAAGGCAATAACAATAACAATAAAATAATAATAAAAAAAAAAACTCCATCCAAATAAACCGCTCCGAGCCACATCCGAACCAAAAGTCCCCATAATACTGGCCGCGTTACCGCGCTGCATAGCAAGGGAAACACACACACAGGCAGGCACACACACACACACACACACACACACACACACACACACACACACACACACACACACACACACACACACACACACACACACCCTCACACACACACCCTCACACACACACACACACACACACACACACACACACACACACACACACACACACACACACGCACACATACACACGCACACATACACACGCACACGCGCACTGTTTGTACCATTGACTCAATTTCATCGTAACTGTAGTGTGCTTAGAGAACGTTGTGGACTGAAAGAGGATGTGACTAGAATAGGGTAGTTTCCAGGGTCAAAATAATTAAATTCTATTTAGTCCGTATTTTAAACTATAAAAAATATTGGACACGTATTTTTTCTTTTTCCGATTAAACAAAAAATAAAAAAGATATAGCCCATTAAAGTTACGAGTGACGTCACTCCGTGCTAAAAAATGCAGCACGGCGTGACGTCACACGTAACTTTAATGGGCTATATCTTTGTCATTTTTGGTCTATTTTTTACAAATAAAAAAATACGTGGCCCTTATTTTTGAATAATCTAAAAGACGGACTAATTACATTTTTTAGGGCAACTAGCCCATTGACATAATAATGATGCGTTGGTTTGGACATGTGGAGAGGATGAAGGAAGAAAGACTGACGAAGCAAATATATCGAGCGAATGTGAGTGGAGGGGGCGGCAACTCGCCATCCGCCCTTGGCGGATGTATTAGTAAAGGGAAAGATAAAAAGTAACCGAAACCGGGGTGCGTGCATGCAGTGACTAATGAATGTCGATCACAGGTGGCGGTCTCTGCCTACCTCTCTAGGATACAGGCGTGAGCTTATGTAAGTTTTAATGGGTCTAACCAATAACGACCTGAACGAAAGCATTAAAAATTGCTAAATATAAAGTGCCTTCTTCAGCCCGAGAGCAGAATAATACAGGAAAATTGCATATTTTTGGAGGCAAATTATGTACATCATTGAATCTTTGTTTATAACTTCAGAAACATAGAAACAGGAACAGCGACATCACAAACATGTAAACATCCAAGACTTGGGTTGGTTTTTTGTGTCCCCGGCCGGGATTCGAACCCGAGACCTCTCGCACGGTAGGCCGCGTTACTGCTGGGCCACAGAGGCGGTCTACTGCTTAATAAACACACTTACTTCTGTCCCAATATGAAAGCCGCCAATTCGGGAGAAACGCCGGCCAAAGGCCCTCCGAGCGCCCACGATTTGTTAGATATCGATGCCACCTGAAACAAAGTAAGGCCAGGCCGGTTTTTTTTTTTTTTCATTTATTTTTTTAAGTACATTGACAAAGTTACATGATATATTCCCTTCTGCCAAACTGTATCACAGTTTACCGGCAGACACTCTCATTAAATAAAAATCTATTCAAATACATAGCCTAAACATGCTTATTTTAGTTCACAAATATTAATATGTAGGTTTTAGAGTCACGCTGACACTCGGCGCTGACAGGCCAATATGAACTACATCCAGGAGCGTTTTAAAAGAACGCTGTAGAAACCTTTGTATTTTATTCAACTACTAGCTGTGCCCCGCGGTGTTACCCGCGGTTTATTATTGCGGTCTATGTGTCTCTGCCTGTTATGTGTGTTAATGTACTATTATTAATTTTGTTTCTTTGCTTTTTTTAGTGCTGTGACTTGTAGTTAGACGTGTTTTGCTTTGCTTTGTATACGCGTGTGTGTCTTATGTAAATAAATGAATTATCTATCTATCTATCTATCTATGTATTAGGGGAAATAAATTATTAACAATAAAAATAATAACTATTTACATTTTTAGGGATTTTCCCATGGGAATAAGACATTTTCCCCCAGTAAAACGTAGCCTATGTGTTAATCCAGGGCGTCAGCTAACTCCATACGAAATTTTATTAAAATTGCTCCAGTCGCTTAGACGTCAAAGAGTAACAGACATACACACTCACACACTCATCGCCTTTATAATTTTAATGTGATACTGAGAAGAGCCAGCAGTGCTGTACAGAATCAAAGTTATCAACACAACCTCGCTGTAGGACACTTGACTGCGAATATCAAATTCAAATTCAAATATATTTATTGCCGACTAAGTGTAGGTACATAGGTCTTACTTAAGATTAGGACTTAAAACTTAGTCACCTTTTGCAGGTGTTGCAATTTCGTAATCTAGGGATAACCTAATTTATACTACACTAGCTTTCGCCCGCGACTCCGTCCGCGTGGACTTTAGTTCAAAATGTTGCAACCCCGTTCACTCCCGTTAAGGGTTAAATTTAGAAAAACCGTGAAACACGTGTTCAATCAATTGTGTTGAAGAGTATTTATTTCAAGTTTCAAGAAAATCTGACAACATTTTTTTATACCTCCATACAAACTTTAACACCGCCGTTTACCCCTTTAGAGGGTGAGTTTCAAAAAATCCTTTCTTAGTGCTCCCCTAGGCTCCCTAAGGAACTCCCATGCCAAATTTCAACCCCCTAGGTTCAGTAGTTTGGGCTCTGCGTTGATTCTAAGTCAGTCAGTCAGTTTCTCCTTTAATGAGTAAAAGCATTTTTCTGTTAGGAATGCTTGCAGTTTTCTTTTAAAAGTGTTGAAATCCTTTTGCAATTTTATACGCGGTGGGAGTTTGTTATAAATTTTTACACACATATAATATGGACTACAATTTAACATTTTAATTCTTGAGGATGGATTTTAATTCTATCGACCACTGTGCTCGCAACGACCATGTTATGACTGCTTCACACTATGCCGGCGGCACGGCCGGTGGGTTTTTGGCGCGCGGGTATGCCGCCGGGTTATTAAAGCCGCGTTTTCACGGTCTTAGTGCACTCGGACCGAGTGCGCCATGCGAGTTTTTTTTATTTTTTTTTATTTTATTAAAAAACCAACAGCGTTACAGAATATTAAACTTAAGGTAATGTATGCTAAGTAAGGCCAATAACAGGTTTAACTTTTTAAACTGAAAGTATGCTTAACGTAAACTTAAACTAAATAATATGAAGCGGCTCGACCCTGACGAACTGCCGCGGATATGAACAGTCTCAGTCCGGATATGAACTAACCCTTAGCCCCATAAAAGATCATATATATCCACCCGAGCCAAGAAGCGAAGATCATATATACCCACCCGAGCCAAGAAGCGGCGAGGCCGGCAGCATCGGCCCCAAACTATTATTATTATTAACCACTGTAAAACTTATACTTTAACCCATGCTTCTGATTGCCCATTTTAATGTCGTGACGAAAAACCGTCCAATCAAAAGAATTAGTTTACTCGGATGGCGTACTCGGTCCGAGCGCACTAAGACCGTGAAAACGCGGCTTTAGGAAGCCGGCACTTGCCGCTGGCAGCATTGTCTCTGTGGCATCATTTTCAAGGTGTCAGCCGGGAAACCAGTTCGCACCCCCGGTACAACAACGTCACTTATGCAAAAAGCAAATTTTTCAGGAGAGGCATTTAAAAATTTGCCATCCTATCAAATGTGTATACTTGAGGGGTGTAAAAGCAAAGCCGACTCTGTCCATGAAGTGTCAAACTGAGTTATAAATAAGCGAAATTAGGTTTTTTTAGTCAACAGCGGTCATAGAAAAAGTTTGTTTATTTAAGGAATTAAAATAAAGTCTAAGATATTCAATTATCATTTAAAATGCTTATAACATTCGAATACACGCACGTACAAACTAAACTACATTCACAGGTTAAAATATTCAAAAAGTGGACAGAGTTGAGTTTGCTTTTATACCCCTCACTTCATGATTCAAACAAAATAAGTTAACGTGTTTTACCTACAATTAAAACACATATTAAACCACTTACCTGATTCGAAGCCTAAACATAATGAGAGTGACATCCTCTTTTCCCTCTCTTTCCTTTGCCTAACGTGGAGCTATCGCTGTCTCTTTCGCGCACATTGACGTCACCCGCCGCCAGGTAGGGCGAGCCTTGCTCGGTTCCGAGCTGCGAGCGTTGTGTCATTGTTCATTATTGAGTGCCAGGCAGCACTGACGGTAGGCTTCGAATCAGGTAAGTGGTTTAATATGTGTTTTAATTGTAGGTAAAACACGTTAATTAAACCCATGTACCGTGATTCGAAGCCTAAACATAATGAGACGTGTTTATTATCGCCTGGCGGAAGACGCCAATGTGACAGATGTGCGGGTATAGGTAACCTACTAGTAGTAATCAGAGTAGGTAGATGCCTAGTTAGTAAATCATACTAACTAAGATTATTGCGCATAAGAAGGTGCTTATATGGTATATAATTTGTTCTATTGATTTGATAATAATATGGGTAGTGGGTTCATGGTATACCATGAAAGAGACAGATATTTGGAACGAGGTTAAATTAAACAAATAAATGTTTCATATGGCAATATCATTCTGTTTATTGATCAGCAAGTATAGCAAACTGCAGAAAATTTAGAACTCATAGCCAGAAAGTAAATAACGATCGGATCAATCATATTTAAGTAATCGGAATGAAATAACATAGTATTGATCTTATCCGTAAACATAAGTCCTAAATACTAGAACATGGGGTTTGTTATGTTACCCTGGTAACAAAATCAACAGTTTATTTGAAACAAAAATAACAGAGTTTAATAAATCTTAAACTGGATCAAATAACTTCAAAATTGGATTGCACTGTGATGACAAAACTTGTTTTCTGTAAAACTTAGCGAAGGTGTTGCCAGATCGCCAGTTACCACGCGAGAGTATTTCCTCCAAGGGACAGTTATTTATCCAGCTGCTTGATGCGACTGCACCTCTGACGCTGCCAGGTGTCGCTTTCACACCAGCCTCTGTCAGCACCGACTTCACCCATCTGGCGATGATGTTTCTAGATGCCGGTCTTGGCTCACCACATGCTGTTATAAATAGATTTGTCTTCTTCGCCTCCTCGCGTCTTTGACTTGATAAAGTTTTGACTTTATTTATCCAAAATACTGGGTCCAAGGCTTGATTGTCCTGGTTGCGCAGCAATTTCCAACCCGATTGTCGGTAGTCAAACGAATCCGTTTTGGATCCGAATTCAGGCCAGAATATGATGGAATTTTCCTCCATGCGGCAGTGTTCGTCATTTACGTGTAATAAAGTTAGATCATGTACCCTGCGCCCAGAGCAGAGAAGAAGTAACGTAGCTGTGTATCTTGAAGCGTCATATAAGCTGTTTGTGTTCGTGCTGCGCGATCCTAAGTGTGATAGCACTGTATTTATGTCCCATGTTGGAGTTTTCTGCGCTCTAGGCTTCTGCAGTGCGATGGCCTTTAATGCCTGTTTCACGACACTGTGTGCACTTAGGCCCGACGAGGTGGTACTACAGAGGGTCGCAACCACCGATTTGTGAAGTAGTATTGTATTGTAGGCGAGTTTAGCTCGTAAGTGAAGGTCAATTAAGAATTTACCTAGGTCAGCTCCGGAAGGATTTGTGACATTAACCTTATTACTCTTTGCCCATTGGACCCATCGAGCCCACGCTGGCTTATATGTTTTTAGTGTCGACTGTCTCCATCCTGACTTAAGTAAGGCTTCTTGTTCTGGGGACCAGTCGGTGAGATCCCTCGACCACCCCCACATCTCCAGACTTCTAGAGTCATCATGTCGACCTTCGGAGGAGGGTGTCCCGTCGTTGCATCTACTAAGGCTTCGCGTGGATTCCATATCGTGTGAGGGGGACTGATGGCCCTTTGCTTCAGGTCCGGGCGCCAGAATACACGCTCCCAGCGGGGAACCACTATGAGAAATATTCCCAGTGAGTCGTTCAGTTGATTCAGTACTCTCGGGATTAAGCAAGGTGGTGGGAACACCCAAGCGAGGTGAAACCGCCATGGATGTGAAAAAGCGTTGTGCATCATTGCTTCTGTATCGTGTGGATCCATCGTGCAATAGTTCTGAACTACGTGCGCTATCTTCGAGGCAAACAGGTCTATTGTGGGGACACCCCACTTTGCAAATATTATGCCTGTTGCAGATGGAAGAAGATGCCACTCGGGCGAAGCCATGTTCCGAGAAAGGTGGTCCGCATCGCTGTTGTAAATCCCTGGGATGTGGTGGACTATCAAGCTGATGTTGTGGATGTCTAGTAATTTGTATATATTGTAGGTTATGTTCATGAGTGCCTGAGATCTTGTACCTCCTTCGTTTCGAATGTACGCTACTACAGTAGCATTGTCGGTTTGTAGCAAGACAGTTTTGCCATGTATCGTTGGTGTCGTCACTTCTAGAACCTTGAGGACAGCAAGAAGCTCTTTCTGGTTGCAATGAAGACTTTTCTCGGTTTTTGACCAAGCTCCCGATAGGTTCAGGTTGTCGAGACGAGCTCCCCATGCTATGTCTGCAGCATCTGTGGTCAGGAAGTGCCGAGGTGGTGGTATGTGCAGTGCAGACACCTTTTGGCAATTTTTGTGCCACCACTTCATTTCCGATAATGCTAGTGGTGGTATGGGAAATTTCTGATTTGTTTCTGGCAGCGTGTTGCTGTGTCTTTGTATTTGACGATAATTTAGTCTGCCTCTTGGCACCGTGAAGCTTGCAAAATTTAAAATACCCATTACAGTCTGTACTTCGGATTGGTTGGCTTGCTTGTGGATAAGTAGGTTTGCTAATATATTTCGTATCTTCGAAACCTTTTTGCACGGCAGCGTTTTTGTATTTAACCAGGGGTCCCAGAGGATGCCCAAGTACTCTAGACATTTTTTGTGGTTTTAGAGCTGATTTCGGAAAGTTCACCTGCCAACCCAGTAGAGTAAACAAGTTTACAGCCATATTTATGTGCTCCTGTAAGGTTGATCGGCATTGGTGAGCCAATAAGAAATCGTCGAGGTACACTAGAACTCTGATGCCCTTGTTTCTCAGGATTTGCGCAATCCATGATGTTATTGAAGCAAAGACACCCGGGGCCGAGCTTAGGCCGAATGGCAGGCAAGTCATTTCCAAAAGTTCGTCTTGATATATTAGGCGTAGAAAGCGTCTGTGTTTTGTTTCTATGGGTACATGAAAGTACGCTTGGCTTATATCGATTTTCGCTAACCAGTCGAACCCTTGGAGAAAGTCGGGAACTTGAAACATTGTGATGAGTCGAAACTTTGAGGTGTGAACATATTTGTTCAGTGTTTTTAGATTGAAGATCGGTCTTAGAGATCCATCGGTTTTGGGGCGAAGAAACATAGTTGATAGGAAACTGGGCGTTGCTGCCGCAGATTCTAGAATACCCTCTTTTTTCATACGTGTAATTATCCGAGTCATTTCTGTTGTTGAAGGTATGACCTTTTGTCTTGCTAAGTTTGGCATTAGTAATGGAGGTTTTCGGATGAAAGGAATGCGGTATCCTTGAATAATTCGTTGTATATGAGTTGGTGCACCCATTTTGGTCCAAATTTTTACAAAATGCCTCAGTTGACCCGCCCGAAAGGGATTGGCGTCAATATTTTTGCCTTTTATTGCGTGAGTCGCGAAAGGAAGGCGATGCTTGGCGTTTTCGCGAAGCTTGACCTCTGCCAGGGTTAGACTTGTGCCCCCCCTTCCTCCACGATTATGAGATGGTCGTGTGAAATGTGTGGGAGGTTTTCGGCTTGAGTTATCATTGTCTTGCGCAGACCAATGACCATGACCGCGACATTGATACCTATGGTTCATATTCGAGTGAAAACTACCCTGCGTGGGAGTTTCGTACCTTTGATAGCCTTGCGCAGGCTTGTATGATTGCATCCCCTGCGCGGGTCGGTGCTGTCGTTCATTCGTAAGGATACTGGCTTGCGCAGCCGGTTTATTTTGCGATTTTGGCCAAAACGTTTTTCGCACGCCGCCTGCTTTTTCTAAAGCTGTAGTGAGTTTTTCGGCACTAAAAAGGTGTGTACATGATGGAGGAATTTTCCTCAGAGTGCTTTTCACGAGGGGATCTTTCACTGAAGATAAAATCCCATCCCGTCTCTGTTCTATAGCATCGGCTCTGTGGCCGCAAATCATTTGTAAGATGTCATTTGATATTTTAGTATATTCACCCTTGGTGAAGATGTCATAAAATTTTTCTCTAACGTTTTCGAGACAAAATTCTTCTGGATTGCGCATCCATGACAAGAAAACTCGGACCCCTTCTTGGAAGGCGGCCTGTTGTTTTAAGGACGCGAGTGTCAACGCCGCGTAAGACTTTTCCTTGAACACTAGGTGGCGCAAATTGTCGTAGGCTTTAATTTCCTCGTTCGTCTCGAGTTCTACGTAACCAGGCATGGTACCATAATTTTTCTGAACCTCAGCGTATCTTATTTCCGACCAGTCGGCGCTCTCAAACCTTTGCAGTTCTATCAGTTTATCTAGGAACTCTTGAGAGGTCTTAGGGTTCGCCGGCGTTTTAAGAGACGTGCCAAAGTTAATACTGAAGTCATTCGTAGTTTCACTGTCGAAACTTGTCACGCACGCCTCGTCGTGATAAATTTCGCCAGATTCGCACAAATCCACTACATCGTCGTTTGGTTCACATTCATCACATTGCCTTACATCGCGGCGTCTTGCCTGGTTACGTAACTGGCTTACCTCGCTAGCCAATTTTTCCAGCAATTCGTCTCGACGGGAATCCTCACAGCGGCGTTCACGCCTAAATTTTTGCCGTCGCCGCGTGGTCTTCTTTTTAGCCGACGAAGAAGAGTCTGACGACGAGGAAGAAGATGACGAGGAAGACTCTGAGATATGTTGGCTGCGCGCCGAAGTTTTTACAGACCGTGTTTTGGCCGCCGCCGTGGGCGGTTTCGCAGCCGCACGCTTTGTATTTTCGTCACTCATTATTGGAAACTAACCACGGATTCACTAATTAATCAATCGCACAATAATTTCTCACTTCGTTCTGCTGGAACAAAAGTATTTCCTCGAAACGGCGGCCGCCGTTAGGTGGAAATAGCAAAGATAAGCACCTACCCTACAATGGGGAAAAATTTCAACGATAATTTTTCTACTTAACGAAAATTATTACTTATTTCTTGTATCGAACGGAAACTCCGTTGACCTATTCAATGAAAATTCAAAGCTCCAAAAATTTATTTCACTAGCAATCTAGCTAAGAAAAAATTTTATAGGCATGAAAAATAAAATTACCAAAGATTTTAAAAAATAGCTTGGTAGCAAATAAAGGAAAGAATTCTTACTCCTCGTGGCACGGTGCGACGACGTTCTTCTCAGCGGAGGAGACGACCGTCCACGGTGGGGAAAAAGACGCCAATGACACAACGCTCGCAGCTCGGAAACGAGCAAGGCTCGCCCTACCTGGCGGCGGGTGACGTCAATGTGCGCGAAAGAGACAGCGATAGCTCCACGTTAGGCAAAGGAAAGAGAGGGAAAAGAGGATGTCACTCTCATTATGTTTAGGCTTCGAATCACGGTACAGGGGTTTAATATATAATATCTTTACTATGTGCTACGTATAATTGTATAAATGAATAAAATAAAATATCCCAAATTATTGTAGTTAGAAATTTTCTGTATACTCAGCTCATTTTGGCCAATTTTTCATAAGTGACGTTATTGCAACGGGGGTGCTAGTAGTGTGGTACGGTTTGTTTTCCTAGTTCTTATCAATGGACAAGGAAGCTGTTGACATCAAACTTGTAAAAGTTGACTCAAAAGAAAAGGAAATTGGGTATTTGACAGGATGTCAAATGAGTCACTTTTAAAACGGAATTTTGTATGAAAATACTTGCTTGTGACGTCACTTTTCAGAGCACTCTTTTTACGTTTCATCTATTTAAAAATTGTAATAACTAGTAAATGATTAAAAGAGATACATTTTCCGACACATTTCGTAATTTTTGTTTTAATCGATCATATTAAACAATTTATTGTTGATAGTGTCAAATACCGTATTTTGGGTGGGAACTGTCGCCGTCTCACCGCGCAACCCGCCGGCTCGGCTTAATTACCCGCCGGCATAGTGTGTAGGAGCCTTTACACCGATATTTTAACACAGCGAGCAGGCTCGATGGGAGCATGCTCACTGCGAATGCTCGATTGCACAGCGAGCATTTGGACAGTACCCACCTTAAGAGTTACGATTTTATGAGGACATATGATTTTATAAATATTTTTTTCTAAAATTACCTATAATTCCGTATTTACAGCCTCATAACTTTTTTAGTTATGTTTGTAAGTACCAAATTTTTTATATTTTTTTAATTTATTAAGTGACCTTGCCAGTATCCCAAAATTTTTTGACTGTCCATGCGCCGGATACCCTGTATAAACAAAGAACTTACCTCAGTGTAACCAATGGACTTCAACTCGGCAATACTGCAAGGATACAAATCAAGAAACTTGTATCGGTCGACGAGTTGCGCTGTCTCCTTACCCTCGAATTCTTTGATCTGTAAAAGAATAGAATAGATGTCATCATCATCATCATCATCATCATTCAGCCACAAGAAGTCTACTGCTGGACATAGGCCTCCTCCATGGATTTCTAAACGGACCGGTTGGAAGCGGCTTGCATCCAGCGTCTTCCCGCCACTTGGATGAGATCGTCTGTCCATCTTGTGGCTGGTCGTCCTACGCTGCGCTTGCCGATGTGTGGTCTCCATTCGAGCACTTTTCGTCCCCATCGGCCATCAGTTCTGCGTGCTATGTGCCCCGCCCTCTGCCAATTCAACTTACTCATCCGGTGGGCTATGTCGACGACTTTCGTTTGTCTATGGACCTCAGAATAGATGTATTACTATCTAAGTTATCATCAACCCATTATGTCCCCACCGAGGGGCACGGGTCTCCTCCCTGAGGAAGGTATAGGCCATACTCCACCACGGAGGCCAAGTCCGGGATGGTGGAGGCTTGTAAGACTAGTGGCTGGTCTTACTGTCAGAAGTTTTCAAGGCCTCTGACTCTGACATTCGTTCACTCATTGATGCATAATTGGACGTAGTTTTGCTAAAAGGTTCCAACATGGTCATTTTTTAGTTAAATATACCAAAATGATCGCTATTATCTATATTTTAAGAATAAAGGATGCGATCATAGCGATCCGATGAGTATGTTCAAAGTTATGTCACATGGCAGTCCAACCCACATGTATGGATTGTATGGAGAGCGTAGATCAGCTTAAACCTAAAAACTCAAATATCTCAAAACTTACTTTGTGTGGGTTGGAACCTGTCTGCTAAACTACGCTCAATAGGCTATTTGACCGATTTCTGAAAGCCATCTCATATTGTTTGTTGGTGTTCATGGAGTCCTCAGAAAGTGGTCATTTTAAATTCTTTCAACACATCCAAGATATTATTTTGTAAGTTTGAAAGTTTGTAATTTAGGCTAAAACTGTTTTGAAAAGAATAAATGTAGTGTTCCTTTGTTAGTTTCTTCTCCATGTAACCTGTTAATTGTGAAACTAACAACTTTGACGTTCATAAAGTAAATGTTCACTTTTTATTATAAAATATTTGACTTTGACTTTGACTTCTCTTTCGTGTGTTTCTTCTAAAAAAGGCAAACGAAAATTTACTTTTCAAAGAAGCCGCCAAAACGCTATCTTAGGCAATATGGCGTCGCACAGGAATTATGACGTGTCTTCCTGATAAACTAACCAATGAACGTAAGAAAGAATGAATGACAGACGCCATTTTTACTGCCATGTGACGTCATCATAGAATCGGCCAATCCAGGCCGTTTTCGATACAACGGCGGCAGACACAAATTATCAAATTTTATCTTGTGTTTAAAATATTGACGACCTCTGTGGCGTAGTGATCAGCGCATCTTAGCGCGCTTACTATGCGAGAGGTCCCGGGTTCGATCCCCGGCTGGAGAAAGAAAAAAAAACCTCCAGGTCTTGGATGTTTACATGTTTGTGACGTCGCTGTTTCTGGTTCCCACGACACAGGGTATCCTAGTGTGGGGCCAGAAGCAATGTATGTGCCTGTATGTAAATGTTATGTTAAATGTTATGTTATGTTAAAAATAAAATATAAATTTACACGAATTCGTATAAATAATACTGTTTTTTTTCACACTGTCAAATAGTTCTCCACTCAATTTCCTTGCTTCCTCCACCACTTCTTGTCTGGTCACCTACTTTCTCAAGGACGGCCTGTCTCCGCTTCTCAACCTTGACGATGGAGACCAGATCCCCTATATTGGACTCGAACTCCAAGAACCGGTTCCAGATGTCCACACTGCTCTCAGGCTGGAGACTGCCCGAAGACAGGACTCGCTCGAACAGGACGCGGGTGTTATTGTCCTCTGTCAGACAAAGATATTACAATTCGATATTTGACACGATCAACAATAAAAAATTATTTGATACTACTATGCTAGATTAAAAAAAAAATACGAAATATTTCGGAAAATGTATCTGTTTTGAGCTAAGCGTCCACCGCATCGGAATCGGAGCGTACGCACCGTACGGGCCGTCGGCATTTACAAAATGCCGAAACGGTGCGTCCACTACATTCGGATTTGCCGTCGGCAGTATCGGTATTTTCAAGCGTCGCAAACACGTCAGTGTGCTTAGTGCGAGTTTTTTTTAACTACCCGATCGCGTTAACGTAAACTCATATTCTATAGGAGTGACAAAGCGCGCCAGCTAGTTGTCTCTCTGTCACTCCTATACAAATTGCAAACGCTCTCGCTATCGAAAGTGAATGAAAAAACTCGCACTAAGGGCCCTGAACTCGAAGCGATCGGTATTCGAATGGCGCGTCGGCTGCGGATGACGTCATCGGAGGGAATATCGCACTCCGAAGCAGAAATGCCGATCCAGTGCACGCAGTACCATAGAAATCAATACAAAGCACCAAATCCGTCCGCTCCGTATGGAGCGGTTCCGATGCAGTGGACGCTTAGCTTTAGGGTCTGTTTCACAATCTGCAGATAAATTTCCTAAGCTATCCGCAACCAGGGCTGCCGTTTGTTCTAAATTTGAAGCCATAAACGAACACACGCAATACAGGAAAATTTATTTAAATTTAGAACAAACGGCAGCCCTGGTTGCGGATAGCTTATTTGGAACTTTATTTGAACATTGTGAAACTGGGGCTTAATGTGATTTAAGAAAAGATGGTCAGAGTGGAGTTTTTTTTTCGCTGCCTTTTTCTCCACTACATTCGGCCCCAAGGCAGCGGCTAACATTAATATTATAAGTACATTGACATTCACGAAACAATGTAAATTGTTACTTTGAAATGAATTTCTGATTTCTGTTGAGTATCAACTTTAAGCAGGAAGATCCAATTTTTTTCAACTCTTCAAACGGGTCCCAGTTATACGACCATTTCTTTCGTGAATTTTTAAATATTTCTTTACAACCATTTCTTTTTATTATTTTAGTCGTTACCAAATAACGTTTTCTATTCTATTCATAGATCAATTGGGTAAATATTAGACTCATCATCAACCCATTATGTCCCCACCGAGGGGCACGGGTCTCTTCCCTGAGGAAGGTATAGGCCATACTCCACCACGGGGGCCAAGTCCGGATTGGTTTAGGCTTGTAAGACTAGTGGCTGGTCTTACTGTCAGAAGTTTTCAAGCCGCCCTAAGGCCTCTGACTTGGCTTAACGACTGCCATCTATCGACGGCAGCCGGCACCAACTGCTTAACGTGCCTTGCGAAGCACGGAACCGCTCGGAAAAATGCCACTAGCGTTAGTCATAGACGGTGACCCATCCATGGACTGGACGCGCCGTATGTTGCTTAACCTTCGTGATCGTTTAAGATCACTCAGGAAGCCCAGGCTACGAGCGAAGAATATTAGACTATTCTAATCTATTAATTTATTTTGTTCCAAAAAAATAAAAGTAATCTAGAGTGGATGACGTAATTTTAAAATTACAGTTCAAAAATAATAGGACACAACCTAGGAAAAAATCTGAAAATTGTGTAAAAAGATTTACACGGCACAGCAGCTGTAAGTGCAGGTTTCCTCACCGTTCAAATGCGACAGGTAGTCGATGTAGCACAGGACATACTCCGGAATGTGCGAGAACTTCTTCAAGCCCAACTCGAAGATCCGAAAGGCGATGTTCTTGTCTTTAGAGCAATAATACTCCATCAGGGCGGCAGCCACGAAGACGTGATAGCGGGAACTGTGAAAGGACGGTAGAAATGGTAGAAAAGTAGAAATTGTGCAAAATGCTGTTCTATAAAATTTTGAATTTTAAAAATTTTTTCATACTGGCACATACATTGCATTGAATCGCTCGAAGCCCCGGCCGCCTGAGTGATCTAAAACGATCACGAAGGTTAAGCAACGTAGGGCGCGTTCAGTGGGTCACCGTCTATGACTAACGCTAGTGGCATTTTTCCGAGCGGTCCCGTGCTTCGCAAGGCACGTTAAGCAGTTGGTGCCGGCTGCCGTCGATAGATGGCAGTCGTTAAGCCAAGTCGGAGGCCTTAGGGCGGCTTGAAAACTTCTGACAGTAAGACCAGCCACTAGTCTGACAAGCCTCCTCCAATCCGGACTTGGCCCCCGTGGTGGAGTATGGCCTGTACCTTCCTCAGGGAAGAGACCCGTGCCCCTCGGTGGGGACATAATGGGTTGATGATGATGATTAAATCTAATCAACCCGTAAGTACAGCCAACAGTTGAGCATAAGCCTCTTCTCTTTCACGCCAACCCTATTCACTTACTATACTATTCGTTCACTTTCAAATATTAAAATCACTGATCAAAATAAATAACAAGTCAGAAATCTCGATTTCGAGGGATTTCGCATGTACGAGTACAAAACCGAGCTTATCTCTGTAAGAGATCGCCAATCTGCTGTGCTGATTAGGCTTCGCCATTTGATAATGAATGAATTATGAATAAGTGAATGAACGAACAAATGAACATCCGCCTTTGCACGTAATTTCTATCACAAACTAGTTATTTATGTAACCTCCTCAGTCCCGTGTCGACAAAATAACAAAAGAAAACTATTGTAATTTTCCAGGTCGGGACTGAGGTTAAGTTATATGTAGATTTATGTGATTTCATCTTGCCTGAATTTTCAGTATAACGCTCCTTTCTTTAGGGATGAAGGCCTTACCACAGAATACATAATAGTACAGGTACAGAAGATTCACTCCGCAAAATCAATTGAAGAAAAAGGGACTCTAGCAGCGATACAATTAGGTGCAATTCAGATCGCACGGCGCTAAAAAAGCTACGTTATATTCACCTACACGTTGCCTCTCTTTCTACCGCGTAACTCTTACCTCTTCTGGCGCCTGAACTCTTTCCTATTTTCCAACCCGGCGCGGTCGCCGCATGTACTTACGCGTTCGATACCGACACGCCTAGTGAAACAGGCCTGGCCTTACCAATAAAGCTTGTAATTGAGGCAGATATTAAAGTTTTAATTTTAATTACAAAATATAATTTAATGCAAGTAAAGAGATAGTGGCCGTCCAACCTATCGAATCGTTTAGCTTTTCGTTTAGGGTTCGAAAACCCGATCCTAACAGCGTCTTAGTACGAGTGCATTAATTAATTATATGTTTTTACTTGTGTAAATACTGTGTCTTTATGTTGTATTGTTCATTCACAATTTTATCGTCACCTGATAATGAGCCTATCGATCCAATATTAGCTTGTTGGTCTGATGATAAAATGATATCCGCGGTCTAGGAAGAGCAGTATTACATTTACAATAAACGACAGTTGAGGTACCTAATAGCGACTATAATGGAATAGGTACGAAGTGATGAAAACTGGGTATCTGACAAATTCACGTAACTTGGTGGTTGAAATTAATTCCGCGAATCCACGATGGGCACTAGTGGCGTGGTTTTTATCGCGTGGTAATAGTTCCCAAACTTTCTCTGAGACAAGGTCTGGGTCATACAGTGTGATATTAATTTTAATTACAAAATATAATTTAATGCAAGTAAAGAGATAGTGGCCGTCCAACCTATCGAATCGTTTAGCTTTGTGTCCCTGTAGCGTTAATGTAATAACTTAAATAATCCAAGTAATAACTTAAATAACTAAATAACAAAGCTAAAAATTATATTTTACTAAAATAAAGATTAGGATTTAAAGTTAAAACTAATATCTACAATTAATTAAACCTATACTTAGAACCTATTAAATTGTGAACCTATTGACAAAGTCGATGATTCGTTACCGACTTATCGATAACAAATGTACAACTATCCATAAGCTACATTTATCGACTGCGTGTACATCTCTAGCAATTAGGAGCGCTATGAGCCGTTTTCAGAAGCACTAAAAAAAAAACGGCTCATTGTTCCTATAAACCTGAGAGCATGAGACTCTCTTCCCCTCTCCTCCCTCGTTCCACAGACATGCGATGGTGCTCGGAGGCGCCGCTAGGTGGCGTTAGCTGTCGCTCGCTGACATGTTATGTTTTTTTTGTGCAATAAAATTCACTTCAAGGCAAGTTCATTAGTACATTACTAGACGTTTGAGTGAACGTTTATATTTCTTCCAGTAGAGTGTCACTTCGTCGACGTCGGAAATATGCGCTATCCTACTCAAAATACTATGAGTTTTAATGGAACACATAAGTAAGTTTGATATTTCGAGTTAATGAAAACAACACGCACCCGTCACGAGTCACTTGCGCACTCTTCTAAAGTTCTCACTAAATTTTTAGTTTATACACAGATAACTAACGAGGATAGTAACGCGCTCAGGTGTTACTGGATAGAACAATAGAAACCAATTCTATTTTGATTCTAATTGAAAGGCAACTAGAACCGTACTATACCGTAAAACGTACTAAAGCAAGTGGCGCTTACACGTTTCTACAAAAGCACTCTCCTGAAGAAAGAAAGAAAGAAAGTATAACAACAACAACATTACCGTGGATCCTCCCTAGCCCTCTTGAACACCGTCCGGGCAGACTTGATGCCCTCCGCTCTCCTGGCAAACTTCATGTACTGGACATACGCCAAAGTCGGGTCTATGTCTTCCATGTCCAGATACCGGGTGTAGACTTGATGCACCTGGTAATAAAGCGGGATTATTATATAGGGAGACCCCTTAAAAATTTAACGTAACAATTTATTTTTAAAATGAATCAAGAATATGCAACAAATCGCTCGAGCTCCAATCGCTCGTTGCTGCGAAGGTTAAGCAACATAGGGCGCGTTCAGTGCATGGATAGGTGACAGTCTATGACTAAAGCTAGTGGCATTTTTTCGAGCGGTTCCGTGCTTCGCAATGCACGTTAAGCAGTTGGTGCCGGCTGCCGTCGATAGATGGCAGTCGTTAAGCCAAGTCATAGGCCTCAGGGTGGCTTGAAAACTTCTGACAGTAAGACCAGCCACTAGTCTTACAAACCTCCACCAATCCGGACTTGGCCCCCGTGGTGGAGTATGGCCTACACCTTCCTCAGGGAAGAGACCCGTGCCCCTTGGTGGGGACATAATGGGTTGATGATGATGATGATGATGATGATAGGTTTTAGGGCGGCTTGGAAACTTCTGACATTAAGACCAGCCACTTGGTGGAGTACGGCCTATACCTTCCTCAGGGAAGAGACCCGTGCCCCTTGGTGGGGACATAACGGGTTCATGACGAAGACCCCTACCGGTACACTTACAGGATTAATGAATAACCGTTCGGAACTCTAAAAATACCTTATTATAGTGCAACCGGCTTTCCTCGTAGTCGGCATGGGCGAAGTGTAATAATGTGGACTGCTGCAGAGGTCCACTGGTCGCCCGCTCGTAAATCGCCGCGGCCTCGTCCGAAAACAGTCGGGCGGCCGCCGCGTCCTGTGGGAAGAGATATTTATTTCACTATGTCGTTAAGGATGGCAGTCGTTAAGCCAAGTCAGAGGCCTTGGGGCGGCTATTAAAGCGGCTTGAAAACTTCTGACAGTAAGACCAACCACTAGTCTTACAAGCCTCCAACAAACCGGACCCGTGGCCCCCGTGGTGGAGTATGGCCTATACCTTCATCAGGGAAGATACCCGTGGCCCTCGGTGGGGACATATCCCCACCGAGGGCCACGGGTATCTTCCCTGAGACAATGGGTTGATGATGATGATTCTAGATATTCCTGGATGGATTGGAATACACTCTGGAAGGACAGCACTTTCTGACTAGAATTTTACTATCTTTAGACTCACCCCCTTCTCCTGCAGAAGTTTAGCGCTGTGATCCAGGAACTGGGCGGCCTGGTGCCAGACGTCTGGATGATGGGCCAGACACAGGAGGCACTGCTCTATGGCGAACATCACCCTTCGGGCGACCAGCGCCGTGTCTTCGGAGCGCAGGGGGTTACCGCGCTCCCAGGCTATGTACTTTTTCCAAAGGTCCACCTGGACGAAGGGAACACGTTGAATTTGGTCTCAGTTTAGCAATGAAGAAAGAGTGGAAGAAAGGTAGAAAGGGAGTTTGGAAGAATTCAAGAACGGCGGTTTGGAAGGAAGGAAGAATGAAAGAAAGGTAGAATGGAAGATAGGAAGTTTGGAAGAATGAAAGAAAGGTAGAATGGAAGATAGGAAGTTTGGAAGAATGCAAGGAAGGAAGTTTGGAAGGAAGAACGGGAGAATGAAAGAAACGTAGAAGGGAAGATAGTTTGGGAAAAAGTAAGAAAGGAAGTTTGGAAGAATGCAAGAAAGGAAGAAAGGTAGAAAGGAAGTTTGGAAGAAAGTTAAGAAGGAAGAATGGAAGAAACGCTTTGTCAGGATCGTGTCAATCGACAAGCCTTGCCCCAGTAAAAAAAACTAACAAAGTAATGTAGCCATTTATTTTATTCTATTTGTATTTCTATTATTTGCAATAGACTCACGTGTAACGAGGTAATCGCCTCGTTGCTTTTTTTTTTCATTTTCGGCCATCTACTATACCAAATTTAACTATTTTATGACATTCGCCGCAGTGTTCGGACGTATTTGGCACAGATATTCCTCAGCCTCCAAACTAAGTGGACGTAAACGTCATCATTCTACATTTTATTATCGTTACTACACGTCTGTTAGTACGTTACCGGATTGCTCTAGTCTCCTTAGATACCTAAATCTACCTAGATGTAAGTGTTCCTGCCTTCTTTTATACACCTAATGTATTTTTATTGCTATTTTTAGACCTTAGTTAAGATTTGTTTGTACAGCAACACCATTCGCTGATAAATTGTGCCCGGATAACGGCGACAGGCTTGCCACTTGTCACGTTTGGGACGTAATAAACTCGGCAAAACGTGGGTCCAGTTCTAGAGACTGGTGCCTCTGCCTACCCCTTCGGGGATAACGGGCGTGAGTTTTTTTTTTTTTTTTAGTTAAGATACCCTCATTTTTATTGTTTTCAGGTGCCTTTATTTTACCATATTATAAATAAATCGAACTTCTATCGTGCCCCGGGATACCCCTCTTTTACTACGGATCGCACCCCTACCTAACCCTCGTGCGACACACGAACGCCAAAATACCTGCTTCATCTCCTCTCGGTCCACGGTGGGCGGGGTGGCGGGCATGTTCCGATTTAAGCCCCGAGTGACGGTCTCCAGCTCTTTGGACACGCGGCGGGCATTCATATAGTCGCGGGAACGCTCCATCGCCATTCGCTCGGCTGAGAGAAAGGTTAGTCATAAGATGATGATTAAAATTAAGTAGCGGTGGTGGCGTAGTGGGGTTGACCCTTGCTTCTCGATCATGAGGGTCTGGGTTCGAACCACGCATGTACCAATGACTTTTAGTTACGTACATTTGTTTGTACAGCAACACCATTCGCTGATAAATTGTGCCCGGATAACGGCGACAGGCTTGCCACTTGTCACGTTTGGGACCTAATAAACTCGGCAAAACGTGGGTCCAGTTCTAGAGACTGGTGCCTCTGCCTACCCCTTCGGGGATAACGGGCGTGAGTTTATTATTATTATTAAAATTATTGTGAATGTTAATGAAATATTGCCCTTGTCGTCGGAGAGGATTTTTAAAAAACAAGACAAGTGTTCAACACGATGTTCATTTGGTTAATTTGGTATTTAAATAGACAAAAATCCTTTAATTAAAGATCCAACTATTATAGTCCTCTACCAATCCGGACTTGGCCCCCGTGGTGGAGTATGGCCTATACCTTCCTCAGGGAAGAGACCCGTGCCCCTCGGTGGAGACATAATGGGTTGATGATGAATAGTTATGAACAAATTGTAACTCCCACACTAGGCACAGCCGGGTGTCGTGGAAGTCGGGTAGAATAAGCAAAATCTTTATTAGCACCGGTTGACAGAACGAGACAAAATCGGGTGTCGAGTCATAGGTGTAAACAAAATATAGTGCTACTAGGCCGAGCCTGTATTAATACAAATGTACGACTCAGAACGTGGTTTGACACTATCAACAAAAAAATATTTCATATGCTCAATTAAAACAAAAATTACAAAATTATTCGGAAAATGTATCTGTTTTAATCATTTACTAGTTATTACAATTTTTAAATAGATGAAACATAAAAAGAGTGATCTGAAATGTGACGTCATAAGCAAGTATTTTCATACAAAATTCCGTTTTAAAAGTAACATTTGACATTTTGTCAAATACGCAATTCCAAATTGAATAGGTTATTTGACAGTATGAAAAAAAGTAATACCTATTCGTATAAATAAACAGAAATAAAACCGCTTTGAGGCACTTCAACTAAAAAAATGGATTATTTATCCAAAAATGCAAAAACGACCTGGATTGGCCGAATCTATGATGACGTCAAAGGTGAGTAAATATGGCGTCTATCGTTCATGTCGTTCTTACGATCATTCGTTTTGTTTACTGACTAGAGACGTCAAGATTCCTGTGCGACGCCATATTGCCCAAAATAGTGTTTTGGCGATTTATTTTAAAAGTTAATTTTTGTTTCCATTTTTCTTAGAAGAAATAAACGAAAGAATTTAAAATTGAGCACTCAATGAACACCAACAAAAAATCTGAAACCTGTCAAATGGACATAAATTATACTCATAAATTAAAGACTAAGTTATTCTATAAAATATAAACACAAACATTCACATACAGGCACATACATACATTGCTTCTGGCCCCACACTAGGATACCCTGTGGCGCAGCGGATAGCGCACCTGCCTACCGAGCGAAAGGTCCCGGGCTCAATTCCCGGCTGGGGATAACAAAAAAAACCCCAGGTCTTGCATGTTTACATGTTTGTGATGTCGCTGTATCCGGTTCCGAAGGCATAGGGTATCCTAGTGTGGGGCCAGAAGCAATGTATATGCCTGTATGTAAATGTTTATGTTTAATTACAAAACCTCACCAATAATAGGGTTGATGCTTTGTTCGAAAGCGATGTAGTCTTTCCATAGCGTCTCTATGCCGATAATTGGTGTGATCACAGCTCTTTGGTAAACCTGCAATCAAATTGAATATAAGGACAATCAAAGGACGAGTGATTCCTGAGTGCCAGAGTGCTTATACTGAGTTTTTTCCTTCACTTTCGATAGCGAGAGCGTTTGCAATTTGTATAGGAGTGACAAAGCGCGCCACCTAGTTGTCTCTTTGTCACTCCTATGCAAATCGCAAACGCTCTCGCTATCGAAAGTGAATGAAAAAACTCAGTATACGCACTCAGATCGCTCGTAGCCCAGGCTGCCTGAGTCATCTTAAAGACGTGAGTTTAAGCAGCATAGGGCGCGTTCAGTGCAAGGATGGGTGACCGTTATGTGACTAACGCTAGCGGCATCTTTCCGAGCGGTTCCGTGCTTCGCGAGGCACGTTAAGCAGTTGGTGCCGATAGATGGCAGTCGTTAAGCCAAGTCAGAGGCCTTAGGGCGGCTTGAAAACTTCTGACGGTAAGACTAGCCACTGGTCTTACAAGCTTCCACCAGACTTGGCCCCCGGACTTAGCCCCCGTGGTGGGGTGTGGCCTATACCTTCCTCCGGGAAGAGACCCGTGCCCCTCGGTGGGGACATAATGGGTTGATAATGATGTCGCTGTTTCTGGTTCCCACGACACGAACCGCCGGCGGGTCCAATGTAAACTAAGGCGCATTCCGTTAGGCCCCGTAGACTGGCCGGCGGGTCGTTCTTGCAAGTGCACTTTGAATCGTATTTTGAAGATGATGAAGACGAAGAGTGGTCTATACCACAGTTGTATGAGCCTGTTTTATTCGTTGAAAACTGTGATAAATTCAAATATTACTTTAAGGGTCTATTTTACAATCTGCAGATAAAGTTCCGGATAAGCTATCCACAACCAGAGCTGCCGTTTGTTCTAAATTTGAAGCCATAAACGAACACACGCAATATAGGAAAAATTATTTAAATTTAGAACAAACGGAAGCCCTGGTTGCGGATAGCTTATCTGGAATTTTATTTGAACATTGTGAAACAGGGGCTAAGAATAACTAACCTAGCTGTGAAACAAAAAGGGCTTGATAAATACGAACCTTCCTGACAGCGGAAATCTTCTGGTTCTCAGCGTAAGAGCCGACCGCGTCGACGCTCTTCAAAAAAGTGACGTAGTCGTTCCAAATGGGGTAGGCGTGGATGTCCATGCCTATCTTCTCCAGGGCGAAGTCGTAGGCCTGCGCCATCTTCTCCCTGCGAGAGAGATGACCGACGATAACGGATGTGAAGTTTTCAGTATCAACACAAAAATCTGGGATATGCTGCCGTCGATAGATGGCAGTCGTTAAGCAAGTCAGAGGCCTTCTGACAGTAAGACCGTGGCATTTTTCCGAGCGGTTCCGTGCAAGGCACGTTAAGCAGTTGGTGCCGACTACCGCCGATAAATGGCGTCGTTAAGCCAAGGTCAGGGGCCTTAGGGCGGCTTGAAAACTTCTGAAAGACCAGCCACTAGTCTTACAAGGCTCCAAATCCGGACTTGGCCCCCGTGGAGGAGTACAGCCTATACCTTCCTCAGGGAATAGACTGTGCCCCTCGGTGGAGACATAAAGGGTTGGTGATGAATGCTGCGTCTACCAAACCACTACCAAATACCAAACTGTAGGGTAACCACTAAAATCTGGGATGAGGTCAAACATTATTCATTCGGGCGGCCGCTGGACTAAGGTAGCCACTGAGTGATGGCCAAGAACGGGTCTACGGTCGGTGGGCAGACCACCAGCCCGATGGGCCGACGACATTGTGAAAGCGGCTGGGAGACATTGGACGAGAATAGCACTGGGCTTGTAAGACTAGTGGCTGGTCTTACCGTGGCATTTTTCCGAGCGGTTGCGTGCTTCGCAAGGCACGTTAAGCAGTTGGCGCCGGCTGCTGTCGACAGATGGCAGTCGCTAAGCCAAGTCAGAGGCCTTAGGCCGGCTTGAAAACTTCTGACAGTAAGACCACTCACTAGTCTTACCAGCCTCCACCAATCCGGAATTGGCCCCCGTGGTGGAGTATGGCCTATACCTTCCTCAGGACCCGTGAGAAGAGAAAGACGAGAAGAAGAGAAGAGACCCGTGCTCCTCGGTGGGGACATAATGGGTTGATGATGAAACAGTTTTCATATTTTTCTCTGTATTTGTCTTCTTCTTTGTCGTTTCGCTCTTGGCAGAGCGGTCGTGGTCACATTGAGGCGTCCACATCGGCGGTAGAGGCGGACACAGCTCTCCGCACGATCTCCCGCCATCTCTCCCTGTTGGCGGACTGTCTGGCGCAGTCAGTTACGCGGTTTCCTACAGCCGCTTTCACTTGGTCCGTCCAGCGCATGGGTGACCTGCCGCGCAATCTGGTTCCCTCCACCTTTCCCTGCACGACCAGCCGCTCTATGGAATCGTCATCTCGCCTGGAGACATGCCCAAAGTACTGCAATATGCGAGACTGTACTACGACTGACAGACGCTGCGTGATGCCGAGCTCCTGGAGTATGGATACGTTGGTGCGGAACTCCGCCCATGATATCCCGAGCATCTTCCTCCAGCACCACATCTCCAGAGCATCTATCTTACCCTTTTCCAACTCGCGTACCGTCCACGTCTCCGCTGCGTAAAGAAAAATGGGGAATACCAGCGTACGCACGAGCCTGACCTTGGTGGCTTTAGTAATGTTGCGATTCCTCCACACTTTCCTTAACTTCTCCATCGCGGTTCTGGTTATGGCCATACGTCGTTTCACTTCATCCACGCAGCCGCCATTGCTTGAGATCAAAGCCCCGAGATAAACGTAGGTCTGAACCACGTCGCAGTTCGCAATCTGTGTGACTTCGGGCGAGTTGTTGTTGACGCGATCCACGATCATAACTTTGGTCTTAGATCGGTTTATCCTTAATCCAAACGTAAGGCTCACGCGTTCCATTCTGAGAAGCAATTCCTCCATATGGTCAGCACTACTCGCAAATAAGGTGGTGTCATCTGCA
This sequence comes from Yponomeuta plumbellus, assembly GCA_947310845.1. NCBI lineage: Eukaryota > Metazoa > Arthropoda > Insecta > Lepidoptera > Yponomeutidae > Yponomeuta > Yponomeuta plumbellus. Next base: position 7,307,797 of record OX371221.1, on the reverse strand, counting down.
TACCGCAGGTTCGCAATTTTATATCCGCCAATCGCAGCACCATCGGTCCAGTCCTCAAGAGTGATTCGCATAACAAGCTCGGTGTAGATATTAAAAAGTAAGGGTGATATTATGCATCCCTGTCGTACGCCTGCACTTGGATGGAAGCCATCTGAGAGGAGGCCATCTGTCCGTACTGAAGCTGTACCTCCCTCGTAGAGCTCTCTGAGCAGGTGCACGAGATGTTGTGGTGTGCCCATGTCCAATAGTGTTTTCCACAACGTTGGCCATTTCACCGAGTCAAATGCTTTGGAGAAATCGACAAAGCATATATAAGTCGGCTTGTTGAACTCTCGAGCCTTCTCAATGATTTGACGAACGATGAGGATTTGTTCCCGGGTTCCCTTTCCTTTCACAAAACCGGCCTGCTCTGGTGCAATTTCTTTAGACAGATATGCTTTAAGTCGCTCGTTGATGATGTGCAGCATTATTTTGCTAGCGTGCGTTATGAGAGCAATGAGTCGAAAGTTGCTACACTTCTTTGTGGAACCCTTTTTATGAAGTGGGATGAATATTGTGTGAGTCCATTCAGAGGGCCATTTGCCTGTGTACCATATCTTGTTGCAGATGATGTGGAAGATGTTAACGCCACGCTCTCCCAATGCCCGTATAATTTCTATTGGGATCTCATCTTTCCCCGTGGCTTTACCATTCTTAAGATGTTTAATAGCGGCTCTTACTTCTGACTCAAGGATATCCGGCTCAATCATATCGCGTGCAGGCTCCGTAGGTGCGAAATCTCGCGACTGAGGGTCCTGGAACAAGGACTGACAGTAATCTCTCCAAACACCCGAAATTTGGTCCAGCTCAGTGACTACTTGGCCATTCTGATCTTCGATAGCCCAAGTCCTGGATGGCAGCGTTTTCGTAATGAGGCGAATCTTATGATACAGGTCTCTTGACTCATACCTGCCCGCATGAGCCTCAATTTCCTTACACATAGTGCGCAGATAGTTGTTATGATCTTGTCTGCATTTCGTTTGTATATGTGCTGACATTTTATTGAGATCCTTGACATCGGCTCCCACTGCTTTCATCTTCCGGCGTTTCTCCACGAGCTCAAAGGTACCATCAGTCATCCAGTGCTGTCTTTTGCGGGTTGTAATTCGCGGTGCAGTTTCAGAGACAGTTGAAGTGATGAGTGTTTTAGCTCGGTCCCATAGTGCATCCGGTGTTTCGTTGACAATATCCGCCTCAGACCACTGCGGCCAGTCATGGTCGACAACAGAGCGGAACCTCGAAACGTCTTTCACCTCCAACCTCTTCGGCTTTTGATTGGTTCTAGCTGCTGTTAGCTTGAGCCTTAGTTTGGAGATCAAAAGTTGGTGGTCAGACCCACAATCAGCTCCAGGCAGCGTATGGGCGTTAGTCACAGATGACCTCCATCGCGACCGAGTCATGATGTAGTCTATTTGGTTGCGAGTTTTCCCATCGGGTGATACCCAAGTGTACAGTCTGCGCGGGTGATTTTGAAAAAAGCTATTGACAATAAGGAGGTCGTTTTCTGAAGCGAATTGTATTAAGCGTTCACCTCGTTCATTTCGCTTGCCGAGCCCAAATCTTCCCGCACATTTGCCCAGCTGATGAGCGTTTTCCCCGATTTTAGCGTTCAAGTCTCCTAGGATGACCAATAACTCCCTATTGGGAACCTTCGCTATTGTAGATTGTAATTCCGAGTAAAACTTCTCAATTGTGTCGTCACTTGCAGCAGACGTAGGAGCATATACTTGTACAATGTTGAGATTCATTGGTGAGGCTTTTAACTTGATGCTGATAATCCGATCGCTTACCGGCTCGTATCCCATCACACATTTTTCCTGGTGTGCAGGTATTAAAAAAGCCACCCCGTTGCTGCTGGTAACGCCGTTGCCAGAAAAGTAAATGACGTGGTGGTCTGTCATTAAATGTCCGCTGCCTTTCCAGTGTGTTTCGCTTAGACCACAGATGTTCACACCGACTCTAACCACTTCTCGTTCCAACACAGCAAGTTTCCCAGGTTGGTTCAAGCCACGCACATTCCAAGTGCCTATCGTCTGGAGGCGTCGTAGCTTGATGGAGTTTCCAGTAGTAGAATTTCCATGGTGGGCCTGGTCTCCTACCTCACCATGGCCGGTAGCCAACTTCACACCGCGCGCCCCGGACGCAGCGCGGCGCCGGTCGCTAATCGGTTCGCAAGGCGATCGTGTCTCATTTACTTGTACTCTCATTGTGACTTTCTTGGGAATATAGCCGCAGTGGTTTCCCCTTCCTTCGGCCTTCTGCGCCAGACGTTTTAGAGATGATTTAAATCTCAAGGCCGCTGAAGCCTCTTCTGCCCAGTTGCCCGAGCAGGTAAGTGGGTATCCCGCCACAGCTCGGTCGCCATTGCCTCGTCAGTTATCCAGCAGGGGGCACCACGGCAGCTGGAGAGCCGCCGTACCTAGGATCGCCTACGAACGTCCAGGTCGTGCAGGTGAGGTTGACATTTGGAGCTGACCAGGTGTTATTGTCATTCTCTCCCTTACCCCCAATACTCTACGTATTTGTAGTAGACGATATTTATTACTTGCCAAATTTCATGTTCTAAGTCGACGGGAACTACTCTTTTCATTTTGAATCCCTTGAGTATCGAAATGTACGTTTTTCTGCGGCATAAAGAGCCAGTTTCCGAATTGAGACTTTCGCTGAGTAACCACTTAACTCTAGTGCTGTCTCGTCAAGTTTCTCACAAAAGAGCGTGACAGAACGTTACTTAACACGTTCCCCGAGTGCGTATACTGAGTTTTTCATTCACTTGCGATAGCGAGAGCGTTTGCGATTTGCATAGGAGTGACAAAGAGACAACTATGTGGCGCGCTTTGTCACTCCTATACAAATTGCAAACGCTCTCGCTATCGGAAGTGAAGGAAAAAACTCAGTATAAGCACTCTGTTCAGTGCACCATGTATAGGACACGCTAGGCAAGCCCACCGAGTCCGTGTACCATATCTGGTACACAATCAAGGGTTGGCCTAGTGTTTCTAACTTTGTTGGACTTGTGGTTATGTTTGTTAAAGTAAGGGGGACTTGTGAGTAAACCATCAGGTTACTATTTGTACATAGTGTTATTTATCATTATGGACATATAGACTTGACAAAAGCTTTTGTATGGGGACTGTAAACGTGTTAAGTATTTACTTGGTGAAATTCTCAATTCAGAAGTCGGCCGAAATGGCAGTATCTTTTTTTCTTTCTATTATAATAGATTTTGAAATTTGACGTCACAAAATTTAGCACGCTTCACACCCCCATGTCACACAATATCACACTTCGTCGACCCCTTAGGGGGCCATCCATAAATTACGTCACACGTTAAGGGGCAGGTCGACGATGTGTGATATTGTGTGACAAGGGAGTGGAAGGGGTCCTACATTTCGTGACGACACATTTGAAAAGCTATTATAATCTAAGTGTAAGAACTGATGTTTTAATTTAACAATTTATATATTTATAAATTATTAAATTAAAACATCAGTTCTCAGTCAACTCTCATTCAATCAACAAATTGCAAAATATGTCACGAAACAAGGGAGGGGTCATCATCAACCCATTATGTCCCCACCGAGGGGCACGGGTCTCTCCCCGGAAGAAGGTATAGGCCATACTCCACCACGGGGGCCAAGTCCGGATTGGTGGAAGCTTGTAAGACTAGTGGCTGGTCTTACTGTCAGAAGTTTTCAAGCCGCCCTGCGGCCTCTGACTTGGCTTAACCGGCACCAACTCGGAAAAATGTCACTAGCGTTAGTCATGGACGGTGACCCATCCATGGACTGAACGCACCATATGTTGCTTGACATTAGTGATCGTTTAAGATCACTCAGGCAGCCGTGCTACGAGCTAGGGAGAGGGAGTCTCACAAATGTGACCAGCTGTGACAAGGACGGGAGGAGGGGTAAAAAAATCAAGAAATTCGTGTGACGTAATTTATGGATGGCCCCTAACGTGTGACGTCATTAAATAAATTCCATAAATTTTATGGATGGCCCGACCATTTCAACTGAAGCAAACAAACATCACATTGAAATCGCTCCAATTCGAGAAGCACGACGCCACAGACTGACACACCTATAGCAAGGGGTCACAACACCCCTTGTTTGGAGAACGGTAAGGGCCTTTCTCCACTGCTCCGGTCCGGCAAACGTTAATTACCGGTCCGATTTAGAAACACACAAGAATACTAATAAGCTTCTCCACTACTCCGGCATCCGGTTTTTAACGGTCCGATAATTTGCTAGATCGCAACGGTATTTTACCGGTCCGAAGTGATCGACGTACAAAAACAATACACGTTTTTGCACCGCGCATACAACCAAAATATATTCCCATACTATTTTATTTACATTAATAGAATATGTGGAAAACGTCCCCTGCCTCATAGAAAAATCGCGGAATTTTAATAAAGGACTGCGTCACGTCCATTGCCGATTATAGTCGGATGTAGTGGAGAAGCATAGTCCGGCATCCGATATTTTTCTCATGACTGATTCCGGTTCCGATGCCGGACCGGAGCGGTGGAAAAAGGGCCTTACACCGCGGGTTGCTTGAAACTTAAGTTTAATCACTGACTCTAGGTAGGTAGGGCCAGTGAATTTTTTTGTTACATGCTCTGAAGTTCAGATGTTAGAAATTTATTGCAATGTAAATAATTTACATTCTGTTTGTTGTATGTCAATGTACATACACTTATGTATAATGTTAGCCGCTGCAGCCTTGGGGCCGAGTGTAGTGGAGAAAAAGGCAGCGAAAGTAAATCAATCGTCAAGTCTATCAGTAGCTTTATCCCCCTAAGTAAACTAACAAGGTCAGGGCTTAGGAGATCAAATGAAAAAATTAGACACTCAGCTTTCCTCGAGACATTTTACTGAAGTAAAATAGCTATCCATAAAAATATTTACACTCCCAAAAAAGATACTACCTACCAACTCATCATTCTGACACACACACACATACACACGCACGCACACACACACACTTTTCACTTCTTTTGTTCATTTTATTATTACTATTGTTTACTTTTTATTTCCCTTTTTATGTTACAAATGCCTCGCATCACAACCGTGTAAACTTATGTCTGTAAAACAATGTTTCTCTCCCACGAGACAGGCTCTGCCTAGTGTGGGAGTCAGCAACTGTCCAAATAAATCTGTCAAAATAATGTAGCAAATCGTTGCCTTACTTTCTCAAACTTGTTGCTTAAAAAAATGCAGCAAACTCTTTATCTCAAAAAATGCGTCTATCCAAAAAAAGATTAATAGATATCTTAGTTTTACTTATACTCGTATTTATAGCATAGTCCACATCTAATCAATTATTTCTCCAATCTATTTCTCTCCTGAAAAGTTGTGTTTTTTAAGATACGAGTTTGAGAAAGAAAAGCAAAGAAATGACAAATGTAACAAACCATTTGTAATTTGACATAACGTCCCTTAGCTTGTAACACCACTTAAGTCATTTTTACCAACTTTACAGGCGACGAAAAAAAGTCTCTGTTTAAAATCTTTTTTGTTATTACCTACTTAATAAATACCCTACTTACCGGTTAAGATTAATGATTTATACTTATTGTGATGATTTACTTTGTTTTTACTCTTATTTTATGACCTTAGGTGTGTTGACTGATATTTTATTAGGTTTAGGATAGGATTTAGATTTCTAATTACGGCATCTTACTGGCTGAAATCTATATCAATTGACCAATGGTTAGGACTCGCAATGAGCAGCTCCATCTAATGGCATTAAAATGTGAAAACCGCCAATTTTCGACTTGAGCGGTGTTGTAAGCTAAGGGACGATATGTAATTAAACAGCATTTTTTTCTATATAAATTTTAAAAAAAAACGTACTTGTAAGTTGGCAGCAACGATTTGGTTTCCTTCACGTAGTTGAGATACAGCCGCCAAAGTTCGATGTTGAGGATCTTCATCAGACAGCGCTGGAACAGCTGCGCAGGCGCATCAAGGCAAGGCGAATTTTAATTAACAAGATTGATCCCGTCACTAGGTTGTCTGGAAGAAATTGCTGTTAGCGATAAGGCCGTCCATTGTAGGTACTTTTCTATCTCTTGTTCTTGTGAGGAGTAAAGAATATTTTAATCTTATCTTAATAACTTTTGAAATAAAACTTTTATAAGCACAAGACATCATTAATTTTCTACTAGAGGATTTATTTATTACACCTTAAAAAAAACTACATTACAAACACAATCAAAATTCTCGTAAAGCTTCGTCAAAAATAACATGAAGAATTTTTTTATAATAATTTTTTCTACTTATATTTATTTAGTATTTCATTTAATTATACATTTTGTCTTATATTCAACTCGGTTGCAGGTTTGTTAAAGAACTATGGTCACACCAATTATCGGCATAGAGACGCTATGGAAATACTACATCGCTTACGAACAAAGCATCAACCCTATTAGGGGTGAGATTTTGTAATTATTTATTTATTACGAACATAAACTTGTCATGTGTGATGTTACTTTGAATGACAGAATAGACAATAACATGTTTATTTCATCTATGTACTTAATTTAAATTTGGTCTTAATAGTATTTGAAGCCTCAATTTGAGCAAAGAATATGCCTTTTTTCTAGAAGTTTCTAGAAGCTACACTTAAAAATAACGTTTTATTTAAAGTAAACATTTAGATAAACAAATTTAAATATGTGTGTATGTTGTGTGAATAGGGGTGTGTGTGTGTGTAGGTGTATGTCCGGGTGTAATAAATTATCTTATCGTTTGTACCATTAACTTAACTTCATTATAACTGAATAGTGTGCTTAGAAAGAGGAGAGTGAAGAGGATGAGGTGGCTAGTATAATGATGATGATGATTCAATAATGTTACAGCGACATATCACTATAATCCTTTTATTTCCATGATAATTTCAGTTCCACTTTAAGTTTAAGTTATAAGTCTTATATTCCTATATCGTATTATTTCATCGTTATACCATACCAGGGCCGGATTTAGAGGTCCAGAGGCCTCGGGGCAACAAAGGAACAAAATGAATAATTTTTTTCAGTCGAGTTTTTCAATAAATAATTTATTGTGAAACCAAGTAGATTAGTATTTAACAAACTCATTTTTTCTTTAATTTGAAAGATTTTTTTTTCGAAGTCCTATTGTGGGGGGGGGGGGGGGCGTTTGTGGAGGCTTTCGCGCCGGTTGCCCTCCCCTAAATCCGGCCCTGTATCATACCGCGGTCTGTGGCGGTCGCGGGGTAGGGTGGATTTACAATCCTGTCGAAAATTCACGTTGAGGGGATAAAAAAATAAATATTGCTCGAGAATCGTAACTTTTTTACATTTACATGCTTTAAATATACCTGTTTTATAATGCGCTTTAACTCAAACATACTCAAAATCAATAGATTTTTAGTAATAAAATGAACACTGCTATAAAAATCATCACCGTCTGTGAAAAAAATTGCTATTCTTGACGTTTACCGGCAAAAAGTCGAATACCCGACGTAGGAACTAGATTTTAATTCATTATTTACGTTTATCCATATTGTATATAACTTTATAGAAAAGAAAATAATAATTTCTTCGTAAGATAAATGATCAATTAATTAACAAAATTTTAGCATCGATATTCGTCAACACCGTCACGGCAATATCAAAGTGAAGGTAGTTCTGTATGCGTTGCATTTACGTGGCCAGCGATACCCTGATCTGCTTCCTCAGTTCAATAGCAAACTCCGAAGCGAGTCGCACGTGCATAACACGCTCTCCGAGAGCAAAGATTTTGTTGCGAGTGTCCAAAAAAGTTGATTAGACAAAGTTCCCGTCATTACCGTCAGACTGTGGTTCAAGGTAAGTACATAAAATAGCATTAACATTAATTTCAATAAGATCTTGATGTAAGTGAAGATGCTAAAGAAAATAGCGGTATCTTATTATTGATATTACTTTTTTAGAAAAAAATCACGTAATGTTCGAATCGTCATCACCATACGCATCATCACCGTTTACAAATGATGTGCGGATCCCCAACCCGCATGCCCAGCGTGGGGATTATGTGATTATGGATTACCCCCAATGATGGCACGACCAAGGAAATGGCCCCCAGTTCCCAGCCGCCTCGCTATTGCATAGCAGGGGCTGCTAAGAATCACCGGGCTACCTCAGGCTGCCACAAACAATGGACCCTGGCAACGTTCAATGGGCGCACTCTGAGGCTTGACCATCATCTAGCGCAGTTGGAAGTGGAGTTAGAGAACATTAAATGGCATGTTCTGGGGTTATGTGAAGTCCGTAGAGAGGGGGATGACACCGTAACCCTAGACTCGGGCCATATTCTCTACTTTCTCGAGGGTGATAAAACATCCCAGGGTGGCGTAGGTTTCCTCGTCAATAAGGCCATCTCTAACAACGTTGAAGAAATCTCTAGTGTGTCGACCAGAGTAGCGTACCTTATCCTTCGGCTGTCCAAGCGTTACAGCATGAAGGTCATTCAGGTTTACGCACCGACCTCAACACACTAGGATGATGAAGTGGAGGATATGTACGAAGACATTTCCAAAGCCTTACATAACACCACGAAGGCTCACTTCAACGTTGTCATGGGGGACTTTAACGGCAAGGTGGGAACCCAGATTGGCAACAAGTCCCGAATAGGCCCGCATGGTTATGGAGTCAGGAATCACAGGGGGCAAATGCTTCTGTTTCTTCAAGAAACAGCCTCATCAAGGGAGGTGGACATGGCAAAGCCCCGACACTGTGACTTAAAATGAGATCGACTTCATCATGACGGATAGCAACCACGTGTTCAGAGATGTCTCAGTGATCAACAGGTTCAATGCCGGATCCAATCACTGACTTTGTGGACTATGAGAAGGCCTTTGACTCTGTCTAAACCTAGGCAGCTCTGGAATCCTTACAGCGATGCCAAGTAGAATATCGTTATATCTAGGTGTTGAGATGTCTATACGAAGCCGGCACCATGAGTGTCCAAGTACAGGGCCAGCAGTCTAAGCCTATCCAACTGCCCAGAGGAGTAAGACAGGGGGATGTTATATCCCCGAAACTGTTCACGAGCGCGTTGGAAGACATGTTTAAGACGCTGGACTGGAAAGGAAAGGGCATTAACATAAACAGCGACTACATCTCGCACCTGCAATTCGCATGGCGGAGTCGCTAGAGGAGCTGAACCAGATGCTAGGCCGGCCAGCCTAGCTTCAGCCTCGTGACGTATCGGTCTTGGCATGAATTTGGATAAAACCAAAGTCGTGATCAATGGCCACATAGATCCTACACCGATCGTCGTAGATCAAGAAATCGTTTCCGAATATTACCTCGGCAGATTCTGCAGTTAGGTGAAAACAATTTCGAGAAAACAATTTGGGCAGCGTATGGGAAACTACGCCGAGTCTTCTCGTCATCCATACCGCAATGCTTGAGAACGAAAGTTTGCAATCAGTGTGCCGTACCTGTAATAACCTACGGAGCCGAGACGTGGACACTCACGATACGAATGGTTCACCAGTTCAAAGTCGCTCAGCGAGCTATGGAGAGAGCTATGCTCGGAGTTTCTCTGAAGAATAGAATTCGTAACGAATACCTCCGATCCGACAGAGAAGCAAAGTTATCGATATAGCTCAGAGAATTTAGCAAGCTGAAGTGGCAGAACCGACAACTGTTGGGGTAAACGTGTTCTTGAGTGGAGACCGTGACTTGGCAAACGTAGTATGACGCCCTCCAACCAGATGGGATGACGATCTGCGAAAGACTGCAGGCAGATGCTGGATGCGGCAAGCTGACGACAGGGCGCTACGGCGCTCATTAGGGGAGGGCTAAGTCCAGCAGTGGACTAATATAGCCTGATGATGATGATGAGGACAAAAAAAATTATAAGTAGATAGTTCTTTGATTACAAAAAATGGACCAAAAACCACCGATGACCACAACAAACCAATGTGATGATTATGTAAGAGAATCTTGTTAAATTATGAAAAAAGAAAATTTGGTCAGTTTCTTGGTAATATAATCAATCGTAGAATAACACAGAACAGTAATCAACTACATAAAAGTAGTTGATTACCAAAAAACTGACCAAATTTCAATTAACTTAGTAATAAAAATGATGATTACGTGTTACTTGTACAATAATTTATGTTTTTTTACATCACTTATTACCAGAAAAACTGACCAAATCTCAATTAACATAAAAATATAATAATAATAATAATTAAGTGAAAAGTAAAAGACTGTTTAGGATTGTTAGCAAAATTGTGTTGCGTTATATCATTAGAGGTAGAAGAAAATGACTGTATACAATAATTGTTATCAGAATTGTGTTGATTATATCATTAAAAACATTTGATTTTCATATATTTTGTTTTTAATTTGACATACCTACTTAGTTAAAGCATCATCACCATACACACGAAATCATCACCATCCATAGATAAATCACCGCCATACCACAGTCGTCATCACCATCTCACCTCTTTTTAATTGAATGCTGATATCTTCGGATCAACGTTAAAAATCTTGGTCTAAACACAATGTAAGAACATTATAGTTATCCTACAATGATTTTATCTGGTTTTACTAGCATTCCATAGAGTTTTAATTTTTTTTAATTTTTTGTTCAGAGAAAATTTTGTCGAGTAAATCCACCCGGTATCTCTTGGCACTGACTGACAATCAGCGCCGAAGGCTTTTCCATCAGCATACTGCTGAGTCAGCTGCCATTTATAACAGCAGTGATACGATTTTCCTTCTGTTTTTTTATGATATTTGTTTTATTTTTAGTTTTGTTTTTGTGACGTGTTTACTGTTTTTATAATAAATTATTCTTTATCACCTTTTGGTTTAACCACAGAATACATAATAGTACAGGTACAGAAGATTCACTCCGCAAAATCAATTAAAGAAAAAGGGACTCTCTAGCAGCGATACAATTAGGTGCAATTCATATCGCATGGCGCTAAAAAAGCTACGTTATATTCACCTACATGTTGCCTCTCTTTTTACCGCGCAACTCTTACCTCTTCTGGGGCCTGAATTCCTACCTATTTGCCACGCCGGAGTGGTCGCCGAATGTACTTACGCGTTCGATACCGACACGCGTAGTGAAACAGGCCTGGTTTAACTCTTAAAAATAAACATACCTGTCATCGCCTCTAGTGTAGCAAAATCAATTCGACTTCGCCTGTGGCATCCGTTGTGTGTTCAATCTTGAATTAGGTACCTAGCTTGTGAACGATCTAGTCTCTTTCCGACATTGTAATGTGATTTTCCAGTGAACAATTAATTTATTTATCTTAACAACTCATAAGTTCATCTCATAAGAACATTATGATACAATAATCACATAATAATAAATCTACAAAGTGCAGTGACCAAATGAAGTGTAATACAAATTCTTTCGAAGCCCTCGAATCTTATCGCGAAGCGCCATCTTAAACGATTACGAAGGTTAAGCATTATAGGGCGCGTTCAGTGCATGGATGAGTGACCGTTGTATGGCAAACGCTAGCGGCATTTTTCCGAGCGGTTCCGTGCTTCGCAAGGCACGTTAAGCAGTTGGTGCCGGCTCCCGTCGATAGATGGCAGTCGTTAAGCCAAGTCAGAGGCCTTAGGGCGGCTTGAAAACTTCTGACAGTACGACCAGCCACTAGTCATACAAGCCTCCACTAATCCGGACTTGGCTCCCGCGTGGCAGAGTGTGGCCTAACCTTCTTTAGGGAAGAGACCCGTTCCCCGTCGGTGGGGACATAATGGGTTGATGATGAGACAAATTCTTTTGGGCTGTAAGTAGCATTGTTTGATTTTCTATCAAATTGAAAACGAATTGCTCGTTAGATGAATTCTCAAGAGTTGAGGGTGCTAACGCCGACACTTATACAAATACCTAATGCATATTCTTTATTAACCAAAAGGTTACAATACGATTAAAATCAGTTAACACTTCGGCCAACCTCGGTAATTGTCGTGAATCCGTCGTCTTTCACATAGAGTTATCAATACGCTACTTGACTCGTATCAAAGACGCGATAAATGGATATTTCCTGTAGTATCTAACGTAAGAAACCGAAATATATTGACTTTGCTAAGTAAATATGCAGGATGGCTGCAAAATTTGCAAATAAAAAAAATATTTTTCGCTTTTAAATCGGAACGGTGAAAACACTATCCGCCATTTTGAAAGCACCTTTGGTTGTAAACAAACATCTGTCAGTCGTGCGTGCGTAGGTTCTATTGTGATTTGGATTGGATTTAGTGTTTTTTCAAAAACTCTTCTTGTGCAGTTAGTGTCTTATCATTTTATTGATAAGCGCAATCATGGACGATGGATTCGTGGAAGCTGATAGTACCAATTTGCCAAAACCAAACCAAAGCAAACCAAGCATTATTACAGCTAAAAACAGTTTCTGTATACATTGATATTACAGGACTTACATAAAAGTGATCTTCACATAAATACACCCAAGTTTCAGTCGATAAAGAATAGGGGTCTCTCTTGGCAAGTTTGAGCCAAGTTTTTCTTAAGTTTATTTCACTGGGCACACGAATCCGCGACTTCCCGGCGGTCTTTATTGACGTGTTCTTGCAGTCTCGAATAAATGCAATAATTATATTTGATATATTTTGCATGTAAACTCGATGAAATCATGAATGCGTTGTTGTTATTCCACTATGCTCACAGATCACTGACAGATTTTAGGACTAGGTAAAGATCGTTTCACCAAACAAGTCCCACGGTAAAATCCTTAAGGCCATAACAATAAAATCCAAAATTGATTAACTCATACTTCTTTCGTGGCACTAACTCTACCTATGTTGAATGTCAAACTTTGTTTACAAACGTATAGGACTTCAAACCATAGACAAAAATGGCGGACCACGTTTTTGGCTGTTTAGCAAAGCAACGTTTTAAAATAATGTTTTTGTTGCTTTTAGGTCTTCAAAAAATATGCAAAAATATTTTTTGGTCTAATGGAAGAGATATTTAGCATTTAAGACATACTTGAAAAAGAGTAAAGTAGCGGATTCACAGACATGAACTTTAATTATATAACTCGTTGTCTCATTGAATACAATACAAGAACGATATGAGCAACAAAACCTATGGAGCTCAAAACGAACACCAACCTTTTTATTGAAATTAGAAAAATAATTGACTATTTTGACAGTCTGCCTTCTTAGTGTCAATAAAAACAGTTTGACGTATTTGATACATTTATGTTTATGAACGCTAATTTCATTCGTTGATTCGATTCTATCAAAGGGGTTTGGGTAAAGTTGGCGTCGTTTTAAATTTTGGCGGCCATTCATGAAAGTTGTGTTTTATGAAAGAGCAAAATAAAATAAACAATTTTTATTATGGGGTATATATAGCTAAATAATATTGGAGCCGAGATATTACAGTTCAAAGTTCAACCGTAAAACCTAATAATTTTTGTTGTAGTAAGTAAAAACTAAATTATTAAGTTATTTCTGGTCGAAATAATCGTACTCGTTAATTCCATGCGGCATTATTCATCGACACCATGGGTCACCTTAAGTTATAATATAAGTTACGATCACCTCAACCAAGGCCCTCGCCCACGGCGACTTTTTGCACGACGCTGTTGCGCGTTCGCCGCGATACAGTTGCGATGCGGTCGCTAGCTGTGTGGCCTCGCCCACGTAACCACGATTCAATCGCGATGCAAACGCGATACCGTCGCGCTTCTGTCGCGATGCAAACGCGATTCGGTAAACTAGGGCCCTTCCTCCATTCTTTTTCCGATCGCGACTATATCGACACAAACACAGACAGGAGAAAGAATGGAGGGAGGGTGGCCCCCTGTTGTGATTGAGGGACTTTTTGTAGCGATGTGGTCGCGCGTTCGGTAAGCTCCCGATAGCATCGCTTCTAATACCCTTTACACACTGTTACTTTTAGCATCGATGCAGTCGCGATGCTGTCGTGATTGCATCGATACTGCATCGATGCAGTTCACTTGGCCCGCTTCTGCATCGCGACAGCATTACGACTGTATTAATACTGTATCGATGCTAAAGTAGCGCAAGTGTGTAAAGGTGAACCATTTGCGACTGCATCAATTCTGCATCACGACAGCATCGCGACTGCATCGATGTGTAAAGGGTATTAGAAGCGATGCTATCGGGAGCTTACCGAACGCGCGACCACATCGCTACAAAAAGTCCCTCAATCACAACAGGGGGCCACCCTCCCTCCATTCTTTCTCCTGTCTGTGTTTGTGTCGATATAGTCGCGATCGGAAAAAGAATGGAGGAAGGGCCCTAGTTTACCGAATCGCGTTTGCATCGCGACAGAAGCGCGACGGTATCGCGTTTGCATCGCGATTGAATCGTGGTTACGTGGGCGAGGCCACACAGCTAGCGACCGCATCGCAACTGTATCGCGGCGAACGCGCAACAGCGTCGTGCAAAAAGTCGCCGTGGGCGAGGGCCTTGGTTGAGGTGATCGTAACTTATATTATAACTTAAGGTGACCCATGGTGTCGATGAATAATGCCGCATGGAATTAACGAGTACGATTATTTCGACCAGAAATAACTTAATAATTTAGTTTTTACTTACTACAACAAAAATTATTAGGTTTTACGGTTGAACTTTGAACTGTAATATCTCGGCTCCAATATTATTTAGCTATATATACCCCATAATAAAAATTGTTTATTTTATTTTGCTCTTTCATAAAACACAACTTTCATGAATGGCCGCCAAAGTTTAAAACGACGCCAACTTTACCCAAACCCCTTTGATAGAATCGAATCAACGAATGAAATTAGCGTTCATAAACATAAATGTATCAAATACGTCAAACTGTTTTTATTGACACTAAGAAGGCAGACTGTCAAAATAGTCAATTATTTTTCTAATTTCAATAAAAAGGTTGGTGTTCGTTTTGAGCTCCATAGGTTTTGTTGCTCATATCGTTCTTGTATTGTATTCAATGAGACAACGAGTTATATAATTAAAGTTCATGTCTGTGAATCCGCTACTTTACTCTTTTTTCAAGTATGTCTTAAATGCTAAATATCTCTTCCATTAGACCAAAAAATATTTTTGCATATTTTTTGAAGACCTAAAAGCAACAAAAACATTATTTTAAAACGTTGCTTTGCTAAACAGCCAAAAACGTGGTCCGCCATTTTTGTCTATGGTTTGAAGTCCTATACGTTTGTAAACAAAGTTTGACATTCAACATAGGTAGAGTTAGTGCCACGAAAGAAGTATGAGTTAATCAATTTTGGATTTTATTGTTATGGCCTTAAGGATTTTACCGTGGGACTTGTTTGGTGAAACGATCTTTACCTAGTCCTAAAATCTGTCAGTGATCTGTGAGCATAGTGGAATAACAACAACGCATTCATGATTTCATCGAGTTTACATGCAAAATATATCAAATATAATTATTGCATTTATTCGAGACTGCAAGAACACGTCAATAAAGACCGCCGGGAAGTCGCGGATTCGTGTGCCCAGTGAAATAAACTTAAGAAAAACTTGGCTCAAACTTGCCAAGAGAAACCCCTATTCTTTATCGACTGAAACTTGGGTGTATTTATGTGAAGATCACTTTTATGTAAGTCCGGTAATATCAATGTATACAGAAACTGTTTTAGCTGTAATAATGCTTGGTTTGCTTTGGTTTGGTTTTGGCAAATTGGTACTATCAGCTTCCACGAATCCATCGTCCATGATTGCGCTTATCAATAAAATGATAAGACACTAACTGCACAAGAAGAGTTTTTGAAAAAACACTAAATCCAATCCAAATCACAATAGAACCTACGCACGCACGACTGACAGATGTTTGTTTACAACCAAAGGTGCTTTCAAAATGGCGGATAGTGTTTTCACCGTTCCGATTTAAAAGCGAAAAATATTTTTTTTATTTGCAAATTTTGCAGCCATCCTGCATATTTACTTAGCAAAGTCAATATATTTCGGTTTCTTACGTTAGATACTACAGGAAATATCCATTTATCGCGTCTTTGATACGAGTCAAGTAGCGTATTGATAACTCTATGTGAAAGACGACGGATTCACGACAATTACCGAGGTTGGCCGAAGTGTTAACTGATTTTAATCGTATTGTAACCTTTTGGTTAATAAAGAATATGCATTAGGTATTTGTATAAGTGTTGGCGTTAGCACCCTCAACTCTTGAGAATTCATCTAACGAGCAATTCGTTTTCAATTAGACACAAACACAGACAGGAGAAAGAATGGAGGGAGGGTGGCCCCCTGTTGTGATTGAGGGACTTTTTGTAGCGATGTGGTCGCGCGTTCGGTAAGCTCCCGATAGCATCGCTTCTAATACCCTTTACACACTGTTACTTTTAGCATCGATACAGTATTAATACAGTCGTAATGCTGTCGCGATGCAGAAGCGGGCCAAGTGAACTGCACCGATGCAGTATCGATGCAATCGCGATGCAGCATCGATGCACTCGCGATGGTGTATCGTTGCTAACGTGAGCAACAAAACGTATATTTTGATCAGTCATTCGTTGACTGCCACAGCGCAATGAGTTCGATTGAAATCACGCTCTCTGTATTATACTTTTAAAAAAGAATCGTAAACGAAAACAGAGGAAGTATTCGAAGTATATACACGCGTGACAGAATCAATGCTAACGTGCGTTAGTATCGATATAGTCTCGCGTTAGCATCGATGCACACATCGATGCAAAAATCTGTTACTGCTGGTGTCGCGATGCTGTCGCGCGTTACATAAACGCGCGACTGCATCGATGTTAAAAGTCGTAGTGTGTAAAGCGCCTAATACGCGTTTGTCGCATTTGCAAAGCACTACAGAAGCGATGCCAACGTGCTACTAACGCGACTGTATCGATGCAAGCAAATGACCGTGTCGGATTTGTGTTATTACTGAATCGCGTTTGCATCGCGACCTAATAAACTCGGCAAAATGTGGGCCCAGTTCTAGTGAGTTGGTGCCTATGCCTACCCTCTCGAGGACAACGGGCGTGAGTTTATTATTTATTTTAGACATATTAACTTTCCCAAAACTATGACGAGCGCAAGGCAATCTGCTTGCAAGTCCCATAATTTCTCAAAATAAAACTTTTTTTTTCTGATTTTTGAAGAGCCATAACTCTTTTCCGATATATAATATAAAATAAGTTTAGCTGTAAGTAACAGCTAAACTTATTTTATATTTATGTTAAGTTAAATTAGTGTTACAAATAAGCAGTGACAAAAATGATGGCCGCTCAAAAAAAAAATAACGCCAACCGTCCATACAAAGTTACCCAAACCCCTTTTATAACAATTAACTTACAATAGTTATGTATCATGGCTTCAACAAAAGCGTGGTAAAAAAATTGTTGCTCAATCTCGTGAAATTGTAAATAATGTATATAACTATGGGTGGTATTTAAACGCACATCAAAAAAAGTCCTTTTTGTATGCAAAAATAATCCGAATTCACATCAAACATACTGATTGAGCAGCAAAATTCTCAACTCAAAATATTACTAAATTAACATCAATTTATAGTCGTGGCGTACCGCTATTTATCTTAAAGTAAAGTTTTTTTATTAATGCATAGCTAATAATTACCAACGAACATCAAACCAATTAACTCTTTTGAAAAAAAAAAACAGCATCTATTTTCATAATAACATGCAGCAGTTTATATAAATGAAACAGAATTCTATTTGACATGGTCGTCTTATTATTTATTAAGTACAATATAATGTAATCAGCAATAAAATATAAAATCAGATACAAACTGGTAACTTCAAAATTTTTATGAGTTATTAGGGCCGGTCTTGCTATGATGGCGGGGCGTCAGCGCTTCATTTTTTGTCTAATTGGCACATTTTTGGCTCCTGCAAGTGGTTCTACGTACTCGTACCGTACTCAGACGGATCGCAAGCCCAATGACATGCTTGCGTTTAAGTTCTTAAAAAAATTGGAGAAGCTACATTTTTCGTTTGTCCAGTCGCTTTGTTGTATGGGTAAGGCAACTGTACAATATGCGAAAGCTTTATTTTTTTAACCGTTAAAAATGTAAAAGTCATCTTGCTTGCTGTTGAGCTTGCTACTATGTATGTATTTAGTACGGATTATCCATCTCATTCGCTCTGACGCAGGAGGTATACGGTTAACTCGCGGCATGGCTTAGCGCTATCTCACTTGCTCGCTCCAATCTGCATAGATAGGAACAATTTGCTGTGACAAAAAAGCGAGCGAAATAATTTTTCAGTTATTTTGCTCTGCATATAGAAATACTGCAATGAAAGAAAAAAATCTTGCTGTAATAATTACTAAATTTGCTAACCATGTTCTCTTAGAAATCAATACAAATATGATGAGCAAGTTTTGAGGAACTTATTAGGATATACAGTACTCAGATAGTTATTTTGCTGTGAGAATGAGATAATTTGCTGCGCAATCAGTATTTTTGATATGACTGTCGTATTTTTATAGCAACAGGAATTTATTTGTGTCGCATTATAGGAAAAAAGTAATGTAGTATTGATGAACATTTTTATAATTATAATTATCTGGAGTACTAGTTTTGCTAAACATTTAGTTTATTTGTTGTGAAGTAATTTATTTGATGTAAAAAAGAAAATAAGTGATGAAAATAATTTGATGTAAGATTGTTTATTTGATGTG
Organism: Yponomeuta plumbellus; assembly: GCA_947310845.1. Taxonomy (NCBI): domain Eukaryota; kingdom Metazoa; phylum Arthropoda; class Insecta; order Lepidoptera; family Yponomeutidae; genus Yponomeuta; species Yponomeuta plumbellus. The sequence continues at coordinate 7,289,100 of OX371221.1, read as the reverse complement.
CAATTAATAATTTCCCTATAACTATTTTAGAAAAGAAGTTAATATATTTAAAAAAGAGAAAGTGAATATCATAAAAAAATTTTGGACAGGATTTCTGAAGCTACCGGAGTTTCGAAAAGCAGCGTGTTAAAAATTTTGAAGGAAATCTACAAGCTCTCAGATCAGTCAAATTCATGTCTCTTCTGCATAATAAATTTCCTAAGTCTAAGGGTTAGTAATGTCATCTTAGCAGGTGCTATACATTGCGTTTATGATACTTCAAATTGAATGCTACCGAAAAGAAATCGCGGTAATGTATTTCGTGTCATTTCCGTCTCCGGATTTAGGCGATGATATCCGAGAAAAGCCGAAGTGTTAACTGATTTTAATCGTATTGTACAAGTGTTATGTTTCTCTTCCTTCATCGTTCTACACTTGTACCACACCGCGGTCTGTGACGTTCGCGGGGTTCGCTTGGCACTGACTAAAAATCAGCGCTAAAGACTTGTTCACCAGCATAATGCTGAGTCAGCTGCCATTTATAACAGCAGTGACACGCCGCGACCTTTATTTTCCTTCTGTTTTCTTCTGATTTTTTGTTTTCTATTATTTTTTCGTTTATTTTTGTTATTGTGGCGTAAACAGTACTGTTTTTATAATATTTTTTTCTTTTTTTATATACTTAAGATCGGTTTCTGAATTGAGAATTACATTTTTGCCTGAAGTAGCAGACAGAATAATTAGGAATTAAATTCAAATAATTCCATGGAATTTAAATTATGGTTAGGTTTTAGAACCGTATTACACTTCAAATGTAATCAACTGCACTTTTGATTACGAAATGGAATCAACTAAACATTAAATAAACTAGAAAGGGATTAATTACATCTCAAAAGTAACCTTCTCTAGCGATTTGGTCACATATACCTCATTTAGGTTTTAGAATTGATTTGGCTCTGCCATGGAACTTAAGAAACCTGTCTAGCGTCGATCTCGCTCATACATTGTAACATTCTTTAACGATCCAAAAGTACACTCATTCGTACTTTTAACAAACTTGGTTCGAGGCGGAAATAGGCTAGTTGCCCTAAAAAATGTAGTCCGTCTTTCAGATTATTCAAAAATAAGGGACACGTATTTTTTTATTTGTAAATTAGACCAAAAATGACAAAGATATAGCCCATTAAAGTTACGTGTGACGTCACGCCGTGCTGCATTTTTTAGCACGGAGTGACGTCACATGTAACTTTAATGGGCTACGTGTCCAATATTTTTTTATAATCTAAAATACGGACTAAATAGAATTTAATTATTTTGACCCTGGAAACTACCCTATTGAAGATAAAATTACAGATATTTTAGTTAAATTTATCCCCTGTTTCTCAAATGCTAACAGTCTGTTAATCTATTGTTGACAGCTGTCAAAAGTGCACAAAAGAAACAACTGACAGCTGTTAAAAGAAGATTAAACAGACTTTTAGCGTTCGGGAAACCGGGGTAAGTCGAATTCATATTTAGTTATTGACAGAAAAACATGCTGTAGCTTCGTGATTTTTTTATGTTATTCTGGAGTTTTTAATACCCAGATACTTAGTGATTGACAGAAAATTTTGGTTTAAGAACTTCGCAATTTGTAAGGAAATTTTGAACAAAAGCAAAGTTTCTAAAAACGTATTTTTTAAGAATATTCTTATCTTATCTTATTTTTTAGAAAGAAAGAAGGAACAATATATTGATTTGACGACACATTACTCAAAAACATAAAATCTTTCTTGCTAATTTCCTCGGTCAAGGCCAAGTTTAGGCATATTTTAGATACGATATATCTATGTATTGTATCTAAAATATGCCTAAAATATCCGTGATTTTATTCCCTGCTGCCACCTTAAAATCATCTGGGGCCCCTTTACCGACTTTTACGTTCTTCTTCCATACATCGTCTTTTCCAGTGACTTATCGCAAAAGAAAATTTCCTCCAAGATGTCTGAACACGCATTAGACCCCCTATCATAAATCAAAGATACAATTCCATGAGGTTTCTTTATTAAGACATTACAACTATTCACTAGGCGGACCATTTCTTTTGATACTCAATTTTTGTGTATCAATATCGCAGATTTAGCTTTGCTAGTTCGAAATATCTTTTCAAATACTGATACTGACCTTTTCCACACGCTCAAAGTTCCGCTGCTTCATCTGTAAAGTTAATGTTATTACTGTTTAATGTTACTTAACGTAGTTGAATACTTAAGTGGTGAGGATGCCAACACCAACCCTTAACACATTTACATACAGGCACACACATTGCTTCTGGCCCCACATTAGGATACCCTGTGTCGTGGGAACCAGAAACAGCGACGTCACAAACATGTAAATATCCAAGACCTGGGTTTCTTTTTTTTTTTGACCCCAGCGAACCCGGGACCTCTCGCATGAGCATGATACGCACAGGTACATTAGGCAGATGCGCTAACCACTGCCCCACAGAGGTTGTCGTTATACAAATGCAAATTCTTTCTTTACCAAAAGGTTATAAGTGTTCTACTTAATCTAATGACGGTACTTAATGCACTTTACTTAAAACCAGTAAAGGGCGCTTATAGGCCTTTGCCTTTTAAAATGCTTTATTAACCCCTCAGCCCTAGAACATTTCTCTTTCACAGGTTAATTAGTAATTCACAAAGTAATATTTGAAACATATCACAGTTTTCAAAGAATAAAACATGCTCATTTAAGTATCATGTTCAAATTCGATTCAAAGTGCCGTTGGAGACCTACCTGCTGGCGGGTCTACGGGGTATCTACTAAAAAATATTTAATATTTTTTTTAAATATTTTTTAGTGTTAATGTAAATGTTTATGTTGAACAATGATTTTACATGCACGATCATGTGCACATAGGAGCAAGTGTTCACAGGTGTTATTTGCTCCTTTACAAACAAAGCTTCTTTGCCCACCATACCTACTTCCAATTTGTTTACCAACAGTTTGAGGAACAATAATATGTTAACGCAAATGGGCTTAATTGGCACATGTGCTTTCTGCGGATTGGTAATTTCAACCACTGAGGTGTGTGAACACTTCAGCACTCACCTTGCACTTGGAAAACATTTTGACAAAACTCTCACATTTATATTTCAATTAAAATCTTCTCAGATACAGCTTTTGTTCACGCAGAAAACACACACCACTAGAAAAAAAGTGTACACTCACCTCTTGTTCAATATAGATTTTCCAATAGCGCCCAGTGGTCGGGAATGCGGTGATCAGTTTCTCGTACATGGACCGCACATCATTGATAGACCTGGTCTGGGCTTCTCGGATGAGGAGCGACCAGGAGTCCACATCATAAGTGTTTGCTTCTACTGCCCGCTGTGCCCTACTTAACCTCTCATTCCCCCAGTCCTGAAATAGAGATATTAGTACGTTATTAACCAGGAATAGATTCAATAACCTTCTAGAATTTACGAAGTTAGGTTTCGTTGAGTAAGCGATAAAACTTCTTACGATTTCTGGGTGTTCTTCAGTCTGATCCATAGCGTTGGAGCTGGCGCTCGGAAAAGGCAAGTATTCTGAGGTAAGTACAGCAACAAAGCTATGATCGTTATAAAGTGAGGTGCGAAAGATTATCCGCTATCGAATTTGATATTATTAGGCTTTTGCAATGGCGTATTAATAAAGATACAAGAATATTTAGCAACACGTTCGTTTCGGTACGACGCTTAACGCCATGAATATGTCAGTGTTGCCAGTGAGTGGCAGATAGTCAAATACATGCAGTGGTGCCACCTTTCCCATGGAGAAAGTGGCTAAACCGTAGTAAAAAAGTGGCTAGATACCAATAAATTAAGGCCTAAAGTAGCTAAACAAAATAATACTTTTCTTTTTGATAGGTAAGTCCACGCTAACCTCTTTCTTCACTTCTTTTCGATCCGCACATGAGCTCCCTTTACGTTTCGATCAGATGTTTCTTCTAAAAAAATTTTTTTGGTTCTGCTCTTTGATTGATTGAAAGCACAAAAAATGACCGAGCGACACCAAAACAAGAAAGACACAATGAATGAATGGTTGGATGAACGAAATCCCCATCTGTTAGTAAAGAGTTGCGTTCAAAAACATAAAAAAGTAACTACGTTTATCTATATATATAAAAGAAGAAACTGACTGACTGACTTAGAATCAACGCAGAGCCCAAACTACTGAACCTAGGGGGTTGAAATTTGGCATGGGAGTTCCTTAGGGAGACTAGGGGAGCACTAAGAAAGGATTTTTTGAAACTCACCCTCTAAAGGGGTGAACGGCGGTGTTAAAGTTTGTATGGAGGTATAAAAAAATGTTGTCAGATTTTCTTGAAACTTGAAATAAATACTCTTCAACACAATTAATTGAACACGTGTTTCACGGTTTTTCTAAATTTAACCCTTAACGGGAGTGAACGGGGTTGCAACATTTTGAACTAAAGTCCACGCGGACGGAGTCGCGGGCGAAAGCTAGTTGTCATAATAAATTAACTTACAAGAAATAATTAAATTTGAAATAGGTACACTTCTTTGCATAATAAATTTAGTGGAATATTATAACTTCTACAAAATGAATAAAAGTGTTGAAAATGGTGGCTAAAATATTTAGCTACCAAAATATTTTTATTGTAGCTAACCATTGCGGAAATGTGGCTAGATCTAGCTATAAAGTGGCTAAAGTGGCAACACTGAATACATGTCAAATATAACACGAGGCAGATCAAAAAGTAACATTTTCTCGAGAAAAGTAACATAACCTTTTTTTTTGTAGAAACCGACACAATACTTTATTATGGCAGTTGATTACACAAAAAGTAAACTAAGTTTCTTGTCCCATTCGAAAAAATCTTAATAATTTGTTGATAGAAAGACTGGCGATGTCGAAAAAGAAAAAACATACAATCAATTTGATGATGTTTGTCTAGTAGCAAGCAACCAATTTAAGAATGTATTTTAATACCATAACCTGCTTTGTCATGAATTATGTTACTTTGAAGAAGACTTAACTCAAAAGTAACATATTGGGTCGTGTAACATAGAGGTAACATAAGAGGGCCAAAAGTAACGTAAAATGTTACTTTTGTAACATTCTGGCAATGCTGGAATATGTACTCTGTGGCCATGAACTTCGTTCATAAACAGCATAAACTTTACGTTTTTGACTGATTTAGACAAACGACGTTCTTCTGCGTCAATGCGTTTTTGAACTAAACTGGGTTGCCAGTAGTCGAAAAAAAAGGTGTACATGTTGTAAATAGCTGCTACTTGGCAGCACAGCACTAGTAATAAAACAGTTATTTCTGTGACGTTTGACGTTTCCAAAAGTAGCGGCACAAAACGAAGCTCGTCGTTGTTTTCACTATCAATTTTCTCAAATATTTACTCGAAATGTTGTTCTATTCCTTCTTCAAATCACTTGTTGGAAAGGACGTGGTCGTGGAACTCAAGAATGACCTCAGTATATGCGGTACGCTGCACTCTGTGGACCAATACCTGAACATTAAACTTGCAGATATTAGCGTCATAGATCAAGACAAGTATCCTCATATGTTATCGGTGAAGAATTGCTTCATTAGAGGATCTGTGGTTCGGTATGTTCAACTCCCAGCTGATGAAGTCGACACGCAATTACTACAAGACGCGGCAAGGAAAGAAGCTACAGTTTCTACAAGATAGTTTTCTAACCTCAAAATGTTTTGAGTTTTTCTGCGAGATGGAATGCGATGCGATTTTCGTTAAGTGTGTGAGTGTAAATATTACGTTTAAGTCATTAAATAATTAAATTAATGTGGCCTTTACATTTTTTATACCGAATATCTAATGTGTTTATACCTAAAACGCAAAAAAGAACGTTCCGTTCATCCAACACATTTGCTTGTAATGGAACGTTATTAGCTTCTCGATAGTGTCGCTATCTAGCGGAGGCTTTCGGAACGTTGAGAAAATTGCAAACGTATTAATAATTTCTACTATCTAGTAGAAAAAGGTTTCCTCAGTTGTCAAGATAGTATGTCAACGCGATTCTCTCGATGTTACAGTAACAGTAGTGAAGTATGTTATGTTTGTAGTGGACATACTGTATGACATTGACATACTCAATGTAATTCCACCACATTATACGACCTCTGAGGCACAGCAGTTGTTGTTTAAGTTGCGCATGCCTACCACCCACATGGTGGTAGCATACGCCGCACGATGGGCGAAAAATCGAGGTTCCCTTTCATAGGATTGTTTTAAAAACACAAAGTTTATTTTTGGCACTTTTAAGTATGCAGTTGTTTTGAGAACATCAAAGCATAAAATAAATGTAGCGGTCAAGAGTTTCTGTCTTTAGTATATAACGAGATATATGCGTTTATACGTTTGGAATGTACGAAAATGGAATTTGTTTTCCTCATAACTTTTTTCTTTATTGCTCGTTAGGGCTGAACTTTTTAGGAATGTGTGTCGAGATCATAACCAAGCTATACAACCCATGACCTTGACCCCGGACGATCCCGTTTGGAAGATATGACCAAATGAAAAATGCATATTTTGTCAAGAAGACGTATAAGGTAAAATGCATTTCAAATCAGTTTCTTGAAAGGTTTCTTGTCCGATATTGTTACTTGACATCCTCTCGACATACGAAAAACTCTTTAAAATATTTTTGACCTTGGCCTCGGGTCACACCGATCGAAAAACGTGCCAATTAAAATGCATATTTAGGAATTATGTTGTATCAGCTGAAATACTTTCAAATTCGGTTGTCAAAGGTTATGGCCCATTACACAGAAAAACTTTACCATACCTGACATACAGGAATACTTTAAATTTTTGACCTTGAACTGAAACCAAATATTTTGGTGTCTCTGATCAGGTGATTAGGTGACACTAGAGTCTGACAAGCGAGTCGTGGGACGCGATTTATTTCGAATTCTTCATATGGCCACACTCTGACTGTCAAACTTGCTGCAAGTAGTACAGCCCAAACAGTTTGATACTCGCCCTAGATTTAAACAAGAAAAAAACTTTTGTTTCTATTCAACATAATTTTACCTATGTTTTAGTATGTACATACGAGTAATAATGTTTTAAAGCAAACATGAATTATTCTTGTTGTAAGGTCTGTCGGATGACGAAAATATTAAACGTCAGATCGAAGACTTAGTCAAAGAACTCAAAGATGTTGAGAAAAAAAGATATGAATCAGATTTTGATTATGGTTCAGCATTAATAAATGTTTGTAAATTTATGTGGTGCGTCTTTATTATACCTGGTTTTGGTGGAGTGGAAATGTTGGTTTTGATGTAGTTAATATTTTCGTTTTGCTTATATTTAGTTATGTTTGGACAAAATTCATTGGAGACTCCAAACTAATTATATTAAACAAATAATCAAGTTAAGCAATAGTATCAAGATGGTTTATTCAGACAATATACAGGGTTATCAACTAAAAGATTTTTAAATTTCCCGCCAAAGGCTTGAGCCTTGACTCACTTGTCGCACTCTACCTACACTTGAAGGTAGTCATGTAGTAAGTTACGACAAAACATTAATCTTATACCTACCCACAACAACACCTATTAAACTTCACTTATCATTACAGATTCGTACCTTATTCTCCTTACGAGATTGTTTTATTGCTAACAATGGGAGGAGTTGTTTCCAACATCGACTTTTGTTCATGAAATAAAATTAATTTGATGCTGAAAAACTTTTTCAAAAGGTGATGAAAGGTAGATGAAGATGAAGGCATGGTGAAGATAAAGGTAGTCATGTAGTAAGTTACGACAAAGATTAATGTGTCTTATACCTACTCTACGACTAATAGGTGTCTATTTATATTATGACTTCTGCTGAATTTCATCAACTCTCTTGTTCTTTTGTGAAGTGCTCTTAGGTTAGAAAATTATTTTCATGGTTTGACTGTACTTGTTGACGTTGACACAGACATACAATGGTGGGCAGGAAATTCAGCAGAAGTACTAAAATAAATAGGTTTATTTGTGTACATATAGGATTAATGTTGTGTCGTAACTTACTACATGACTACATTAAGGTGTGCACTTTTTGAAAAAGCTTCCCCGCATCAAATGAATTTTATTTCATGAGCACAAAAAAGTCAAGATTTGAAACAAGTCCTCCCATTGTTAGCAATAAAGCAATCTCCTAAGGAGAATATGGTACGAATCTGTAACGATAAGTGAAGTTAAATAGGTGTTGTGGGTAGGTATAAGATTAATGTTTTGTCGTAACTTACTACATGACAACCTTCAGGTGTAGGTAGTGTCACCTAATCACCTGATCAGCGACACCAAAATATTTAGTTGCAGTTCAAGGTCAAACATTTAAAGTATTCCTGTATACATGTCAGGTATGGTAAAGTTTTTCTGTGTAATGGGCCATAACCTATGACAACCGAATTTGAAACGTATTCCAGCTGATACAACATAATATTGGTTTTTGCGAAAAAACACTTATCTAGTTTCTTAGAGATTTAGTCATGTAATATTATTTATGGCAAAAAACTATTATCTTTAAAAGAAGATTCCTAGTAGAAAATGTCGTAGGTAGTCTGGTAACACTTACTGTCTCGTTCGCCTTTCTTTCGGTCTCAAGTTGCTGTTGTTGTGTATATTATATTCATTTTTATCTTTTCCATTCAATAAATCCTCGCTAATTCGGAATCGGCGAGTGATGCAAGCCGTCAGTTATTTTTATACATGATGAATTTATTTATTCGACGTGAATGATCGTCTAATCCCACGATCTATGCCGATCCCCGCAGTGTGAACTCGTAGGTTTTCTAACATGTGATTGAGATTTTGTTCGCCAATAAGTTAAATTATCGCACAAAATGGACGTAAAACAGTTTGTATCGTGTGTCTAGTGCTATGTGACTGTTTGTTTGATCTTCCTTCAGTGAAACTTTGTATGAACTAGGTGTATCAGTGCATCTTTGGATACGTTTTCTGGAGGATCCTTGGTCCAAACATCGGTTTAAAAAAAGTAAGTTTATTTATTCTTTTTTTTGGCTGGCTCAATGCTGTTTACGAACACCGGTCCTCAGAAAAAAATAATGCTTTTCGGTAGAATAGAAAGTGTACACATTTAATTTTGACTTCAACATGTGAAACATGTTTTTGTTTATGCTATGACTCATATTACCATACCATACTAAAACTAGGCCCTCTTATTATGGATGTTATTATTCTTATTTCCGTCTTTATTAAGATGCGAGCGTTAATGTCATTCCACACACATGCATTTGCCGCCTCAAATTAGCATCAATTAGCAACTCTTCCACGAATATGCAGTTAGTGTGACTTGTGCAGGGATTAGTTTGTAAACATGTCATTTTGGTAGACTTTGTAGTCAAATATCACTTGTTAAAGGGGGGAGGTGGTTGACAAAGTGTGACATTGTGTGACAAGGGGTCAGAAGCGTGCTAAGCTTTGTGACGTAACATTAAAAAAAAATTTTTTTTTATAATGTTTCGTGTTTTTTTTCACATATTTGGCATGACGTTGATAAAATTAGCAATTAATTTAAAAGAAAGCAAAACAAATTTTGGAACTGCTGATGTAAAATTACAAAATATGTGATGTCACACTTGGGAGTAGTTTCAAAATGTGACCAACTGTGACACGGATGGAGAGGGGTGAAAAAATCACCAAACTGAAATGAAATGAAATGAAAAATATTTATTTTGTACTAAAAGTGTTACAGAATTTGTCCTGGCTCCCAAACTAGGATACCCTGTGCTATGGGTAGCCAGGCACTTTCGTATTTGCTTGTACATACATTATGCATAATTGCAGTTTACTTATATCTAACTAAGTTACGTTTAAACTTACCAGTTTGTTTAAGCACAACACAGTGTTAAAATCAATTAAAAAAAAGAAAAAAGAAAAGTAGCACGACACAGTAGTTTTTTTGTTTTATACATAGCACAATCGATTGATCTCACAACGTAAAACCACAGCATAGGTTTTGTATGGTTCACAATGTAGGGTTTTTAAGCAAGAATGTATTTGCGGAGAAATATTTCGGCAAGGTTAGCAGGGTTTACAAGTTAGCTGAGCGTAGATTTCGAGTGAGAGGGTAACTTAAAAAGAATTGGTAGGGTTATCACGCTAGCAGAACCCGAATCGCCTGGCCCTCTGGGCACCCGACCGTCCACGGCATGTGTGGGCGCTCGGGGTCACCAGAGAGACACGCGCTGTGCATCTGCTATCACCTATCATTTCGGTGTAGTGAGGCAGCCATCGTGCGCGAGAGTACGTTCGGATAGGTGATGATGAGACAGGTGTGGTGTGGTGTGCGTGAAGTGCATAGTAAACGTAAGCATTCTACATATTACGTGTGATTAATGAACTATAGATTTTTATTGACTTATTTTTGTAAGGTGTGTTGTGTAAGCATAAGTGAATGTGTGTGAATGTATAAGATCATATTTATATTACCTATAAGTATATTTTAGACATAACGGAACGGAACGGCACCGTTTTACGTGTGGTTTATATGGGGTGAAAATTTTAAAGTTGTCGTGTGTACAGGGTCATGATTTTAATATTGTCCGTTGGGTATTGGGATAATATATTATTTATGTAATTTAGGTTAATTTTTGTATTTTTTATGTTTTAGTGTTGCTTTGTGTTATTTATAGTGGTTAATAATATAAAGTGAATATGTAATAATATTAATTTGGCACAATACAATTATTACTTCACTTTATTACTTGCTTTATGTTTGCAGGGTGAGAAATGAAAGTTATAAAACTTGTGTCATACTTTATTGATGACCTCTAAATAATGGTGAAAGTGCAATTCTGAAGAGCCAAACAAAACCTCAGCCCTCTCAACGTTCATCCAGGGGCTATATTCTGCTAATGCATTGTAGTACAATGACAGTTGAATGATTGTTTTCTTTTCATTGCCGCTTCAAGTCAAGGAGCGCATGCGTATCAATAATTCTATAATTCAATGGAATTAAAAATCTTAGCATGTTACCCGATAATCTAACTGTAATTGAACTAACAGAATCGAGGCTCAGGTCATACACATACAAGACAAAGCAGCAAGTGCCTGGAAAACAATGACATCTGATTAGTTGGACAACTGACTGTATATAAACCACAACATTTTTGTATGAGAGTTGCATAGGCGTATTACACTGTTAATCTGAATCTGAATAACAAATTAAATAATTCTCTAAAACCGATGATTATTTTTTCATACAAACTTTCCGCTTTTCACCGTTTTAGAGGTAGATTTTCACGGAACCCCTTCTTGTTGAACATTGGAAGGTTTCCACCTTACAAATCTTTAAGGCTGACTTTGTGCCAAGTCACTAGATCCAAGGATTAAATTTGGTAAATGACAGTCGTATAATTTATCTATGGACACCTCTGAACATGTCATGGTGTAAAACATTATTACTTATCCATTGGATAGACATGGATACGGACAAAAGAATGACACATAAAATATGCATGCAATAAAAAATTATTTTACACTAGTTGATCTGGTAAATATGGTTTTGCCACATTAATAAATATAACGTTATAACGTAGATATCTAAAGTAGCGATGGCAATAATCGAGCATATTTAATAATCGAGTACTCACCTCTCGAGTGGTTTCAATAATCGAGCGATTCTGGTGAGCGAATCGCTCGAGTGGTTGGATGAGAGCAGCTGCTTACAGTTTGATACAAAAAACTTTTTTACTTAATAAAATAAAAGTGATTTTATTACTTCAACATCGATATAATCACAAAAATATAAAACTAAGAAAATTAAAACATATTGTTGTTTTACATGGCGTTGTAAGGTACGTAGTTAAGTAAACTAACTACATTCACACTTTGTCGTGCCATATTTATTTACTTACCGTTTAAAATTTTACACACACTTTTATTAGTACCTATACACACCTTGCACGCCTCAGTTTAAAATTAGCTTCACAGTTTCACACACACATTTTACTTTAATAAGTAACTCAAACTCTCAAAGTTATGTGCAGTGCACGAGCGAACGCCTATGAAACGAACAAACTGTCAACTTCCAAGAAATTCAGTACTTATCTACAACATACGGAGTTGCTCGAGGTAATCGTTGGACAGCGAGCGTTGAGTTGTCGTGAGTGTGAGTGGGCGAACAAAAACCGCTCGGCTTACTACTCGAGTAATCAACAACCGTACCTCGAGTAGTCCGAGTTACGCAAATAATCGAGCAGCTCCAGTAGTTTCTCTCGATTATTGCCATCGCTAATCTAAAGGGGAGGATATTTGTCTATCTGTATGCCTAGTTTCATGTAAATCCCTTCAGCCGTTATTGTGTGATTAAGCAAGAAACATCCAAACATATTCACAATCTTTCATATTAATATTAAGTAGGATTTTGCTCAGACCTTTGAATCACTACCATCAAAACTGCATTTGCATATCATTGCAAACAAATGTGGAATTTATGAACAAAACAGTTTTGTCAATGATCATCATCATCATCAACCCACGATGTCCCCACCGAGGGGCACGGGTTTCTTCCCTGAGGAAGGTATAGGCCATACTCCACCACGGGGGCCAAGTCCGGATTGGTGGAGCCTCGTAAGACTAGTGGCTGGTCTTACTGTCAGAAGTTTTCAAGCTGCCCTAAGGCCTCTGACTTGGCTTAACAACAATGATAACAATAAATGATTTACAGTAAGGAACATCATATTACCTTGTTTTATAACTTCCTTACTACCCGAGTGACTCAGTCAGAGCATAATTTTAATTGCTTATGATAAGCCCAGGAATTCTTTTACTTGCTACTTACAACAGACTTTACCGTACAAGAAATGACTGCTGTCTGTGTCAATAGTTTGATAATATTGTTAGACTTAGGCTCGGCGCAAACGAGCCACTGACCACGGCCACCGGTGGCTCTCGCGCGCTTCCGCCACGTTTGTAAGGCTCGGCGCAAACGGGCCACCGACCACAGCCACTTGTGGCGAGCGACAGCGAATTAACACACTTTCATACATTTTGTATTGACGCGCCGCACACTTGTAGCCAGTGGCGGCCACACTGTTACAAACGGCGGAAGCGCGCGACAGCCACCGGTGGCTAGGTCGGTGGCTGGTTTGCGTCGATCCTAACATTATCAGAAGCTAGCGACAGCCGCCGGTGTTCGGGAGCCGCCACACTAAGGACTATGACACGGAAAGTTTGCTCGCGCTATTGTTAAAGGTGGCGACTGACATAGAATTTTCGCTCGATGTGAATATTTGTTCGTTGTGAGCGTGCTCACAAAACCTGAATATTCGCGATTCGCCTGTGCTCCATCCCCATCCCCAGTTGCAGTCAAAGAGTTTTCTCTTGACTCCACTGCATTTACCGCGCTAAAATATCACGACACAATCAGCGCATGCGACGACGACGCAAGACGACGCGTTCGGTGCTCGCGCAGGCAACGAACGTCGCCGCGAAAAGCTCGCTTTTGTATGTATTTTCTTAACTTTAAACCTTTCTTGTATTTATGTTATATATTCTATTCTATGTTTGTATTCTATGTTTTCCTGATGAACCATGAAATAAAGAATAAATCTTAAAGTATCCTACTGTGGGGCCAGAATCAATATGCCTGTATTTAAATGTTTGTTTAACTCTCTCAATCACCTGAAAAACTGTGATTTTATTGTTTCTTGATATTACCAAATTTTTATATACAATGGACTATATACTATATTATAATAGACTATACTATAAATCAATATAATGCTTAAAGTTTGATTCACACAAATCAACGGCTAAAAAAAATCGCATAAAATATCACGTCACGGAGAATTCTTGTACAAATACCGCGTGAACGAATACCCGGGCATATTTATATGGTTTAAATATAAAAAAAAGAACAAAACAATGTTTTGACAGCGGTGGGATTCGAACCCACGCCCTTTCGGACTGGTGCCTAAAACCAGCGCCTTAGACCGCTCGGCCACGCTGCCTTGGCGAACCACCGCGAAATTAGCATACTCTATCGATAGCGTTATGATTACATACAGATTACACATTTTCGTGTAGGTACATACGGACATACCTACCTCCTTATCAATCATATTCTAATGTGCGACACTTTAAATTTAGTAAATTGTTGATAAAAAATCGCGTGGTAGAATCCCAGACTATTGTTATGGGCTGTATGTCACACTTACAAGGGGGAAAGGATTAAGGCCCAGTTTCTCCAAGCTCTGTTAATGGTCTAACAGTCTGGTACATCTTCTGACGGACTGTTAAATGCTGTCGAGTGTCCCACCACGCTCTAATGGACCGTTAACTTCTTTAACAAAGCATCAAATCTAATCCTGGCATTGGAGGTCCGTTAAAACATTAACAGTCGATTTAGTTCCGTCAAAACTGTCAAAATGGACGCTGCCTACAATATTATTTTTGAAAATGAAGATGTTTTAGAAAATTTGGATAATTTGGAGCACGTTATACGCCGTCCTAAGATTTTCAACACAGCGTGACTACTTTGACGAATACGACGACCTGGGCCTCAATTCTGTTGGTGCATTATAGTTCGATGACAGATCCACGGTCGGGTCACGCGACTTCTTTTTCCATACGATTGACGGCTTGATTTGAGTTTGCGCGTAGACTTGAAGCGGCAATGAAACTAAATCGCCACGTTCATCCAGTTGTCATTGTACTACAATGCATTAACAGAATCTAGGCCCTGGACTTCTGCAGCCATCCTTCGTGTTTCATAGAAGTCGTAACGGCGTCTGTTTTTTTTATTTTCCACTACATCTTTGTTCTTTGACACTAAATGGGTGAGGATATCCTATTCGTTAGCAGAAAAATTGCGTTATCGTGTTTTTTTAGACATTCCTTGTAATTTAATTTAGAAAACGCACGAAATTAACAAAATCACAACAAAACAAACCAGAACAATCTTTCCACAACCTCAAAAGCGTTGAACCACAAGTAAAGTAAAGTAAAAAAAGTAAGAAAATCGTTTATTGCTCATAACTTAAAAGTAAATACATTTTCCGGCGGCACCCACACTAGGAGACCGCGTATCGTGGGTACCAGTTTTATCACATTGTATTATATTACGGCAACAATAATACACAACTTAAGTATCGTCTAGGACTTCCACAGACGCAAATGTTTGACGTTTGACAGGAATTTGAATGACTGGTTTGCGTTTCATTCACGTAATGCTTGATTTACTAATGGTCTGTTAAATTTAGCTCATAGGACATGAACATTTTAACATTGCTTTAACATCCTTGTTAGTTTTGACGGCTGATTTATAAATGCCGCGTTTACCACTAACAAACAGAGTTTGATGAAACCGGGCCTAAAGGTATTTAATAAAATATTTACTTATTTTTGTTTATACATACACATACATAAGCTCACGCCTGTATCCCAGAGGGGTAGGCAGAGACCAGGGACTGCCACCTGCACCTGCCACTGACAAATCACTTTCGCTTCATCGACATTCATTAGTCGTTGCGTGCACGCACGTCGGTTTCGGGTACTTTTTATCTATCCTTATCTTTTTGTGTTTATAAGATGTATTGTTTGTTTTTTATTTCCATGTTTCTAACGATATTTCCTTCACCGCTTGTGAGTGTTATTGCTACCATAACATCACAAAATGTTCATAACGGGGCCTAGTTCTGCTAATGCATTGTAATACAATGACAACTGAACGAACACGGCGATTTAGTTTCATTGCCGCTTCAAATCTAGGTGCGCACTCAAATCAAGCAATCTAGGCGTCAATGGTATGAAAAAACACGTCACGTCACCCGACCGTGCATCTGTCATCGTTCTGTCATGCACTAAGAGAATCGAGGCCCAGGTCTGAACTATTTATGCATCTCAGCGCTTGAAATCGCCAAACGGTATTTGACACTATCAACAATAAATTATTTGATATGCTCGATTAAAACAAAAATTACAAAAGGTTTCGGAAAATGTATTTCTTTTAATAATTTACTAGTTATTACAATTTTTAAACACATGAAACATAAAAAGAGTGCTCTGAAATGTGACGTCACAAGCAAGTATTTTCATACAAAATTTCGTTTTTAAAGTAACTCATTTGACATCCTGTAAAACACCCAATTTGCTGTGGGCACGCGTGGTGTTTAAGCCCAAACCCTTTCTGAGCGAATGCTTGTGCCCTAATGTAACTTACGGGAGTCGCTCGTAGCCTGGGCTGCCTAAGTGATCTTAAACGATCACTAAGGTTAAGCAACATACGGCGCGTTCAGTCCATGGATGGGTCACCGTCTATGACTGACGCTAGTGGCATTTTTCCGAGCGGTTCCGTGCTTCGCAAGGCACGTTAAGCAGTTGGTGCCGGCTGCCGTCAATAGATGGCAGTCGTAAAGCCAAGTCAGTGGCCTTGGGGCGGCTTGAAAACTTCTGACAGTAAGAAAAGCCGCTGGTCCTGCAAGCCTCCACCAATCCGGACTTGGCCCCCGTGGTGGAGTGTGGCCTGTACCTTCCTCAGGGAAGAGACCCGTGCCCCTCGGTGGGGACATAATGGGTTGATGAATGTAACTTTACGTTCGCAGAAATCAGAAGTCTCTAGTTTTATTTATTTAATCACTTACAATGACCGCCTGCCCGCAGCGGGCAAACGCCACGGGAAGGGTTATGATCCTCTGATGTTACTCCGATATACGTCTAATTGTTTCTTCTCTATGGTTTGTTAATTTCATTGATTGTCTCATACATAAGTAATTTAATCTGGATATTCCTCGTGGAGTTAGTGGGAAGCGTATTCTTGGCCCCTAAATAGTAGCCCGTAAACTGTCAGAAGTTCTCAAGCCGCCCTAAGGCCTCTGACTTGGCTTAGCGACTGCCATCTATCGAAGGCAGCCGGCACCAACTGCTTAACGTGCCTTGCGAAACACGGAACCGCTCGGGAAAATGCCAGTAGCGTTAGTCGTAGACGGTCACCCATCTGCATGGATCACTAAACACGCCCTATGTTGCTTACCATCAGGTGAGATCGGGGTCAATCGTTGGTCAGTTTTTAATAAAAAAAAACCTTCATGATCGTTTAAGATCACTTAGGTGGCTGTCCTATCACACTATAATATTATAAAAGCGAAAGTTTGTGAGTGTGTGAGTGTGTATGTTTGTTACTTCTTCACTTAACGGCTGGAGAGATTTTCATAAAATTTGGTATGGACTTAGCCGACACCCTGGATTAACACATAGGCTACGTTTTACTGCGGGAAAATATCTTATTCCCATGGGAACATCGACGAAAATTTATTCGCGGATAATGTATGGGGAACTTTGTACATAACTTTAAAAAAATTTGTTTTAAATAGAAAATTAAAACACGATACTTAAAATCGCGCCGGATTCCCATAAATGTGAATAGTTATTATTTTTACTGTTAATACACATTTTTTTCCCTAATAAACCGCGAGTAAACTAGCGGGGCACAGCAGCTACCTCGACCAGACGACCTCTGTGGCGCAGCGGTTAGCGCATCTACCTACCATGCGAGAGGTCCCGGGTTCGAATCCCGGCTGGGGACAAAAAAAAACCCAGATCTTGGATTTTTACATCTTTGTGACGTCGCTGTTTCTTGCTCCCACGACACAGGGTATCCTAGTATGGGGCCAGAAGCTATGTATGTGCCTGTATGTAAATGTTATGAAAAAAAAAAGTTATGAATAAAATATTTTAATTTATGAAAAATGCATGAATTAACAAACTTGCTTTTAATTCAGCCGATTGTACTTGTGGAAGCCCCATAAGAGGGCATGCGAAAAGAATGGTCCCCATTTCCTGCTCCGTTTCGGATGAGTGGTTTTCTAAATTAATAGTCTGCGGGGCGGGCTATCGATTTTATTTCACCTCCGCCGTCCCGTCACCGGGTAATTGAACCAGACTGAAACGCGTAGGCAAATGGCTGCGGGCTGTTCCGAACGCGCCCAATGAGGGATTTTCTTAGAGCTCATTAAAAAAAATGTATTTCTTGAAACTGCGATAGATGGCTCTGATAAAACATGACTTGATTTTTTTTCACACTACATCTGTAATCTGTGATCGCTGAGACCTGCCTTTGTACATTTTACGGCAAGGTATTGGCGATATGGTTTCTCCATTATTTTCGAAAAATTTCTTGGTGCTGATCGTATTTCTAAAAGTTTCGAAGTCCAGTTACCAGTACATTCATGACAGATGTCGATGACAGAGTAAAGTACCAACACAGATCAATGAAGGGCTCTCAGCTGTAAAAAAAAACTACGTACGTAGACACCATCGCCATCTAGTAGAGAGTTTGGAACCATTTTTTAGGAGCTGTCGGAAAATCTCTCATTGTCATGCTACCTATGTTTTATACATATAATGTTTTTACAGTTTATTTTGAACTTGGACTTGGTCCCCGTGGTGGAGCATGGCCTATACATTCCTCCCGTGCCCCTCGGTGGGGATATAATGGGTAGGTGGTGATTTCGAGCGTCTAACTGTCGCCGTTATCAATATCGAACAAAACCGAGCTAAAAAATCACGTTTGTTGTATGGGAGCACCCTTAAATATTTATTTTATTCTGTTTTTTAGCATTTGTTGTTATAACGGCCAAATAAATACATCATCTGTGATAATTTCAACTGTCTGTGGGGTTGACTGACTCTACACCACATTCACAGGCGGCAGTCAAGCGTGCACAGATTCTGTCTGAAAAAATTGGTGATTGATGAGGAATTGATTTTTATATTTATTTTATGTTATTTTTCATGCGGATGCTATATTTCTTAATTTTATTTCAGTTAGCCAGTACCAACTCCTTCTGTAGTATATATCATCTACCGTGCCAGTGCACCAAGTCAGTCAGTGTAAATAAAACATAAAAATAAAATAAATAAATAAACTCACGCCCGTTATCCCCGAAGGGGTAGGCAGAGGCACCAGTCTCTAGAACTGGACCCACGTTTTGCCGAGTTTATTAGGTCCCAAACGTGACAAGTGGCAAGCCTGTCGCCGTTATCCGGGCACAATTTATCAGCGAATGGTGTTGCTATACAAACAAATGTACGTAACTAAAAGTCATTGGTACATGCGTGGTTCGAACCCAGACCCTCATGATCGAGAAGCAAGGGTCAACCCCACTACGCCACCACCGCTTTTTTAATAAAACATGTACATAAATTATATTCCTCTCTTTCCTCGGCACCGGATTCTAACATCAAACTATCACTGTTCATTAGATACAGCCTAGTGACAGTCGGTCGGACGGACAGCGGAGTCTCAGTAATAGGGTCCGTTTTACCCTTTGGGTATGGAACCCTAATAACATAACATTTACATACAGGCACATACATTGCCTCCGGCTCCACACTATGATACCCTGTGTCGTGGGAACCAGAAACAGCGACGTCACAAACGTGTAAACATCCAAGACCTGGGTTTTTTTTTGTCCCCGGCCGGGATTCGAACCCGGGACCTCTCGCGTGGTAGTCAGATGCGCTAACCGCTGCGCCACAGAGGTCGTCAAGTACAATACAAAGCAAAAACGCTGAAACCTAAAAAACTTCGGCGCCCGTCTGTCTGGCCCCTCCAAGGCTCATTCAACCTTTGTAGAGGTTCGTTATACGTTAATTTCATTCCATTCTGGCTTTATTGAAACCCAGGTCTTGGATGTGTACATGTTTGTGACGTCGCTGTTTCTGGGTCCCACGACACAGGGTATCCTAGTGTGGGGCCAGAAGCAATGTATGTGCCTGTATATAAATGTTATGTTATGTTATTGGCGGAGAAGTTACAGCCGTATCAGTATGAGACCGGATTATACGCTTCAAATTCAATAATGTTTTTATTTAAAACTAGCTGTGCCCCGCGGTGTTACCCGCGGTTTATTAGGGAAATAAAAATAAAATAAATTGTGTATTAACAGTACAAATAATAACTATTCACATTTTCGGGGATTTTCCCATTGGAATAAGATATTTTCCCGCAGTAAAACGTAGCCTACGTGTTAATCCAGGGTGTCAGCTAACTCCATACCAAATTTTAATAAAATCGCTCCAGCCGTTTAGACGTGAAGAAGTAACAAACATAGGTACACACTCACACACTTTCGCCTTATAATATAAACAAAATGTTTCATTTATTTACGTCAAAGTTGTTAGTTTCACAAATAATACATTCCGTGGAGAAGAAACTAACAAAGAAACTCCACATTTATTATTTTCAAAACAATCATAGTTTAATTGACTCCACCACGTAGGCCAAGTCCGGATTGGTGGAGGCTTGTAAGACTAATAGTGGCTGGTCTTACTGTCAGAAGTTTTTAAGCCGCCCCAAGGCCTCTGACTTGGCTTTACGACTGCCATCTATCGACGGCAGCCCTGACCAACTGCTTAACGTGCCTTGCGAAGCACGGAACCGCTCGGAAAAATGCCACTAGAGACGGCGACCCATCCATGGACTGAACACGCCGTATGTTGCTTAACCTTAGTGATCGTTTAAGACCACTCAGGCAGCCCAGGCTACGAGCGAGCGAACGCCAACATTAAAAAAAAATGACTGAATGAATAAACTTTGAGAATATTGAAGGTTTTTTTCTTAAATTCGTCAATATATTCAAAATAAATAATAAAAAAAATACATCAAAAATAAGTAGCATGACCAATTAAATATTTCTCTCTTTTAAGTACCCCCCGTATAAAACGCAAGGCAGGAAGCTTTAGGACTTAATTGCAGACGTCGCCTTCCTTTTACGATGATCTAATGAGCGTTTACGCATGCAGATGGTTAGTTAAGCCTTGGTTTAGTCATCATGGCATCGTCGTAGTTTTTATGCGCACGCAGTTGGGCAAAAGTAATGAGAATTGCAGCGGACGCAGGAATATCCCGCACGTCGCACACGGCGCGCGCGCAATAAACTTGGTCGCTTCGTCTTGTCTTCAAGACAAAATACAATATAATGTAGGCAAGGAATAAGACAGGATTTTTTTAAATTCAACCCCTAAGGGGGCGAAAAAGGTTGCCACAATTTGTATGGGAGGTATAAAGAATGTTGTCTAATTTTCTTGAAACTTTTTAAATTTGACCCTTAAGGGAGTGAAAGTGGTTGCAAAATTTTGAACTAAAGTCCACGTGGACGGGGTCGCAGGCGAAAGCTAGTAGAAAATAGAAAATATAACACATCAAACCGATTGTTGCCCACGATTCAGAGTTATCTACCTACTTGAATTTCCCACGTTGCTGCAGTCAAAGTTGCAACGCAACCCAGTTACGGATTAGTTACAACATAGGTACATAGTTCTCTCAACTCTCAACAGAGTTTTTCATTCGACACAGAAAGTTGTTTGCATCGGTTTAATAATGGCATCACTTCGCCGGACTCGTACAGTCGACAGCACGTCAATCTTCACATTTTAATTGCAAAGTCGCCCGTAACGCAACGGAGTAGAGTGCATGGGTGTATACCATGATGTGCTGTCGACTGTACATGTACAGTCGGAATTTCGTGCGCGGTAAATTCATGCAAGCCAAGCTTAAATGTTTACTCGACGCGTGAGCTATTATATTCATGACCCCACCGAGGGGCTCGGGTCTCTTCCCTGAGGAAGGTATAGTATTAGGTCATACTCCACCACGGGAGCAAAGTCCGGATTGGTGGAGGCTTGTAAGACTAGTGGCTAGTCTTACTGTCGGAAGTTTTCAAGCCGCCCTAAGGCCTCTGACTTGGCTTAACGACTGCCATCTGTCGTCGGCAGCCGGCACCAACTGCTTAACGTGTCTTGCGAAGCAAGGAACCGCTCCGACAAATGCCACTAGCGTTAGTCATAGACTGGCACCCATCCATGCACTGAACGCGCCCTATGTTGCTTAACCTACGTGATCTTTTAAGATCATTCGGGCAGCCGGGCTACGGGCGAGTCTATTATAATTGCCTTTCGGTAATGCTTACTGTATTTGGCCGAGACGTTATGCGCGCCTAATAAATTCATTACTCCCAAATAAAACCTACACATTTCTAAATTAACGCCCACCTCTATTTCACGTCGCTCTGACACTGGATAAATCAATACACTCCGTCTACACTCAACCGAAGCAGAAAACACTAATTTGACCGATAATCGACCTTGTGTCGCGTGCGATAAGACCCTAGTGGATTTGTTGTGGTTTAGTTAGAGCTACTTACTAAATATAGTTGAGTACATGCGTGCGAACGTCCAAATCGAGATATGTAACTTACTTCCTCGTAGATTGAATATTTTATAGGCATGTGCAGTTCGCGAACGAATGCTTTGAATGAACGAAAAACTTCTCTTTGTAATATAACTCATTCGTTCATTAACTCACTACATATCATCATTGCATTAAGATTCAAGCATCTTTAACTAATAGGACTTGTTAATTTTTGCCGTTCGCCGTTAGAGCGCTCGAGTCATAGCAGACAAAGAAAAAAAAGTGAAAAAAAATCGTCGACAAAGCCCAGCGGATTAGTAAGTTGAAGTGGCAGTGGGCAGGGCACATAGCACGAAGAACTGATGGCCGATGGAGCCCAAAAATTGCTGCGTAGGACGACCAGCCACAAGATGGACAGACGATCTCATCGATCGACGACGAGCCGCGAGCCAGGCTCGTCGCTATATAAAACCGCGGTTTTGTAATGATACACCGACGAGCTTTACCGACGAGCCATAACACTGGATGGCGGTAAAGCTCGCCCGTCTATCAGCCACTTTAGAAAACAAAGTCATAGGTACATGCTCGCACTTGGAATCGAACCTAGGTCCCCCACTTTCAAGTCCATTGCTCTACCCACTAGCCCACCTCTCCTGTCTTTCATTTAATAGCTCCTTAATTCATTCAGAGTTGAAACGAATGGTGAATTATGAACTACTAAAAAGAACTGCTTCTTTAAAATGAACTAAATCGCTTTTTTCTTTTCAACGAATCGTTTGAGGCACGTCTACTGTTAGATTCAATCTTTCCATAACCCCAGTGGGAGCGAATAAATCTTCACCTCCTTTATCTGGGAAGACGTATGGTTTGACTCGCGATAAATTGCACATCCCAGAGGAATGTTGGACGTAGTAGCTGCAATTTGTAAGTATTTGGCCGGACACGTTTGAGTTTTTACGGTCATGTAAAAAGGCCGGCTTTCGGCAAAACAATTCCTACTTTTTCAAATTCAAATATTTTAGAATACTATCCGGATATCCTCGTACGGACCTTGAAAATAACAATTGATTTTGTGATCACTTGAAGACATTGGGCCTCACGAGGATATATCCGGATAACTCGAAAACTATTAAAAAATCTCGGAACATACATCTCTGGACTTTAGCTTGACACTATTTTTTGGGACACCCTGTATATGGGCCAAGAATACGATCCCCACAAACTCCACGGGGAACATCCAGATTGAATTACTTATGTACGAGACAATCAATTAAATAAGCTGTTCACGGAGAAAAAACAATCTGACTATATTGGAAAAATATTGGAGAATCATATTAGGCTTATCAATCAGTCACCTAGTAATATTAAATATAATATTTATTCATATTATGTAAGTGGTAGTGTGTAGCGTATATTGTACGCAATAGTGTGATTAGAGAACGTTGTGGACTGAAAGAGGATGTAGTGACGAGAATTGAGAAAGGAATGTTGCATTGGCTTGGATTGGACATGTGGAGAGGATGAAGGCATAAAGACTGACGAAGCAAACATATCGAGCGAATGTGAGTGGAAGCTTCGGTAAGGGACGCCGCAGGCGGATAAACTTCGACCAAATAGGGGATGTATTAGCAAAGGGCAAGATAAATAGTGTTTATGGCAACACAAGTATATTGTTAAGCAACATACGGCGCGTTCAGTCCATGGATGGGTCACCGTCTATGACTAACGCTGCCGGCTGCCGTCGATGGATGGCAGTCGTTAAGCCAAGTCAGAGGCCTTAGGGCAGCTTGAAAACTTCTGACAGTAAGACCAACCACTAGTCTTACAAGCCTCCACTAATCCGGACTTGGCCCCCGTGGTAGAGTATGGCCTATACCTTCCTCCGGGAAGAGACCCGTGCCCCTCGGTGGGGACATGATGGGTTGATGATGATGATGATGAAGTATATTGTAATGTTTCCTCTGTTTTGTATCTTGGGTTGGCAAAACTGTCTTCTTGGAGTCTCTGTGACCGAATACCGTGGCGTGTGTGTCGTGTTACCAATAAATTATCAGATCTGATTCTTAGTACTGCGACTTTCTACTCTACAGTCCACTATCATCACCCTGAAACAGCGCTTAACAAATAGCACCCGAACCGACGTGCGTGCGTCAACGACTAATGAATGGCGATGAAGCGAAAGTGATTTGTCAGGATCGTGGCAGGTGGTAGTCCCTGGTCCCTGCCTACTGCCTACCCCTCTGGGACACAGGCGTGAGCTTATGTATGCATGTATGTGTCCCTTACCGCCCCCTCCACTCGCATTCGCGCGATATATAAGGTCCTAACAAATTAAGCGCAAATATTTTAGGGGCCGATAGAGTAAGAGATAAATAACAATTTAGAATATTAAATACATCAAACAATTACTATTACAATATTAAACAATTACGTACCAATTAGACAATTGTGTACCATTTAGACATAAGGAAATTACAATAACTCTGTATTATGGTTGAGCAATAAAGTGTTATCTATCTTTCTATCTATCTATCTATTAGGAATAATAGGTCGAATAAAAAATCGATCATCCATACTAGATAAACAAAACACCCTTTGAACTATGTGCACGCACACATAAGTGCCGCCGCACTATGACATGACATAAATGTCACATGTCATTATAATTTGCAAATGTGTGTCCATGAAAACAGGATGATATAAAATGAATTTGTTTGGAAGTTTTAATTTTTGTTGTAGAAAAAAATTAAGCAAATCCTTTAATGATCTTAGGTATATTTTTTTTGCTCAAAGGTATTATTACCCCTTAAAATATTTGCGCTTGATTTGTTAGGACCTTATATTTGTTTCGTCAGTCTATCTTCCTTCATCCTCATGGAGAAAGAAATACTCCTTTGTATGATTTTTCTGCATTGGAAATCCCGAATCGGCCGATCCCCAATCGGCCTAACATTGTAAATTAATTAAGACGAAGCATAATATTATAATGAATTATCACATCAGTTGACACTGACACGTGATAATAGATATTAATTGCGGTGTTATTGTAGTTACTCTGGCAGATAACCGGCCATATTGATTTGAGAGTCCATCGCGGTACGTAAATGTTTACTTTTGACCGTTTGAATGATTGTTCTCTCGCGAGGTCGTGGATTCGAGTCTCGGCAAGTACCAATAGCTCGTAGCCCCGGCCACCTGAGTGATCTTAAACGATCACGCAGGTTAAGCAACATAGGCCGCGTTCAGTGCATGGATGCGTAACCGTTCTATGACTAACGCTAGTGGGGTGATTATCAGAAAATGGCTCAAATTGCATAATTTCTTTGGCTCAATAAAAAGTAACATTATATTGTAGGTTTATTGGCCCTGAAGATTGTATTGTAACGTATTTGTAGGTTTTGGTGGCATCTACTACAATATAATTACTTTTTATTGAGTTAATATGAAAAAAAAATGCGCTAAAGAAATTATGCAGTTCTGAGAGTAGTGACATTTTTCCGAGTGGTTCCGTGCTTCGCAAGACACGTTAAGCAGTTGGTGCCGGCTGCCGTCGGTAGATGGCAGTCGTTAAGCTAAGTCTAAGGCCTTAGGGCGGCTTGAAAACTTCTGTCTGACAGTAAGACCAGTCACTAAGTCTTACAAGCCTCCACCAATCCGGACTTGGCCCTCGTGGTGGAGTATGGCCTATACCTTCCTCAGGGGAGAGACCCCTGCCCCTCGGTGAGGATATAAAGGGTTAATAATGATGATAAACCTACATAAATGTTCACAGGCTTTGCTTTATTTGAACAAAGTGTTTGTGCTCTGAGTGCTTAGTGCGAGTTTTTTCATTCACTTTCGATAGCGAGAGCGTTTGCAATTTGTATAGGAGTGACAAAGAGACAACTAGCTGGCGCGCTTTGTCACTCCTATAGAATATGAGTTTACGTTAACGCGATCGAGTAGTTAAAAAAACTCGCACTTAGCACTCTGCTCAGTTCTCGTGAATGATTCACTAAACTTTTCTCGCAATTTCTCCCGGACAGTGTTACCAGATATGAAATGTGATATTACAGTGTTTGGTGCTCAAAATAAATTTACAGTGTTTGGGACAAAATTACAGCAAAAGTAACAAAAAAATACAGTGGTTTTTATAGCAGATCTTTATTTATTCTATAGCTTTTGATGAATCTTCTTTTCTGAAGTGATCACCTTTTTGGATTTTTAATTGATTTGAAAAACTAACACGATTTTTGTCTGAAAAAAAATTGCAGTGTTGTCCATACACTGTAATAAAATTATGGTATTACAGTGTACACATTAAATCGGGTGAAAATACAGTACAGTCTGTTTTTTTAGTTCAATGCAAAAAAATAAAACAGTTACGTTGACATCTCAATACAATCCAATGTCTGAATGTTGCTAGTACGCAAAAACCTAATTACCCCATTTTACTTCCAAGTAAAAATTGTTTGTGCTACGTAGGTGTTTTTTTTTGACTTTGCTCTTATGAGGAATTAAACTTTAATGTCTTTGATGTGATAAGGATTTTGGTCTCACAAGTCTTCTATTCACGGTAAAAAAAAATCTACCGAGTAAACCTATATATTTTATTTAGGTAACACCGCGTCATTTTTTTTTTGCATTGAATTAAAAAACGGACTGTAGATCTGCTGTAGGGTAAACTATACAGTGATTGGCACCTTAAGCAAAACCTTGACTTAATTTGCTTCCTAAGCATTCAATTTCATATTCGATCACTATTAACCATTTTTATTAGTTAGAATATGAGTATAGGTTGGAAATAAAAAATAATTCTTGCTTGTTGTCATAGTTTTATTTAGGAAAAATAATAATTATTATAAATGTCTCCAAAACTACAGTCATTGGCATTACAGGTACAAACATTGTCACTAATAATATCAGTCATTGGCACTTATAATTTGTATGTATGTTTTGTACTTAAAAATGCTAATTATAAAAAACTACCAAAATGCCCTTTAAGCAATTTTAATTCTTAATATTTGTGTTTAAAACTCACTGTGCCAATGACTAGGTGGGTGCCAGCAATACTATGGTTTACCCTAATTACAGTGTATCTGGTAACACTGCTCCCGGAGGACATCGTGGTAGTCACAGAGCCAACGGCTCGCTAGTTGCTCGCCTACTCGTGCTAGCAAACTGTCTGAAAGTAGGTCGTACGGATGTGCACCTCGCTGCTCCGAAAATACTCCTATCGGTGCCGGAACTTCGAAGGAGCGGCATTTGGATGCGGCATCTTAAATGCCGGCTACAGACGTAACGATATATTGTAGCTATTAAACTGCGCAAGCCAATTTGCGCAGATTTATCGATCGTGTGTACTTGGATACTTCTACAGTTTTTGTTGGGACATCATAACATTTTTTTATCTAAGACTTTCATAAGCATTGCACATTATTACCTTTATTCCGGATACACTTACTTCATTTTTTTGTTGTAAGAGTCCGACCAAGTTTTGCTCTGATTTGCAGAGTTTAATTATGGTGAGAGTGACGGAGCTCGCGACGTCGTCGGTTGCTCGTCTCTGTGACGAGACGAGTCAGAGACGATCGAGTCCTGGTCGGACTCTTCCGAAAAATAATCAAATAAGTGTATCCGGAATAAAGTCAATAACGTATCTAATAGTACAAACTAGTAGATATGTGCAGCGATGTTTCTATTCAGAAATACGAAGAAGACTTCGCCAACAAACTGCTTTGCAGTTTGGCGAAATTGTGTATACAATACAATTACGCAATGTTTCAAACGTCCAAACGAAGGTTTTTTATTTAAAAAAATGTATTTATTTATTCACTATATTAAATGCCACCTCCACCCTTCCCAACTCTGGGCCCGCAACGCTGGCGTCCTTCCGTGCGAGCCGTGTATCGGGCCATTGTTGGCAACTGTCGCAAACTATCCCCTATACGTCCGCTTGCTCGAACCTGTGCTGCAAATACGGGTGAGCTGATGGGGGGGCTTCCTCCTCTTGCTGTCTTAGTTTAGAAACTTGAAATCAGAATCATTTATTCATGTACATAGGTAATCTTTACATATAAAAATGGATTGCTGTTCGTTATCTAATCACTAAAATGCTTTTTTTGGCTGATTTTTGGGTTTTTATATTTCTGGAATTCCAGGAAAGGTTTAAATGGTGAGAAAATATCGAAAATTTACGAAAACTTTCGCGGTATGAAGTTTGCCGGGACAGCTAGTATATGTATAAAAAAGGACTTAAGGCTTAAACTAGCATTACTTATTTTTTTTTAATATTAAAACTTTCAGAGGTGTTTCGATTTTCCTATGAGAGAGTATTAAAAAAAAAAACAATGAAACCCAGCCTAGTCTACCCTTGTGGATGAGAACAATCTTATTTATGAAAACACGCTCAAAGTCCTCCTAAAGGTCACAGCACACATATCAACTCGGAAAGGTATCGTCACCGTATCGCCTCGAGCCGTTCAGCATTGTTTGTATGGAACTCCCTACTGCACCGCACACTAATCGGAATCGTAACGCAATCGCCTCGCCTCGGAACAGGCTTCGAACCGCAATGCGGTGCGTGGTCAACTTGCAGTCCCCGCGCTTACGGCTGGTCGTCCCCGCGCTTACGTTTCTCCGTACCCGAGCTCATGTCACTTCGTTCACCCCAAGTATTGCTAAGCAATCTGGTAAGTCGTTCGGAATGGATCGTAGCCTGGGCTGCCTGAGTGATCTTAAACGATCAATAAGGTTAAGCAACATACAGCTCGTTCAGTCCATGGATGGGTCACCGTCTATGACTAACGCTAGTGGCATATTTCCGAGCGGTTCCGTGCTTCCCAAGGCACGTTAAGCAGTTGGTGCCGGCTGCCGTCGATAGATGTCAGTCGTTAAGCCAAGTCAGAGGCCTTAGGGCGGCTTGAAAACTTCTGACAGTAAGACTAACCACTTCAAGCCTCCACTAATCCGGACTTGGTCCCCGTGGCTTATACCTTCCTCAGGGAAGACACCCGTGCCCCTCGGTGGGGACAAAATGGGTTGATGATGGAATCTGGTAAGTACCAGTGGTCGGCGAGCCGTAAGCGCGGTGTCGCCTAGCCGTAGCCGAGTCGAAGTACAAGAGCTGCTGATACGCTTTGGTACGATGCATACGTCAGGTTGACGTCTGGTTGACCACAAGGCGAAAGGCGGTACGGTGACGATCCCTTTCCGAGTTGATATGTGTGCTGTGACCTTCAAAGTCTAAAATTTAAAGTGGTTTAAATAGTACGTGTTAAAGGATAAGTCGAAATCACAGATTATTGAAACTGCTTCTGAGGAGTGCTTTAGAGCCGCGTTTCTTAACCTGTGGTTCGCGGAGCCCTGGGGGTCCGCAGCCCAGAAGAAGCACTGAAACATTCACTGCTTTTCTCAACCACATACCTCTGTGAAAAGGCATTCCGTGCTCTTGTTTATACTTGAAACAAATTTACACAGAAACAGATTACAAGTGGAATCAGATTTGAAACTACTACTCGGTAGTACCATGAACCTTTCAAATATCATTAATTTATCTGCAAAAAAGCATCACCAACCTCCACATTAACGTATTTTATATGAAAAAGCATTGTATTTTTTTATTGTAGTACCAAAATAGATGGTTCGAAAATTATTGCTGCTTTTTTATGAAGTCTTAAATTGTGCTTGATTTCCTGAGGGGTCCGTGGACAAAAAGGTCTTACTAAAGGTCTTAACGCTGTCTTATGGCTCCTCTACACGTCAACAGATGCGTCCGCGGACGCTGGCAGATGCATCCGCAGATGAATTTGCACGAGCTGTCCACACGTCTGTAGGTCGATCAGTCTATGTTCATTCCCGGCAGACGAAACACGCCTTCGCCCCGTTTAAAAAAATGGATATTGAGACCGTAGCTGCCGCAGCTATTTACTTATAACTACTACTTGATTGTATAGTCGACAGCACATCATCATATACACCCATGCACTCTACTCCGTTGCATTATGGGCGACTTTGCAACTAAAATATGAAGGTTGACGTGCTGTTGACTGTACCTACATCGCAGCAGAGTTATTAAGAAGAAATGGAGAAGAAGAACGTGGTGGATGTTAGCTATAGGTACCTACATAATTATTTTTATTTTTGTGATATTTATTTTTTGGAGATGACGTCTGCAGATGCATCTACCGACGTGTAGAGGAGGCTTTAGAGGAATCGTGTGTTTTTTTTAAATACCGATAGGCCGTTGCATTTTTCAAACAGGGTTTTCATGTTCAACATAATGTCTAAGTGCCATATTTGCTGCTCTTCCCGCCTCGCACGAGTCCATTGTTGCCAACAATCGCAAACTATCCTCGATGGCTGCAAACATCTGCACCGATATTTAGGTCGATTGGGAGGCGCGGTTGGCGTTTTGTTTGTGTACTGTACGGGTATTCATGTGGATTAAGAATCTGCCCGTATGCAACAATGTAGATGTAGGGCTATTTTTGGAGGGTTTTTTAACAGACTTGAAAAAAGGACTGTTTTTTATTAAAGAGCGCTCGTAGCCCCGGCCGCCTGAGTGATCTTAAACGATCACACGAAGGTTAAGCAACATAGGGCGCGTTCAGTGCATGGATGGGTGACCGTGTGTGACCAACGCTGTGGCATTTTCCGAGCAGTTCTGTGTTTCGCAGGGTACGTTAAGCAGTTGGTGCCGGCTGCCGTCGATAGATGGCACTCGTTAAGCCAAGTCAGAGGCCTTAGGGCGGCTTGAAAACTTCTGACAGTAAGACCAGCCACTAGTCTTACAGTGCCACCATCTTATCTGTTCAGTTGATAGCGGCGCTAGTGTTGAATTTAGTAGTAACATTAAAGAAATTTACCTAGAAAAATGAGAATATTTCAACCCGTCTTTCAATTTTAATAAAAATATTTCTATAAATCTTAGTAAGTGAATAAATAAAACGAAAAATGGGGAACAGGATTTACAATTAATTAGTTAGTTACAATTTTGCCCACCTGAACAGATAACTTGGTGGCGCTGTACCGGCCCTTCACTCAGAGGTCTTGTCATTTAAATTTCGAACGCGTTCGCGCTAGCCGAATGGCGTCGCTTATTCTTTTTTTTTTCAGACGCAAACGGCCAGCCATGATTCTCTTTTCAATTTCGGTTTGCTATTGTTGGCAGAGTGCAGCGTTTTCCTTTTCCTTCGTGATCGTGTTTTTCTTTTTACGGTATATATTTAATGATGGCCAGTGGTTTCATGGTTTTTGCATTGAACGCAAAGAAATTCTTGTAATGAATTATTATGGCATCGTTGATTGAATTGCTGGAAGTTATTTGAGACTTGGAGACCGGACACATTATGTTGTCCTGTCCTGTGAAATTCCACTTCAGTTACCATTTTTTATGTTAGCTTTTTGCATTTCCTACTACAATAAATATTGAACACAGAAAAAGCTCAACAATGCACTGCAGCTTAAATTAATTAGTAAGTATACAATAGATAGAATATCAATGTCAATAGGCAAGTCAAGTTTTCCGAGCGGTTCCGTGCTTCGCAAGGCACGTTAAGCAGCTGGTGCTGGCTGCCGTCGATAGATGGCAGTCATTAAGCCAAGTCAGAGGCCTTAGGGCGGCTTGAAAACTTCTGACAGGACCAGCCTCTAGTCTTACAAGCCTCCACCAATCCGAGACCCGTGCCCCACTGGGGATATAAAGGGTTGATGATGATGATGCAATGGAATATATCGCTCCGTTCCACATCCAACCCAAAAACGTTCCATAACCCCCGTTTTCTTTTGCGTTTAGTTTTTTAAACAGAAAAAAATTAAGTATGGCCGAGAAGCGTTAAACTTTACGAGCCCTAGCAAAATGTTTTCCCACCACATAACAATATTCTTACACGTGATAGCTACTTGTGTGTGACTGTAGGGTAACCATGAGAATATTTTTCTATCAGTTTCTTTACGATAAACACTGTTATTTGGGACCATCCATAAAGTACGTCACACGTTAAGGGGTGGGGGGGGGGGGGGGGGGGCTACAAAGTGTCACATTGTGTGACAAGGGGTCGGAGGAGTCCACGGGCACGTGTGGCGATTAGGCCCATACTCTCTTTAAGTGAAGGCCCTGCAGTGGGACGTGTATAAAGGTAGTGCGTCGCATTTCCAGTACTAATATTATAAATATTTATGCATCGAATCGCTCGTAGCATGGTCTGCCTGAGTGATCTTAAACGATCACTAAGGTTAAGCAACATACGGCGCGTTCAGTCCATGGATGGGTCACCGTCTATGACTAACGCTAGTGGCATTTTTCCGAGCGGTTCCGTGTTTCGCAAGGCACGTTAAGCAGTTGGTGCCGGCTGCCGTCGATAGATGGCAGTCGTTAAGCCACGTCAGAGGCCTTAGGGCGGCTTGAAAACTTCTGACAGTACGACCAGCCACTAGTCTTACAAGCCTCCACCAATCCGGACTTGGCCCCCGTGGTGGAGTATGGCCTATACTTTCCTCAGGGAAAAGACCCGTGCCCCTCGATGGGGACATAATGGGTTGATGATGATGAAACTTTACTACATAAGAACAACCTCTCTGGAAGCACTATAATCTCACATGGAGGATTTAGCTTCCAGAGCTAGAAAAATATAAAACAGTTTAATTTTTTTAATGTAAATAATAAATAAGCCACATGGATATATTAAGCGTGTAAACGTATGATATTTACGAAATTGGAACTTATGGCTGTGTACTGTGTCGTCGTTGCGATTAAATTTATGCGGCCACATGTGGGCGGTGAGAAGTAGGTTTGACGCCCGCTACGCTGCTACCGTCTTGCGGGTCGAATGCGGACTAGTTTACTTTGTACAAACTCCCGCTTGTATCCCAGAGGGGTAGGCAGAGACCAGGGTCTGATAGATAACAATCAGGATACAGAATTATTGTAGTTTCCTTACATCGAGTAAATGATGATGATGATGATATCCTCCTCGTCGTAGTCCGACGACGGCGACCTCAAGTATTGGTAGGACTTCTGCGGCGGTGGGCTCGGATGTGACTTGCGAAGCCCAGCTTATTCTTGAAGGTTTCGGTTACATTTGAGTTAATGGTATACAATACGCTACTTGCCTCGTATCAAATTTGACGCGATAAATGGATATTTCCTGTAGTATCTAACGTAAGAAACCGAAATATATTGACTTTACTAAGTAAGTATGCAGGATGGCTGCAAACATTGCAAATAAAAAAAATATTTTTCGCTTTTAAATCGGAACGGTGAAAACACTATCCGCCATCTTGAAAGCACCTTTGGTTGTAAACAAACATCTGTTAGTCGTGCGTGCGTAGGTTCTATTGTGACTCATACTTCTTTTGTGGCACGAACTCTACCTATGTTGAATGTCAAACTTTGTTTACAAACGTAGAGGACTTCAAACCATAGACAAAAATATCGGACCGCGTTTTTGGCTGTTTAGCAAAGCAACGTTTTAAAATAATGTTTTTGTTGCTTTTAGGTCCTCAAAAGATATACAAAAATATTTTTTGGTCTAATGGAAGAGATATTTAGCATTTAAAACATACTTGAAAAAAGAGTCAAGTAGCGGATTGGCGGTCTTACCGCTTAGAGCAATCTCTTCCATACAACTTTTGGATGGAGAGAAATGCAAGAAGAACATATCTATAGTCGGTAGATATGGATATTTAGGATGTACATAAATAAAAAAAACTAAAATAAATTGACATTTTCAACGCTACAAAAGTGTCGCTTTATACTTTCGTGTATTATTTTTAAGGTTTCGTACCAAAAGGGTAGAACGGACGCTATTACTGAGACTCCGCTGTCCGTCCGTCCGTCCATCTGTCACCAGGCTGCATCTCGTGAACCGTGATAGTTAGGCAGTTGAAATTTTCACAGATTACGTATTTCTGTTGCCGCTATAACAACAAATTCTAAAAACGTAATAAAATAAATATTTAAGGGGCTCCTATACAACAAACGTGATTTTTTTTTTCGTTTTTGTAGATAATGGAGCCCTTCGTGCGCGAGGCTCACACGTACTTGTCCGGTTTTTTTTTAGTTATCAGCGGATCCAGTGTATCGCTACCTTCGCTCCCTCAGATCTTACGGAGCGTTCACACCACTGCCGGTCAACTTGACGTTTTATGACTGTCCCGTTCTTATTGTCAACGCAACAGAGTCTAATTCGCATTGTTCACGTCGAGATCAGTGTGTTAATTTTATTATTTTTGTCGTCGACACTAGGAAGCAGCTTTTTGTGTGAATCTCGCGAGGTAGGTGTGAATCCACAACGTGGAGGTAGCAGGTTCGCTTTCTGCAGTCTGGGCAATCAGTGCATTGACTCCATAAGACACGTGAAATTTAAAAATCTACCTTATGTTACGTAATATTTTTTATGAGACTTAACGCATTACTTTCCTCAATTATCTGCAAATAGCAGAAAAAGGAGCTAGACACATACTTAATACGTAAACTTGATAGATACTAAACGATACTAAACGCCACGATGACGAGGTATGTAATTTGATTTTATTCCATGTTTGTGACGTGACGTCGCTGTTTCTGGTTCCCACGACACAGGGTAACCCAGTGTGGGGCCAGAAGCAATATATGTGCCAGTATGTAAATTTTTGTTTGTTTATATAATTTTGAAACCACGAAAAGTGTCGTGTGGAAGACGTTGCTTCTGACAATCCTTTGTATTAAGTACTGTGGCGTCGTCCTACGCTTTGTTGAATTAGATTAAACGGGCGACAAGATGAACCGACGGCTTAGCAAAACAACGTAACGTGACACCACCCACACGGACTGGACCTTTCTGTTGGTGTAGTGCTTATACTGAGTTTTTTCATTCACTTTCGATAGCGAGAGCGTTTGCGGTTTGCATAGGAGTGACAAAGCGCGCCACCTATTCGTCTCTTTGTCACTCTTAGGCAAACTGCAAACGCTCTCGCTATCGAAAGTGAATGAAAAAACTCAGTATACGCACTCAGCCCGCTCCAAACTCTCGTGAGAGAACACGCGAGAACGGTGTACACTGGCGCACACTCCTTGGATAATCATAAAACTATTTGCTATTTAAACGCAATGTATATCGTTCACGCGTGTTCTGGCACGAGAGTATGGAGCGGGCAAGAGACATACGGCCAGTTTTTGAAGTGAGAAGTTCTCAAAGTAACTAACTTAACTGTAAAGTCAAAGTCAAATATTTTATTCGTAGTAGGTACAAATAGAATATTTACTTTCTGAACGTCAATGTTGTTAGTTTCACATTTAATAGATTACATGGAGAAGAAACTAACAAAGTAACTCCACGTTTATTACACCGACTATCCGTCTCCTTTTTCCCTCAGAAATTTGTCCATCATAGGGTTGTCTGGAAGAAATTGCTATTAGCAATAAGGCCTTTACTTTGTAAATATTTTATGTTTGTTGCTCCTCGTGTACAATAAAGAATATTCTTATCTTCTTCTTATCTTATCTTATTCTTTTCAAAACAGTTTAAGCCTAAATTACAATCTTAAAAAAAAACCTACTCTTGGATGTGTTGAACACTAGACACATTTGTCCTCTGATTAAATTAATGTAATGTTGTGTCTTCAAATTTCTCACAAAAGAGCGCGACAGAACTAGTGGAATTCTCAATTCAGAAACCTGTCCTTAGGGTCAGTTTGTGAACTGAGACTTTCGCTAAGTAACTAAAGGCCGATTTCTGAATTGATAATTTCACGTAAGTAAATACTTAAGTAACGTTCTGTCACGCTCTTTTCTGAGAACTTTGACGAGACAGCACTAGAGTTAAGTAGAAATTCTCAATTCAGAAATCGGCCGTAACTTAATGGTGTAACGTAACGTAATGTAATGGTGTCTCGTCAAATTTCTCAAAAAAGAGCGTGACAGAACGTTACTAAAGTATTTACTTCGTGAAATTCTCAATTCAGAAATCGCCCCATAGTGCGTATTGCCACTTTGAGGAACTCGCTAGCCAACGAGGCTTATGAAAAGTCGGGCCTTCACGATTCAGACTTTTCAGCGAAATCGTGTGAGGCCCTTTGTAAGGGTTGGCCATTCAAGGTATCCCCTTTCATTCCCATCAATGGCTTGGGATTAAGCCGGGTCTCCAGTGGGCGTAGCAACACAGACAAGAGTCTAGTCTGCTTTTAATTAAATAAAAAAAAAACTGTCACGTTGACATATCAACATCAAGCCAAAGATTGCCTTTTTTTTAATATAAGGTTTAACGGCCCTGGATACTAGTCCTTTTGAGCCTTTTATTATTTTATCACTTTATTAACTTAACTAACTTATTTAATACGTATATTATTTGTATACATAAACAACATAATACATATCAATGATTCGTTTAAAGTACAGTCAACGGGTATACAATACACCCATGCACTCTGCTCCGTTGCATTACGGGCGACTTTGCAACTAAAATGGGAAGATTGACGTGCTGTCGACTGTACAATATCATGTTTTGTATGTGTTTTCCTGGTACAATAAAGAATATTCTTATCTTATCTTATATGATCTTATCTTATATGATCTTATCTTATATGATCTTATCTTATATGATCTTATCTTATCTTATCTTATCTTACTTATCTTACTTATCTTACTTATCTTATCTTATCTTATCTTACATAGGTGTAGTTTTATTTTATCATTAGTTAAGTTTATATTTAAGTGTGGCTTTAGATACTTTGGTTTAAATATTGGTTTGGTTACATAAAATCTCGTGCGTTGTCTACCCAGACTCTCGTGTGTCGTGCTACGCCCACTAGACACCCTGGCTTAATCCCGACTCGCTATCTGTGAATGAAGAAACTTGAGTGTCTGAGCTATTCCCGGGTCCCGGGTTTGAATCCCGGCTGGGGACAAAAAAAAACCCAGGTCTTGGATGTTTACATGTTTGTGACGTCGCTGTTTCTGGTTCCCACGACACAGGGTATCCTAGTGTGGGGCCAGAAGCAATGTGCTTGTATGTAAATGTTATGCTATGTCATGTTATATGTTACCTAGAAAATGCTATTAGCATTAGAAAGTCCGCCGCATTGTACTATATTTTAATTTCTTAAATGTAAGTGCAATAAAAGTATTAATAAATAAATAAATTTCTACCCAGACTCTTGTGTGTCGTGCTACGCCCACTAGACAGCCTTGCTTAATCCCGACTCGCTATCTGTGAAGGAAACAGTCATGAAGAAGCCTGATTGTCTGAGCTATTCGCTTGAAATCGCTAATCCGCGGTGCGCACGCGTGGTGATTAGGGTTGATGAGGATTCCTCTTCCTCTTCCTCAAAATGAGGAATTTCCTCATATTTTTCAGGTTCCTCATCCTCAAAATTTATTTAAAAAAAATCCTCTTCCTCTTCCTCATGAGGAATTTAAGAGGAATGAGAGTTATAAGTTTTGTTGAAACGAAATGTGTTTGAGAGAGAGAGAGAGAGAGAGAGAGAGAGAAGTCTCGCCGTATTAAAAAGTTAAAGGAAGACAGAGATGGAAACATGTAGGCAAAGAAGTTCAATACTAGCGTAATCTACGTAATGTTATTTTGTTCTTCTTCTTTAGCATCCTCTTCCTCATCCTCTTCCTCTTAGTCTGCCAGATTCCTCATCCTCATCCTCTTCCTCAAAATCCACTTTAAAAAATTCCTCTTTCTCATCCTCTTCCTCATAACAAGTTCCTCAACAACCCTAGTGGTGATTATAGCCCATACTATCTTTCTCTCTGAGAGAAAGCCTGTATCCTATAGTGGGACGTATATTGAAGAAATATCAACAACTTACTGTTATGAATTTATTGACTTTCATCATCATCATCAACCCATTATGTCCCCACCGAGGGGCACGGGTCTCTTCCCTGAGGAAGGTATAGGCCATACTCCACCACGGGGGCCAAGTCCGGATTGGTGGAGGCTTGTAAGACTAGTGGCTGGTTTTACTGTCAGAAGTTTCAAGCCGCCCTAAGACCTCTATCGACGGCAGCCGGCACCAACTGCTTAACGTGCCTTGCGAAGCACGGAACCGCTCGGAAAAATGCCACTAGCGTTAGTCATAGACGGTGCCCCTTCCATGGACTGAACGCGCCGTATGTTGCTTAACCTTAGTGATCGTTTAAGATCACTCAGGCAGCCCAGGCTATGAGCGATTCTGATTTCTTTCTTGATTTTCTTCCTTTCGCGATTCATTTCTTGACTTTGATAGTAGGTATTTGAATTTTTAGAATCGCTCGTAGCCCTGGGCGTCTGAGTGATCTTAAACGATCACGAAGGTTAAGCAACATGGGGCGGGCTCAGTACACGGGTGGGTGACCGTTCTATGACTAACGCTAGTAGCATTTTTCCGAGCGGTTCCGTGCTTCACAAGGCACGTGAGGCTGTCGTCGATAGATGGCAGTCGTTAAGCCGAGTCGCAGGCCTTAGGGCGGCTTGAAAACTTCTGACAGTAGGATCAGCCACTAGTCTTACAAGCCTCCACCAATCCGGACTTGTCCCCCGTGGTGGGGTATGGCCTGTACCTTCCGAGGCAAGAGACCCGTGCCCCTCGGTGGGGACATAATGGGTTGATGATGATTGATCAACAACTGTTATGAATTTCTCGACTTTGATAGTAGGTATTTGATTTTTTTATACACTCCGGTCAAAGCTGAATGAAACCCTTTTTCTATCAAAAGACTCGATGATTGACAACACTCCGCTGCCTCCACTTTGAAACCGTCTAGCCAACTTGACCTTACAGTCGTCCTTCCGTGCTCTAATTACGAAGAAATAAGAGTGATTTTTGTTTGTGGAAAGGTTCAACGTAAAATGGTTGTCCCTAAGTGAAATATCCTTTACGCACAATTGCCGGATACTGGCCAGTGTTTCTTTTCACTTAATTTTTAATGTGAGCCCTTCGGACGGTGGTTCTTGGAATTTCGGTCGTATGGGTGTAGCGTTTAAGGTTCACTTTTGCGGGTGGAGTTATTGAAATATTGATTTTTAGCGTCTGAGTTCGTGACTAATTTTAGACGTTGATGAATTTATTAGGTGGATTATTTTTGAGATCCGACGAGAGGTATTAAAGGTCAAATACATGAAATATTACTAGCTGAATATATTGAATATACAAATAAATATATTGATTGATATTCAGTTACAATTGATTAATAATGAGAACACCGTCGGTTTGACTCTTGAAAAGTTAGGCTAAATAAGCGAGATAAAAGATTCCTATTTACACACATATCATATAATATCATACATAATTTCACACATACACACACTCACACTGAGAAAAACTTATTGTTTTTCTATACTAATATTATAAAGAGGAAAGATTTGTATTTTGTGTGTGTGTATGTTTGTAATGAACAGGCTCAGAAACTACTGGGCCGATTTTAAAAACTCTTTCACCATTAGAAAGCTACATTCTTCGTGAGTAACGTAGGTTTTATTGGATTTTCGAAAAGTTTAGTTCCGTACGAAACCTCGAATAATGTAAAGGTGTAAAAAATGACTACCCCGGGAATTTTCCACGGAACTAATATAGGTAGCTATTTCCACGGAAACGTTTTCGCCACCCGTGCGAACCCGAGGCGGGTCACTAGTATTTAATATTAAGACTATTACGTTTCGAGAAATAAATAAAAAACTACCTTTTTTATTTTATTTTTATTTTTTATTTTAGCAATAAACATTAACATTTTCATTTAAACAAATGTCGCCAGACTGCTGTGCAGTTTGTTGGCGAAGCGCTCTTATGACTTAAGGTTTCCATTGATTACCTATTACATTGAATTTAGATACCTAGAGAATTCAATGCCTATTACCTAGTAGCCACTAACTACTTAACAACCTATTAATTAATATTTTTTCTTTGTTTCAGACCATGAGAGATGATCCGGTCCACGTTTTGTTCACACATCGAATATAATTCTCTTCAGAAACACAGTGCAGCCTACAGTAAAACAATGACCTGAAAAATCTAGTGAATCTCGCAAGAAACTCACAATTTCGTGACAAAACTGCAGCTACGTAAATCGAGGCCTATATTTTAGTAACAGTTTAAAAAAAAAATAGTAAAAAAAAACCTCAATTAGAATATTTAGAAAAAACAGTGTTCCTCTAGAAATAGACCTAACTTTTCGCGAGTCAATTAAAAAAAAACCTACAACCAAAGTTAGCTTAAAACGAACCTCGAGGTCCCCAAAATACCTCCCAAGTATATTTTTAGACGCAACCAAAGCTAGTTCCTAAGGATGTCCAATCAGATGCCGATATACAGCCACATAGTGCCCAAGTCACAGTATAGGAACGCGACGAAGGGCTCCAAGAACTCCGCCTCGAAAGAGCGCCCGACCAACTTGTCTAGGACAGACTTTGACCCGTTGAACTACAACTACGGTGGTCAGTTCCATCTCTTAAATCCACCGTTAGAGTCGAAATACGAGAAGATGGGCGATAAGAAGCGGCAGAAGGATGATACAAGGCCAAGGAAAGTCCAGAGCAAGCCCGAGAGCAATGAGGGGAAGGTTGAGGCGTATCTGAGGCAGAATCAGGTCAGCATGAGGCAGCAACAGCATCGGCACTCGGCCGTGAGGCAGGCCGAGCATAGAGTCAATTTGAGGTGAGCGGAACTTTTTTTTATGTAGGTATCTATGTAGATATGTATGTACAGGGTGGAATTTTGTAACGCCAATGAGGGGAAGGTTGAGGCGAATCTGAGGCAGAATCAAGTCAGCATGAGGCTGCTACAGCATCGGCACTCGGCCGTGAGGCAGGCCGAGCATAGAGTGAATTTGAGGTGAAGTGATTTGAACCTTTTTTATGTAGGTATCTATACAGGGTGTTAATTTCTACAGTAAAAAAAGTAAATACTACTGCTGACGTAATCACCATCTAGGACCCCCCACGCCCCATGTCATCAAAAATAAGCAAAGAAAAGCACCCCCTTATTATAGTCCTTACGTAATACTTGAACGGTCCCCAAATAATAAATAAATACTAATTTGTAGCTTAGACAGAAAGATACAGTTCTTTTACCAAATATTTGAATGCACCACGACTTTATTTCATCTGATTTTTTCCCCAGGTCTCTACCGCTAAACGAGGCAGCGCCGAGGAACCACGAGCGCGCGCCCGAACGCCACCGCGAGCGCGAGCGAGACGGCAACAGGGAGCACCGGCGCGAGCGCGACAAGGACAGGGATAGAGAGCGCGACTTGGAGTTTGACGGTCAGTAAATGAGTACTGAGACAGAGGTCGTGGGATTGACACGTGTTTGTCCTTGAATAAGTATCATAACATCATTGAATATTCAATGCTGACATACAGTCATTCACACACACACGCTCACACACACACACACACACACACACACACGCACACACACACATACACACACACACACACACACACACACACACACACACACACACACACACACACACACACACACACGCACACACCCTCGCACACACCCTCGCACACACACACACACACACACAACACAGCTTAACTTAAGTGAATTATTGTGATGTTTTAATTTTAATTTTGCTTTTCATATTTTTAAAGTCTGTCTCATGCTAATGCGTACCACGAATCATCGAAAACTGGGAGAGGGCTGATCATTGTAACACAGGTCTTTTACTTAGCTTTTGTTCTCATTTAGTTAATCAACAGAATCCTTTGCCAACTAAATATTTCCCTTACATTCGCAGGCACGCCACTCAGTCCGAACGCGCCGCGCGCCGAACGCTCTGAAGGGCGCGTTCGGAAGTCCACCTCCGCGCATAAAGTGACCGAGCCCGCCATAGCTACGGACAAGCGGCGGTTCTTCTGCAGAGAGTGGGCGTTCCAGAAGATCGCCCACTGTCTGGAGCAGAGGCCCGTCAGTAAGACCTGCGGAGCTTTGATTTTGGGTAAGCTGGAAAGATTTTTATGCAAGAATTGTTGAGTTCTCCTAATGCGGTAGGTACAGAATAAAGCCAACGCCATCTAGAGTCCAGTGGGCTCATTATGTAATTTTCGCAACGGATATTCATACGTCTTAAAAAGTCACGTCAGCAAAAAAACCGACGTCGTACGGAGGACTGTCTCGCTCTAAC
This sequence comes from Yponomeuta plumbellus, assembly GCA_947310845.1. Classification (NCBI taxonomy): domain Eukaryota; kingdom Metazoa; phylum Arthropoda; class Insecta; order Lepidoptera; family Yponomeutidae; genus Yponomeuta; species Yponomeuta plumbellus. Next base: position 7,246,875 of record OX371221.1, on the reverse strand, counting down.
ATAGGGTCTTAAAAGAAGATAGTGCTATACAGTAGTGGTATACATGACTTTTTAAGACGTATGAATATCCGTTGCGAAAATTACATAATGAGCCCACAGGAATGGAACTAAAAAGTCAGTTTGCAAATCCTCCTCCCCGATTAATACACTGATATACAGGCACATACATTGCTTCTGGCCCCGCACTAGGATACCCTGTGTCGTGGGATCCAGAAACAGCGATATTACAAACATGTAAACTTCCAAGGCGTCCGATTTTTGGTTTTGTCCATTGAGTAAGTAGTCTGTCAAAGCTAACTTTGCAACGGAATTAAGCGGCAACGCCACAGAAAGACTACTGTAGCATCACTCGTTTCTGTCACTTTCATTGTTAAGATTGCTTAAACAGTTTTGATACTCTGAATGTTGGATATAAATTCTTATCCGAAGCCCGATCAAGTATCAAGACTATAGTTGGGGTGATAAACATAGGGATACCATACCCTATTTTTTTATCTACCATATTTAAGCCATTGCAAAGTTAGCTTTGTCATATTCTAGTAGTTTATCAGGAATAGTAGAGTTTTTCTAATGTGATAGAGAATAAAGCCAGCGCCATTTTGCTTGTAACCTTAATGGGATACAAACAACCTATTAAGGTTACAAACGTAATTAAACGTAATAAGTATACTTATGGAGATGGGCGGGACATTTGGTTAGGCGGGAAGACGGCCGGTGGACTAAGGTAGCCACTGAGTGGTGGCCAAGAACGGGTCGACGGTCGGTGGGCGACATTGTGAAAGCGGCTGTGAGACATTGGACGAGACTAGCACTGGACCGGATGGGTTGGCGTGAAAGAGAAGAGGCCTATGCCCAACAGTGGGCTCTATTTACGGGCTGATTAGATAGAAGTATACTTATGTAAAGTTGTCAAATAAAATTTACTGTAACTCTCATTCTTATTCCTCCATTTATGATCAAAGCTTTTGCTATTTGCAGGCGACGCCGGCAGCGGCAAGACGGCACTATGCCAGGAGCTAAGCGAGCCTGGCCAGGGTCCTCAAGCGAGGCAGCAAAGAGCGCTGAACCGGCGGCTTCTGGCGAGGCATTTCTTGCAGGTGAGCTGGTGGTCTTCGGACCCACAATCTGGACTACATGGCCTTTGACCAGTCCAATCAGTCGCTCCCTCAACGCTGAGGATCGTAGCTGCTAAGTTGGGGATAAGTGTGGCTGGTAAAAGCAAGATCCAGGACCTGCCCGAGCCTCGACCTGTCCTCAAGTGAGCCTGTGGTCGTCGCAGTCTGAACTAGCGTCTCCTGGTGAGGCGTCTATAGGGAAGAGCGGGTGATCGTGCTCTTCCACTATAAAGGGAAATTTCCCGCCAGGCAGATCGAATGCCTGGGGACGGCCGGTCCAACTGTGGTGTGTTGGACGTTGTATTATAAGTCATGTGTAAACTTTTGCTTGCGCGATGCAGGAATGTTGGAGTTTTTGACACGTGCTCGCCACACGTCTTTTGAAGGTGAGCTGATGGCGTTCACAACCCTGCTCTGATCAAGTAATCTTTGGCATCTAATTGGTACCTCAACGCTAAGGATAGTGGCTGCTAAGACGGGGATGAGTGGGCTGGTAAAGGCAAGATGTCTCTATGTGTATGGATGAGCGAGCATAGATAGGGTCCTCAGGCGAGGCAGCAGAGAGCGCTGAACTGGCGGCTTCTGGCGAGGCATTTCTTGCAGGTGATCTGGTGGCCTTTCGACCCAATATATCTTGGGGAATCTTCTTGTAGAACTTTACACAGTGCGCCATAAAGGAAGCAAGTCTAAATAGGCTTTCTGAAAGCCATCTCATATTGTTTGTTGGTGTTCATGGAGTCCTCAGAAAGTGGTCATTTTAAATTCTTTCTTGTATTTCTTCTAAAAAAGGCAAACGAAAATGCCGCCAAAACGCTATCTTAGGCAATATGGCGTCGCACTGGAATTATGAAGTAATCCAATCAATGAACGTAAGAAAGAATGAGTGACAGACGCCATTTTTACTAACATGTGACTTCATCATAGAAACGACCATTCCAGACCGTTTTCGATACAATGCCGGCAGATACAAATTATCAAATTTTATCTTGTGTTGTTTTACAAATCATAATTGTTTTTTTAGTTAAAATGCCTGAAAGCGGTTTTTAGACACATAATTTATACGAATCCGTGTAAATAGTACTGTTTTTTTCACACTGTCAAATAGCCTATTGTGGTGGTGGATCTATCATGTGTTTGGTTATGACACTCGATTCCCTACAGGGCCACACGGAGACCGGACTCCGGCCGAGCGAGTTCGTGCGCTCGCTGGCGATGCAGCTGCTGAGTCAGTCCAGCCGGCACGCGCGACACGCTGACTCCGAACGGCCCGCGGCGGGCGAGAGGTCAGTGACGGTCGGACTAGCTCATGAGAGAGAGAGAGAGAGAGGGGGGGGGGGGGGGAGAGAAAGAGAGGAAGATAATAACAGAGGAAGAAGAAAAAGAAAAAGTCAAAATTTTGTGTGCAAGTATGTATATAGGTTTACTCGGTAGATTTTTTTTATCGTGAATAGAAGACTCAGGGAAGAGACCCGTGCCCCTCGGTGGGGACATGATGGGTTAATGATGATGATGAGAAGACTCATACATATGACCAAAATCCTTATCACATAAAAAGACATTAAAATTGAATTACTCATAAGGGCAAATTCTAAAAAAAAACCTCCGTAGCACACACAATTTTGACTTTGAAGTAAAATGGGGTTATTTGGTTTTTATGTACTAGCAACACTCGGACATTGTCAGCCTTTGGAGATTCCGTTTTCAGCCATCATGGCGTAAAGTTCAATCAAATGTTTTCCGAACATCCGTTAGGGCTAAAGTTTCGTACAGGCCCTGTAAAAATAAATATATAATAATCAGCCTTTGGATTGTATTGAGATGTCAACGTGACAGTTTTTTTTTTTTTTTGCATTGAGTAAAGAAGCTTTAGCTGAAGTAGGATTAGAGGAAGCAGCGTCTAATCTATCTATACTATCCTGACAGTTTAGTCGACCTATCCCACAGAAAAGACAAGTCAATAGGTGATTTGAGAAAAGATGGTCAGAGTGGAGTTTTTTTTGCGCTGCCTTTTTCTCCACTACATTCGGCCCCAAGACAGCGGCTAACATTATAAGTGTGTGTAAATTGACATTCAACAAACGGAATGTAAATAGGCTATTTGACCGATTTAGGAAAACCGTCTCATATTTTTTGTTGGTGTCCATGGAGTCCTCAGAAAGTGGTCATTTTAAATTCTTTCGTGTATTTCTTTCTTTCTTTCTACAAACGAAAATTTTCTTTTAAAATAAGGCGGCAAAACGCTATCTTGGACAATATGGCGCCGCACATGAATTATGACGTCACTTGCAAGTATACCAACCAATGAACATAAGAAATAATTAATGACAGACGCCATTTTTACTGGCATGTGACGTCATCACAGAATCGGCCAATCCAGGCCGTTCTCGATACAATGGCTGCAGATTAATTATCAAATTTTATCTTGTGTTTTTTTTACAAATAATAATAATAATAGTTTTTTTTTAGTTAAAACGCCTTCAAGCGGCTTCAAGACTTTTATTTGTTCGAATACTATTTATTTTATTTTAGATTCTAGGAAGACTAACAGCTATTACAAAGTTATAATGTACAGAAAAATTAGGACACACTGAGCCAATTAGAAGTCTTCACTATAGGGTAGTTTCCAGGGTCAAAATAATTTAATTCTATTTAGTCCGTATTTTAGACCATAAAAAAACATTGGGCACGTATTTTTTCTTTTTTCGATTAAACAAAAAATAACAAAGATACTAGATAATACGTACCTATAAATAATACTGCTTTTTTCTCACTGTCAAATAGCCGTTGGAATAAATTTAATTTTTAAATACGTGCGGAGCCAAACAAGGCGAGGGTTTCCTCACGAGAAGCGGATAACTTTGTAATCATGGTCTAACAGTAGTTTTAATTCTCAGACGCTACTCGGAGGAGGAACGTCTAGCGAGACGGTTCAAGGACTTGAGCGCTGAAGATGGGGAGGACAGCTCGAAGCCACTTCTAGCTGACAGCGAGGGTGAGTTTTGCTTCCAATATGACATTTTTTTTACATACCCTCTTTTGTGTCCCACTGGGCAAAGGTCTCGACATTATTACAGAATAAAAAATTAAATAAAATAAACATCATCATCATCATCATTCAGCCACAAGAAGTCCACTGCTGGACATAGGCCTCCTCCATGGATTTCCAAAAACCGGTTGGAAGCGGCTTGCACCCAGCGTCTCCCTGCCACTTGGATGAGATCGTCTGTCCATCTTGTGGCTGGTCGTCCTACGCTGCGCTTGCCGATGTGTGGTCTCCATTCAAGAATCTTTCGGCCCCATCGGCCAAAAAAAATTGTACCTAATCAAATAAATCGCTCCGAGCCACATCCGACCCAAAAGACCCCATAATACTGGCCGCGTTACCGCGCTGCATAGCAAGGGACATCCTTTGGCTCAGATATGCCCCGGAGCGACCGTTATTATTATAAATGTCCCCACCGAGGGCACGGGTCTCTTCCCTGAGGAAGGTATAGGCCATACTCCACCACGGGGGCCAGGTCCGGATTGGTGCATAAATAATGGTACATAAAGCTACTTATAAACTATAAAAAAAAACGCATACTTGTAACGAGGTGATTGTCTCGTTGTTTTTTTAAATCATTTTCGGCCTTTAACAATTCTTAATTTAATTAGTTCTTGACATTCGCCCCGCAGTGTTCGGACGTATTTGGTTCAGATAACCCTGAGCTTCCGAAATGAGTGGACGTGAACGTCTTTCTATTTTACTACGACCGACCTAATTTATTATTACGATTGCTCTATTCTCCGTACCTATGTTATTTATCTACAAAATAATAAATATTCGAAAGGCACATTAATAAAATTAATGTAAGTGTTCTACCTTTTTATACCCCAAATTGTATTTTTATATTTATCTTTTAGACCGTAGTTAAGCTTCTCTATTTGTATTGTTCTCAGGTGCCGTTCCTTTACCATCTAAATCAAATATAATTATTCTACCGTGCCCCTGGATACCCTCTTTCATTTTACTACGGATCGAACCCTCTTACCAACTGCGACATACTTACATGCTTACATGTACCCCAGAGGGGTAGGCAAAGACCAGGGACTGCCACCTGCCACGATCATCTGCCAAATCACTTATATGTGATTTATCTATTTCTCAAAACGGTATAAAAAAACGTTATTTTTACACCAGACCAGCGCACAGACGAAGAGGAGGGGTCGAACGGGCGGCGCACGCGCACCATCGAGCGGATACACGAGCGGGACGCGTACTTGGACTCCATGCTGGGGGACGCCGCGCTCAGTCGGGGGGACGAGGTGAGTGCACGGGATGAACTGCTGGGGGACGCTGCGCTCAGACGGGGGGACGAGGTGAGTGCACGGGATGAACTGCTGGGGGACGCTGCGCTCAGACGGGGGGACAAGGTGAGTGCACGGGGTGAACTGCTGGGGGACGCCGCGCTCAGACGGGGGGACGAGGTGAGTGCACGGGGCGAACTGCTGGGGGACGCTGCGCTCAGACGGGGGGACGAGGTGAGTGCACGGGGTGAATTGCTGGGGGACGCCGCGCTGTGACGGGGGGACGAGGTGAGTGCACGGGATGAACTGCTGGGGGACGCTGCGCTCAGACGGGGGGACGAGGTGAGTGCACGGGGTGAACTGCTGGGGGACGCCGCGCTCAGACGGGGGGACGAGGTGAGTGCACGGGATGAACTGCTGGGGGACGCTGCGCTCAGACGGGGGGACGAGGTGAGTGCACGGGATGAACTGCTGGGGGACGCTGCGCTCAGACGGGGGGACGAGGTGAGTGCACGGGGTGAACTGCTGGGGGACGCCGCGCTCAGACGGGGGGACGAGGTGAGTGCACGGGATGAACTGCTGGGGGACGCTGCGCTCAGACGGGGGGACGAGGTGAGTGCACGGGGTGAACTGCTGGGGGACGCCGCGCTCAGTCGGGGGGACGAGGAGAGTGCACGGGACGAACTGCTGGGGGACGCCGCGCTCAGTCGGGGGGACGAGGTGAGTGCACGGGGTGAACTGCTGGGGGACGCCGCGCTCAGTCGGGGGGACGAGGTGAGTGCACGGGGCGAACTGCTGGGGTACGCCGCGCTCAGTCGGGGGGACGAGGAGAGTGCACGGGGCGAAGACGGGTTGAACTGCTGGGGGACGCCGCGTTCAGTCGGGGGGACGAGGTGAGTGCACGGGGTGAACTGCTGGGGGACGCCGCGCTCAGTCGGGGGGACGAGGAGAGTGCACGGGGCGAACTGCTGGGGGACGCCGCGCTCAGTCGGGGGGACGAGGTGAGTGCACGGGGTGAACACGGGGTGAACTGCTGGGGGACGAGGAGAGTGCACGGGGCGAACTGCTGGGGGACGCCGCGCTCAGTCGGGGGGACGAGGTGAGTGCAAGGGGTGAACTGCTGGGGGACGCCGCGCTCAGTCGGGGGGACGAGGTGAGTGCACGGGGTGAACTGCTGGGGGACGCCGCGCTCAGTCGGGGGGACGAGGAGAGTGCACGGGGCGAACTGCTGGGGGACGCCGCGCTCAGTCGGGGGGACGAGGTGAGTGCACGGGGTGAACTGCTGGGGGACGCCGTGCTCAGTCGGGGGGACGAGGTGAGTGCACAGGGTGAATTGGCGGGGGAGACGGGGAGGAGGACAGTTGAAAAATTCACAGATGATGTATTCTATTAAATACTACATGATTTTTAAAAAGACATGATTTTTGCGCCGTTTTTACGAGGGGCATGCCAAAAGAAACTAGATACTCAAAAATTATAAAATTTATTCTTTATTACAAGTATCGATCTTTTCAAAGTATTCACCCTGAGCACGTATACACTTTTCCATACGTCTGAACCAATTCGAAAATACCTGTGACCACTCTTCTTTAGATACCTCAGAAATCTCGAAATTATAGGCAACCAGCGCATCTTCTTTGCTTTCAAACCTCTTCCCCTTTAGTTACACAAGTAAAAATCACAAGGCGCTAGGTCAGGGGAATATGGCGGGTGAGGGAGAATTGACACATTTTTCGAGTTGAAAAAGTCTTGTGTTCTGGCAGACGTGTGCGGCGCCGCATTGTCGTGGTGCCAGAGAAGGTGCCGGATTCCTGACTTCGGTCGCTTGTCACACCAAGCTGATATTACTGTTGGAGCACAAACTGTCACATACCATTCGGAGTTCACCGTTCTTTCATTCTCTAGCACAACAGTAGCAATATGACCCGTTTTGCAGAAAAACGAGGCGACCATTTGTTTCTGTGTGCTTCGTGCACGGCGACATTTCGTTGGAGTTGGCTCGTCTTCAAAGCACCATCCAGTCGACTGTCGCTTTGATTCGGGATCATAGTTATATAGCCATGTTTCGTCACCAGTCAGTATATCATATACGTTTTTTTTCTCGCCTCCGTTGAATTTATCTATCATGAATAGGCACCAATCCACCCGACGGTCTTTCTGCTCATCGGTAAGTTTGTGCGGCACCCATCTCGAACAACGTTTACGGAGAGAAAGGTGGTCGTGAATTATGGTTTGCATTGCTGCTGATCCAATTCCCAGTTCTCGCTCTAGCTCTACATATGTAATTCGTCGGTTTTCGCGAATAAGTTTTTCGACTGCACGAACGTTTTCTTGCGTGACCGCGGTTGGCGGCCGTCCTGTCTTCGCTTCATCTTCGAGACATCCCCGTCCTCTTTTAAATTCAGCAAACCAATTGAATACTGTTGCTCGGGAACAAGCAGACTCACCAAAAGTAGAAGCCAAAAGTTCAAAACATTCTTGAGGCTTTAAACCTTTTTTAAAGTCATAATAAATCATAGCGCGAAAATCACGTCGACTGAGCTCCATTGTTGCAAGTGAATTCCCGCCAGATTCTCGGAAAAATGATGCTCATTCAAATAAAAAATAAATAAAAGAAGTGTGTTCTATATTCAAATATGTCAATAAAAAACCAGCCTTTGATGGTGTATAGCTTGCCAGTGTCAATTAAATGAGAAAAGAGTATCTAACTTCTATTGGCATGCCCCTTGTATAATGGTACGGAACTCTCCGTTTTTCATATTATTATTTTGTTTACTTAAGGACCTTCAGGTCTACTTTTGTTTGCTTGTAACCCATTATGTCCCCACCGAGGGGCACGGCTTTCTTCCCTGAGGAAGGTATAGGCCATACTTCACCACGGGGGCCAAGTCCGGATTGGTGGACTTGTAAGACTAGTGGCTGGTCTTTCTGTCAGAAGTTTTCAAGCCGCCCTAAGGCCTCCGACTTGGCCTAACGACTGCCATTTACCGACTGCAGCCGGAACCAACTGTATACACATACTTTTATAGCTTTTCTGTAGGTCTGTTTTAGTCCTGAATAAGATAAAAGTTTTCCGAGCGGTTCCGTGCTTCGCAAGACACGTTAAGCAGTTGGTGCCGGCTGCCGTCGATAGATGGCAGTCGTTAAGCCAAGTCAGATGCCTTAGGGCGGCTCGAAAACTTCTGACAGTAAGACCAGCCACTAGTCTTGCAAGCCTCCACCAATCCGGACTTGGCCCCAAGTGGAGTATGGCCTATATTTCTCAGGGAAGAGCCCCGTGCCTCTCGGCGGGGACATAATGGGTTGATGATGATGAAGGGAGACCTCAAATAATAATAACATTGCTTCTGAGTGCTTATACTGAGTTTTTTCATTCACTCTCGATAGTGAGAGCGTTTGCGATTTGTATAGGAGTAACAAAGAGACACATAGCTGGCGCGCTTTGTCACTCCTATGCAAAACGCAAACGCTCTCGCTATCGAAAGTGAACGACAAAACTCAGTATACGCACTCTGGCCCCACACTAGGATACTTTGTGTCGTGGGAACCAGAACCGGTTCTAATCTACAGTCTGTTAGCTTTTAGAACATACCTCGGCTACTATCGGTATAAAAGTAAAACTCCACTCCAGCTGCCGCAAATCCTCCCGCGGGGCGCCAAGCCGACCAACCCGTTCCTGGCCGAGGCCGAGTGGCCGGCCGGCCGGCGGGCCGAGGCCGAGCGGCCGGCCGGCCAGCGGGCCGACGCGACGATCTACGAAAACCACGAGAACGTGTTCTTACGTAACTCTCGGCTGCTGCGGCAACGGTCCGAGCCGCTCGCCGAGCGGGCCGGCGCGCTTAAGGTTTGTTGTTGTTGTTGTTGTTGTTGTTGTTGTTGTTGTTGTTGTTGTTACACTTTATTGCACAAAAGAAAATACATAATAATAATAAGAATAATAATAGATAGATAGATAATGATTTTATTTACACACCAAAACACACATTTTACATTTAGGTGAAATAAGAACTAAAAAAGGACGAAAAAGACAAAATTTACAAAATAACCAGAAAAACACTTAAGAATTAATAATTGAATGTACTCAGAGACATGGAAGGGCCAAGTAAGGTCGGCAATGTGAGTATTGGCTGTAAAAAGGTGTCTGGACTGAGCATGAGCTACGGATAAGAATCCGTAACGCTGATTTTCAGCCAGAACCTGTTGCGTGAAAGTCACGAGCACCACAGCAGCGCAAAGACCCGTTAAAACAAGTACAAAGAACAGTGTGATAATAAACTCACGCCCGTTATCCCCGAAGGGGTAGGCAGAGGCACCAGTCTCTGGAACTGGACCCACGTTTTGCCGAGTTTATTAGGTCCCAAACGTGACAAGTGGCAAGCCTGTCGCCGTTATCCGGGCACAATTTATCAGCGAATGGTGTTGTTGTACAAACAAAATACATAATATGACTTAAATAACAGGTTTGTGATAAAAACAATGTGCAAAGGCGGACTTATTTCTAAAGAAATTTCTTCCAGCCGGCCTAGAAATTTTGGAATGTTAAAACAGAGAGTGGGGTAGGGCAGATGAAGTGGATAACAACTCTTAAGTAGGTATGAAAATAATAATAATAATAAACTACTTACAAATATACATACAACTTACATAAATGCCTACATAGATATAAGAACGCCAGAAATATATATCTAACGTTAGCACAAAACTATATAATACTAAACTATACAATAATAAACATACATACGAATATATTACACAGACTACTATTATGAAGTTAAATGAATACAATAAAATTATTTTAGGTTAGAGATATAGTGCTCTTTCAGTTTGCTTCGGAACTGTGACACGGTTGGACAATCCCTGTTCGCTTTCGGCAGAGAGTGCTTTGCTCACGGGGGAGATCCTGCATGTGTAGTCTTGACACATTTTGTTGGCCAATGAAGAACCTTCAGAACCAGTGTTAGATAGATATATTGAGAACACTTAAGGTCATAGCCCACTTACACGACTCTGCTCCCACCCGGCAAAGATAATATCATTCAAATATGGGCTCTAGATAAATTATATCTAATCTAATCGAAAATATATCTAAAGAGCAATACCTTTAATTGTAAATAAAAAAGGGGATTAAAGAGGTATTTCTTAACCTAAGAGTATAGACGGCGGCCTTATCACTAAAAGTGATCTCTTCCAGACCCCCTTTGGATGGACCGGAGCTAAACATTGGAGAATGTTCTGAAGTGAAATAAAAAATAAATAAAATAATGACATAACATTGACATGCCTGGCAAATAAATAAAATAATGACATAACATTTACATGCCTGGCATGTAAATGTTATGTCATTATTGGCAAATAAATAAAATAATGGCATAACATTTATTTTTTATTTCACTTCAGAACATTCTCCAATGTTTAGCTCTGCTCCATCATTATTTATTTTCATTATGTCATTATTATTATTTTTTTATTTGCCAAGAAACTTAGACCTAACCTTACAGGGGATCCCTATTGCGTTACCCAGTTTCAGAGTTAATATAAAACTTAATCTATTTACAACTAATTATTACTACACAACACAAAAAGAGTTATGTTATTGCTCAACAGAAGAGCCTATCGACCGACCAGAAAAACGACAGCAACTCCGAGAACGAACGGTCCAAGTCTGAGAGCAGTCCGCCCAAGCAATCTAGGATACCAGTCGCCAGTTTCCGGTATCCCAACCGAAGCGAGGTCCGGTCTAGTTCTGTGGACAACTCCCCGCAGAAGACTAAGAAGAAGGAGAGCGAGGAGCGGGATGGTCTGGAGGGTGGAGATGGTCAGGGTGGCCCAGATGGTCAGGGTGGTCAAGATGGTCAAAATTGTCAAGATGGTCAGGGTGGTCAAGATGTCGGGGAGGTGCAAAATGGTCAGGATGAGCTGCCGGAGTATCAGAACGTATTGAAAGCAGGTAGGTTACACACATAAGCTCACGCCCGTATCCCATAGGAGTAGGCAGAGATAAGCGTCTGCCAATCCGCTACTTGACTCTTTTTTCAAGTATGTCTTAAATGCTAAATATCTCTTCCATTAGACCATAAAATATTTTAGTATATTTTTTGAGGACCTAAAAGCAACAAAAACATTATTTTAAAACGTTGCTTTGCTAAACAGCCAAAAACGCGGTCCGCCATTTTTGTCTATGGCTTGAAGTCCTCTACGTTTGTAAACAAAGTTTGACATTCAACATAGGTAGAGTTCGTGCCACGAAAGAAGTATGAGTCACAATAGAACCTACGCACGCACGACTGACAGATGTTTGTTTACAACCAAAGGTGCTTTCAAGATGGCGGATAGTGTTTTCACCGTTCCGATTTAAAAGCGAAAAATATTTTTTTTATTTGCAAATTTTGCAGCCATCCTGCATATTTACTTAGCAAAGTCAATATATTTCGGATTCTTACGTTAGATACTACAGGAAATATCCATTTATTGCGTCAAATTTGATACGAGGCAAGTAGCGGATTGCCACGATCCTGATAGATCACTTCGCTTGGCGAGGTGAGCTTTGGTCTTTGTAAGAGTACTTTAGAATAAGGGATCAGCTGTTTCACACAAAAAAATTAAACATTTTGTATGCAAAAGCAGCACGCTTAAGTAAACTAGGATACCAGTTGTCAGCTAGAAACGAGATGGTCAGGAGGGTGGGGATGGTGAGGGTGGTCAAGATGGTGGAAATGTACAAAATGGTCAGGATGAGAACCAGAATGAGTCGAAAGCAGGTGAATTACTATCAATATACTTTCAGCGTCTTTATTACAGGTGATATCAGCTGTTTCATATATATTTTTTAAGAAATCCTACAATATTTGTATGAAGCAGTACCCCATTTAAATTAATTAAAATAAGATAAATAATTAAAGGGGCTCCCATACAGTAAACGTGTTTTTGTTTTGCTCGATATAACCTGACGGCAACAGGTAGACTCCAATGCAACCAATCCGGACTTGGCCCCCGTGGTGGAGTATGGCCTATACCTGCTTCAGGGAAGGGACCCTGAAATGTCTGCTGTTCCTTTTTTGGAAGTGACTAGCTTGTACGACACAGGGAATCCTAGTGTGCAAGTTAGGGTAAGAAAATGACAAAGGTGTCAATCAAAATATTACGATATTATTATTTTTTGTGATGAATTATGATGTTATTTGTTGTTGTTACCTAATTTTTTGGTTTTTAAAATAAATAATTTGAATTTGAATTTGAATTTGACCCGTGCCCCTCGGTGGGGACATAATGGGTTGATGATGAACAGGTAGACGCTTAAATTTATCAAAATTTCTTCTTCTTCTTCATCTTAAAATGTACTGTACACTACGGAACCTTTAGTGCGCGAGTTCATATCGCACCTGGCTAGTGTTTTCTAAATTAATACATTCCGACCTCTGTGGCGCAGTGGTTAGCGCATCTGCCTACCTTGCGAGAGGTCCCGGGCTCGAATCCCGGCTGGGGACAGAAAAAAAAAGAAACGCAGCATAGGTAGTACGATGATGCGAGTCACGAGCTCTGTGGCGCAAAAATGTCAGAATTTGACAGTTAATGTACTGGAAAGACGCTACTTTTGGCGTTATGGCGCGCGACTCGCGTCGTCGTACAACCTACACAGGTCTTGGATGTTTACAGGTCTTGTCAGGTCCGCAGTGACACGCCGTGACCTTTATTTTCCTCCTGTTTTCTTCTGATTTTTTGTTTTGTACTAATGTTTTGGATTTATTTTGTTTTTGTGGCGTGTGTTCTGTTGTTATAATAAAAATTTTTCTTCTTCTTCTCTTCTTCTTCTTCTTCTCCTTGGATGTTTACATGTTTGTGATGTCGCTGTTTCTGGTTCCCACGACACAGGGTGTCCTAGTGTGAAGCCAGAAGCAATGTGCCTGTATGTAAATGTTTAATGTACGCATCGTTGTTTCCAGGCCAAACGGAGGAAGAAACGAGGGACGGCACCGGCAGCCCAGACCTGGAGAGACTTCTCGAGAAGAAACGCTCGCAGAACGACGACGTGCCGCCGCCAATACCCAGCCTGCCCATCAGCCCGAGGACTTTGATCGGTATGTTTTATTAGATTACAGTCTGTTTATGGCCCTTTTACACGAGGCCAATAGCTGAGACAATCCAGTAAGCCAGTCCAATATTGTCTTCGTGTGAATAGAGCCAGGACAATGCATTGGATTGGCCCAAGCCAATGGATGAAGACAATCCAATGAAATAGAGCGATTTCGAATTTACTGGCGCCAATGCTTCCCCCACTACTTTCCCATTGGATTGGCTTCATGTAAATGTGTTTCCCGGGCCAGTAAGCCAATCCAATACATGTCATTGCTTGTTGTTTATTTATTTTATTTTAAATTGTTTTTGGTTATAGTGTGATACACCATGGGTAACATTTTTAAAATGAATAAAAAAAAAATTGTTAAAATTTGAATAAAAATATTTAAATTAAAAAAAAAAATTTTTATTAGAAATTAATTTGATTAAACTTACGGGCCTACTCGACTGGCTTGTGTGTAAACGACAGAAACGAATTTTGCGCTTTTCATTGGATTGGCCTATTGTCCTGGCTTACTGGATTGTCTCAGCTATTGGCCTCGTGTAAAAGGCCCATTAGCTTTTAGAATATACCTCGGGCTCTAGAGTAGGTGTTGGCGACAGACCTTTTTTAGATCACTTTGTTTACTTTTTTATTGATTTGTTCTTTGATATTGTCAATTTTTAAATTTAGTTGGTTTATTTACTTTTTCTATTGATGTCTACTGTCTACAGTCTGTTTTTTCATTCAATGCAAAAAAAAAAAATTGTCACATTGACATCTCCATACAATTCTTAGGCTGTCAATGTCTGAATGTTGCTAGTACGTAAAAACCAAATAACCCCATTTTACTTCCAAGTTAAATTGTGTATACTACGCAGGTGTTTTTTTTAGAATTTGCTCTTACGAGTAATTAAATTTTAATGTCTTTGATGTGATAAGGATTTCGGTCACATGAGTCTTCTATTCACGGTAAAAAAAATCTACCGAGTTAACCTATAGCTTTTATAGTGGTAACACCGCGTCATTTTTTTTTGCATCGAATTAAAAGACGGACTATAGCTACTTGATTCTGTTATTATTTGTATTAGTAAACAGTGAATTCAGTGCAAGTCTTGTATTTATCAGAAAAGTAACGGCACTATTACGGTGCCCAACAGTAGGCTTCGGTTTTCGCCGAAACACGAGTGTAATACTACTTCCTGCTCTGTATTACTTTTTTACGTCATATTAGTTCCGATTTCGAAATTAAGGGCCGACTTCTGAATTAAGAATTTGCACTAAGTATATACTTAAGTAACGTGCTGTCACGCTCTTTCCTAAAGAAATTTGACGAGACAGCACTAGAGTTAAGTAGTTACTTAGCGAAATTCTCAATTCAGAAATCGGCCGTAAGTGTCATATTAGTTCCGATATTTCTATTACACGAATATATCCGATTCTATCCGATAGTATCCGAGGTATATTCTAAAAGCTAACAGACTGTAGATTAGAACTGGCTCTGGTTCCCACGACACAAAGTATCCTAGTATGGTGCCAGAAGCAATGTTATTATTATTTGAGGTATCCCTTCATCATCATCAACCCATTATGTCCCCACCGAGGGGCACGGGTCTCTTCCCTGAGGAAGGCATAGGTTGTACTCCACCACGGGGGCCGAGTCCGGATTGGTGGAGGCTTCTAAGACTAGTGGCTGATCTTACTGTCAGAAGTTTTCAAGCTAGACCGCTGACTTGGCTTAACGACTGCCATCTATCGACGGCAGCCGGCACCAACTGCTTAACGTGCCTTGCGAAGCACGGACGGCTCGGAAAAATGCCACTAGCGTTAGTCATAGACGGTGACCCCACTCATGGACTAAACGCGCCGTATGTTTCTTAACCTTAGTGATCGTTTAAGATCACTCAGGCAGCCCAGGCTACGAGCGATTCGGAGAAGCACGTGTTCAATCAATTGTGTTGAAGAGTATTTATAAGAAAATTAGTCAACGTTCTTTATACCTCCCATACAAATTTTGGCAACACTTTTCGCCCCCTTAGGGGTTGAATTTAAAAAAAATCCGGTCTTATTCCTGACCTACATTATATATAGACCCTCTGTGCTAAATTTCAGCTTCCTAGGTCCAACGGCTTGGGCTGGACGTTGATGAGTGAGTCAGTCAGGACTTTCAATTTTATTTATATAGATTAGACTAGATCTGAACTGTTTCTGGTTCTCACGACACGGGGTATCCTAGTGTGGGGCCAGAAGCGATGTTATTATTATTATTTGAAAATGTCTAAAATCCAAAGTCCGCGTTGCAGCCAACGCGTACTACGAGAAACTCCTCTCCGAGCCAGAGATACAGCAGGCTCTCTTGCCACAAAACCTGGAGAGGAACCCTGACGAGTGCTTCAAGAAGGCGCTACTGTTTCCGCTGCTAGAGATCGATCCGCCTAAGCAGTGCTTGTTTCTGCTGGTCGACGCTATAGACGAGGGGAGCTTGACTGGTAAGTTGAATCCTCGACTGAGGGAGATGCGAGGTTGGATAGATTGAGGTTTGGATAGATTGAGGGTTGGGTAGGTTGAGGGTTGGATAGATTGAGGGGTGGATTGATTGGAGGATGGATAGGTTGAGGGTTGGGTAGGTTGAGGGTTGGATAGATTGAGCATTGAATTTAATTCAATGCATTGAGGGATGGATAGATTGAAGGTTTGATGTAGAGTAAGTTAGTAAGTAAGTATTTTATTTATTTCCAAAAAGATAATTCCAAATAGATACATGATGATAGATTAAGAGTTGGATAGATTGAGGTATGAATAGATTGTGAAATTGATAGATTGAGGGATGAATAGATTGATTGCGGGATGCATAGATTGAGGGTTGGGTAGTTGAGTGTTGGATAGATTGAGGGTTGGATAGATTGAGGCTTGGATAGATTGAGGGGTGGACAGATTGAGGGAATCAGAGATAGAGCAGGCTCTCCTTCCACAAAACCTGGAGAGGAATCCTGACGAGTGCTTCAAGAAGGCGCTACTGTTTCCGTTGCTAGAGATCGACCCGCCTAAGCAGTGCTTGTTTCTGCTGGTCGACGCTATAGACGAAGGGAGCTTGACTGGTAAGTTAAGGAAATGTGGATGTTGACGAAGCCCTTCAGGAATTCAGGAAACGCGATATTTTAGTAGAAAAAGAGTTTATTCGGTTTTACAGTGTTCGTCAGCCATTAGTTTTTCAAGAAGAGGAAGGAAACTGTACAAAACCATGGACAATACAGACGGTAATAGCGCCATCTGTTGGAATCGATACAAATTAAACTAATGTACAAAACCATAGACAATACAGACGGTAGTAGCGGCATCTAATGGAATCGATACAAATTAAACCAATGCATAATCCTCGCATAGATGGCGCTTGTTACTAAATTTACACCGCAAGCCACTAGATGGCGCGAGCTGTCTTTAGACAGTGGTAGAGATATGGATAGATTGAGGGTTGGGTAGATTGAGGGTTGGATAGATTGAGGACTTGAAAGATTGCGGAATGTATAGTGTGAGGGATGGATATAGATTAAGGGTTGGATAGTTGAGGGTTGGATAGATTGAGGGGTGGATAGATTTAGGGATGGGTAGGTTTAGGGTTGGATAGACTGAAGATGGATATATTGAGCTTTGGATAGATTGAAAGTTGTACAGATTGAGGGGTGGATAGAATGAGGGTTGGCTATTGCTTAAGATATTGCCCAAGATAGCGTTACGGCGGCTTATTTGAAAAGTAAATTTTCGTTTGCCTTTTTTAGAAGATATCCACGAAAGAATTTAAAATGAACACTTTCTGAGGACTCCATAAACACCAATAAACAATATGAGACGGCTTTCAGAAATCGGTCAAATAGCCTGATTATGGCCCCACCGAGGGGCACGGGTCTCTTCCCTGAGGAAGGTATAGGCCATACTTCACCACCGGGGCCAAGTACGGGTTGGTGGAGGCTTGTAAGACTAGTGGCTGGTCTTACTGTCAGAAGTTTTCAAGCTAGACCGCTGAATTGGCTTAACGACTGCCATCTATCGACGGCAGCCGGCACCAACTGCTTAACGTGCCTTGCGAAGCTCGGAACCGCTCGGAAAAATGCCACTAGCGTTAGTCATAGACGGTGACCCATCCATGCACTGAAGGCGATTCTTCTATTCATGTCGTCCGATTGGTAGGACAAAAGTTGCCCCAGCGCCTATCCTATTGAAACTGGACAGGCCATACTCCACCACGGGGGCCAAGTCCGGATTGGTGGAGGCTTGTAAGACTAGTGGCTGGTCTTACTGTCAGAGTTTCCAAGCCGCTTCCACACAATATACAACCAGCAAGTTCTGTGAGTGGAGACCGCGACTCGGCAAACGTAGTGTAGGACGCCCTCCAACCAGGTGGGATGACGATCTGCGAAAAACTGCAGGCAGATGCTGGATGCGGCAAGCTGAAGACAGGGCGCTATGGCGCTCATTAGGGGAGGGCTATGTCCAGCAGTGGACTAATATAGCCTGATGATGATGATGAAGAATCTGTGATCAACCCTTCGCCAGCAGGTCAAAAGGAAGACAAGCCGGAGTCCACGGAGCCTTCGAAGACGGTCGCCACTCTACTGGCGAGGCACCAACATTTGTTCCCGCAGTGGCTGCTACTAGTTTGCACTGCGCGGCGGCACTGTCGGCAGCTCACCAAGATGTTTACTGGTGAGTGGACGGGGACTGGGACTGGGACTGGGACGGGGACGGGGACGGGGACGGGGACGGGGACGGGGACGGGGACGGGGACGGGGACGGGGACGGGGACGTTGAAGGGGAAAGGGAAGGGGATGGGGATGGGGATCGGAGCGGATCGGGGGCAAACGATCTGTCTGGCGGGAGATTTCCCTTAGCCTAGCCGCATACTAGCGACACGCGACAGGCGACAGCTCGGCGACTAGACGCGACGACAGGCTACGGCCGTCAATTTTCATATATTTTGTTCGAATCTCCGCACACTCGGCGTCTGAGTCGCGGAGTCGACGACAAGACGCCAGAAGCAAATGACAACATCGCGTCTGACGCGACGACAAGTCGCCCTGTTTGCGATGACTCTTAATCGTGGCAGAGCACTAACGCCAGCCCTTCCGTATTGAGGAGTGTCATATCAAAGTGACTTATTTCCACTTTTGAAAATTAATTAACTAATGATGGGAATAGATTTTTAGCATACGATTACACCATTGTACCAAATTGTGTATTACAGAAACGCTTAATTCCTCTCTAAATTTCACTTAACTAAAACAATTTCGCTTATTTTCACGTCATTTGCTAACAGTATTCAAGACACAAAATATGCTCTTTTATACAAACCGAATGTGATAGTGTCAGAATCACTTAAATACGATCTTCTTTCATGGTGAAATGAAAAAAAAAAAGGATATAACACAATTAATAACGTAGTAGAGATTAGATTACATTAGATTAGAACTCTTTATTGTACACACCACAAAAACAAACAAATACATTGTAAGACTTATATACCGTATACAATAGGGTAGTTTCCAGGGTCAAAATAATTTAATTCTATTTAGTTTGTATTTTAGATTATAAAAAAATATTGGATACGTATTTTTTCTTTTTTCGATTAAACAAAAAATAACAAAGATATAGCCCATTGAAGTTACGTGTGACGTCACTCAGTGCTACAAAATGCAGCACGGTGTGACGTCACACGAAACTTTAATGGGCTATATCTTTGTCATTTTTGGTCTAATTTACAAATAAAAAAATACGTGTCCCTTATTTTTGAATAATCTAAAAGACGGACTAATTACATTTTTTTGGGAAACTAGCCTATTGGCGGTCTTATCGCTAAAAGGTTATCGTATCCTAAAGGGTGTCGTAGAGGTTTTTGGCATTTGTTTAAAAGTCCGCTAAGGTGGAAATAAGTCCTTTTCAAATGACGCTCCTCGTATTACTGTGGCAGTACACTTTTTTGTATTTCAGGGTTCCGCAAGATCACTTTGGACGAGCTTCATCGCGCGCACGTGTCGGCCGACGTCCAACGATACGTGTTGGCGCGACTCGACACCGAACCGCGGCTCAGGTCAGGATCACTGCTAACACAACGGTTAACATTATACGACCTCTGGGGCGTAGTGGATAGCGCATCTGCTTACCATGCGAGAGGTCCCGGGTTCGATCCCCGGCTGGGGAGGAAAAAAAACTCCAGGTCTTGGATGTTTACATGTTTGTGACGTCGCTGTTTCTGGTTCCCACGACACAGGGTATCCTAGTGTGGGGCCAGAAGCAAAGTATGTGCCTGTATGTAAATTTTATGTTATGTTATGTTATAACTGTATGTACATTGACATTCAACAAGCAGAATGTAAATTCTTTACGTTGAAATAAATTTCTGATTCTGATTCTGATTCTGACAACGCATGCTTGATGGAACATCGACTCATTAGTAGACAGAGTGCGTATACTGAGTTTTTTCATTCACTTTCGATAGCGAGAGCGTTTGCGATTCGCATAGGAGTGACAAAGAGACAACTGTGTGGCGCGCTTTGTCACTCCTATGCAAATCGCAAACGCTCTCGCTGTCGAAAGTGAATGAAAAAACTCAGTATACGCACTCAGGCCATTTGAGTTACGCACTTGCTATGATGGCCTTATCCTACTTGTTGACGCATTAAATTAAAACTGATTTATTAACTAATTACGAATGCTTCTATTTTGAACGTATGATTAACTATTGATGAGGTCTGAGTAAAAAAAAAAGTACGTAACTCAAGTGACCTGTCTACTAATGGGTCAATGTTCCATTAAGCATGCGACGAGTCTAAAAGTCACTTAGTCAGTCAGTCAAAAGTGGAAAAGTCAGTAAGTCAGTTAGTCATGGAAGCCAAAAAGTCACTCAATCATAAAAATCAAAAGTCAATTAGTCAGTCAGTTATAAAAGTCAGTAAGTCAGCCGGTCATAGAAGTCGAAAAGTCAGGTAGTCTGTCAGTGAGTCAGTCATAGTCAAAATGTCACTCAGTCAGTCATAGAAGTGAAAAGGTCAGTCATAAAAGTTAAAAAGTCAGTTAGTCTGTCAGTGAGTCAGTCAGTCATAGAAGTCAAAAAGTCACTCAGTCGGTCATAAAAGTCAAACAGAGCCGATTTCTGAATTGAGAATTTACACTAGGTAAATACTTAAGTAACGTGCTGTCACGCTCTTTTCTAAAGAAATTCGACGAGATAGCACTACAGTTAAGTAATTACTTAGCGAAATCCTCAATTTAGAAATCGGCCCACAGTCAGTTACTCAGTCAGTAAGTCAGTCAGGCAGATAATCAGTCAGTCAGTCGTTAGTCAGTCGCTCAGTCACACACTCAGTCAGTCAGTCAGACAGTCAGTCAGACAGTCAGTCAGACATTCAGTGACAGATATAAACATGACAAGACCGCGGATCGGTAAACGTAGTGTAGGACGTCCTCAGACTCGGTGGAGCGATGATCTTCGCAGGGCGGCTGGCAAGAGCTGGATGAGAGTAGCCGAGGACCGTGCTCAGTGGCGAGCAATGGGAGAGGCCCATGTCCAGCAGTGAACAATCATAGGCCGATGATGATGATGATGATGATGATCCACGATGTTATAACCCTTTCCCGCAGGGCGCGCGTGTCGAGCGACTCTGCGGCGGCGGCGGCGGCGGCGGCTGCGTTGGATCATCTAAGGATTAAGAGTGACGGCTGTCTGCTCTACTTGGAGAAGGTAACTCTAGTTACTTTTTACTTAATTGTGCACTAGAAAGAAATATTTCTTGTTACCTTTTTTAAAAATAAAAAATAATAATATTAAACTCACGCCCGTTATCCCCGAGGGGGTAGGCAGAGGCACCAATAACTAGAACTGTGCCCGGATAACGGCGACAGGCTTGCCACTTGTCACGTTTGGGACCTAATAAACTCGGCAAAACGTGGGCCCAGTTCTTACTTTTTTCTTAATATTAAATTTTCTCTTAAATAATTTCTAACGGACACTTTCGTAAGCACTATAGTTTTTTAGTTTTTTCGTTTTTTAGTCATAATCATCATCAACCCATTATGTCCCCACCGAGGGGCACGGGTCTCTTCGTTGAGGAAGGTATAGGCCATACTCCACCATGAGGGTCAAGTCCGGATTGGTTAGTTCGATGCAAAAAAATGACGCAGTGTTACCACTATAAAATATTACAGGTTTACTCGGTAGGTTTTTTTAGCGTGAATAGAACACTCATGTGACCAAAATCCTGATCACATTAAAGACATTAATATTTAATTACTCACAAGAGCTAAGTCTAAAAAAATCATCTACATAGCAGCCATAATGTTTACTTAGAAGTAAGAAAATTTTTACGTACTACGAGTAGCAACACTCTGACATTGACACCTTTGGCTTGATATTGATATTGTCAATGACAAAAAAAAGTAAGGTCTTGGATGTTAACATGTTTGTGACGTCGCTGTTTCTGGGTCCCACGACACAGGTATCCTAGTGTGGGGCCAGAAGCAAGGTATGTGCCTGTAAAAATAATAATAAAAAAAAATTAAGAGCCCGACCAGATTTCGCTTTGATTTGCATGGAAATTTATTTTATGTGTTATCATTTAATGATAAATAAATAAATTTATCATTCAGTCGCAACTATTTTGTGCATCCTTACAAAGTTAATTTCTGGACGCATCTTATAGCAAATTCTTACATAAAAAAAAATGGAGGTTTGCAACTGTAGCCGATAATATACATCCTCAACATTTGCAGTGTCTTAAATTCAGAAATCAGAAATTTATTTCAACGTAAAGAATTTACATTCTGAGTGCGTATACTGAGTTTTTTCATACACTCTCGATAGTGAGAGCGTTTACGATTTGCATAGGAGTGACAAAGAGACAACTATATGGCGCGCTTTGTCACTCCTATGCAAATCGCAAACGCTCTCGCTATCGAAAGTGAATGACAAAACTCAGTATACGCACTCTGTTTGTTGAATGTCAATGTACATAAACTTATGTAGGTATAATGTTAGCCGCTGCCTTTAATTAAAATTAAAACTTATGTTCCAAAGGTACTGGACGGTGTTGCTGACGGTTTTATCGCTCTGCGGGAGATTCGCGAGATACCGGGGACGCTCAATGGCCTATACTTGTGGCTGGCTCAGCGGCTGTTCCACGGCCGCCGGTTTACCAAGGTGAGAGGGATTAGAGTGGGAGGGGTGGGATAGGGAACGGGAAGCTCAGAGCTTTATAGGTCTGTGAGATCCGTGAGATACCGGGGACGCTCAACGGTTTATATCTGTGGCTGGCTCGGCGGTTGTTTTACGGACGCCGGCGAGGGGGAGAGTTAGAGATAGATAGAGAAAGGACATGGAGAGAAAGGAGACAGATTCAAGAGTGTCAGGAATAATTCCAGAATTTCAGCAATGGACATAACACTTATTGAATAATTACGTGGTACTTTCTCTAATTTGAAAAATGCGGAACTCCGTCCCTAACATTTCAGGGGCATAGGTCATAGGGCGATAGGTCATTGCAATTAGGCACCAATAGGCCTCTCGAGGTCGAGCGCGTGACGGGTTGATTCGGGATTTTTTCCTTTGCTTTATATGAAAAGGAAGCTAAACTTGATAGCCCCCCCCCACGTTCTTAGTTTTTACCTCAGTTAAGATTTTCATTCATGATTTTGGTTTTTAAAATCTTGTCATTCTAAAAGAGCGTATAAGCAAATCAGAACGGAATCGTAGTCGTATATCCACGCCATCCAACATTGAGCATGTAAAAAAAACTATCACTGCTCTGTCAGTGATTTATGCTTTGACGTGTTAATGTAGGGTACAGTGCCACCATCTTATCTGTTCAGTTGATAGCGGCGCTAGTGGAGAATTTAGTAGTAACATTTAAGAAATTTACCTAGAAAAATGAGAATATTTTAACCGGTCTTTCAATTTTTATGAACATAGATGTATCTATAAATCTTAGTAAGTGAATAAATAAAACAAAAATGGGGAACAGGATGTACAATTAATTAGTTAGTTACAATTTTGCCTTGGAGGCGCTGTACCTACTTCAAGTATTTATTTTTTAAAGGCAACAGACTAATTAATTTTGACAGATTCGAAGGAATGGTACTAGTCCAAGATTTTTAGATGTCCGCTCTGCATAAAATCCTTCTACGTGATTTTTTGATTGGATTATGTCGGAGGGTGCCCCCCAAGTATAAAACCGAGTTTCTGTCGCCCAAAACTGCGAGCGTTAGCCGCCATCTTGGAAAATGTTTTTTTGCATATATGTCGGAAACGGTAAGTTTTACGTTAAAAACCGAAAAGATCTTTTTTGTAGAGAACAAAATTTCCCATCTTTATTATACCAAACTTTTCCCCCTATCTATATATATAAAAATGAATCCCTATTTCCCTTGGTCACGGCATCACGCCTGAACGGCTGGACCGATTTCGCTAATTCTTTTTTTGTTCTGTTCGTTATTATCAGGAGAAGGTTCTTATGAAAGAAAAAATTAAGGAAATTGCGCGGAAAATTAGAAAATTTAAAATTACTTAACCACCATATAAAATTATTAAACTTTTGTAACCTTAAGACATTTGACATAGAATTGACTGAATGCGTGCTGCAAATATAGTCAAAGAGGATGAAAAAAAAAAGACGTTTAAAACGGATTCTTCTGTCAATCTTATTTTATTGATAAACAATATAATAAAATAAAAAATCTGCTCATTTATGGCGTCTAAGGCGGAACAAAGTTCGCGGGGTCAGCTAGTTGTTGATATTTTCCGATATATTTAAGTAAAAAAAACCATTTTTTTTGTTTTTGCAAAGTAACTCAATAATTTTTGGAGATACGAAAAAAATGATTGAATTAAAGTTGGAGAGCATGAAATTTTCTACAAAATTTTGCATAAAACTTTTTCTTGCAAAATGATTAGTTGCTGAGTTCTAGCGCAATAAACGATCATGAAAATCAGCGGTAAGTGGTAATACATTACTCTCGCATGCAAACAAAAAGTATAAGTAAATTCGATGTCTCCGCGGAAATTTCCTTTTAAATCTTTCATTTCCCTCTTTTTCACGATAAATATAATAGTTACCATCTCCATGATAAAAATTTTCGATTATACTTTTTGGTTTGCATGCCAGAGTAACGTATTACCGC
Source organism: Yponomeuta plumbellus (assembly GCA_947310845.1). Classification (NCBI taxonomy): domain Eukaryota; kingdom Metazoa; phylum Arthropoda; class Insecta; order Lepidoptera; family Yponomeutidae; genus Yponomeuta; species Yponomeuta plumbellus. The sequence continues at coordinate 7,222,257 of OX371221.1, read as the reverse complement.
TCCTCGCTGATTTTCGATTCCAGGTGACAATTTTTATTCAGCTAGAACTCAGCAACTAATCATTTTGCAAGAAAAAGTTTTATACAAAATTTGTAGAAAATTTTATGCTCTCCAACTTTAATTCAAACATTTTTTTCGTATCTCCAAAAATTATTGAGTTACTTTGCAAAAACAAAAAATTTGATTTTTTTTACTTAAATATATCGGAAAATATCAACAATAGCGGGAAAAGTTTGGTATAAAAAAGATGGGAAATTTTGTTCTCTACAAAAAAGATCTCTTCGCTTTTTAACGTAAAACTTACCGTTTCCGAGATATATGCAAAAAAACGGTTTCCAAGATGGCGGCTAACGCTCACGGTTTCGGGCGACAGAAACTCGGTTTTATACTTAGGAGGCACCCTCTGACATATTCAATCGAAAAATCACGTAGAAGGATTTTATGCAGAGCGGACCGATTTTTGGTGCTAAAATTCCTGGACTATACTTTCTGACTCTGTATTAATGGCGTAATGATCGAAATTAAATCACTGAGCGAAATTAAATAAAGAAATTATTTTTTCGAAAACTGCAGCACCTAAAAATAAACAATAAATTATATTCTTATTTTGTGACCGCTCATATTCATATCCTAGAAGAAACTTTCTTGATTCGTGACCCTAGAAGTAATGTCCATTTAAGAAATTCAGCAATTATTTCAAGAAGTTCAGCAATTATTTCAATTACTACCAGAATTTCTGCGATTATATCACGAATACCAGCAATTACTTCCAGAATTTCAGCAATTATTTCACGTATTTCAGCAATTATTTCCAGTATTTCAGCAATTGCTCCCAGTGTCGCGTTAGGTAGTCGCGAACTGTGGTAGGTATATAATCTAGCTAGCCGAGGATATTTTCAAGAAAAGACGGTACTTATTAATACACTAGTTAACCCGCAACTCTTCGCAAGCTAAGTGTGCTCTCATATCCGGACTAACTATTGCAAAGTGGACTCGAATTTATTATTAGAGACTCTGAAATCCTACCTAGGATATTAAATATAAGTTAAAAAAACCTTGTTAAAAAAAATTTAAATTGTATATAGTATATTAATAAGTACCGTCTTTTCTTGAAAATATCCTCGGCTAGCTATATTATCTACCTACCACAGTTCGCGACTACCTAACGCGACAAAAATGGCGCCCCACGTTGGGCGCCATTGTGACCTTTAGGGTCAATTGTAACCTTTTGGTCGTAATTTAGTTAGTAAAAGATAGTTTTAAGTATTTACAAATTTTAATTAGGTATTTACAATTTTAATTAGATTTAGTTTTTAGACTTGATACTAACACTAGAAAATAGCTTTAATAGGTAGTCTTTAGTATAGCTCAGGGTCGTAGTTCGTAATAATGGATCGAGTTCACTTTGCACTGTTTATTTTAGTTAGTCCACTTAGCTTGCGCATTTGCGGGTAGACGCCACGGCAGTCTAGGGTCGAACTCCGGTGCAGTAGAAACAGGCGAAGGGCAGCCTTCGATTGGGAGCGTGGAACTCGGCCAGCAACAAGGGCCCTGGAATTCGGCAAATATAGACATTTTTAGAAATGTCCGAATTCACGTTACGCACTGCAACACGGCAACTTTTCTCGTTCATGAGATTGATTCACGTAGAAGCCAGTGGGACCTAATTAAGCATTAGATAGTGGTTAATGATGTGGTTTGTGCAGGCGAAATCAGCTTTGATACTATATGAAAGAAATGCTACGTAATGGTGATACAATGAAAATGACAAATTACTTATAATCTAATGACAAGCCCCTTACAATTGACTAAGCAATGGGCATGAATGATCGTGTTAGTAGTTACATGATTTCGATGGATTTAGCACAATTAGAACATAGAAATCAGCTATAGTCTAGATGAATAAAAATTGCGGGTACAAAATAAATACTAGGCAAACTAGAATAACTAAATTACAGCACTCACCCAGTCGGGGAAAATTCTCAGAAACACTTTTAGCTTAAGCACTGCAATCTATAACTTGTAAAATGCCTGGATGGCTTAAATTCGGTAATTAGAATTGCAATGAAATCACTCCACAGGGACGTGTGTTCTCCGGTAAACGGGTAGGTTCAGAATGAACGATTGAACGAATACTTTGCACCAACGAATATTCTCGAACGTTTCTTTGTGTGACCACCGCACATTCCGATCGCTTACGCTTGTATTATCTCATATGATTAGGGAATCCGAATGACAAACATTCGTTGTTCGTTGAAATATTTATTAGATGTTAGTTTGTAATGTTTTATTTTAGCTTTAGAGTAATGATTAAGTGTAAATACGTTTATTATATAAATAGGTACCTAATTATTGTATTTTAGATTTTAAGACTTTCCTTTTTAAGTTGTTTTAGTACAACCGTTACACCAGTATTTCAGCAATTGTTTCCAGACTCGGCAATTATTGCACGAATTTCAGCAATTACTTCCAGAATGTCAGCAATTGTTTCCAGAAATTCAGCAGTTCCTTGAATAACTGGAGCCCACCCCGCAGGTCCGTTTGCTGCTGGATGTGCTGCTGGCAGCTCGCTGCGGGGTTACGGAGGAGCTGCTGTATAAATGTCTGCTGACCAAAGAGTACTCCGTCACTCGGGAGGACCTCGCACGCCGGCTGCACCTCTTGAGGCGGTGAGGGTCTTTGCTTACAATACAAGTTGACTCGTGGGGTTGACTCTACACCGGGCGGCGGTTCATTTCGTAACATTTCATTTATTGATTTGCAGTAAACACGGCGCGTTTTATACAACCAACGACCGGAATTCTTCATAGCAAAAATCAAACTGTCATAGGGAATGACCAAATTTGAACTAAAACTTTCGTAAGCACAACACATTGTAAACTTTTAGTCCGAATTTACTTACGGGTGTTGTAACACTTAAGAACTTCTTGTAGGTTTGGCGCTATACTCTAACTTGGCCAATGATAATTTTCACGGTTACATTACATTAATTATAAAATAAACACACAAAATCACTCTGATCATAAAATAATGAAAATAAACTCATAAAATCACTACAGTCTGATTACAACTTGTTAGGCTGCTACGCTTCAAGAGCGGTAGGATATTAAAAAAATAAAATAAAATCAACCCATTATGTCCCCACCGAGGGGCACGGGTCTCTTCCCTGAGGAAGGTATAGGCCATACTCCACCACGGGGGCCAAGTCCGGATTGGTGGAGGCTTGTAAGACTAGTGGCTGGTCTTACTGTCAGAAGTTTTCAAGCCGCCCTAAGGCCTCTGACTTGGCTTAACGACTGCCATCTATCGACGGCAGCCGGCACCAATTGCTTATCGTGCCTTGCGAGGCACGGAACCGCTCGGAAAAATGCCACTAGCGATGGCCATAGACGGTGACCCATCCAAGGACTGAACGCGCCGTATGTTGCATAACCTTAGTGATCGTTTAAGATCACTCCGGTAGCCCAGGCTACGAGCGATTCGTATTGTATTGTATACCTATAATTTCTTCTCTGTTCGTGGCAAACTTAATTTTGGTTACTAAATAAATTCATTTTCATTATAGTAAGTGTACGTGTTTGTGCGCGTATTATTTTGTGTAACTCGATTGACACGTGTTCGTAGCAAATACAGTTAGCACACTTGCAAGAACAACGCGTTATTTCGGAAACCCTTACTTTATAAGACAGAATTTGAAAAATTCTGAGCATTTCTGAAAAAAAGCCCTAAAATTGGTGTAACATATCTTTTTTAATTAATACTTCAATGATTACAGCATTTTCGAAGTAAATAAATTCGCGTTTTTACTGAGAAAAGAGCTCGTTGTGGCGGTTCTGAATATCTATGACTAGCTTTCGCCCGCGACTCCGTCCGCGTGGACTACTTCAAAATTTTGCAACCCCGTTCATTTCCTTAAGGGTTGAATTTAGAAAAACGGCGAAACACGTGTTCAATCAATTGTGTGGAAGAGCATTTTATTTAAAGTTTCAAGAAAATTAGACAAAATTCTTTATACCTCCTATACAAATTTTGGCAACCCTATTTGCCCCCTTAGGGGTTGGATAAAAATCCGGTCTTATTCCTTGCCTACATTATATTATATATAGACCCTCTGTGCAAAATTTCAGTTTCCTAGCTCCAACGGCTTGGGCTGGGCGTTGATGAGTGAATGAATCAGTCAGTCAGGACTTCCATAGTATTATGTCCTATTGTATACTACTGTGGGGCCGGGCAGCAGACATTGAGACTATCTTCATGTTGCAGAAGAGAGCGATCCGATTTATTTACAAGCTAGGTAGTAGGGACTCGCTAAGAGACTTTTTCAAAGAAACTAACATCCTAACAGTTGCAAGCCAATATATATATGAAAATATTATGTACGTTAGGAAAAATATTACAGACTTCGAAACACTTGGTAGCCATCATAACGTTAATACTAGGAATAAACATAAATTGTCATTTCCACGATTTAGACTTGCAAAAGTTAATACTTCCTTTATGGGGCACTGTATAAGGTTCTACAACAAGATACCCCAAGATATATTAGAGTTACCTCCAACGCGATTTAAGAATTGTATTAAGCACACTCTTTGCAAAAAAAGCTTATTATAAAATCAACGATTATTTAGAAGACGAGGACGTATGGCATTAAATAGTAGTTTAATATCAAATTTAATCACAGGATAAATGTGTCTAGTGTTCAACACATCCAAGATATTATTTTGTAGGTTTGATTTGTATTAGCTTTAAGGTGATTTGAGAAAAGATGGTCAGAGTGGAGTTTTTTTTCGCTGCCTTTTTCTCCACTACAGACGGCCCCAAGGCAGCGGCTAACATTATACATAACTATATGTACATTGACATTCAACAAGCAGAATGTAAATTCTTTACGTTGAAATAAATTTTTGAATTTGAATTTTATTTATATAGATTAAAAAGAATATTTTCTTCGAAATATCACGTCTTTCTTGCAAGGGTGCGAGTTATCTTTATCTTCTCTTGATCAGCTCCTATTCACTGCAGGATCCTGGTGATGGAGCGTTCGACTGGGCACCTGTCCATATTCCACCACTCCTTTGCTCTTTGGTTGCTTGACGTCAAACACTGCACGAGGCGATATCTCTGCAGCGTGGCCGAAGGCGACGCCGCGTTAGCGATGTACTATACCCTGGACGCGAAGAGGTATTTGCTATTTCTAAAGGTGTTTTTTCGTACTGAAATCTGCTTTATGATTGAATGCAAAAGAAAAACTGTCACATTGACATATCAAACACCCCTAGATGAAAACCCCAATGCCTAACGATGCCTAATTTTGCGCACCAAAATTTTAGCAGAATCCTGAGCTTTGTGATTAATATGAAATTTAAAAGATTGAAAACGTCCATGATTTGTTTCGCGTATAGATAAAATGCACGATCGATTGAGTGTTGTATTGAATCATGTTTGACCGACAAGGCCCGAACCAGCGGTCGAAATAATATGTGGCAATTTAGTTAGCTACTTTTTCGACTTCCTGGCCTTATACCGGACCGGACAATATAACTCCCAAAACGTCTTCTTCAAGTTCAAGGTATCGTTATGAGAGTTATATGGTCCGGTCCGGTATAAGGTCAGGAAGTCGAAGTAGCTAACTAAATTGTCACATATTATTTCGGGGTTTTCATCTACAGTCTGTTTTTTCATTCAATGCAAAAAAAATATATTGTCACGTTGACATCTCCACACAATTCTTAGGCTGTCAATGTCTAAATGTTGCTAGTACGTAAAAACCAAATAACCCCATTTTACTTCCAAGTTAAATTGTGTGTGCTACGCAGGTGTTTTTTTTAGACTTTGCTCTTACGAGTAATTCAATTTTAATGTCTTTGATGTTATAAAGATTTTGGTCACATGCGTCTTCTATTCACGGTAAAAAATATCTACCGAGTTAACCTATAGCTTTTATAGCGGTAACACCACGTCATTTTTTTTTGCATCGAATTAAAAAACGGACTATAGGGGTGCGTATGATCTCAAGGTGGTTGTGAAGAATGGCCGTCCCCGCGTAAACCTTAATTTTTTGTAACAAATGTTTCCCGAAATCCGTTACTTAAGTTTCGTACATGGTACTATAAAATAATCAACTTTTTGTCAACTCATGTCAACTTTTTATACAGGGTGTCCCAAAACTCAACGTCAAGCCGGAACCAGGTGAAAAGGAAAGTCATACTGGTTATCAGAAAAATATAAAAAAATCTATTTTTTTATTTTAAGTACAATAAATCTTTTTTATTATTATTTATTCAAGAAATTTCACAAACATAATGAAAACTTTAATGAAAATAAATAATGGGCAATTTTTTAAGTTATTTTGTTTTTAAAAGACTCCTTTTCTTCCAAGCTGGAGCAGCTGGTATTGTAATTTTGTTAACAGTAAAGAAAATTGGAAAAAGTAAAGATTTGTGGCAACAGGTTTTTTTTTTAAATGCCTATAATTTCTGATAACCTCCTAGGACTTGCCTTTTCACCCAATTCCAGGTTAACGTTGAGTTTTCGGACACCCGATATATCAGAAGGAACTATTGTCGAAATGAATTCGCCAGACGTGATATGCCATTTTTCCTGCAGATTGAACGCCTTGGAGATTCACAACTACGTCTATCACATGACGAATCTGGAGCAACATCTTTCCTCGCAGAAGAAGAACAAGAGGTAAAGTCCGATCGCTTAGATAGTGTCGGTTCACACGAAGGCAATCTTGGTTTTGGTAAAAAACATTTATTTCAGTAATACAACTTAGACGGCAAAAATACTATAAATAGAAAAAAAAAACATATACCTAATGAAGCACAAAATAAAACACTACTCTTCATCACTCGAAGTGTCCTCAGAATATTCATCTCCGCCGGTATTTAGAATAGGTACCTACCTAAGTGATGCAGGATCGTCTCGTTATAAATCCATTCTAAAATACTGTTGATTTACTTCTTTAATTGCGTGATCTTCATAATAGTAGAATGAGACGAGCTGCGAGCCAAATTCACTGGCGTGTTTGCGCCGCGGTCGGCTTCCCTTAATTTCTTTTGTGAAAAGCCGCCACGTGCCGAGGCGATAAATATCAAAGTGACACTATGATAGCTTGCAATGGGCATTGTTCGAGGAGGCATAAATTTTCGTAAAATTAAAACCATTTCGAGGAATAGGGATACTGATTACTATTAGGGGTTTAAATAAGTGAAATAAAGACAAAATTATTAATATTTATCGCAAAAAATGTACTTCAAATACGTCATCGTCATCTAATGCAGTAGTTCCATTGCCTCCATGTATAAAAAAATACATTCGTTCGTTCAACACCTGTCAAAAGGAACAACATACATAATTCGGTATTTGACACTATGAAAAATAAATTATTTGATATGCTCGATTAAAACAAAAATTACAAATGTTTCGGAAAATGTATTCTTTTAATAATTTACTACTTATTACAATTTTTAAACACATGAAACATAAAAAGAGTAGTTACGGTACGGTAGTTGACAAAATGTCAAATAAGTTACTTTTAAAACGGAATTTTGTATGAAAATACCGGCTTATGACGTCATATTTCAGAGCACTCCTTTTAAGTTTCACCTATTTAAAAAAAAAAAAACTAGTAATTGGCTAAAAGAGATACATTTTCCGAAATATTTTGTAATTTTTGTTTTAATCGAGCGTATCAAATAATTTATTGTTGGTCGTGTCAACTACTGAATTCTGTGAACCTGTGACCTTTGTCCCCAGTGAGACCACGGACTCGTGTCTCGACACTCACACGCTGGTCTTACTTTGGGTCCTGGACTCGGGATGCGATGTCGAGGCCGCCTTGAGACGGGATGCAGAGCCCCTGGCCAGGATGCTGGGGGCCGATGTTGGGGAGACGGACGAGGGTGAGTGCTTTTAGACAGGTCTTAGTAGATAGATAGAGAGAGAGAGAGAAGAGAGAAGAGAGAAGAGAGAAGAGAGGGGAGAGGGGAGAGGGGAGAGGGGGAGAGGGGAGAGGGGAGAGGGGAGAGGAGAGAGGGGAGAGGGGAGAGGGGAGAGGAGAGAGGAGAGAGGAGAGAGGAGAGAGGAGAGAGGAGATACTGTGCGTACCGTATAGATATAGATGAAAAAATAAATGACTCACATACACACACACAAACACACACACACACACACACACACGCACGCGCGCAACACGCGAACACGCATACGCACGCACACTCACAAACACACGCAGTGTAACAACAAGCTAGCTATAAAAACATAACCAAAAAAACAGAATAAAAACAAACTTAATTTTTTTGCTCGATATTCGTAACGGCAGCTTTCTTGATATACTCACGGAATATTGAGTTCTATTATTCATTTTAAAAATTAAAAATTAACAAATGAAAATTCTCTGCATTAAAATATAACATAACAGAATAGTTATTTGTTATGCAAGGCTGCAAAGTGATTATTCGGCGCGAGTGATGAAATTGAAAGCCGAGCAAGCGAAGGAATCTAAGATTGAACCATGAGCGAAGCGAATGGTTCAAAAATAGATTCCTGAGCGTAGCGAGGCTTTCAAGACACGAGACGACAAATAATTTTGCAGCAATGCGGAACACACAACTTTTCACCTCACTACAGAGAGGAAAATGCGACAGGCAAGAAAAACAATAAAAATGAATACTTATCGCGTAATTTTTCAGGGAGAAAGCGCAACTCGGCATTTTGTAAACGTCCATTAATTCTGTAGGTGTTGAAATCATATCGTCATCGGTGCTAGAATCACTCATTTTTATAGTACAAATAGCACTGGACGAATCCGACAAATTTACGTGAATTGTGATAGATAACTTTCAACTTTTTAAATTTTTTTTCCTGTTGCGTTCAGAAATTACACTCTTATGTTTCAATTTCTATATCAAATAAACATTAAAATTGTGTTCTATTTCATCGATTATTAGTCAAAATATGTAACTTAAACTGAAATACTATTAGTATTTATAACTAAACCTATTCGTCATAAAATAAAGTGTAGATAAAAAAAAGTTTAAAATCTGTAAAAATAACATGTTTCTGATTGCATTAGGAAATCAGTCACGCATTGAAGGAGTTTTATATTAAAAAAAAATACTTTCCATGCTAGTGGATAAAATAGGCTTTTACACGCAGATTTTGCGCTACAAAATGAGGTTTTCCGAGCGAGTGAGGTGAAAAAGTAATTACATAGCCGTAATAGAAAAGTTGTCATCGCCAAAATCTAAAGAAAAAAGTTCTGCCTTAGTAGGTAGGTACTACTTATCAGAAATCAGAAATTTATTTCAACGTAAAGAATTTACATTCTGCTTGTTTTAATTTCTGCGCATTATTTGAGAAAGGGCGCTATGGCGCTCATTAGGGGAGGGCTATGTACAGCAGTGGTCTAATATAGCCTGATGATGATGATTCGAGAAAAATCATATACAAGCCTTGGCCACAACTAGGCATTGATGGACTCACGTATGTGTCTCGGCTTCGCCTCGGCCCACATTTCCACGTTCGTCCTTCAATGCCTCTTTTGCTGGCCGCTGCAGTAATGTACTATAATGGCTCCCATACAATAAACGTGATTTTTTACAATTTTATAGTGATACGAAACCATTCGCGCGCGAGTTTGACTCGCACTTTGCCGGTTTTTTGTATTGGCCCGATAATATCACCGCATGTTAAATATGCGAATCAAATCGCTCTTAGCCCCGGCCGCCTGAGTGATCTTAAACGATCAAGAAGGCTAACCAACATAGGGCGCGTTCAGTTCATGGATGGGTGACAGTCTATGACTAACGCTAGTGGCATTTTTCCGAGCGGTTCCGTGCTTCGCAAGGCACGTTAAGCAGTTGGTGCCGGCTGCCGTCGATAGATAGGCCTTAGGGCGGCTTGAAAACTTCCGACAGTAAGACCAGCCACTAGTCTTACAAGCCTCCACCAACCCGGACTCGGCCCCCGTGGTGGAATATGGCCTATGCCTTCCTCAGGGAAGAGACCCGTGCCCGTCGGTGGGGACATAATGGGCTGATGATGATGTTAAATATGCCTAATTATTTAATCACGAAATAAAAATAAATTCACTTGCAGCCATCAATTAGGTTCATCGATGACTGTAGCTCGATAACAAAGTGCCTGTTAATCAAACAAGTCATTTATAGTTGAAAGTCGGTTTCCCGTCAATATTGATTTGTTGCAATGTACATTAAATTCTCGCGAAATACGTACCCTTATCGCGCGGCCATCCTGTATAGTCCGACCGGCAAGTTGGGACATGCTGTGTCTTGGCTGGAGCAAAATATTACGTACTACTAAGAACACCATTACAATTTTACTGTGTCAAGCTTTGTAAAAATGAAAGTAAATCTACATTTATGGCCAAAACATAAGTTATAAACATTACATTATATAATAAAAATCATGACATAAAGTTGTTGACTTTTTGTGTACCGTAAAGAATATTCTAATCTTGTCTCAAAGGTTGTGTTTAGTTGTCTATACATCCAGATGTCCAAGATTAAATAGGCTATGTGACAGTGTGAAAAAAACTGTATTATTTATACGTATTCTGAATTGAACTTAATCTGAGTCTTGGAACCGCTTTAAGGCATTTTAACTAATAAAAAAAAGATTATTTATCAAAAACAAACAGGATAACATTTGATGATTACATATCTTCAGCCATTTGGTCGAAAACGGCCTGGATTGGCCGAATCTATGATGACGTCACAGCTCAGTAAAAATGGCGTCTGTCATTTATATCGTTCTTACGTTCATTGGTTTTGTTTACTGCCGTATGACATCATGACGCCGTATTGCCCAAGATAGCGTTTTGGCGGCTTATTTTAGAATTAAGTTTTCCTTAAATTTTTTAGAAGTAATACACGAAAGAATTTCTAATTACTGAGGACTTAATGAACACCAACAAAAAATATGAGATGGTTTTCACAAACCTGTCAAAGAGCCTATTCAGAAATTTTGATGTGGTCATTACCATCAGTATTCGATAAAATAACTATTTCGGTACTTTCTTTATCTTAAATTCCTCTTTTATCTTATTTACATATTGCATTTGCGTTTTTATCGTCACTTTCTCAGTAAATACTCGTTAGTCAGACTATACTAACAGGATAACTCGGTGAGTCACAGCAATGTAAACACTATCTATAAGGATGTAATGACGGTTTTCGCTTGCCAACTGTACTTTTTCATTTGGGACAATCCATTGTGACGACTATTTCCTTCCTTATAATACTCGCGGAAGCATGTTTGTTTTTTTTTTAATTGTTTATTAATTAAATCTGATTTTGTTTTGTGGTGAATTAAAGTGTGGTGTTATCAAAATGTTAGGTCAGTGAATATAAGTTCTGTGGTCTGGTGCTAAAAGTGCCAAAGTCAGTTTTTGCCCAAAATCAGCTTTTGATGCCCAAGTATTGAATTTTTTTCCATTATTTTTATTTGCTAAAAGGGCGTAAGTGTAACGACAATATTTTTAAAGATGAGATGTAAAGGGGCCAATGAAGGGTGTATGATTTTGTGCCGGTATAGTAAAAAATATTGGTTTTAAAAGGGCTGCAGTGAGGATGGGGATTACTGACATTTGCCCTATTAGCACCAGGCCACAGAGTTAATTTTTGTTACCTTTACTCTGTGTCATTGTGTTTTTAAGTAATTTAGTTCTAAAAGAAATGTTGATTGGAAACATGGATATTAGATAGATAGATAAAAAAAATATTCACATTTACACACACATGTACAGGAAAGATAGGCACATACCTACCCGTGTACCAAAAAGGTAAAACAGTCAATTTTTGTTTGAAAAAGTTTGTTGGTACGAAGAAAGACTGACGAAGAAAATATATCGAGCGAATGTGAGTGAAAGGGCCACCAAATAGGGGATGTATTAGCAAAGGGCAAGGTAAAAAGTATCCGACACCGACGTGCGTGCATGCAACGACTAATCGAGCGCGATCGGAGCGCGTTGGATCGTTTGGTGTGGACCCGGCTATTGAATGTCGATGAAGGATAGTGGCAGGTGGCAGTCCCTGGTCTCTGCCTACCCTTCTGGGATACAGGCGTGAGCTTATGTATGTATGTTGTTTGTACTTATGTCTATTAAGCAATATACTTATCCTATTTTAGCATTTCTAGAAAATGTTATTTATATTCATCTAGATGTGCGTATACTAGTTATAAAGCTGTATGACAGACAGCATCGCCTGCCTTTGGAAAAAATGAACTTTTTTTATTGCATTGGATCTTGAGTACCTATTTACTGATGGGTGCTGGTTGTAAGCTACAACATGTGACATTGATAGGTATTTGTGTTACACTTGTGTGTGTGTGTGTGCGTATGGTTATTGAAAACGAGTACTTTAGTTGATTTCTCGGGATGGGTTGATGATGAAGTTGATTTCTTAACATATAAAATATATTCCACTAGATTAATTTTATAAGCTGATGATTCTCCTAACTGAATAAATAAATAAATATCATCATCAACCTATTATGTGCCCACCGAGAGGTACGGGTCTCTTTCCCGAGGAAGTTATAGGCCATACTCCACCCCGGGGGCCTAGTCAGGATTGGGAGGCTTGTAAGACTAGTCTTACTGTCAGAAGTTTTCAAGCCGCCCTAAGGCTTGGCTTAACGACTGCCATCTATCGACGGCACCAACTCCTTAGCGTGCCTTGCGAAGCAAATGCCACTAGCGTTAGTCATAGACGGTTGCCCATCCATGCACTGAACGCGCCCTACATTGCTTAACCTTCGTGATCGCTTAAGATCACTCCAGCAGCCGGGCTACGAGCGATTAAGCGATGACATAATTCGGTATTTGACACTATCAACAATAAATTATTTGATATGCTCTATTAAAACAAAAATTACGAAATGTTTCAGAAAATGTATGTCTTTTAATCATTTACTAGTTATTACAATTTTTAAATAGATGAATCATAAAAAAAGTGCTCTGAAATGTGACGTCATGAGCCAGTATTTTCATACAAAATTCCGTTTTAACAGTTACTCATTTGACATTTTGTCAAATACCCAATTGTGTATTATTTACAGCCTTGCCTAGTGTGGGGCCGCAGTGAAAATTGTATCGCTAAATATTGCTTATCTACTCTTTTACAATAGGGTAGTTTCCAGGTCTCAAAATAATGAAATTCTATTTAGTCCGTATTTTAGATTATAAAAAAATATTGGACACGTATTTTTTCTTTTTTCGATTAAACAAAAAATAACAAAGATATAGCACATTAAAGTTACGTGTGACGTCACTCCGTGCTAAAAAATGCAGCACGGCGTGACGTCACACGTAACTTTAATGGGCTATATCTTTGTCACTTATGGTCTAATTTACAAATAAAAAAATACGTGTCCCTTATTATTTAATAATCTAAAAGATGGACTAATTACATTTTTTAGGGCAACTAGCCTATTGTCAACATATAGATACTTTAATGTGTCACAAACTTATGGTTAATAAAGATTATTTATTTTTAATCCCCCTCCAGCAGCGGAGCAGGCCTCCCTTCAGAGCCTGATGCCGGCCCTGGAGTCGGCCGAGGCGCGCTGGCGACGCGACGCGCGCGTCCTACGCGCGCTCGGCGAACTGACGCGCGCGCGTACCGGCGTCGGCGACGCGGTGAGTGCTTGTTCAGTGTTGCCAGCAACTCAAGACCGTTACAAGACCTACATAGGCTGTGATTATAGATTTAAAAATACCTAGTTGTTAAAAAAAAAAAAAAAAATTGATACTAGTTTAAGCAATTATATGTGTATACACCTGAAAAGGTAGAACTGGTGACCTAAATATGAGCAACTAGAACTGCAAATTGTAACCCATGTTTCAACACAATAAATTCATTTCATTTCATTTCACAAGGTAAACAGGTTAGCCCTTATGGGGTGGCTTTATAGCCAGCGCCGCGCGCCGTTGGTACACACTGGCAGAGTTAACCGACGTTACAATAAAATAAAATAAAATAAAATAGTCTTTATTATAAAACTTTTACAATTTATAAAAGGTTAGAGATCCCGTACTAGGTAAAAACCTGTATTACGTAAACTACGTATTACGGTTACACGAGTAAAAAAACCGTGTGATGTTTATTTTTCTTTATAAACCTAGAAGTCTTTCTTTGTATAGAAATCCCATGTTAAGATTAATTTTCATGGTCAACAAACGCTGCATCTATAAAGACATTTAGCGGTTGCGGCTATTTAAAACATAGGGCAATATACAGGGCGTCCCAAAATTATGGGACATGAAGGGAAAGTACCTTAAATATCGTAGATAGGGTATTATGCTGAAAGAAGACTTTATGTTATTTTTAAAAGTTAGTAATTCTGCATTCAAAGATTTTCTAAAAATTACTTGCCTCGTCTGGGAATCGAACCGTGTTAAATGTAAAAAAAAAACACCCCTACTTTTATGATGCCAATCGAAGGAATGGACAAAAAATAATAACTCTTCTGAAGTAACATAGTATTTTAAAAGAAAGGAACAGCGTGCAATTAATAATTTTAATCAAATTAAATACACATGAAACCGCCGTAATTCGATTAAGTGGGTTTTTTTTTTGTAAATTAATCAATTAAATGGTTGAAATGCTCAAAATGTGATCCCTCTTGTCTTATGCAAATCTCCAATATTTTAATGAGTCCGCTGCCTGTTGATTGTCATTTTTCATTTTCAACTTAATTGACTACGTCAGTTTCATTTATGTTATCAGGGCGTTAGGGCGATGACGATAGGGATCCATTCAATTTAATTTACTTTCGGAAAAGTGCATGTAATGACACCTTTTCACCTCTTCGTTGTGAGCATCAATTCCTACTTCTGCCCAGCAGATAATGGAAGAGGAGCAGCTCTCTGAGACCGAAGGCGCGGCCGAAGCCCCGACCGAAGAGGACGAAGCGGAGCCCGAGGCGCCGGACCCCAGCGTGGTCTTCGAGCTGGCCACCAAGGGGGACGACGAAGCGCTGGTCGCTATATTGAAGGTACGTTGCTTCGGAAGCGAAGGACGAGAGAAGGAATGTGTGTGTGTGTGTGTCTAATTTCGGAACTGTTGTTTTAATTCAATACTTTCTAGATGTAAATATGCAAAAAAATTGTAACGTCGCACTAGGGAGGGGGTCAGTTATGACCAGCTGTGACAAGGACGGGGGGGAGGGTTAAAAGATCATGAAATTCGTGTGACGTAATTTCTGGATGGCCCCTTAGTATACTTAATTATTATTATTGAATAATTATATACGGACTTATTTGTATGCACTCTGGACGAGTTCACAAAAGCCTCGATATGCGTTTTGGGTTCTAGTTTAAGTAAATAGATATTAGTATGTATTAAAGTAGATCTGAATAGACTTAAGATTACAATCTAAATTGCGCATCTGTCGTATTAGGCTTGTCCTGTAAAGATAGTTGTAAGAAATTGAAATAAATAAATAAATAAAAAAAATATTGCACGTACATTAACTGCAAATGCAAGGGCCAAATCAGAGGCCTTAATAGGGCGGCTTGAAAACTTCTGACAGTAAGACCAGCCACTAGTCTTACAAGCCTCCACCAATCCGGACTCGGCCCCCGTGGTGGAGTATGGCCTATACCTTCCTCAGGGAAGAGACCTGTGCCCCTCGGTGGAGACGTAATGGGTTCATGATGATGATGATATCGAAACTACTTTCATGAAACTGATCTCAACATGGATGACACTAATTTCGTATGTAAATTCGGGTGTAAATGTTGATGTCTATCCCGCCCCCAGCGCCATACGGAGCTAGTGGAAGCAGTGGACGCGACGGGCGGTACGGCCCTGCACTGTGCTTCGCGCGCGGGTCGGCCCGGCTGTGTGGCCGCGTTGCTGGCGGCAGGGGCGCGCCCTGACAGGGCGGATGCTGATGGATGGAGCCCGTTGCGAGCGGCCGCGTGGGCTGGCCATACGGAGGTGAGCGGATCCTGCATCGCGCAAGAGAAGTTTCTCGCGCGGAGTATATATACTTGCTGTATGCAGTGATTGCTATGTTCATACATTGCTATGTTCAATTTAGAAAGTTGTGAAAATGAAATGAAAAGGCGCGGCATGGAATTAGCATGTGCTTGCTGGAGCGTGGAGCCTCTGGTGTTTACTCTTGTAGACCCATTAGAGTCTCAGGGCAGACGGGCTGGCTGTGTGGCCGCGTTGCTGGCGGCAGGGGCGCGCCCTGACAGGGCGGATGCTGATGGATGGAGCCCGTTGCGAGCGGCCGCGTGGGCTGGCCATACGGAGGTGAGCGGATCCTGCATCGCGCAAGAGAAGTTTCTCGCGCGGAGTATATATACTTGCTGTATGCAGTGATTGCTATGTTCATACATTGCTATGTTCAATTTAGAAAGTTGTGAAAATGAAATGAAAAGGCGCGGCATGGAATTAGCATGTGCTTGCTGGAGCGTGGAGCCTCTGGTGTTTACTCTTGTAGACCCATTAGAGTCTCAGGGCAGACGGGCTGGCTGTGTGGCCGCGTTGCTGGCGGCAGGGGCGCGCCCTGACAGGGCGGATGCTGATGGATGGAGCCCGTTGCGAGCGGCCGCGTGGGCTGGCCATACGGAGGTGAGCGGATCCTGCATCGCGCAAGAGAAGTTTCTCGCGCGGAGTATATATACTTGCTGTATGCAGTGATTGCTATGTTCATACATTGCTATGTTCAATTTAGAAAGTTGTGAAAATGAAATGAAAAGGCGCGGCATGGAATTAGCATGTGCTTGCTGGAGCGTGGAGCCTCTGGTGTTTACTCTTGTAGACCCATTAGAGTCTCAGGGCAGACGGGCTGGCTGTGTGGCCG
This sequence comes from Yponomeuta plumbellus, assembly GCA_947310845.1. Taxonomy (NCBI): domain Eukaryota; kingdom Metazoa; phylum Arthropoda; class Insecta; order Lepidoptera; family Yponomeutidae; genus Yponomeuta; species Yponomeuta plumbellus. The sequence goes on along the minus strand of OX371221.1, from coordinate 7,205,412 downwards.
CGTTGCTGGCGGCAGGGGCGCGCCCTGACAGGGCGGATGCTGATGGATGGAGCCCGTTGCGAGCGGCCGCGTGGGCTGGCCATACGGAGGTGAGCGGATCCTGCATCGCGCAAGAGAAGTTTCTCGCGCGGAGTATATATACTTGCTGTATGCAGTGATCGCTATGTTCATACATTGCTATGTTCAATTTAGAAACTTGTGAAAATGAAATGAAAAGGCGCGGCATGGAATTAGCATGTGCTTGCTGGAGCGTGGAGCCTCTGGTGTTTACTCTTGTAGACCCATTAGAGTCTCAGGGCAGACGGGCTGGCTGTGTGGCCGCGTTGCTGGCGGCAGGGGCGCGCCCTGACAGGGCGGATGCTGATGGATGGAGCCCGTTGCGAGCGGCCGCGTGGGCTGGCCATACGGAGGTGAGCGGATCCTGCATCGCGCAAGAGAAGTTTCTCGCGCGGAGTATATATACTTGCTGTATGCAGTGATTGCTATGTTCATACATTGCTATGTTCAATTTAGAAAGTTGTGAAAATGAAATGAAAAGGCGCGGCATGGAATTAGCATGTGCTTGCTGGAGCGTGGAGCCTCTGGTGTTTACTCTTGTAGACCCATTAGAGTCTCAGGGCAGACGGGCTGGCTGTGTGGCCGCGTTGCTGGCGGCAGGGGCGCGCCCTGACAGGGCGGATGCTGATGGATGGAGCCCGTTGCGAGCGGCCGCGTGGGCTGGCCATACGGAGGTGAGCGGATCCTGCATCGCGCAAGAGAAGTTTCTCGCGCGGAGTATATATACTTGCTGTATGCAGTGATCGCTATGTTCATACATTGCTATGTTCAATTTAGAAAGTTGTGAAAATGAAATGAAAAGGCGCGGCATGGAATTAGCATGTGCTTGCTGGAGCGTGGAGCCTCTGGGTTACTCTTGTAGACCCATTAGAGTCTCAGGGCAGACGGCCCGGCTGTGTGGCCGCGTTGCTGGCGGCAGGGGCGCGCCCTGACAGGGCGGATGCTGATAGATGGAGCCCGTTGCGAGCGGCCGCGTGGGCTGGCCATACGGAGGTGAGCGGATCCTGCATCGCGCAAGAGAAGTTTCTCGCGCGGTGTATATATTATATACCTGCTGTGTATAGAGTCAGAAGTGGAAGAGATGGTCTGGAAATCCACTTACAGCAACTTGATGGAGTATCTTTAGACTAGTGTAGCCTCTGGCCACACCGAGTTAAGGGGAACCTGCATCGCGCAAGAGAGATTTCTCTTGCGTGGTATATACAGGGCTACATTGGAAGTCGTACTGAATATTAGTATTGGGCTTGCTCGGACGTCTTAAAGACCACTCCGTACTGGTAAATTTGAGTTTTGAGACAATGTACTAGTATAGAGCCATTAAAAGCTCAGGGCAGACGGCCCGCCTGTGTGGCCGCGTTACTGGCGGCGGGGGCGGCCCTTGATAGGGCGGACGCTGATGGCTGGAGCCCGCTGCGGGCGGCCGCCTTTGCTGGGCACACCGAGGTGAGCGGATCCTGAATCGCGCAAGAGAGATTTCTCGCGCGGAGTATATATACCTGCTGTGTAGAGGAGATGGTTTGGAAATCAAGCAGCTTGATGGAGTATCTTTGGACTACTGCTTTAGCCTTCGTTGGATATCTAAGTACATAGTCGAGGAGGTCGCCGCGGGGGCGCGGGTGGATAAGGCTGAGGCTGATGGATAGAGCCCGCTGCGGGCGGCCGCGTGGGCTGGCCATACGGAGGTGAGGGGATCCTGCATCGCTCAAGAGAGATTTCTCGCAAGGGGTATACAATGTGAGTCTTCATAAAGTGCACATATCAAAATCAGGGAAACTACACCCCATTTCATCGAAGGAAAAAATAAAAAAATCAATAAAAAAAATAATTTGTATTTATTATGATTTTTTAAAAATTATGAGTTGCACCTGTTGACCCTATTTAGATAAATCGTCATAATTTTTAAACTAAGTGCGTTATCGCGTGAAATAAATTTTGTGATGATGTCTAATAATAAGCCGTACCCATAAAGTAAAAATATCCAAGAAAACTAACCCTATAAATTTACAATTAAGTGAAACTTGAAGAAAATCTGTATTTTTTTTCATCATTTTTGCATTTGTTTTACAATTTCTCCTAAAATCATGCTATTGACCCTACTTTTTTTTCATTCTAGCTTATTTTACATGGCATTAGCTTTCTAAAAGTAAAAACTGCACGTTTATTACTCAAAAACAACAGTTTTTATGACCGTTTGAAAAAAGCCCATGCGCATCGTTTTGCTACACACCATTGTTTATCACCTTTTTTACAAATATTTTTTTTTATTTTTTATTTTATTTTTTCCGTCGATGAAATGGGGTGTAGTTTCCCTGATTTTGATATGTGCACTTTATGAAGACTCACACTGTATATACCTGCTGTGTATAAAGTTAGAAGTGGAACAGATAGTCTGGAGTCTAGTTGCAGCAACTTTATGGAGTATCCTTGGACTACTGTAGCCTTAGTTGCAGTAGCTTGATGGAGTGTCTTTCTACTGTAGCCTTCCTTAGATACCTCAGTGGCCGCGTGGGCTGGCCACACTGAGGTGAGGGGAGCCTGCATCGTGCAAGAGAGATTTCTCGCGCGGGGGTATATACAATATACTATACTAAGGTTCGGCCGCTGGGAGTATACGATCCTGACACCTGTCTGTTTCCTATGACTAGTGATGGGAGAAAATCAACGTTATCATTCCTTACGTTATTCTTAACTAGCTTTTGCTACTGACTCACGATTAAGTAGTTTTGTTTTTAGATGACCTTCACTTAGTCATCTCTTGTGGCATTTTAGAAGGGTCATCATCTTTTTTGTGCTGAATGGCGGTGAAGTGTTGTGGCGAACTGTGCGACCTTTTATTTGAGCCCAGATCAGCTCAATCGCTTTGTACGGCAGTGGTACGGAGAGATTCTGAGAACGCGATGATCTTTTTCTAAATCCTGTTCATCAACTTCGTATCGTTAAAGGGATCGTTATTATTTTCGTTATTTTGGGTGCGTCACTACAAACAAATACGGTTGACAAAACCTTGTAGTAATGTACCTTGTTGACAACGTAGTAAGGATTTTACGCACAATCAATCAATCAATCAATCAAATAAGTTTATTTGCGTAAACACGAGTATTTACAACATGCAGATGTTACATAATAATGAGTTCCATCGTGTTTTGCCATTTCGGCTTACAAATTTAAAATAAGCTTATTAAATACTAGATAGTGGATCGGTCACAATTTTCACGCATCATAAAAAAAATAAATCTATTTTAAGTATTTTCATCACAGTCTGTGTATCAAGATTCCAAAATTTATGCTAGTCTTAAATTAATCTTACATTTAATTTCTGTAATGTCCAAATATATAATGTCAAATGTATAATGTCAATATTATTAATGTAATGTCAAGTAATAAAGATTATACAATAAAGATTAAACTTTGTCACCCAAAAAATCGTTCACTGTGTAGTAACATTTCTCTATCAGCAGATCCTTAAGTTTCTTCTTAAAGATTGTAAAATCAAGATTTTTAATTGACGGTGGGAGTTTATTAAATATTTTCGGCGCCATGCAAAAGACACTTTTACTTAAAAGTGCTGTGTGTCTGGAACTTAGACATAGCCGGGTCTTATCACGCTGATTTCGACCATTTGCATCGCATGCTCGCTCGCATCGCACGAACATTAAATATTGATTTCTTCTTATTTAACATTTAAATCACTGTGCAAAATATAACATTGATTGTAAGTTTACACAATGATATAGTTCAAAGAAAATTATTTGCTAGTAGGATAAATAGGACATAAAAATATTTTAATTGAAAATTTAACGCCCCTTCAAGGTCACGTGGTCCGTTCTAACATGACCTGTCAGGATCGTACTCGCCCAGCGGCCGGACGGTATGTACAATTATATATAGTTAAGAAAAGGTGTGGACTGGAATTAGCATTTGTTTACTGGAGCAGTCGTGGGTTACTCTTGTAGACCTATTAGATAGAAGCTCAGGGCAGACGGGCTGGATGTGTCGCCGCACTGTTAGCGGCGGGCGCGCGCCCCGACATGGCCGACGCTGATGGCTGGGGCCCCCTGCGGCCGGCCGCGTTTTCTGGCCACACCGAGGTAAGGGATCCTGCATCGCGCAAGAGAGATTTCTCGCGGGGGGTATATAATATAGCTGCTATCTGTAAAGTTATGTTGTAGGTCAATCATGCTATGTATGTTTATGTAGAGGTCTGATCTGGAAATCGACTTGCAACAGCTTGATGGAGTATCTTTGAACTATTGTGGCCTTCCTTAGACAGTTAAGTAAAGGATCAAAGCGGTTTGCCGCACTACTAGCGGCGCTGACTGCGTTACTAAGTTACTACGTTACTGTACTACAGTACTGCAATTAATTTGTTTCAGGTCGTAGAAGTATTACTGGAGTTCGGGTGCCAAGTGGACTGTGTGGATTCGGACAATCGCACGGCATTGAGGTAACACCTAATTTTATCTAGTAAGTTACAGCCGAGAGAAGGACGACGGTCAGTGGGCAGACCTGCGGCGCGATGGTCGGACGATGTCGTTGAGTCGGCGGAAGGTCCGTGGATGCGAATGGCGAGAGACCGTGTGAAATGGCATTTGGGGGAAAAGGCCTATACCCAGCAGTGGGCAGCGGTGGGCTGATGATGATGATGATGAAGTTACAGTCTGTTAGCTTTTAGAATATACCTCGGCTACTATCGGATAGAATTGGTTATATGTGACAAACGTAAGGCGAAATTGAATTTGAAAAAACAATTGAGTAACAATTTTAAGTTTATGACGAACTGTAGCTTTATTTTATTTGATCTTATTTGACTAACGCTAGTGGCATTTTTCCGAGCCGTTCTGTGCTTTGCAAGGCACGCTAAGCAGTTGGTGCCGGCTGCCGTCGATAGATGGCAGTCGTTAAGCCAAGTCGGAGGCCTTAGGGCGGCTTGAAAACTTGTGACAGTCAGACCAGCTACTGTCTTACAAGCCTCCACCAATCCGGACTTGGCCCCCGTGGTGGAGTACGGTCTACACATTCCTCAGGGAAGAGACCCGTGCCCCTCGGTGGGGACATAATGGGTTGATGATGACCCCACATACAGGTGCTTGACCTTCTACAATTTTGTTCACAATGGGCTAGTTGCCCTAAAAAATGTAATTAGTCCGTCTTTTAGATTATTCAAAAATAAGGGACACGTATTTTTTTATTTGTAAATTAGACCAAAAATGACAAAGATATAGCCCGTTAAAGTAACGTGTGACGTCACGCCGTGCTGCATCTTTTAGCACGGAGTGACGTCACACGTGACTTTAATGGGCTACATCTTTGTTATTGTTTGTTCGATCGAAAAAACAAAAAATACGTGTCCAATGTTTTCTTATAATCTAAAATACGGACAAAGACAAAGAATTTTTATTTGTAAAACATGGGTAATCGGGATACCGCCGTTTAGCCAAAGTATTTTTCGCCAAATTTTACTTCCCAATAAACTTATGGCATCAGTTTCATTTCCCAAATAAAACTTTAGCAAGTTTTCATTTCGCATTTTATTTATTTGGTCAAATTATCGTTTCGCATAATTTTACTGCGTCAAGTTTTATTAAGACAAACGTTTATTATGCTAACGTTTTATTTTGGCAAGTGTTATTTTCAAATAATGGAACGGGGGGTCGGCGATGTAAAGAATACGTGACAACAGAAATATAGGTGCGACGACGCGCGTAGCGAAGCGGAGCGCGTCGGAGCGTTAGGTTCTCTATGTAAGATCGAAAACAGACTCGACTTTGATGCGTTCTTACCTTGCCTCTTGTTGCCTCTTTGGTAAAATGAATTTTGACCAAGTATTTATTTGGTAAACAATAACTTGCCATAATAACTTTTGCTAACTGTTTATTTGCTTTAAGTTGTTTTGAGAAATGTTTTTTTGTCAAGTGATAATTTGCGGAAAATAGTTTGGGAAGTAATACTTTGGGAAACGATTTTTGGCAATACATTAGTAAACCGGGTAATCATCTGATGGTATAACAGTAGTACGGACTAAATGGAATTTAATTATTTGACCCTGGAAACGACCCTATTGGCCACGGACAGGGCGGCGGCCTGGTCCGGCCACGAGGCGGCCGTGGCGCGGCTGCTGGCGGCCGGGGCGTCCCCGGACCGGCCGGACGCGGAGGGCCGGACGCCGCTCATAGCGGCCGCCTACATGGGACACGCGGAAATCGTCCGGATGTTGCTGGACGCCGGCGCCGAGCTCGACCACGCCGACGAGGACGGTGAGTCGGAGTGCGTATACTGAGTTTTTTCATTCACTCTCGATAGTGAGAGCGTTTGCGTTTTGCATAGGAGTGACAAAGAGACAACTAGATGGCGCGCTTTGTCACTCCTATGCAAATCGCAAACGCTCTCGCTATCGAAAGTGAATGACAAAACTCAGTATACGCACTCGGGTTTCCCGTCGGGTAGAGTGTGTCGTAAATGCCCTTAATCTACTCTGATACTGTAATACAAAGATTACAAAACTGAAAACAAAACTCTTATGACAAACATTACGCATAGGCACTGTTGCCAACCTCAGGGGAGCAAAAAGCAGCAAATAGAACTTAAAAAAACAGTAGGAAACAGTAAACAGTAATTTCGTAATATCAAATCGCAAATCGAGTCTGACACATAACATTTATGGACTGGACAAATACAACTGCTCTTAGATCTAACACAAATTGCCTTTATTTAAGAAATTCTGAGAATTTTTTGGAATTACGAACTTTGACCGCACTTGCGAAACGAAATGAGAAATGAATGAGAAAAATCGGTTGTACTCGATAGGTATGCTACACTTGTTAAACTAAAAATGTAGCCTTTAGATTTAGAACCCTTTATTGTAAACACCAGAAAGAAATAAATACATTAGAAGCTATAAATATGTAAGTTTTGTCGTATACAATTGGCTGTCTTATCGCTAAAAGCGATCTCTTCCAGACAACCTTGGGATGGATAGAAAGAAAAAGATTAGAGAAAAGGTAGGTAAATGTACATGAAATAGAGTGATGGGGTATGTACATAAACTAACTGACTATTCTGTTTTACTGTATTTGAAAAGATTTGTGTCAGTAAACGGGGAATCCTCTATGCCGCAAGAAGCCCGCTAGCGCCCTGACCGACGTATACAAAAACATTCTTGCTTTTCCTAAACTGTTATTATTCCGAACTACTACGTGGACTATTAGAGTGAATGTGATATGTTAAGATTTGTAGTGAAAGAATGGATGATTCATTCGCGAACCGCACACCTCTGGTCCGCAGGCCGCACCGCGTTGGCCGTGGCGTCTCTATGCGCGACGGGCGGCGCGTGCGCAGCCTTGCTGTTGGAGCGGGGAGCCTCGCCCGCCGTGCCCGACCGGGACCGGGCCACGCCGCTTCTTGTGGCCGCCTTCGAGGGGCACACGTGAGTACCGTGCCCTGCCCTGTAGCACACTCGCGAGTAAGGCACCTTCACTCTACAGGAATACTTACACAAAGTTCTGCTTCCATTCTCGGCCAACTTTCCTTACAAGCTGCCACCTTTTCCGGTTTGACAATAAATTTTACAGGTCTCAAAAAATGCATGTAATCCATTGGGATTAAAACCCAGGAAGAGAGAGAGCACTCCCCAGAGGCGCAGGTAACGACGAAATCTATCGTAAGGACTTTGTTACCTTTTTACGGATACAGTTCATCATCATCAACCCATTATGCCCCCACCGAGGGGCACGGGTCTCTTCCCTGAGGAAGGTATAGGCCGTACTCCACCACGGGGGCCGAGTCCGGATCGGTGGAGGCTTGTAAGACTAGTGGCTGGTTTTACTTTCAAGCCGTTATGGCCTCCGACTTGGCTTGACGACTGCCATCTGTGGACGGCGATATGGTATTCTTGGTAATGCCTACGACTATTAAAAGACTACTGGACCGAATAAGATTTGAAGTTGTGACATAACAATTTCATTAACCTTTAGAATTATTTGCGGGCCGATCGGCTCAGGTTTTTAATAGGGAATGGATGAAAATATCAGAAGTGCTTGATTTTTTTGGTGTTAGGAATAACCTTTCTTAACGCGAGAAAAAAAGTTTAATTTTTTTTGGCCTCGTAGTTATTTTTTAAATAATCTTAGTATTTTTCCATTCGTCGTTCTGGGCTCAGTACGGCATATCAGACATATTCCTTGGTCCGCTACGTATGAAAAAAAAAAAAAATCTGTGGCGACAATGTCATTGACAGCTCCCGTCGCTAACATACAAGGTTATGTCGACGAATTCCCTATTGTTAATCTAAAGTTCATTACGCAAATCATTACAATAGGTAGTATACTACCTTTGAAAAATTTTCGTGTGCGAACTAACTTTACAGGTTTATCAGTTCTAATCTTTGCCACGCGGCTTTGCCCACGTACACTACAACCATACACTATAAAATCTCGGTCACAGCGTCTCCTTTGTATCAGTGCACTATGTCATCATCAGCGAGTTGGCCGATTTTCGAATAGCCGCGGCAGTGACCACACCCACTTTTGAGCGTTGGATCCGTCCGGCGTCTGGCTCTGAATTAGGCACAAAGTTCACCTCTCTCTCTATCCGGCAGCGAGATCTGCGAACTCCTGCTGGAGGCCGAGTCGGATATGGAGGCCACGGATGCGCTGGGCCGGACGGCGCTGTGGGCCGCCGCGTCGGCCGGACACGCCGCCGCCGTCCGGCTACTGCTTTTCTGGGGTGCTTGCGTCGACAATATGGATGCCGAGGGCCGGACCGTGCTCAGCGCCGCCGCCGCTCAAGGTTAGTCTACTATGTGAGAGGTGGAATATTTTCTTTAAAGCTTAGACGTGGAATTAGGACCCTAAGCTGTGTTCTGGCTCGCTTGCGTGGATAACATGGATGCCGAGGGCCGGACCGTGCTCAGCGCCGCCGCCGCTCAAGGCTCGTATAGATCAGTGTGTCTATGTAATCTTAACAGCGTCTACTTTCTGTGTCTAATTTTGGTCTAACTGAGGTGCTGTGCTATCCACACATTCAAGACGCTAAGGAGATAAGTGTACTCAGCGCGGCCGCTGCTCAAGGTTAGTCTACTATGTGACAGGTGGAATATTTTCTTTAAAGCTTAGACGTGAAATTAGGACCCTAAGCTGTGTTCTGGTTCGATTGCGTGGATAACATGGATGCCGAGGGCCGGACCGTGCTCAGCGCCGCCGCCGCTCAAGGCTCGTATAGATCAGTGTGTCTATGTAATTTTAACAGCGTCTACTTTCTGTGTCTAATTTTGGTCTAACTGAGGTGCTGCGCTATCCACAAATTCAAGACGCTAAGGGGAGAAGTGTACTCAGCGCGGCCGCTGCTCAAGGTTAGTCTACTATGTGACAGGTGGAATATTTTCTTTAAAGCTTAGACGTGAAATTAGGACCCTAAGCTGTGTTCTGGCTCGCTTGCGTGGATAACATGGATGCCGAGGGCCGGACGGTGCTCGGCGCGGTCGCCGCTCAAGGAACTTAGATTGCTGTGTCTAAATATATATGTAACAGTGTCTTTCTGTGTCTATTTTTGGTCTCCTTTCTCCTAATTTCTGTCGCACGGCCGTCCACGCCGCCGCCCTAGACTGCTTATGTTCTATATTGTCGACAACACGGATGCCGAGGGCCGGACCGTGCTCAGCGCCGCCGCCGCTTAAGGTACGTAGACTGGTGTGTCCGTGTAGATCAGTGTGTCTAAATATAAATTATTACTAGCTTTCGCCTGCGACTCCGTCCGCGTGAACTTTAGTTCAAAATTTTGCAACCCCGTTCACCCCCTTCAGGGGTAAAATTTAGAAAACCGGCGAAACACGTGTTCAATCAATTGTGTTGAAGAGTATTTATTTTGAGTTTCAAGGAAATTAGACAACATTCTTTATACCTCCGATACAAATTTTGGCAACCTTTTTTACCCCCTTAGCGGTTGAATTTCCGAAAATCCGGTCTTATTCCTTGCCTACATTATATATAGACCCTCTGTGCAAAATTTCAGCTTCCTAGGTCCAACGGCTTGGGCGGGACGTTGATGAGTGAATGAATCAGTCAGTCAGGACTTTGAATTTTATAAATATAGATGACGTGTGTACTGTTTTTATAATAAATGTTTCTTCTTCTTCTAAAGAATTTACATTGTGTTAGTGAATTTACAAGAAGTTACATTTACACCGCGGCCCTGGGGCTGAGCGGAAAAAAACTCCACAGTGATCGCTTTTTCTGTGTCACCTAAAATCTAATACATAAGTCGGTACGGTCGGTTCTATACCAACTGCTTAGCGTGCCTTGCGAAGCACGGAACCGCAAGCAATGTATGTGCCTGTATGTAAATGTTTGTTTTTGCTGTCGCAGGCAACGTGGAGGTGGTTAGGCAGTTGCTGGACCGAGGGTTGGACGAACATCACCGGGACAACTCCGGATGGACGCCGCTGCACTACGCCGCTTTCGAAGGTAACCTGTCTCGTGTGCTTGTGAAATTAGTACATTGTTCACCGAGAGGAGAAAGTGACCGATTACCGTCGAGGGTGTCGTTTGAAGCCCGAGCCGTAGGCGAGGGCTTTGAAACACCTGAGATCGGGAATCGTAGTTTCTCTCGAGTGATACATTGTGCTTTATACTACACCTACAAGGAAAATAAAAAACGAAATCTTTACTAATTGAAATTTATATTGAAATTGTTGCTAGTGGCCAGTGTCATTTTGCGAACTTGGAGATAAAAACTCACTGTAAAAACCTTTTGGCTTTTGATATTTAGGTTACCGGCGCATAGTCCTACCCAAAATTAAAAAAGAAAAACCACGTAAGAAATGGATTTTCATACACTTTTCTCTCCCGCTCAGATGCGTTTTCTCCCCGCATATTTGTTCGATATGCAATGACGTACTTTCTACCGTAAATTTGATAAAGTATCAAGGTACTTTCCAAGCAGGTGTAGTATAAACAATATTTTCTCAATCGATCAATCATTTATTTTGTGTAACATAGGTGACATTCGTGTAGTTGTTAAAGCTATTACGTTTCTCTATGTTATACCCATCGGGTGTACAAAAAAAATTTCTTATTTGCTATCATGCACTGGCGTTACACACAAGAAAACATTTTTTCCATAATTATGTAAGTTTAATCTCCATCCAAAAGTTGTCTTTAAGAGATTGCTCTAAGCGATAAGACAGGCAATTGTATAGAATTGGATAGTTGACAATATGTCAAATAAGTAACTTTTAAAACGTAATTTTGGAAATACCGAATTGTGACGTCATATTTCAGAGCACTCTTTTATGTTTCATCTATTTAAAAATTGTAATAAAATTTGTAAATAAATTGACTAAAAGAGATACATTTTCCGAAATACCTAAATATACCTAATATTTGGTTTTTCCGTACTAACAACATTCAGACGTTGACAGCCTTTGCTTGTATTGATATTTATTTTTATTTATTTAATATTAAGAAGAATAACAGCACATAACAACGATTAACATTATTATTTAAACATACAGAAGGCCAATTCTAAGTCTCCACTATTAGAAACAATTTAAGAAAAAAGCACTAAGCAAGTACACAAATAACAGCTTAAAAACTACCTTAATACTACATTCTAGAAATTAAATTTACTCTTGACAACTGAAAAAATCTGCACTAAGATACAGATACTGCATGATACTGCACAGAGATATGTCAACATGACAGTTTTTTTGCATTGAATTAAAAAAACAGACTAGCATTTTTTCCTCTTGAGACTACGGGAAACAACTCAAATATCAATACCAGCTTGTCACGCTAGCATTGAAGAGGCTGCGAAATAAATTAAAGATGAAGAAATAAAAAACGTTATTAAAAAAAAACAAGATATAGTTTAATTAGTACTTCTTCAATACTAGGGTTGTGAGTTAGAAAATAGCCCTACACTGGTTTTGATCTCTCTTTAGCGGAACTACGGTCAAGTACTCCCCTGAGCCGACCGGAGACAGTAGAAATGCTCCCCCAACGGCCGTGGACCAAGTGTTGAGAAAGTTTGGCCAGCGGGAACGGCGGATCTCCTTTTCGGAACGGCGCGAACAGGCACCCCGGGGGTCTTCGGCTCCGTAAAAAGGGAATTCTGGTCCGGTACTTGGACCCTGTGGAGAAACCCCTCGCATTAGTACATAGCCATCGGAAAGATACAGTTCACCGCCACCGGTTCGGCAGAAGAAGAAGAAACCCAACTAGTTTGTAAGTGGCGGTGAAGGAAATCAGTAGTGGAGTGCTGCGAGATGTAAATTATAATGAAAAATGATAATGAAAATGATAATCAAAAATTAGTAGGTATCTACAGTTACTAATTGCCAACATTTCCACACTAGCTGCAACATAATTTGGAAATTAACAAAAGTGGCAAGCGCAAGCTAGTGTGCAGATAAAGCTAAACATCAATATTTTAAATTGTATGAACGAAATGTATGGATGATGCAACCATGACTGGCAATTTTGTGAGGCGCCATCTTGTGTGTCGCCGAGCGAGCAAGCTATGAGAGGCGCTCTGCGACACGGTAAATAGTTGTTACAACCACGTATAAGCACTACGATATTTACGAAAAGAAGGGAAATAAATTACATATGTTCCTACAAGCACTATAAAACTAATCTACAGCTAAATTAGCAAATACCTAGTTGAAATATCTGTTTGCAACTTACCCAAAAAGTGTGGGGAGACGAGAACACAAACGTGATAGTAAACCACGGCTTTCTTTAAAAAGAAAATTAATAAAATTGACTCGCGGCCGTTAGAGACGGCGCGGCGGCGACTGGCGATAACAAACAAGGAGAAGCGCACGCGCAGGATCGCCGATGGACCGGAGGCAAATGAGGCGGGCAGCGGTCGAGAGAGGGGACGCGCTGTCCGGCTCCACGTAATAAGTGGTTTTAGAGATGCGCAGTCGAGAAATGCGTAAACCCTTTTAGTTTGAGCTTGATTAGTTTTAGTGCCTATATTAGAAGTTATTTAACAGGTTTTATCCAACTTATTTAAATAAAATGTTGTTATAAAATAATAACGTTACAAGCTTTTAAAGCACAAAGCATAAACATATTTAGTTTTTTTTTTTGTCTCTACGGACTCGAGTTAATCCCGACTCATCGACCGACAGGCCACGTAGAAGTGTGCGAGGCTTTACTGGAGGCGGGCGCTCGTATAGACGAGACTGACAACGACGGGAAGGGCCCGTTAATGCTGGCCGCACAGGAGGGGCACTCCCGGTTGGTGGAGGCGCTGGCTGACGATTGGCGGGCGCCCGTGCAGCAGCGGGCACACGACGGGAACACCGCCTTCAGGTGAGCTACTGATACAGATAGAGATATAGATACAGATAGAGATAGGGATATAGATACAGATAGAGATATAGATATAGATAGGGATATAGATACAGATATAGATACAGATAGAGATATAGATACAGATATAGATAGGGATATAGATACAGATAGAGATATAGATATAGATAGGGATATAGATACAGATATAGATACAGATAGAGATACAGATATAGATAGGGATATAGATACAGATATAGATATAGATAGGGATATAGATACAGATATAGATACAGATAGAGATATAGATACAGATATAGATAGGGATATAGATACAGATAGAGATATAGATATAGATAGGGATATAGATACAGATATAGATACGGATAGAGATATAGATATAGATATAGATAGGGATATAGATACAGATATAGATATAGATGAGATATAGATACAGATATAGATAGGGATATAGCTACAGATAGAGATATAGATATAGATAGGGATATAGATATATATAGATAGGGATATAGATATAGATAGAGATATAGATACAGATATAGATATAGTTACAGATAGAGAGACGGACGAACTGACAATAACGGGAATGATCCTCTAATGTTGGGTGAGATAGAGATACGGAGATAGAGATACAGAGATAGAAATAGAGACAGAAACAGGGGTAGAGATAGATATAGAGACAGAAAAACTTACAACAGCGATCCAAGAAGATCCTGTAAAGTTGGTTGAGATAGAGATACAGATATATACAGAGATAGCCACAGGGATATGGGTACAGATAGAGACAGGGGAAGAGACGCCCGTACAGCAGCGGGCACACTACGGGAACACCGCCTTCAGGTGAGCTGGAAATAGAGATACAGATACAGATATAGAGACACAAACTGACAACGACGGGAATGGTCCTCTAATGTTGGGTGTGTTAGAGATAGAGACAGTGATAGACACACAGACGGAAACAGAGGCAGGGTTAGGGATAGAGATATACGGGGTGTCCCAAAAATGACACGTCACAGCGACACCAGGAGGTAGACCTGCTCAAAAGTAGGCGTGTGTCGTTACAAGTTTTTCACGAAACGTAACGTAACGAGCTACGATGAGCTCGTCACCAGTTTTCGTAACGCGTTATTTTAGTAACTAGTTTTTTTTGAGACTGCGTTGCAGTCACGCCTGTTGTGTAACGCTATACGAAATCTGGTGGAGGTTTAGTTTCATAGTCACAACAGGCGTCCTGTGACTGCAACGCAGTGTCTAGGCGTAGCTTGGACGTTACTTAAATCAAACTAAGTCATTATTTTCAATAAAGTAAAATAATGCTAACTGTCACAAACCAACTTCCCTTCATACTTTATTCAGGCTTAACATTGACTGCGTTAAGATGTCTCTTAATGATTATTATAATAAACTGTAATTAACAAAAAACCTATTCGGTAGGTATTATTAATTAATGCAGGCGTATTTAGAAGTAATTTAATTATATAATACAATTATTTACAGTTATCGCTTTTTTTGTTTGTTTTTAGTTTTTTTTTCTGTATTTACACTTATACAGGGTGTCCCAAAGCCGGAACCTGGTGAAAAGGCAAGTCATACTGGTTATCAGAAAAATAAAAAAAAATTGCGTGAAAAACAAATTATAGGCATTTAAAAAAAAAAATACTGTTGCCACAAATCTTTACTTTTTCGTTTTTTTTTTGTTTTGTATCTCTGAATAATGCTTCTTTAAACTGTAAACAAAATTTCAGAACCAGTTGCTCCAGCTTGGAAGAAAAGGAGACTTTAAAAAAAATAACTTAAAATTTGGCCCATTTTTAATTTTACTTTTAGTTTTTATTGTGTTTGTGAAATTTCTTGAATAAATAATAATAACAAAGTTTATTGTACTTAAAATGAAAAAATCTATTTTTTTTATACATATATTTTTATATATTTTTTTTTCTTATAACCAGTATGACTTGCCTTTTCACCCGGAACCGGCTTGACGTTGAGTTTTGGGACACCCTGTATAATACACTAAAATACACTGACTAACTTACTTTCAACAACAGAGCAAAACGTTGTCTACTTGAATGCATGGGTTGCTAAATACGTGAATGTATGAAACCGTATGTGTAGCGGAAATAACTTTATCTGTATAGCAAGACAAAACTTGCATACTCACAAAAATCACTGGTTGCAAAAATCACTTGTTAGTCGTTTCACTTGTAACTAGTGACACGTTACGGGCCTCGTAGCTAGTTACTGTAAAAGGTGACGTGAAATAACGCTCACGCCTACTCAAAAGGCATCGAACCAACCTAACATGACCTCAGTAAAAGTTGCACGGTTTTTGAGATATGGCCAATTTAAACTTGTCCTAAATTTTCCCTTTTTTTAACAAGTTTAGTGCTAGCATTAAATTAGATAGCCCTCGTGCTTGGTTTTTTTATTACTCGGTCACGAACTTACTAACTTGGCGTAAGTGCCAGCACAGCACTAAAGTTGTTAAAAAAAGTGAAAATTGAGAATAAGTTTAGATTGGCCATATCTCAAAAACCGTGCAACTTTTACTGAGGTCATGTTAGGTTGGTTCGACGCCTCTTCAGCAGGTCTACCTCCAGTGTCACTGTGACGTGTCATATTGGGACACGCTGTATATCGTCACTTAAGTTCTAACAGTGCGTAAGTAAAAAATGTCAACTTTACAGGAGAGCGAAAAAACTGTAAAATTTCAATTAGAGGTGTACATTATTTGGAAAAAATATTTAAAATCAACTTATTGAAGATAAAATAAGATTGATTGATAAGATTGGTCGGAAAGAAGCGCGCCACTTTTCTTCATCCAATGACATAAAAAGGTCGAAATGGCCAAAAATGACTTTCACACTGTTAAAACTTAACTGACGATATATAGAATGACGGACAAACTGAAGACGATGGGAATAGTCCTGCGCGTGAAATCCCCAATCCGCGGTGGGCGCGCCTGTTAATAAGCCCCGTACTCTCTCGCTGAGGGAAGTGGTTTACTAATGTATTGCCAAAAATCGTTTCCCAAAGTATTACTTCCCAAACTATTTTCCGCAAATTATCACTTGGCAAAAAAACATTTCTCAAAACAACTTAAAGCAAATAAACAGTTAGCAAAAGTTATTATGGCAAGTTATTGTTTACCAAATAAATACTTGGTCAAAATTCATTTTACCAAAGAGGCAACAAGAGGCAAGGTAAGAACGCATCAAAGTCGAATCTGTTTTCGATCTTACATAGAGAACCTAACGCTCCGACGCGCTCCGCTTCGCTACGCGCGTCGTCGCACCTATATTTCTGTTGTCACGTATTCTTTACACGTAAACGTTAGCATAATAAACGTTTGTCTTAATAAAACTTGACGCAGTAAAATTATGCGAAATGATAATTTGACCAAATGAATAAAATGCGAAATGAAAACTTGCTAAAGTTTCATTTGGGAAATGAAACTGATGCCATAAGTTTATTGGGAAGTAAAATTTGGCGAAAAATACTTTGGCTAAACGGCGGTATCCCGAGGGAAGTGCTTGCTTTGCTGCGTGCTCGTACTAGTGACCAGTGTAACTTGAGCCCCGCTGCCCCTTAGGCTGGCGGCACGCGAGGGTCACTTCGACACGGTCAGGGCGCTGGCCGAGCGCGGGGCGGACGTGGACGCAGTGGACGCAGACCGACGCAGTACGCTCTATGTCCTGGCTTTGGACAACCGGTCAGTATTAGATAGATATAGTCTGATTTTTAATTCCGTAGAATTCTGACAGTTATAATTTTTTGACTAAAAACTGCTTCCAAAAATGAAAATGCAGTGAAAAAAAGTACTCCACATTAGATGTATTCTAAATAAAAATGCAATAATATTTTTAGCACATTTCTTTGCTGCATTTTTTTTTCATTTATTTTATTGATCGGAAATAAAACAAATATCGTACAAATAAGAACCAAGAATTTTATCCCTAGGATGGCAAAAATAGGCGCACAGTGTCCCGTACAAAAAAAGGGCAATTAAAGGGCTAAAAGACACTTAAGTCACGAAAAATAAGTGCAGTGATTTTGAGTTTTGACCTGGACATTATAAATGGCTAGTTTTTGTGTTATTATTATTTTGTTACTTAAGTATAATTTTCTAGGACTTCTTGTGGATAAACAACGGGCACATTTTTCAATTTCAATACGAGTGTGAACATCTGAGTCTACACATTTAATTTGCTAGTGAATGTATCAATTTTATAAAGTTTGGAGCTCCAAGTTAAAAGACAATTTAAGGCGAGTGACAATTGTGTCCCTTTTCATCACACAAACAGTAAAAAAGTACAAGTAAAGAAAACATATTGTTATTATAATATCTAATCATCATTAATACTAATATCACTATCTTCATCATCATCATCATCATCGCTGACATGAATTATTAAGAGAGCTAACAGCGGCATACTGCACTTTTCTAAAAAGGTTTCCGAAACCTTGAATTAGTAGGCAGTGATGCCAGCTAAAGAATAAAATAAAGTAATTAAAGTTAATTCGATATATTGTTCGTGATATTGAAATATTTGTTATTTTTGTATTAGGTCACTTGAGTAAGTAAATATTTAGATTAACCTTTTTGTAGGTAAAACATAAAAAATTCGTAGCATTTTATTTTTTATTGTCCTCAAATGGGTCAAACTTGTCCCTTTTTCGGTGGAGAACTTTTTCAGTAGCAACACTTATGAAATGTCAGAATTCTACGGAATAAAAAATCAGACTTTAGATAGATAGATAAAAAGTTTATTTGCCATACCAATAATACACACAAAAAATATGACACAAATACTACACAACTACAATATGCTTACAACAAAAACCAAGACTAAAAGGAACAATTAGAAATTATTATGAACTTTCGTAATATCACGAACAACACGAATTCACTTCACAAATCTCACATCACTGTATTCCAACTTCAACACTTCCAACATTCACAATTTCATTTCACTTTTATCTATATAAATAAAATTCAAAGTCCTGACTGACTGATTCATTCACTCATCAACGCCCAGCCCAAGCCGTTGGACCTAGGAAGCTGAAATTTTGCACAGAGGGTCTATATATAATGTAGGCAAGGAATAATACCGGATTTTTTGAAATTCAACCCCTAAGGGGACAAAAAGGGTTGCCAAAGTTTGTATGGGAGGTATAAAGAATGTTGTCTAACTTTCTTGAAACTTAAAATAAATACTCTTCGACACCATTGATTAAACCCGTGTTTCGCCGTTTTTCTAAATTTTACCCCTTAAGGGAGTGAACGGGGTTGCACAATTTTGAACTGAAGTCCACGCGGACGGAGTCGCGGGCGAAAGCTACACACATCAAAAGTGTCTAGGGATCAAGTACGTTTTAGAGTTTTGCTGCAATTGAGGTTTAATATATTAACTTTTTTGGATTGCTTTTGTTTCTTTTTAGTGAGATTAAATATTTAATCTTTAATAAAGAATAATATAAAAATCAGTTGTCAATGGGGATTTGTATAAAACTGAGTACTTGCGTTTAGACAAAATCATTACAATATTTGCATCCGAACTGAAGCAAATCACGTTATTATGGATAGACAACGTTATTTAACTCGAGAAGAGATGATGAGAGCCGTCAGTCGTTGGAAGCTGGTTCCAGGCAACGTACTGTAGCTATCGCTCTTAACACTACACAGAGTGTCATAAGTCGCCTCTGGACACGCTATCGCATCACGGGTAGCGTGACCGAGCGACATGGAGGACGATCTCGCATCACCACTCGCAGACAGGACCGCTATATCCAAAATACTGCCCGATGGAATCGTAACGTAACCGCCATGATGTTGGTTACGAGGCTTCACAGCTCCTCAGACTTGCTCTTAAGCGATCAAACTATCCCAAACCGTTTACGTGAAGTGGGTTTGCGTTCCCGAAGGCCGCTGAGAGTCCCACCTATAGCACCCTGCAATCATAGGGCCCGTTAACGATGGGCTCGCGAACACAGGAAAAGTGGCGATATGTGTGCTTTTCCGATGAATCCCGTTTCGGTATGAGACCGAATACAAGACGTACTCGAGTTTGGAAGACATCTGGACGTCAAGAACGCTTGAGATGTTGTAAGGAAGTTCATCCATATGGCGAGGGAACAATATTGGCATGGGCCGGTATTTGGATCAGCGGAAGAACCGATCTCATTTGGATCAGGGGCAACCTTAATGTTCAAATTTACGCGGAGAGGATTGTTTCAAGTTTACTCATCCCGTTGCGAGGCCGGTTGGGTGATTCGTTTCAATTAATGCAGTATAAACTATAAATATAAATTCTTAAATCGGGCAGAGCTTCCGTCTGATCACAGCGCCAGAACAAGACTGCCGGTTTATCGTCGAGCCCTCCCTTTTATAGACCAAAGGCGAGCGCATGGTATTGGTTGGCCTTGGCGCCATTTTTTGACAAATCCGTTAAAAATGTAATTCTATTCAAATGGCCACTTTTAAAATATTAAATATATCTTATAAATTACCGGTCGTCCTAAAATAATGTTTTAATGTTAAATTAAATAGAAACTTTGCCGCAAATTTATCAAAAATCATGACAGTAAGCACCCATTATGTCCCCACCGAGGGGCACGGGTCTCTTCCCTGAGGAAGGTATACGCCATACCGGAGATATAGGCCATGACGACCTCTAAGACGCAGCGGTTAGGGCATCGGCCTACCATGCGAGAGGTCCCGGGGTTGAATCTCGGCTGGGGACACAAAAGAAAGAAACCCAGTTCTTGGATGTTTACATGTTTGTGACGTCGCTGTTTCTGGTTCCCACGACACAGGGTATCCTAGTGTGGAGCCAGAAGCAATGTATGTGCCTGTATGTAAATGTTATGTTATATTTTCAGGCTCGCCATGGCTCGGTATCTCATCACCGAATGCGGTGCCAATGTTGACAGCAGAGACGCTGAGGTGAGTCAAAGTTTTACCTATGCGTAGTTATACCATTTTCTTTTGGGACAAAATGTAAACATCATTTCAGTACTTTTTAGACTATTTTCATTGTCAAAAAATCTTATTTCGTTTTTTACACCAAGAAGTAAGTAAAATACAAATACAAATTATTTATTTACCAAAAAGGTTACTAGTGAGATTATTATACTTATACTAAAGAGGGTACACCAAACATTATTTAATTATGCTTCAATTATGATTAGATAACATCTAATTTACTTTAAAAATTAGTGTAGAAACGGAAATAACATTTTGTTGACAATGAAAATTGTATAAAGGGTACTGAAATGTTGTTAAAAACAAGTGTTTATACTCAGGGACGGACGCCGCTCCACGTATCGGCGTGGCAAGGCCATCACGACATGGTGAATCTCCTGATCAAAGTCGGTAAGTCATTCTTTTTCTATTCTGTTTCGTTCTGTTTTTGTTAGTGTTCATTGAGTACTCAGAAAATGTTCATTTCAAATTCTTTCGCGTGATTCTTCGAAAAAGAGGAAATGTAAATTTGCGTGCGGATGTATGTATCTTTGCGCGCTTCGAGCCTTGAAGCGTTGAAAATAGTGTCAAAGCCCTTTAATTGAACGTAGTTTAGCAGAAACATTCCAACTCACAATATGGTCATTTTTTAGTTAAATATACCAAAATTATCACTATCTTCTGTACTTTAAGGATCAAAGACTTGGATAGCGATGCAATGAGTATGTGCAAAGTTATGGCACATTGAAATCAACCCAAATGTATGGAGCGCGTAAACCTCATTTTTAAAACGTCATTTTGTGTGGGTTGGAACGTTTCTGCTAAACTACGTCCAATAGGGTAGTTTCTAGGGTCAAAATAATTAAATTCTATTTAGTCCGTATTTTAGATTATAAAAAAATATTGGACACGTATTTTTTCTTGTTTCTATTAAACAAAAAATAACAAAGGTATAGCCCATTAAAGTTACGCGTGACGTCACTCCGTGCTAAAAAATGCAGCACGGCGTGACGTCACACGTAACTTAAACGGGCTATGTCTTTGTCATTTTTGGTCTAATTTACAAATAAAAAAATAAGTGTCCCGTGAAAAGCAAGATTCATGAATTTTATTTATCTATCTAATTTATTAATTTTTTGTTTTACTATGGTTTTCCTGAACGTAGGTATGTTTTTTTTTTTTTCGTTTGTCCTCTGGTAGAACTTTAGTGTATATTATGTAAATTTATGTATGTTTATAATTATTTTAAGTATAGTATGTAAAGGTTTATGTATGTATATTATTATTAAGTATAAGTATTTATGTCTTTGTTCTTATTTGCACCGACTACCCGTCTCTCTTTTCCTTCAGCAACTTTCCATCGTCGGTTGCCTGGAAGAAATTGCTTTAAGGAATAAGGCCGCCAATTGTACTGTATCTTTTTTATGTTTTGTATGTGATCTCCTGGTACAATAAAGAATATTCTCATCTTATCT
This sequence comes from Yponomeuta plumbellus, assembly GCA_947310845.1. Classification (NCBI taxonomy): domain Eukaryota; kingdom Metazoa; phylum Arthropoda; class Insecta; order Lepidoptera; family Yponomeutidae; genus Yponomeuta; species Yponomeuta plumbellus. The sequence goes on along the minus strand of OX371221.1, from coordinate 7,183,600 downwards.
TATCTTATCTGTCCCTTATTTTTGAATAATCTAAAAGACGGACTAATTACATTTTTTAGGGCAACTGGCCCGTTCATAATCGCGCTACGCTACCCCGCAGGCGGCGCGCAGGTGGACGGGCGTGACCGCTGCGCGCGGACGGCCTTGCACGCGGCGGCGTGGCGCGGCCGTTGCGCAGTACTGGCGGCGTTACTGCGCTCCGGCGCCGACCCCGCCGCAGTCTGCGCGCAGGGCGCCACCCCACTCGGTGAGTCGTTGGACCCTAGTGTGATTGATTCTGCTTCCTCATAGATATAGCCAAGGGATACCGCCGTTTAGCCAAAGTATTTTTCGCCAAATTTTACTTCCCAATAAACTTATGGCGTCAGTTTCATTTCCCAAATGAAACTTTAGCGAGTTTTCATTTCGCATTTTATTCATTCGGTCAAATTATCATTTCGCATAATTTTACTGCGTCAAGTTTTATTAAGACAAACGTTTATTATGCTAACGTTTTATTTTGGCAAGTCAACAGAAATATAGGTGCGACGACGCGCGTAGCGAAGCGGAGCGCGTCGGAGCGTTAGGTTCTCTATATAAGATCGAAAACAGAAACGATACTTTTGACTGAATAATGCTTGGTAAAATGAATTTTGACCAAGTATTTATTTGGTAAACAATAACTTGCCATAATAACTTTTGCTAACTGTTTATTTGCTTTAAGTTGTTTTGAGAAATGTTTTTTTGCCAAGTGATAATTTGCGTAAAATAGTTTGGGAAGTAATACTTTGGGAAACGATTTTTGGCAATACATTAGTAAACCTATAACCAAACTATTGAGAGGAATACCGTATCACATCACGACGTGTGGGATTCCATGGATTCAGAAATCATCAACCACCGTATGCGCGCAGAGCGCCACGCCCTCGTACGAGTGGTTGGAGCCTGGTGTGATTGATTCTACTTATTCATAGACATTTCTAAACACTAGCAATGCGCTCTGCAATCGCAATGCATTTTTAGAGATATTGGGAACAATCCGGCTGTCTGCGCGCAGGGCCCTTGGGTAAGTCGTTGGACCCTAGAGTACTTGATTCTGCTTCTTCATAGACATTTCTAAACACTAGCAATACTCACTGCAATTGTGGGCTTACACTGCATTTTTAGAGATATTGGGAACAATCCGGCGCCGATCCTGCCGCCGTCTGCGCGCAGAGCGCCACGCCGCTCGGTGAGTCGTTGGACCCTAGTGTGATTTATTCTGCTTCTTCACAGATAATTGATTTGATAACAAACCATCGTGAATTAGCACACATTTTTTGGGAATAATCCGCCACCGTATGCGCGCAGGGCGCCACGCCCTTGGGTAAGATAGATAGATAGATAGAGATAGAGAACACTTAATTGTACATAAAAAAGGAAATTACACAGGTATTTCTTAATCTAAGAGTACAGACGGCGGCCTTATCACTAAAAGTGATCTCTTCCAGACAACCTTTGGATGGACTGGAGCAAAATATTGGAGAAGGAAGCAGATGTACAAAATAAGTAAAATAATAATTACTGAGTTATATCAATTTTATTATACATGCCTAGGCAACCAAACTGTTATAGTTATTAATGTAATATAAATACTATATAATATAAATATGAACTATCAATAGATACATACAAATAATATTACACAAATAAATAATGATGTAAGTCGTTGAAGCCTGGTGTGATTCAGTCTGCTTTATCACAGATATTTCTAAACACTAGCAATACCCACTGCAATCGATATTGGGAACAATCCGGTGCTGACTCTGCCGCCGTCTGCGCGCAGGGCGCCATCCCGCTCGGTGAGTCGTTGGACCCTAAAGTCTGTTTTATAAATGATGCAAAAAAAAAATGACGCGGTGTTACCACTATAAAATATAAAGGTTTAATCGGTACATTTATTTTTTAGGTGAATAGAAGGCTCATGTGACAAAAATCCTTATCACATCAAAGACATTAAAATTTAATTACTCATAAGAGAAAAGTCTGAAAAAAACACCTACGTAGCACGCACAATTTTAACTTGGAAGTAAAATGGGGCTATTTGTTTTTTACGTACTAACAACATTCAAACATTGACAGCGCTTGGCTTGTAATTATACGTCAACATGACAGTTTATATTTTTTGCATTGAATTAAAAAACAGACTTTAGTGTATTTGGTTCTTGGTTGTTCATAGATACCTATTTCCAAATAAAAGAAAATGCTCTCTGCAATCGTGGGCTTGCAATGCATTTTTAGAGATATTGGGAACAATCCGGTGCTGACTTTGCCGCCGTTTGCGCGCAGGGCGCCACGCCCTTGGGTAAGTCGTTGGACCCTAGTGTGATTGATTCTACTTCTTCATTGATAGGTATTTCCAGATAAAAGACATGCTCTCTGCAATCGTGGACTCAGAGAAATAACCAGAGAAATACCCGCTCACATCACGATGTGAGATACTAAGAACAATCCCGCGCCGACCCTGCCGCCGTATCTGAAGCGAGAAATGAAGTCATTAGTGTTGACTCATTGATTCTGTGCTTTCCATAACTACAATCTATTTACTGAAGCGAACGACTAAAGGTAAACAAAGACACAGCATCTCTCAAACTTACATTGTCACTCAAAATAACTCATTGCTTGCATCGTATACCCACATAGGTTTAGGTAGGTACTGTTTAAGGAAAACAGACAGACAACCAAACAAGACAAGACAAACACTAAAGAAAATAAAAAAGTTTAGAGAATCAACGCATCAACAACGTCAATCGTGAGTAGGTAAATATGGCGTCGGGGTGGCTATCTTACTTTTTTTTGCCTTTAATTAAAAAAGAGGTTCGTAGTCAGCTCTCCATACTTCTTTCTATACTTCGCGTAGCGCATTAGCATAAAATAATCGATCTTAATTGGCCTTTAAACAAAAGTCCTACCTACATCTTTGCTAGTTGCGAACATATTTGGCAGCAGTAGGATCGCTTTTATTTGAGGACCACTGAAATTTTAGGTATTTTTTGGGACATAGATCTCTCAAGCAAATGGTATTTTCATGATAAAATAAAATATTTAGTTAAATAAACTGCGAGTGAGGGATAAATCAGGTAATAACAGTGTTATTGTGTTTATTGCTTATTGGCATTTATTAGCCATATTGTTTTGTATTATGCAGTGTTATAAATGTGGCATATTGAAAAACCAAATTTTTGACATGTTGACACTTACTCGTTCGCTTCAGTAAATAGGGTGTAACTACAACTGCATCAAGCTATCGTCTGCTCAGCACGCCATGCGGTTGTGTGAGTGGCGGTGAGGTGTATAATATAGTTTATACTACACCTGCTTGGAAAGTACCTTGATACTTTATCAAATTTACGGTAGAAAGTACGTCATTGTATATCGAACAAATATGCGGTGAGAAAACGCATCTGAGCGGGAGAGAAAATTGTATGAAAATCCATTTCTTACGTGGTTTTTCTTTTTTAATTTTGGGTAAGACTATGCGCCGGTAACCTAAATATCAAAAGCCAAAAAGTTTTTACAGTGAGTTTTTATCTCCAAGTTCGCAAAATGACACTGGCCACTAGCAACAATTTCAATATAAATTTCAATTAGTAAAGATTTCGTTTTTTATTTTCCTTGTAGGTGTAGTATAAAGCACTATGTATCACTCGAGAGAAACTGCGATTCCCGATCTCAGGTGTTTTAAAGCCCTCGCCTACGGCTCGGGCTTCAAACGACACCCTCGACGGTAATCGGTCACTTTCTCCTCTCGGTGAACAATGTACTATTTAGGGCGAGCGAATGACAAGGCAAGGGCATCTAGACTGAAGCAATGCTAAACATTCACGGATTCTGTGCTTCTGGCACATTTGGCTCTTTTTCAGATTTAATTTATCTTATATGCAGCTTTTTTTATGTATTTCTTTATGTCTCTCTCTCAATCTTTATCTATCTTTATTTACCGATTTAATGGCACCGATTCCAAAACTAGCAATAATTGTAACGCAAGTACTCGTAAGTAAGAATACGCCATTACTTTCAACATTTTTGTTTGAAACCGGTTTTTTTTGTTAAACGTTAGGTTCGCGGTCCTAAAAATCACTATTAACATGACTGAGAGATGATACAGACCCAGAGACAAATACAAACATATTATTCTATCTGTAAAGAAATATACCTTGTTACCCTGTTACCTTGTAAATATGTTATGTTTGTGTTTCTCCACGTGTACAATAAAGAATATTCTTATCTTATCTTATCTTATATGTTTTTTGCCTAATAGAGGTCCTTTTCGAGAGGTTTTTTGAGGAATTCCTTATTTTTACAGTACATTTATTTCTTCCACAGGCATCGCGTCTCAAGAGGGTCACGAGGAGTGTGTCCTGTTGTTGTTGCAACACGGCGCTGACCCGTTACAGGCGGACCACTGCGGTAAGTGTTTCATCTCATTTATTCATTATCATCATCATCAATCCATTATGTCCCCACCGAGGGGTACGGGTCTCTTCCCTGAGGAAGGTATAGGCCATACTCCACCACCACCAAGTCCGGATTGGTGGAGGCTTGTAAGACTAGTGGCTGGTCTTACTGTCTTGGCTGGTTACTGACTTGGCCTAACGACTGCAGTCCATTGACTGCAGACCAACTGCTTAACTTAACTTTAATGTACATTTATTCATGAGTCATAACTATGATAATAACTTTTACGCATAGTCCATAACAAATTCTGTGGCGTGGTGCTAAAAGGGCCAAAGTCAGATTTTGCCCAAAATCAGCTTTTGATGCTAAAGTAAATGTATATAGTTAGTTGTGCTGAAAGGGCGTAAGTGCAACGAGAATATTTTCAAAGATGAGATGTGTAAAGAGGCCTATGTGGGGTGTATGACTTTCTACCGGTATAGTAGAAATTGTTAGTTTTAAAACAGAAGTAATTAAAATGATGAGCAATTATAAAATTTGGTCAGCCACAAAAAACAGCATTTAAATAATTTGGTCAGCATACAAAGATTTTGTTTGCAATAAAAAAAATCAGGCAGCAATCCTTGTTCGGCAACTAATTTTGATAACTGTATAAAAATAAATCATAAATAGGCAGCTTACAATAATAAGAGTCAGCATAATAAACATTCAGTCCGCAAAATGACTACTTGATCAGCAAGATTTCATGATTGATCAGCAGATAAACATGTCTATAAGCAGTGTATTTGATTGGTATGCATATTTAAAACATGGTGAGCAAAATAACTAATTAGATTGCGATTTTGTTGAAAAATCGGCAATGTTCGTTATTTATGCATGCGGTATCTATCTGTAATTGGAGGCACATTAAGCAAGGATTAAATTTATAAAAATATACCTATTATAATAATATACGATTTAATGTAACTTCTCTTGATGGATCAAATAAATAAATAAAATAAAAAATAACAATAAAATAAAAGTAGGCGGAGCAAGTGCAGATAATTTTCGCTATGTCTGTATTTCAAGAATAAAGATAATTATAGCTTAAGTACTTATGTACCTACTTAATAGATTTTTTTATTTTTTCTGAAATATCTATATAAATAAAATTCAAAGTCCTGACGGACTGACTAATTCACTCATCAACGACCAGCCCAAGCCGTTGGACCTAGGAAGCTGAAATTTTGCACAGAGGGTCTATTAATGTAGGCAAGGAATAAGACCGGATTTTTTTAAATTCAACCCCAAAGGGGGCCAAAATTTGTATGGGAGGTATAAAGAATGTTGTTTAATTTTCTTGAAACTTAAAATAAATATACTCATCAACACAATTAATTGAACACGTATTTCGCCGTTTTTGTACATTTAATACTTAAAGGAGTTAACGGGGTCGCAAAATTTTGATATAAGTCCACGCGGATGGAGTCGCGGGCGAAAGCTAGTTTTTTGTAAGAATAAAAAAATATTAATTTACACTTCTATAAATAATAAAACATACCCAAACAAACACATCCACTCAGGGAGTAAATAAATTAAATAATCTTTCTATGAAATGCTTCCATTTTGCGCATGACAAGTAAAGTATTTTTGCTACCTATAAATATGCAGCACAAAATGAATTTTTTTGCTTACACTCTGAGTGCTCACCAAAATTTTATTAAACAGGAGCAGCTCATTGCGGCTTATGTAATTAATGTACTGTACAAAAATAATTACAGCCGTCCAGAGTGACATAAATTGCTGATTGATTTTGAAATGTTTGCGGGCCATGAATTGCTGATCAATTAGCTATTTCTGCTCACAGATTATATTTTTCTGCTCACAAAAATACCAATACTATGCTAACCATTTTAATTACACCCGCTTTAAAAGGGATGCAGGGAGGACGGGGATTACAGACATTGTCTCTATTAGCACGAGGCCACAGAATTATGGACTAACGGTCTGAAATAAATGGATTGAATTATGGGTTGCTTCGCAAGGCACGTCAAGCAGTTGGTGCCGGCTACCGTCGATAGATGGCAGTCGTTAAGCCAAGTCAGCGGTCTAGCTTGAAAACTTCTGACAGTAAGACCAGCCACTAGTCTTACAATCCTCCACCAATCCGGACTTGGCCCCCGTGGTGGGAAGAGGCCCTGACCACGTGACGTACTCGTATTTGTTTGGATTTGGTTTTCGTGGTGCAATAAAGAATACTTATCTTACTCGGCAGGCCGCACGCCAGCCAAGGTGGCGTGGCGCGCTGGGCACGCCAACATCTGCCGACTTTTGGAGCGCTGCGCCGCGCCGTCCGCGCCTTTGCAGCTAGAGGAATCTGCTGACAAGACCGTCCCTAAGAGTGAGTCATAGATCACAACTCTATCAGAAATTTATTTATGGCTTAAGACGTTTATTCGCATAAGAACAATACACATGTTCACTTAAAATGAGAATTACTAATTAATTAAGTTAGTTAACACGCAAGAGCTTTTAAAATAACAGCAGTCTCATTTATGATTCAAGCAGACAATAGTTATATATGTAAAGTCTGATTTTTTTATTCCGTAGAATTCTGACATTTCATAAGTGTTGCTACTGAAAATTTCTCCACCGAAATAGGGACAAATTTGACCCATTTATATGTCAAATTTATATACAAACTTTTATATACAAAATTTATATACAAATTTATATACTCTTAAATTAAATTTATGGACTCTTCCGATATAACAACACCCGTAAGTAAATCCGGACTAAAAGGTGACAATTTATATACAGACCCATTTATATACAAAATAAAATGCTACGTATTTTTTATGTTTTACCTACAAAAAGGTTAATCTAAATATTTACTTATTCAAATGACGTAATACAAAAATAACAAATATTTCAATAACACGAACAATATATCGAATAACTTTAATTACTTTATTTTATTCTTTCGTTTCGTAAACCTTTTTAGAAAAGTGAAGTATGCCACTGTTAGCTCTCTTAATAATTCATGTCCACGATGATGATGATGATGATGAAGATAGTGATATTAAATGATATCGATACTTGTAATTTCAATTGACGTAAAGCACAAAACCCAACTTTACAGGAGAGCCAAAATAAGTTTTTTTTTTAGAATTTAATTCATTGCGCTCATGTTTTTAAAGTTACATAAAAGTGATGTAGACAAAATATACCTAAAATCTTGAGATGCAGACGTTGAAATATTTAGTATTTAGTTTCGTGTATTATTTTAGAATATAGATGTGCTTTACGTCTAAGAAAATTCATTAAAATGTTCTTTACGCCAAATAAAATTATGAGGCTCAGATTTATTTTGGGCGTAAAGCACTACTGAAAATATTATACTCTCTACGCCCTAAAAATAAACGCTTAAGATTAAAGTAAGTGCAGGTGTAAAGCTAAATAAAAACTATCTTTTATCTTATATTTTGAGTTAAAGAACTAACTTTATTAATTTTTAAGGCAGTGAAGCATACATAGCTACAAGTAGTTTTAAATAACGTGTGTTGTCAAGGGACGTAAAGAATGAAAATGGATAATTAACAAATAAAAGAATTATGTTACTAATAAATCGGTATTTTTTTATTTTAAAATATCTGAAACATTCAGATATTTTAATATTAAAAATGTCCATGGTCATGCGCCCTTCCAAATGCCCTAATTTTATGAATGATTCCTTATCATTTGGTGTGATCGGTGTGACGACTGTTATCTAGGACCTACCAAATCTTGTTAATTATTAAATAGCTTTTAGTACAACCTCCAAGTCTAGTGCTTTGGCCGCAGCGTTGATGTATTAATTGTACCTACTATGATGTCTTTTAAATATTTTATGTTCCCACATGTTGTTTAGCCTCTTACGTTTTTGCAACATTGGGTCTCTTTCTATCACATTGAGCCATGTTCATGTGATTTTTTTTGTGTATAATACATATTTTCTGCGAAGTAGTTACAAAATAGAAGTTTTTACCAAGTACTTCTTTTAAATCGTCGCTGGAACTCGATTCATCATTACTAATCCATAGATCGGAACTTCCTGAGGAGAAGTCTTGTTCTCCTATATTCGGTCGGTAACAAAACCGATAAAAGCCATCTTTAGTTTCTCTTTTGACTGGATGTAAGTTTCAAATCGGAAATAATGGGTGTTAATCAATTCGAGACGTGCTTAGTAACTGGCTGGGTTTCCTGGGACTCAGGTAGGTTGCATGGAACATGCGACAAGGCTTCCACAGGATCAAGAGTGAGCGCCGGTGGCAGGGCACGCTGGTCGGATGGCGAGACGTGCTCAGTAGCTGGCTGGGACTCCTGGGACTCGTAGTGTAGAGAAATGCAACAAACCGTGTTCTTGTGCTTTATAAACTTTAAAAAAGCTTAGATTAAGATACTTATAGCTATAGACCTGGATAGGAAATACGCATCATCACTAGCCTTTAATGGAGGCAAACAGCAACGGAAGTGTGGAAGAGTGGAAGGCGAAGAAACTCACGCAGTTGAAATACAAACAGGTGTCCGTCAAGGTTCCATCTTGTTCCTGTTGTTTTTCAACCTATACTCCGAGACAATCATCCAGGAAGCACTTGAAGATGCGAAAGCAGGAGTCGTCAACAACGATGATACTGTCTTGCTAGCATCCACCCAAGAAAGTCTTCAATTTATTATAGACAAGGTCTCTGAGTGTAGCAGAAGAGTTGGATTGAACATCAATGTCTTAAAAACGAAATTCATGGTGGTTTTTGGGGCGGGCCCCAACAACAGGTGGATTTACGAATCGGAGCGAATATCGTAGAAAGAGTTGAGAAGTACAGAAAGTTCTGTGTTGTCGGGAACTCTTCATGAAACTCCGCAATAAGATTCTGCACTGCTACATAAATGGCCTGTCGTTCTTTACGAGTGCGAGTCATGGACCATAAAGGAAGACCTCAGAAGAATTTGCCGGCATTCACCGACATCGGCCGAAGCTAGGTAGGTCACTGACCGAGCTACGCTTCTACGCCGCCGCTACGTCCGCGTAGCACTGCTACGGGCGCTTGGCGAATATCACCACTACCGGCTAGGTAACAAGATCTCAAGAACCTTATAAATCGCCGCTTACTAAAGAGCGTCTACTCTGCATTGATGTCATTGTAAAGAGCCTATACTCGGGATTTTCTTGGCCAAGTACTGTTTTTTAATTATTTATTTTTTTAAATGGAGAAAAGAAAACGTAAACAGGCTAAATGTTCCAAATGTACACGAGTTGTGGACCAGATTGACACACTGAAATGTACAAATTGCCAGAACATATTCGATTTCGACTGTGCTAAAATACCAGAAAAACTATTCCGAATTATGGAGATAAAAAAAAAGCAAAATTGGAAATGTTTTACATGTACGCACACCATAGAACCAAATTCCGCTCATAGCACCCCCCCAAGCCATGTAACATCACGACGAGGACGGGACTCGTCAAAAAAAACATCTCAAAAAAACACAGTAAGATCGCAATCCTGTGAGCTACAAGATGGAGACTCATTAAGCTCAACGCATTCAGAAGTAAATGTACGTAGCTTAGACTTATCCACTTTTCCTGACACGGCCTTCATAGACGAGTTACGAGAGGAAATAAGCCAATTGAAAATAAACTTGGAAAGTGCAAGGCAAGAAATAGATAATTTAGTTCTAGAGAACGGCGATCTCCGAAGCAAACTTATTAAACAGCAGGAACAGCTTCATACTCTGAAAGAAGTATGTACAAGTCCAGTATTGGCCAGGAGAAGGAATAAACGCCGCCCGTCACTCACAGACGCACTACAGAGTACTCCAAAACAGAAAATCGAAATAAAAGTTGGAGACAGCGAAAAACACGACGTGGAAACTCAGGTATCCGATACCGACCTTGAAAAGGGGCTAAGCGTTAAAAATAAACAGCCGTCGGAAAATAAAAACTTAAACTTGACTCAAAAGAAAATTCTAGTAGTTGGTGGAAAACAGTGCGTCGGTTTGGCGGCTGGTCTTCACCAATTGAGACAAGACACCAAATATGAACACTACCTCATTACATCTTTTGTGAAACCAGATGCTACAACGGCTGAAATATTGGCCGCCTGTAAGCTGTACGAGATTGAAGAAAATGATAAGATTGTGTTGAGTGTAGGACAGCATGACACTAATCCGACAAAAATGCTTATAGACCTCAGTGTGGCACTGAAGACATTAGTTAAATTCTCTACATTTGTGTTGGGGTTACCACAAAGTGACTTTCTGCGAGAAGATAAACTGAACTATGAACTGAAACAAATATGCCGAAATTTTCCGAATTGTAAATTTATTGACATACAACCGCAAAGTAGCAATGACATGATAAATAAAACATATGTAAATATAATAAGCTCTAGGATTAATAAAGAAATAGACCAGTACGATTACGATGAAAAATTTGTGAGTTCCAAGGGTTTGAGAAAGTTACTGACCACAAAAAATGCAACGAACGGTAGGGCTGGAAAATCTCATAGATGCAAAACAGAACAAAAATATGCTAAAGGCACAATTCCATACTACTTCGTTACATTAGCGCCCCCAAAACCTACCAAAGGGACAATACCATATTACTTTCCAACCATGACCAAAGTCCAAGGCAAGGACAACAAGAACAATAATTTAGAATTTTTTCGTCGATAAATCAAAGGGTAAATTAGTTAAAGAAGTAAAAAAAAATTATAAAAGTAAATCTTCACAAAATAGACATATAATCCTTCATCAGAATATTGCTGGTATTTTAAACAAAATGGATGAACTAGAAATTGTCATTTCCGAATTTTGTGACTCGAAAATGCCTATCGATGTCATTTGTCTTAGCGAAACCTTCATTAAAAAAGACAGCGATGAACATAATCTAAATATACGAAACTACAAATTAGGCGCAAACTTTTCAAGGAAGCAGCAAAAAAGGGGTGGAACGTGTATACTCTGTAGGCAAAATTTGCAATGCGTGGAGCTTTCTGAAGCTAAAGATCTTGCCGTTGAGAGGGATTTTGAGGTTTGTGGTGTCACATTGAAACGTATAAACGTAAAGGTATTATGTTTGTACAGAACACCAAATTCTGATATCAATATTTTTTTCAAATTATTTGAATCAATGCTCGAGCGACTAGATTGTACAAAAAATAGGGTTGTTATATGCGGTGACTTTAACATAGATTTCAATGGGCAAAGTAAACAAACGAAACGTCTGAAGGAGTTGCTTCTGCAGTATGGTCTATCTGTTCACATAAAGGACCCAACTCGAAAAAATACGTGCATAGATAACATTTTAAGTAACTTAAGGGATACTGAAGGCAAAATCCATAATCTTGGTCTATCAGATCATGATACTGCTCAGACCTTGCATTTTAATGAAACAACTTCTGAATCTACTAAGGCAGAGTATTGGTTTGAAAATATTTTTAGTTATAGTCAATATAATCTAAACAAGTTCAAGGAATGCATAAAAAATCTCTCTTTTTCAGAAGTTGTGAACGAAGTTTCTGCAAATGTTGCTTTTGGGTTGTTTCATGATCTCATAATATTATTTCACAATTTATGTTTCCCAATAATTAAAGTTAAGAAATTCAAACGAGATCTTAAATCGTTGTGGATAACAAAGGGCTTAAAAAAATGTTGTCAGACAAAGCGCACACTTAAATTTGCCTATTACAAGAGTAAATCTGAAGGCAAAAAACAAAACTACAGAAAGTATACTAAATTGTTAAAAAAATGCATTGATTCAGCAAGACAGCACAGCAACAAAATGTATGTACAAAATGCAAAAAATTGTTGTAAGGCCACGTGGAATATTATAAATAATAATATGGGAAACAATCTAAATAAAAAAGACATACAAAAAGTAAAATATAATGCAACCCTACTTAATAACGGACATGAAATAGCAACGGCGTTTAATAACTTTTTCTGCGACATGGTACAGAAAACTGCAAAATCGGTAATCAAAACCGCGGATCATTATATTTTAAATAACAATAACAAAAGTATATTTCTTAATCCAACAGATGCTTCAGAAATCTATAAGATAATTATGTCTCTCAAAAACACATTTTCCGCAGGTTACGATAACATAAACACAAAAGTGCTCAAAACTATTGGAGAATACATAAGCAGACCTCTTGCCCACATAGTTAATCTTTGCCTGGAACAAGGATGTTTTCCAGAAAAGCTCAAATTTTCTGTAGTAGTGCCATTACACAAAAAAGGTGAACGAGAAGTATTGAACAATTATAGACCAATCACTTTGATACCAATATTGTCGAAAGTCGTTGAGAAGGCTATGTACAAAAGAACCATAGATTTTTTAGAAAAATGTGACTATTTGTCGATAGAGCAAAATGGATTTAGAAAAAATAAGTGCACAACGCTGGCTAGTTTTAATTTAGTAAAATACTTAATGGGAGGTCTTAATAACAGAATGTCAACAGTAGGATTATTTCTCGATCTCAGCAAAGCGTTCGATTTTGTAGACCATGGCATTCTCTTAAAAAAACTTGAAGCAGCTGGCATTAGAGGACCAGCTTTAAATTTCTACAAGAGTTATCTATATCAAAGAGCACAAATTACACGGATAGTAAAATATGTTAGTGAAATCAAGACTCTGGAGAACTTTAACTCCTCAGTAAGGACAATTTCAGTTGGCGTTCCACAAGGTAGCATCCTTGGGCCGTTACTTTTTCTCATATATATTAACGACTTACCAAGGACGTTGCTACACGAAAGCGTTCTGTTTGCTGACGATACGACTATAATTATTAAAGGAAGAAACCTTGACACATTTGAATATGACATAAATGATGCTCTAAAAAATACTATTAATTGGCTTAAAAATAATAATTTAAATATAAATACTGATAAAACCAAATATATTCAATTCACTACGAAGAAAAACCATAAAAAACATTTGAATATAGAGTATGAAAATAATAAAATAGAAGAAGTAGACAAAATTAAGTTTTTAGGAATCATACTAGATGAACAATGCACCTGGAAACAGCAAGTGGAAGCCGTGTGTAGTAAAATAAATAAATTTATATTCGCTCTAAAACGTATAAGACAGATCACGTCAATAAAAACTGCCCTTTTGGTGTACCATGGCTACGTATGCTCCACTTTGCGTTATGGGGTAGTACTATGGGGAAACTCAACAGAGAGCTACAGAGTTTTCATAGCACAAAAAAAATGTCTTCGGGCCATTTGGGGTATGTCATGGAGAGAGTCATGCAGGCCAATTTTTCAGAAGCATAGTCTTTTGACTTTTTACGCTTTGTACATTTTTGAGGTCAGTAAATTTGTCAAAAGGAACATCAATTTGTTTGAAAGACGAGACAACACAGACAAAAGATCAGCACGACACCAACCATTAAATTATCCACACCCTAACCTGGAACTGTTCAAACGCAATAGCTGGTACATGTCAGTGAAAATATTCAATAAATTACCTAATAATATAAGTAGTCTACCAGAAAAACCGTTCACCTCAGCTCTATATAAATGGTTAGTTCAAAAGCCTGTATACTCAATGAACGAATTCTTCGCGATGTAATTATCATTTTGGTGACATGTTGTAAGCTCGAGTTGACATTTAAATTATAAATTTTTATTTTTATTTGTATGTACTAGGTGATATGTAAATTGTTTGTATTGTTAGTTTTTAAGTTGACATTAAATATTTGTATACCAGCTGCGCTGGTGCATCACGCCTGTGCTAATGAAATTAATCATATTAACATCAACATGAATGTACCGTTTTGCTGACAAATAAATGAAATCTGAATCTGAATCTGAATCTGAAGACTCACGGCTTTCGAGATGTTGTGCTATTGGCGAATGCTGCGGATCAGTTGGACTGAAAAAGTGACCAACGTCGAAGCCCTTAGACGGATGCACAAGGACGTGGATCATGTTCATACCATCAAGCAGCGGAATAGAGCCTACTTAGGCCATGTGCTGCGAAGCAAGAAATATCGATTGTAGCAGACCATTTTGATGGGCAAGGTGGAAGGAAAAAGGAGGCCGGGCAGGAGAAAGATGTCATGGTTGTGTAACATCAAAGAATGGATCGGTGTTGAAACCCCGGAGGAGCTGTTCATAATTGCACTGAACAGAGACCGTTTTAAAGAGCTGACTTTAAATCTCCAGTGATGGAGAGGCTCTTTAAGAAAAAGAATGGTAAAGGTTGATCTGCGGTCGACTTATACCTCTGTATATTTATGACCTATATATTATGACCTTTTTATTCGGGCACTTTGAAATAAGAAATACTCGCTTAAAGAACATTCCGGATAGTTCTTACCTTAAAATTTCTTAACGCCTTTTGGCTAGTTATATTATAATTATATTTCCTACGCTTACGTATTTATCTGCATCAGCCATTTATATCGTGTACTGTTATAACACAAATAAATTGTTGTTTTTAACGAGAGTTCTCATTAATCGTGCAGTGTTTTGTTGTTTGAATTGCGTTTGGATTAATGCACTTTGAATCAACTTCTTAAAAATCGTATAGATGCAATTCATAAAGTATTCTTTTGAATTATTTTGAGACAATGAAGAACGTTGAGGGGTCTGTAGCTGCTTGCGCGGCACCGCACGAGTCAAAACTTTAGATGCTGTTTTACCAACATTCAAAGTTTGTCAAGGAATTTTAGAGCTACTGTTCATTGCAATAGAGTTCAAATAAGATTAGTTGTGTTTTTGATGAATAGGTTAAAGAAACAAAATAAACGTTGGTACCTAGACGTAAGGAACAAAATGATGTTATTAGTCTCGGGTGTAAGGTTGTAAGGTATCGATCGTTTTGACATGATCACTTAAATAGGGTGTAAAACACAAATACTAACTTTAAAAGTTATTTATGCCCTCAAAATTTAAGCAAGAACTAGTAGGTATAGCAGATTAGGTGGTAAGTAAAGCACATAATTTTGCAAAATGTGCTTTACGCCCCATTATGTTAAAAGAGGTGATAAACAGACTTTGACTTAAAGCACATTTAGCATTATTTATACTGAATGGTTGGGCAGTAAAAAACAACTCAATATTTTGATGTTCTTTACGTTTGTAATTTTTCAATTTGACAGCGAAAATGTTCTTTACATTACTTTTTCAATGTGTCTAAAATCGTTATTAATGGTCCTATCGCTACGTGGATTAGACAGAAAAAAAGAGAAAAAAAAACTAAGTAAGATGGCATTCAAAGCTCATTTTGGCCAAAATGTGCTTTACGTCAATTGAAATTACAGGTATCGATATAACTATTAATGATGATTAGTTATTTTAATAAAAATATGTTTTCTTTACTTGTACTTTTTTAGTGTTTGTGTGATGAAAAGGGACACAATTGTCACTCGCCTTATTTTTTTTTAATTTGGAGCTCCACACTTTATTAAATAGATACATGCACTAACAAATTAAAAGTGTAGACTCAGATGTTCACACTCGTATTGAAATTGAAAAATGTGCCCGGCCAAAAAAGGTTTCTAATCTCTGACATGTCAAAAAATGATAACTGTCAGAATTCTACGGAATTGAAAATCAGACTTTAGGTAGTTAGTTGTATGCTGTAATAATTTGTCACTACAATATCGGTAGCACACTTTTGCAGGTAGGATACAAAACAAACACAAAAACTCTGAGCGCAAGCTGTATTTATTTCAACGTAAAGAATTTACATTCTGCTTGTTGAATGTCAATGCACTTATAATGTTAATATTAGCCGCTGCCTTGGGGCCGAGTGTAGTGGAGAAAAAGGCAGCGAAAAAAATCTCCACTCTGACCATCTTTTCTCAAATCAACTATTATTAAGGCTTGAATTATATGCGTCCGCGCTACCGAGCGGTTTGGCCGCAGATTCCAGCGGCCGCGGCCAAGTCGCTTTTTGATTTATATGAAGCGGCCCGAGCGTCTCCGCTCTCCACACGTTCTCACAAACAACGAAAGAGCGTCCCGTCCGCTTCAAATGCACCGATACAAGTGAACACGTTGAAACTCGTCCGAGCGGCCGGGCCGCGCGACCACGCCGCTCGAAGGCGCGACCGCGCCGCTATTTAAAAAAATCGTTACACACAATTGCTTGTAATTTCGTGGTGTAGCGGCCGGGCCGCTCGGTCGCGCGGACGCATATAATTAGAGCCTTACGCACAGGTTATCCTAGTTCGAAAGCAAGGGCTTACTAAATAACTCTGGTGGTGATGTGTCAGGCCAATAACCCGTGTTTGTCACCCGGCAGCGTCCCCCGACTACAAGCGGCGTAGCGTCCACAGCTCCAACTCTACTAAGTCTTCCAACGCCACGGGAGGATCCAGTCGGGTACACGAGCCGCCCTTCGACGAAACGCGAGAGAAGGTACCTCCGATTACTTGTCTTCGTTCTTAGGGTCCGTATTAAGGAACTTTGTTCGAGCAGAGGAGAGCGTGTTCAACTCAACTCTGTCGCACAGAAGATGTTGTAGGTTGCAGGGCGGTGGTGGATGAAGAAAGTAGATTGGTGATGTTATGTTTTCATGTTTTATTTCTTACTGTGCACAGTTATTACATGTTTGTTGTTAATGAGAGGCAAAAGCCAACCGTGAGCTCGACTGTGCGCGGTGCACAGTCAGCAATACGGCGACCTAGAAAGGTGTACGGTGCTAGCCCGTACAAACTTCATCATCATCATTCAGCCACAAGAAGTCTGCTGGATATTGCAAAGCTGGACATAGGCCTCCTCCATGGATTTCCAAAAAGACCGGTTGGAAGCGGCTTGCATCCAGCGTCTCCCTGCCACTTGGATGAGATCGTCTGTCCATCTTGTGGCTGGTCGTCCTACGCTGCGCTTGCCGATATGTGGTCTCCATTCGAGAACTTCGGCCCCATCGGCCATCAGTTCTGCGTGCTATGTGCCCCGCCCACTGCCACTTCAACTTACTCATCTTTCCGGAACTTGTTTTCTTCGAAAGGGCCGAAGGGTTCTTGTTAAAAAACCCTTAAAACGAATACGGTGTTATTTTTGGTTCGGGTCAACTTACTTGGCTTTTTATCGGACGAGTCCGACCACGATTAAGCTCTGCGAATGCCAAATAAGTGTATCCGGAATCTATAGTAATAATTTCCTACCGGTCTACGGTAGACTCGAACGAAATGCACACCAAATTGAAGAGCTTAAAAGATAAGTCGATCCGAGTCGATAGGCGGAAAATTCGGATTGTCGAGTATTTTAAATGTAAATGACCATTCTACATAGTGGCGTTGCGAAGTAAACATGTCAATGTCGCCAATGTTGAGTTGGTGTCACGTCATCACCTGTCACAAGTGCCCATTGTGGACTCCAAAGTCTAATATGTTGAAATGAAAAAGCGAAATGGATATGAAAAATGCAAAAAAATTAATGCTGAACAAAATATATTATGTGGCTGATACAATGTGGAATATTATTATGAGACTACATTTTAACGGAGCAAACCGGGTTTTCATCTAGTAAAGTTAATAATGTGTCATCATCATCAACCCATTATGTCCCCACCGAGGGGCACGGGTCTCTTCCCTGAGGAAGGTATAGGCCATACTCCACCACGGGGGCCAAGTCCGGATCGGTGGAGGCTTGTAAGACTAGTGGCTGGTCTTACTGTCAGAAGTTTTCAAGCCGCCCCCTAAGGCCTCTGACGTGGTTTAATTATGTATAATGCTTACGAAAGTTTTTGTTCAAAAATACTCCGTGGTTTTACTTACACTATTTTTTCCACATAATAATAGACCCCCCCTGTCCACAGCAGCCGAGCAGAGCGAATCTGTCGCTCTCTTTCGCACAGCAGGTGGCGCGCTGCGGGCGAGCGAGACGGGACGAGCGGGAGGTGCCCATACCGGAAAATCACGTGGTGGAGAAGGACTCCAAATTGAGGTAACTGCCCCGAGAGTAGGCTTATTTGACAGTGTGAAAAAATCGGTATTATTTACACGTATTCGTATAAATTATGAGTGCACATATTTATATAGGTTTACTCGGTAGATTTTTTTTACCGTGATTAGAAGACTCGTGTGACCAAAATCCTTATCACATCAAAGACATTAAAGTTTAATTCCTCATAAGAGCAAAGTAAAAAAAAACACCTACGTAGCACAAACAATTTTTACTTGGAAGTAAAATGGGGTAATTTGGTTTTTGCGTACTGGCGACATTCAGACATTGGATTGTATTGAGATGTCAACGTGACTGTTTTGTTTTTTTGCATTGAACTAAAAAACAGATTTTAGTAGAGTCTGTTCGCTACCATAGTGTCACTTTGATATTTACCGCCATGGCACGTGACGGCTTTTCACAAAAGAAATTAAAGGAAACCAACGCGGCCGCAAACACGCCAGTGAATTTGGCTCGCAGCTCGTCTACTTAGTATTTTGTATTGAGTGTTGATCGCTGCGTGTGGAAAAATCTTTTTCATGTGGGATATGTGGAAAAGATTTGTAGATCACGCATTTAAAGAAGAAAATCAGTATTTTCGAATGGATTTATGACGTGACGATCCTGTATCAGCTATTCTAAATACCGGTGGAGATGAATCTGAGGGCACTAGAAGTGCCAGATGAAGAGTAGTGTTTCATTTTGTGCTTCATTATATTGTGTACATTTTCCGTCAAAATTGTATTATTGAAAGAAATGTTTTTTGAGTAAAAGCGAAATTGCCTTCGTGTGTACCTACAACACGGAGTGGTGCGTGCGACACCGATAACCAAGAAGCTGATTGCAGTAAAAGCAAAATTCGCACAGAAACTTTTCGCATAAACTTGCCTCGACCCAGTTTACTAACCATGTCGAACAATACATTTGTGTTAGAGGAAACGGCAAGCGACCACATGAACGTATCTATCCCTATACTGGAGAACGAGTCTCCTCCGCCTTTTGTAAATACCTACTGATGTCCGTAGAAAAGTATCCCATGACATAGACAGTGTACAAACTCCTTCTGGAGAAGCAATACTCCTCATACTGGCCTAGATGCAGACGGATCAAACCAAGCAGTTTCAAATAATTAACTCAGAGTTAAAGGAAATAATAATAAAAATAAATAATAATAATAAACTCACGCCCGTTATCCCCGAAGGGGTAGGCAGAGGCACCAGTCTCTAGAACTGGACCCACGTTTTGCCGAGTTTATTAGGTCCCAAACGTGACAAGTGGCAAGCCTGTCGCCGTTATCCGGGCACAATTTATCAGCGAATGGTGTTGCTGTACAAACAAATGTACATAACTAAAAGTCATTGGTACATGCGTGGTTCGAACCCAGACCCTCATGCTCGAGAAGCAAGGGTCAACCCCACTACGCCACCACCGCTAATTATGTAAGTAATTTTAAGTAATTACAAATAATTTTAAGTAAAGTAATGTAAGTAGTGTGTATTGTATATAAGTGCTTAATTATTCTTGTTTTGTGTGTGCGCTTCACTATTGTATTAGGACTACATCCTGTAAAAATAGTAAGCTGTAAAGAAAAAAAAAAATTAACTCAGAGTTAAAGGAAATAAAACTGCAAAATTTATTTATTTATTTATTTATTTATTTGGCATACAATAAGAACTTACAGTAAAACCAAAACGCTCTTAATGTTACTTAAATATTTAACACAATAATTAACTAGGTACCTAAGTGTAATCTTGACACTATCTATGCGAACGGACTTTAATGATGAAAACACTTGGGCAGGAGCTATATGGCCAACGAGCGTGACGCGGAGTTAGCCCGTGGCTGCGTGCGGGACAGCGCGCGGGACGCGCGTCACGGCGGGGGCTCCCCCCTCTACGCGTCCCCCCCGCGCAGCCCCGCCAGCCCCCTCGCCAGCCCCCTAGTGCCCCCCGGCCCCTTCGGTGAGTGCCAGACTAATGTAGCATTTGTTACAGGCTGGAGTACAAAGTACTGGAAGATAACATAACAAAACATTTACATACAGGCTCATACATTGCTTCTGGCCCCACACTAGGATACCCTGTGTCGTGGGAACCAGAAACAGCGACGTCACAAACATGTGAATATCCAAGACCTGGAGTGTATGAATAAATATACAGGCAAAATAGTTAATGAACAAAAGAATGAATGGAAGCCTGGGACTAATGCAGCATTTTGTTACTGCTTTGCAGTAGGGTGCAAAGTACTTGAAGATCAAACTGGAAACCATTTTGGGCTGGTCGTAATGAACAGAATGAATGAGTGTATAAATAAACAAGTTAGTGAATGAAAGAATGAATGAATGAATGACTGAATGAACGCACGAATGATAGCAAATGGGACGGCCATAGGTAGAAGATGCGCGAGTATTAGCGGGCGAGACAACCGTAGACTTTACGGAGACGCGTCCCCCCCGCGCAGCCCCGCCAGCCCCCTCCCCAGCCCCCTAGTGCCCCCCGGCCCCCTAGTGCCCCCCGGCCCCCTAGTGCCCCCCGGCCCCTTCGATGAGTGGCATTAAATAATATAGTGAATACTTAATACTACATTCTGTCAAGTTCATTTCTGAGAAATTTGACGAGACACCACTACAGTTAAGTGTTTACTCAGAAATTAACTCAGAAACCGGTCCAGGCTTGGAAACAAATCCTGACAGAACAAACTGGAATCCATTTTGGTCCGGTCGTGCCGTGAGTCGACGGGGATTTGGGACTGTTTCGGCTTGGTTATGGCTCGGCTGCGAAGTCTGGCAGATCACTCATCGAATCATTCACTACTTACTCACTCTTTGGCACGGTACTTTCGTCCACTTGGGTTTTTGTTTCTTTTTTTAAATATTATTAAAATATCGCTAACTGTGATGGAAAACTGCGATAGAGACGACCTCTGTGGCGCAACGGCTAGCGTCCCGAGTTCGAGTCCCGGCTGGGGATAAATATAACATCCCAGGCCTTGGATGTCTACATGTTTGTGACGTCGCTGTTTCTGGTTCCCACGACACAGGGTATCCTGGGCAGGCATTGGATGTTTACATGTTTGCGACGTCGCTGTTTCTGGTTCCCACGACACATGGTATCCTATTGTTTGGCCTGAAACACTGTATGTGCCTGTGTGTAAATGTGTAAGTGTGTAAATGGGTTTACTAATGTATTGCCAAATATCGTTTCCCAAAGTATTACTTCCCAAACTATTTTCCGCAAATTATCACTTGGCAAAAAAACATTTCTCAAAACAACTTAAAGCAAATAAACAGTTAGCAAAAGTTA
The DNA here is from genome assembly GCA_947310845.1 of Yponomeuta plumbellus. Taxonomy (NCBI): domain Eukaryota; kingdom Metazoa; phylum Arthropoda; class Insecta; order Lepidoptera; family Yponomeutidae; genus Yponomeuta; species Yponomeuta plumbellus. The sequence goes on along the minus strand of OX371221.1, from coordinate 7,161,956 downwards.
TTATGGCAAGTTATTTTTTACCAAATAAATACTTGGTCAAAATTCATTTTACCAAGCATTATTCAGTCAAAAGTATCGTTTGGCAAAAAGTACCTTTCCATACAATACCGAATACGCTGCCGGCAATGTATGTAAATGACAGAACAAAGTCGAGTCTGTTTTCGATCTTACATAGAGAACCTAACGCTCCGACGCGCTCCGCTTCGCTACGCGCGTCGTCACACCTATATTTCTGTTGTCACGTATTCTTTACATCGCCGACCCCCCGTTCAATAATAATTAGTACCTAATCGTCAACTATATTTATGCCAAATAATAATTTGACCAAATGAATAAAAGCCAAAATAAAACGTTACCATAATAAACGTTTGTCTTAATAAAACTTGACGCAGTAAAATTATGCGAAATGATAATTTGACCAAATGAATAAAATGCGAAATGAAAACTTGCTAAAGTTTCATTTGGAAAATGAAACTGATGCCATAAGTTTATTGGGAAGTAAAATTTGGCGAAAAATACTTTGGCTAAACGGCGGTATCCCGTGTAAATGAGTTTTTTTGCCAGCAGTGTCTCAACCCCCGAGTCTGAGCTCAGTGCAACCGGCGGTGACCGACCAGCACTTCAACCGGGACACTCACATGCGGATAATCCTGGGACGGGACAGCAAACCGCAGCCAGATCGGAGCGAGAGGTCAGTCAGAAATCAGAAATATATTTAAACGTAAAGTAATTTCATTCTGTTTGTTAAATGTCAATGTACATACACTTATGTATAATGTTAGCCGCTGCCTTGGGGCCGTCTGTAGTGGAGAAAAAGGCAGCGAAAAAAAAAAACTCCACTCTGACCATCTTTTCTCGGATCACCTTAAATCTAGTACAAATTTGTTTAATACAGTTCAACGATTTCCGTACACACGCTTGTAAAAACGAAGACATAGTGATATTAACTTAATTCCGGATTCAATTAGGAATCAGAGCGAACTTTGGTCGGACTCGTCCAACACGAAACCAAGTGAATCCGGAATAAAGTGGTGCTTACGAAGGTTTTGTAGTTCGAACATCAGAATGTGTTTATTGATAGCGTGGAGCTGCGATTTGAGTACCGTTAGGAGTTTGAAATTTCAGTAAAATTTACAAAAATCGCTACATTCAAAGTAAACATAACGCCTTACAAAAAAAAAACAATCAACTTTTGGCACCGCACACAGATTTTAACCGAAATAGCTCAGCCAGAAGTGTGCCGACCAAGTACTAACGTACGGGCAATGTACTGATTCATCATCAACCCATTATGTCCCCACCGAGGGGCAAGGGTCTCTTCCCTGAGGAAGGTATAGGCCATACTCCACCACAGGGGCCGGCCGGAGTCATCCGGACTCCGGCCGGCCGACTATTGGTGGAGGTTTGTAAGACTAGTGGCTGGTCTTACTGTCAGAAGTTTTCAAGCCGCCCTAAGAACGAAAATATATAAACGAAAGATAGTGAAAAAAGTAATTTTACCTTTAGTTTTCTTGTGTAAAAATGTATCTATCTACTAGATTTTTATTTTGTAACAGTTTTATCTATAAAATGTAGATTCGACTAAGGATTTGTTCATTCACTTTCATCATTTTTTTTTGGATTGATGATGAATATATAAACCAGACCATTTTAGGGCTGGTTTATATATTCATCATCAATCCGTTATGTCCCCACCGAGGGGCACGGGTCTCTTGCCTGAGGAAGGTATAGGCCATACTCCACCACGGGGGCCGAGTCCGAATTGGTGGAGGCTTGTAAGACTAGTGGCTGGTCTTACTGTGAGAAGTTTCAAGCCGCCCTAGGGCCTCTGACTTGGCTTAACGACTGCCATCTATCGACGGCAGCCGGCACCGACTGCTTAACGTGCCTTGCGAAGCACGGAACCGCTCGGAAAAAATGCCACTAGCGTTAGTCATAGACGGTGACCCATCCATGGACTGGACGCGCCGTATGTTGCTTAACCTTAGTGATCGATTAAGATCACTCAGGCGGCCCAGGCTACGAGCGATTCCATGTACTGATTATTGGGCGTGTATATTATTGGCTGTGAATTATCTGGTTGTGCATTTTACTGGAGCCATTACAAACGTGCGAACCGAGTCAAACATTTGTATCAGACCTCTCTCTCACACATATAGGAGGCATATCGGAACTCTCGCTCGCACTTTTATGACTCGGTTCGCATGTTTGTAATGGCTCAAGTACTTACTAGTTCGACGACTTGAGACGGGTTAATGATCGCACAAGATGTCTCTTCTATTCAATATATCAAGAAACGATTAAGGGAAATCCAGGGCATATCTTTACGGCGTGCCCTCGTACAGCAGTGGATGAATGACTGTGACTATATTATTTTAACTGACAGATATATCAGCTATAACCTGACTTTCTATTTATATTGTTTTATGATTTTTTTGCTTTAAATGTAGTGTTCTATATTAACAGACAAATGTAACGCTTTGCTCTGACTTGAATATTGTATGTTTGTGGCCTATAATGGGATGCTTTTGTATCTACACTTATGTATTTATGTTTAAAAATAAAAAAAATCACATCTCTTCAAGAAAAAAAATTAACTGTTAAAAAGTTACAGTTAGTTAAGTTACAAATAAGGTCTGCGTCTCACTTTGGAACGCATCTGTCAAATGAGAAATATAGAGGGCGTTGTAAGGTATTTGAAATCATATTGACTTTTGGCTTTTGGTTGTTTAGTGACACAGTTGATAAAAACTGACGACGACCTCTGTGGCGTAGTGGTTAGCGCATCTGCTTACCATGCGAGAGGTCCCGGGTTCGATCCCCGGCTGGGGAGAAGAAAAAAAAAACTCCAGGTCTTGGATGTTTACATGTTTGTGACGTCGCTGTTTCTGGTTCCCACGACACAGGGTATCCTAGTGTGGGGCCAGAAGCAATGTATGTGTCTGTATGTAAATGTTATAAAAAAAAAACTAATGTTATAAAAAAACTCGCCTACCTAACTTTTTCTATTGCAACGATACAGCGAGGCGAGAAAAGGGCGCTCCGCCTACAACCGTTTTATGGGCTCCCTAGGGAGGGCGCGAGGCAGGATATTCAAAAAGCAGCCGTGAGTCAACGGATTTGGGACTATTTCGGCTTGGTTATGGCTCGGCTGCGAAGTCTTTGAGATCACTCATTGAATCATTCACTCACTCGCTCTTTGACACGGGGTTATTCACATTTAGACCAAACTTGAATTAAACGAAATGTTAGGTATTTCTATTGCTTAGCAAATCTATGCGGTGTTGGTTGGCTTGCGAGTTCATTTTGCTTTCCGGTGTGGGCAATGGGCTAGTTGCCCTAAAAAATGTAATTAGTCCGTCTTTTAGATTATTCAAAAATAAGGGACACGAATTTTTTTATTTGTAAATTAGACCAAAAATGACAAAGATATAGCCCATTAAAGTAACGTGTGACGTCACGCCGTGCTGCATTTTTTAGCACGGAGTGACGTCACACGTAACTTTAATGGGCTATATCTTTGTTATTGTTTGTTTAATCGAAAAAAGAATAAATAGTTGACCAATATTTTTTTATAATATAAAATACGTACTAAATAGAATTTAATTATTTTGACCCTGGAAACTGCCCTATTCTTGGTTCGTATATCGGTATTTAGCTGGTGATCAGGGGCCTGTTTATGCGCACGGAATTCTCAGAGAACCCAATCGTTTGACTGGCAAATTCCATACTGATTTGTCAGCTGGACGATTGGGATCGCTCAGGGCCTCGATTAAGTTAGTGCATTATAGTACGATGACAGATACATGGTCGGGACACGTGAACTGTTTTTTTATACTTCTAAGCGTCAATGGTATGAAAAAACAGATCCCTCTCAGCACTGAACGGAGCCTTCTAGGCTAGATATATGATTCTTTTATGATTTTTTTTCTTTTTCTTTTACTTAAACTACCAACCTGACTGCAAAACGGTGGTACTATAGAGGCATGCATATTCGTCATAAGGGGCCGTCCATTAATCACGTGATCTTTTTTAAGCATTTTTTAACCGGGCACAATTTATCAGCGAATGGTGTTGATGTACAAACAAATGTACGTAACTAAAAGTCATTGGTACATGCGTGGTTCGAACCCAGACCCTCATGATCGAGAAGCAAGGGTCAACCCCACTACGCCACCACCGCATTTTTCATTTCATTTTATTGTTTTTTTAAATTGTGTAAAAGTGTGTTTATGGTAATAAACTATTTCTTTTCCATTTCTATTATATTCATATGTTTGCGCGCGAAGACTTGAAGCGGCAATGAAACTTAATCGCTACTTTCATACTGTTCTTATTGTACTACAATGTATTAAACAGAATGATTGTCCTGGACTGGTGGGCGTAACATAGATGCATAGTTCCATGTCACGCATTTTGCATAGAAAAATATCAGACTAACCAAACTAAAGCTGTTACGCGCAAAATACTAATCTTCTGGTTTGTATTTAAAGCTGTTTTAATTAGCATAACATAGCATTTACATACAGGCACATACAAGGCTTCTGGCCCCACACTAGGATACCCTGTGTCGTGGGAACCAGAAACAGCGGCCTCACAAACACGTAAACATCCAAGGCCTGGGTTTCTTTTTTTTATTGTTTGTCCCCAGCCGGGATTCGAACCCGGGACCTCTCGCATGGTAGGCAGATGCGTTAACCGCTGCACCACAGAGGTCGTCAGACTTGCTCAATTGCTCACGTACTGACTGGTTCAGGCGCTGTAACATTTTGTACGATTGTAAAAAAATATTATTTTCTTTATTTGGTTGCGGCCTGTGTGGGTTTTGGGTCAGTTTCTGAATTGAGTATTTAGCCAAGTAACCACTTAACTGTAGTGATATCTCGTCAAATTTCTCAGAAAAGAGTAACAGAAGGTTGCTTAAGTATTTTTTTAGTGAAATTCAAGAATCATGAATGTTTATTGTGAGCTTAGACATGGATTATACAATTAGCTTCTTTGTTAAACTTTTAAAAGTATTAATATTGAATGTTTGTGTTTTAAAAGATACTGGTAAGTTGTTATGAATATTTGCACACATTATGAATTAATTTCTCGATCCAGAAGCCGGCCCTTTGTAGATTTTTAGCTTTATTTTATTATTGTTAGTATACAGGGTGTTGATTTGTACAGTTGACTCCGACTCAGGGATGGTTATTTTCATAATACTGAAGCAAAAAAAAAAAAATTTTTTTTAGTGAAAATCACCTAAAAATCACAAATTTATATGGCTTAGCTTCTATCGTTGCACTTGACGGGTCCGGCGGGGGTTTCGCGGGGCGGGGCTGGAGAGTGCGCCCTCGCGCTCGCCTCCGGCCCCGCAAAACCGGGGATTTTAGGTGATTGTCACTAAAAAAAAATTTTTTTTATATATATCTTTTGCTTCAGTATCATGTAAATAACCAACCCTGAGTCGAAGCGTATATTTTATTTTATTTTCTATTGATGTGCAATAAAGGTTTTGCTCTCTTTGTCTCTACCCTGCTAGATTTTTAATACTAATTTCTTTTACAGTAAAAACAAGAGGAACGGCATCGTCACGAACCCAGCTATGAGACTGGTTGCCAACGTCAGAAACGGACTTGGTAAGGACAATTTACTGTAAAGTCATAGATTAATATATAACGACTCGCACTTGGCCGGAATTTTTAACTTTAACAAAGTTCTTTTCAATCCAATATGGTATTTGATTGAAAAGAACGATTAAAACGAAAATTACAAAATGTTTCATTATTACAATTTTTTAAAACATGTGTTTACTTGCACGTAACACGTAATCATCATCATCATCATCATCAGGCTATATTAGTCCACTGCTGGACATACGCGTAATACGTGCAAGTAAACAACATGGAACATAAAAAGAGTGCTCTGAAATGTGACGTCACAAGCAAGTATTTTCATATAAAATTCCGTTTTAATAGTAACTCATAACAAATAACCAATTGACGCCGCCATTTTGTCCACAGACAACGCCGCGGCCAACATCCGTCGCACTGGCGTCGCTTTGGCCGCCAGCGCCAGCGCCAACAACCCGGCTGTCAAAAGCAACGCGTTCCAGTGGCGGAGGGAGACGGAGCTCTGAAAGTAGGTGGCCTAGTGGCCTTGGGGGGTTGGCAGAGACACCAGCCTGGTTACTTAGCCGAACATTCTGTGGAAATCCCGTCTGAGCCGTTGATGGTCAAAAATGTTGGCTTGCAGAGTTCCAATGATGTAATTGTTGGTCGCCAATATTGGCCAAATTTGTTGTTTTTCAAGTTACAAAGGACAGTGGGTTGAAGTCAGCCAAACATTCTGTGAAAATTCAATCTAAAAATATATTGGTTTACAGAGCTTCGGCAATGTAATTGTAATACGTAGATGTTGGTTACCAACGTTGGCGTGGCTTTGGTCCTAGCGGCAGCGCTTACAACCCGGCTGTCAAAAACAACGCGTTCCAGCTTAAGCTCCAAACATGGAACTCTGAAAGTGAGTGGCCTAGTGGCCTTGGGAGGTAGCCAGAGACACTACCTTGGTTAAGATGAGCCAGATATTCTGTGAAAACCCCATCTGGAACTTTGTTGGTTATTATTGGCTGATAAGAGCTCAAATAATGTAATTGTTGGTCGCCAATATTGGCCAAATGTGCTGGATTTTAAGTTTCAAAGCTTTGTTAGCTAAACATTCTTTGAAAATTCCATCTCCGTTACTTGAAATTGAACTACCAAGTTGAAGATAACATTCCCATTCTGTGAAAATTTCATCTGAATATGCTGGTCAAATATATTGGCTGGTAGAGTTGGCTCCAACAATCCAACAGCTTTGAAATGGTACAAATATTGGTAACTGGCTTAGGCCATCGAAGCACCATACGAGGTCGAGTGTTTGAGGAAAATTATCTCTAATATCTCTAAAACATGATATGGTTATAATTCTAGGATAGTCACGTATAGCAATTTAACTAAATCGATAAGCCATAAAACCATTGCTAAAGTTTAGAGTAACATGAATCGATGTAAAAAATCCAAACGGATAGATATTTTAAAAAAAGGATCTTGGTGACTTGCTTTGCAGTCGCTCCAGCCAACTGACCTATGTTTTGACAAACATTTAATGTTGTAAATTAAACACCCTGTATAATTTAATAAGTTATACGTAATTGAATGAAAAAAAGAGTATGTTTGAACATAGAGTTAGAAGTAAAAATTAGTAACCCAGTTCAACGTTCCAGAACTAGGATACTCTGTGTTATGTTAGGGGAACATACCGAAAGAAATTAGACAAGTTTCTGAAACGAAACTGGATTATAATTTCAAAAAACGAACACCAGCGATGTATTTTTTGTAACCCATATTGTTATTTAGACTCGCTAACGTTGGAAAATGCTCCTTATTACTTATTTGGTAAGGGTGGTTTTCGAAAAATATGTGCAGGAAATCGACTCGGAATTAAATTGATCTCAAAATAATAACGAATAAAACTGACTTGATTTTTTTAGCTGAAGTCGAGTTTAAGTTTTACAAACTCGCGCTCAACCAATATTTATGCATTTTATTTACTGCTGATAGTTAAAATGTATTTTAGCAAATGTTGGACTAATAACTGAAATATATGAACCCGAATGCAATTTAAAATTACACATTCATTTTGTCACGGACATTAAGAATTGATGATGTAATTATATTGTTTGTATACGTATAGGGTCGATTTCTGAATTGGGAATCTCTCTATACTTAACTGTAGTGCTGTCTCGTCAAATTTCTCAGAAAAGAGCGTGACAGAGCGTTACTTAAGTATTTAACATAACATAACATAACATTTACATACAAGCACATACATTGCTTCTGGCCCCACACTAGGATAACCTGTGTCGTGGCAACCAGAAACAGCGACGTCGCAAACATGTAAACATCCAAGACCTGGGTTTTTTTTTGTCCCCAGCCGGGATTGTCCCCAACCGGGATTTGGAAGTACTTAGTGAAATTCTCAATTTAGAAATAGGCCCATAATTTTAGTGACTCACTCGTATTTAGTGATACGAAATGCATTTATGTGTTTAGTGAAGTTTTAAGAATCTAGTGACACCAATTTGTGTAGGGAAGGTACTACGAACGAAAATATATAAACGAAAGATAGTGAAAAAAGAAATTTTACCTTTAGTTTTCTTGTGTAAAAATGTATCTATCTACTAGATTTTTATTTTGTAACAGTTTTATCTATAAAATGTAGATTCGACTAAGGATTTGTTCATTCACTTTCATTCATTTCATTCACTCCACTCTTAAGACCATTTTAGGGCTGGTTTATATATTCATCATCAATCCATTATGTCCCCACCGAGGGGCACGGGTCTCTTGCCTGAGGAAGGTATAGGCCATACTCCACCACGGGGGCCGAGTCCGAATTGGCGGAGGCTTGTAAGACTAGTGGCTGGTCTTACTGTGAGAAGTTTCAAGCCGCCCTAAGGCCTCTGACTTGGCTTAACGACTGCCATCTATCGACGGCAGCCGGCACCGACTGCTTAACGTGCCTTGCGAAGCACGGAACCGCTCGGAAAAATGCCCATTAGCGTTAGTCATATGTTGCTTAAACTTAGCTGTGGCCTACCTTTCTGCGATACAGGCGTGAGCTTATGTGTGTATGTTATTTATTTCAGGCATAGGGAAATGTATAACTACAAATGCATAAATCAATATTAGAGGCATTTCTTCCATAAACATTTTTTAACTCCTTTTGAAGAGTAGTCGAATCGACTTTTTATAAATAAGACTGTTAATATTCTGTATAGGTCCGTTGATATTGCCAAAATACTGAGTGAACATTTGTAATAAATCTGAAGCTAAAAATCTGTCTAATGTTGACAGCTGTCAGTTGTTTTTTTTTTTGGGCACTTTCGCCAACTGACAGCTGTTAACACTAGATTAAATATTTGTGAGTGGTTGACCAAAAAGGGACCTCAAGGGAAAATAATTAATTACGAGAAAATCGCGTTTGAAGTTTAGACCTGTATAGACAGGTTTCGACTCGGCTCGGCTCACAAAAATAATTTATAAAAAAATAACTACGGCACCTAAAAATATTCTGGTTAGACCAAAACAAAGCTAAAATACTACAGATAAAAAAAAAACGGTTTCCAATCCCTCCAGGTCCCTTTTTGGTCAACCACTCACATTTTATTGTACGAGAAACCTGGGCCCTTAGTGCGAGTTTTTTCATTCACTTTCGATAGCGAGAGCGTTTGCAATTTGTATAGGAGTGACAGAGAGACAACTAGGTGGCGCGCTTTGTCACTCCTATAGAATATGAGTTTACGTTAACGCGATCGGGTAGTTAAAAAAACTCGCACTAAGCACACTGGTGGCGATGTCGTATTGATGTTGCGGATTTTTATAACATCAGAAAACGTACCCGAAAAATTTATCTGATGCCGGCTTGGGTTACCTGGCACAGTGGCTTTTGAAGGTTGATGAAGCGAAAAAGGTTTGTCAGGATCGAGGCAAGTGCTCCTTGTCTCTGCCTACCCTTCTGTGTTACAAGCGTGAGTTTACATAGTTTCACAAGATCTCATAACTAATATGTAAGTTTCATCATCATCATTCAGCCACAAGAAGTCCACTGCTGGACATAGGCCTCCTCCATGGATTTCCAAAAAGACCGGTTGGAAGCGGCTTGCATCCAGCGTCTCCCTGCCACTTGGATGAGATCGTCTGTCCATCTTGTGGCTGGTCGTCCTACGCTGCGCTTGCCGATATGTGGTCTCCATTCGAGCACTTTCCTGCCCTAAGTTTACTGATATTAAAAAAATCCTGCAACATTGAAATAAAATTACATAGCGGTACTTCAGTCTCTATTGAAAGGTGTAAAAGATATTTAGATGTTAAAGAAAAAAATTAACTCATTGGTTAGGTAGTAGAAAAATGGTAGATTTGACTCGAAAAATTATTATATTAAAAAAATTGTCGAATGAATCGAAAACATGAGAGTATTAGTTTTGTTATGTAAAGACCAATTGAACGAAGTCGAACGAAGTGACCCGCAGTCCTGTTTGGAAAGGCCAATTGAACGAAGTCTGACGAAGGTACCCGTATTCTTGTTTTTGTAACGATCAATTATTGAACGAAGTTACCCGCAGTCTTGTTTTGTAAAGGCTAATTGGACGAAGTCGACCGCAGGTACTCTCAGTTTGGTTGAATGTCAATGTACTTATAATGCAAGCCGCTGCTTTGGGGCCGAATGTAGTGGAGAAAAAGGCAGCGAAAAAAACTCCACTGTGACCATCTTTTTTTAAATGACCTTAGATGTAATACATAAGTTGGTACGAATATACAGGGTGTCCCAAAACTCAACGTCAAGCCGGAACCGGATGAAAAGGCAAGTAATACTGGTTATCAGAAAAAAAAATTGCGTGATAAAAAATTTATGGGCATTAAAAAAAAATTTGAAATCCTGTTGGCACAAATCTATACTTTTTTCCAATTTTTGTTTTTGTTTTGTATCTCTGAATAATGCTTCTTTAAACTATTAACAAAATTTCAAAACCAGCTCCTCCAGCTTGGAAGAAAAGGAGATTTTAAAAAAAAAACTTAAAATATTGCCCATTTTCAATTTTAATTTTATGTTTCATTATGTTTGTGTAATTTCTTAAGTAATAAATAAATAAATAATTTCTTAAATAATAATAAAAATTATTGTACTTAAAATACGATTTTTTTTATATTTTTCTGATAACCAGTATGACTTGCCTTTTCACCCGGAGCTGGCTTGTTGAGTTTTGGGACACCCTGTATATCTACCTAAGAAGCTCAAGACCCATGAGTGCAATCAACACTTGCATCGTCAGAACATTAATACAAGCATAGCTTATGAAAAACTTTTTATTAATCTTATAACAACACACATCGCAGAAACAAATAACAGATTTAACATAATACAGTATTTGACACTATCAACAATAAATTATTTGAGATGCTCGATTAAAACAAAAATTACAAAATGTTTCGGAAAATGTATTTCTTTTAATAATTTACTAGTTATTACAATTTTTAAATAGATGAAACATAAAAAGAGTGCTTTGAAATGTGACGTCACAAGCAAGTATTTTCATACAAAATTCCGTTTTTGTTAAAAGTAACTCATTTGACATCCTGTCAAATACCCAATTGACATAAGACACAGGCACATACATTGCTTCTGGCCCCACACTAGGATACCCTGCCTCGTAGGAACCAGAAACAGCGACGTCACAAACATGTTAACATGTTTCACATGTAAACATGTTTTTGTTTCTATTACTGTATACTGTTTCTATTTATTCTCATATTGTGCTAACTGTGTAAAGTATAATCATATACATTTAGTCTTATAGCGTATTAGTTTAAGCTGTAATGCCGTAAGATTTTGTGTAAGAATAAATAAATAAATAATATGAACAAGAAAAAAAAAATTCAGTCGGTCTACCTTCGTTCGTTAGCATTCGTTCAATTGGGTCTGGCCCAATAAATATAATCTGTTGAATTATATTAAAAAGTTGGGGATGAATGAAAAAATTTCGTCTAATTTCGGCCTTGTCCCTTGTCAAATAAGGGCTATGTGTTTGTGACAAAAAAATATTTATAAAAAAATATTCGATTTGAGCTTGGAGTGTCATATTTGGAGGCTATGAATGAAAATTTAATTGTGATTAACGATATTGGCTAAACAAATTAGAAACCTAAATTGTAATGTGTACCTATCTAGTTCTTATTTTAAACCTAGTGCTGAAGGAGTTTAATGTATTAAAAGAATTAACAAAAATGTCCTAAAGAAAAAAAATTGGGTTTTTTTTTGAAAGAACAAATCATGTGGATATACTCTTGTACACTTACTTTTGTAAGTAATCTGTGTAATCGAAGCCATCTGTTAGGACGTAGTGAGTATCTTGGTAATACAGGGTGCATCAAAATTACCAATGTTGCCCAAAAAGGGAGGGGGGGGGGGGGGCTTAATATTTGTCATTTTACGAATACCGTTTACTATAAAGATTACTTTATTTTTTATTTCATTTTCCATTATTCAAATCATAAATACTTGTTACAACTGACACTAACTCAATATGCCTTAATCTCAAGCATTTCACTAGTATCTAGAAGAATTTGGAATTGGAATTAGAAAAGATTTTTTTTTTCCACTTCACACTTTCTTTAGAGTTTTAATAAAGAATGATTAAAAATCGCAAAAAATATTTTTTCATGTTCATAATCTTTTTCACGAAGCTATATGTGAATACGATAACTATATGTGAGTCTTATTGAGAACCTTCTCCTTTTTTGAAGTCGGTTATGAACGGTGTAAAAAAGGTTTACATAGTTACTAACATAGGCGGTTTTGATGCACCCTGTAAATAAGCCTATTTGTTTTGTAAAAAGGAAGCAATATTTATTTTTTATTTATACGGTCCGTTTGCGTGTGCGTTTTCGTGATAACCTTAGTTTTAAGATTTTTATTGTAAAATTGAAAAAAAAAAAGTCTGCTTGAAGGAAAACATTCTTCGAGTGTCGTTCATTCAATTGTAAAAATGCATTATTCACAACAACAAAAAAAACACGACCTTCCAAAGAACTTTTCAAAGTCTCAGTGTATTTTAATCTGTGGTTCTTTAATGGTGGTTCTGGTAGTCTCCACCACAGACTATTTAACCGGCTTTTGTAGAGTGTTTTAAAGAATCTTGTTTTTATCGACAAGACCGTACAGCTTATGAAGACCAAACCATCAACCCGACGGCATCCGAGTCTTTCTTAAGTGTCAGAAGCAAAATAGCAAGTAATACGTCCTTTTTTTTGTGAAATAGAGTCATAAAGTATGACTTATGTCCATAACGTTAAGGCTTATTTCATCAATCTCATAAGTTTCTCTTAGTTTAACTGACAGACAGTATAAAACTGCCTTGATATTAACGGGATTTTGTAAAAACTACAATCTATATATATAAAATTCAAAGTCCTGACTGACTGACTCACTCATCAACGCCCAGCCCAAGCCGTTTGACCTAGGAAGCTGAAATTTTGCACAGAGGATCTATATATAATGTAGGCAAGGAATAAGAACGGATTTTTTTAAATTCATCCCCTAAGGGGGTGAAAAGGGTTGCCAAAATTTGTATGGGAGGTATAAAAAATGTTGTCTGATTTTCTTGAAACTTGAAATAAATACTCTTCAACACAATTGATTGAGCACGTATTTCACCGTTTTTCTAAATTTAACCCTTAACGGGAGTTACGGGAGTGAACGGGATTGCAACATTTTGAACTAAAGTCCACGCGGACGGAGTCGCCGGCGAAAGCTAGTCTTATTCATAAAAAAAATATTGTATGAATGAACGAACGAATAAATTACTTAATGAATGAACGAACGACTGAATGAATTAAAATAAACATAAACATTTACACACAAGCACATACAAATGAACGAATGAATGAATGAATGACCATATATTGCCAAGAACAGATATGTATCACATTTATTTTTATTTCTTTGAAACACTTCTCAAAATCAGTTTAAATACTCTGTGGTAAAAGGAAAGACAGAACCGTGTATTCATTAGTAAGGCCGACAAAGTTTCCAGGAATTTGAGCCCTAAAACTCAGGTATTTAGGGCAAAAATCCGACTCAACAGAATGTCACCCTTACGGCAGACTAAAATCAACTAAAACGTCATTATTATTAAGCAATTATAGTCGAAACTGTGCGATACTACATGTTGTGAAGAAGTAAGGAAATATATTGAAAAATATACATAATTTTCTCTTATTTGTTGCATTTTCTTTCTTATTTACCTTTCCTACGCCATACCACAGCCGAGGCAAAGGCAGATCATCTCAATCATGTTAAGTGATTTTAGAAGAAACAAGAAGAAACATTTATTATAAAAAAAGTACACACGACACACGTGGCAGTGGGCGGGGCACAAAGCACGAAGAACTGATGGCCGATGGGGCCGAAAAGTGCTCGAATGGAGACCACACATCGGCAAGCGCAGCGTAGGACGACCAGCCACAAGATGGAAGTGGCAGGAAGACGCTGGATGCAAGCCGCTACCAGCCGCTCTTTTTGAAAATCCATGGAGGCCTATGTCCAGCAGTGGACTTCTTGTATCTGAATGATGATGATGACACACGTCACACAACAAAACCAAAAATAATAACATAAAAATCATACAAAAAAAAAACAGAAGGAAAATAAAGGTCACGGCGTGTCACTGCTGTTATAAATGCAGTGACACGCCGTGACCAGCTGACTCAGCAGTATGCTGATGGACGAGCCTTCAGCGCTGATTTTCAGTCGGTGCCAAGAGATAGGTACAAGCCGTGGTTTGGTAGAACGATGAAAGAATATGACAGGAATACAATAGTACTTAAAAACTTACAGAATTTATTAAATACTTCATCATAAGAATAATCATCATAATAATTCATAAGAGACCCGTGCACGGGTCTCTTCCCTGAGGAAGGCATAGGCCATACTCCACCGCGGGAGCCAAGTCCGGATTGGTGGATGCTTGTAGGGCCTCTGACTTTGCTCGACTGTCATCTATTGACCTCTGTATTCTCTCTATATATTTCTTTTTATGTTGGTTTCTTAATTTGACCTGGATCAAAATATTGTTCATATTTGGTCGATGCTCCATTCCATTCAACTCAAAATAAAAAATCGTTTATTAAATCATCCCAATCCGGACTTGGCCCTCGTAGTGGAGTACCTATGTATGGCTTATACCTTCCTAAGGGAAGAGACCCGTGCCGCTCGGTGGGGATATAATGGGTTGATGACGATGATGACGAAATCATCACAGCAAGTAAAGTTGTAGGCCTAAACAGAAAGGATAAGTATTGGCTACTTTGGCTAGGCCTGTGTCGTGGGCAACTTACAACCATTTCATTTTCATGGTAGAACTATTACATTGTTTGATGAACGAAAAAACAAATACAATGTTTAATGCACTTTAAGATCGACTTCTGAATATGTGAATATATATTTTAATGTTAAACTTATGACAGCTATATCATTTATTTACATACAGGCACATAAATTGCTTCTGGCCCCACGCTAGGATACCCTTTTTTTTTTTGTTAACGGGGTGAAATGCTTTGTGCACCATAACCGCCACCCTTGGGGGAGGGCGACGGCCGTGTGTCGGACTCTCCTCTCCTAATAATAGGAGAGGCATACCTCCACCCCGGGCGAGGCATAAAACACCCCGGGGGCCGTCCTGTCGCTCGTGCAATGGGGCGCCGCCGGATCTCGCAAGTGGTAGACCACAGTGCGAATGCTACAGCGGCGCCCCGGCGACGTCGACCCGACTCGCAAAGAAGCCGTGCCCACCCTCACTGGAGAAGGGGCATGGGCCCCCACCCCCTTCTCCCGTCACGATGTCGGACGGCAGGTCCCCCAACCTGCCGTCTGTGACCCTCACTCAACCGGCGGCGCAAGGTCCGCGTAGCGTCCCCCGCGCCACCGGCTCTCCCGGCGGAAAGGCGCGAGCTTCACAAGTCTCCAACTACCGAGGACCCGTTGTGGCCCTCTGCCCAGATCCTCGGCCCATCTAAATTCCCTCCCATAAAAACACCCCTCGGCCAGAGACCATATGGGGTGCCCAGTCCCTGGTCCCTGCCTTACCTCCCTCAAAATCCCTCCCTCCCAAGCCCGGCTTGCGGAGCCCGCGCCCCTCCCCGCCCCTCCAGCCCTCTTCCATGCCCTCTGCTGGACAGAGGGACATAGAGAGGGCCCCCACCGTGTGTTTTTATAGAGGTTGTCTCCTCGCGGCCCGAAGGCCCCCGGCCCCGCTCAAGGTGGGGTTACGGGTGCGGGGCCCATGGTGAACCCCGCGGGACATCCAGCAGCACCTGCCACTGGACGTCCCCCTCCCTCTGGTTTTGGTCCGCGCCGGCCGAAGCCGGTACCCCCCATATCTGGAGGGCGTTCCCCTATCCGCCACCCGGGGGACGCGTCCGATGGAAGACCAGAAACTCCGCACGGACGCTAGGATACCCTGTGTGGTGGGAACCAGAAACAGCGACGTCACAAACATGTAAACTTCCAAGACCTGGGGTATTAAAATACCGTATTTTTAACAGTAGATTACATAGGTATTTCTTGATCTAAGAGTAGTAGGTACAGAGCGGCGGCCTAGCGGCGAGTATTCGTTACCCAAGGACTGCGACTCCTGATTCCTAAATCCTGTGTGCATAAAACACAACTAAACAAATACTTACCCCAAGCAATTTGCAACAGAACGCCACCAAATCTAGCGTAAAACCGAAATAATCGCCCTGTAATTGGCCCACAAAACGAAGTCGGTAAAAAAGCTGGTAATATGACACCAGTTCACCCCATCTAACTACAACCAGTTTGTAATGGACCTCTCGCCCTTCAAAGTTGACTGTAAGCCACAGGTCTATGTATTTTGGACAACCGCCGGCAGCCCCGATCGACCAAAGATTCTACAGCATAAATGAATGTAGAGGCATTTTGTAATCGCGTGATATAATAGTGTAAAATGTTGGCCTTTGCGTACGTAAAGTCAATAGGGCGGCTTGAAAACTTCTGACAGTAAGGCCAGCCACTAGTCTTACAAGCCTCCACGAATCCGGACTGGGCCCCCGTGGTGGCCTATACCTTCCTTAGGGAAGAGACCCGTGCCCCTCGGTGGGGACATAATGGGTTCACCATGATTAATCTCATGTTCAGTCCATGGATGGGTCACCGTCTATGACTAACGCTAGTGGCATTTTTCCGAGCGGTCCGTGCTTCGCAAGGCACGTTAAGCAGTTGGTGCCGGCTGCCGTCGATAGTTGGCAGTCGTTAAGCCAAGTCAGAGGCCTTAGGGCGGCTTGAAAACTTCTGACAGTAAGACCAGTGACTAGTTTTACAAGCCTCCACCAATCCGGACTTAGCCCCCGTGGTGGAGATGGCCCTTACTTTCCTCAGGGAAGAGACCCGTGCCCCTCGGTGGGGACATAATGGGTTGATGATGATGATGATGATGAACTGTATCCGTAAAAAGGTAACAAAGTCCTTACGATAGATTTCGTCGTTACCTGCGCCTCTGGGGAGTGCTCTCGCTCTTCCTGGGTTTTAATCCCAATGCATTTTTTGAGACCTGTAAAATTTATTGTCAAACCGGAAAAGGTGGCAGCTTGTAAGGAAAGTTTGCCGAGAATGGAAGCAGAACTTTGTGTAAGTATTCCTGTAGAGTCGCCTCGAATAACGATCTATCCCTTCCACCCTTAAAAAGACACTGAGGGCCCTCAGCCCGAACAAAGACGTCAATTAACCAAAAGAAATCAACTTACCAAACAGGATATTCTCCATTATAAAAGACTTCGTCCCCTCGAGTAAGCGAAGACGCGACACGCGCGCGCCACGTGTCGGGTAGCGGAACTAAACACTAGGATGACAATGGCTTGTGTCTAATAGTGTAAAAAATGCATAAATATTTCAAAAATAAACTTAGCCAACTATGTTTGTGTGTGTGTGGGTGCGTGTCTGTGTGCGAGTTCGTGTGTGTGTTACGTATGCGTGTAGTCTTATTGAAGAGAGGATATTCCACCTCCTTACAATATGAGGTCGCGAAATATTAACCTCATGGGTGTATTCCACTATTAATATTAGGTATTTCTATTGATAGAAATTCTGGTACAGATTCTCCCACTATTTCCATTGCTGGCGGCGCGGCGGCCGCGTATGTGGTGGAGAATTACTCACCAAAATGGAAGATCATTAATCTGTTCTCCTTTTTTTAAATGAGAAGTTGTGTGTTTCTTTTTTCTATTGATTAAATTCTCAATATCTCTTTAGATTAGATTAGATTACATTAGAACTCTTTATTGTACACGCCAGAAAAAAACAAACAAATACATTATGAGACTTATATGTATATCTAAGTATATTCAGAATTAAACAGATTCTCAGATAAGACAACTGCGTTTTTTTGCCGCAATAGAAATAATGGGATATAATTTGGAAAAAAGGCAAGTCCCACTTTTTACATTTCTCTCTGTCCAGCCACCTCGCAAAAGCCGGTCGTCCCCCCATCTTCGCCTTGCTCTGCCGCTCGCTGTCCATTTTGCGGAACCCAGGTTGTCGCAAAGTTGGCCCACCTATCTGATCTGCGCTTGTACGGCAGACATGGCCAGCCTAGTCCCACTATATTTATTTATTTATTTATTCAGATAGGAGAATCGTCAACTTATAAAACTAATCTAGTGGGATAAAAATAGGTAACTATGAGCTAATAACAAATTCTCGCATATAGACACAACTTAACTAAAAAAATGTGTGGACTTCATGCTTTGTCTAACACATAACTTACACTAACTGTAGACAATCTAATACTAACAATGATTTTACAATTATATTGTTATATTTAACCTGTGATGTTTATCCACCCGCAAAGAATGGCTGATTAAGCGTCTTAGGGTGTGCACCCCTGTATTGAACAAATCTATGTCATGATGTGCAATAATTTTATTCAATTTGTCACTCGCTCGCACAATAAAACTATTTTGTCGAAAGTTTGTGGAACATCTATAGTCCGTTTTTTAATTCTATGCAAAAAAAAAAATGACGCGGTGTAACCACTATAAAAGCTATAGGTTAACTCGGTAGATTTTTTTTACCGTGAATACTTCTATTTTAGTCTTCACTCATGTGACCAAAATCCTTATCACATCAGACATTAAAATTGAATTACTCGTGAGAGCAAAGTCTAAAAAAAAACACCTGCGTAGCATACACAATTTAACTTGGAAGTAAAATGTGGTTATTTGGTTTTTACGTACTAGCAACATTCAGACATTGACAGCCTAAGAATTGTATGGAGCTGTCAACGTGACAATATATTTTTTTTGCATTGAATGAAAAAACAGACTGTAGGCACTGCTAACGGGGGTTTGTGTTCGGCTCGACCCGGAACCCTTAGCCTATAACATGGCGTTCGCAACCCCAACATCTGCAATTTTAGTTTTTGACCGCAGAAAACAAAGTTCAGTTTTTATATTTTTTTCCGAGAAAAAAAGGTAATTTTGAGAGTCTGTGGTGAGTGTTTCGATTTTGTGGGGCTTTGAACTCCCTCCACGGGCTTTATAAAATTTTAAAGCAAAAAAAAGCCTGTTCTACGTAACCAGAAGTACGTCATGCACGGAAAAACGTCATCAGCTGAGATCCTACGAGCTGTCAGTTTAGAGCTCAGAATCATTCTGAGGTTTCGAGTGCTACCATAGACATCGGCTCGACACAAGATCTCTTTAAAACTGAAAAGAATCCTAAATGTGCAAACTTATATATTTGTTGTTTTTTTAACGGATTACCGAAATGTCCATATTTTGGCTTTATTCATTCAAAAATTTAAAAGTAAATGCTATGCAATACTTTCATTCGTGTATGAAACGAACTCTAGAAGGTCGATACAATAAAAATACAATAAATCAGTGAATATTAAAATTCACTGACCTTATGACCCATACGATCTCACGACCTCTGTGGAGTAGTGGTTAGCGCAGATGCGCTAACCGTAGGCAGATGCCTACCGTGCGAGAGGTCTCAGGTTCGAATCCCGGCTGGGGAAAAACAAACCCAGGTCTTGGATGTTTACATGTTTGTGACGTCGCTGTTTCTGGTTCCCACGAGACAGGGTATCCTAGTGAGGGGCCAGAAGCAATGTATGTGCCTATATGTAAATGTTATGTTACGTTATCATAACGTCAAAACGACAATAGTAAAAAAACAATAGATATTTATAAAAAAGGAAAGGTAAACAATAAAAAAGGCCTGTCGCAAACAAACACGACAAATACGTCCATACAGTAGTCAGAAGAATTTCAGGATACATCTCGCCAAGAGACCCGAAACACGTCCATCTGAAGTCTTAGTCATTTATGCAAGTTATTTAATGAACAATATACTATTACTAGCACAATTTAACAAAACTAATAGCGAGATTGTACCTTCATTTGAGACTCGTGCCAATAATCAGCCCTTTGGAAGAACTTAATTAGTTTGGACAACAATGAATCCTTTGTTGGTGAAGCTACGATTTACTAAGGGCCCGGCTGAACGGAAAAATTGGCGTGCGACTTGTTTTCCTACAGCAAAACTGGAGGGAAGTTATAAATAAAATATCATCATCATCATCATCAACCCATCATGTCACCACCGAGGGGCACGGGTCTCTCCCCGGAGGAAGGTATAGGCCATACTCCACCACGGGGGCCAAGTCCGGATTGGTGGAGGCTGTAAGACTAGTAGCTGGTCTTACTGTCAGAAGTTTTCAAGCCGCCCTAAGGCCTCTGACTTGGCTTAACGACAAATAAAATATAATAAATAGTTATTCATTTCAGGCATAGCGTCCTACAGTGTGACGAAGCTAACTTTACAATGGCCTAAATATGGTAGATGTAAAAAAAATTTTACGATATCATGGGGACATAATGGGTTGATGATGAATCATCATACATACAACATAGGGTTCTATCATCAATAATGATAGATCCCTATGTTTATATTACGAGTATAACCCTAATTCCAGTCTTGATACTTGATCGGGCTTAGATAAGAATTTATATTCAACATTCAAAGTACAAAAACTTACTTTTTTTTTGTATTTTACAACTGTATTAAAATATAACATGACAGAAAAGTAATTACATAGTATTTAGAAAACTAAAACTAATAATAATATAAAAAATAACTCACCTACATATTATGTACAGAGACCTGGGACTGCCACCTGCTACGATCCTGATAAATAATTTTCGCTTCATCGACATTCGTTAGTCGTTGCATGCAGATAATTAGCAAGGATGTTAGGCAGTCTTTAGTAATCACCGCTGAGAGCAATCAAAACATCTGTTTCAACCTGATAAGGCACGCACGCACTCAAATCATAAAGCGCAACTTGTTGAAATGTCAACTACCTACATTAAGATAGGGTTGTCAACAAAAAGTCGAGATCAGATTTTTTCTCATACAACTAGAGGGGCGATGTTGAGTGATGGCGTTTTGTTAATTTGACAGTTTGTCTGATATAGGGCCAGTGTCTGAGTCGAGAATGGGCTAGTTGCCCTAAAAAATGTAATTAGTCCGTCTTTTAGATTATTCAAAAATAAGGGACACGTATTTTTTAATTTGTAAATTAGACCAAAAATGACAAAGATATAGCCCATCAAAGTTACGTGTGACGTCACGCCGTGCTGCATTTTTTAGCAGGGAGTGACGTCACACGTAACTTTAATGGGCTATATCTTTGTTATTCTTTGTTTAATCGAAAAAAGAAAAAATACGTGTCCAATATTTTTTTATAATCTAAAATACGGACTAAATAGAATTTAATTATTTTGACCCTGGAAACTACCCTTTTGTGCTGTCTCGTTAAATTTCTCAGGAAAGAGCGTGACAGAACGATACTTAAGTATTTACTTAGTGAAATTCTCAGTTCAGAAACCGGTCCGTAATCAATCAGACGAATACAACGAGTTATTGAATACAGCGAAGAATTAAGGCATTGACATTGAGTATACGAGTATCGAGCGAATGTGAGTGGAAGGGCCGGTAAGGGACGCCCCAGGTGGACAAACGTCGACCAAATATTATTAGCAAAGGGCAAGATAAAAAGTATTCCGAAACCGGACGACTAACGAATGTCGATGAAGCAGTCAGCATTGCAAATATTGTTATTTAGGAATAAAAAAATGATCTTTAGAAAAAGAATAAGTTTGATGTAGCAAGGAGGTTGCGTACTTTTTGGCCACCGCAAACAACGATTGTTCTAAATTTAATTTATTTTTGTTTTTATTATTAAAAAACACGGCACACGGGAATCGACGCACATATCATCATCATTTAACCCATTATATCCCCACCGAGGGGCACGAGTCTCTTCCCTGAGGAAGGTATAGGCCATACTCCACCACGGGGGACAAGTCCGGATTGATAGATGGCAGTTGTTAAGCCAAACCGGAAGTTTCCTCCGATTTGGCTTAACAACTGCCATCTATCAACGGCAGCCGGCATAAATACATATCGGGAAAGCTCGCATACAAATCCTTCGGAAAAACGTTCCATATTATGACACTTCTGCCGTGTCGGAATGAGTATATGAGCATTCACATTCGCTAATACTCATATACTCATTGACATTGAGTATATGAGTATTAGCGAATGTGAGTGGAAGGGCCGGTAAGGGACGCCCTGGGCGGACATATTTCGACCAAATAGCGGATGTATTTGCAAAGGGCAAGGTAAAAAGTACCCGAAACCGGCGAGAGTGCACGCAACGACTAATGAATGTCGATGAAGCGGTCAGCATTGCAAATATTTTTTGTTTAGGAAAAAAAAACATGATCTATATAAAAATAATAAGTTTGATGTAGCAAGGAGGTTGCGCACTTTTTGGCCGGACCCAAACAACGATTGTGTTCTAAATTAATTTTTTTTTTGTCCTATTATTAAAAAACACTGCACACGGGAATCGACGCACATTTACATATCGGGAAGCTCATAATAATATATAGGTACATATAGAAATTTGAAAAACATTGCATATTATGGCACTTCTTTCTACTTTAACAAATCTACGAATCCGCTCGCAGCCAGTTGGCGGCGGATCGCGCCGGTTAAATCCAGTTAAGGGCGGATCAAAGCGGCGCATTCCGACCTGTAATAACATCGAATTAGGACAATAAGGCGTCTCTCCACTGAGGACAGTAGGGTGGAGCAGTGTATTCACAACACGGGCGCTGTTTCATATGGATAGATAATAACACTTGATTTCTCAACCAGGATCAGTGGCGTAACTACTAAGGGGCTAGGCGGGGCAGGGCCCCGGGTCCCTTAACCTCAGAGGGCCCTCACCAAAAAATATCGATGGAACTAAACTTTAGAAAATTTACCTTACTTTACCTACTACACCAATTATACATTTGAATTTATGTTGTTACTGTTTAATATTTTTATTACCAACCCTGCAGTGCAAAAGAAAGAGCTGATGATATTTAAAGTAGCTTACCATTTTTAAAGTATTTGTATATTTTATGTTTTTATTTTCACTTAATAAAACCTAACCAGTTTAGATTGCAGTGGGGCCCCATTTTTTGATTTGCCCCTAGGTTACTTAGCTACGCCACTGACCAGGATACAGAATTATTGAAGTTTGGCTTACATTAACGGTCTTATGGCTTAGAGAGATCTCTTCCAGACCACCTTTGGAAAGTTGCAGGTCAAATACATGTATTGAAAAATGCTTCGTACATTATAAGACGTTTAGAGCTCTACATCTTTAAGACCGATTTGAATGATTCCTCTTTGAATCCTCTCAGCGCTTTTTGTACCATATGATAAAATATTTCTCAACCAGGATACAGAATTATTGAAGTTTGGCTTACATTAACGTACTTATCGCTTAGAGAGATCTCTTCCAGACCACCTCTGGAAGGTTGCAGGTCAAATACAATGTATTGACAAATCGCACCTCCTCTAGAAAACTGTCATATCACAAATTGATAGAATAGAATAGAATAGAATAGAATAGAATAGAATAGAATAGAATAGAATAGAATAGAATAGAATAGAATAGAATAGAATAGAATAGAATAGAATAGAATAGAATAGAATAGAATAGAATAGAATAGAATAGAATAGAATAGAATAGAATAGAATAGAATAGAATAGAATAGAATAGAATATTCTTTATTGTATGTACACCAGGAATTACACATGAGCTTTGACAATAACATAGTACAGTACAATTGGCGGCCTAAAAGTAATTTCTTCCAGACAACCATTGACGGAAAAAAAGCTGAATGAGCCCTTTTCTTCCCGGTATGTCACACCACCAAATGTCGCACTGTTACATTCTGGGATTTTTTTCCCAGTACATTATATCTCATACTCCTACTCCGAACTGTCATTATACATTATTATTTTGACTCTTTTATTTATTTTTTATTTTATTTATTTAATGTTAGGGAAATCGACAGCGACATCAGAACAAAATACTTAACACCTAAATTAATAATATGGCCAATTACAGATTTCCACGAAATTACTTGTAAATTTGGTTTTTTCTTATCTTATCCTATAGTATGACATTGTTACATTGTATCAATTAACTTAAATTATTTTAGTGTTTAAATAAACCTTATTCCAAATCAGAAAAAAGAAAACTCTTTTGAGTTGTCTAAATGCTTAACCCGATAGAGTAACGTGGTTGGTGGTTGGTTGGTAGAGTGGACGACCTCTGTGGCGTAGCGGTTAACGCATCTGCTTACCATGCGAGAGGCCCCGGGTTCAAACCCTGGCTGGGGAGAAAAAAAACCCCAGGTCTTGGACATGTTTGTGGTTTACATGTTTACATGTCAGAATCAAGAATCAGAATCAGAAATTTATTTCAACGTAAAGAATTACATTCTGCTTGTTGAATGTCAATGTACATACAGTTATGTATAATGTTAGCCGCTGCCTTGGTAGTGGAGATGTTTGTCATGTTTGTGACGTTGCTGTTTCTGGTTCCCACGACACGGGGTATCCTAGTGTGGGGCCGGCAATGTATATAGCAATGTATGTGCCTGTATATAAATGTTTACGTTGTTTATTAAATGTTTAGTGGAAAGTTACGTTATATAAGGGCAGGTTTCACACTGATTCGTAGAGCTTAATCAAGCTTAATCATGGTGAGTAGAGAAGGAGCTCGCGTCGTCAGTTGCTCGTGGATATTACTTTTAGACGGATGTCTGAAGTGACTCTACTGTACTGCATTTTGTAGCGCTCTATTGTTTAGTCTGGTGTGGCGAGAGAGGGGTGGCTTAGGTCCTGGTAACATTGAAGGGACGTAGAGCGACGGAAAATACGCGACGCGTTCTCGCCCTAGCCTCGTCTCTACTGCGTGCAGTGGCGGATTTACCCTAAAGCCCAGTAGGCCCGACCCTAGAGTGGCAGATAGGTATTAGGAGCGGCAAATCGTGACAAAAAAATCACTGATGATAGCAAGAAATAACTCAAATGCAAAGTACCTAAATATTTAAAAGGCTGTGCATTGGCGGGCCGCACTGCACTGCAACGAATAGCAATTTTTATAGGTATGCGCCACTAAATTCATTATGTACCTAGTCTATATGATAGGTGCTGCGTGCTGTGCTGAGAAAGGGGCGGCACATGGCCTGGGGCCTAGAGCGGCAAGAATGCAAATCCACCACTGACTGCGTGCGTTTCGAACCGTTCGCGTCCCGTATATTTTGTATGAAAGTGAAAGAGGGCTTTTCAGAGCGTCATAAAAAAAAAAATTAGTACCACAAATTACCGATAGATGGTGCTGACGTCATGACATCACTGTACCTTATCTGTGGTGTCTGTCCTATGTTTTTACAAAAATGCACAATGCATGGGCTAGTCATGAGCAAAGACACAATTCACGTACGTATGTAATAAACAAAGTAAAAATACTTCGATAAGTTTCAACAGTTTCGAAACAAAGTCTAGTTTAGATCACAGACTACAAAGACATGTTTAGACTATCACAGATTAATAACGATTAAAACCACAGACCTAAAAACATGATGACATTTTCGTCTTCTCGCAGCGCCATCTAGTTTTTTTTAATGAACTCAACCGACAGCTGTGATTAAAAGCCCTCATTGGAAAAACAAAAAATCTATTTATTTGTGAACTTACAAATTGAACTGAAACAGACTTTAGGATTTTGTTGTTTGTCACAATTGTATTTTGTCACTTTTGGTGCCCTGCAAAAAAGGCTTTTTGACAGCAAAGCTGTTTTTACTTTGGGAAGGCTGAGCTTATCAGTGTATTGTGATCTAATTGGTCCTTGCCGGATTTGGGAGACGCGTCGACGCGTCGACTGCCCTCGTCCCACGTTCTTTCTGTGTGACCAGAGCCTGAGCGACCTCCCTCGCGCGTGGGTGGGGTACAACTTTGACTGACTCTGATTTAGTGCAAAAACTCTTTTAATTTTCGATCAGGGTCCTTCATTTTGGTATGATTTCATTATATGATTTGGATGGCGTTACTCAGAGGGGTTCCTTTTAACCGACCTCGAAAAAGGGGAGGTTCTCAGTGTAATTTTCTAATTTTATTTTATTGTATCTAATATATTTATTTCATGTCGCTATCGGTTATCTGAATTACAAGGAAATAATTATGTGAAATTATTTTTGAGGATAGATATTATAAATGATAGTTAGGAGAGGAGTAAGGATTAGGCTGAAAGTTAGCCGACTATTTTTTATCTGTAAATTTATTGTTGCTTTGGATAGCCTTGCAGGCACAAGTTATTTTTTCAAATATATATACCTATTATACAAAATTGTAAATTCGGAAAACAATAGGTCTATTTATTTATAAGACTAAATAGGCTACATAAATAAATTAAAAAAAAAAGATAGAAAAAGCGTACTTACTTATCCCGATTAGCCAAGCGTCCACTGCATCGGAACCGCTCCGTACGGAGCGGACGGATTTGTTGCTTTGTATTGATTTCTATAGTACTGCGTGCACTGGATCGGCATTTCTCCTTCGGAGTGCGATATTCCTTCCGATGACGTCATCCGCAGCCGACGCGCCATTCGAATACCGATCGCTTCGAGTTCTGACGTGTTGCGACGCTTGAAAATACCGATACTGCCGACGGCAAATCCGAATGTAGTGGACGCACCCTTTCGGCATTTTGTAAATGCCGACGGCCCGTAGGGTGCGTACGCTCCGATTCCGATGCGGTGGACGTTTAGCTAGCGCGAATCGATCAACCGATTAGATTAAAGCATTCAGACTAATCAACAGCCCGCTATTTAAAAATAATGTAAACTCACAAATAGCTTTTCAAATCAAATCAAAACATTTATTTATTTATTCCAATATTCTCTAATGTTATCGCTAAACATTCCCACAATATTTACCGTTAAAAGGGCTGGAACAATGTTAAGAATTAGAGAGTGGATTGTGCGCGTGATCCTATGTGAGGACTGTGGTCCCAACTGAGATTATAGTGTGATTTTTAATTCCGTAGAATTCAGAAACCTTTTTGGCCGGGGACATTTTCGATTTCATAACAAGTGTGAATATCTGAGTCTTTACATTTTATTTGTTAGTGAATGTATCCATTTTATATAGTGCGGCGCTCCAAATTAAAAGAGGATTTACGGCGAGTGATAATTGTGTCCCTTTTCATTCCACAAACAGTAAAAAAAGTACAAGTAAAGAAAACATATTTGTATAAAAATATATAATCATCATTAATACCTACTAATATCGTCTAATATCACTATCTTCATCTTCATCATCATCGCTGACATGAATTATTAAGAGAGCTAAGAGCGGCATACTTCACTCACTTTTTTAAAAAGGTTGACTATACCTGAATTAGTGGGGAGTGATGCCAGAACCGCTCGTATCCCTAGCCGCCTGAGTGATCGTAAGCGATCACGAATGTTAAGCAACATTGTGCGCGTTCAGTGCATGGATGGGTGACAGTCTATGACTAACGCTAGTGGCATTTTTCCGAGCGGTTTCGTGCTTCGCAAGGCATGTTAGGCAGTTGCAGCCGGCTGCCGTCGATAGATGGCAGTCGTTAAGCCAAGTCAGAGGCCTTAGGGCGGCTTGAAAACTTCTGTCACTAAGACCAGCCACTAGTCTTACAAGCCTCGACCAATCCGGACTAGGCCCCCGTGGTTGAGTATGGCCTTTACCTTCCTTAGCAAGCACTGAACACTACTATAATATTTATGTATTGTATTTCTCACACCGCGGGCAGCTTATTAAGCTTTATTTTTTTCTCACACGTGAGAAAAAAATAAACCTTGCTAACTGCAGCTTGGACCCGACTGAAAATCAGCGTTGCAAGGGATCACTTTGTTGCAACATTATGCTGAGTCGGGCCCATTTTGGGGGCTCAATACTTAACACGTTCCCAGTTCAGTGCACCGTATATAGGACACGCTAGGCAAGCCCACCGAGTCCGTGTACCATATGTGGTACACGGTCAAGGGTTAGCCTATGGTTTCTAACTTTGTTGGACTTGTGGTTATGTATGTTAAAGTAAGGGGGACTTGTGAGTAAGGTATCTATCTAAACCACCAGGTTACTATTGTAGATAGTGATATTTTTCATTCTATACCAAAAGGTCACTGGGACATATAGACTTGACAAAAGCTTTTGTATGGGGACTGTTAACGTGTTAAAACTACTTTTACTCAATACTTTTATTATTGTTTTCGTGTAGTACAGTTTATTAATTGTTACCTGCTTTTTTATGCTTTCTGTGTTATTTTTTTTACAATTGTTTGCATTTTGTAATGGTTTTGTGCGTGTGTTTTTCGTTTTGTCTTGAGTATTTTGTCGACAAATAAATAAATTTTCTTTCTTATTCTTTCTAAATCTATCTTCTTCTATATATATTATATATATATATAAAAGGAGAAGCTGACTGACTGACTTAGAATCAACGCAGGGCCCAAACTATAAGGGTTAGAAACTTGAAATTTTGCACAGGAGTTCCTTTTATAACGTAGGGTAGCACTAAGAAAGATTTTTTTTAAATTCACCCCCTAAAGGGGTAAAATGGGGGTGCAAAGTTAGTATGAAACTCTGCCGTTTTTGAAGTTACTCAAATGAAACTCAGTATGAAGTTTCTTCGTTTAACATCATGAAACAAGTGTAAAATAGTTTTTCAAAAATCATCCCTTAAGGGGGAAAAAGGGGGGGTGCAAAGTTAGTATGAAACTTTGCCATTTTTGAAGTTATTCGAATGAAATTCAGCATGAAGGTCCTTTATTAAAATTTATGAAATACATGTAAAATAGTTTTTCGAAAATCATCCCTTAAGGGGGAAGAGGGGGTTGCGAAGTTAGTATGAAAGCTCTTTCGCATGCGCTAAAAGTATCCCTATCTTATTTGCAAACACTTTACTCAACTAAAGCCCACGCGGACGTAGTCGCGGGCAACAGCTAGTCTATCTATATATATAAAAGGAGAAGCTGACTGACTGACTGACTTAGAATCAACGCAGGGCCCAAACTATAAGGGTTAGAAACTTGAAATTTTGCACAGGGGTTCTTTTTGTAACATAGGGGAGCACTAAGAAAGGATTTTTGAAAATTCATCCCCTAAGGGGGTAAAATGGGGGTTCAAAGTTAGTATGAAACTTTGCCGTTTTTGAAGTTATTCAAATGAAATTTGGTACGTATGTTCTTCATTTAAAATTATGAAACACGTGTAAAATAGTTTTTTAAAAATCATCCCTTAAGGGGGAAAAAGGGGGGTGTAAAGTTAGTATGAAAGTTCTCCGATTTTCAAAGTTATTTCACTAAAAAGTGGTATTTGGGTTATAAGTTTTCAATAATGATTATTTCCGATATCCGTTTTTGTGAATTCACCCCCTAAGGGGGTAAAAGGGGTGTGCAAAGTTAGTATGAAACTTTGCCGTTTATGGAGTTATTCGAATGAAATTCAGCATGAAGGTTCTTCATTGAAAGTCATGAAAGACGTGTAAAGTAGTTTTTCGAAAATCATCCCTTAGGGGGTAAGAGGGGGTTGCAAAGTTAGTATGAAAGCTTTTTCGCATGCGCTAAAAGTATCTCTATCTTATTTGCAAACACTTTACTCAACTAAAGCCCACGCGGATGTAGTCGCGGGCAACAGCTAGTTTTCTATAAAGAAAAACTTGATTCCAAGTAAACTTACACACAGGTTATACTCAGCCACTTAGGACGACAGGTAACGCCGTAACAAGGTTACCGCGGCGACGTTCCGGAACCTCGTTATACAGGGTGTGAGGTGGCGGGAGAGGTCGTACTGGGAATAAAGGTGTTACAACTTAGGGTGTCGTATTTGAACGTGTATCAGAAACGTACAAGTCATACATTTGTAATACCAAAAAAGTACTACCGATTGTGATCTCAGTTAGTGATAATATTAGTGTGATAGCATAGCTGCCTGAGCGATCTTAAACGATCACGAAGGTTTAGCAACATAGGGCGCGTTTAGTGCATGGATGGCCGTCTTTGACTGACGATAGTGGCATTTTCTCGAGCGGTTCCGTGCTTCGCAAGGTATGTTAAGCAGTTGGTGCTGGCTGCCGTCGATAGATGGCAGTCGTTAAGCCAAGTCAGAGGCCTTAGGGGAGCTTGAAAACTTCTGACAGTAAGTCCAGCCACTAGTCTTATAAGCCTCCACCAATCCGGACTTGCTTAACCTTCGTGATCGTTTAAGATCACTCAACCAGCCGGGGCTACGAGCGATTCTACTATGTACATAGCAATTTACTGTTTAATAAGTTTGAATATAATAAATGTGTCCAGATATGTACTACTATCTAGTTCTGTCGTAACCAAAGTCGAGCATATAGGTTCTGAATAAAACGATTTATTAAAATTTACAATCAATCTTTAATTGTAATTAAATCAATAACTTAACAATTATACTATTGACTAGAATTAGTACATAATTAGTAATTGATTTTTTGTTACTGTTACAAAAAGTACTTCTAGGTGATTGCAAGTCCTGCCAGTTTATTGTGGATGGATATCTACCTAGATACGTACCTAGGTATATCTACTAATTAAACCAAAATACAAGGAAGATTGAACGAACTAACGAATCTTTAACGTAAAAGGGTAAGGGACTTCACACACGGCGGCTATAATATACATTACATCGCAGGATGTATAGCTTAGAGACCGCTCAGTACCTTTAAGATACGAAGATGTAAAGATGTATATTATAGCTGTTGTGTGTGGTATCCTGACGATTTCTATGGAAAGATGTAATGAGATATATCGTGCTATTATATACATATTTACCTTATAGCCGCCGTGTGTGGAGTCCCTAAGGTACTGAGCGGTCTCTAAGCTATACATCCTGGGATGTAATGTATATTATAGCTGCCGTGTGTGAAGTCCCTATGGCTCTCAAAAAATGTACTGTAACACACTGGAAAATGGCAACAGCCGGCTGCTATACCCAATCATGTTTTTCTTATGTTTCTGGTCGACATACCAGAAACATAAGAAGTGTTTGTTTAGAGAAGACAGTCTGGTCACAAATTTACATTTGCAAGCTTTACAGAATGCATGAAAGAAACATAAGAAAACCATGATTGAGTAGCAGCCGGATGTAGCCATTTTCCAGCCTGTTACTATGTGTTACAATGTCATGTGTGTTACGGTACATTTTTTTAGAGCCTTACAGAAAAAAGCTCGCTTACTGAAAGGGCTTAATTGCAATAGGCAATTTCACAGGTTTGGGAAAACCATCTCATAATTTTTGTTGGTGTTCATTGAGTCCTCAGAGTGTGGCGATTTTTAATTATTTCGTGTATTACGTCTGAAAAAAGCAAACGAAAATTTACTTTTAAATTAGCAGCCAAAACGCTATCTTCGGCAATATGGCGTCGTGACGTCACAGGTCAGTAAACAAAACCAATGAACGTAAGAGCGACATGAATGATAGACGCCATATTTATTGACCTGTGACGTCACCATAGATTTGGCCACTCCAGGCCGTTTTCAGTAAAATGGCTTCAGATACAAAATTATAAAATTTCATCTTGTTTTTTTTTATAAACTATCCAATTTCTTTTAGTTAAAATGCCTTTAAGCGGTTGTAAGTCTCATTATTTATGCGAAAATGTATGAATAATTAATAATCTTAGTAAAGTATTAACATTGCGAGATATTAAAAGAAAAGAAAAAAATTAGAAAACTTGAAACGTTCTAGTTCTTGTGATTGGTGCCTCTGCCTACCCCCTCGGGGACAACGGGCGTGAGTTTGTTTATTTTTTTTTTTAATTAACTTTCGTTATTATTGTTTTATAGGTATAATGTGGGCAGACAAGTATAGATATGAGTCGTCAGTCTCGCAATAAACGCTTGAACGTACGAGTACATACGTCTTTGATTTAACGATTATGTAAGAAACGCGAAATTAATTTGCGAAAAGAACTGTAATTTATTTCGTTTTTGTGTTAAAAATATTTTTGTAATTTAAATATTGACAGCCTGATCGATGTTTTTATAAAAAAATACTTAGACATAAATAAAATATTAAAACAAAGATCGAGAGCTTATTACCGCCTGAGTCTTCCGAATTTAGATTTGTACAAAAAGTCTTGGATACATCTATTTCCATGTTTGTGATGTTCTTCATTGGTTTTAGCTAATATGTATTAAGGGTATCCTAGTTTGGACAAGACAAAATAAGGAACAAAAATGCATCGACGGATCGTACATAGCAAGTTTCAATTATAAAACTATTTGCATTTTCTACAATTTTAGGCATACTTTCAAAAGTTACACATTTTTTCTGTATTAATTACAACGCTGCTAATTCCGCGACGACAACGAACTTGTCAAGTTCCCTATTATATAATGTTTTTGGAAGTTAGCGAGTTTTTTTAATTTATGTTTTTGTGGGATATTAACTTACTCTTAATAATTTATTAATGATTGAGCTGTTAAACATTATTATCCTAATATTAACGTTCTATATTTACATTACGATATTATCTACAGCGATTAAGTCCCAATTTTACAATTGAGACTAAAACATGTCTGTAACTTTGTTTGTAGGTTAAGTAATTAATTGTTAGTAAAACGGCAGCCGGCACCAACTGTTAAACGTGCCTCGCGAAGCACGGAACCGCTCGAAAAAATGCCACTAGCGTTAGTCATAGACGGTCACCCATCCATGCACTGAACGCGCCCCATGTTGCTTAACCTTCGTGTTCGTTTGAGATCACTCAGGCAGCCGGGGCTACGAGCGATTCATTTAATGGCCTTAGTATGTAGGTCCATATTGGAGTCGTATTTTTAGTATCCTTAGTATTTTTCTGATATCCAATATTAATTGCCTTTTCACCCGATTCTGGGTTGACGATGAGTTTTGGGACACCCGATATAATTTTGTTTGAAAGATGAAATTGTCAAATGGTTTCTTAAGCTTTCACTATTTTATCTTAATTGGCTACGCTGTGAGTCTGTTTCTGAATTGAGTATATCCCTAAGTAACTAAAAATAACTGTACTGTCTTCTCAAAAT
Source organism: Yponomeuta plumbellus (assembly GCA_947310845.1). Taxonomy (NCBI): domain Eukaryota; kingdom Metazoa; phylum Arthropoda; class Insecta; order Lepidoptera; family Yponomeutidae; genus Yponomeuta; species Yponomeuta plumbellus. The sequence goes on along the minus strand of OX371221.1, from coordinate 7,128,867 downwards.
TTTCAGAAAAAAGCGTAATGAATTGTATTTACTTAGAGAAATTAACATAACATTTACAAACAGGCACATACATTGCTTACCAATCCGGACTTGGCCCCCGTGGTGGAGTATGGCCTATACATTCCTCAGGGAAGAGACCCGTGCCCCTCGGTGGGGACATAATGGGTTGAGGATGATGAAACACATTTCTTCTTCCACAATAGGATACACTGTTTCGTGGGAACCAGAAACAGCGACGTCACAAACATGTAAACATCCAACCGGGGTTTCTTTTTTTTTGTCCCCAGCCGGGATTCGAACCCGGGACCTCTCGCATGGTAGGCAGATGCACTAACCGCTGGGCCACAGAGGTCGTCAAATTCAAATCATAGTCAAATTCTCAATTCAGAAACGGAGCCTAAAACAGTTTATTACTAAAAACTATTATTGCACTTAAATTGTAATGTTAGATATCTACTTAATATAGGTAATACGTTAAACTAATTAATTAATCATGTATTTGTGTGTTTCAAGAATGACAAACAAATTATTTATCCATTTACCTAACTATAAGTACAACTACAGGTCATAGCCCACTTACACGACTCTGCTCCCTGCCGGCAAAAATAATATAATTCAAATATGGGCTTTTTAGATAGATTTTACATTGGCGTCATAAATTAGCTGACAGTTGTCAGCTGCGAGCTTGCGAACTGTCTCCTAATTTATGATGCTAATGTAAAATATATCTAAAGAACAATATTTAAAGCCCATATTTGAATTATATTATTTTTGCCGGGTGGGAGCAGAGTCGTGTAAGTGGGCTATGACCCAGCCGGCTTAAGAGCGTTTTAATGGAACCGACTTTTTTATAAACCAGTTAGTACATTTTTGGATACTCAAGATTTATTCACATTAACGAGGCCGTAGGGGGCGTAACGGGGCGCAGCGATAGAAGCTAAAATAGTCCTTGTAAACTTACCACTAGTGACTAGAATACGAGATCAAATTGAAGCCCGGTGCCAAACGACAGGCGTCGACTGTACAAACACGGGTGTCATTCAGTAACTAAACCTATGGGTCTACTGACTTCAACAGCGCGCCTACTGACTTCACTAAGCCTAGGCGCCAGCGACACGCGACAGGCGACAGTTCGGCGACTAGACGCGACGACAGGCTACGGCCGACAATTTTCATATATTTTGTTCGAATACTTGGCGTCAGAGTCGCGGAGTCGCGACGACAAGATGCCAGAAGCAAAGGACGACGCGGCGACAAGTCGCCCTGTTTGCGATGGCTCTAACGGTCTGTTGACTTCACTGAGCTGCCATAACCCATTGACTTATGAAAGGGCTCATTGACTTAAGGCGTGGGCTTATTTATTTATTTATTTACTTATTTCACCGACGACGGTCTGTTGACTGCACCGACCGCCCGTATTGACTTCACCAGTGGCCCTATTGACTTCACCAACGGGCCTATAGACTTCACAAACGAACCTAAAGGCCATGTTAACCCTTTTTATTTCAACAACAGTCCTATGACCACAACGGTTCTATTGTCTTCAACGAGCCTATTTTATTAAATAACGGTTCTTTTAACTGAAACCGATTTCTACACCGGGTTTATTCACTATGGGTGAAACGACCCCTCTACACGGCACCAGGGTCGTAGTGGGCTGGGTGGGTCACATAGCCGGGCTCTCCTACGATGTCGATGTCATCGTCGCTGTGCTCGCTGTCAGAGTCGGAGCTGTGCGCCGTAGATGCGCGGGACTCTGCCTGTTGGGGATGAAAATGAGAAATATAGATAGAGAAAAAAATTCGCTGTGAGACACACACAGATACCTAGAGCATACATTAGTGAAAATGAAAATGAAAAATCTTTATTTGACCGCCACATAAAAGCCAACTTTGCTTACAATATATCTATTATAACAGGTTTAAACAAGACGAGACATAGATTTAATAAAAATAACGCTAATAACTAACATTATGAATGTTTCTTTACAAAAGGTGGGTAGTTAGCAAAAATTGGATTTCCCAGTTCATGTCGACTCCACACTAGGTATACCTGTGTTGTGGACGACGCTCACAATTTGAGTGCTAAGTACGAAGCGGGCGCATAAGCGATAGCGATTCATAAAAATATATGTTTACTCTTGCCAAAAAGTACGCAACCTCCTTGCTACTTCAAACTTATTCTTCTATCAATAGATAGTGTTTTGTAAAAAAAAATTCCTGTGTAAAAATATATTTGCGCAAGCAGCACGCTTTGTCATTAAATGTTTCTATTATAAAAGTCGTCGTATTTTAGTGCGAGGATTTGCAGAAAAGATAAATCTCTACAGTATAAAATTTAGATTTGGGATATACATAATTGTCAAATTTTAAAAACACAAGGTTTTTTAAAAATCATAATTGTTTTTTTAGTTAAAATGCCTTAACCTCGTGCGGCCCAATGTCAATTAAGATGTACAAAATCAATTGTTGTGTTCAAGCTCGGGCCGCAAGAGGTTAAAGCGGTTTTAAGACACATACCTAATTTATACGAATACGTATAAATAATACTGTTTTTTCACACTGTCAAATAGCCTATTACGTAAGTACTCCACTTTATGGAGTTGTCTGATTTAGCCCCGTTGTTCCCGGTATGTCACACCACCTTATGTTACACTGTTACATTCTGGGACTTTCTTTCCTAGTAGGTATGTCATACTCGTACTCCGAACTGTCATACATAGATATTTTGACTCTTTTGAGTGGTCTAAATGCATAACCCGATAGAGTGGAAAGTTACGTAATACAAGGGTTAGGCGTTTCGATATATTAAAAAAGAAAATTGAATTAAAAAAATACCTACAACATGAGTACATTGATCAGGCAGGACTAACTAATGCGGAACTAACTTAGTTTGAGACAATGTCAATAAAATGTCAATGGGATGTAAAATTATAATTTGTTCACATTCTTACCTTACTACATTCGGGTGGTGATGACTTGGCTGTGAAATCAGCAGGCGCTGCTCCTGTGGATCAACAACAATATTATAAAGTAACTAGCTGACAGGCAAACGTTGTTTCCCCATATAATTTGTAGGGGTTATAATAATAAAATCGCTCGTAGCCCCAGCTGCCTGAGTGATCTTAAACGATCACGAACGTTAAGCAACCTAGGGCGCGTTCAGTGCATGGATGGGTGACCTTTCTATGACTGACGCTAGTGGCATTTTTCCGAGCGGTTCCGTGTTTCGCAAGGCACGTTAAGCAGTTAGTGCCGTCGATAGATGGCAGTCATTAAGCCGAGTCAGAGGCCTTAGGGCGGCTTGAGAACTTCTGAAAGTAAGACCAGCCACTAGTCTTACAAGCCTCCACTAATCCGGTCTTGGCCCCCGTGGTGGAGCATGGCCTATACCTTCCTCAGCGAAGAGGCCCGTGCCCCTCGGTGGGGACATAATGGGTTGATGATGACGATAATAATAATGTTTTTTTTGGGTATCAAAGTTCAAAGGGAAAAAAAGGAATACTAAGAGGATAGCTTTGTTGTTGGTCAGTCAGTCCGTCTGTCTGTCAGGATATCTCGGGAACGCGTGGAGGTATCGAGTTAAAATTATAACCATATGAAGGGTACAGGGGAAAAAGGATCAAAGTCAGTATTTTTCCAAAACTTTGTTAACGATGCCACTTGGTAGTGAATTGAGAAAACTATCGAATGGTAAAACAAAAAAACGTTAAAAGAAATCACAGTCAACATGAGACTCAAAAGAACTTACTATGGTTGCAGGAAAATAGATCATAGTCAATGTGACTATGATCTTTTTAGAGAGTTTTTGATTACCTACTCAATAAAGTTCTAACAGGTATTAATTACTGATATGTGTGTCTAATTTGTAGATATTTTTAGAAAAAAAATATATAAATTAACCACATGAAAAAGTTCATAGTCAAGTGACTCTAAACTTTCTTCTCAGTATTTTAATAGAACATTTACGTTTTTTTTTAACTTTGGTGGCAAAAAACATGTATTATATTTATTTTATTAAGTAAAGCATTGGGATAACTGTCTTTTCTAGAAGTTAGTACTTTAGTGTTGTAAAAAACATAGATTTTAAGAAAAAAAAACGTTTTTCGTGGTTATCTCCAAATACGTTATTTTTGACTGTGATCCTTCTTTCCCTGTACCCTTCATATGTGAGTGGTTGACAAAAAAGGGACCTCAAGGGAAAATAATTGCTTTCGAGAAAATCGCGTTTGAAGTTTCGTGTAGACAGGTTTCGACTCGGCTCGGCTCACAAAAAAATAACTACGGCACCTAAAAATATTCTGGTTAGACCAAACCAAAGCTAAAATACCACAGATTAAAAAAATCAAATAAAAAAAAATGGTTTCCAATCCCTCCAGGTCCTTTTTTGGTCAACCACTCACATATGCTCAAGTCTACGGTCCTTTGAAGATGTGAAAAAGTCAAACTCTTAAGTTAACGTAAAAATACCGCATTTATGCCGCACAAAACGTATATTTCGACACTCAAGGAATCAACAAATATATAGGGTGATTCAGCAAATAATATTGTCATAAAAAACAAATACATGGTAAAATTGGAAAACTATTGTAAATAAATAATTAAAAAACTATCTTTGAAGTTCGGACAATGCTCGAAAAAACAGCGATACTCGATTCTTAATTAAAATAGGTAGTGACTTGGCTTTCCGCACCTCTAACGGTATCTATCCCATATATTTATTAGAGACAAAATCCAAATCCTTACAAAGAATAAGTCAATAATATTAATACCTTACATCTGCGAAAATTGCCAAATGTTTTCCTGAAAACCACCCTCTTTCAACAAGACTGTCTTCAACTCAATACCTACCTACCTAATATTCTCCTTACGAACATAAATAAGCCTTTAGAAACACATTTACGGCATTACCGACCTTAACTAGAAGGCAAAGTGGCGGAAATTCCATGAAACAACACACCCTTAACTTGATTCACAAAAGAAATTTTGCCTACAAACCAATCTGACTTTTACAGCGTTGTGATAACGTCTAGATCTGTCTATACTCCATTCCAAGACGTTTTCCTGCACCCATCAAATTCTTCAGGCGAAAAAGACTTCTATTATTATTGTCATAGCGCTGAAACTCGCTCAACTCTCATTTTAAGACGTTGTGGCGTTACCATGGCAACCAAGTCGGCCATCTTGTCTTCCTAACAAAGTTAAGTTCAACGTCTTGACAACTTATGTGTTAACGTATATGAATCCGCGTTTCTCGAGTATCTTTTGTTATGATTATAGACGGTTTATTCACGGATTTTAGCGAGCGGTTGTGGTGCCAAAGCGCCCGTTCTGAAATTGAGTTTGGAAGCCATCTTTGAGGTTACGTCTTCTTAGGAGTTAATTGAAGAGCTATAATGCTGCTAACGAAAATTGTTCTTTAGGTTGTTGGGGGTTTGTTATGAGTAAAGGAGTTTTGCATTGGTAACTATGACGCCAACAGCCAAATGTTTGTCCTTTCGGAGTTAAAATATTAGTTTTTTTTTCAATACAATATAACTCCGAAATGACAAACATTTGGCTGTTGGCGTCATAGTAACTTATGTTCAGCTCACTGAGACCTATTTGATGATGTATTGCAAGTTGACAGCCATTCGTTTTTTTTTTCTTCTGAAAACGGCTCATTTGTGTTAAATATATTTTTGGTCTTGGACTTTTACATCGCATAATTTTTGAGCTAAAGTCCGTTCTTTCATTCGACGCAAAAAAAAATGACACGGTGTTACCGATATGGGTTTAGTCGGTAGATTTTTTTTTTACCGTGAATAGAAGACTCGTGTGACCAAATTCCTTATCACATCAAAGTCATTAAAATTTAATTCCTCATTAGAGCACAGTCTAAAAAAAAAACACCTACGTAGCACAAACAATTTTTACTTGGAAGTAAAATGGGGTTCTTTGCTTTTTGCGTACTAGCAACATTCAGACATTGACAGCATTTGGCGCTTTGGATTGTATTGAAATGTCAACGTGACAGCTTTATTTTTTTGCATTGAATTAAAAAACAGACTTTAGCAAGCCTACAAAGCCTAGTAAAAAATACAAACAAAATCCCTTTTTACTCTACGAACGTCAAAGTTGTTAGTTTTACAATTAATAGATCACGTGCGAAGAAGCTAACAAAGAAACTCCACATTTATTCTTTTCAAAACAGTCTCAGTTGATTAACCAACTTTCAAACTTAAAAATATTACTCATAAAATATTACTAGACGTATTGATATTACTTAATTGAAATAAAAAATCTCCACTGATTACATTTAACAGTAATCTACTGTTTAATACCAAACATCCCTGTCTTCTAAATAATCGTTTATTTTATAATAAGTTTTTTTGCACAGAGTGTGCTCTAACATATATAAATGACCTACCTAATAATAATAAAATTAGTTTTTTATTTGATAACACACAGTGTCAGATTACAATTTAACCTCCTGAGAACCGACCTTGAAAATAACAATGGTTTTTGTATTTCTCTTACTACATTAGTTCTCACGAGGATAAATGACTAGGTAGCCTTCCTGTCAATATTTTCTCACCATTTAAATGGATATGAATGGATAAATAGTTTTGAAAATTTTAATCTTCCGTGGAATTCCACAAATATAAAAAACAAAAAATCTGCCACATCGGTGCAACGATTCTCGAGTTTTAGTGAAAATAACAGCAATCCATTTTCATATATCATCGGTTGGAATCACTACCGGAACATTTCCAAAAATACGATATTAGTTAAGTATTCAGAATGGTGGAAATTTTGAAGATATTTCCGAATCACTAACTGTAGGTACAAATCAAATTATTTTTTTATCCGTCACAAACAGACTAATTCCAGTAGAAAAACAATTAAATGGTTTTACTGTAACATAAGACAATTAATTTTATTTTATTTTAAAAGACAAATACTACAGTAAAATTTATTTTAAACGATTCATGAAATCTTTGAACGACAATTACTCAAAACAGAATATTTTGAAATGTACTATTACCGACGATATTAGAATAATACAATAAAGTACTCATATCGTTTTGATGAAGAAATTTCATAAATTTGGAACTTCAAATCGAACTATTAAATATCATAGAAATCCAAATTGTTTACGAGACAGCAAATTAAACTCTGCTTAAGTGAACGTGAGAGTTAACCGACAGTTAATTGAATTAGTTAGCTTGCTACGTCGTACGTACAAGGTTTCTTAGTTGAACTATTGGAAAGTTACTTGGAACAAGTTCCTACGAGTTAGACGGGAAATAATTTACAATGTGTGTAATTAATGAAGATTGTTTCTTACTTAGATCCTCTCTATATCTTCAAAGAGGTTGGTAATATTTGCTTGGAATTTGTAAGCAGACTTTAAAATAAGGACGTATTAAAAGTTAAAAAAATCCAAGGAGGTTAAAGATGTGAAAGAACTGGCAGTGCAGACAGTTTCAATATAAAAAAAGTAAAAAACTAATGTTAATGGCTGTAGCAGCCAGGATGATCATAAGTAATGCATGGAGGTTTAAATTACATTAAAAAAAATAGAATTTAAAAAAAATATGACACTACTATGGGTTCAAATACGTTGGCCTTGCCGTAAATATGTTTTGCCGTTTAGAACAGTTTATAACGCAATTTTGCACGCATATTAGCACCATCTAGGACGGCAGACACAGAGAAAAATCAAGAAACATTATTTTATTCATCGTTCAATCAACCTTCATTCTTCATATTGCAATTTTACCAACACTAACCCCCGGTTCTCGAACGCTAATAGTCTGTTACTCTACTGTTAACAGCTGTCAGTTATTTTTTTTTGTATGTACTTTTGCCAACTGCCAGCGGTTAGCAATAAATCACATTTGCTCAAACATGCTTGGAAATTTGAGCATTATTTTCACAACCTTCTTCGAGATAAATCGAAATTGCTGTACTGGCCAATTAAACGCGAGCAGCGGCCGGAAAAAGTTGTATGAAAATTCATAACTGTCGTGTTTTGCTGCACATTACATACTAAACTCATATCTGTCTTATTGTCTTATTTAAAAATTGGAACGATCTTTTACTCCGAACCATGACAACCAAGGAGGTAACTTATCAGAGGTTCTAGATAAATTTCGAACTGGCTTGCGATAGAAAGCTCTAACGCGGCAAAAAATATTGTTGTTCGTTCGTGGTTCGTCTGATTTAGAAAGTTTATTGAATTTAACAGAATGAGTTCATAGTTTTAATTTCCGCGCATTATTTGAGAAAAATCATATATAAGCCTTGGCTACAACTAGACATTGATGGACTCACGTATGTGTGCCTCGGGTTTGCTTCGGCCCACATTTCCACGTTTGTCCCTCAATGCCTCTTTTGCTGGCCGCTGCAGTATGTAATATTGCCGTTTAGAACAGTTTATAACGCAATTTCACACGCATATTAGCTCTGTCTAAGACTGCAGATGCAGGCAAAGAGAAAAAACAAGAGACATTATTTTATTCACCGTTCAATCAACCTTCATCAACATTTTTATGCAATGGGTTTTAAAAACAAATAATGATGTTTCCCTACCTCTTTGCTGCTGCTGTTTGCGTATCTGTTTCTTATGCTTCATCCGCCGGTTCTGGAACCAGGTCTTGACCTGTGTCTCGGACAAGTTCAGGGCTCCGGCCAGCTCAACGCGCTCTGGTGTCGAGAGGTACCGTTGGGACTCGAAGCGTTTCTCGAGGCCTGAGGGAAAAACCAGTCTAAGGGCCGTTTCTGAATAGGGTAGTTTCCAGGGTCAAAATAATTAAATTCTATTTAGTCCGTATTTTAGATTATAAAAAAATATTGGACACGTATTTTTTCTTTTTTCGATTAAACAAAAAACAACAAAGATATAGCCTATTAAAGTTAAGTGTGACGTCACTCAGTGCTAAAAAATGCAACACGTCGTGACGTCACACGTAACTTTAATGGGCTATATCTTTGTCATTTTTGGTCTAATTTACAAATAAAAAAATACGTGTCCCTTATTTTTGAATAATCTAAAAGACGGACTAATTACATATTTTAGGGCAACTAGCCTATTGATAATTTACCCTAAGTAAATACTTAAGTAACGTAATGTCACGTTCTTTCCTGAAGAAATTTGACGAGACAGCACTAGAGTTAAGTAGCTACTTAGCGAGATTCTCAATTCAGAAATCGGCCGCTAGACAATGGTTCCTGGCCTTTGAGATCTTGTGAGCAATAAAATAGACGGTAAAATCTCGGTGGTTTGCAAGCCGTTTGATTGATAATTAAATTCTACCTCGGTATTATTCACGAACTTGAGCGGGTACACACTAGGCGTTTTGAAGCGCGCGCTTTTGTAACGCGCGTTCTAAGAACTATGAGGTCTGATTGAAGTGTACACATGCAAACGCGCAGTAAGCGCGCTGTAAGCGCGCTCAGACCTCAATCAGACCTCATAGTTCTTACAACGCGCGTTACAAAAGCGCGCGCTTCAAAACGCCTAGTGTGTACCCGCTGTAAGAGGAGACTTCAATTGAGAAACTGGCAACGGAATTCGTAAAATACTAAGGGCCAGTTTCCGAATTGAGAATTTTGCTAAGTAACTACTTAATTGTAGTGGTGTCTCAAATTTGTCAGAAAAGATCGTGACAGAACGCTACCTACTTAGTATTTGCTTACTGAAATCCTCAATTCATAAACCGGCCCTAAATACAATATTGTTATAAAAATTATTCTATCATTTTAAATTTTTTTTTTCCTTAAAAACTGACCAACGATTGACCCCGATCTCACCTGAGTGCTTAGTGCGAGTTTTTTCATTCACTTTCGATAGCGAGAGCGTTTGCAATTTGTATAGGAGTGACAAAGAGACAACTAGGTGGCGCGCTTTGTCACTCCTATACAAATTGCAAACGCTCTCGCTATCGAAAGTGAATGAAAAAACTCGTACTAAGCACACATATGGTAAGTGAAGATAGAGCCGACAATGTTCCTCGTTGGTTCAGTAAGAGCCTATTCACTCTAGCCTTAAAGCAGGGCTGTTTCACTACGCGTGTCGGTATCGAACGCGTAAGTACATGCGGCGACCACTCCAGACTGGTAAATAGGTAGGAATTCAGGCGCCAGAAGAAGTAAGAGTTACGCGGTAGAAAGAGAGGCGACATGTAGATGAATACAACGTAGCTTTTTTTGCGCCGTGCGATCTGAATTGCACCTAATTGTATCGCTGCTAGAGTCCCTTTTTCTTAATTGATTTTGCGGAGTGAATCTTCTGTACCTGTACTATTACGTATTCTGTGCTGAAAGGCACCCAAATTGTACCTAAATTGTAAATAGTACAAAAGATTTATGTAGCCCATTCGTAGCACGTAGCAGGGCCTACGACTTGTCGTAGTTGCGGCTACGATATTCGTAGCAAGTGTGTAGCACCGTAGCAAAGATATATTACAAATTGAACGGTTTTGGGAAAAAAATCGCCTAGAAAAACAGTCTTCTTGTCCTTGCCTGTAGGATGTAGGCCTGGAAAATCAGTCCTATTTTCTTTGCCTGTGGGTCGTAGGCCTGGAATCAGTCCTTTTTTTCTGGCAAATGACTTGCAGGCAGTTTTGCCACCTTAGCCCTTTTCGGGCTAGATCTACCACTTTTTACTGTCGGTGAACTCGTTTTTTCATTCTTTAGCCCGAAACGAGCAATCTAGCCCTTTTCAAGCGATACGAAAACTTCGCGCCACGATTACCATGTAAGTTATGAAACAATCACTAATTCGGTATTGTATATTCTTTCAAATTGGCTAAGAACGCAGATGTCAATCAGCCATCGGCAGATAATACCTACGATTTTGGAAGAAGATTCCTACGGATATTCTGATTTTTAAAATAGGTAACTCAATTTTAATAAAAAAAGGCGCATTCTGAAGTTACTTTAAGTATGTACTTAATACGTTTCATATAAAAAAACTGTTTACATTTGTATTTATTTTTAGCCCTTTATACCACTTCTTTTGCTATATAAGCTCTTGTTAGCTTGTCCGACTGCCCCTTTTCAAAAACCAAGGTAGCAACACTGCAGGCGTGGAGAAGCAGTACTCTTTTCCTCGCCTGTGAGTTGAAGGCCTGTTTTTCTCACCTGTTAGCTGAGGATCCGAGAAGACAGTCCTTGCTTTGCGTCGCCGGCAGTGCTTGAGTGCCGACAGGGACAGCTCCGAGGGACTAAACAGCGCGTGGTACGGGACTCCTGCGCAGAGAAATTGATAAAAGAGCGTTAGACTAGAGAATTGAAATGCGCTGAACATAACACAAAAACAAAGCATGAACTCCAGGGCGCGTTTTATTAAATTATAACATTTACATACAGGCACATTCATTGCCTCCGGCCCCACAGTAGGATACCCTGTGTCGTGGGAACCAGAAACAGCGACGTCACAAACATGTAAACATCCAAGAAATGGGTTTGTAGTTTATCGTGACAAATTATTGGAGGTAAGTCGAACAGAGTCGTTTTGTTGATCTGTGGGTTAATCGGCTTTGTATATAGCCAGAAATCAGAAAGAAGATAAGATATTTATAGATAGACCGGGAGGATAGTGACACAAATTACACAAAATGAGGTTTCTTGTTGCACATGAGATGTCTTATAAAGTTTAGAATATGGTATATTCATCATCAACCCATTACGTCCCCACCGAGGGGCACGGGTCTCTTCCCTGAGGAAGGTACAGGCCATACTCCACCACGGGGGCCAAGTCCGGATTGGTGGAGGCTTGTAAGACTAGTGGCTGGACTTACTGTCAGAAGTTTTCAAGCCGCCCTAAGGCCTCTGACTTGGCTTAACGACTGCCATCTATCGACGGCAGCCTGCACAGCCTTGCGAAGCACGGAACCGCTCGGGAAAATGCCACTAGCGTTAGTCATAGACGGTGACCCATCCATGGACTGAACGCACCGTATGTTGCTTAACCTTAGTGATCGTTTAAGATCAGTCAGGTAGCCCAGGCTACGAGCGATTCAATTCATTCAGAAATGTATTTCAACGTAAACAATTCCCTCCTTTCCCGTGGTACACCTGCGTAGTCCACCCGGGTGGACCACGGGGTTATTTTTTTGCCCGTAATTTACAATAACAAATCGTTTCTGACACAACGATAAAGTACTGAATGAATGAAATGCCTAATATGACATTTAAAGAAAACAACAGCGCTTATAATGCTCGAACTTTTTATAAATCGAGAAAATTTACACGGACCTCAACCTTAGTGTTAAAAGAGTTTTACTTTTTACAAATACGACTGAATATGTTTACTTCTAGCTACACCAACGCTTTATGAAAATAAAGATACTACTAAGCGTTTATTACATTTTGGAAAGATGCTCATTTATTAAGTTTCTAATTTATTTGACAAACAATCAAAGGCGAAAAATGGAACACTTCATACGTTTTTTTTTCACAATAGTGATGCGACGCGTTTTGCTACAATACTGTAACGAGTAGATCATGCAGCGCAGAAATCAGAAATTTATTTCAACGTAAAGAATTTACATTCTGTTTGTTAAATGTCAAGGTACTTTTAATGTTAACGCAGACTTTTCAAGTGGATTTTCTACAAGAATATAAAACTATCCCTACTACACAGATATTTACCATAACAAATTAGGTTTAAATATGTATTATAAGTAACAAAATTATTTGAAATTCCGTTCGGTAATTTTTAGTTTATCACGCTTGACAGACAAGCCATAAAGAATATCAAAATAAAATGTAAATGTTATGTCAATAATAAATCGATTACCACTCGAACAAAATTAAAATCGATTATCATAATGAATCGATTTAGTAACCTCGTAGGACGTCACTAATTCGAACTGTCAAAAGTTAAAATATTGTTGGACCGAATATGATTGCTTTTCAGAAATTATATGTTGCCAATAACCCAATAAAAAAAAATGATTGCTTTTTTTTCTTATGACGAATTACTAGAATGAGTTAGATTAGCTGATTTCTAATAGACTAATAATCATTAGAAAGCTAATTTATGCGACTAAAATAACGTAACGTACCTAACTATTGGAAAAATAGCAAATCGAACTCTATTTACATCGGCCGGCACTATTCGGAACGGACCGAACGCATGCATGGCTGATAGTGAAGCATGATGATACAAGCGCGTCCTGGGACGCGATTTATTTCGAATTCTTCATATGGCCACACTCTGACTGTCAAACTTAGGTATTTCAGCTGCAAGTAGTACAGCCCAAACAGTTTGATACTCGTCCTAGATTAAACAAGAAAAAAACTTTTGTTTCTATTCAACATACTTTTACCTATGTTTTAGTATGTACATAAATTATTTCTTGTTGTAAGGTCTGGGGGATGACGAAAATGTTAAACGTCAGATCGAAGACTTAGTCAAAGAACTCAAAGATGTTGAGAAATGTTTGAGATATGAATCAGATTTGATTATGGTTCAGCATTAATAAATGTTTATAAGTTTATGTGGTACATCTTTATTATCCCTGTTTTTGGTGGAGTGGAAATGTTGGTTTTGATGTAGTTAATGTTTTCGTTTTGCTTATATTTATTTATGTTTGGACAAAATTCATTGGAGACTCCAAACTAATGAAACAAATAATAAAGTTAAGCAAAAGTATCAAGATGGTTTATGGCATATAGATGCAGGGTTATCAACTAAAAGATTTTTCAATTTCCCGCCAAAGGCTTGTGCCACGACTCACTTGTCGCACTCTAGTTGATGACGGTTCGAGTGTAGCGAAACGCAGCATAAGTTTACATGTTTATTCTTGAGTAATCGGGTAGAGAGTGCCTTCCGTATGTAACAACTTATTTTAAATGCGACTTATTGCTAACTTAACAATATTCGTCGCTGTGACGCGGTACCTGAAGTCTAATTTTTAATTCCGAAGAATTCTGACATTTCATGACTGTTGCTACTGAAAAAGTTCTTCACCAAAAAAAGGGACAAATTTGACCCATTTGAGGGCAATAAAAAATAAAATGCTACGTATTTTTTATGTTTTACCTACAAAAAGGTGAATCTAAATATTTACTCACTCAAGTCACCTAATACAAAATTAACAAGTATTTCAATATCACCAACAATGTATCGAATTAACTTTAATTACTTTATTTTATTCTTTAGCTGGCATCACTGCCTACTAATTCAAGGTTTCGTAAACATTTTTAGAAAAGTGAAGTATGCCGCTGCTAGTTCTCTTAATAATTCATATCAGTGATGATGATGATGATGAAGTATTATTAGTGATATTAGTATTAATGATGAGTAGATATTTTAATAAAAATATATTTTCATTACTTGTACTTTTTTACTGTTTGTGTGATGATGAAAAGCGACACAATTGTCACTCGCCTTAAATTATCTTTTAATTTAGTGCTCCACACTTTATAAAATGGATACATTCACTAACAAATTAAATGTGTAGACTCAGATGTTCACACTCGTATTGAAATTGAAAAATGTGCCCGGCCAAAAAAGGTTTCTAATCTATGACATGTCAAAAAATGATAAGTGTCAGAATTTTACGGAATAAAAATCAGACTTAACGTTATGGACGAAGGGTCACTAGATCATATTTTCTTCAACTGTTCTAAGCTGACTTCTTCTCTTTACGATTTTCTTCCACCAGACGTTCCTCTCCCTACAAATTTCCGATCGGTGTTGTAATGAAACTCACGTATGCAGGACAAAGACTGAGCTTTATTTTCATAATACCCACCTTAATCTATATTCGTGCCTACCCAACAATACACTACATCTTCCCCTTTGAAATAAAGAATTAAAACTAAGTTTTTAAATTTATATTATTTACCCATCACCATACCTACCCATAAACATGGCCGTACAGTAGGCCGTAAATATGTATGTAGTAAGTATTTTTATAACATAACATGATATATATTAACTTATTTAAAATAACCGCTGTGCATAAATGTCAACGACGAAAGTTATATAAAACAGAAAAGAAGCTCTTACTTATTTTTTCCTTACATAAAAATAATATGAAACATAAACTTATTATGTATCTTATAATGTTACATATTCAGTTCAGTGGTTTTTTTAATTCGCTCACGAGCCCTACATTTGGCCTGCCTTATTTTCGGTGCAGTATGGTCTTGCCCGCGACTATCTGTATAGGAGCCCGATGCGCCAGGGGCGGCGTCGGGAAACGCTCGCTCTGGCGAGCCCTCCGATTCCGAGCTGGAGCTGCGAGCGTCTTTGAAAGTATCAGCCGGGCTGTCTCCATCGTCTGTACCTTCCTCATCACACGACTGCTTCCGCACTAAGGAAGTAGAGGGTGACGCTGTATTAGGCGCTAATACATTTTTGGGTTTGTCTTCCAATTGCACTTCCTCGATCTTTATTAGATGGCGTCTATTTCGTCTGAAAGTCTTACCAACTTTATCCTGGAGAACATATGAGCGTGGTTGACTAGCTTTGCGCTGTACCTGCATGCTGCGCCTTTTCGCTCCGTCCGCAACCATTACCTCGTCTCCTGGATGCAACTCTGGCAACGGACGCGAGCGCATATTATAGTTTAACCTACTGCGCTCACGGTTCTCTAGTATTTTGTTGTAATCTCCACTATTATTACGCTCAGGGCGTAATTTATTTGTATGAATGGGCAATCTAGTTTGTAACCTGCGACCCATAAGTAATTGTGATGGCGCGCCTATTCCTTCCCGTGGGGTGGCTCTCAAATTAAGAAGTCCTAGGAAGACGTTGGAATTAGAATTTCCATTTTTCTTAATTATGTTTTTTTACCGTTTTAACAGCTCTCTCGCTGAGGCCGTTAGATTGGGGATAGTTTGGCGAACTAGTAATATGTTTAAATCCCCACTCGTTACAAAACTTCGTGAACTCGTTGGAAGCGTATGCTGGCCCGTTGTCCGTTATGAGCTCGTTCGGTATACCATGTCGCGCAAACTGCTCCATCAATGCAGTGACCACTGCTTTTGTGCCAATATTTAACAATTGGTTTACTTCGATATAATTCGAAAAGTAGTCCACGAGTATGAGATAATACTTGTTGCCGTATTGACAAATATCGGAACCTACCTTAG
Source organism: Yponomeuta plumbellus (assembly GCA_947310845.1). Lineage (NCBI taxonomy): Eukaryota > Metazoa > Arthropoda > Insecta > Lepidoptera > Yponomeutidae > Yponomeuta > Yponomeuta plumbellus. The sequence goes on along the minus strand of OX371221.1, from coordinate 7,112,770 downwards.
TCCAAGGCAGGTCGGGCACCTGGTGCGGTAACATCGGCTCGCGCGGTGGGCGCGCGGCGTGCTCGGCGCACGCGCGGCAGGCGCGCACCGCGCGCTCCACGTCGCGTGACATGCCGCACCAAAACATAACGTCGCACGCGCGCCGCTTGCAGCGCTCGATGCCCTGATGCCCCTCATGCACTCGCTGTATCATCTCACCTCGTAAGCCCATGGGAATGTATACAAGATTATCCTTGAGAATTACTCCATCCGCGTACTCTAATGTCTCCCTGTGCGACCAGTGTTGGTGGACCCGCGCATCCATGTCGCACTTATTATCAGGCCATCCATTTTTAATATACTTTATCAATAGTTTACATTCTTCGTCTTGTCGCACTTTCTCTGCAATGTCTTTTAGCCTATCGCCACTGAACCTTAAATTTTCTATCAAAAAACATGTCTGCTCTTCCAGCTCCACGGAAACCTTCTCATGCATGAACTGTGGTAAAGGTGCTCTTGATAAGGCATCAGCCACGAACATATACCTACCAGGTTTGTATATTGCGTCGAAACTGTACGCTTGGACTCGAAGCATCATTCTCTGCAAGCGAGCCGGAACTGCATCAAGTGACTTTTTAAAAAGCGCTTCAAGCGGCTTATGATCTGTTTCGATTGTGACGTCGTCCCTTCCAAATACGTATTGGTGAAAGCGCTCGAGCGCGAACACGATTGCGAGCATTTCTTTTTCTATCTGAGCATACCTACGCTGTGTGTCTGTGAGTGTAAGCGAGGCAAACTCAACGGGGCGGCCGGCCTGCAGCAGGCACGCGCCCAGCGCGTGCGCGCTCGCATCCACCGTGAGGAGTACGGGTTCGGTGCTCGAGTACAGCGCTAACACGGGCGCGCTGCACAGTGCAGCCTTCAGCTGACTCACTACAGCGTCATGCGTCGAATCCCAACACCATTCTACGTTTTTCTTTAACAAACATCGTAAGGGCGCCGCTGTTTCCGCATAGTGTGGAATAAATTTTGAAAGGTAATTAACCATACCAAGAAACCTCTCCAGCGACGACCTGTCGTTAGGAATTGGCATTTCCTCTATTGCCCTCAACTTTGTCTTATCAATTTGCATACCTTTTTTACTGAAAGTATGACCTAAATAAGTTACTTCCTCGACCCGAAACTGGCACTTTTCATTGTTGAATTTGATACCTATTTCTCGAGCTCTGTCTAACAAAATTCTCAGACGCGCATCGTGCTCTTCTATAGTTTGACCCCATATTATAATGTCGTCGACAAATGAGTCAACACCCTCTATGTCCTCTAGAAGTTGACGAACCTTAGCGTGAAACAACTCAGAAGCAGAGTTTATTCCGTAGGGTAATCTAAGAAATTGATACCTACCAAATGGTGTTCCAAAAGTGCAGAGGTCTGCACTCTCGTCATCAATTTCAACCATCCAAAACCCCGCTTTAGCATCTAGCTTACTGAAATAGCAAGCACCCTGTAACTTAGTAGCGATCTCTGTCAACGTTGGGAGGGGGTAGTGCGCGCGTCTGATCGCGCGGTTCAAAGGTCGCGGGTCAAGACACACACGTATGTCACCGTTTTTTTTAGCTGCCAGCACTATTGCGTTCACCCACGGTGTCGGGTGCGATACCTTTCTAATCACTCCTAATTCAACCATTTGATTCAATGTCGCTTTCAATTTATCTCTAATTCCAATAGGTATTTTTCTCACTGGGCATACAGTGGGGCTCGCGTTCGAATCAAGTACAATTTTGTGTTTCCCCGGTAATTTACCTAGACCATGGAACAAATCAGCGTAATTATCTTGTGCCAGTGATAAAATCCGTTTTATTACACCTAACTGTTCGCAGGCAAATTTACCTAAAATGCTTTGACACTCATCTTTTGTAATAACAAATGGAAGTGCATATACCTTACTTTTGTAAGTTAAATTAATAGTGCATTTTCCTACAATAGGAATATAACTTCCACAAAAAGATTTCGCCTTAATAGTGCACATTTCTACATATTCGTCTTTGCACCCTAAGCCTTTATAGTTAGCCATAGAGATAACATTTAAGTCTGAACCAGTATCGAGTTTAAAGATTATTTTTCTTCCATTACACGCTAAATACAATGATTCATACCACTTACTATGTTCATATTGTCCACTGTGCGATTGTTCCGCTATCGTTGACACGTAGAACAGGTTATCGCCATCCTCCTCGCGTAAATCATAGACCTTGTGATTTCTTACGGGGCACATTTTTGCGTAATAACCGCGCTTATCACATACGTAACACTGTACATACTTTGCTGCACATAGCGACCAACCGTCGCACTGCGAATGCCCGCATGCCGCGCAACACTTGGCCGACGCACCACCGCTGTCTCTCGGGCCGGACAGCCCGCGGGCGCCGCTGCCGCCGCCGCCGCCGCCGCGGCCTCCGCCACCGCCGGCCCGGGCGCGGCCGCGCGCGCGCCTCCAGCCGCCGCGACCTCGCACCACCGACGTCCCTGCACCGTACACTGCATCTATGTTCGCTGATGTTGACTCGGCGCCGCCACCGGTTTTTACAACTTCGATCTGACGGTTTTCCTCATTCGACATCTCGTTAGCTTGACATATTTTCATCACCTTGTCTAGCGTCAGGTCCTCCGATCTAAGTAATCGATCCCGCACTCTTGCGTCAATCACACCGTACACAATGCGATCCCGAATGAGACTCTCTTCTAGGTGTTCGAACTCACAACAATGGCTAAGAATTCTGAGAGCCGTCACATAGTCGTCAATAGACTCATTCACTTCTTGATTTCGCGTAAAGAACTTAAAACGGGCTATAGTGGTATTTTGCTTGGTACCAAAATGATTATCAAACTTTTTTACCACAGTCTCGAGACTTTCTGAGCTTTCGTCTTTCTGAAACTTGAAGGTTGAGTAAATGTCGTATCCTTCTGCACCAATCAAGTTTACCAGAAGACTGGCTTGTATATCAGAACCTTCCTTGTGTACACCGGATGCCTTTAAAAACACTGTAAACTGTTTGTACCAACGCCGCCATGACTCAGCGCGCGTGGCTGGACTGCCTTCGAGACACAATTCAGCTGGTGGTTGCGCGTGCTCCATGCTTACAAATAATGATCACCACTCAATAAGTAAATGTAATACAATTTGTAATTATTTCAATGAATATTTGTATGCTTTCACATTTGTATGTTTGTTTTTAAACACCGCTGCCACCATGTAATGAAACTCACGTATGCAGGACAAAGACTGAGCTTTATTTTCATAATACCCACCTTAATCTATATTCGTGCCTACCCAACAATATACTACAGGTGTTACCCCTTGTATTTACCCCCTTTATTAAAGTTTTAGCTGATTTTATTAAAAGTAACAACATAAAATTATAATTTTAGAATATTTTATCAACTATTTTGTTTTATTTATTTACAATTTTATTAAAAGTTTCTCAACTATCGCGTTTTTAGTTTTAGATTGTAGGGAAAAAAAAAATGTTGCCATCCCCACAATAAACCTGACATTGGCAGAATCCTTAGGGGTGCCATTCTAAAGAATTGAATTGAATAGACTTAACGTTAATAATTTACATTGCCACGTACCACATCTCAATAGTCTACTTACTTTTTGGAGGGGATTTCCCCAATGTTGTTTGGTTGGTTTATGTTCTGGACTTTTGGTTGAGTCTAGACTCTAGACTCAACCAAAATCTCGAATTCAACCTCTAGACTCTAGAGGTTGAATTCGAGATTCAAATGCAGAGGCTAGAGCTTACTTGGTGTCCGTATAGTTGGCTTTCACACGGTCGATTTCAGTAATTTCGAATATGCCACAGAACTGTGTATCAATAGTGCCTAATAGTGCTACAAGGCACAATTAGCTAGGAAAAATATTTCAACAGAGGCAGCCAACTAGACGTCTACTTAGCAGACACATCACGAACGGCTGTATATAGAGTTATGATTTGTATGCCAGATAATTGTGCGCTAATAGTGCTCCCTACATGCCAAGTTTCAAGAATAGTGCTTCAATACAAGCTGAGAAAACATACCCTATTGTTGAGGCAGCCAACTACACGCTTTTTCTTACCATGATTTCTTCGTAACGGCGTAGAGTTTTAAAACAAAACCAATACCAAAAAACTGTGCGTCAATAGTGCCTCTTAATGAAACACAAATGCCCCCGAATCACCTATGCGTTTAGCCAAGAAATTAATGTGAACTTTTACATACATTGAGGTTTTGGTACATGTAAGAACAAAAGTGAAAAAATAATATCAATCAGCAAATATGGCACGGACTAAAGTATCCGGAGTCGGTATATTAATTTAACTACTAAAGTAAACTACTATTAAACCATTCCGAATACTAGTTACCGAATCACCATGAATACTTTGTACTTTTTCTTTTTTTTTATCTTTCCCACTTCCAAAAATATGGAATTAATCACTATTATTAATCTATTGGTGAAATTAATAATGTACAATTTTTATAATTTAAGATAGTAAGACGCTGTGGGTAGACTCTTCTCTCAGAAAGCGGTGAGATAATTAGAGAAATGACGAACGAAGCCTTCGACATTAACTAGTACAATTTTTTTTCCATGAACATGAATTTAGTTAGCGCTAACCAGGGATCAGTTTTTTTTCGGTCATGTGACAACATGGCTAACTGATTTGACTCTTCCAGCGCAACACATCGGCAAGGGTTTTCGTCCTGCGTCGATTTATTATGAGTAAGTATGTACTGTGTGCAGTAATATACATCAAAATTATCTTTCCAAACAATATTAAAAATATATATATATATATTATATCTCCGAAACTATACGATATAAAAAAATCTTCATCTTCAAATCAAAAATCTCTGTTTTAATTTTTTTAGGTAATCTGCCTTAGCATAACATATTCTGTGAAAATTTCGACTGGTTACTGCTAAGACACAGCCCTTAGAAGGTTGAACAGGGAAGGACAGATAGTGAACGCAAAGTAGGTAAAAGAGTCTCGTTTGACACCCTGGGTGCGACACCTTAAAACAGGAACATCCCACTAAAGCGGGGCATACATACATACAACATACATACGGTACTTACAACATTTGAAAATTAATCCTCTTTTTGCAAACAATGCCCAAGACGCACAGTGTACTAAACCAACTAGCAAAGCAAAAAAAGCAGGCCACCATTTGCTTTATAGTGCTTTTTGCACGAGCCACTTTCGTAGGGTTCGGCTCATTTTGAAACACCCAAACTGTTGATTGTTGTTTAGTTTCGGGATCGTACGCGTAGATCCAGGATTCGTAACCTGTGTAGATATTATAAACAGATTTTGAGTCGCTTCCGTTGAATTTTTTTAAGGTTTTCTTGCACCATTCGACGCGAGCATCTTTTTGATCCTGAGTTAAGTTGTGCGGGATCCAACGCGAACAAATTTATTTTACAGACAAATGTTCATGTAATATCCTATGAATGCTCATCATACATATGCCCAGAATAGCCTCTATCTCGCGATACGTAACATGGCGGTCTTGCATTATTAGTTTTCGCACAGCTTCAATATTTTGTGGCATAACCACCGATTTCGGGCGAGCTTCTTTAACTTCGTCCGTGAGCTTACTGTGCCCGCGATTAAATTCACTAAACCAGTGATACACAGTCGTTTTTGATGGAGCTTCACCACCAAAAGTCGAAGTTAATTGATCTACGCACTGTTGTTGCGTTAAACCACGTCGAAAATCGTAATAAATCGGTCAAAAATATCGGTGATTTTTTAATTTCAGTGAATTCGGTGACCTGAATAGATCAACGAAATTAAAAAAAAAAAAAACACCGAAATGAAGAAAACTTTCATTTCGGTGATTTTTTTAAATTTCGGTGACTTTAAATAATTACGGTGATAATTTGTTTCATTTCAGTGAATACTTCTTTCATTTCGGTAATTTTTCACAGTTTCTTTATACAGCGTGAATAACATAATCAAAAATCGTAGCGAAATTCTCGATCTTGTTTATATTAAAAGTTATAATGTTAAGTCACCGCTGCATTTATACGAAAATTAAAATAGCTCCCCATCTACCTATCTATCTGGATGGGTTTTTTATCAACTTCCTCTTTTCATACTGAATTATCTGAAAACTATGGAAGTTATTTGAAAAGTTAGTAAAAATAATTAAGTAATTTTACAGTCTATCTTGTTTTCTCACAAACTTTGATTTCTTCAAAATTATCTTCCCTATCCAGTACCTAAACATACCTTACATAAAATAGTCGGCACTGAAGGTTTTTTTTTAGTAATCACTACATAGTATAAAACAAAGTCGCTTTCGCTGTCTGTCCCTATGTATGCTTAAATCAGTAAAACTACGCAACGGATTTTGATGAGAAACCATGATATTTTTATAGGTTTCTAATATACCTAATGTCGTAATGAGCGCTCAGGCATTTTTTTTGGAATCCTAAATTCCACGCTGACGAAGACGCTGACAAAAGCTAGTTATTTGACTAGTTAATGACTTCACCAACATTGTAAAAGTAACTGTTTGTGCCGAAATAAAATATAATAAAAAAATACATGTCGTGTAATCATCATACTGTATACTATTTCGGTGAATTTTCATTTCGGTGAATCCTTCTTTCATTTCGGTGATTGACTGTTTCATTTCGGTGACACCTAACTTTGAAATGTCTGTCATCCATTTGTTTTTCTGTTTTCAATTGTAACCATTACTTATAACGTTACAAAACATTAAAAGTATTAGCAAATTTAAGTAAAAAAACGAAAAAAAAGGTAAACAAAAAAGTTCACCGAAATGAAAAAAAAAAATGGGTATGTTGAAATTCACCCACACAGTCGTTTTTGATGGAGCTTCACCACCAAAAGTCGAAGTTAATTGATATACGCACTGTTGTTGCGTTAAACCACGTCGAAATTGTAATAAATCATAGCACGAATATTTTCACGAGTGAGTTCCATTTTTCAGCGATATGACATTTTAAACCCAACAAAAACAAAACACTAACGTATGTAAGAGAAAAATATTAGCGGCCAGTATTTAAAAAAAGAACGAATTTGACCATGGAGGTCAGACATTGCGTTTAAAATTATTGGAATCCCAGATTCCGCATACATAAGTAGCAGCCTATGTACTAAAGTGTGTGTTTCGTCTGGAGAATCTACATATCAATAGATGTAATTTTCCTTTTATCTTGCACTTTGCTAATACATCCCCAGATTCGGCGGACATACCTCGGCCAAATAGCGGATGTATCAGCAAAGGGCAAGATAAAAAGTACCCGAAACCGACGTGCGTGCGTGTAACGACTAATGCATGTCGATGAAGCGAAAGTGCTGTGTCAGGATCGTGGCAGGTGGCAGTCCCTGGCCTCTGCCTACCCCTCTGGGATACAGGCGTGAGCTTATGTATGCGTATATACGTATGTAATTTGCCTTATTATTTCGAAGGTTGCCCAACCAAATAGTGATATACAAACCTTGCGACAAGAAATAGGGCGCGTCCACAGCTTTGTAGGTGTTGGGCGTATGTAGATACGCCCCTAGTGCACCCATTGCCACTTGCAAATAGGAGCCTTCTCTTCTAGGTGCATGCTGCCTTATGTCTCCGGGCACAGGAAAGTAGGGTTTGGGGTCCACTCTGTCATAATCGAACCCCCGACGGATGGAGTCGACTGGCGTCGGTGACTTGAAGTGCTTGCTTTGGCCTCGGTAGAGTATATCCTCGATCAGGAAAGACGTTTTCGAAGTAGCCTCCCTGCCCGGGTCGGTAGGCGTGTCGCTACGTGTCTCGTGCTCCATTTTTGAAAATTCACCGTTCTAATTTTGAATCCTCGAGCGCGTTTTGTTTTTTCATTGCATTTTCTTCTTTTTTTTTAGCGTTCGAATTTCGAATCGATAAGCGGGATTAGTTTATTCATGTTTCATTACCCTGTTTTGTTTTTTTTTTTAGTTCGAATGTTAAATTGTTTTTTTTTAATATTTAATGCAATTTCTTTCTTTTTTTGCTAAGTCGTTATTCTTTATAGTGAGAACTATAAACTCATTGTGTAACTAAAATATTCACAGTTTCTTATCAACTCATGTAAGTAAGCACAACTACCTAATTCAACTTTGCACAGTTATTCCGATTCAGTAATTCAAAACCTGTGTTCAACTATTCTCCGTTCACAGTCACAAAACTACATTTATTAAATATTTTTGTCATTTAAAATTTTTTTGTCACTTTTCAAAAAACCTTTCCAGTCCACTAAACTCACTAAAACCGCCAAATATTTCCTGTCCGACACGAAAAACCTTCACCAAGCACCACCAAAGTCATAGGAACTCAACCACCAAATCGCGACCGCAACGCGAATCAATAGCGATGTACTCGTAAATAAATAAAATAATTAAGGAGTAAATCGACCATTTAGCGGTACGGCTGATGTCAAACGAGACGATTTCGTCGACGTTCATGGGTAAACTGTAGTGGGGGCGGCCAGGGGTGGGGGCGAGGGGTGGGGCGAACTGGGGTGGGGGCAGGGGCGGGCGGCTCTGCGTTTTTTTACGGATAAGACGTGGTGCCCTTTTTGCTGTAGCATGGGGTATTATTTGAGCGTTCTCTGGAACTGTGGGACGGGACGTGGTTATAATTTATTTTCTTGGTGCAGAGAGGTGTTGGTTTTTTGCTGATTTTCTTTGAGTAATCTGCGGCGTGTTCACCGTTTAGTAGTTGTTGGCGGATATTCATAGACGAAAACTAAGCAAATACTGGTCTCAGAAATGTCAAAATCACTTACTTATAAATGTTTCGTATTCAGAATCGAATCTTAGCCAGTTGAGTATGAAACGGTGCTTAGCTAAGTGTAAGTAGTTAGCATCGGTGACTTTACGTGAACTTAGAACTGTCATTTGGTTTTATTCATTTTCAAGTTACCTTTTTTTCGTATGTACTGTTTTGGTTGGAGTTTGTGATTAGCATTGTGTTTACTGCGGAGTTTTGTGAGAAAATGAATCGCTTTGAAGTGAAATATCACTAAAAAATAAAATACAATATAGATGACATTCTTAAGACGGTCTTCTCTTAGCTAGGCTTCCGATCGACTGAGAATAGGTTGTTATCTATTTTTTATAGCCCTAAGTGAAAAAAATAATTATACGGCGAAACAACGTTTGCAAGGTCAGCTAGTATTCGTATAGATAGATGTTCAAAGCGGCTAGGTATCTGCATAGCGGTGGTAACCTAGTGGGTAGAATAATTGACCCTGAAGTAGAAGAACCAGGTTCGCTCACAGTGCGGGTCTATGACAAATAAAAAAAAAGAATAAAGAATAAAAAAAAGAATATTCTATTCTATGACTTTGTTTTCTATCAAGCTATAGATTAAATAAAAATATAAAAAAAAGAACAGTTCTACTAGTATATTTACTCAAAATTCTGACCGAGCCTTGTTCGCTTGTGATTGGCTATAGTCTTGTCTAACACAGGATATTGGCGAAGTTGTACTGGACAATCAGTGCATTGAGTTCATAAAACAGAATTGAATTGAATTGACTTTGTTTTCTAAACTATGTACATTTGTGAAGTTACAGTAACAATCATCATCAACCCATTATGCCCCCACGGAGGAGAACGGGTCTCTTCCCTGAGGAAGGTATAGGCCATAATCCGCCACGGGGGCCAAGTCCGGATTGGTGGAGGCTTGTAAGACTAGTGGCTGGTCTTACTGTCAGAAGTTTTCAAGGCGCATTAAGGTCTCTGACTTGGCCCAACGACCGCCATCTATCGACGGCAGCCGGCACCAACTGCTTAACGTGCCTTGCGAAGCACGGAACCGCTCGGAAAAATGCCACTAGCGTTAGTCAGAACGGTCACCCATCCATGCACTGAATGCGCCCTAGGATGCTTAACCTTCGTGATCGTTTAAGATCACTCAGGCGGCCGGGGCTACGAGCAATTCGAGCGAACGATGCGAGCAATATACATACTTAGAGCAGTTTTTCTACACAAAATCGTACATCAAGTTATAACAAACCAACACATCGTAGAACCATCAGAAAAGAATACGTCAAGAAGTCTGGGTTTGATTCCGGCAAAGAATCTACTAATTTTGTCTTCTACTCTGATTGTCTATTGTCATTTGTTAGGGGATTGGGATTGGGATTTGGGTTTCTGGATTCGGATTGCTTTTTGGTGTTTGGGATTTAAGCTTTGAGATTTGGGATTCAGGATTTGGGATTTGGGCTTTGCGTTTTGGGATTTGGGATTCAGGATTCGGATTGGGAATAAGGGATTTGGATTTGAGATTTGGGATTTGGGATTAGATTAGATTAGATTAGAACTCTTTATTGTACACACCAGAAAGAGATATATATACATTTGAAACCTTACATCTAAGTCTTATTTAGATCTAAAATCATTTAAATCTTATTTAGGATTTGGGATTTAGGATTCAGGATTCGGGTTGGGATTTGTGATTCAAGATTCGGATTGGAATTTGGGATTCTTTTTTTATGTAGCCTATACTCTCTCATACGGACTTAATCACCAATTTATCGCCAATTTCAAGCGCTGAGCTTTCGCCACGACGTTTTCCTTCACCGTCAGCGAGTGTCGCTATAAGTACCTACAACTTTATTTTTTATGAACTCTATGAATTAATAATATTTCTGTGGTTTTAGGTATTTTTATTGACATTTGTGATTAGATTCTTTTGTATTTGTATAATTTTACTGATTGCAATTTGTAATTTTCATCATCATCATCATCATCAGGCTATATTTTCGCAGATCGTCATCCCACCTGGTTAGAGGGCGTCCTACACTACGTTTGCCGAGTCGCGGTCTCCACTCAAGAACACTGTAATTTTAATAATTTATAATTTAATACTTTGTAGATAGATAGATAGATAGATAGATAACGCTTTATTGCTCAACCAGGATAGTACCATTGCAATAGGTCACCCTGCAATGATAGTTTAGTGCAATGACAGTGTTAAGAAATAAAAAAAAATGTAGGTACAACTTATGAATCAAAGACATACCTACACGCAGGGATGCCAATACATTCATAAAAAATATAAAGTAAACTCCAGTCCTCGTCTGGAATATATTCGCTGATTTCCATCGCAAATTGCCCTAAGAAGCGTGTTATACGATACACGGGGGATGATCTGCATGCAAACCGGTGCGTACGTGGCTCGAGATGTCTTGATACTTTAGGCACTCAAAAACTGAAAACTGCGTATTGGTTAATTTGCGTGACGTTTATTGGTCAATAAGCAAATTTATTAGCACATTATTATAGTACCTAATTAAAAACAGTGAGCAAAGGTAGGGGGTTTAAAGGTTTAATATATTTGAAACTAATACCTCACGTATGACCAAACCAGAACATGACTAAAGCAGAATACGACTAGAGTAGAATATTACCAGAGCGGAATATGACTTAAAACTACTATAATCATAACCAAACCAGAACTTGGCTAAAGCAGAATATGACTAAAACAGAATATGGCTAAAAGGGAATAAATATGACCAAACCAGAATATGAGAAAACCAAAACATGACTAAAAGCAGATTATGAGTAAAGCCGAACATGACATACACCTAACAACCCCTGAAAACCTGTCGGCGGTTCCGATGTATAAGCTACGGCGCATTCCGTCAGGCCCCATGGACCCGCCGGGGGGTCGGTCTTGCAACGGCACTTTGAATCGAATTTGAAGATCATACAGAGCACAGTTATAGGACCATGTTATTTTATTTGAAAACTGTGATAAATTTCAAATATTACTCTGTGACTAACTAACTTAGCTGTGAATAAAAAATGCTCTAGCCCTGACTTCACTGTAAAGGGATATTTCGCCAGGCTGATCGCACGCCTCTATTAGATAGATCTCAATTTCTCGGCGGCCTTATTGCTAATAGCAATTTCTTCCAAACAACCATTATGATGGTAAAAATTGTTAAGGAAAAGGGAGACGGGTAGTTGGTGCAAAAACAAATACAAATACTTATACTTACATAAATAACCAGAGTAGGTATAATTTATTAGTTCTAGCTTATGTTCCAGTTTTTCCACAAATTCTACAGTTTCATCCACCTTTTGTATACATTTAAAGAAGGAATTAAGGAAAATATTTATTTGACGACACATTACTCAATAACACAAAATACAACAATCAACAGAAAACACAAACGTAGCCAAAAAGTACGTTGCGGTAGAAATACAAGTAGCACGAAGACAAACAATATTAAACTTGTACCTACTTTATTTGTGAATTGAGGAAATGAACGTGTAATTTTTTGCCTTTTTTATATTTTTATGACATACATACATAAGCTCACGCCGAGTCACGCTTGTATCCCAGAGGGGTAGGCAGAGACCAGGGACTGGCAATTGCCTCGACATTCATTGGTCGTTGCATGCACGCACACCGGTTTCGGGTACTTTTGTATTGCCCTTTGCTAATACATCCTCTATTTGGTCCTCTATCCCGCCTGGGGCGTCCCTTACCGGCCCTTCCACTCACATTAAACATAAATACATATACATTGCTTCTGGCCCCATACTCTAGGATTGGCAAATATTCATGTGTGTTTTTTTTCAGTCTTTTTTCCTTTATCCTCTCCGCATAGCCAAAACGGCGCAACATTCTTTTCTCAGTTCATTCATTTCAGTCACCACATCCTCTTTCAGTCTACAATTGAAATTGAAATTGGTTTATTGATATAACATTAATTCAATTTTTTTATCACAATTATTTCTTTGGCTAAAAATATAACCAAAGTATCAAGTCCATTTACTCGACGTTAATCCGCCAACTTCACCCCTTGCCTTCCTTTATCCCTCTAACGCTAGCCACGCCCACTCGGCTAATCTTCCAATCAGCGGGCAGCATTCGCGCCCTCGCACCGGCTGCGCCAATCGCGGCGCGCCAATTTTGGATCAGTGAAGGGGCGATTTGGGGTCACTTAACCGCTTTTCGTTTTTTCGAATTTCGAGCGCGGATTCAAATTTTGAACCCGGATTGTCGTCGTCTGCGTTTTATGCTATGCGGCCAGTACGTTGCGGAAAATGTTTCCTTTTTTTTTCAGTGTTACTTTTTTGCATTTTGCTTAGGATGTGGAGCATTTATTGTTTTTATAGAAACGAAATCATTTTTCACGGTGTGTTTTGAAAAACATGAATCCTTAAAAGTCCCATGAAAGCTGTACTTTATTTTCATTTTACTTTATTACTGTGCACGCACACACATGTTACAAATTATTCATCAATAACATGCACAATGGTCTTCACAGTGTAGGTACCTCATCATCCTTTCGGTACAGAAAGTTGAATTCCCAAAATGTTGAGTTTGTCAAAGTTGAATTTGCAACATGTTACGAGTACATTTGCAGAAAGTTGAATTCCTCAAATCTTGAGTTTGTCAAAAGTAGAACTTGCAGCATGTTGAATCTAATTATGTTGAATTTGCAGAAAGTTAAATTCCTAAAATGCTGAGTTTGTTACAAGATGAATTTGCAGAAAGTTTAAATATTTTTTACATTTTCTGTAAAGAAAAATGTAATACATTTTGGGAAATTGTACATTTCGGGATTTCAACTTTATGAGAGTTCAAAATATTGCAAAACTAAAAAATGAAACATTTTGGGAAATTATACATTTGATATCAATTTTAAGACTATTCAACTTCCTGGTCCGAAAGGCTCATCATCAACCCGTTATGTCCCCACCGAGGGGCACGGGTCTCTTCCCTGAGGAAGGTATAAGCCATACTCCACCACGGGGGCCAAGTCCGGATTGGTGGAGGCTTGTAAGACTGGTCTTACTGTCAGAAGTTTTCAAAAGCACGGAACTGCTCGGAAAAATGCCACTAGCGTTAGTCATAGACGGTCATCCATGCACTGAACGCGCGCTATGATGCTTAACCTTCGTGATCGTTTAAGATCACTCAGGCAGCCGGGGCTACGAGCGATTCGAGCAGTGTACCTACTCTATCTAGAAATATCACGCAAAGGATAATCACAAATAAGTTTGGCACAAATAGATCGTTTGGAAAAAAAATTAGCAGATTTTCGGCGGTATGGCGGCCATTTAGAACCGTCCGAAAAGTATGGCATAGTAATTTTCGTAAATGGCTGCACGACGATGATTAACCCTTTAACGGGCAGACCTAGTATAACTTTTTCATTGGTTTTGAACTTTATTACAAAGTGATAAGGTTCAATTTATGATGTCCATATTTTGGACAGAGCTCTATAAAGGGTTAACAAAAAATTAGCCTGGTACAAATGGTTGAATTGTGTTTTTTTAATTAACGTATTGGCGTCGGTATGGCGGGCTGTAAGTCACACCGGAGAAGTATGGCATGACACTACGGCCTACTTGGTTTTATGGACTATCGGAAAGTACGAAAATTGTTGTGGTACAAATCGTTTGACACTCTTAATTTATCCGACGAGTTCGACTAACGCCCACACGATTGGGCCGCCGGTACCAGCGCTACGACCATCATTTTTCTTTTTGTCATTGCGTACTAAGACCCCTGAAGAACCGCCATACTGTTACAAATGACCAAGTAATTTATGTCACTATCTCCCAGTCTTTACTAAGTCCAACACTAATTGTAGGTACCTGTACAAAAGAGGTCCCCGACTGCCGCGTCAGCGCTAAGGGTGCGCCTACACCGTGTAAACTGTTGTCAACTTGACGCAACGTCAAGTGCGCCGCTAATGAGCGCGTGCTTTATCGCGCCGAGGCGATGTTTTGTGTTGACAAGTCTTAGTGACAAGTGACAACAGAGAGCGAGTTAAGTTGTTGCGTTTGCTTTTCGTGCTAGTTTCGCCGTTGGTGGAACACTCTCCTTATAGTCGAGAGGTCCTGGGTTCGAATCCTGGCATGTGTGACATAATAAACCGGTTGATTGCGCGTCTGGATAAAGACATCATCATCATTATCAACCCATTATGTCCCCACCAAGGGGCACGGGTCTCTACCCTGAGGAAGGTATAGGCAATACTCCACCACGGGGGCCTAGTCCAGATTGCCAGCCAGCATTCAAGAGGTCCCGGGTTCGGACCGCGGCTGGTGACAAAACAAAAAAAAAAACCAATACTTGGATGTTTACATGTTTTTGACGTCTCTGTTTCTGGTTCCCGCGACACAGGATATCCTAGTGTGGGGCCAGATGCAATATATGTACCTGTATACATAATTCAATGCTGTATGTAAATGTTAATCTTCATGATTACCTACTAGCTGCAATTTATATAGAACTCTACTACGGACTACAAACAGACTTCCAACAATGGCATCTTAAATGCAGTAAGTTAATAAAACCTGCTGCCACGCGGATCAATTTAAACATAAATAAATTCAATAAGGACTCCCCGTGATTCTGACCCTTTTGTGTCCCTAGCATGCTCCCTATACCGGGGTTCTCACCCCTGTAACAGAAGTTGGGGATGGTCGGAGTGAAACGGAGGTGTAAGGTCATCATCATCATCATCAGGCTATATTAGTCCACTGCTGGACATAGCCCTCCCCTAATGAACGCCATAGCGCCCTGTCTTCAGCTTGCCGCATCCAGCATCTGCCTGCAGTCCTTCGCAGATCGTCATCCCACCTGGTTAGAGGGCGTCTTACACTACGTTTGCCGAGTCGCGGTCTCCACTCAAGAACACGTTTACCCCAGCGGTTGTCGGTTCTTCGCGAAATATGGCCAGCCCACTGCCACTTCAGCTTGCTAATTCTAAGGTGTAAGGTGCTTCGGTATATTTTCGGGCAGAGCTTCCGCTGTATCAGTGTTATAGTTAATAGTAGGTTTTACAATGGTCCTCGCTACGAAATGCCTGTCACTTAAATAGAGTTGAAAAGCTTTAAAGATTAAAGATGCTTTAAGGTAAAATAAATGTGGAACATTATTGAAACATGCTTGAAACTGTATGCATCTGTATGCAACCTATGTAGTAGAATTTATCGAACATTAATTACGTTAGGTCTATTATTATTTACGAAACTATAATAAAAATAATATAATTTGAGGTGGCGCCCTAATAATGAAACTCTTAACTGAAATAAACTGTAATGTATAATCTATAAACAATATTAGTTACATAGGTTAGTTTAAAATTATTTATAAACTTTTTTTTTAATTTATTATTTGTCATAAATTTACATTTTAATCAAGGTGTGTCAGCTCAGGCGCTCAGGTTTTCTTACGATGTTTTTCTTCACCCTTGTCAAGGGGTAGAGTCAGTGGTTGGTGAATATCATTGCAGAAAACTCGGCAAGACCCTGCTAGCACAGAATACATAATAAAGAAGATTCACTCCGCAAAATCAATTAAAGAAAAAGGGACTCTAGCAGCGATACAGTTAGGTGCAACAGATCGCACGGCGCTAAAAAAGCTACGTTATGTAGCTGCGTAGCTCTTACCTCTTCTGGCGCCTGAATTCCTACCTATTTACCACTCCGGAGTGGTCGCCGCATGTACTTACGCGTTCGATACCGACACGCGTAGTGAAATATGCCTGGTGTTAGGCCTACCGAAACAATCATAGTATGTCACAATCACAACTAATATGACTGACACCCCTCACATTGATCTAATTACGCTCCTTTGATGAACCTTTATCGTGTTTGCAAAATAATAATAACTCCTATTTGAGTGGGGTTTTCTGAAGGGGCTGCGTTTTTGACTAAACGTTTGATAGGAAAGATAATGTTGACCAAAAAAACGAGCCCTAAAAGGTGAAAGAACTTGACAATTTATTTACTCATTCTTAGTTAAAAAATATCTATGGGCTATTTGACCATGTGAAAAAACAGTATTATTTATACGTATTCGTATAAATTATGAGTATAACAAAAACTACAAAATGATAAAAAGTACCAGAAACTGATGTGCGTTTATGCAACGACTAATGAATGTCGATGAAGCGAAAGTGATTTGTCAGGATCGTGGCAGGTGGCAGTCCCTGGTCTCTGCCTACCCCTATGGGATACAGGCGTGAGCTTATGTATGTACGTAAATACCTGTATCATTGAAGAATATCTCATGACTAATTTCTAACTTTGATGATATTTCAAAAATGGTTGGTTTACATTATAGAAAACATAACAAAACATTTACATACTGGCAATACATTGCTTGAAAAACTTTCTGTATCCGTCGGAGTCTGCTAGCATATCGACATAAAGCATGCAAGCTTGACGACCTCTGTGGCGTAGCGGTTAGCGCATCTGCTTACCATGCGAGAGGTCCCGGGTTCGATCCCCGGCTGGAGAGAAAAAAAACTCCAGGTCTTGCATGTTTACATGTTTGTGACGTCGCTGTTTCTGGTTCCCACGACACAGGGTAGCCTAGTGTGGGGCCAGAAGCAATGTATGTGCCTGTGTGTAAATGTTTATGTTTGTGTTAATGTTTATTCGAATGGTTCTGACTTCGATTCCGGCATCTACTTGTATATGTATATGGCAGGGTTATGGAAATTACTTTGTTTTCTCAGTCACTCTGAACCGTAAAGGAAAACCTGAGAGTCTAAGGTCACTACAGACCTTAGACGTACCTCCTCGTATTAAAATCTCGTCAAAGTTAAATATTTTATTCATAGTACAAACTAATGTTTACTTTATGAATGTTTAAAGTTGTTAGTTTCACAATTAATAGATTCGGTACATGGAGAAGAAACTAACAAAGAATCTTCACATTTATTCTTTTCAAAACAGTTTTAGGAATAATAAATAAATTTCTAACTTAAAAAATATTCCTCTTGGATATCCTCTGATTAAATTTAATATTAAACTACTGCTCAATGCCAGACATCCTTGTCTTCTAAATAATCATTGATTTTATAATAAGCTTTTTTGCAGAGTGTGTGCTTAACACAATTCTTAAGCCGCGTTGGAGGTAACTCCGATATATCTTGGGGTATCTTGTTGTAGAACCTTATACAGTGCCCCACAAAAGAAGCATTAACTTTTGCAAGTCTCAGCCGGTTTCTTGGGCGCTGTTCAAAGTTGTGATTTATTGACAAAGCATTTAATTTGACCTTGCAATCAAATCAAATCGGGTTTCCCGAGGGCAGATTAGCCACAAATTTACTAATCAGTCGATCATTTTAACTTAACCATACGAACTGTCAAACACACTTTTCTAGCACGACTAGCACAGAGTACATTGATGACTAGCATGCTAGTTTACAGTTTAAAAAGAAAAAAAAAAAAAAAAAAAAAAAAAAAATATTTTAATGACAGGAGTAATGTCAGTTGAAGTTGAAGTTTTGGTTCGCGCCGAAATGAAAAGTTTTTCTGGACAAAAGTTATTATTGAGTTGGTCTAATCTAAAATGAATTGCAAAGCAACCCGGGGCAAAAACTTCACAGAACGTGAAAAATAGATGCTTCTGATCGTTGCAGAAAAGTGCATTGCCGTCTTGTGGATCCTTATATTGCACGCCACAGTTATCTGGAAGGCTCCAGTTGCTTATATGCTAATTGTAAGCAGAATTTGCTCCACAACGCTGATGGCATTACGCCTGATTGTATAGCGTACCTACCTGTAATCCGAGTCCCAATCAGACCCACAATCATCACAATCACTGGTTTCGGGACCCGGAACCAAGTTCGAAACTACTCTTTATCAAACTCTTCCATGGGGTTCATCCTCCTCCTTGAGTGTCTAGTTTCAGCTGCCGCGCGTCACCATAGCTACGTGAGAGTCCCGAAAGCGAAGACATGCAGATTATTACAATATATCACCAGTTTTCAAGCAAACAAATTAAGTTAATTCGTCGATCTCCTCCGATTAGTTAACAAGGCGATTTGACACTTCAAAATTGATTTTGACCAGTGATTAGTGCCTAATCATTCCCCAGGAAACCCGAATACAGTTTGACATGTCCTTTGACGTTTCATTTGTTAACTGATTTGATCTGTTGGTCAACTGAATTGATTGGCGCTCAGGAAACCCAAATCGTGGTTAATCCTAGTTTAATTTGATCGTAGCGATTAACTAATCTAATCAGCCCCCAAGAAACCGGCTGTAAATCGTGGAAATGACAATTTATGTTTAAATGTGCGGATTTTGTCACGATGTTTGCCAAAGCGGACGCTAATTGCAAAAAAACTCATACTTTAGCAACTCCGAAGCTGTAAAAACCGAGTCACCCTTCATCTTAAAATCTCCTCGTCTCCTCGTCCAAGTGTGCGGATTTCCTCACGATGTTTGCCCGGCAAGGCGGATGCTAATTGGGGCTGCGAGCGCGCACTTAAGGCGGAGCCGCACAAAGCGCTTCCGTCTGTTAAGGGGACGCGCGACAACTTGAGGTCGCCGAGTTGCTTGACAAGCTTCAGGGTTGCCACAATTATGGACATTAAAAAATATAAAAATATGTAAAAAATAAGTAAAAATTGAAATTAAACAATCAACTATAGCGGCAACGCAACACCACTCGCTAACGGTGAAGGAAAATATCGTGAAGAAACCTAAGTATCTAGAGTTTCATCAAGGTTTATCAAGAATTGTTTCGTTTTGGCTACAATACGAACATAGGGCGCGTTTAGTGCATGGATGGGTGACCGTCTATGACTAACGCTAGTGGCATTTTTCCGAACGGTTCCGTGCTTCGCAAGGCACGTTAAGCAGTTGGTGCCGGCTGCCGTCGATAGATGGCAGTCGTTAAGCCAAGTCGGAGGCCTTAGGGCGGCTTGAAAGTTCCTGACAGTAAGACCAGCCAATAGTCTTACAAGCCTCCACCAATCTGGACTTGGCCCCCGTGATGGAGTATAGCCTATACCTGCCTCAGGGAAGAGACCCGTGACCCTCGGTGGGGACGTAAAGGGGTTGATGATGACATGATCTTTATGAAATATACATATAATAATGATAAGAATAACTTGTGAACCTGAGGATGGCTCGTGTTAGAGGCGAAATGCGTCGCATTTTTTCTCACTCAAGTATTGATGTCGGTGGTGGTGCGTTCGTGTCTTGCTTCTGCTTGAAAAAGTTTGAGGGAGGGCGGTGCATTAACTAACCGCATGGTGGGATTTTGGCGGAATTTATCAAAGTAATATTTACATTTTAATGCTGTGTAGTATTTGTGGCAACCCTGCCCTCTCGGGGCTCAAAAGATGACACGGAGGGTACGTTCCGAACTATCAGATTACGCCGCTTGTTACCACGACCTCTGCCTTTGTTTAGGGGACGCTGCGCCGATTTTTGAGCGGCCTGAGTAGACAGGGCCGAATTATTTATCAGGCAGTTAGGCAAATGCTTAGGGGCCCCGCGCCTCAGGATTTTTTTTATTAAAAATGCTTCATCGAGTAAAAATGAAATGAACATGATTATAGACCACATTAATTACCCCCATAATACGGCGGGATATTTTAACAATTCTACTATGATCTGCAGAACAGGCAGTAATATCACCAGTTATTTTATTGTTATATGTAATTGTAATTTGTAATTAGCTACAACATGGTTGTGTATATTATTGTTGTTATTTATTTATTTTTATTTTATTTTTATTAAAGAGTTAAATAATAAGTATATAGAATTGCCATAGTTTGATGTATTTTGAAATGTTTTTCAGATTATTTTATAATATAAAATGTAATCCCGGCCATAAATCCATAATGTATTAAAAAAACAGCTTCTTTGTTTTACATATTAAGATAAATTTTTTTGCTATATCTTTTATTTATTACATGTCAAAAACCTAATTCGTTCTTATAAAAAAAACTAATGTAAACTAATTTATAATTATATATTTACAAAAAAAAAACTTGTCCCAGGTCGGCGTCCCGGGGTAGAGCGCCCTGGCATCATTTTTCTTATTATAAAACAAACATAAACATTTACATACAGGCATAATTTAATCATGTGTTGCTAAAACCACACAAATCCATTGAACCAAATTTTTGGGGAAGAGGAAAAGAGGATTTATCGTAAACCATAACCGTCCGGCATCCCTTT
This sequence comes from Yponomeuta plumbellus, assembly GCA_947310845.1. Taxonomy (NCBI): domain Eukaryota; kingdom Metazoa; phylum Arthropoda; class Insecta; order Lepidoptera; family Yponomeutidae; genus Yponomeuta; species Yponomeuta plumbellus. Next base: position 7,091,789 of record OX371221.1, on the reverse strand, counting down.
TACCTCCGCGGGCGACTCGCGGGCACAGACCAACACGATATACCAACTAGGCTGTCAGCGCTGTGTATCCGGCTCACGCCTGGACGAGGGAATCTGTGAACCTCGTACCGGACGGCCGTTTTTTTCTCACATCTATCTGATTTTGATTGTTTTCTGTTTGCTATCGCACTGTATTCAAATTACCACTTTTTCCTTAGATTAGGGCTTACGACCCACCTTTGTTTTATTTACATGAATGTGATCGGTGTAACTTGATAAATAGACTCTTTCCCCAAACTCTCCCGTGTTTTCTAGAACAATCCTGAGATAACCCTCTCATAGATTTAAGATTCAAAATCCTGTATTTTTACATTTTTTGTAACTTAACCGTTCACGTAACTACCACTTACAATTTTGAGTCACATTTTGTAAAAATATTTTAGTGTGAATGTTTTTTTTTGAGCATTTTATGAACTGGATATGTGTTGTTTTGCAAAAACACTACTTATAATTGAAATAAAAGGTCACAAATTTATTACTAGAAACTATAACTTATGAAATAAGTATGTACTTAATGTAATTAAAATCTAAGACTACATCGTCTTTCTCTGTGGTTGGGCAGTTGAAAATTTCTTCATAGAAGTTTGTAAAATGGTCCTCGTCCGGCATGTAATTCTTAAATTTTCTGAAATTTTAATTTTTTTAAAAATATTTAATGGTTTTTTACCATCTGGATAGGCACATCATCAAAACTTGCGGCAGAAATTTTGGTTTTGCCATGTGATGGCAAAACACAATGGCTGGAGATGTGTTGTTTTGGCATAATTCTGTGCTAAGAGCAACACGTTTCTACTATGTAAACCCCATAGGATTTGTGTGATTTTCATACAATCATACAATTTGTCATACAATCGAATACCATTGAAAAGTGAAATTTGAAAAAAAATGGTTGCTTGTGTTGTTTTAGCAACACATGATTCAATTATGTATTATGTAGTTCTCTCTCAAGCAGAATAAGTTTCCGAGAAAGAGACCCTTTTGTACGATAGTGTAGGTATTGAAAGGACCCCGCGTCTTCATCGCGTCCTCGTCCCGAGTGCCCCACAAAAGGTAAAGGCCGCTAATATTTAAATTAATGTATGGTGCCTATGCCTAACTCACTTGGCGACGGTCTGGCAACGTCGCCATTCAATACAAACTGCCTGGATACGTGGCTGGCGACGTCGCCATGGCGTCCTAGTGAGTTAGCGGCCAAAGGGGCCCGAGACGTGCATTGCCAAGGTGCCTCGGTATGATCAATCCGGCCCTGACAGTGGGTGTACATTGCCCTGAAGCACTCGACGTCAAACGGCGAAGCCCACTAAACGCCACTCTGTCTTGAGCTTAATAAGTCACACATATTGTTAAAGATTATTATTATTAAAATTCTTCATTGCTCCAATATTTGTACAAGTACTTAATGCAGGAAGCATTCTCTTCCAGCAAACCGCTGTTTTTGAAGAGACTGGCGACAGGTAGAGCAAGAGAAAATAAATAGATATTTATGAGATATAATAAACTTGCATAAGCATACGGAAATACATTTACCTAGACCTATAGGAGGGGAGGGGGGATGAATAGAAAATATGATAAACCTACATAAATAAAGATCAGATTTACTTTAGATTTCTTCATTTAATTTATAAGAAAAAAATACATATTTTTAAACGACCTCTGTGGCGCAGCGGGTAGCGCATCTGCCTATCATGCGAGAGTTCCCGGGTTCGAATCCCGCTTGGGGAAAAAAAAGAAACCCTGTTTTGGATGTTTACATGTTTGTGACGTTGCTGTGTCTGGTTCCCACGACACAGGGTATCCTAGTGTGGGGCCAGAAGCAATGTATGTGCCTGTATGTAAATGTTATGTTATCTTAAAGATCAGGTTTCTTTCGGTTTTTTCATTTATTTTATAAGAACAAAACACATGTCACGGACATAAACCCAACTTTCATAGGTGTTTTATAGGTTAAGAGGTCCCGGGTTCGATCCCCGGCTGGGGAGAAAAAAAAACTCCAGGTCTTGGATGTTTACATGTTTGTGACGTTGCTTTTTCTGGTTCCCTCGACACAGGGTATCCTAGTGTGGGCCAGAAGCAGTGTACTCGTATGTGCCTGTATGTAAATGTTTATGTTTATAAGATGAGAACTGTAGGTATATTAAAACAATCTTTAGTTCCTCAATGAATACCACTGAGTTTATTAAATAAAATTAACCACGTAGCAATCTTAGGTTTTTAAGTTATGGGTGGTTGTAGTAAGCCTAGATTTTGAAGTCCTATTATAGCGTAGAATAGAAAATGTTCATTGAGAATTATTTATTATTAAAAAGTAATAAAATGCAACGCAATGCATGCAACGACTAATGAATAAGATAAGATAAGATAAGACAAGACAAGACAAGATAAGATAAGATAAGATAATATAAGATAAGATAAGATAAGATAAGATAAGATAAGATAAGATAAGATAAGATAAGATAAGATAAGATAAGATAAGATAAGATAAGATAAGATAAGATAGGATAAGATAAGATAAGATAGGATAAGATAAGGATTTATTTTTCTGTCCACAAATTACATTCATAAACAAAATAACAATGTCGATGAAGCGAGTGATTTGTCAGGACCGTGGCAGGTGGCAGTCCCTGGTCTCTGCCTACCCCTCTGGGATGCAGGCGTGAGCTTATGTGTGTATTTATTATTAACTTTATTCCGGATATACTTACTTGACTTTTTGTAGGAAGAGACCGACCAGTGGGCTCATTATGTAATTTTCGCAACGGATATTCATACGTCTTAAAAAGTCATGTATACCACTACTGTATAGCACTATCTTCTTCTTTTAAGACCCTATGTTAGAGCGAGACAGTACTCCGTACGACGTCGGTGTTTGTGTTGACGTGACTTTTTAAGACGTATGAATATCCGTATCCGGTTTCGCTCCGATTCCCAGAAGTATGTAAGTGTATCAGGAATAAAGGTATAATCTCAGTGCTTACGAAAGATTAAGCCCCTGTTTCACAATGTTCAAATAAGGTTCTAGATAAGCTGTCCGCAACCAGGGCTGCCGTTTGTTCTAAATTTAAATAAATTTTCCTATATTGCGTGTGCTCGTTTATGCCTTCAAATTTAGAACAAACGGCAGCCCTGGTTGCGGATAGCTTATTCGAAACTTTATCTGCAGATTGTGAAACAGACCCTTAGGGTAAGAATTATTTATTTATTTATAAAGAGGCGGTGGAGGCGGCGTAGAGCGCCGGTCTCACACTTGGGAGGTCGTAGGATCGAATCCCGGCATGACTTCTATTCTACGTATAATCCATTTATCTATACTTGTCATTTTTTTCAGACTTTAGACGACAATAAATCGAAAACCTTTAGCGGTAGAAAACTAAAAAGAAACACCCTGTAGCATTACAAATAATAGGGCAGGTGCTTAATAGCACTGAATGCTCTATAATGGAGTTAATTTTCGAGGGAGCGCAGCGGGGGCACTTTGACAAAATGTCAATCCCTCCCTTGACAATATTTGACATTTGGCTAAAACGTTCGCTAATGTTTTTATTAGAGGGATAACGCTCTTTGATATATTCACCTTGGGTAGTCTTTTAGTAATGGATTGTACCTTTAAGCCCTTTTTAACCGACGACGAAAAAAGAGGTTTTCAATTCGACGCGTGTATTCCTTTTTTTATTGTAAGATTTTGAGAGCGTATTTTAGGGCGCGTTCAATGCATAGATGGGTGATCGTCTATGACTAACGCTAGTGACATTTTTCCGAGCGGTTCCGTGCTTCGCAAGGCACGTTGAGCAGTTGGTGCCGGCTGCCGTCGATAGATAGCAGTCGTTAAGCCAAGTCCGGACACTAGACCGGACTTGGCCCCCATGGTGGATATGGCCTATACCTTCCTCAGGGAAGAGACCCGTGCCCCTCCGTGGGGACATACTGGGTTGATGATGATGATGATGAGTTTTTTAATCTCTGTGATAGTATTTATATTATGGAGGTCAGTGATAAAACAAGACAGAATTTTCTTGAAGTCTCCTCTCGATCCCTCGATGAAGCAAGAATTTCCGCGCCAAACCAAAATGGCGTCCCGCATTTCCCGCGCCGAAGCTCCACGTCAATTAACGGGTGATTATCCTACTCGCCACTAGATGACGCTCGGATTTCAATCTGCTGGGACTTGTTAGCGGGCGAATGGGCAAGCGTACGAAAAGCCAACAATACAAATAAGAATGGCTTGGACTTTGTTTGAATAATTTTCTTTATTATCCTGGTAAACGTTTCAAACGTTCTACATGAAATGTAGAACTGCACGTAGTTTAAGCAAAAAGGTTTCAACCCACAACGTGGTCATTTTTGAGTTAAATATTCCAAAATTATCACTATGCTCTATACTTTAAGAATCAAAGACTTGCATAGCGATCCGATGAGTATGTGCAAAGTTATGGCACGTAGTAATCAACCCAAATGTATGGAGAGCGTAAATCAGCTTAAGCCTAAAAACTCAAATAATAATATCTCAAAATTAGCTTTGTGTGGGTTGGAACCTTTTTGCTAAACTACGTCTATACTATGAAATGGACCCAGCGAGCCGCCATCTTGAATTTATATTAATGCCTTGCACATTCTTTTAGCATTAAGTTTGACTTTTTATTTCTATTTTTTTTAATTTAATTCTAATTGTATTTGCGACGTCATAACTAGATCACCCAACTCAAATGTCTATATTGAATCAAGATAGGCAGTTCCATGATTTAGGTATGCATAGTTCTAAACATAACTCCGTCACTATGCCTAAGGTTTTTACTGAATAAGATGACTTTTCCTGGAACCCCCGCTCTATATTTAGCTGCTTGTAACTTTCTACCTGTAAGGATGACTTAATAAACAAGGTATTGAGACAAAAACTGTTATATACATTTCTCAGACACTGGCCATAGATTAATCATTCATCGAGGCATTAATAAAATAAAAGATGGCTCCTTCAATTCAAGATGGCGGCTCGCGCCTTCCTAAAAACTAGGGTTTTTATTTTATTGCAGCTCATGACGAATAACATTAACCAAATCCATTTATTTTCTACCTTTCGCAAAGAAAAGGACTTTTAATGTCCCTATGTACTGGACTACGGAATAGAGGAAGAATTTTATTTACGTAGAACAAAACTTAAATAACATACTATAAACTAATTAAAATAAGTAATTACTTAACAAAACTAATATAAACTAAATTCCTAAAGTAAGTAATAAAATAGCTTATAAATAAAACTATGCTAAAAATATATATTTTCAAATAAAACACATGCCCCAGGTCACCATCCCGCGGCAAGGAGCCCAGAACGCTGGCGACGTTGCCTCTTTGGATGGCCAGGCTTATTCTTTGGCCGAGGTACGCGCCAGCCCTCTGGTCTCCTGAGTGCGTATACTGAGTTTTGTCATTCACTTTCGATAGCGAGAGCGTTTGCGATTTGCATAGGAGTGACAAAGCGCGCCATATAGTTGTCTCTTTGCCACTCCTATGCAAATCGCAAACGCTCTCACTATCGAGAGTGAATGAAAAAACTCCGTATACGCACTCTGGCGGGTAAACAGCAGGCGCGCCTCTGGGCCCCATGTGCCCATCGTTTCGACCCCAAACGGCGCAAATATGTAACCGTTGCCAATAGAGCTGTGGAAGAAGAATTATCAAAAAGTAAGCTGTACTTCTGTCACCTTTTTATTTTTCGATGTCGGTCGATCCGTAAGCTTTCATGTTGTGACCTCTTCATGCAGGCGCTTTGTAGAGAAGGGGAGGGCTTAGTTGGCTGGTCAATTAGTGGGTAGTTACATTGTGAAACTTAGGGCTTAGGGACTCAGATTGACTGACGCGCAATACTCAAATTAACTACAATCATATGCGTCATTTTATTTAGTAGTACATTACATTGAAATAGAAATATAAAAAAATATTTGTCTTCAAAAAGGGTATTGATAATAATCGCTTAAACTTAACACACAACTAAAATGACATATTTTTACAAAATATGACATTATTATTACAAATCTTTTTTGACAAAAAACGGCTTGGCACTAATTTTAATTTTATTTATTTATTTATTTCAAGTAACAAAGACTCATTGTGTTAGGTTAGTTTGCAGATAAAATACATTAACCTATGTTAGTAAATGCTAAAGTTATAGTTTAAAATTTTAATGCATATTTATTTATTTTATTGAATTAAAAAGTTATTCAATAAACCAAGCAGAGAAATTAATATAAATAAATAAACAATTCAATTAACCAATTATCAATGAATATTTCAAATCAAAAAGAGGCATTAGATTAAATTATTTAGATTTAGATGAGAATGGCCTGCCCGAATGAGTGCCCTCCACTAAATCCCGCAGTGCAGAGACAGTGGGACGAGCCGCTCTGCAGGGCTGTTCAATTGAGTCTGTTGGAGACAAGCACTGGCCCTGCGGAGCGAGCTCGTCTACTAGCAACAGCAGAATCTGAGTCGGGACTGTGGCTGCAGGCACTTCCATCAGCGAACGTAGGCACGCTGATGGATGACATGTCTTTCTCAGTCGCCATCGGCCTGCGATTGGGTTGCAAAACCGTGTAGCCCCACCGCTGCCTTTGCGGAGAGAAAGTCGACGAGTTGGGGCACCACGGCCTATCCTGCCAACGCAGTATGGGTCGACTGTCGCGTCATGCGTCCCTGAATGACATAATCCGCAGGGCTCTTTCTAGCGTCGCCGTGCCAGCCATCCTTGAGCCTAATGGCATGGCACGGGATGACGGAAGGAGACCTGACGGTATGTCACTGGTGCCGTGGCAGAATGGGAAGCCGTTGGTGTGGGACGCAACCTGCGTTGACACACTGGCGCCTTCCCATGTCACGCACACCAGCAGGGCCGCGGGCACGGCCGCGACTATGGCAGAAAACCTCACCCACCCTTTGCTGATACAGCCCCTATTTGGTCGTAGTATGACCGCCCTGTGGAGTCCCTTACCTTTTTCGCTCGATATACTTTCTTCCCTCATCCTGCCCACATGTCCAAGCCAACGCAATATTCCTTTCTCCATGCTAGTCACTACATGATCGTTGTGGACTGAAAGAGGATGCAGTGACTAGAATTGAGAAAGGAATGTTGCGTTGGTTTGGACATGTGGAGAGGATGAAGGAAGAAAGACTGACGACGCAAATACGCTGTCATTGGAGCAGCTACAAATAGTGCGCCGTTTGGGCTAGAGACGATGGGCCCGTGGGGCCCTGAGGCGCGTAAACTTTTTAAAGTAGTATCGACGCGCCTCATCGACTCGTCAGGCGACCCCAGAGCTGGTAGCTACCTCGGACAGCGCATCAGTCTAGCCATTCAGAGGGGAAATGCTGCCAGCATCTTGGGAACTCTCCCCAATGGCAGCGGTCTGGAGTCCATTTTTATATTTAGACTATATTAGACTTTATTATTTTATATGTAGTTTAATTGTAATTTAATAATTAATTTTAGGATATGAGCCTTATATTTTACTAAATAATAATTCAAAATTAATAAATGTTTTAGGATTCCACACGATTTAGATTAGAATATTTGACTTAGATTAGAATTATTTAATAATATGTTTCTTTATTCATTTATAAATAACAATCATTTAAAAAAAAAACAATCAATGAAATTAATGAAACGAGTAATTAAAATATTTTTAAATTACATTATTTAGATGTAGAGAATGTACACCAGAGTGCAATTAGTTACGAATATTCCTTATTGTATGTACACCAGGAATTACACATGAGATTAGACAAAAACCATATTAAAACTAATTTATTGCATAAACTAACGCCTGTATCCCGGAGAGGTAGGACGAGATCGCGCCAGGTTTGCCACTTACCACGCACACACCCACGCCAGGGTAATTTTTATCTTGCCCTTTGCTGATACATCCCCTATTTGGTCGTAGTATGGCCGCCCTGTGGAGTCCCTTACCTTTTTCGCTCGATATACTTTCTTCCCTCATCCTGCCCACATGTCCAAGCCAACGCAATATTCCTTTCTCCATGCTAGTCACTACATGATCGTTGTGGACTGAAAGAGGATGCAGTGACTAGAATTGAGAAAGGAATGTTGCGTTGGTTTGGACATGTGGAGAGGATGAAGGAAGAAAGACCGACGACGCAAATAATATATCGAGCGAATGTGAGTGGAAGGGGCGATAAGGGACGCCCCAGGTGCAAGATTTTCAGTCATTCAAGATTAGCAAAGTGCAAGATAAAAAGTACCCGAAACCGACGTGCGTGCATGCAACGACGTGCATGCATGTCGATGAAGCGAAAGTGATTTGTCAGGATCGTGGCAGGTGGCAGCCCCTGGTCTCTGCCTACCCTTCTGGGATACAGGCGTGAGCTTATGTATGTATGTACTATAAATAAGTATTCCAATAAAAATACGTGAATACTGATGCATTACAGATACGCACTTACTCATGACAAAACAGTATCAGAGATAAGGTGATAAACAGAGATAAGATAGAAGCGGAATAGTATGGCTTTTGCCGAGTTTTAAGGAGTGGGCCGATTGGTTAACGACGTGTGCTTGTCACCATTATGTCCTCTATTTAGTCTTCAGATTTTGTCCGGTTTCGTTGTGATTTTTTTAATAAAGTTGGTGAAATTGTTGCTGCAGTGTAGTGTATCCACGTGTTAGTGGTTAGCAGCTAAGTAGGTTACAGATTAAGAAGGTGAGTGACTCACGAAAAGATATGCTTAGGCCTTCTCCACTGCTCCGGTCCGGCGTCGGAACCGGAATCAGTCATGAGAAAAATATCTGATGCCGGTTATGCTGCTCCACTTCATCTGACTATCGGCAATGGACGTGACGCAGTGCTTTATTAAAATTCCTCGGTTTTTCTATTCGAGGTAGTAGACGTTTTCCACACATTCTATTAAACTAATTAAATAGTATGAGAACATTTTTGGGTTGTATGCGCGGTGGAAAAACGTGTATTGTTTTTGTACGTCGATCACGTCGGACCGGTAAATTACCGTTCCAATCTAGCAAATTAACGGGCCGTTAAAAACCGGATGCTGGAGTAGTGGAGAAGCTTACTAGTATTCTTGTGTGTTTCTAAATCGGATCGGTAATTAACGTGTGCTGGACCGGAGCAGTGGAGAGAGGCCCTTACCATGTAATGTAACGCGAAAGCAGACCCTGCAATCAGGATCATAATCATGGGTTATTTATGGGTTAGATAGATAGGTAGAAAACACTTTACTGTACATGAAAAGGAGATTACACTGGTATTCATAATCATAATTAATTTGTTAATATTTCCTTTATGGGGCACTGTATAAGGTTCGACAACATGATTCCCCAAGATATTTAGAGTTACCTACGACGCGGCTTAAGAAATGTGTAAAGCACAATGTGCAAAAAAGCGTATTATAAAATCAACGATTATTTAGAAGACAAAGATGTCTGGTGTTAAACAGTGGATTAATATTAAATGTGTTCACAGGAGAATTGTGTCTAGTGTTCAACATATCTAGGATTAATAATTTTTCAGTTTTAAAGTTTGTTAATTAGTCTAAAAATGTTTTGAAAAGAATAAATGTGGAGTTTCTTTGTTTGTTTCTTCTCCACGTAATCTAATCATTGTGAAACTAACAACTTTGACGTTCGTAAAGTAAACATTTAGTTTTTTAGTAAGTACCTATTAATAAAATATTTTAATAAAAAAAAAAAAAAATGTGTACCTAAATACCTTAAGAGTGATGGTCACCCCACACTAGGTTTACCCTGTATCGTGGGCGTCACGACATGTTTAATTAGGTATTAGCAATTCAATGGTATAAGGTATATTAATATTATAATACGGCAATTATAAAAAAGGTTTTAACGTGCTCTTAGCCCTAAAATGCATGACAGCGTACTTTTTTTTCTGAAAAAATATATGTTGAGGGAAATAAGAATAATGTTTAGGAGTTAAATCAATTTTAAAAATGGCCGCGGCCTGCACAGCTGTTGTCAGTTTTTTTCTTTCGTAATTTGGCATTGATAAATAAAAATAAATAGCCTGGTCACCCTTTCATACAACTTTTATATACGTTCAAACGAAATTAATGTTTAATCGTTTTCGATATAAGATGCATATTTTAAGGATTAAGACTTAAATTAGCTATTTCTATTTCTGTCCTTTATGAGCGAATGACCATTGCAATGAGCCGTTTTCAGAAGAACTAAAAAAAAAAAAAATATGGCTGTCAAAGGAATGCAATTTTGGACCTCAGCCCAATAGCCATGTGTGATACGTCATAAAATAGATCTCAGCGAGCTGAACAAAAGTTACTATGACGCCAACAGCCAAATGTTTGTCGTTTCGGAGTTATATTTTGTTGAAAATGTTAGTTTTTTTTCAATACTATATAACTCCGAAAGGACAAACATTTGGCTGTTGGCGTCATAGTAACTTTTGTTCAGCTCGCTGAGACCTATTTTATGACATATCACACATGGCTATTGGGCTGAGGTCCAAAATTGCATTCCTTTGACAGCCATATTATTATTATTTTTTTAGTTCTTCTGAAAACGGCTCATTGAACAAGCATTTATGCCAAAAGGGCCTTTTTTGCCGTAATGCTCTCAAGTCCTAAGTTTTTTTGCTGTAAGTTCACATGATTGAAAGATTGTACAGATACTTTTTAAACATTCGATCTCTAAAACAGATATTTTGTATCCTGTGGCTCAGCGGATAACGCATTTTCATACCATGCGAAAGGTCCCAGGTTTTGATCCCGGCTGGGGAAAAAAAAACCAGGTCTTGGATGTTTACATGTTTGTCATGTCGCTGTTTCTGGTTCCCACGACACAGGGTGTCCTAGTGTGGTGCCAGAAGCAATCTATCCTGTATGTCAATAAAGTTGTACTCCCTGGAGTATTTATTTACAAACGCTAAATAATCTAGTGTAATAAATTCTTTGCAATTAGGCTTAGGATGCTGGAGGAAAATTCTGTTGAACTAAGTGCATCTATTTAAATCTACACAGCTGTTATTTTAGTTAATATTTGTTAAAGTAGCAGCACCACTCGCTGTGCCGGAAAACGGCGTGTGGAAACCAGACTGTCTGAGGTGTTCACACAGCTCAGTGCTTGACAAGAGTTTTTATGTTCACTTTCTCTCTCTAACAAAGGACAAAATAAATAAGGTTTAACATTGTACAATAATTAACTACACGGTATCGTTATCGTCCAATGTGAAAGCGGTCCTTGGCGGAAACAGCCTATTAGGTCATAGCATGGACTTATTCATAGCGATATGTAGGTAAGCCTTTAGCAGATAGACAGATAAATCGTTATCAGAATGTCGTATTGATTTTCCGCGAACTAATTTCGGTTATTCATTGGTTTTCAGCGGAAATGGCCGGACGATTGTTTCATTTGATCATCTGCGCAGCGTTGGTTGCTTTGGTTTCATCTCAAAATGACAATGATACCACGAGTAAGTTTAAAACAGTATCGAAATAAGAATTTTCAGAAACAACTGAATAAAAGAGTTCTGTGTAACTCTGTGTTACTTGTAAGTTACAGGAACTCTACCTACAGCCCATTACACAATGAAAAAAAAAAGAATAAGGATTAAGAAATAAGGAACAAGGAATAAGGAATAGCGGAATCCAGCAATGGCAGCACCGTTGAGCAAGACACAATTCAAGAATAAGGAAAACAATTGATTTCTGTGCTATTCCTTATTCCTGGCTCCTTATTTCTTATTCCTTATTCTTATTTCTTATTATTTTTCCTTTTGTAATGGGCTTACCAGCCGACAGTGATCTTGCTCCAATATTTTGTTCAAATTAGAAAATTAGTTCAGTTTTTTATATTATTATTTGTTTCAGTTTTGTAAATACATACTACCTACCCTTTATCTTAACAGTTAAAGTATGCAATGTAGATTTATAAATGAATCAATTTATTTATGCAATTTTTTACTTTATTAAAATAGGATTAATATCATATGTATCGAAGTAAGCAATATCTACATTAAAAAAAAACATAAAAAGCTAGCGCCATCTATCGACGAGTAGCGCAACTAATTAGTTCCTCTTTCAGCTGCCGAGACCACGGTGGCGCCACCGGCCAAGGTAAACGTCACAATCGTACCCACTGACTACATCTGCAGAGCCTGCGTGTGCAAGGACGGGAAAGTAGACTGCAACAACCAAAACGTGGATAAGTTCTTCAGCAAGGCTGATTGGGCTGGTAAGTTGCATCCCTAGAAACAGAGCTAGAATAAAAAACCGGCCAAGTGCTAGTCGGACTCACGCACGGAGGGTTCCGTACCATAATAAAATTGGAAAAAAATCACGTTTGTTGTATGGGAGCCCTCTTAAATATTAAATTTATCAGCTCATGAGATACAGCCTGATGACAGACGGACACACGGACGGACAGCGGAGTCTTAGTAATAGGGTCCGTTTTACCCTTTGGGTACGGAACCCTAAAACTCCAGATTAGCACCACATTTTGTCGTTTGTTCCTTTGGACCGACAGTGCATTTTGGCATAGTATCTTTAAGGACCCGACGCCCTCCTATCACACACTCAACTTGCCTGACTGTGACACGTTTGTTTTCCGCGACGTAACTGAAGGTAGTGTTAAAAAAAGGTTACTTTCAATAACTACCAAGGCTGTGGGTTGCGATGGTCTCAGGAGGGACATGCTTCTTTTGGTTCTAGATGATATAGTTCCTGTTGTCACACACATTTGCAATTTTTCCCTCTCCAGCGAAGTGTTTCCTTCCGCCTGGAAAAAAGCCCAGGTCATACCACTCCCGAAAACTCCTAACCCAATTTCCTTCTCGCAATTTCGCCCTATTTCAATTCTTCCCATTCTATCCAAAATTATCGAGCACGAGGTGCAAATTCAACTGTATTCCTTTCTCCACAAAAATAACCTTCTAAGTCCTTTCCAATCTGGCTTCCGTCCTTTCCATAGTACCACCACTGCCCTATTGAAGGTAACCGATGATGTTTGATACGCCATGGATAACAAACAATTGACTTTACGTACTTTACTTGACTTCAGCAGTGCGTTCAACTCCGTTGACTTTGACATCCTTCTTGGTATCCTGCGGTCTCTCGGCATATCTGAGCCTGCGGTGGAGTGGTTTGGTTCTTATCTTCGTGGGCGTGAGCAGAGGGTCCAGGTCTGTAAGGCATCTTCAGACTGGTGTCAACTGAAGGCGGGTGTGCCCCGCCCTCAGTTGACACCAGTCTGGAAGTGGAGTGCTCTCGCCTTTGCTTTTCGCAATCTTTATCAATGAAATAACTCATTCACCCCATTCTGAATTCCACCTTTATGCTGGCGACCTTCAACTATAATATGTGTATTTTGATGCTGGGTCGGATCCTTGCAACCCGCTAGCCAAGATTCACAATGCTGTTAAGGCTTTTGCTTTTATGAACGATGACCTGTGGGCTATTAGGGCGTGGGCTAAAGATTTCGGTCTTCTGGTCAACCCGTTGAAGTCACAGGCCATCGTCATAGGCAGTAAACGGTTGCGCGATGGCCTGCCTCTCTCTAGTCTACCGGCCTTGATATATGACCACGTCCCAATCCCATTTAGTGACAAGGTTAAAAACCTCGGCCTTATCATACTACTGTCATCTATCTTGGCAGGCCCAGGTTAATGACATTAGCAGACGCATGCACTTTTCGTACCACTCCCTCAAACGGCTCCAAAACTTCTTGCCTTTCAAAACAAAAGTGATGCTTGCCCAGGCGCTGCTACTACCACTGCTTGATTACGCTGATGTCTGCTTCATGGACGCAACCGAGGCTCTGGTCAACAAGCTTGAACGTCTCCAAAACCTGGCAATTCGCTATGTGTTCAGCCTAAAAAAGTATGACCATGTGTCTGAATACCGACGTCTTTTAAAGTGGCTTCCGATTAGAATGCGCCGCAACTTGCATATGTTGACTCTCCTTTACAACATCCTTAAAAACCCTAGTGCACCCTTGTACTTACAAGAGAGATTTTCACTGTTGCCGCCGCGAACCAGACCACAGAGAGCGTGTGATACAAGAACATTGCAAGTCCCAGTCTGCAACACTGAGTTCTTTTCCACCTCGTTCTCTGTGCGTGCTGCTCGCCAGTGGAACTCACTGCCCAAGGAAATCCGAGATTGTCCGTCTGTGTCACAGTTCCGTGTCAAACTCAAAGAGCACTTTCTCTCCATTATATAAGTAATATTGTCGTTATTATTATTATTTTATCTATGTAGCTTTTACTTATGTATGTTTATTAAGTTATAAATATTTATGTTTAGAAGTATTTATATTCATATTTATATATATATATATATAATCTATTATGTATGTAGATATGTGTACAATGATAGTATATATTAGGATAGAAATATTTTTTTTGAGCTTTATTTGCTCTCTGTTCACTGTTCAAACATTTCGTAGGCTGGCTGGAAGAAATTTCTTTTGAAATAAGTCCGCCTTTGTACATCGTCATTTGTTATTTAAGTTATTTTTTTCTGTATTATTTCTTTTGTGCAATAAAGCGTAACAAACAAACAAACTCATATTTTAATTTGAACTTGCAGACATGTTCCGTTTAAAAAATCGTCGAACGACTCGAACGTAATAAATAAATAGCGGAAGCGGGAGCCCCAGCAAAGGTAGTATGAGGACGCGAGTCGCGCGCGACGACGTCAAAAGTCGCGACTTTTCAGTACATTAACTGTCAAAATTCTCGCGACTTTTGACGTTGTCGCGCGCGACTCACGTCCTTATACTACCTTTGCAGCTTCGATTAGCAGTGCGGGCATATACCTATGACTTTGTTTTCTAACTTAAATCATCAGCAACCCATTATGTCCCCACCGTCCCCACCGAGGGGCACGGGTCTCTTCCCTGATGAAGGTACCGTATAGGCCCACTGATACTCGTTGGGAACAAATGCCATACTCCACCACGGGGGCCAAGTCCGGATTGGTGGAGGCTTGTAAGACTAGCGGCTGGTGTTACGTCAGAAGTTTTCAAGCCGCCCTAAGACCTCTGACTTGGCTTAACGACTGCCATCTATCGACGGCAGCCGGTACCAACTGCTTAACGTGCCTTGCGAAGCACGGAACCGCTCGGAAAAATACCACTAGCGTTAGTCAAAAATATTAGGGAATGTAACGAATATTATCTCGTTAGGGAAAAAAAAGTTGATATAATTTTATTATGAGTCTAGATAGCCGAGCGACGCCGGGCTTTCATCACGTATGAATCCATAAAATAATTTTACTACACATTGTTGCTATAGCCCCAGTTTTAAGATGTTACAGAAAAAGCAGTCGTTTAAAAAAAAATTAAAACTCTACGAATGTTATTCAAAATACAATACGTAGGTATGTAAAGGAATACGTTTCTTTTTTGTTTCATTATTGCACGTGCGCTAAAAGTATTCTTAACGTATTTGCAAACACTTCTCAACTAAAGCCCACGTGGACGAAGTCGCGGGCAACAGCTGTAGTACATACATACATAAGCTCACGCCTGTATCCCACAGGGGAGGCAGAGACCAGGGCCCTTAGTGCGAGTTTTATCATTCACTTTCGATAGCGAGAGCGTTTGCATTTTGTATAGGAGTGACAGAGAGACAACTAGCTGGCGCGCTTTGTCACTCCTATAGAGTATGAGTTTACGTTAACGCGTTCGAGTAGTTAAAAAAACTCGCACTAAGCACAAGGGACTGCCACATGCCACGATCCTGACAAATCACTTTCGCTTCACTGACATTCATTAGTCATTGCTTGCACGTACACTACACCGGTTTCGGGTACTTTCCCTTTGCTAATAGGTACATCCCCTATTTGATACTTAGGACGAGTTGCACCACCATTTTTAAATATATTTAGGGCTGATTTTTCAATACTCAAATCTATCTAATCTCTTTAAAGGAGCAATTATTGTATATACACGGTGGCCGAGGGAATGACGTCAAAAAAAACAAATTAGGTCCCTCGTGTCATGGGGTATCCGAATCACCCCCATGTATGTTCCGCGATTTTTCATAGTTTCGGAGTTATGATTTTTTTTCTGAATTTTTATGAATTTTCGCCTTATCAATTTTGAAAATTTCTAAAAAAAAAAACTAGAAACTTTTTTCAATTACTTTTCTTTGTAACTGAATCTTCACAAGTTGTTCTTCTATGCATAAAATAATCAGCTTCGTAACTTTGATAAAAGTTATTAAAGTGTTGGTCTAAAGTCAAAAATTTACGTTCGGAAAATTATGACTTGAATTTTCAAAAATAAATTACAAATCCAAACAGATGTTTTAATGGTTTCTTAGTTAGCCTCAGAAATGCGCAAGACTCTCAGATTTCATAATCATTAAAAAAAAGTACTGCTTAACGAGCTACTTTGTGTACATTCGGCCTTCGAAGACAGCGAGGTGAAGAATTATTAAAATTAACATTTATTTTTTTCTGCCATTTCGTCTTTTCTTAGGTTATTAATGAACGAGTCATCATCATCATGATGAATAAAAGTGGTTTTGTCAATAAAACACAGATTAAAAAATTTGGAGGCATTTTCCGTTTTACAGTAATTAATTTTGCGCGGTCCGTTCTCGTGGGTCATGGGTTGTAAATGCAGACGCAACTTTTTACCTGTAATAACAATAGTCTTTGAGGATAGGAGGCCGCCGAACTATTGCTATCTCTCTCACTCTCAGCGGTAAGAGTGAGAGGGGCAGCGCAGCAGAAGCGAACACAAAACAAGTTTGTACCTCAGTCGTTCTCACTTTGTGTTTACTGCTACACGTGTCTTCATTTTGTTTTACCTCACTGTCTCGCTTTGTCCGCGGATTCCGCTGCCTACTTATTTGACTACTTTGCTCGTTAATTGAACTGTGTCTTGCATACTGATTTGGACTTTGTTTACTTGGAAGTGTAAAAGATGAGTTACACGTTAAGAGAATACGCAGAAATGCACTATTTTTATGGAGTTGCACAAGGAAACGGCCTTGAAGCAGCGCGACTGTATCGCGAACAACTTCAACGTCGTGGTGGGCCGCAACCTGAGCATTATCCCGACCATCGCGTTTTTATTAACACGCACAATACCTTAATGGCAGGCCGCATTCCTGGCCAACGAGGCGATAGGGAAGGAATCCCTAGAGTTGACCCGGATCGCAGAGAAGTTGTGCTCGAAGAAGTTCAACGAAATCATTCCACGAGTACCAGAGCTATGGCTCGTACTCTGAACATCCCAAGAACTTCTATCCAAGACATACTTCACGATGAAGGATATCATGCGTTCCATATCCGACGAGTCCAAGCTTTACTGCCTACAGACTACCAATTGCGCATTGATTTCTGCCAAACAATGCTACAAAAAGAACAACAAGATCCTGGATTTTTCAATAAAGTTTTATGGTCAGATGAGTCACGTTTTGAGCGCACTGGAATTTTCAATATTCATAATTACCACACGTGGGCGGTTGAAAATCCACACGAAATGAGAGCGTCGACGTTTCAACATCGTTTCAGCGTTAACTTGTGGTCTGGTATTCTCAATGGCAAACTGATTGGTCCATTTGAATTGCCGTCCAGATTAAATGGAGAAAGATACCGACACTTTCTGGAACATGAACTTCCATTGTTGCTAGAAGACGTGAATATTGAACTAAGACGAACCATGGTTCTTCAAAATGACGGCGCTCCATGTCACTACGCAACGCAAGTCCGAAATTATTTAAATGAGGCGTACCCCAATAGATAGATCGGACGCGGCGGACCAATATCGTGGCCTCCACGCTCACCTGACCTCAACCCCATGGATTTTTTTATTTGGGGCTATTTTAAGGAAATAGCATACGCCAGAGAAAGTGGGAGTGAACAAGAGCTGAGGCAGAAATTAACAGAAGCCGAACGTGTTGTAAAGGAAAACAGAGCAGCTTTTAGACGATTAAAAGATAATTTCCTACGTAGGTGTAGAATGTGTATTGCTGCTGGGGGTGGCAACTTTGAAAACCTATTATAATAAACATTTTTTTTACATTTTAATCTGTGTTTTATTGACAAAACCACTTTTATTCATCATGATGATGACGACTCGTTCATTAATAAACTAAGAAAAGACGAAATGGCAGAAAAACAAAATTGTTAATTTTAATAATTCTTCACCTCGCTGTCTTCGAAGGCCGAATGTACACAAAGTAGCTCGTTAAGCAGTACTTTTTTTTAATGATTATGAAATCTGAGAGTCTTGCGCATTTCTGAGGCTAACTAAGAAACCATTAAAACATCTGTTTGGATTTTTAATTGATTTTTGAAAATTCAAGTCATAATTTACCGAACGTAAATTTTTGACTTTAGACCAACACTTTAATAACTTTTATCAAAGTTACGAAGCTGATTATTTTATGCATAGAAGAACAATTTGTGAAGATTCAGTTACAAAAAAAAGTAATTGAAAAAAGTTTCTAGTTTTTTTTTAGAAATTTTCAAATTTGAAAAGGCGAAAATTCATAAAAATTCAGAAAAAAAATCATAACTCCGAAACTATGAAAAATCGCGGAACATACATGGGGGTGATTCGGATACCCCATGACAAGAGGGACCTAATTTTTTTTTTTTTGACGTCAATCCCCCGGCCACCGTGTATATTTATATATAATCAGAATCTCGGAAACGGCTCCAACGATTTTCACGAAATTTTGTAAGCAGATGCTTTCGGGGGCGTTTAATTGATCTGACTAGGTTAAATTTTTAGAAAACGTTGTTTTATCCGTGTTTTAAGGCGATTGAAATTTGCTATAATAACATACAGAGGTAAATTTCGCGTCCACCTTCAAGGTTGGGATAGTTCTGACGGGAAAACGGGCGACCCGTTTCGATTTCAAGAGACCCGTTTCGAGTCATGATGTCTTCTTTCCACGTTCTTTTTTTGTTGAAAAAGGATTATTTTAATTTTATATTACAAAAAAAGTACCGGTCACCCAGGTCCTAACTTTTATCTGAGGTATAAAAATAGCGGTTTGACATAATTTCTATACATAAGCTGTCAAACCGCCATTTTTATTCCTCGGATAAAAGTTATCTGACTATTGAAAAATCAGCCCTTAGCAGCTAAACGTATTTAAAGGTAGATGTCGGACTATACAAACACGTCACACTAAAGTAAAATTAGCAACTAAACACGTTTAACGATTTTGGTGCAAGCTTCCCTTAGAATAGAATAGAAAACGTTTATTTGGTACCAAAAGGATCAACATAAAATTAAGAACAATAATGGTGTAGCGTGTAGACATAATGACTTAGGTTCTATTAGAGTACTTACTACCATAAATAAGACATAAATGGCACCAAAATGGCCGCCGCTCAGCATATGCCATGATCGTTGGAGACCATGACGCTGATTTTCAGCTGTCGCCAAAATTTATATAATAAACACACACAACAATAATAATAATAATAATTCAATTCATAGACAATTTTTATTAAATCTTTAATAAAACTAACACTGGATGGGTGCCGAAATAAAAAATAAGTAAATAAAAATATATGTTATTAAAAAAGAAAACAATTCTAATAATCTTGAATTGAATTTACATTGAGTTAATTTGTTTGAATTGAAATGAGTTGAGTGAAATTGAATTGAATTTATTGAATGAATTGAATTGAAATTAATTGAATGAAATTGAACTGAATTGAAATTAATTAAAATTAATTGAATTGAATTGTACTGATTGATTGATTAATTGAATTTCAATAAATTGATTGAATTGAGTTGATGTCAATTAAATTGAATTGAATTGAATTACCGTTTTGACAATCTGTCAAAACGTCAAGTGGGCGACAGTGCGCTCGAAAGTTTATTGAAATTCTTGTGCTAAATATCCTCCGATTAAACAAAACATATTGCAAAGTCATTACATAGTGGTGACGTGAAAGTGCCAGTGTTATCTCAGTGAAAGTCTTGTTACTTCGCGAGATATAGTGCAAAACATTTCATCGCCAACAAAGTACTTTGCAAACTTACCCCCAATTTTAAGAAAATAGTAAACCGCCACCACAGATTAAGTCACTAAGCTCCCGCGTTACAAAATCATCTTTAGTACTGTTTAACAAAATGACATCTGCGGTGACTTAAGTAGTGTTGCCACAACAAGCAAAACAAAAAACTACAAAATGGTAGATTCCACCCCTACCTCTCCGCAAACACCGGGCCTCCATCAAGATAACAGCAATGCCAAAATTGCCAATTATGACATTGAATCTGATCACAGAGAAAGTCCACAAAGCAAGGAAACTCAGCCAAAACTGATCCAACAAGTCTTTCACAGAGCATTATTTAATGCAAAACCTCGTCCAAGTACTAAACAAATGGAACAAGTAGCGCCAACTTTAAATTCTTGGCAACATGACCAAGTCCCTACACCCAAACGTAAAAGGCTAGAGCCCAGTCCTGTCAAACCAAACACCAATGAGCAAGCTGGTACCACGCTCACGTACACAGTTCCAGTATCAAACAGCTTCGAGCAACTAATCAATGATGAGACAGAAAAACCACCTGCCCAGACAAAAGCCAAGTGGCAGATTACCCCGAAACCTGAACCGATCTTCGTCACAGGAGTACAAAACTTATCAAAACTTAAAGAGATACTTCAAAGCATAGTCCTAGATTTGAACAAGTACAAACTGACCACTCTACGATCAGGCCATATTGTAAAAGTTATCCCATCTGATGTTGATACATATAAACTTATTAGAGAAAACTTCGTTGCATCCAACATAAACCACTATACTTACCAACTAAAGCATGAACGTGCCTTCAGAGTCGTTATTCGCGGACTCCACGCATCAGAAGATGTAGATATGATAAAGGAGGAACTGGAGTTGCTTGGGCACATGGTGAGAAGTATCACATGTGCTCTCCATAGGCAAACTAAAGCTCCCCTACCGCTTTACTATGTCAACCTCGAGCCTAATATAAACAACAAAGATATTTATAATGTTAAACATTTAAACAACACCATTGTATCCATTGAAGCTCCGTACAAAAAGAAGGAGGCCATCCAATGCAAAAGGTGTCAACGTTTTGGCCACTCCAAAAACCTCTGTCATCGTACTCACAGATGTGTAAAGTGTGGTAACGACCACCCAACACAGGAATGCACGAAACTACCTGACATTCCTGCAACTTGTGCTAACTGCCAAGGTACGCACCCAGCTAATTATAAAGGCTGCAACAAATATAAAGAATACAGGGACCACATCTTTAACAAAACCAAACCAAAAACTAAACCCAGACAAACAATTGAGCCCACATTCAATCGACCACCACTCAACATACACCATATGCAGTCACAGAGTAGTGCACAGCCTTGGCCTACATTGCCAACCATACCAACAACCCAGGTGGAACAGCATGGACGGAAACACTCACTAACTCAACGCAACTCAACAAGAAGCTATAATGATCAAAATTGCCATAGTTTACCTCAAAGTTATGCCGATATAACCAATCCCAGGGACAAAGACCAGACGCCAAGTTTTAACAACAACTCCAACAACAATATGATGCAGCTCCTCAATATGATGTTCACCAGATTTGAGCAAACCATAGAAAGGATGCTAGACAAAATGATGGATCGCATGATCGATCTGGTCAGAGTTACCGCCCAGAAGCAGAAATGAATCTATTCCTAAGGGTTGCCGCATGGAATGCCAACGGCTTGTCTAACAGAAGACAAGACTTAGAATTATTTATCAAAGAATATAAACTTGACATAGTGCTCATCTCAGAAACAAGACTAAACAATCGCAGTATTATTAAGATTCCTGGATTCTCAGTATATCTCACCCACCATCCATCTGGGAACACTCATGGCGGTACAGCAGTCATTATTAACTCAAAATACAAACATTATGAGATGGAAAAATTTGAAAAAGAATATCTTCAAGCATCCAGCATCTCGGTACACACCAGCCAAGGCCCTATAGTCTTCTCAGCTATATACTGTCCTCCCAAACATAAAATTACTTTACATATGTTCAACGACTACTTCAGAACGCTGGGGCCAAGATATGTTACAGGGGGAGACTGGAATGCAAAACACACATTCTGGGGCTCCAGACTTATCCTACCACGTGGAAGACAGCTGTACGCATCAATAGTGAAACAAGATGGCAACTCTTTATCAGCCGGTAAACCAACATACTGGCCAACAGATCCAAACAAGGTTCCAGACCTACTAGATTTCTTCGTCACCAAAGGTCTCCCTCTACTGCACTTAAATATAGAGTCGCTATCTGACTTATCGTCAGATCATTCCCCCATCCTTCTAACAATAAATACTGATTTAATCGTGAAGGAACCCAAACCATCACTGACTAACAGGAATACTGATTGGGATATGTTTGCAGAATACTTAGAAACAAATCTAAAACTAAATATTCGACTTAAAAACCAGGACGATATAGAGACTGCAGTCGAAATATTAAATAAGGCCATAATCACTGCTGCTAGTATGGCTACACCAGCTCCTGACAAAAACTTCCGGCAGACAAGCATGTACCCACAACTTATAAGAAACAAAATAAATGAAAGGAGAAACCTACGAAAAAAGTGGCATTCTACAAGACACCCAGAGGATAAACGAGCTCTCAATAGAGCATCGCGTCACCTCACATCGCTCATAGCTAAACTTAAAAGCGATTCCACCCAGAAATACCTTGCAGACCTAAGACCTCAAAACAACGGAAAACATTCCTTGTGGAAGGCTACTTCTATGTTGAAGCAACCTATAATGCCAACACCACCACTAAGAAAACAAGATAAAAGCTGGGCAAGAAGTTCAAAAGAAAAAGCCAAACTATTTGCCGATCATCTAGCTCAAGTCTTCAAACCCTATCCAGCCAGTGATGAAGAAGCAACGGCTCATTTAGAAAAATTGGAGGACGCCATGCTTAATCCCTACCAAATGTCTCTACCAATCAAACACGCAACACCAGCTGAAGTTTGGAAAATAATAAATTCGATAAACTTGAAAAAAGCCCCAGGATACGATCTTATTAGCCCAATCATTATGAAAAATCTTCCCAGGAAAGCAATCGTTCTCTTTGCAAACATTGTGAATGCCATACTAAGAACAGGGAAATACCCATGCCAGTGGAAAGTTGCACAAATTATCCTAATAGCAAAAGAGGGTAAACCTGCGCACGAGGTGACTTCATACAGACCTATAAGTTTACTCCCAGTAGCCTCAAAGGTCTTTGAAAAAATTCTTCTCTACAGACTGAGGCCCTGTCTTACCGACATAATTCCCCAACACCAATTCGGATTTCGCGAACACCACTCAACAACGGAACAAGTTCACAGACTGGTAAATCAAATATCAAGTTCATTAGAAAAAAAAGAGTACTGCTCAGCTACTTTCCTCGACATTACTCAAGCTTTCGATAAGGTATGGCACCTAGGACTCAAATTTAAGCTTAAAAGCCTATTGCCACACTCTATTTATCCCGTCCTGGACTCCTACTTGACTGACAGATGCTTTGAAGTAAAATACGATGAAGAAATTTCCGCGCTTCAAGAAATACAATCGGGAATCCCGCAAGGAATCGTACTCGGTCCCGTGCTCTACATACTTTACACAGCCGATTTACCAACTACCGATAAAGTCACAACTGGTACCTTTGCTGACGACACCGCCTACCTAGCAAGCCATCAAGATCCCGCTACCGCATCTCACCACTTGCAAGAAGCTCTAAACCTTATGGAGGGTTGGTGTAGATTATGGCGAATTAGGATAAATGAGACCAAATCGGTACAAGTTACTTTTACCCTCAAAAAAGGAATGTGCCCTCCAGTGTATCTCAATGGTCAACAAATACCTCAATCCAACGAAACCCGTTATCTGGGAATCCACCTTGATAGGCGCATGACGTGGAAAAAACACATAACAGCGAAACGCAAACACCTAGACCTTAAAGTACGCTCTATGTATTGGCTCATAGGTCCCAAGTCCAAGCTATCGAGAGAATGCAAGATAACACTATACAAATCAATCTTGAAGCCTATCTGGACCTATGGTATTCAGCTGTGGGGAACCGCTTGCAGGTCTAGCATAGATATTCTTGAACGATTCCAGACTAACACTCTAAGGGCAATGCTGAACATCCCTCAGTACATCAGCAATAAACACATGTATGAAGACCTAAAAATTCCCACCGTTATGGAGGAGATTCGACAATATAGTACCAACTATCAAGATCGGCTTAGCCGTCATCCAAACGAATTAGCTTCGAACCTAATAACAAAAAATAGCACTTGCTATGCTCGACTGAAGAGGCACAACATAATCAATCTGCCAGACAGAAAGTGAATTCGGCAGCAAGGGCAACTTAGGAGGATGGAGGCCAATGGACCTCACTCTGCATCGATCACGAACTACAGAGAAGCAGTAGAAGCCCAAACAGTTTGCTTATTGTAGTTAGAAGGCTACAGATCGCAAAAATGCACCAATAACTATTAGTGAAAAAAAAAAATAAAAAATAAAAATTGAATTACCATAATTCAAACAAAACGAAACACAACATCGTCAAACATTATTCATCGAAACATTATCCATATTAACTAATTATTATCAACAAAACACAATATACATATACAAACATCTTAAAACAAATACATTTAAGACTCCATATGACAACGTAACAGCCCATTTAAATTGTGACTAAATGCCTTTTACTTCACACTAGTTTGAAAATCAAGGAGATATTTCCTGTACTTTAACTTAAATGATTTTACAGTCAAGGAATTTCTTATAGGTGGGGGTATGTTATTCCAGCATTTCGTGGCACAATATCGGAAGCTACCTCTAAATGCGGCTGTTTTGTGTCTAGGGCAGATCAGACGCGCAGGACCACGGTCTCGTTGGGAGAATTTAAGTTTATTGTATAAATACAGCGGATTCTTCGATTTAATTACGCCAAAGAGTAAAGTGGCAAAGTGTAAAGCTCTCCGCGATTCCATCTTCAATAAGCCCCCTTTATTAAGATAGGGAGTAACATGGGCTCTTTGGGGTATGGGAAAACAAAACCGTGCACAAGCATTCTGAACCCTCTGTATGATTTTTTTGGTACGAGCAAGAAGACATCCACCAATAACTGTATCAACATAGTTGAGCTTAGATAAAATTAAGGTCTCACAGAGGTATACGCGCATGTCCACTTTTAGGTAAGGTCGCATGCGATACAGAACTTTCAAGACTTAGACATATGATTTTATCTCTCACTTAATAAAATTCCAGGTCTAACCTCGTACAAGCCTCTCCAAGTGGATCTGAGTAACAACCAGCTGACGGCCGTCTCGCAAATAGTGGAACTGCCGATTGAAGTGCTGAATCTATCGCGGAACAGCATCGAGTCTTTAGAGAACGCCAGCTTCAGAGATCTCCAGCAGATGAGGGTTTTGGACCTGAGTTATAACAAGCTCACTTCCGCCAAGCTCAGTCCACATGCGTTCGAGGTGAGATAAGTGAATGAATTATGGAATAAATGAATGGATAGTGCGATGACCGAACGACAGAAGAAATGTATGAGTTACTAAATTTGTTATGTCCCCACCGAGGGGCACGGGTCTCTTCCCTAAGGAAGGTATAGGCCATACTCCATGGCCAAGTCCGGAATGGTAGAGGCTTGTAAGACTAGTGGCTGGTCTTACTGTCAGAAGTTTTTAAGCCGTCCTTCGCTTAACGACTGCCATCTATCGACGGCAGCCGGCACCGACTGCTTAACGTGCCTTGCGAAGCACGGAACCGTTTGGAAAAATGCCATTACCTAAGTCATAGAACAGTCACTCATCAGCACTGATCGTTTAAGATCACTCAGGCAGCCGGGGCTACGAGCGATTCGTTATACAAGTATAAAGTGATTTGTTAAACACAGTAGTCCTAAAAAAATATATTGTTTTCTACCGCTTGCTTTTATGGACATTTAGTCTGAAATAAAGTTCTATTTATTATTATATAATCGCTCGTAGCCTGGGCTGCCTGAGTGATCTTAAACGATCACTAAGGTTAAGCAACATACGGCGCGTTCAGTCCATGGATGGGTCACCGTCTATGACTAACGCTAGTGGCATTTTTCCGAGCGGTTCCGTGCTTCGCAAGGCACGTTAAGCAGTTGATGCCGGCTGCCGTCGATAGATGGCAGTCGTTAAGCCAAGTCAGAGGCTTTAGGGCGGCTTGAAAACTTCTGACAGTAAGACCAGCCACTAGTCCTACAAGCCTCCGCCAATCCGGACTTGGCCCCCGTGGTGGTATGGCCATACTTTCCTCAGCGAAAGACCCGTGCCCCTCCGCGGTGGGGACATGATGGGTTGATGATGAAGGCAGGTCGGAGGAGCCGACTTCTTATTCTATTCTACTTTATATCAGCTGAGTTTGTACGACGAATGTCCACCTAATTCCTTTCAACCTCTACCATTTCGCCCGTAAACCGGTCTTTGCTTTTTTCAGGGCCGCTTCTCCCCTGAGGAGTACGAGCCCCTCTCCTCGATGCGGACCCTGAGTCTGGCCCACAACGAGCTCCACAGCCTGAATCAGGATCTGTTCGAGCACTTGCCTGAGCTGACAGAGTTGGACCTGAGCGGGAATCCACTGGTGACCATCGACCACGTGACCTTGATTGCCGTAGGGAGTCTGCCGTTGTTGAAGGTATGTCGCTTGTTGGTGCAGGAACCAAGTCGACTTGTCTACTAGATCGATTTAGGTTAGAGGAATATATAAATTGTCATTTCCACGATTTAGACTTGCAAAAGTCAATACTTCCTTTATGGGGCACTGTATAAGGTTCTACAACAAGATACCCCAAGATATATTAGAGTTACCTCCAACGCGATTTAAGAATTGTGTTAAGCACACTCTTTGCAAAAAAGCTTATTATAAAATCAACGATTATTTAGAAGACAAGGACGTATGGCATTAAATAGTAGTTTAATATTAAATTTAATCAGAGGATAAATGTGTCTAGTGTTCAACACATCCAAGATATTATTTTGTAAGTTTGATTTGTTTAGCTTTAAGGTGATTTGAGAAAAGATGGTCAGAGTGGAGTTTTTTTTTGCTGCCTTTCTCTCTACTACAGACGGCCCCAAGGCAGCGGCTAACATTATACATAACTGTATGTACATTGACATTCGGCAAGCAGAATGTAAATTCTTTACGTTGAAATAAAGGATGATGGGCAAAAATGTATGAAGCGTGGGCCCACCTCCAATAAAAATGGCTTGTTTATTAAATTAAAGGTCTACATACATACGTTCATTATCGGGCAGGCGGATGCCAGAATTCGCTGTGTGTCTGGAGTTTTTTTATTTAGAAAAAGTTGATGTTTTTTGTTATAAATAGAAGTTTTATGGTTTATAAAACCATTTGTTTTGCTTATATGTAAGCCACCTAATGCTACATCCTGTATAAGATAATAAGATGAGATTTTTAGGGTAGGAAAATAAAAGTTTTTGGTTTATAGAATGAAAATAATATATTTATAACAGACCAATAATTATCGGTATCCGTGGCATGGGTGGCGGAGAGGTCTCCATAGTAGCATCGCCTCACGCGCACTCATCTAGCACGCTTCACGAGAATTAAAATTAATGATCGGTTCGGAGCCGATCTGCAAGTACCTAACACAATTATCAGATTTTTCTTAACATCATCATCATCATCATCAACCCATTATGTCCCCACCGAGGGGCACGGGTCTCTTCCCTGAGGAAGGTTTAGGCCATACTCCACGGGGACCAAGTCCGGATTGGTGG
The DNA here is from genome assembly GCA_947310845.1 of Yponomeuta plumbellus. Taxonomy (NCBI): domain Eukaryota; kingdom Metazoa; phylum Arthropoda; class Insecta; order Lepidoptera; family Yponomeutidae; genus Yponomeuta; species Yponomeuta plumbellus. Next base: position 7,063,954 of record OX371221.1, on the reverse strand, counting down.
AGGCTTGTAAGACTAGTGGCTGGTCTTACTGTCAGAAGTTTTCAAGCCGCCCTAAGGCCTCTGACTTGGGTTAACGACTGCCATCTATCGACGGCAGCCGGCACCAACTGCTTAACGTGCCTTGCGAAGCACGGAACCGCTCGGAAAAATGCCACTAGAGTTATTCATAGACGGTGACCCATCCATGGACTGAACGCGCCGTATGTTGCTTAACCGTAGTGATCGTTTAAGATCACTCAGGCAGCGAGCGATAATAACGTCATCATCCTAGCATTATCCCAATTTCCTAGTGCGCTAACTACACTAAGTTTTATGGCGAAAATACTAATATTTACATGGTCAAATGGATATTATTATGCTGGAAAAGGAAGACCGAGGAAAAGGTGGTTGGATTGTGTGCGTGATGATATGGTGATAAGAATGTGAATGCAGAGATGGCGAGTGATAGGGACGCATGGAAGAGAATGACATACTGCGCCGATCCCAAATAATGGGAACAGGGCAAGAATATGATGATTGTTTTTTACATGAAGCGATTGCTAGTCAACCCAAAAGGGCAACCAGATGTGTCTAGGTCATGTATGCAATGTAGTCTGTGCTTAGGTCTAAATGGCCGTAAGTCACCCCTTACGACATCCATAAGCTGAAATGGGTTGGTCATTTACTATTCCAGTAAATGATGTAGCATTAAGTGGTTTACATATTAGCAAAAAAATGGTTTTATAAGCCAAAAATTTCTCTTCATAACCAAAAATATCAACTTTTTCTGATTCGAAAAACTCCAGCCACGCAGCGAATTCTGGTATGCACCTACCTGATAATGAACGTATGTATATAGACCTTTAATTTAATAAACAAGCCATTTTTATTGGAGGTGGGCCCATTTTGCCCATCATCCTTTTTGATTTCTGATTTCTGATTATAGCAGAGAATAAAAACTTCGTACCGCGAAAAAAAATCGTTGATAAATTTACGACGTCTTTAGTCATAACTTGCTGTCCCGGCAAACTTTTCGTTTTTTTTACATATTTTCTCACCATTGAAATCTACCCCTTTTTAGGCAATTTTTAAAATTTTTCTCTCCGTAAGAACTATCGTCGTACTTCAAGGAATATTCTAAAAAAAGAATTAACAAAATCGGTTCAGCTGCTCCCGAGATTTGCGCTTAGCAACACATTCAGCAATTCATTTTCATACTATAAAAATAGAAGACTACTGCTATAAAACATAAACATAAACATTTACATACAGGCACATACATTGCTTCTACCCCCCACTAGGATACCCAGTGTCTTGGGAACCAGAAACAGCGACACCACAAACATGTAAGACCTGTTTTTTTTCCGTTTGTCAGAGTTATGAAAAGGGCATTCAATGAGCAACAAAAAAACCTTGTACATTATATCACAGATCTTAGGAGCAGACCAAAGAATAACAACTTTACTGTGAACGAGAGTATCTTACGCACTAAGTACAAATTGCCCTAAAATGCCACAATAACATCACAATTCATCATTAATGTATTTAGTAATAACTTAAAAGTTGCCATATAAATGTAATATATTATTGATATTTTTTTTAATATTATTTAACTAATCCGTATTCGATTTTAATGAAATGAAATAAAATGAAACTTGATTGTTTGAATATTATGTCATTAATAAGCGCCTAATTGGTTGAAACTGTAATGTAAACTTTATGATGTCTGTTTTATAGACACGTCCAACTGTTTCAGTAATATTATTTAATTTTTGTGTAATAATTTAATAGGGGTTTGCTGAAAATCACCGTTGTGTTGATCACTCACACAACATTTAGGCTGAGCATACTCCTTTTCTTGTCATTTTTAAATTTATATTATTTATTAATACCAGCAATTTTAAAAACAATTCATATGTAATTTGATATATTTCGATGATTAAAATAAACAATTTTCAATTTCAATTTCATTTTCAATTCCAGTTTCAGTTTATGTTTAAATTTCAATTTTAATTTCGTAAATCGAGCTTCCTACTTCAATCATTTCGTAGCCTGTCTGAGCTATAAAGTGTTATCTATCTTTATCCTCTGCAGGTCCTCAAACTGCGGAGCTGCCAACTCTCCGAGATCCCGGACAAGTTCCTTCACACTCCGCGCTACCTGGAACGTCTGGACGTCAGTGACAACGCGCTGACGGCGGTGCCTCAAGAGCTAGAGGAGACAAAGAACCTGCTGTACTTGAACCTGAATCAGAACCCGATTGTTAAACTGGCGAAGGGTGACGAGGACTATCCGTGAGTATACGCTGCTATTCGGTGATGGCATGGGTAGATTCATCATCATCAATGCAGTATGTCCCACCGAGGTTCACGGGTCTCTTCCCTGAGGAAGGTATAGGCGAAACTCCACCACAGGGGCCAAGTCCCGATTGGTGGAGGCTTGTAAGTGGAAAACTGTTCGGAAAACGGCGCGTTCAGTGCAGTGGATGGCTGACCGTTCTATGATTAACGCTAGTGGATTTATCCTAGCCGTTCCGTGCTTCACAAGGCACGTTAAGCAGTTGGTGCCGGCTGCCGTCGATAAATGGCAGTCGTTAAGCCAAGTCAGAGGCCTTAGGGCGGCTTCAAAACTTCTGACAGTACGACCAGCCATCTTACAAGCATCCACCAATCCGGACTTGGCCCCCGTGGTGGAGTATGGCCCACACCTTCCTCAGGGAAGAGACCCGTGCCCCTCGGTGGGGACATAATGTGTTGATGATGATGAATAATAATGTTCTCTCCTCCCCAGTGGCTTCCCAATCCTGCGCAAGTTGGAAGAGCTGCACATGTGTAACATGCCCCAGTTGATCTCCATTGGAGAGGGAACCCTGGCTGGTCTCCAGACTATCAAGAAACTCCACCTGAGCTTCAACTCCAAGCTGAGGTCCATCCACCCTAAGGCCCTCGCCAGGGTCGACGATATTGGAGAGACTTACGATTGGCCTGTGGTTAAGGAGGTAAGGTTAAAAAGGGTAGATGTAATTGTTACCTCATCCAAGTGTCAGTTTGCGATAATAAATAATTATAAATTCGCGCCCGTTGGAGGTAGGTAGTTTCATCATCAACCCTGTTATGTCCCCACCGAGGGGCACGAGTCTCTTCCATGAGGAAGGTATAGGCCATAGGTACTCCTCCACGGGGGCCAAGTCCGGATTGGTGGAGGCTTGTAAGACTAGTGGCTGGTCTTACTATCAGAAGTTTTCAAGCCGCCCTAAGGCCTCTGACTTGGCTTAACGACTGCCATCTATCGACGGCAGCCGGCACTAACTGCTTACCGTGCCTTGCGAAGCGCGGAAGCGCTCGGAAAAATGCCACTAGCGTTAGTCATAGACAGTCACCCTTGCATGCACTGAACACGCCCGATGTTGCTTAACCTTCGTGATAATTTAAGATCACTCACGCGGCCGGGGCTACGAGCGAATAAATAATAACAACTCTTTTTAGGTTACTAACAGGGTAGTTTCCAGGGTCAAAATAATTAAATTCTATTTAGTCCGTATTTTAGATTGTAAAAACATATTGGACACGTATTTTTTCTTTTTTCGAGTAAACAAAAAATAACAAAGATATAGCCCATTAAAGTTACGTGTGACGTCACTCCGTGCTAAAAAATGCAGCACGGCGTGACGTCACACGTAACTTTAATGGGCTATATCTCTGTCAATTTTTGGCCTAATTTACAAATAAAAAAATACGTGTCCCTTATTTTTGAATAATCTAAAAGACGGACTAATTACATTTTTTAGGGTAACTAGCTAATTCTTAAATAAAGTTCGTTTACATATTCTTTTATTTATTCTTTATTCTTCCCCTCAGCTCTACCTCCAGTCCAACAACCTTTCCGAAGTGGACTCCCGTTTGCTCTCCCGCTGGGACCTGCTGGACTCCCTGGACGTCACAAACAATCCGTACCTCTGCGACTGTTCCACGCAGTGGATGGTGGATTTCCTAGTCCCGACCGTGGAAGGGAAGAAAGTCAACGCCTCCAGTGACATGGTGTAAGTTGGAATTTTGCAATAAGTGTTAGGGGAGGAGGGGGGAATTGGAGCCTACTAAGGAAAAAGTCCAATAAGACACAAATTTATGGATAGTTTCGGAACTCTTTGTTAGAAACTAAATCCCTACTTATTTGACTATCATTTAATCACAGCGTCAACGTTACATTACTGGGAATTTAGCCAGAATTATATTTTTTTCAAAAAAACAGAATCGCTCCCTTTACCCTACTTTGCGGCAAATGAGAGCCTATAAATACCCATATGTGTTATGGGAGCCACTCAATTATTAAGTCAACCTCAAGTGTTTCAATAAGTCTTTTTCCTGTGCTAATAGCACACAATGCATCGTCTTTTAAATATTCGGACTCATCGTCGCAAAGATTCCCAGCGTCTTTTTCTTCAGACGTGTCAGACGACTAATTAGCTCTGATTGCCCGCATACTACCGTGTTGAAATTGAATAAAATTATATTCTTAATCTAGCCTATAATGAAATTATATGCACAAGTATTCAAAATTGATAACATTACTTATAAAATAAAAAAGATTTAGCACATAGCACGCAGAACTGATGGCCGATGGGGCCGAAAAGTTCTCGAATGGAGACCACATATCGGCAAGCGCAGCGTAGGACGACCAGCCACAAGATGGACAGACGATCTCATACAAGTGGCGGGAAGACGCTGGATGCAAGCCGCTTCCGACCGGCTGCTTCCGAGGAGGCCTATGTCCAGCAGTGGACTTCTTGTGGCTGAATGATGATGATGAAAAAAGGTTTGATTCTGACAAACATTACCTTCAGACTTACCCAGCCGTTGAAATGCCGTATTTTTTATAAGCGCGGAGCAATAAATCGACAAACGTCGATAGTCACACAATGCGCAGGACTGGCGAGCCGAGTGTGGCAGGGGAACTCGGCCGCAATGTAATGAAGGCGCCAGAGTGCCAGCCGAGTAATTACGAGCTATAGTTTTGTCTCTAGTCGCACCGCTCCCATTACCCGCTGGCTCCCATTACCCCCTGTTCCATAATATGTAGGGACTCAGAACGCTGAGTTAACACAACAAATTAGCAACAAAGTAACATAGCGCCCTAATACGGGCTTAGCCTCCGTGGTGGAGAATGGCCATCCATGTACTGAACACGCCCTATGTTGCTTAACCTTCGTGATTTTAAAATCACTCAGGCAGCCGGGGCTACACGCGATTCTTCAAAACTACTTTTGAAATAATTACCAGCTCATACTAAAGTTTACGACAAATAGGCTACTTGATCGTTTTCTTAAAACCATATCATGTTTTTTGTTGGTGTTCATGGAGTCCACAGAAATTGGTCATTTTAAATTCTTTCGTGAATTTCTTCTTCTAAAAAAGGCAAACGAAAATTTACTTTTGAAATAAAACGCCAAAACGCTATCTTGGGCAATTTGGCGTCGCACAGGCATTGTGACGTCACATCCCGAAAACCAACCAATGAACGTAAGAAAGAATGAATGATAGACGCCATTTTTACTTGACGTCATCATAGAATCGGCCAATCCAGGCCAAAATTCAAAATTCAAAATTCAAAAATTTTTATTTCAACGTAAAGAATTTACATTCTGCTTGTTGAATGTCAATGTACATACAGTTATGTATAATGTTAGCCGCTGCCTTAGGGCCGTCTGTAGTGGAGAAAAAGGCAGCGAAAAAAAACTCCATTTCGTCGGCCGTTTTCGATACAATGCAGATGCATAATTATTGAAGTGGTTTTAAGAATTATAATTCATACGAATAAGTATAAATAATACTGTTTTATTCACACTGTCAAATAGGTTATTCTCCTCCTCCAAGTTAGCCGGCACCAACTGCTTAACGTGCCTTGCGAAGCACGGAACCGCTCGGAAAAATGCCACTAGCGTTAGTCTATGACGGTGACCCAATTTAATTCCTTAACACAACTTGACACAATCTGATCATCAGATGCCAAGAGCCGATAGAGATGCGTGGATACACGATGAAGCATCTGCACGACATCCACCGCACTATGCGCTGCGTGGATAAATACGGCAACCGGCCGGAGCGGGACGGCGCTATACTGCTCGGCACGCTCATAGGTGAGACGGCGATAAGGGCTTGTATCATCATCATCAACCCATCAGAAAGACAGAAACCCATCCATGAACTGAACGCGCCGTATGTTGCTTAACCTTAGTGATCGTTTAAGATCACTCAGGCAGCCCAGGCTACGAGCTTGTGCTATGTGTTAAATAGTGAGAGAAAAAAAGAGGAGGTTCAAGATAAAAATGCTCAGATTCTAAGGTGGTAGCTTTGCTGCAGAGCACCACATTTATCCACTTAGGGGATGAATTTTCAAAAATCCTTTCCTAAGGCTCCCGTTATATAAGGCACCCCTGTGCAAAATTTCAAGTTTCTAACTCAGCCCTACGTTGATATGTCAGTCAGCCAGTCAGCTTCTTCTTTTATATATGAAAAAAAGAGTGCAGGTAAAGAACAAGGTATGTCCACCTGAGTTAATTGCAAGAAAAACGCTTTCTCAATTTTGTATTGAGAAATTAATTCCGACCAATCAAAACATGTACTTTTTTGCGACATTCCTTGTTGTATTTCAGTATTCTGAGATTGTAAACAACGGTACCATAGAGAATGTATTGCCATTAAAAAACAAATTAGAAAAAAAAGTGACATTCCTTGTTCTTTCCCTGCACCCTTCATATGTATATGTGAGTGGTTGACCAAAAAGGGACCTGGAGGGATTGGAAACCGTTATTAAGCTTTGTTTCGCTCTAACCAAAATATTTGTAGGTGCCCTAGTTATTTTTTTATGATTTTTTTTGTGAGCCGAGCAGAGTCGAAACCTGTCTATACCTACACGAAACATTAAACGCGATTTTCTCGAAATCAATTATTTTCCCTTGAGGTCCCTTTTTGGTCAACCACTCACATATAGATTTGGAGTTTAAAACTACCCTCTCTCCACCCCCAGGCGTGCTGCTAGCAGTGCCGATAATGCTGACTATAGTGCTCCTGTGGCGGCGCGGCTACTTTGCCTGGATCGGCGCGCGCGGCCCCACGCAGATGTCACGCGCCTTCTACAAGCGGGCACCGCACGACGAAAACATTATTTAATTACTGGAGCTGATGAATTTTATTTCAATGCTAGAACGATTTTTGGGGCGCCAGCAAGGAAAAAAAATCGTTATTTTATTTATAAAAAAAAATATATTTAAGACTCAAGACAAAGAGCCTAGAAACACGAACCTGGGGTGCAATTACGTAAGACTCCACTGTATGGCGTTGTCTGATTTAGCGCTTTTGTTCCCGGTATACAATGTCACACCACCTTAAGCCGGGTCCGCTACGCCATGTTACGAGTGTTACAAAAAACGTAACACGTAAATATAATAAAAATGGGGCGTGGTATAACACGTTACGTGTTACATAACGATACGTTACGTGTTACGTAACACGTAAAGTGTTAATACCACTCCCCATTTTTGTTTCAATAACGTTTTACATTTTTTGTAACACGCGTAACATGGCGCAGCGGACCCGGCTTTATTTATTTATTTATTTATACTTAAACGAAGTCTTACAGCATTATGTCACACTGTTACATTTTGGGACTTTTTCTCACAGGATTGGGGGGTCACTTGTCATTCTGAGCTGTCAAATACATTCTTATTTTGACTCTTTCGAGCTGTCTAAATGCTTAACCCGATAGAGTGAAAAATTACGTAATATAAGGGCTGGATCTAGATAGCATTTATTGCAAAAACGGTCCTTTTGGCGTTAATGCTACCTCGTCGTAGGTTTTTTTTTCTTAAGTTCGCGGCCACGGGCTCCACTAATCACTATCATCATGGTTGTGAGAACAATCTGTTTTTCACTCTCTATCTGTACCAATAGGTCCTTTTCCCAAATTAGATTTTTTTCTCAGTGGCGCTAGTTTTAACTCAGTGGGTTCCATTAACTAAAAAACTAGTCTAAACTAGTAAAAAGATAGAATGATTAAGATCTAATTATAGACATTTTTTACTAAACTAGGTAGCTATGCATGTGTCTTCGTTCGGATGAAATCGTGGGATAATATAAACCATATTGAAGGTTCATTCGCAGTGCTCAAAAACCATTGTTCTACACAGAATGCCCATTATACTTAATATTATATGAAAATTTACTATAAGACCAAATAAAAAAGTTTTAATATTTTTATACTGAGAGAGATCTTGAAAAATGGCGGCTATACATTTTTTTTAATTAAAAAATGTATGCTAACTAAAGTGCTCCTGTGGTGGCTTGGCTACTTCGTGCGCTAGGGTTGCCCCCATTATTAAATTAAAGAAAAAATATTTATTAAAAAAAACACAAGAGATAAAAAACTATTGTGTGCACGTGGTGCCGAAACTAATACGTACAGTCAAATAATATTGAAACTTGGTAATAATTACAAGATTTCACGTTCAATTAGAACTACTTAAAAAGAAACTAGTCGGTAAATTGGATGAGTGTTCATGTTCAAAATATTCAACTAAAGCCATTCTATTACTAAACTAGCGCCGCAAGGCCGCAGCGTTGCTCGGGTGGAATTCTGTAATAATTTAAATACTCCATAAATTATTACAGAATTCCAAAATCCATTGTAGTGCGACTTATTGATGGCGTATTCTATTCGATTTGTTCCGGACTTGTCGTTTTCCAGATCTGTCGTACTCCAGATTTGTCGTATTCCAGATCGGTCATACTCCAGATTCGCCGTAATACAGTCTATAGAAGCATACTCACCATAAAATAAAAAACAGTATACAAATTGTTAATTATTTTTATTAACAAAAATAAAAGCAATGGAACAAAAAACTATCTTCTTCGATAGAACCAAAACACTGATTGTACAGTCAAGTGTGAAATGATGTAATTACCGCCTGCTCAACTGTACGTATTACGGCGAATCTGGAGTACGACAAATCTGGAGTACGACAAATCTGGAGTATGACAGATCTGGAACACGACAAGTCCGGAACAAATCTTCTATTCAACCTGGTAAATAATGTTATTGTTATATACAAGGTCAGAGCTGAAGAGGTTGATTGGTGAGATCTACACTCAGTTTGAAGCTGGTTTTGTGGTTCTTAATATACTTACTTATTAGTTTTTAAGTTGAATTCAGGTTAAACTACTTAAGACGGTAGATGTAAGGAAATAAATTGTATGAAAAAACTTAGCGCTGAGTTTTATTTATTTACTTTATTTAACACTCCTTTCATGACCATCAAAGAAGATCCACATACAGCGCCACCAAGTTATATGTTCAGGTGGGCAAAATTGTAACTAACTAATTTATTGTAAATCCTGTTCCCCATTTTTTGTTTTATTTATTCACTTTTTAGGAAGCGGTGGTGGCGTAGTGGGGTTGACCCTTGCTTCTCGATCTTGAGGGTCTGGATTCGAACCACGCATGTACCAATGACTTTTAGTTACGTACATTTGTTTGTACAGCAACACCATTCGCTGATAAATTGTGCCCGGATAACTGCGACAGGCTTGCCACTTGTCACGTTTGGGACCTAATAAACTCGGCAAAACGTGGGTCCAGTTCTAGAGACTGGTGCCTCTGCCTACCCCTTCAGGGATAACGGGCGTGAGTTTATTATTATTATTATTTTTAAGATTTTTATATATAATTTTCATTAAAATTGAAAGACGGGTTAAAATTTTCTCATTTTTCTAACATTACTACTAAATTCTCCACAAGCGCCGCTATCAACTGAACAGACAATAGTGGCACTATAACAATGGGGGCTTTCCAATGACAGCTGTCAGTTGATTTCATTTAAAAAAAAATAGATGGCGCTGTGAGAACACAGAACAATATGTCATCATCACACGTTTTAATATTGTGCATCATGGATGTAATAATCAAACATCCTTGTTGTGCATCGTTATTATCTGCGATAATCTAAGCATCTCTTTGTAGTCTGTGATCCTTAGATCAACAAGTCTAAAAATAGTAGGACTGAGCAGAGATATAAAGTACAACAAACAACACTTCATACATTTCTACTCTCTTCTAAATTAGTTTTCTTGCAAACATCTGCCATTTACGATACTAACGTGTAATACCATGTACCTACAGTCGACAGCACATCATTCTATACACCCATGCACTCTACTCTATTGCATTACGGGCGACTTTGCAACTAAAATGTGAAGGTTGACGTGTTGTCGACTGTACATAGTGTTGGTGATATTTACAGTAAATTTCTGTTCAAGATCTTTTTAAAGCACGTACAAAAGTTTCCTACCTATTTATCAATATTCCAGACACTGTTATGCTATCGATACTTCATGTAGCTCAACTCCTCGTCGCTGTCGCAGTTTCCAGAGACCGTAGTATGTCTTCTGCATCTGGTGAAGTATCCCTTTTTCCAGAGCAGCATTATCACCAGTACTATAGGAAATGTTGCTATTATTCCTGTAAATGGGAAAAAAATATTAAAACTGGCAACACTGTAAAGTTAAAGAAAAAGTAACACTGTGTATACGATAGTGCGACCAACAATAGAGCAAAAAAAACTTCCAAGGGTCTTTAAACAAGGACGGACCGATGTTGAAATTGAATAAAACAAGCTGTGAGTGAGATATCAACGTATTTTTTATTTTATTCGAAGGCCTATTAATGCCATTATTTATGGAATATGATATTGGTATGCATATAACAGTGGCATGGATCCGAGAGATCCATATTTCTGCTGCATAAATCCAGCTGAATCTGAGCGATGGCCTGCGTTATGTTGAATTTCGTCTCTGAGACAGAGATTCATTCCAGCCATTTATTCTTTGTGCTTCGCGAGGCACGCTAAGCTGGTTAGTGCCGGCTGTCGTCGATAGATGGCAGTCGTTAAGCCAAGTCACGGGCCTTTTCGTGCAAATAAACAATTTCATTTCATTTCATTTCATTTCATTTCATTTCATTTCATTTCATTTCATTTCATTTCATTTCATTTCATTTCATTTCATTTCATTTCATTTCATTTCATTTCATTTCATTTCATTTAATTTCATTTCATTTCATTTCATTTCATTTCATTTCATTTCATTTCATTTCATTTCATTTCATTTCATTTCATTTCATTTCATTTCATTTCATTTCATTTCTCAGTCAGAAACTTCAGACAGTAAGACCAGCCACTAGTCTTACAAGCCTCCACCAATCCGGACTAGGCCCCCGTGGTGGCCTATACCTTCCTCAGGGAAGAGACCCGTGCCCCTCGGTGGGGACATAATGGGTTGATGACGATTCATTCTTTCAATTATTCTTTCATTCACTCCCTTACTCACTCACTCACTCGCTCATTCACTCTCTCTTACATAGTACAAAACTTACCTATTAGAACCCCTAAGAATATAATCCCCTCAGCGTCCGCGGCTGTCACTACGTTTTCAGTTCTGATGCATTCCAGGGTCTTCTGGTTCTCATAGAGGGAGAGAGAGACCACGGAGAGAGAGAGACCACGCATCTCTAGGGGCTGTTTACATCTGGAATAAAGTCAAATATTTTATCCATAGTACAAATATAATATTTACTTTAAGAACGTCAAAGTTGTTAGTTTCACAATTAATAGATTACGTGGAGAAGAAACTAACAAGGAAACTTCACATTTATTCTTTTCAAAACAGTTTTAGCCTAAATTACAAACTACTCTTGGATATGTTGAACACTAGACACATTTATTCTCTGATTAAATTTAATATTAAACTACTATTTAATGCCAGACATTCTTGTCTTCTATATAATCGTGGATTTTATAATAAGCTTTTTTGCAAAGCGTGTGCTTAACAGTGTTATGTTAACACAATTCTTAAACCGCGATGGAGGTAACTCTAATATATCTTGTTGTAGAACCTTATACAGTGCCCCATAAAGGAAGATCTAGTAGCTTCTGGCCCCACACTAGGATACCCTGTGTCGCGAAACCCAGAAACAGCAACGTCACAAACATGTAAACATCCAAGACCTGGGTTTCTTTTTTTTGTCCCCAGCCGATATTCGAACCCGGGACCTCTCGCATGGTCAGATGCGCTAACAACTGCGCCACAGAGGTCGCCAATGATGATGATGATAACATACGTAGCGGGAGAGTAGGTGACGTTAGCGCTGGCCAGCAGTCGCGGCAGAGTGAGCACAGCCCACTGCATGTTGCAGTCGCAATTGAAAGGGTTGTTGCTGAAGTCAAAGACCCGGAGCAGATCCCAGCGGTCTAGGAACTGGGCGTCGACGGCTGAGAGGTTGTTGTTGTTTATGAAGACCTGTCAAAGAAAGAATCCAATGTCAGTCAATCATCGTCAACCCATTATGTCCCCGAGGGGCACGGGTCTCCCAATCCCTGAGGAAGGTATAAGCCATAATCAACCACGGGGCCAAGTCCGGTTTGGTAGAGGCTTGTAAGACTATTGGCTGGTCTTACTGTCAGAAGTTTTCAAGCTGCCCCCTAAGGCCTCTGACTTGACTAACGACTGCCGTCTGTCAACGGCAGCCGGCACCAACTGCTTAGCCAGAGGTTCTTGTTATTTAGGTAGACCTGTACAAGAAAGAGTCCAGTGACAGTCAATCATCATCAACCCCTTATATCCCCACCGAGGGGCACGGGTCTCTTCCCTGATGAAGGTATAGGCCATACTCCACCACGGGGGCCGAGTTAGTATCGTGTAGAGCGCTAGGGTTGATGTATGTGAGCTGATGGTGGCGTAAAGATTCGAGACGGAGATGATAGATAATGTATAACATTTTATTTGCAAGAAGACAAAACCTTAGCAAAATAGGAGAGGATTCTTTCACATTCAATTCAAATCGTTTATTTTGATTAAAGAAACATGACGTACTGTTACAAACATTATAGGTACAAGTAGGTTGCTAAATTACTCACTTTCCAAGTACTACTTACGTACAACGTCCGAGTCAATCGACATGCTTAGGTAGTTCGGGTCGTGGTTGCCATCAGACGCTTCGCGTTGCAAAACATTTCCTTAATCATAGGGTACCTTAAGATATGCAGATTTTTGCTATAGTAACTTGGTAACAGTCAAAGATTACCACTTAACTACCCTCCGCGCTAGTTAGAAACTGTATTGCGGCAGAGTAGGTTCGTCATCAACGTGACCAGTTTAAGTTGTTACATACATCCGTGTGGAGTTTCTTGTCTTCCATCGGACGCGTCCCCCGGGTGGCGGATAGGGAAACGCCCTCCAGATATGGGGGGGTACCGGCTTCGGCCGGCGCGGACCAAAACCAGAGGGAGGGGGACGTCCAGTGGCTTGAGCTGCTGGATGTCCCGCGGGGTCCACTATGGGCCCCGCACCCGTAACCCCACACTGAGTGGGGCCGAGGGTCTTCGGGCCGCGAGGAGACAACCTCTATAAGAAACACACAGTGGGGGCCCTCCCATTTTGCGGGAGGTAAGCCAGGGACCAGGGACTGGGCACCATATAGTCTCTGACCAAGGGAGGGTTTTTTTTTAGGGAGGGACAATTAGATGGGCCGAGGACCCGGGCAGAGGGCCGCAATTGGAGAGCGCACGCCTCTTCACCGGGAGAGCCGGTGGCGCGGGGGACGCTGCGCGGACCTTGAGAAGGGAGGGGCGCGAGGGGCCCGTCGTGTCTAGGCGGGCAATCGCCGGCGGGGGACTGGAAGAAGTGCCAGATTCCCAGACCCCCGCCACCAAGGCGAAGAGGGTGTGCCACTGGGTTGTTTAGTGGGTATACCGGGAATCACTTCCCCGGGGAGTCTCACATACTCCTTCCCTCCCCCAACGGGAGGAGATGAGTAACGCATTTTTCCCAGCGTGAAAAAAAAAATAATAATAGGGTCACAGACTGCAGGTTGGGGGACCTGCCGTCCGACATCGTGACGGGAGAGGGGGGTGGGGGGCCCATGCCCCTTCTCCAGTGAGGGTGGGCCCGGCTCCTTCGCGAGTCGGGTCGACGTCACCGGGGCGCCGCTGTAGCATTCGCACTGTGGTTTACCACAAGCGAGATCCGGCGGCGCCCCATTGCACGAGCGACAGGACGGCTCCCGGGGTGTTTTAATCTGTACCGATTAAACTACCGGACTCTCCTCTCCTATTATTAGGAGAGGAGAGTCCGGTAAACGGCCGTCGCCCTCCCCCAAGGGTGGCGGTGTCATGGTGCGCAACAGCATTTAACCTCATTAGCAAAAAAAAAAAAAGGTTGTTACATCCAGTGCAATCTTGCAGTATCAGGGGTCAGACAAGCGGCGATCACATTGGTCGTCATTGTACCTCAATGCATTAGCAGAATCTGCCCCTGTATAAAACCTCACCTCCTCAACATCAGGCCAATGCTGCGTCTCGTGCTCGTCGAGCCACGTCAGGAACAGGGGGTCCAGCGTGGTCAGCCGAGGGTTGTGGGCAAGATGCAGGCTTTTCAGAGCGCCCATGCCACCTAGAGCGTGGGCTGAGACTGACTGCAGCCGGGATAGTCGGCTAAGATGCAGCTCGCGGAGCTTCGTTAGGTTGGTGAGGGCGCTGGAACATTTTTTTTTCATTTTATAATTTTCACTAATGATTAATTACTAAGAGAATCGCTCGTAGCCCCGGCCGTCTGAGTGATCTTAAACAATCACGAAGGTTAAGAAACATAAGGCTATGTTGCTTAACCTGGAACGGAACCTATATGGAACGGTCGGCTATCCATATAGGCGACCGTTCCATGACTAACGCTAGTGGCATTTTTCCGAGCGGTTCCGTGCTTCGCAATAGGCACGTTGAGCAATTTGGTGTCGGCTGCCATTGACAGATGGCAATCGTTAAGCCAAGTCAGAGGCTTGAAAACTTCTGACAGTAAGACCAGCCACTAGTCTTACAAGCCTCCACCAATCCGGACTCGGCCCCCGTGGTGGAGTATGGGTTATACCTTCCTCAGGGAAGAGACCCATGCCGCTTGGTGGAGACATAAAGGGTTGAAGATGATGTAATCTGTTATGTGTAATTTATTTCTTACGTGCCCTCCTCGATGCTGTGCAGCGGATTCTTTCCAAGGTTCAGGTACAGCAGGCCTGTGGTCTCAGCCAACACGCTGGGTACAGCTGTGAGCCTGTTGTCACTCAGGTCCAGGCGTCGCAGGCGCGGGTGGCGACGGAGGAATCCATCTGGGAGTGTCTCCAGCTCACAACCGCTTAGATTCAAGTCCTGGAAAATAAAAATGTATTGGGACCTATCAGGGCCTTAGATTCTCCTAATTAAGATAAGATAAAAATGTTTAATGAGGGCTTTTCAAAGCGCCATTTAAAAAAAATCAGTACCGCAAGTCACCGATAGATGGTGCTGACGTCACATAATATGTTTTTTTTTAATTTATTTTTTTATTTTTATTTAATAGGTAAGGCAACGGCCCTCTTATAAAACATTGACACTTAATTAAAATTAAACAGTTTTAGGGCCTGTTTCACAATCTGCAGACAAAGTTCCGCATAAGCTATCCGGAAGCAGGTCTGACGTTTGTTCTAAATTTAAATAATTTTTTCCTATATTGCGTGTGTTCGTTCATGGCTTCGAATTTAGAACAAACGGCAGCCCTAGTTGCGGATAGCTTATCTGGAACTTTATTTGAACATTATGAAACAGGGCCTTAGCCTCATAAGATTGCCAATTAAAGGCTCACACAGCATTCTCTTAATTGACATGACACCTTCTCTGTGGTTTCTGTCCTATAATTTGCACTATTTATTATAAAAATGCACAATGCATGGGATAGCCATGAGTAAAGACACAATTAACGAACGTATGAAATGAACAAAGTAAAAATACTTCAATAACTTTCAAGTTTCAAGAGTTTCGAAACAAACAAAGTCTAGTTTAGATCACAGACTACAAAGAGATGTTTAGATTATCACAGATTAAGAACGATGTACAACATTTAAAACGTGTGATGACATTTTGTTCTCCTTGCAACGCCATCTAGTTTTATTTGGCTTTGACTTTTGACTTCATGTTCAATGAAGTGTTATTGATGTTATGCAACAAATACACGTGAACTTCCCGCTAAAGATTACTCCAAACGTACCGCATGTCCATGGGTTACGGAGGAGTTACGGAACATGATAACACACAACGATTTCTTATTTAGGAGATGGAAAAGCAATCCAAGTAATAGCATATACCGAGCACAATATAATAAATGGAGAAATTCCACAAACGAGAAAATAATAAAAGCAAGAAACAATTACAAAAAACAACTTTTAATAGAAGCAGGCAGTGACACAAGAAAAATTTGGGAATACATAAATGACTGGTTAGGTAATCGGAAGAAATCTATCGACGAATCAATATTAAAATACATGGGGAAAAATAATAATACTCAATCATTATGTGAACAGTTCGCTGATACATTTTGTAGTGAAATAGAGAATATAAAGCACAAATGCACGCGTAAATTTATTAATAGAGAGTCTTATACCACCTATCAAGACAAAACAATGATATTTCGAAAAGTTTCTAGCTTTGTGGTAGAAAAGACAATAGATAAGTTAAATATAAGAAAATCACCAGGCATAGACAATATAAGTTCTGTAGATATTAAACAACTGAAAACTCCAATACTGGCTCACTTCATTAATCTATCAGTAGAAACTCAACAATATCCAGATCCCCTAAAAACATCCGTTATCAGACCTTTATTTAAGGGTGGCAGTCATTGTAATCCAAGTGACTACATACCAATAGCTGTGTTACCAACATTGAACAAAATTGTAGAAAAAGTAATCGTAAGACAAGTAGCAAACTTCCTAGACAAGAACAAAATATGGTATGGTTTTCAAAGAGGCAAAAATACAGCTAAATTACTTTCAAGTTTTGCGAATGTTATAAACCAAAATCTTAACGAAAAAAAACAAGCTGTTGTTTTGTTTATAGATTTTAAAAAGGCGTTTGACACCCTTGACCACACAACTCTCTTGACTACCTTAGACGAAAATGGAATTAGAGGTCCGCTATTGGGCTGGCTTAGAAATTATCTACAAAATCGCTCACTGACTGTTAAAATAGATAACATATACAGCACAAAACATAGTATAAAATACGGAGTGGTACAAGGATCCGTAACAGGGCCAATTTGCTATATTTCCCATGTTAATAGTATGGTATCTGTTATTACAAAATGTCATAAATTTATGTTTGCAGACGATACATGTATTATGTACACTGGTTACGATACAAAAACAATAGAATCAAATATACAGGAAGATTTTGATAATATAACGAAATGGTCGCATGATAATGGAATAATATTAAATAACCAAAAGACAAAAATTTTATATATAAGCTCTAGTTATTCTAAAAACAGAGATCAGAATGTGCTCGTAAAAGGTCACTCCTACGATTGTCTTCATATGGCTGGTAATAATTGCAAATGCAATTTTATTGAGACTGTTACTAAATTTAAATACTTGGGACTTACTGTTGATAACAGATTCTGTTGGAAATACCACATTATAAATATTTGTGACAAGCTTAGAATTGTATTAAGTAAATTTAAAAACCTTAGCTATTGTGTACCAAAATCAATACTATTTATGTTGTACCACAGCCTTGTTGATTCGGTCGTTTCGTATGGGCTTGAATGTTATGGTCTAACATTTAAAACCGAAATTAAGAAAATAAAAGACTTGCAAATAAGGTTTCTAAAGATATTAGTTGACAAAAATACAAAGTTAGAATTTAAAGATAATTACGAGTTACTATTCGAAAAACTTAAACTATTACCAATTTATAAAAAATGCCTTTATTTAATAACAATAGATGAATATAGGAAAGAGACTCATAAAGTAAAAATAGACCATAAATACTACACACGACATAACAAAGCTGGCATGTCCGTGCTACCAGATAAAATAAACAATTTTTACGGCAAGCGTACCAGAAATTGGGTAATACCGAAAATATTCAATGCCATACCAAGCGATCTAAGGAATTTACAAGGAACGAAACAAAATTTAAAACGTAAACTAAAGCAATTCTTCCTAACAAGTAAACCTATTTTATAAACATTTTTTTCTTCTCTTTGTACATAAAGGTTTGAGAAATGTGTAAGTACCTAAATACGGCCCCGCTGGTTAGACGCACATGCGCGCCAGTTGCTCGGTAGGTTTTTTTTGCACAGCGCCTTTGCATAGGCAACCGAGCCGGAGTGCCACCGCAATGTACAACTTATTATTAGACTACCTACATATTAATATTTGTGAACTAAAATAAGCATGTTTAGGCTATGTATTTGAATAGATTTTTATTTAATGAGAGTGTCTGCCGGTAAACTGTGATACAGTTTGGCAGAAGGGAATATATCATGTAACTTTGTCAATGTACTTAAAAAATAAATGAAAAAAAGAAAAAAATGTAGCATGGCCAATTTACTTAGCGCCAAAAGGCGCACACCACCGCCAATCTAAAACCTACCCTCAAATCGCCGAGCTCCGAGATAGCAGCCATGGTGACCTGGTCTATGACGGCCAGGGGGTTCCAGCTGAGGTCCAGGGTCGAGATGCTCTTCATGAAGCTGAAGACGTCCAAGGGGAGAGCGTGGAAGTCGTTGTGGGCGAGACTCAGGAAGCGCATGAGACGGAACGGCTTTGGGGGCTGCCCTGGTACAATTGGGCCCTGTAAATATTAAACATTGTAACGTTTCGACATGCGCTTCCGCGCATCGGCCAAGTAATTAGGCCACGCGTGTAAAATAGAAATAACGCTTTGTCAGTAAGTTAAAACAAAGCTCATCATAGGCCTTCGCGTCCATCACGGACGATTCAAACAGTGCCTAAGGAGACAGGACTTGACACTTTTTTGAGTGACTGAAAAGTCCAATTCGAGAGCGGCAGCCCCTACCGCATGTAGGACATATAAAGAGAAGGTCCGGAGTCGGGTCATTACGGATTTGGTGCCTCCTGGTTCTCTTGTCCGCCAGTGCCGAGCACCATACTTCGTCGCAGGTCTTGCGGCTCTCCCGAACCTACTCGCTACTCGTCTGCCAAGAGCTGTCATGCCTGGTGAGGTAGAACAAAGCTACTTTTAAAATATTTTTAAAAAATTCAGTACACGACCATGGTCCAAGAAACATGTGTTCTGATTGACTTCACCCCCGATTGACCCTTAAAACCAGAGCACCTACTCCGCTCTCCACATGGCGACTCATACCAGGCCAATCATCATCATCAACCCATTATGTCCCCACCGAGGGACACAGGTCTCTTCCCTGAGGAAGGTATAGGCCATACTCCACCACGGGGGCCAAGTCCGGATTGGTGGAGGCTTGTAAGACTAGTGGCTGGTCTTACTGTCAGAAGTTTTCAGGCCACCCTAAGGCCTCTGACTTGGCTTAACGACTGGCATCTATCGACGGCAGCCGGCACCAACTGCTTAACGTGCCTTGCCAAGCACGGAACTGCTCGGCAAAATGCTACTAGCGTTAGTCATTGACGGTCACTCATCCATGCACTGAACGCGCCCTATGTTGTTTAACCTTCGTGATCGTTTAAGATCACTCAGGCAGCCGGGGCTTCGAGCGATTCTTAATACAGGCACATACATTGCTTCTGACCCCACATTAGGTTACCCTGTATCGTGGGAAACAAAAATCACAAATATGTCAAAAAACAAAATCAAAATAAAAAAATTATTTCAACGTAAAGAATTTACATTCTGCTTGTTGAATGTCAATGTACATACATACAGTTATGTATAATGTTAGCCGCTGCCTTGGGGCCGTCTGTAGTGGAGAAAAAGGCAGCGAAAAAAAAAACTCCATGTAAACATCCAAGACCTTTTTTTTTTTTTTGTTAACGGGGTGAAATGCTTTTTGCACCATAACCGCCACCCTTGGGGGAGGGCGACGGCCGTGTGTCGGACTCTCCTCTCCTAATAATAGGAGAGGCATACCTCCTAAAACACCCCGGGGGCCGTCCTGTCGCTCGTGCAATGGGGCGCCGCCGGATCTCGCAAGTGGTAGACCACAGTGCGAATGCTACAGCGGCGCCCCGGCGACGTCGACCCGACTCGCAAGGAGTCGGGCCCATCCTCACTGGAGAAGGGGCATGGGCCCCCCACCCCCTTCTCCCGTCACGATATCGGACGGCAGGTCCCCCAACCTGCCGTCTGTGACCCTCCCTCAACGCAGCGTCCCCCGCGCCACCGGCTCTCCCGGCGGAGAGGCGCGAGCTCCACAAGCCTCCAACTACCGAGGACCCGTTGTGGCCCTCTGCCCGGATCCTCGGCCCATCGAATGCCCTCCCAAAGAAAACACCCCTCGGCCAGAGACCATATGGGGTGCCCAGTCCCTGGTCCCTGGCTTACCACCCGCAATGTCCCTCCCTTAGACCCGGCTTGCGGAGTTCGCGCCCCTCCCCGCCCCTCCAGCCCTCTTCCATGCCCTCTGCTGGACAGAGGGACATAGAGAGGGCCCCCACCGTGTGTTTTTTATAGAGGTTGTCTCCTCGCGGCCCGAAGGCCCCCGGCCCCGCTCAATGTGGGGTTACGGGTGCGGGGCCCATGGTGGACCCCGCGGGACATCCAGCAGCGCAAGCCACTGGACGTCCCCCTCCCTCTGGTTTTGGTCCGCGCCGGCCGAAGCCGGTACCCTCCATATCTGGAGGGCGTTCCCCTATCCGCCACCCGGGGGACGCGTCCGATGGAAGACCAGAAACTCCGCACTCAAAACATCCAAGACCTGGATCATTATCCAGAATAAGTTCTTATTCTGAGGGATTACCACTAAACTTACCACGAAAACCTGCCTCGTGATCACAAAAGTGGACAGCTTATTGAAGCTCAAATCCAAAGACACTAGCTCCGTCAGATTCGAGAAGCACGTGTCTTCCAGCACCTCCAGTTGACAGTTTGAGACGTTCAGCGTCTGTATCGGCAGCTTCGGAAACTTGGTTAGAGTGCCCAGAGAGTTATGGCTGAGGTCTAGATCGAGAATCGGATCCCGAGGAAGGAAATCTGGAGGACAAAAAAATTACGGCGTTATTTCATCATCAACCTATTATGTCCCCACCGAGGGGCACGGGTCTCTTCCCTGGGGAAGGTGTAGGCCATACTCCACTACGAAGGCCAAGTCCGGATTGGTGGAGGCTTGTAAGACTAGTGGCTGGTCTTACTGTCAGAAGTTTTCAAGCCGCCCTAAGACCTCTGACTTGGCTTAACGACTGCCATCTATCGACGGCAGCCGGCACCGACGGCTTAACGTGCCTTGCGAAGCACGGAACCGCTCGGAAAAATGCCAATAGCGTTAGTCATAGACGGTGATCCCATCTATGGACTAAACGCGCCGTATGTTGCTTAACCTTAGTGATCGTTTAAGATCACCCAGGCAGCCCAGGCTACGAGCGATTACTCATTCAACTTGACTTAACCATTTTTTTAATTTGATTAGTTTTTTTGGTTCTGGGTGTATTCATAGTTTTAATTTAAATTGTGTTTGTAATTTGACTGTTGTAAAGAGCAGAGAATAAAAGTCAAAAATACCGAAATAAGTTTCTTGAAATGGTCAATACTTTAAAAATAAATTATAAAGTACGTATTATAATAGGGTAGTTTCCAGGGTCCAAATAATTAAATTCTATTTAGTCCGTATTTTAGATTATAAAAAAATATTGAAACGTATTTTTTCTTTTTTCGATTAAACAAAAAATAACAAAGATATAGCCCATTAAAGTTACGTGTGACGTCACTCCGTGCTAAAAATGCAGCACGGCGTGACGTCACACGTAACTTTAACGGGTTATATCTTTGTCATTTTTGGTCTAATTTACAAATGAAAAAATACGTGTCCCTTATTTTTGAATAATCTAAAAGACGGACTAATTACATTTTTTGGGGCAACTAGCCCATTATCAAAAATAAGTAGCATGACAAATCCTTACTTACTATTCCAGTCCTCTTCGGAAAAGGTGTTTTTCAAGTCTCGGCCACCGCAGTCCACTGCGCCGTCTGCGCACGCGCAGGTGGAGCAGATGACGTCATCTGGAGGCGGGGCCAACGTTGTGGTTGGGTCTGTTGGCAAAAAGTTCTGTAAGAGCTATATTCTAATTACTGAAGCGAACGACTAAAGTTAAACAAAGACACAGCATCTCCCAAACTTACATGTCACTCAAAATAGCTCATGCACGCAACTTTGCTTGCATCGTATACCCACATTGGTTCAGAAAGGTACTGTTTAAGGAAAACAGACAGACAACCAAATAAGGCAAGACAAACGTTAAGTTGACAAAGTTGCACTCGCATCAACAACGTCAATCGTGCGTGAGTAAAATATGGCATCAGGGTGGCTATTTTACTTTTTTTGCCTTATATTAAAAAAGAGGTTCGTAGTCAGCTCTCCATACTTCTTCCTACACTTCGCGTAGCGCATTAGCATAAAAAAATCGATTATAATCGGCATTTAACCAAAAGTCCGTCATCTTTGCTAGATGAACATATTTGGCAGCAGTACGATCGCTTTTATTTGAGGACCACTGAAATTTTATGTATTTTTGGGGCTAATTATAGATCTCTCAAGCAAATGGTATTTTCATGATAAAATAAAATATTTAGTTAAATAAACTGCGAGTGAGGGATAAATCAGGTAGTAACAGTGTTATTGTGTTTATTGTTTAATAGTATTTATTACGAATAATTGATGAGTTGAACCAAACTCTCAATTTTTCTGAAATCACTAAAGCGAATTTCAGTCTACTACCACTGCCCTACGGTACATCTATACCTACAAATGGTCTCAGACTGAGTGTATTTCCAGGGCGTCGATTCCGTTAGTCTTCAATTAGTTATTTATACTACACGACACGATTTTTAATTCCATTGAGGCCTAGAATTACGAATAAGGTAGGTAAGCTGAGGTAAAAAACCGTTTACCTCAGCTCTATAAGGTCGTAACGAATCAAGCGCAAATATTTTATGGGCCGATAGAGTAAAAGATAAATAACAATTTAGAATGTTCAATACAGGTATTAAACAATTATTATTAGGAATAATAGGTGGAATAAAATATCGATCATCCACACCTACAAAATAAAACTTTAAACGATGTACACGCACGCATAATTAAAGTGCCGCCGCACTTATAAAAATGTCACATGTCATTAAAATTTGCATTGTATTGTTTACCGCCAGATACTTCAATCGTGTGTGTGTGTGTGTGTGTGTGTGTGTGTGTGTGTGTGTGTGTGTGTGTGTGTGTGTGTGAGTGTGTGTGTGTGTGTGTGTGTGTGTGTGTGTGAGAGTGCGTGTGTGCATTAAAACAGGATGATAGGTAAAATGAATTTCTTTGGACGTTTTAATTTTTGTTGTAGAAAAAAATTAAGCAAATCCTTTCATGATCTTATTAAATATTTTTTTGGCTCAAAGGTATTATTATTACACTAATATGACTACCCCTTAAAATATTTGCGCTTGATTTGTTAGGACCTTATATTAAATGGTTAGTTCAAAAGCCTGTGTTGTACTCAATGAACAAATTTATTTTAGCAATGTCATTTTTATTTTTATTTGTATGTACTAGGTAATTTGTAAATTGTTTGTATTAGTAGTTTTTAAATTGACATTAAATATTTGTATATACCAGCTGCGCTGGTGCGTCACGCCTGTGCTAATGAAATTAATTATATTGACAACATGAATGTACCGTTTTGCTGACAAATAAACATGGACGTAATATAGGTACAGGCGACAGCACGTCAATCTTCACATTTTAGTTGCAAAGTCGCCCGTAACGCAACGAAGTAGAGTGTATGGGTGTATACCATGATGTGCTGTCGACTGTACTAACAGGACCGATTACTCTTAAAATTTGTATTTACGAAAATGAACCTAGGTCAAAGTAATCTAAAATCAACTCCATGGAGGAGCCCTATGTCCAGCAGTAGACTTCTTGTGGCTGAATGATGATGAACTATATGATAAGATAAGATAAAATAAGAATATTCTTTATTGTACCAGGAAAAACATTAATACAAAACATTAACAATAAAATGCAGTACAAGATATGATGATATATGATGCAACAACTTGAGATATTTTCGCGTTTTCGTATTAAAAGTCGCGCATTTTAATCCGTAACTCTTACAAAGCCCTAAAACATTGCTGTAGGTGACTAAGGATAAGAAATTAAAAATAATAAAAAAATAAATAAATTTTACAATTAAATATTCATTTTGTAATTGTTCAATTTGGCCACTTTATTTAGTGTGTACAATTTTACTGAACCATGTCATCATCATTCAGTCACAAGAAGTCCACTGCTGGACATAGGCCTCCTCCATGGATTTCCAAAAAGACCGGTTGGAAGCGGCTTGCATCCAGCGTTTTCCTGCCACTTGGATGAGTTGCAGACGAATACGTCTACTTAGGACATACAGTCCAACTAGGCCGGTCCAACTTCGTGAAAGAGGTCAATCTTCGAATCCAACTCGGCTGGGCAGCATGCGAGAAACTCAGAAAAGTCTTTTCCTCCAATAGACCTCAATCACTGAAATCAAAACTATACAACCAGAGTGTGTTACCAGTGATGACTTATGGCACTGAAACGTGGTCTTTCACTATGGGCCTCATAAGAAAGCTCAAGGTCACCCAACGAGCTGAACCAATGTGTTTTAATTTCATCATCATCATAAACCCATTATGTCCCCACCGAGGGACACAGGTCTCTTCCCTGAGGAAGGTATAGGCCATACTCCACCACGGGGGCCAAGTCCGGATTGGTTTAGGCTTGTAAGACTAGTGGCTGGTCTTACTGTCAGAAGTTTTCAGGCCACCCTAAGGCCTCTGACTTGACTTAACGATTGGCATCTATCGACGGCAGCCGGCACCAACTGCTTAACGTGCCTTGCCAAGCACGGAATCGCTCGGAAAAATGCCACTAGCGTTAGTCATAAACGGTAACCCATCCATGGACTGAACGCGCTGTATGTAGCTTAACCTTAGTGATCGTTTAAGATCACTCAGGCAACCCAGGCTACGAGGCATTCAATTTGTTTTAATTTAATTTTAATTTTATTTTTTTTATATAATTTATTTTCTTTACACTATAGTAAATTGAGAGAGCTCAACGATGCCGTTGGCCCTCGTTGCGTCTCATAGGTCCCGATCCCGACTGAAAACCAGCGCTGCAGGCTGAATTATATGCTGAGTTCGGGTACCTTCTATGTAATATTGCCGTAACACATAACAGCCAATCATTTGCCAGTGTGCTTGCACCTAAATCCTTACACGGAAAAACTCTCTATGATTTACTACCTATATATTGCTATTTGAATATTTTCGTTACCATTATGCTATGCCTGTCACTTGTATATTATTATCGTGTGTTGTGGTGTGGTAATTGAATTAATTATTATTTGTCGAATGTCGATGAAGCGAAAGTGATTTGTCAGGATCGTGGCAGGTGGCAGTCCCTGGTCTCTGCCTAGGTACACCTCTGGGATACAGGCGTGCCGCGTGAGCTATGTATGTATGTATTATTTGTCTACCTATCAAGATAATCTGTCAAAAAGTACTAAAATTACTGGTGGTATTACCCATAGTGGTCAATCCTGTGTCTTGGCATTCCACGGCACTGAAACTAACACAAAACAAGGCACAAAATTTAAAAAACACTCGAATACCGCTCATCTTACGACTGATACACGATTCGATGGCCAAGTTCGACTTCCTTTGACAAAAACTGAAGGGGACCTCGAAAAAAGAAGATAAAGTGATAAGAACGTTTACCGATTAGACAAGCGCGAGCTGGACGTCCCTGAAGGGTCTTGTAGCTCGCGTTTATTTCCAACTAGCTTTCGCCCGCGACTCCGTCCGCGTGGACTTTAGTTCAAAATTTTCCAACCAGCTTCACTCCCTTAGGGGTTAAATAAAAAAAACGGCGAAACACGTGTTCAATCAATCGTGTTGAAGAGTATTTATTTTAAGTTTCAAGAAAATTAGACAACATTTTTATACCTCCCATACAAATTTTGGCAAGCCTTTTCGCCCCCGTAGGGGTTGAATTTAAAAAAATCCGGTCTTATTCCTTGCCTACATTATATATAGACCCTTTGTGCAAAATGTCAGCTTCCTCGGTACAACAACTTGGGCTAGGCGTTGATGAGTAAGTCAGTCAGTCAGTCAGGACTTTGAATTTTATTTTTAGATAGATAGATAATAGCTTGCGCAGACGAGGGATTTTTATCCGCGGACTTTTGTATCCTCTAAAATAGATCGCTTACAACTGTATCGAGTAATGAAACGAGGTATTAAAACAACATCATCAACCCAACCCAACATCAGAGGAAGGTGTAGACGTCACCACGGGGGCTAGTCCGGATTGGTGGAGGCTCGTAAGACGAGTGGCTGTGGTTTTACTGTCAGAAGTTTTCAAGCTACCCTAAGGCCTCTGACTTGGCTTAACAACTGCCATCTATCGACGGCAGCCGGCACCAACTGCTTAACGTGCCTTGTGAAGCACGGAACCGCTCGGAAAAATGCCACTAGCGTTAGTCATAGATAGTAACCTATCCATGCACTAAACGTACCCTATGTTGCTTTATAACCTCAGTGATCAGTTTAGTGGGTACGTTATTACAAAACTTATGAACTGCCAAACTGTGTGCTTGCTACCCATTAAACAATAAGTTTTCACACAGAACATTCGTCAGCAAATTGTTTTAAAATTTGTGTGAAATACGTGATGCTGGCACAGTATCACGTGTTTTTTTTTTAATAATGACATAACATATTTTCAAAATAGTAAAAAAAAAATTATTTTAAATAAGAATGAGTAAATAAATGGTCAAGTTCTTTCACCTTTTAGGACTTGAATTCTGTCTCTGAGAGGCCTGTGCCCTATAATCGGGTACAAGGCCTGCGTAACGTTTTTTCACCAAAAAATGGTTTACCAATAGCCGGGTTTTTTTTTACTACGGAACTACAGAAACATAATTATTACAGTAGTAAGGAGTAACATTGAGTCGGCTAAAGTTGCAAACCTCTTGACTCCATTTTCTTTTCAAATTTTAAGAGATTTGCTAGATGCGTCGACAAATTTACTTTCTAAGGATGCAAAAAAATAAATTTTGAAAAAAATTGAGATAATGTTGTAGATTTAGGGTTATATGCGCAATGGGAGACAAAAACTAGACCAGGCACGCAATTGGGAATGGATGAAAATATCAGAAGTGCTTAATTTTTTTTTGGTGATAGGATTAACCTTCCTTAACGCGAGAAAAAAGTTTAAATTTTTTTTGGCTTCGTAGTTAATTTTTAAATATACTTAATATTTTTCCATTCGCCGTACTGAGCCCAGAACGACGAATAGAAAAATATTAAGTATATTTAAAAAATAACTGCGAGGCCAAAAAAATTGAAACTTTTTTCTCGCGTTAAGGAAGGTTATTCCTATCACAAAAAAAATATCGAGCACTTCTGATATTTTCATCTATTCCCTATTACTCCGCGTATATTATTTACTAATATAAAGAGACAATAGGGTAGTTTCCAGGGTCAAAATAATTTAATTCTATTTAGTCCGTATTTTAGATTATAAAAAAATATTGGATACGTATTTTTTCTTTTTTCGATTAAACAAAAAATAACAAAGATATAGCCCATTGAAGTTACGTATGACATCACTCAGTGCTACAAAATGCAGTATTTGTTAAAGTACAATGTATTTTAACATTTATCATTGAAAAATTCTTGAAGATAATAGTAACATTTCTGGCCCAAGTACTTATTGAGGGTTATTTAAAATAAATTATCGTCTTTTATATCTTGTATGTGATATGTTATGAATTTACATACAACTTTTTCCGGCCGCTGCTCGCGTGTAATTGGCCAGTACAGCAATAGGGTAGTTTCCAGGGTCAAAATAATTTAATTCTATTTAGTCCGTATTTTAGATTATAAAAAAATATTGGATACGTATTTTTTCTTTTTTCGATTAAACAAAAAATAACAAAGATACAAAATATACAAGTGCTACAAAATGCAGCACTGAGTGACGTCACACGTAACTTCAATGGGCTATATCTTTGTAATTTTTTGTTTAATCGACAAAAGAAAAAATCATCATCAACCCATCTTGTCCCCACCGAGGGGCACGGGTCTCTTCCCTGAGGAAGGTATAGGCCATACTCCACCGCGGGGGCCAAGTCCGGATTGGTGGAGGCTTGTAAGACTAGTGGCTGGTCTTACTGTCAGAAGTTTTCAAGCCGCCCTAAGGCCTCTGACTTGGCTTAACGACTGCCATCTATCGACGGCAGCCGGCACCAACTGCTTAACGTGCCTTGCGAAGCACGGAATCGCTCGGAAAAATGCCACTAGCGTTAGTCATAGACGGTGACCCATCCATGGACTGAACGCGCCGTATGTTGCTTAACCTTAGTGATCGTTTAAGATCACTCAGGCAGCCCAGGCTACGAGCGATTCTCTGTAATTAAGAAATTAGAGTGTCATATTAGTTCCGATATTTCTACTACACGAATATATCCGATTCTATCCGATAGTAGCCGAGGTATATTCTAAAAGCTAACAAACTGTACGTGCGAGCAAGATGGCTGGCCAGCGCAACAGCAGCCTTGAACAAATCGACCCCTATTTGGCAAAACATCGTAAGCGCCAATTTAAGAAAAAAAGTTACAAGCCATTTAGTGTTTTATCGTAACTGCCAAAAAAGGTGCATACGCTTAAAAAAAAGTTATTTTTCTTTATCGTATCCGCCATGTCTGAAAAAACGTCACATACGTTACCGCATGAGAGTGAAATAGACATTTCGAGTTCGAATTCTGAGCAATCAGCTGGTTTAAAAGGGTGTCAATCAGTCGACATAACGTGGCTAGCGTGCGTACTACTGTTTGATCCCAAAAGAAAACTTAAATTTAGAAGGCAAAACTGCGTTAAAAGTTGTTTTTGATTAGTTACAGGTAACTCTCACTGCTATAATTTATTTTGCTTACTATCGCTTGCGTGATTAGCAGGCAAGGCTTAAAAATAACAATTTTTACCTATCCCTAAGAATTTGGACGCTCTTTGTACTATAATTGCAAATTGCCTGGGGCTCTTTCTGTGTGGTCAGAGCGCCTCTTCAAGTTAATATTCTTTTCGACTGCCTCTTTAGTTCAGTCATCATTCAGCCACTAGAAGTCTACTGCTGGACATAGGCCTCCTCCATGGATTACCAAAAAGACCGGAGCGGCTTGCATCTAGTGTCTTCCTGCCACTTGGATAAGATAGTCTGTCCATCTTTTGGCTGGTCGTCCTACGCTGCGCTTGCCGATGTGTGGTCTCCATTCGAGCACTTTTTGGCCCCATCGGCCATCAGTTCTGGCCGATGGGGCCAAAAAGTGTTCCAGATGCTATGTGCCCCGCCCACTGCCACTTCAACTTGCTCATCCGGTGGGCTATGACTTTCGTTTGTCTAAGGACCTCATCATTTCTGATTCGGTCTCGTAGAAAAATTCCGAGCATAGCCCTTTCCATAGCTCGTTGCGTTACGTTTAGCTTTTTTATGAGGCCCATAGTAAAAGACCACGTATCAGTGTATAAGTAATCACTGGTATCACACTCTAGTTAGTTAGTATAATTTTGTTTTGAGTGATTGAGGTATATCGGAGGAAAATACTTTTCTAAGCTTCCCGTATGCTGCCCAGCTGAGTCGGATTTGACGACTGACCTCTTTCACGAAGTTGGCCCGGCCTAGTTGGACTGTATGTTCTAAGTAGACGTAATCGTCTACAACTTCGAGAGTCGAGCTCCCTACTGTTATTGGGGTGGGCACAACACGGGCGTTCGACATGACCTTCGTTTTGTCCATGTTCATTTTAAGTCCCACCTGTTGAGAGACTCAACTGAGGTCTGGGAGCATTATGCCGAGGTCCTCCAGCGTCTCTGCCATGACTACTATATCGTTGGCAAATCGAAGGTGACTGATGTACTCGCCATTGATATTGATGCCGCGTTCCTGCCATTCCAGAAGCTTGAAGGCATCTTCCAGTCCGTTCGTGAACAGTTTCGGAGATATGACATCTCCCTGTCTCACGCCTCTTTTCTGTGGAATTCTGCTCCTGTACTCCGACCGACCTGGTGGCGTTGTGGTACAAGCACCTCGATATACCGATAGTCGATTCGGCAACACTGGAGATACTCGAGAATCTCCCGTGTCTCGATCGAATCGAAGGCAATCGATGACATGATAGAAATAAATGAAAAAGATGAGAATGAGATAATCGTATTCGAAACAGATGGTAAAGATAACAATAACATTATTTTCAAAAATTCAAAGACCGGTTAACTGCAGTGATTCTGAAGTATCTACGGCGTCTTCAACCATCGACTTCATCATTCAAGAAACAGAATGTAAATCCTTTACGTTGAAAAAAAAATTCTGACTGAGGGCTATTGTTACTATGGTTAGGTTTCAAATAATGTTTAAAAGTTTACTAATTATTTTGTATCCTTTATAGAAGTGATAAAATTTATGGTTGTTTATTTATCTTTAGGTACAATAGATAAAAGTAATTTGAAATAAGTGATTTAATTTAAGTTTATTATTTTACCTATTTTTTGGAAATCCATGTAGGAGGCCTATGTCCAGCAGTGGACTTCTAGTGGCTGAATGATGACTGGACTAAAGAGGCAGTCGAAAAGAATATTAACTTGAAGAGGGCCCCTGAACCCACCCAGAAAGAGCCCCATGCAATTTGGAATTATAGCACTAAACTTGTCCGGTAATCGCGCAAGAGCGTCCAAATTCTTACGGATAGGTAAAAATTGTAATTTTTAAGCCTTGCCTGCTAATCACGCAAGCGATAGTAAGCAAAATAAATAGATTGCTCAGAATTCGAACTCGAAACGTCTATTTCACTCTCGTGCGGTAACGTATGTGACGTTTTTTTCAGACATGGCGGATACGATAAAGAAAAAATAACTTTTTTTTTAGCGTATGCACCTTTTTTGGTGGCTACGATAAAACACTATTTAAATGGCTTGTAACTTTTTTTCTGATTGAAAAACCGTTACAATTTAGACATATTTTGTAGACGGCATCAAACTGCGTTGGTTACGATAAAAAAAGTATTTTCTTAAAATTGGCGCTTACGATGTTTTGCCAAATAGGGGTCAAAATGTACAAAAAAAACTGAGCCAAATGAATACCAAACTTACCGCATACGCCTACATAGTGGGTAAGTATCGAATCTGTCGATTAGATAATGATTAGGAGCAAGACACATTTATTTACCCATAGTTTTGGGTTACGTTCGTTTTTTCATTCATGCTTTGATAAATAATACATACAACAGCACTGAAGCTCAAGCCTGTATTCCAGATGCCTGTATGGCAGAGACCAGGTCCTGGCACCTGTCACGATCCTGACAAATCGCTTCATCGACATTCATTAGTCGTTGCATGCATGCTCGCCGGTTTTGGCTACTTTTTATTTTGACCCTAGAACAAGTGATTGTGTTGTAGTTACTATTTCATACGGTCAGAAATTGTTGATGCGGGGGTTGGTCATTATCTATTGTTTCTAAGGCTCCTTCACACAAGGTCGCAGGCCACGCGGCAGCTGCGCGACAGTCGTGCTGCTCACAGGCGGCAGACTTACATACTAAGGTCCTTTCTGCACTGCTCCGGTCCGGCGTCGGAACCGGAATCAGTCATGAGAAAAATATCGGATGCCGGATTATGCTTCTCCACTTCATCCGATTATAATCGGCAATGGACGTGACGCAGTGCTTTATTAGAATTCCTCGGTTTTTCTATTCGAGGCAGGGGACGTTTACCAAACATTCTATTAATGTAAATAAAATAGTATGGAAACATTTTCGGGTTGTATGCGCGGTGCAAAAACGTGTATTGTTTTTCTACGTCGATCACTTCGGCCCCAGTAAAATACCGTTCCGATCTAGCAAATTATCGGACCGTTAAAAACCGGATGCCGGAGTAGTGGAGAAGCTTACTAGTATTCTTGTGTGTTTCTAAATCGGACCGGTAATTAACGTTTGCCAGACCAGAGAAGTGGAGAAAGGCCCTAGTGACAGCCGCGCGATACGAGTTTTTCAGAGCGGACGGCAACGCGGCAAAATTCACATGCCGATTTCGAAACAAAGGATCAAATCAGAAATCAAAAATTTATTTCAACGTAAAGAATTTACATTCTGCTTGTTGAATGTCAATGCACATACAGTTATGTATAATGTTAGCCGCTGCCTTGGGGCCGTCTGTATCAATCCAGTACTGTATCTTTTTACTATGAACGCAATGATGAACAATGATGTTTCCTCGATGGAATCTATCGTTGAAATGAGGTGCGCCACCCTAAGTCGCGCGGCTTTGTTTGTAATGAGAAGGCATCCGCTGTAGAGTTCGTTTCACGAAAGAAGTCCTATGAGTTTAATGAACTTTGTCTTTTATTGTTATATTATTAAGGATGTTACCGTGGGACTTGTTTGGTGAAACGATCTTTAGTCGCGCGGCAGCCGCGCTGCTTGCGAGTTGCGACCTAGTGTGAAGGCGCTCTTGGCTAATTCGCCACAGTCTCAGTTACCAATCTTCCTACTAACGTACAAAACGAGGCTATACAATATACGTAACTACGAAACGCGAGAACCCGGTGAGCTTCGGGTCACACACACCGCGTTCGGTTTTCACCGCGCGAGTGCAGACGGGCGACGCATCGTATTTAAATATACTTATCTATACAGGGTGTTGATTAGTACAGTTTCGTCCGACTCAGGGGTGGTTATTTACATGATACTGAAGTCAAAAAATATATTTAAAAAATAGTTTTTTTTTAGTGAAAATCACCTAAAAATCATAAATGTAAATATAATAATGATGTAAATAGCCACCCACCCCTCAGGAAGAAACTGTACAAATCAACACCCTGTACATACATATATGCATCGGATCGGCTAGCTAGACAAAAATGAGAATGCATTACAAACGTCGTCTTTTTGTTGTGTCTATTGTGAGTAGAAACTAATTATTTCGTATCAACTTATGAGACTTCGTACCAAACCAGACAACTCTCGGAATACCTGCTAAATGAGACGACAATATTTAAACGTGGCAGTATTGAATTCGAAACACAAGGTCGCGCCTCCGTCCGCTGGATTTGGCTACCTACGCTCGGTAGCCAAATCCAGCGGACGGCCAATATTGCCTCATCATCATCATCATCATCAGGGTATTAGTCCACTGCTAGACATAGTCCTCCCCTAATGAGCGCCATAGCGCCCTGTCTTCAGTTTGCCGCATCCAGAATCCAATATTGTCTACTGGTGTTCATTATACTGTGCTTTTGGAGAGAGCCTTTAGGAAAAAAGTAGCTTGTTATGCCTTTTAAAAGTTATAAAACACCCTAAATTCATGGTGTATTACAGAGTACAGTGGACAGCACATCATGGTATACACCCATGCACTCTACTCCGTTGCGTTACGGGCGACTTTGCAACTAAAATGTGAAGATTGACGTGCTGTCGACTGTACCTACCTACATATTGCACTAGAAGAAAACCCGGCTTCGTTCGGGTCTGTAATATTATAATAAAACTGCAAAAGTTTATTAGGTAGGTATATAATGAAAAAAAAAACTCTCAAATTAAGCTAAAAAGAGCATCCAAACTCTTTATAAAACGTAGTGATTAGGTCTGTTAAGATCAACAGATCCTCATCATCATCATTCAGCCACAAGAAGTCCACTGCCGGACATAGGCCTCCTCCATGGATTTCCAAAAAGACCGGTTAGAAGTGGCTTGCATCCAGCGTCTTCTTGCCACTTGGATGATATCGTCTGTCCATCTTGTGGCTGGTCGTCCTACGCTGCGCTTGCCGATATGTGGTCTCCATTCTAGAAGATTTCAGCCCCATCGGCCGTCAGTTCTGCGTGCTATGTGCCTCGCCCATTGCCACTTCATCAGATCCTAAAATGTGTAAAATATTTCTTCTAATTCCTATTTATCGACATTTCACCGGTAGATAGATAGTTAAATAAATCTTATTCACCCAAATATCAAAGAATTTTCGAAATGAACTAGGCTCTACATTACATCTCTGTCTCAAAATCAAAGTCTTAGAGGGCACAATCTACAACAAAATACAAATCTGTGACGCGTGAAGACGTGACACCATCGTGACAGCACAGAATGGTGACAGTGACAAGTTTACTTAGCCACGCCATTATATAACATTTAGAGCCATCGCAAACAGGGCGACTTGTCGCCGCGTCTAGTCACCGCGTCAGACGCGACGTTGTCATTTGCTTCTGGCGTCTTGTCGTCGCGACCCGCGACTCTGACGCCAAGTGTGTTCGTATGATTCGAACAAAATATATGAAAATTGACGGCCGTAGCCTGTCGTCGCGTCTAGTCGCCGAGCTGTCGCCTGTCGTGTCACTATAGTGTGCGCCTAGGCTTGGCCCCTGTTTCACAATGTTCAAATAAAGTTCCAGATAAACTATCCGCAACAAGGGCTGCCGTTTGTTCTAAATTTGAATAAATTTTCCTATATTGCGTGTGTTGGTTTATGGCTTCAAATTTAGAACAAACGGAATTCCTGGTTGCGGATAGCTTATCCGGAACTTTATCTGCAGATTGTGAAACAGACCCTTAAATAAATAAAATAACGTTTATAATATATCCGAATTTTCCACCTACCTATAAGTTGTCGACTTGGATCGACTAATTTTCGACGCTCTTCAATTTGATCTGCATTTCGTTCGAGTCTACCGGTAGACCGGTACGAAATTATTAATATAGGATATTGATGATGTCGGTAGTTAAATAAAGACAAGTGTGAAAAGGTGTTTGAGTGCACACTTATCTACGAAACGCGTTACAGCGCGAAATACAGTTTTATATTGTATTTTTTTTAACACAAATGCCGAAAAAACAGTTTATGTACCTAATCTATCCTAATTATAACCTTCTACGGTGCGAAATTCTACGCAACCTCCATACTCAATGAAAGTGTTGGGTCTAGTGGCTCTACCTGCCTATCACCAAACTATATAGTCTCAGAGGGTTACGTGGAGATGAATTAAAGATGAATTTACTGCAACGGATTGAACGGTCCACACACACGGAAGATACACTTAACTTAATTCGGACACAACTGTACTAGCGGAGCGGTGGTACGCGACTAGCGTCGCTACAACATGAAGAAACTGATTACTCGGCAAAACTGTGCGACGCCACAAAAGTGAAAGTGGAAGTGAAGTACACTACATATTTCGACGCAATCATAAATATCGTAACGATTCTTCCGTCACTCGTCGACTAATTCGCAGTAATTTCCTGAATTTTGGTTATAAACCTTTTAAGTGTCACGCCTATAAACTTTACCATCATTTTAGAGACAGAAGAAGACCGAAAAACAAATGGATGGACGTAGTAGTGAAGAGAGACCTCATAGAGTGCGATGCTTCTGAAGAAGATATCTAAAGGGAATAGGGCGAAGTGCAGGGAGAAGATAAGGAAGGCCAACCCCACCATCATGTGGGATTGAAAGCCAGGAACAGAGAGAGAGAGAGAGAGAGAGAGTTAGAGAGAAGAAATAATTTAATTATTATCTTATTTCTCTGGCTTTATTTTTCTTATTTAGTATCCGGGTGAACCCGCTCAACGCAACAGAAAGCCTTATGTAAAGTTAGTTAGCAAATAGTTTTTGGAAAATCATCCATGAAAATGCATACATGAAATACGGGCCAAAATGACGATGATGCTGCCTTATGCAGGGTGACGGGAAATTGGACGGTTTACTTGAAATGGGTGAAAGCAGATTTGCAAAGAAACACTTTCCATAAACTAGGTGTCTAAAAACATCAAACCTTTTCGTACAATATTTTCGTGTCGGTACATAAAACATTTGCACTGTTGGGCTATTGACGAAACGAAAGAGCTTTATCAGTAACTTGACAAGAGGTAAACACAGATCTCTGTCAACTCCTTCAGCGTACAATCGTCATTTTCTGTATATTATTTAATTTGCATTGCAAATTTCCATTTCATAAAGTCATTATGATTCAACTATCAGCATTATACTCTGTACCAAATGACGCAACAAAATAAATTCAGAATTGTTTATACAAGTGTAGAACGGGATATAAAAGGTGATGATTTTTGTCCATGAGATTACACCTAATCTGAACAGCAAAAGAAACAACTACGACGAAAAAATGTGGATAGTTTTTGCTATAATTTTGATAATATCACCAAGAGTACTAAATTACAATCCATTACAAATAGAAACGGAGCCAGCGACAATCGATATAAATAAAAATACTAAGTCTTAAATTGATGTCGCTACTTGTAGCTTTGATGCTACTATACCGATAATAAATGAAGAATATTGGAACAACAGCATAGGTTACAGTGAAGATGCAACACTAAACTTCACGGGTTTAACAAGCAAATATGGATACCCGACGGAAACGCACCATGTCACTACAGAGGATGGATATATACTGACGATATATCGAATAGTCAAAGGCAAAAATTGCGAAGGAGAAAAGAAAAACATACCAGTTATTATGATGCACGGCTTGTTTGATAGTTCTGACACGTTCATAATTGCTGGACCAGACACCGGCTTAGCATACTTAGTAGCAGATGCCTGTTATGACGTGTGGGTACCGAATGTAAGAGGTAACAGGTACTCAAAAGGTCACGTTTACTATACAGCCGAACCCCACCCGGAACTGTACTGGAACTTTACGTACGATGAACATGGTATGTACGATTTGAAAGCTATAGTAGATTACGTGCTGGATGCTACAGATTCTCAAAAAGTGAGCTACATCGGCCACTCTCAAGGGGCGGCAGTTTTCTATGTGTTAACATCGACCCGCCCGGAATATAATGAAAAATTTACTGTGGCTATATGTTTAGGTCCAGCAGGTTGGCTGGCGCATTCCAAAAGTGTTTTACTCAAACTAATAGCTACTGCCACACCAGAGATCAAAGCTGCACTAGATATAGGGAGAATTAGAGAACTATTCCCAAGAGATGATCCAGAAGATAAAATATTTGAATTCCTTTGCCAGTTTGTGCCGGAAACACTTTGTGGTCTAGCAATAATGGTAATGGCAGGAGGTGACCCGACAATAATCGGCAGTGATATAATAAAAACTGCTTTTGGTCACTTTCCCTCTGCTACTTCAACTAACAACTTAGCCCATTACGGCCAGGGAATGAACAAAAATAAATTTTTAAGATATGACTACGGTGCTAAGGATAATTTGGAAGTCTACGGAAGTATGGAACCACCCGAATATGATGTTACAAAGATAACGGCTCCAGTGGCCATCGTAGCAAGCAGAGGTGATCTGTTGGCAGTTGTTGAAGATGTCGCTACGCTGAGAGCCAGGCTGCCGAATGTGATTCATTATAGTGAATTTGATGAAAGTTGGGGGCATTCACACCACATTTGGGCTAAGACAATACCAACTAAATTAGCACCTACGGTATTTGAGCTTTTGAATAGATATGATTCTTAAGATCTTAATGAGTGTTGGAGTATTAAAAGAAAGTAGCACCTAATTTCGGACTACGATAGACGAAAAGTTTGTATACGAAAATATTGAAATATTCATACAATCTTCATGAGAAATGTACATATTCTTCTCAAACATGCTTGGAAATTTGGAAATTTGAGCATTATTTCGACAACTTCTTCGAGATAAATCGAAATAGGCTAGTTTCCTAAAAAAAAGTAATTAGTCCGTCTTTTAGATTATAAAAAAATATTGGATACGTATTTTTTCTTTTTTCGATTAAACAAAAAATAACAAAGATATAGCCCATTGAAGTTACGTGTGACGTCACTCAGTGCTGCATTTTGTAGCACTTGTATATTTTGTAAATTAAATTATTTTGACCCTGGAAACTATCCTATTGCTGTACTGGCCAATTACACGCGAGCAGCGGCCGGAAAAAGTTGTATGTAAATTCATAACATATCACATACAAGATATAAAAGACGATAATTATGTTACTATTATCTTCAAGAATTTTTCAATGATAAATGTTAAAATACTCAATAGAAAAGAAAATATATATAATTAAATTAATATTAGTAATAGATAGTTGTAAGTCAGCAATTAAGGAATTAATTAAGTTATATTGTAGTGCCCTTACAGGGTGTCATGTACCTCCTAAAGAGAGAACTTCGCTCGTTCCTTCCGGCTGGCTTCCCTTATGTTTCGTCCGGTTTTCATTGACATCAAGGTCACCCTACTTAGAAAGAGATGACATTCACTAGTTCGAGCCTCCTTGTCAGGACATTATTTTTTTGTCAGAGTACTCAATCCTCTTTGATAATTACATCCATGTTTTTGCCGCGTTCTTTTTTTTTTCAATAGGTATATCCAGCTTTCTATCGCAAGCCAGTTCGTAAATAAAATCTCTGATAAATTACCTCCTTGGTTTTCATTGTTCGGAGTAAAAGATCGTTCCATTTTTAAATAACACGACAGATATGAGTTTAGTACATTATGTAATTATTTGGCCGCAAAACACGACAGCTAGATTTCAGATTTCTTTATTGCAATAATCATGTGTCATTACAGTTCTTATATGTAATTCAACAACTTGGGCATTTACTTCCATAATGGGCCACACAGTACCTAGTGGTAGGTATATTCATTGACTGAAGAACTTTAATTATACTTATATTTGCATTTAACGAAGTTTTAACATTATAAAATGAAAGCCAAAATCAAGTCATAAAATTAGCTTTAATCCCAAAATAAACACAAAGAAATAACTCATTTAATTGTATAGAATTTACAACTTGCTTATTGAGTGTTAATGTACAGTACATTACATACTGCCCTCAAATAAGGTTTGTAGTGGAAAAGAAGAGTAGAGAGAAGAGTAAAGATAAAACTCAACTTCGACCATGTTAAAATACGTTTTTAAAACCTTGAGTGGTATTGCTACAAAAATTACTTAGCATACATTCATGGCTCGATTCGAGTCTGGGCCTTTAATTTGAGAATAAGTAAAGTTCACTATCTTGGATGGATACATGGATACATGCAAGATAGTGAACTTTACTTATAAAAATAAAATAAAAAATAAAAAAAAACTCACGCCCGTTATCCCCGAAGGGGTAGGCAGAGGCACCAGTCTCTAGAACTGGACCCACGTTTTGCCGAGTTTATTAGGTCCCAAACGTGACAAGTGGCAAGCCTGTCGCCGTTATCCGGGCACAATTTATCAGCGAATGGTGTTGCTGTACAAACAAATGTACGTAACTAAAAGTCATAATCAAACACATGGCCTACATTTTACGACATCATGGTCATAGTATTCCACATAAATGAGTAAGAGTAAGTCACACTCCTTCAGTTTGTGGCTCTCGCTCTGGACACTTTACTCTAGTTGCTTACTTATACGATTTTATGTTTTATTTGAGAAGACAAAGAGTTTAGTTTTCTATGGAAGGTTTTTCGTAGTGCTCTATCCTCTTTGATTATAACATCCTTGGGCAAAAATTTTTGTTGTTCGTTCGTGGTTTGTCTGATTTTGAAAGTTTATTGAATTTAACAGAATGAGTTCATAGTTTTAATTTCCGAGCATTATTTGAGAAAAATCATATACAAGCCTTGGCCACAATTAGGCATTGTTGGACTCACGTATGTGTGCCTAGCCTTCGCCTCGGCCCACATTTCCACGTTCGTCCATCAATGCCTCTTTTGCTGGCCGCTGCAGTAATGTACTATTTAGCGAATTTGGGACTTAAGAAAAAAATATGCTTTTGATTGATTTAACTAATAATTGTATGGTCTGACGATCTGGTGAAAGTTGCCTGGAGTCGCTGGAAGCGAGCGGCATAACACCGAGAAGCCTGGAAAACTATGAGGGAGGCCAATGTCCCGCAGTAGGCGTCAAATTGAAAGAAAGAAAGAAGACTTATTAGAATTGTCACAGAAAGTCAATGTAGACAAGTACGTAATAAACAAAATTGTGAGTGGGTGACCAAAAAGGGACCTCAAGGGAAAATAATTAATTTCGGGAAAATCGCGTTTCAAGTTTCGTGTATAGATAGGTTTCGACTCGGCTCGGCTCACAAAAAAATAATAAGAAAATAACTACGGCACCTAAAAATATTCTGGTTAGTCCAAAACAAAGCTAAAATACCACAGATTAAAAAATTCAAATAAAAAAAATAACGGTTTCCAATCCCTCCAGGTCCCTTTTTGGTCAACCACTCACAATTGCTGTTGAAGATATCGCTACGCTAAGAGCCTAAGCACACTGCGTATCTTATACGCTCAGAATAAAATACGCAGTGAACGCGCGAAAAGCGCGCTTTCGGCGCCGGCGTCATAGATACAGATTGTTGCTTTCGCATCGATTGAAACGCACTTTTAACGCGATACAAACGCACGTATACTCGCGTTTGAATAGATACAAACGTGCGTACAAAGGGGTGGAGGAAGGGGAAGAGAGGCGCACGCTAAATGGGTCTATCCAATAGATTCGCTTATTTTTACGTTTTTTTCTTTTTAAAAGCAGTAAGCAATGTAGTCTCAACCGATGCCATTGTTATCTGAAGAGGAGTCTGATCAAAACGCAAAGTTACGAGCGATCACAGCGCGTTTGTATCACTTTATCTGCGCGTATACGCGCATTAGAGGCACGTTTCACGATCTACCCGTGTGCTTAGGTTACAAAGTTGCGTTCGAATCTCGTTTGAAGCGCTTATACGTGAGTCGTCTGCGCATCGTCTGCGCGTTTAAAATACGTAGTGTGTTTAGGCTCTAAGAACTAGGCTTGCGAATGTGACTCACCTTGACATTTTCATTTTGTTTGGGCTAAGACTGTGCCAGGTAAATTAGCACCTTATTCGAGCTTTTGTAGACGATAATATTTTTATCTCCATAAATAAAATTCAATTCACAATAAAACCTTTAATTAAGTACAAATGGAATTTTTTTATTATAGTATTAACGACTTTCTTTATGATAAAACATTTTAGTAGGTACTAAATTTTTCGGCAAAACGTGGGTCCAGTTCTAGAGACTGGTGCCTCTGCCTACCCCTTCGGGGATAACGGGCGTGAGTTTATTTATTTTTTTATAAATTTAGTAATCGCAATAGTAAATTTGCTTTCTTTTCAACTGAAACATTAAACTCATTGCATGCATGCATGAATATTCATACGCCCACAATGGGTAGAACATGGAATAAACTATAATATTTTTTAAGATCTTTTATATTTGTGTCCTATGTTCATGAATAAATAATTCTAATTCTGATTCTGATTAAAATACTGAGTTAACAGTAGTTTTTTTTGTAAAAAGATAAGTTTATTTTTTATGTTAATCCAATTTCCCATCAAGGAAGAATATTTTGATCTGCTTAAAAAAATTTTTATTGGTCACCTTTACCTTTTGGCACTTACATTTTAACAAAACAAATTTTTTTATGGAAAACTTCCTTCGTGTCTTTATTCCTTTCCGTCTATTTTAATCAATGTTTCCCTTCTAATAATTTTATTTTGTTTTAAACAATACCTATTTCAAACCAAGACACAATATTATATGAAAAATGTAAGACAAAAGTGAATATTAAAAAAAAAATCTCCTTAAGCGCATTTAGATTTTGCATAGTTTGAATAATGGTACAAAACATTGGCAAATAATAATCTCAATAAACGTCAAAGCAGCTTTGTTTAAACAAGTGCTCGTAGGGATATATATTTTCTAATAAATTGTAAACGCCTAGCAGTTTTCAGTCAGTGTGAACACAAAGATGGCACAGAATACGAAAATGTGGTGTATCTTTGCATTATTTTTAGTTGTACCAAAAGTATACACCATGCCTGATAACGATTTTAATGAGTTATTGGAACCTTCGGCTGGACCTCTGGCGACTCCAACAAATATTTCAGATGTAAATGCAAAAGATGCTGATATGTCTCTAAGTATAATAAATGAGGACTACTGGAGGAACATTGTTGGATACAACGAAGATACCACACTGAACTTCACGGAGTTAACAAGCAAATATGGATACCCGACCGAATCACATACCGTAACCACAGAAGACGGCTACATACTGACGATATATCGAATCGTCAAAGGTAAAAAGTGTAACGGAGAAATAAAAAGAATGCCAGTTGTCATGATGCACGGTTTGATGGATAGTTCAGACACGTTCATAATTTCGGGACCGGATTCCGGCTTAGCATACTTAATAGCAGATTCCTGTTACGACGTGTGGTTACCAAACAATAGAGGTAACAGGTACTCGAAAGAACACCTTTACTATACAGCTGATCCACACTCTGAAAAGTACTGGAACTTTACGTTTGATGATCATGGGAGATACGATTTAAAAGCTGTTGTTGATTACGTGGTAAACGCTACAGACTCTCAACAAGTGAGTTACATCGGCCACTCTCAAGGGACGACTAACTTCTACGTGTTAACGTCAACTCGCCCGGAATACAATGAAAAATTTTGTGTATCCATATCATTAGCTCCAATAGCTTGGATGTATCATATGAAAAATCTTTTGCTAAAGCTTGCAGCTACTGCCACACCCGGGATCAAAGCAGTGTTGGATATTGGGAGAGTTAGAGCAGTATTTCAAAGGGATGCTCCAATAGATAAAATATCAGAATTCCTTTGCCAGCTTTTGCCTGAAGGACTTTGTGGGGTAGCCACAATGATACTTGCTGGAGGTGACCCGACAACTATAGGGAGCGATGTTATTAAAACTGGTTTCGGTCACTATCCTTGTGCTACGTCAAGTAACAACCTTGCCCACTATGGACAGGCATTGAACATAAATAAGTTTAGAAGATACGACTACGGTTTTGAAGAGAAATTAATAGATTACAGCAGCGTGGAACAACAGGAATATGACGTCACTAAGATAACTGCTCCAGTGGCCCTTATAGCAAGCAGGGGTGATCTGCTGTCGGTTGTTGAAGATGTCGCTACACTGAGAGCCAAGCTGCCGAATGTGATTCACTATAGCGAGTTAGATGAAAATTGGGGGCACGTTCATTATGTTTGGGCTAAGACAGTGCCAACAAAATTAGCGCCTATGGTATTTGAGCTTTTGGATAAATATGATTCTTAAGATCTTAATGACCGTTGGAGAATTAAAGTATAGTAGTACGTA
Source organism: Yponomeuta plumbellus (assembly GCA_947310845.1). NCBI lineage: Eukaryota > Metazoa > Arthropoda > Insecta > Lepidoptera > Yponomeutidae > Yponomeuta > Yponomeuta plumbellus. The sequence goes on along the minus strand of OX371221.1, from coordinate 7,020,766 downwards.
CATACCTAATTTCTTTATTAATAAAATTTGTCACACACACGCAACAGTAAGAATATTAGGTACTCGCTTACCTACGTATTTGTTTCCGAAATATTTAAATTGACGACTGTTGGGGGCATAGCCACTGTGTTTGATATTTTAATGAGAATGAGGTTCTTAGATTACCCACAGTAGATATTCATTTTCAGGGCCGCAAAGCGTAATGTAATTTGTCGATTATTTAATGTACATTTGACGACCTCTGTGGCTCAGCGGTTAGCGCATCTGCCTACCATGCGAGAGGTCCCGGGTTCGAATCCCGGCTAGGGACAAAAAAAATGAAACCCAGGTCTTGGATGTTCACATGTTTGTGACGCCGCTGCTTCTGGTTCCCACGACACAGGGTATCCTAGTGCCTGTATGTAAATGGTATGTTAAATGTTATGTTATATCTAATGTAGTGTTTGTTATCGAACTCCATCAAAACGTGACGACATTTTTCATTTTTTTTTTTGTTTAAATAAAAAAAATTAAACTCACGCCCGTTATCGTTTTTTGTTTATATATTTTTAGCAAATTCGACCGAAAGGTATTAAAAACAAGGTGGAATCAATAGTCACAAAATTATTCACATTAAAAATTATTTCTCAACAAATTTTCACATGAACAAAAATAATTTCATACGGAAATCTATAGCAAAACAGAAAATAATTAGCACAGAAATCTTCAACAATTTAGCAAAAACTAATCAGAAACAAAGTAACGCAAAATAATAGTATCGGATGGATGTTACACCGACGGCGGTTCGGAGCGGAATAAAGGGCGCGCGGATGCCTTTTATACCGTCCAACCACGTGCAGGTCTTATCTCCATTTACGAAAATGAATTTTCTCCTACACGGCCTCTCCTGACAGGAGTCCGTCCTCGGGCTCCCATTTCGCTATGCAGGTTCGATTCCAGCAGTGGCATGGACAGTCCAGGCTCGAGTTCATCTTCTGGCAGAACGCAGTTGGCTCGCGGCTCGTCAGTTTTCTTGCGTATCATGGGCTCGTCACTCAGCAGGTCGCAGCATCTCCAAACTCGAAGACGGCCCCGCTGTCCCTCGCAACGTCTGCGTCTGCGTCTGCAGACCATAGAAAACAATACACGGAAAAACGGTTAACAACAGTACCTATTTTAGTCATAGGAACCACATTGGCATTACATAACCTCGGCAGCATAGATGCATGCCATTAGCATCTACAACTAGAACATTTGGACATAGGCACGACGTTAGCGCATCCGACCAGAAGCACTTGGCCATAGGCAGGGCTGGGGTGGTTTGCAGCTCGCTGACCGGCGCGCTGCTGGCGTTGCTCGACTGCTCAGCAGACCCCAGCGTATCCAGGCTCGATGATGAGCCGGGCACGAAGGCTGCAGATGCAGACCCCTCTTCGTCCGCGTCTGCATCTCAAAAAACAAACATCACAATATCGCCATGATTACTGGCGCAACTTTTAGCAAAGACAACAACATTTGCAACACGTTAGCGTGTCCCACACGCACATGAACCATTCAAAGAACTTCAACAAATCAAATAAAATTTAACTTGGCTACAAAAAGATTAAATCAGTAAATCGTAACACAACAAGCTGAAAAATAACACAGCGTTAGTTTTACCCAAATTTCTCCTCACAGACAGTTCACAACATGTCTGAAAAGGACCGGCTATGACCACGGACAGTTCGAAACAATGTCAATAGTTGGTCAGACCGCCACCAAAACAATTCAAAATATGTTTATGAACAGACCTCACTAGACAGACGCAACATGCCTAGCGAGTTATCACCACCCACAGACAGTTCGCCACATGCCTGAAAAGGACCGGCTCTGACCACGGACAGTTCGAAACAATGTCAATAGTTGGTCAGGCCGCCACCATAAACAGTTCAAAACATGTTTATGGAGAGACAGGATCTTCACCATTGAAGTAGGCATCGCACACCTCCGGAGTCCACTCCCCGTGCCACGGGACCATGTATTCCGCCGCGGCCTAGGTTGACTTCCCGTACGAGCCAGCCAACAGTTGCAGCTCGTAGCGCCCGTGTGGCAGGATTTTCACCACGCGGTAGGGGCCACGCAGGAGTCCAGCTTCCCAGTTGACTGAGCCTGCTTCCTGACAAAAACTAAAATGTTAATTCATTACCGCAGTGCGGTTTTCTCCTCTGGTCCACATAAGCGTCTGGACTTTGCTGGTTTTGCCTGAGCCGTTCAGTCGCGCTGCTGGCTAAACTGGCGAACCTGCTCAACATTTTTTTGTTTGGGAGCGTCCGCTAAAGCTTTGATTTTATCATGACTCGGCCTCACCTGACCTTCACTAATGCTTCGACCTAAGTACTCGACCTCGTTCGTCAGGAAAGAACATTTCTTCACATTTATCGAAAGACCAGCATTTGTCAAGGCATGATTAGACATGTGCTCGCTAACTAAGTTCTCCTGTTCGTGTGACTGGGGAACTACTACGAAATCTTCACGATTGCCTCCGAGTGTGCTTAAGCGGGACATTAGTGTTCACTGGGTCACTGGTAGATTCACATGACTCACAAGTACCCTCGATCGAGATAGCGCGGACCTGCGATCGCGTGGCAATGGAGGTACTCGAGTATGATTACGCGACCTACGTTCGAGATCGCGTCGACGCGATCTGCTCCGCGAACGAGCATGTCTCCCAGACATTGCGTAATTGCGCAGTTACACACAGATGATTTTAGATCAGTTACCAAGGACAACCAAAATTAAAATAACGGTTTTGGTGTAGCAAAAATTGGTGTTCGCCTCCGTAGGGTTTCATTATGTAATGTGATAATGGAAAAGCATCATCGGCTAATATAACATATGACACATTCATGCCCCCTCCAGGCAAAGGCACATCTTTGGGCAATCTCAAAGTGTTGTCATTTAGGCTTCTGAATAATGTTGAATTACGGAATACTCCTCCATCCGATACTCTGCCTTGGCAACCAACATCTATATATGTAAAATTATAATCATAGTCCGCCATGGCCAAAAGTACAACACTAAATGTTTTTTTATAATTAAAATACAGGCTTCCTGTATTTTCTGGGGCTTCTGTTACTACGTGTTTTCCATCTAAGGCACCTACAGCATTAGGAAAATTCCACCTAGAGTCAAATCCTCTTGATATTCTTCTCCATTCTTCCTCAGTTGAAGGTACCTGTGAATAAATAATTAAAATAAAAATAAAAATAATGGTGGCTGTTGGTCTACTGAAACCTGAAATTTCAGTAAGAAAATATGCAGTAATGTATAAAATCCTTCTAATCCTAAGAAATAAATACTCAAAACTGCGTTTTTACGATTACTGCGTTCTTCCTAACGAGGGCAGAATTGTCACTTGCACAATTTACATGCAAGTACCTGGGTGACCTGTTACTTTTTTGTAATATAAAATATATAATATAAAATTAAAATAATCCCTTTTCAACAAAAAAAGAACTTCGAAAAAACACATCATGACTCGAACCAGGTCTCTTGAAATCGGCCCGAAACGGGTCGCCCGTTTTCCCGTCGGAACTATCCCAACCTTGCAGATAGACGCGAAATTGACCTCTGTATGTTATCATAGCAAATTTCAATTGCCTTAAAACACGGATAAAACAACGTTTTCTAAAAATGTAACCTAGTTAGATCAATTAAACGCCCCCGAAAGCATCTGCCTACAAAATTTCGTGAAAATCGTTGGAGTCGTTTCCGAGATTCTGATTATATATAAATATATTACAAGAATTGCTCGTTTAAAGAGATTAGATTAGATACAACATAAACTGACACCTGTATCCCAGAGGGGTGGCTGAGACCAGGGACTGCCACCTGCCACGATCCTCCATACTATAAAGGGCGGTATCCTAAAGACATTCCAATCATTACTTTGTAACGTTTTAATTAAAATTCCTGACTTGAAGTTTTTATGAGTATGGAGCCCGATTTTCGGACCACTGTGCGACGCTGTTCAAGAAATTGTTAAGCACACTCTGTGCTAAAAAGCTTAGGAAACCAGCGATTATTTGGAAGACTTTCGGCCGATTTCTGAACTAAGAATTTTCACTAAGCAAATAATTATATTTGCTGTCTCGTCAAATTTCTCAGAAAAGAGCGTGACAGAACGTTATTTAAGTATTTACTTAGTAAAATTCTCAATAAGCTATTTGACCGAATTATGAAAGACATCTTTTTTTTTCTCAAATCAGAAACCGACCCTGAAGATGACTCGTGTTAAACAGTAGATTAATTTAAAAATATTTAGAGTAGAATTGTAACGTGTCTATTCAGCACATCCATGAGTAGGTACCTAATAAATTTTAAGTATGAAAGTTTGTTAATAAGGCTAAATTGATTTGAAAAGAATAAATGGAGTTTCTTTGTTAGTTTCTTCTCCGCGTAATCTTTTAATTGTGATACAAACAATTTTGACGTTCATGTTAGCTATGTTATGTTTTTATTATGTAATCTAATGTTGTAAAACGTTTGTATAGTTGTGTTTTGGTAACAAATGTTATTGTTTTTTTGTGTTCATTGTAAATTACTTAAAGATTTTGTTGTGAATAAAATTATTAGAATTTTGAATTTATTACTTTTTTGAAGCAAGTATGTGATTACCGGATCTGTCGTGATGGTCGCGCGCCGTGGTTATGCCACAATGAGACGATTTCAGAAGAACTAAAAAAAAAAATATTACGGCTGTCAAAAGAATGCAATTTTGGACCTCAGCCCAAAAGCCATGTGTGATACACACGTGATACATCATAAAATAGGTCTCAGCGAGCTGAACAAAAGTTACTACTACGCCAACAGCCAAATGTTTGTCCTTTCGGATTTATATTGTATTGAAAAAAAAAACTTGAATTTTCAATAAAATATAACTCCGAAACGACAAACATTTGGCTGTTCGCTCTGTATCGCTCGTAGCCGGGGCTGCCTGAGTGATCTTAAACGATCACTAAGGTTAAGCAACATACGGCGCGTTCAGTCCATGGATGGGTCACCGTCTATGACTAACGCTAGTGGCATTTTTCCGAAGTGGCCTTGCGAAGCGGTTCCGTGCTTCGCAAGGCACGTAAAGCAGTTGGTGCCGGCTGCCGTCGATAGATGGCAGTCGTTAAGCCAAGTCAGAGGCCTTAAGGCGTCTTGAAAACTTCTGACAGTAAGACCAGCCACTAGTCTTACAAGCCTCCACCCATCCGGACTTGGCCCCCGTGGTGAAGTATAGTCTGTAGGTACCTTCCTCAGGGAAGACAAAATGGGTTGATGAAAAAAGTTTTTTTTTTAGTTCTTCTGAAACCGGCTCATTAGTCAAACTTAGGGCCAGTTTCTGAATTGGGAATTTCGCTAAGTACCTAATTCAATTAGCTGTATGCTGTCTCGTTAAATTTCTCAGAAAAGAGGCTGACAGAACGTTACTTAAGTAGGTATTTACTTAGTGAAATTCTCAATAGGCTATTGACCGATTTCTGAAAGCCATTTCATATTGTTTGTTGGTGTTTAGAGTCCTCAGATAGTGGTCATTTTAAATTATTTCGTGTATTTCTACTTAAAAAGGCAAACGAAAATTTACTTTTCAAGCCGACAAAACGCTATCTTAGGCAATATGGCGTCGCAAAGGATTATGACGTCACTTCCCGGTAAAACAACTAATGATCGTAAGAAAGAATTAATGACAGACGCAATTTTTACTGCCATGTGACAGAATCGGCCAATCCAGGCCGTTTTCGATACAATGGCGGGCGGCAGATACAAATTATCAAATTTCATCTTGTGTTTTTTTAAAATCATAATTGTTTTACAAATCATAAGACACATAATTTATACGATTACGATTACAGAGACAGAGAGACTATAAGTGGAAACCTTTAAATGACTTTGTGGCGGCACAGCACTAGCGGTGCCTACACACATCACTAGACGCGACAAACAACACATGCGCAAGACCGATGTCGCCGAGCTGTGGACTGTTTGACGTTACGTGATGAATTTTGCCTTCCGCTTTCTATTATGCTTTTGTGTTTTCCCATATTATTGAGCTCTGTTACTGATTTCCCAATCTTCCTGATTATACTCCAGAGTGACCTAAACAAGATCAATTCTTTCTCTCACTTCCCTTGTCTGTGCCGGTGAAAATATAGCGGCAACACAACCCCGCCATATTGGTGACCCTCTAGCGCACGGAGACTGCGCTCGCCGGCTACGATGGCCAACGTTAACGAGAATGTGGCATCTGAAGACGAGGCGGCGTACCAGGACAGCTACAGCGGGACCGTTGGTCGTATCGCGGTAAAGCTACCCACTTTCTACGCGGACGAGCCTGATGTATGGTTTGACCAAGCTGATGCACAGTTCAGACTGTCCAAAATAAAGGATGAAAGCACGAAGTTTTATCACATCATTGCCCAGCTCGACTACAAGTATGCTCGCGAAGTGAAAGATTTAATTAGAGATCCGCCGAAGGAAAACATGTACCAAAGACTGAGGCAGGAATTAATCAAGCTTCTTTCAAGTTCTCGTGAACAGCAGATGCGCCAGCTGCTAACACATGAGGAACTAGGGGATCGTAAGCCATCCCAGTTCCTGCGGTACCTACGAACATTGGCAGCCGGCGGCGTTTCCGATGAGTTCCTACGCAGTATGTGGGCAAGCAGACTACCTCAGCACGTCCAAGCTATCATCGCGACGCAGAGTACCATCAACCTTGACGACGTCGCGGAACTGGCCGACAAAATCTGTGAGGTGGCATCTACACCCGTTCACCAGGTAGCCAGTACGTCAACGGACAATTTTGACGATTTGCTTAAAAAGTTAGACGTCCTAATTACCCAGCGCGTACAAACCGAACTCAGTCGGCAGATATCACAGCTCAATCTACGTGAAGGGCGTCAATTTCGTCGAGACGAATCAAGGTCTAAGAGCAGAGGTCGGAGCAGGAGCAAAACACCAGGAATGTGCTGGTATCACAGTTTTTTCCGTGACAAAGCCCGAAAATGCATATCACCCTGCAACTTAAAAAAAACTGACAAGGCAGTCAATCGAGGCGGCAAACGACTGTCAAACTACGACTAGCCGCCTTTTTGTAACAGACCGGAAAACTAAGACTCGGTACCTAATAGATACGGGGTCTGATCTTTGTGTCTTACCTCGTCGTTTTCTACGGCAGTCCAAGTCGGCAACCGGTTACAAATTAACTGCTGCAAATGGCACAGTAATTGACACGTTTGGAACACTTACCTTGCATCTAGACTTAATTGAATCTTGAATTTCGTGGTGGCAAATGTGGACAAACCAATAAATGGCGCTGATTTTATCTCACATTACGGCCTACTTGTTGATTGCAGAAACAGACAACTACTGGACAGCCTGACCACCCTTTCTACTTCTGGATCACTCAAGCGCTGCAATTTGGCTAGCGTCAAGCTTATCACAGGTGACAGTGAGTACCACAAACTCCTGGCTCGCTACCCCAGCCTTACCAAGCCACCCGGCTTAACTCGAGAGGTAAAACATTCCACTGAACATTACATCCGTACAACAGCTGGACCACCTGTGTTTACCAGACCACGCCGACTTGCACCAGATCGCAAGAAAATCGCTCAGGAACAGTTTGAGGAAATGGTATGTAATGGTACAGCTCGTCGATCTGACTCACCTTGGGCTTCTGCGTTACATCTGGCACCGAAGAACGATGGTTGGAGACCATGCGGTGACTATCGTACTTTAAATGCACGCACGATTCCCGACCGATACCCAATCAGGCACATAGAAGACTTCTCCTATAGACTGGCAGGCTGCACAGTGTTCTCCAAAATCGATCTAGTGAAAGCCTACCATCAGATACCGGTGCATCCAGAGGACATCCCGAAAACGGCAATTACCACTCCATTCGGTTTATTCGAATTTCCGTACATGTCATTCGGTCTGATGAACGCGGCGCAGACGTTCCAACGATTTCTCGATGAAGTACTGAGGGACCTGGACTTCTGTTTTTCATATATCGATGATATACTGGTGTTTTCGAAGGACCATGACGAGCATCAGAAACATCTGGAATGCGTTTTCCAACGCCTACATGACTACGGCATGCTGATAAACGAAGGCAAGTGCACTTTTGGACTCAGCGAAGTTACATTCCTCGGTTTCTTAGTTTCTGAAAAAGGTACTCGACCACTCGAAGATAAAGTCAAGGCCATACAGGATTTCCCGCCTCCGACCGTATGTGGCCTACACAGATTTCTGGGGATGCTTAATTTTTATAGGCGTTTTATCCCACATGCAGCTGACTTACAAGCACCACTTCATGACATGCTTGCTGGCCCAAAGGTAAAGGGGACACATCCACTTGCTTGGACTCCAGAACTCTTACAAGCTTTCGATGACGGCAAGAAAAGCTTCGCTAACTCCACGCTACTAGCTCACCCTGTTATGAACGCACCGTTAGCCCTCGTGACTGATGCCTCAAACACAGCCTTGGGAGCGGTACTCCAGCAGATGGTTGATGGATGTTGGCAGCCTCTCGCATTTTTCTCGAAAAAGATGAGTAAGACCCAACAACTTTACAGCGCTTACGACCGAGAACTACTCGCCATCTACGAGAGCGTCAAGCATTTCCGGTATATGGTCGAAGGAAGGCATTTTGTGATTTACACAGATCACAAGCCGATCACTTTTGCGTTCCAACAGAAAGATCGCAAATGCTCACCAATGCAATTCAATCATTTAGATTTTGTATCGCAATTCACGACGGATATTAGATATATCGCCGGGAAAGACAACATCCCTGCTGATGCTCTTTCCAGGATTGAAGCCATGTCTTCTCCGCCAGATTTTACCACGATTGCACAGGCACAACAAAATGACTCAGAACTTCAGGAACTTCTGACCAGTGGATCTTTGGCACTCAAGCTGGAGCAAGTACCCGTAGGTACCCGGTCACGCTCTACTGTGACGTTTCTCTTACGAGGCCTCGTCCTTTCATAACGAAGGAGTTACGTCGTCAGATATTCTCTGCTCTCCACAGTCTTAGCCATCGAGGATCCAGGGGAACCACGAAGCTTGTCACCGAACGATTCGTATGGCCTTCAGTGCGAAAAGATGTTCGCTCGTGGGTTCAACAATGCACAGACTGCCAACGCTCAAGAGTCCAGCGACACACGTCAGCTCCAATCGGTAACTTCCAGTTGCCAGCAGTCCGATTCAGCCATGTACACATAGACCTCATAGGCCCCTTACCGCCATCACGTGACTACAAGTACTGTCTAACTGCGATTGACCGGTACACCCGATGGCCGGAAGTGAAGCCACTAACAGACATAACGGCAGAAACAGTGGCTCAAGCTTTCTATGAGATGTGGATATCGCGTTTTGGCTGCCCAGAGATTGTGACAACAGACCAGGGTCGTCAATTCAACTCACGATTGCTTAAATCTTTGACAGATCTCTGTGGTATCCGACTACGCCACACGACTGCTTATCATCCTCGTCGCCACAGGACCCTCAAAGCTGCTATTATGGCACATGGTGAGAAGAGCTGGACTGACATCTTACCTGTCGTTCTTCTCGGCGTGAGAACTGCGTGGAAACCTGATCTGCAATGCTCCGTGGCAGAACTGGTATATGGTGAGCCCTTAAGGTTACCTGGTGAGTTCTTTCAAAACACTCACGCACACACCATACAACCACCAGACTTTGTCGCTCAGCTAAGGACGCACATCTCTCGTTTACATCCTCAACATGCATCCAGACACGCACAAAATGCAGTTTTCATACACGGCGATCTAAAAAACGAAACGCATGTATTCCTACGAACGGACGCACTTCGAGGTGCTTTAGAACCACCTGACACTGGACCATATCGTGTTTTGAGCATGACCGATAAAACTGTCACTTTGGATTTATTAAGAGGACCAGTGACAGTCTCCATTGATCGAGTGAAACCTGCGTACACAACTATAACAACAACTTCGGAGTTTAAAAGCAAAGATTTGCCAACTGAAACATCGAAAGCTTCTACGGAAACCCCAGTTTTAACCAGACGATCTGGGCGTGTTGTCAGATTTCCTCATTATTTTTCCGCAGAACCTTCCATCTCCAAGGGGGGTGGTGTGGCGGCACAGCACTAGCGGTGCCTACACACATCACTAGACGCGACAAACAGCACATGCGCAAGACCGATGTCGCCGAGCTGTGGACTGTTTGACGTTACGTGATGAATTTTGCCTTCCGCTTTCTATTTTGTTTTTGTGTTTTCCCATATTATTGAGCTCTGTTACTGCTTTCCCGATCTTCCTGATTATACTCCAGAGTGACCTAAACAAGATCAATTCTTTCTCTCACTTCCCTTGTCTGTGCCGGTGAAAATATAGCGGCAACACAACCCCGCCATAACTTTTTGCTGCTATATTGTACAATGTACCCATTTTGCTGTATTAGTCGATGGTTTTCCTAAAATCCAATAAATCCAATAAATAAAATAAAAAAAGACATGATGATAAGAAGTATTAGTTGATCAAGATACTCAAGAATATATAGCTAATAATGAAAAATAAAAAACAATTTACAAAGTTGACAGCAGCACAAATAGAAATGGCCGACGGCCATTTCTAATCTGGTGTATTCTGAGTTTTTTCATTCACTTTCGATAGCGAGAGCGTTTGCGTTTTGCATAGGAGTGACAAAGAGACAACTAGGTGGTGAGCTTTGTCACTCGTATACAAATTGCAAACGCTCTCGCTATCGAAAGTGAAGGAAAAAACTCAGTATAAGCACTCTGGCATATGTGGTGAACCCTTTCAACAGTCATATTCAGTTAAGACATATAATAACTTCATCATCATCATCATCAACCCATTATGTCTCGACCGAGGGGCACGGGTTTCTTCCCTGAGGAAGGTATAGGCCATAATTCAAGACGGGGCCAAGTCTGGATTGGTGGAGGCTTTTAAGACTAGTGGCGGATCAGGGACTTCCCGCAATACAATGATCGCACTTTACAAGGCGTAGGTAATTCAAACAAGTCATTTACTTTTCATAAGTTTGCAAATATTTTCAGTGGCTTACCTACAACATAGCTGGAATAATTAAACACAATAAAAGTTAAGCTGGTTTTTCACAATCGCACTGCTACAGTTGCACAGGTATCAACCAGTATTTATTTTATTCGTTTAGCAAAACTAGTCCCCTAATGTTTGAACAAGTCCGAGATAAACATATAAAAACAAGACAGCATTCAAGTTGAAGACAAAGCCAACGTGCATACTCAACCAGATGGAACATACTACAAATAGAAAAAGATGAAGTCTATAGTTGTATTATATTTTACTTTAGCAAGTATGCTAATTATTGCAGAGAATTACTCTGAAACAAATGGCGATAACGGAATGGATCTTGAAATAAATGAAGACTCAGACGATGAAACTCAAGAGAGCACCATCAACCTCTTTGATGGATTCTCAACAACAGAAGCCGAAGGTATGTCCATATCGATAGTTAATAAAAACTACTGGGTCCAAAGTGTTGGTTACAATGTTGACGCCACACTAAATTTCACAAGTTTAATAAGCAGACACGGATACCCGTGGGAATCACACAACGTCACAACAGAGGACCATTACATACTGACGATATATCGAATTGCAAAAAGTAAGAACTGCAATGGCGAAATGAAAAAGACACCGGTTATCATGATGCACGGGTTGGCTGATTCTTCAGACACGTTCATAGTTTCTGGACCGAACGCCAGTTTGGCGTATCTGATAGCAGATTCCTGTTACGACGTCTGGCTACCAAACAATCGAGGCAACAGATACTCAAGGAGACATGTTCACTACACAGCCGATTCACATTCAGAAAAGTACTGGAATTTCACGTTCGACGAACACGGTATGTACGACCTAAAAGCTGTAGTGGACTACGTATTAAACACAACAAATTCTCAACAAGTGAGCTACATTGGTCACTCCCAAGGAACGACAAATTTCTACGTGTTGACCTCATCTCGACCGGAATATAATGCAAAATTTTGCGTAGCTATATCATTAGCTCCAATATCTTGGATGAGTCACATGAGAAGTCCCTTGATCAGACTGACAGCTGTTGCCACAAAGGAGCTCAAAACTGCGTTAGACATCGCGAGAGTAAGAGAAATATTCCAAAGAAATGGTCCAATGGACAAAATTTTGAAGTACCTCTGCCAGTTTTTGCCGAACAATCTTTGCAGCGTAGCCGTGATGATATTTTCTGGAGGTGACCCGAAAACTATAGGGGCTGATGTTTTTAAAACTGTTTTTGGTCACTATCCGTGCGCTACGTCGAGTAAAAATCTAGTCCATTACGGCCAGGCAATAAACGGGAATGGATTTAGAAGATATGACTACGGTAGCGAAGTGAATTTTAAAGTCTACGGTACTAGGGAGCCTCCTGATTACAACGTGACAAAGATAACAGCTCCAGTAGCACTTATAGCGAGCAGAGGCGACCTGCTGTCGGTAGTTGAAGATGTGGCTACGCTGAGAGCGAAGTTGCCGAATGTCGTTATGTACAGAGAAATGGATAAAAGCTGGGGCCACAGCCATTACACGTGGGGCAAAACAGTAGCAAAAAAGTTAGCACCGGCTGTGATTGAGCTTTTAAACAAATATAATAATTTTACTGTATCTTTGTAAATTGTTTTGTATTTGCTTTTCCTGTATGCTCATTATGCAATTTTCGCAACGGATTCATACGTCTTAAAAAGTCACGTCAACACAAAAACCGACTTCGTACGGAGTACTGTCTCGCTCTAACATAGGGTCTTAAAAGAATATAGTGCTATACAGTAGTGGTATACATGACTTTTTAAGACGTATGAATATCCGTTACGAAAATTACATAATGAGCCCACTGGTACAATAAAGAGTATTCTTATCTTATCGTATCTTATCTTAGTACCTAGGTAGGTAGGTAGGTTTGGCTTCAACGTCGGCGATATCTGTGGTGCAGCGGTTAGCGCATCTGCCTACTATGCGAGAGGCCCCGGGTTCGAATCCCGGCTGGGGAAAAAACCCCAGGTCTTGGATGTTTACATGTTTGTGACGTCGCTGTTTCTGGTTCCCACGACACAGGGTATCCCAGTGTGGGGCCAGAAACAATGTAATACAGCAATCATTTAAAAAAAATCACGTATGTAGTTAACTAGGTAGTTTGTTTGGACAAGTGTTTGTTAATTCGTAATGCTACCCAACTCCGCAGCAATACCCATTGTCGGTGACATGTATGGACAGGTGGTCGATATAATTATACATTGCGTAAAACAACATGTACTTATGTAGGTAAAGATGATTATTTAATTGACAAACATGCGATATAATTTTTTTTTTATTAATTTTAGTTTCGCTATTTCGCTAAATTTTACATAGACTGCTCTGTTGATTAAATAGTTATTAAGTCGTGAAAACCTGTAATTCGTTATTAAAGCGTTAAGTTATTTAATTATTATAATTGTTGAACTGGTAGGTTTTCCTAATAAATAAAAATAAATAAAAAATAAAATAAGATCGTTACCTTGATATATATGTTTCGCCCATCGAGTCTTACCACATAATTATTATAGAAAGAGGACCATTGTTTGTCATTAAAATATAATCCATACGAGCAAACTCGACGCGACCCGACGCAACGTGATGCGTGTTGGGGCGCCACGCCAGATAACCTTCACGTGTACCCCTCCGCTTCCGTTCCCTCTGATTCCTTGTGAACCAGATGGAAGGGCAAGTGGTGGGGTCGGTGTGCACAGAGCGTTATTCAGTGACTTCTCCTTGTGGGATCTTGCTGGCTAACGGCGAATGATCTGGCACGATTTCTTATTCTTAGGTATACCTTATTTTTTTTCATTGTGTAATGGGCTTTTTTCAGCTCGCTGAGACCTATTCGTTGATTGGTTTTACTCCCTCCACGGGGCTGAGCACAGACCTACTAAATATGTGGACCCGTTGTACCTACAGAAAAAGGGTGCCAAAAAGTTGTCGCAATAAATGGCCGCCTTCTAGTGCCGCGGCGGAGCTATCGAAAATATCGATATCGATATTAGCGCCTGCATCATCAGCAGTGCTCTGCTCAAGCAGCACTGTCACGAGTAGTGAATTAATGTTTACCGATTATTAGCCACGAAATATACAATTGTGGTGTTGGTGTTATATACAAGACCGCGGCTTTGAAGTAAATTCGGGTTGTAAGAATTACTATTTTGTGGTTTTGTCAAAGGTGATAATTCGTAAAGTAGATCGTCGCAGTCGAACAAACACCGTTGAAACTCACAGATACCTACTTCTATATTTAACAAAAAGTACGTCCATGGATTAAAGATATAATTTAAATAAGAAAGGCGCTTTATACTTTGTAAATTAACATTTACATTTACATACCGGCACACACATTATAAGAGAATATTCTTTATTGTACCAGGAAAAACACATACAAATCATTTGCATTTAATTATTATGAATATTTATTTTTATCATTGGAATGTAAAGATTTCGATTACCAGAAGGACTTATTAATTATATGCAGGTACTCCACACAAAACACTACAAAATCACTTCAAGAGTCAGTCAAATAAAAAAACGGTGCCAGAACAGATTTTATTTCCTTTCTTTTAATCTTCATTACATCATGTAAAAGTGCAAACTTCCTATTTCTTTTGCACACTTTATCATTGAAACATTTGATTTTGTTGCGCTGCTTCTTGCACGTTGAGTTAGTCGCTTATTTTTTTCTTCATTACGACGCATCTGGAATGAGAGAAATTAATGTGAATATTGATCTAAATCAAAGATAGCGCTGACAATAAAACAAAAATAAGTCTTTATAAAAGACGTTAAAAATACCTCTTCACTGGGGTTGTCAGGGCTGCTTCTTGCACGTTGAGTTAGTCGCTTATTTTATTCTTCATTACGACGCATCTGGAATGAGAGAAATTAATGTGAATATTGATCTAAATCAAATAAAGATAGCGCTGACAATAAAACAAAAATAAGTCTTTATAAAATACGTTAAAAATACCTCTTCACTGGGGTTGTCAGGGTTCAAATCGATTGACTGTGATAGGGCACGGCAGAGCTAAGTGATTCCTGCAAATTCCCTTGTGGAATTAAAATTGCCCCTGCAATTGTCACTGCAGAGCTGAGTGGATATTGTACATTGTCTCGATCAAATAAAACGGCCCTTTTTTTTACTGTAGTCCTCTGCGAAAAATTGGTACAATGTCGTTATTACTTCCGTTTTAAAATTTAAGTTTTAGGCAATAAGTAGATATAATATAATATTAAACAGAAACACTTATTTGTAACATGTTTTTATGCTCTCACTATGTGAAGCAGATCACGTAACGAGACTAACCACAAGAAAATGGAAGGAACAGCATTATCACGCAATCTCACCACATCAAGTGTTCTGTTGAAGCTGTCCGCGTTAAAGTGCAGCGAGCAGACATATTATTGCTTGTGTCGTGAATTTAAGGATCTTAAGGCTTCACTACTGGGAAACCTAGAAAATTGTAATAATAAGGTTATTTAGTAACTGAATTATTTTAGCTCTAAGTTATCGACGTTTTATGTTCCATCCAATGACTTTGTCCCCGCACTACGGTTTGATAACAAATCATAACAAATGAAATATTGCTTCACCTACGAAAATATCAGGTTAATGAGCAGTAAAAAACTAAAATTTGTCTTAGAGGTTTAATGGCCCTTTTAGACGAGGCCAATAGCTGAGACAATCCAGTAAGCCAGGACAGTAAGCCAATCCAATATTTCATTGGATCGGCTTCATCCATTGGCTTGGGCCAATCCAATGCATTGTCCTGGCTCCATTCACACGAAGACAATATTGGACTGGCTTACTGGATTGTCTCAGCTATTAGCCTCGTGTAAAAGGGCCATAAGTTGAGACTTGAGGGCCCTAAAACGACCAGATTGTACGACATTTCTGTAAAAACCAGGTACTAACCTATGAAGAGTCAACTCCGGTCGATTTTTGTTCTTTTGCGAATTACACTGCACAATAGAACATACAGGCATATTATTTATTAATGCCGCAACAATCCCACATCATAAATAACTGCCAATTAGTAGTATTGACTTCACAAATTGCAAATAACTCTCGACATCAAAGCAATTTGACAGCTAACATACCAGGAAACTCACGATTACTAGAGAAAACTCGTCGCAAAACATGGCGATTATGGCACCCGGCAATGGTATGCATATAGACGAATAGGGCCTCTCCATAGGTTTCCTTCCTCATATAGGGGCTGAGGTACAAAATTGCTTTTGACAGCCATTCGTTTTTTTTTAGTTCTTTTGAAAACGGCTTATTGCACATCGGGTGTCGATACGTGGTGTCGAACCGCGTTTCAATAGTCTGTGTCCGCCTTAAAGAACACACTGACACAAGCAACACTGATAGGAATACCTCCACGGTTAAGTTGATTAACCTTCGTGATCGATTAAGGGAATAGGGGACGTTCAGTGCATGGATGGGTGACCGTTCTATGACTAACGCTGGTGGAATTTTTCCAAGCGGTTCCATGCTTCGCAAGGCACTTTAAGCAGTTGGTGGCGGCTGCCGTCGATAGATGGCAGTCGTTAAGCCAAGTCAGAGGCTTTTGGGCGGCTTGAAGACTTTTGACGGTAAAACCAGCCACTAGTCTTACAAGCCTCCACTAATCCGGACTTGGCCCCCGTGATGGAGTATGACCTATACCTTCCTCAGGGAAGAGACCCGTGCCCCTCGGTGGGGACATAATGGGTTGATGCTGAACCCATAAATACATATATCTACGTAGGTAGATATAAATATACAGTCGACTCTCAATAATTCGAATCTCGAGGTTACCCACCCCACCTCGTTTATAATGTTCGCATCACCACATCAAGCGTTGGCCTGAAGAAAGTTCCACTGAAATAAGCTCGCCATGTACAGTCACGAGCAATAGGTAATATGTACACACAACAGTATGTATTTTAGACTCGACTCTTAACCACCCCCTTAAGTCCCCTTTAAGTCTTGGAGGTTATACGGGTAGAAAATAAAAACAATGGAAAAGCATATTGTAAATAGTATATTCTTCACATACATATTCTGAACAATTAACTCTGTCAATATAACGTAAAGTTATACGGACGGAAAGCTTATAATTATGGCTAAGTGAGCATGTCTCAGGGGCCATTCATTCATTTATTACGAGTATGTACCTAATACGATTCAACCTTTCAACTGTAATCCGGCAATAACATCTCATTTTTATTGAAAAACACTTTTTCATCTTGTCAAATACAGGGTCCAAAGTGGTCCAAACGGTAATTCGTAAAGGGTTGCCTATTTTCTGTCTAAAAAAGAAAAAATAGGTATAGTAAAAGTGTCAAGGTCTTCGAGATATTTGATATCAAAGATTTTTCTTTGCATATTAGGTACTTTGCATGTAAAATTTTCAAATGAAAGATTTCTTTAATTTTATTTTTTTGTGAATATTTCGGACTTTACGTGCTAATAAACGTAAATCATAATTTTTCAAAATTCTCATAAATAAAATTTAAAACAATCTTTGATCTCAAATATCTCGAAAACCATGACACTTTTTCTAAACCTATTTTTTTGTTTTTCTGATAGAGGATGGTCCAACCCGTCACCGATTACCGTTTGGACCACTCATAACGGGACACCCTGTATACCAACCTTTACCGAGCCACATTGTTACATTTTTCCATAATATATATTTGAAAATTCGAGCGTAATTTGACTTCAATAAACTCCTCCTATCATCTTTGTCTGTGGAATTAAAAACAGTTGTTTTGTCCGTACCGTAAAGTGGTCAAATTAGAGATAGGACATACTGCCAGATCACAATCGCTTTGTCTTGGCCGAAAGATAATGGCTTTAGACGACTCTGACATAATGGGCTAGTTGCCCTAAAAAAATGTAATTAGTCCGTCTTTTAGATTATTCAACAATAAGGGACACTTTTTTTTTATTTGTAAATTAGACCAAAAATGACACAGATATAGCCCATTAAAGTTACGTCACACGTAATTTTAATGGGCTATATCTTCTTTATTTTTTGTTTAATCGAAAAAAGAAAAAATACATGTCGCGCTGCTAACGCGCCACCGTAGCGCTTGCATCGCTACAGCAAGTTTCAAGTGACATTGAGTTCAATCGATCGGGGGCAATACCACAGTAAATTCAGAAAAACTAAGAGCGTAGTTGTTCAGAAGTTGTTCTAAAATGTCAAGGCATATTTGACGTTTTGTGAATTGCTTTCCATAGTAAAACCAGAGTTGACACACAATACAGTGATGAGACAATCATATCAGCTGAAGAACGACTAACAATAACCATAAGGTAAGAAAAACCAAATACTCTGTTAATTTATTATCCTTATAGTTTTTGCACTGTGGTATTGACCCCCGACCGATTAAACCCAATGTCACTCGAAACTTGCGGTAGCGATGCAAGCGCGCGGCTGTAGCGATGCTAACGCGCGCTTGCATCGCTACGGTGGCGCGTTAGCAGCGCTACAGCCGCGCGCTTGCATCGCTACTAACGCGCATTAGCAGCGCTACGGCCGCGCGACAGTAGCGTGGTTACGTGGGCGAGGGCACACAGCTAGCGACCGCATCGCGGCTGTAGCGCGGCGAACGCGCCACCACCGCATCGCTACTGCAGCGCTACAAAAAGCCGCCGTGGGCGAGGGCCCTTAGGTGCTCTCGTGTGCGTATTGGTAAACAATAGTCTATTTGACAGTGTGAAAAAAACAGTGTTATTTATACGTATTCGAATAAATTATGCGTCTAAAAACCGCTTTAAGGCATTTTAACTAAAAAAACAATTACAACTAAGATCACCAACAAACAATATGAGATGGCTTTCAGAAATCGGTGAAATAGCCTATTTCTATTTTTTGCCTTTAGCCTCGTGAGGCCCAATGTCTTCAAGTGATCACAAAATCAATTGTTCTTTTCAAGGTCGGGCCTTACGAGGTTAGATAAGGAACATATAATAATCATTAAACAGGAAGTGGGGAGCATACAGGTCATAGCCCACTTACACGACTCTGCTCCCACCCGGCAAAAGTAATATCATTCAAATATGGGCTTTAAATATTGCTCTTTACATATATTTTACATTGGCATTATACCCCCCCCCCCCCCCCCCCCACCAATTTCGTTATTACCTACTCTTAATTTTTCTTATATTATAAGAGAAGGAGTCAGTAAAAATGCTAAACATAATAAATGAATGCCGCCTTGTTAAAAAACATTTATGATCTATTAAATGTTAAAAAAACTTGGTACTTATCAATTATTTTGTCCCTATTTTCGTTCCACTGTTCAATACAATTATAAATCAAAATTGTTTTTTAAAGTTTATGTGTTAGAAAGTATCGTAAGTGTACCTTATTTTTATATTTAGCACCATAACTATCTTTCATTGAAAAACATATTCATAATCTTAGCAGCTAGCCTATTTATTACTATTGATTATACAACTATAAACAAAATAGTGATTTACTGGCCGACAAAAATGCTTGTCTTAAACACTTGTGTGCAAAATTATAGGTTCAACTCGCAAAAATATACTTGAGACTCGAGCGGATGACGTAAGAGCACTTTACTGGCAGAAAAAGAAGATAATAAAAAAATAAAAATAAAATTTTTTTTTTAGTTAATGACTGCACGGATTGTGCCTATACGCCAATGTCAAGTCAAGTTATCGGTAGGGCTGCCATCCGTCCGGAATTCCCTGTATTTGGCCTACTTTAAAGGACGTCCGGGGGCCGCCCGGCAGGGGTTTCTAAGTGTCCGGGTGTAAACCTGTTGTCAAGGTTTTTTTTCAATTAAATTAAATTTTCTGAAATTTTTTAAAAAACCGGTGGTGGCGTAGTGGGGTTGACCCTTGCTTCTCGATCGTGAGGGTCTGAGTTCGAACCACGCATGTACCAACTTTTAGTTACGTACATTTGTTTGTACAGCAACACCATTCGCTGATAAATTGTGCCCGGATAACGGCGACAGGCTTGCCACTTGTCACGTTTGGGATAGTTTTTATTTTTGTTGCTAAAAATACTTTTTCGGAGGTTTCAGGGGAAAAAACGATAATTCGCCCAAATGTCTGGGATTTTTGCCGTGTTTATTCGGCGTCGGCAATTTAGGCGATGGCAGCCCTAGTTATCGTAGACAAAGGTCATAGCCCACTTACACGACTCTGCTCCCACCCGGCAAAAATAATATCATTCAAATATGGGCTTTAAATATTGCTCTCTAGATAGATTTTACATTGGCATCATAAATTACCAGACAGCTCGCTGTCAGCTGTCAGCTAATTTATGATGCCAATGTAAAATATATCTAAACAGCAATATTTAAAGCCCATATTTGAATGATATTATTTTTGCCGAATCGCTCGTAGCCTGGGCTGCCTGAGTGATCGTAAACGATCACTAAGGTTAAGCAACATACGGCGCGTTCAGTCCATGGATGGGTCACCGTCTATGACTAACGCTAGTGGCATTTTTCCGAGCGGTTCCGTGCTTCGCAAGGCACGTTAGAAGCAGTTGGTGCCGGCTGCCGTCGATAGATGGCAGTCGTTAAGCCAAGTCAGAGGCCTTAGGGCGGCTTGAAAACTTCTGACAGTAAGACCAGCCACTAGTCTTACAAGCCTCCACCAATCCGGACTTGGCCCCCGTGGTGGAGTATGGCCTATACCTTCCTCAGGGAAGAGACCCGTGCCCCTCAGTTGGGACATGATGGGTTGATGATGATGATGATGATTTTTGCCGGGCGGGAGCAGAGTCGTGTAAGTGGGCTATGACCTTTAAGATTAGAGGTGTTTGACAATTTTTTTTTTGTGATTGAAATGGAAATCGGAAAGTGAAAAAATCTAATATACCTATTTTCAGTGAGAAGCGGTAAGACGCGGGGTTATGGAGAAGAGTATTCCACTCGAGTGTCAAGTTACTTGCGGGTTGTCAATGTTTTTGTTCAAATTGTGTTGAATAAAATGTACCTACATTTAATTACTAACTTACTTGGTAAATAAGAAAACATCTGAAAAGGGACTCAAATCCCTACCTACTCAAATGTCCAGTTTCTGATTTGAGATTTTTAGGACAAGTATACATAGAAAGAGAACACTTTATTGTACATTGAGTGTGTATTCTCAAATCAGGTTTCTGAGAAGCCTCGTAAGAAGTAAAACATAAGTACTTCAATTTATTTAACTCGGACTTTAATGAACTATTTTATCTATTTTTATTTTTACTAAACACACAATTTTACTCCTGTAAAGGTGTTTCACACTGAATCATACACAATTAGAATAAGTAGTTTTTAAATGAATTGTGAAAATACTGTTGGAGTATCTAATAAATAATAATAATAATAATTAGGATACGGGTGCTGTCCGTGTGTCTGGCCGCAGCATCGGTGTTTTATTACCTTTTAAGACCATTAAATAATGTTTGACTTTGCAAGTATTGATTGCACTCATGGGTCAACTTGAGCTTCTTGGTAGATGAACATTCATACCTAATTTGTATTAGCTTTAAGGTGATTTGAGAAAAGATGGTCAGAGTGGAGTTTTTTTTTCGCTGCCTTTTTCTCCACTACACACGGCCCCAAGGCAGCGGCCAACTTTATACATAAGTGTATGTACATTGACATTCAACAAACAGAATGTAAATTCTTTACGTTGAAAAAAAATCTGATTTCTGATTTCTGAGGGCAATTCTCAAATTAGAAACTGGACGTAAGTAAATCGATGTTTTAACATGAATTTTCCACAATACCAATTTTACTACTTAACATACGTAAAAAAATATCTTATTAAGTATCCAAGATAACACAAAAATGTGTTGTAAGTACATTGATTTGAGATCAGATTTCACAGGAAAGAAATTACATTTTAAAAATTTCATTTTTAAACAAACAGTTTTGTTATTTTAGTTAAGTAATATCCAATTTGAGATCATAATTTGTGATGGAAAGGCACATTTCCCTATGTATAGATAACCTTGCTGATTATTTAAAATACTCTTAAAAGAGGATCATAAATAAATTACGATTGTAATAGTTACAAGGCAACTTTTTTTTTTATTAAATTAATCGTATTACTGTTCTTCACCCTTTGAAAGTTTTTTTTAAATTTATTATCTAAATATCTTAAAATATGCACGTAAAACATTCAATATCTTTTTTGTAGGATTTTTTTCTTAACAATTTTAGTATTATACTGGCCCCAAAATACTGGATGCGTTTTGAAAATTACTGTGTATCACTTATCTATAATTATTTTTAACTTACATACATCTACACTGTAAAATTAAAATAAGCATTGTAAGCTTCTTAAAAATAATATACTTTTATAAACATTTGAAAACAAAACATTGTATTATTATACGAGATATTTCAGTAATATAAACATATTATTAACTTAGTTAAAAATATACTATACACATAGTAGGAATTTTCTTTTTTTATTTACTTTTAACCCTAATATTGCCTTAATAGCCCTGTATTCGAATGCAATTGCTTAGTCAAGTACTATCTTAGAAGGGAAAACTACACAGTATCACTAATAACAATTGAATTTAATATCACAACAGTGATATATCTATGTATTATTTTTCGACATCGCTCGTAGCCTGGGCTGCCTGAGTGATCTTAACCGAACCCTAAGGTTAAGCAACATACGGCGCGTTCAGTCCATGGATGGGTCACTGTCTGTGACTGATGCTAGTGGCATTTTTTCCGAGCGGTTCCGTGCTTCGCAAGGCACGTTAAGCAGTTGGTGCCGGCTGCCATCGATAGATGGCAGTCGTTAAGCCAAGTCAGAGGCCTTAGGGCGGCTTGAAAACTTCTGACAGTAAGACCAGCCACTAGTCTTACAAGCCTCCACCAATCCGGAATTGGCCCCCGTGGTGGAGTATGGCCTATACCTTCCTCAGGGAAGAGACCCGTGCCCGGTGGGGATATGATGGGTTGATGATGATTTTTCGACACGGATTGACGCGTGTGGAATCTCGATAATGTGTTAATATCTTGCCTGTTAATACCTTAATTCCAAAATGTAGTGGTAATCACAAAAGTGTGACAAAGCTAACTTTGCAATGGCCTAAATATGGTGAATTAAAAAAAATGGTATGGTATCCCTATGTTTATAACCCCAATTGTCTTGATACTTGATCGGGCTTAGATAAGAATTTATATTCAACATTCAAAGTATCAAAACTGTTTACGCAAGCTTACAGTGCCACCATCTTATCTGTTCAGTTGATAGCGGCGCTAGTGGAGAATTCAGTAGTAACACTTAAGAAACTTTCCCCGAAAAATGAGAATATTTTAACTCGTCTTTCAATTTTAATGAAAGTATATCTATAGATCTTAGTAAGTAAATAAATAAAACAAAAAATGGGAAACAGGATTAACAATTAATTAGTTAGTTACAATTTTGCCCACCTGAACAGATAACTTGGTGGCGCTGTAACAATGACAGGACAAAAAAGAGTGTTGCTACAGTAGTCTTTCTGTGGGGTTGCCACTTAATTCATAAATTTATGTATTTACATAAATGTATTTACCAAGCTATATTCCACAAATAAAGGATTTTGTATTGTATCTGTATTGAACACTGATTAGATATCAATTCAATTTAATATTTATTGCAAATAAATATTGAATTGAATAGAAAGAAAAAGTATTTAGTACAGTATAGTTTTGCCCTTCTAAAATATAACAACGTATAAAGATTTTGAGCATTCTCTCGAAACAAATTCGATTGACCTCTTCCTAAAAAATTACTGAAAAATATCACACTACTTTTAATAATATCTGCAAAAGCTGCAATGTCTTTACTTGGAATGAGATTTTTTATACATTTTTTCTTATTTTTTGTTATATCTCCAGCACATTAGATATATCTTAATTTCCACTACGAGCGATGGATCTAAACTAAAACCAATTAAAAAATTGTAGACTTTCTTAAAATAAAAAAAATGTATAAGCTTTACTGGCCTTAGGTATAATAATGCCGCTGTCTTATCATTACTTCTCATTAGTTCTTAACCGTGTAAAGACCGTGTTACCAGCATCAGTTCCGAAATGGAATCCCGCAAATGGGAAAATTAGGGAGCGATCTGGCGAAAATAACCACCTAGGATTTGCCGTGCCCAAAAATTTAAAAGTCGGACTCAGGTCCATATTTAGCAGGACATAATTATCATTACTTTAGTTCTCAACCCCGGTTTGTCGTACGCTAATAATCTGTTAATATACTGTTCACTGCTGTCAGTTGGCCAAAGTACAGTCCGTTTTTTAATTCAATGCAAAAAGCGACGCGGTGTTACCATTATAAAATATATAGGTTTACTCAGTAGATTTTTTTTTACCGTGAATAGAAGACTTGTGTGACCAAAATCCTTATCACATCAAAGACATTAAAGTTTAATTCCTCATAAGGGCAAAGAAAAAAAAAAACCTACGTAGCACAAACAATTTTTACTTGGAAGTAAAATGGGGTAATTTGGTTTTTGCGTACTAGCAACATTCAGACATTGGATTGTATTGAGATGTCAACGTGACTGTTTTATTTTTTTGCATTGAACTAAAAAACGGACTTAGGTAGATACCAACGAATAAAACATTTGACAGCTGTTAGGGGGCTCACAGACGAGCGACAGTACATTGGCGACTGCTTGCGACTTAAGTCGGCGACGGTCGCGGATAACCGGCGACGACAGGTTTTTAAATTAGACGACGATCTTCCGATCGACTGTGAACACAAAAATTCCGGCGCTTTGCTAAGTATGAACTTGGAATGCTCCTCTAAGCGTGAACTTGGGATTCGTCTCTGAATGTCAGCCTTAGGGCCTTTCTCCACTGCTCCGGTCATGAGAAAAATATCGGAAGGCCGGATTATGCTTCTTCACTTATCCGACTATAAAATCGGTCAGTAAAAATTAGTCAACCCGTCGCGCGTCGCAACAGACGTGATGCAGTGCTTTATTAAAATCCCTTGGTTTTACGATTCGAGGCAGGGGATGTCTTTCACACATTCTATTAATGTAAATAAATCGTATGGGAACATGTTTTATGAACCTGACCTCGAAATGTCAATACCCAGGTTAGATGCGCGATGCAAAAACGTGATTGTTTTCGTACGTCGAAAACTTCGGACCGATAAAACACCGTTCCGATCTAGCAAATTATCGGAACAAAAAACCGGATGCCGGAGTAGTGGAGAAGCTTAATAGTACTGTTGTAAGTTTCTAAATCGGATCGGTAATTAACGTTTGCCGGACCGGAGCAGTGGAGAAAGGGGCTTAGTGTCTACGCATGTGTAGACGCAGGTGGTCGGAACGCGCGAAAGCGCGACGGCACAGCGCGCACTGGAACGGCCGCTGGCCCGTGTGCTTGCGCGTGTGCCGAGTCAGCTCGTCAGAGCGCGCGAATCGCCACGCGCAGCCGGCCCACGCGCACGAGTACGGTTTCTCGCCTGGAAGAGGAAATGAAAAAACTTGATTGCAATACGGCTACAAAATATGGTTCATCATCATCAACCCATTATGTCCCCGAGGGCACGGGTCTCTTCCATGAGGAAGGTATAGGCCAGACTCCACCACGGGGGCCAAGTCCGGGTTGGTGGAGACTTATAAGACTAGTGGCTGGTCTTACTGTCAGAAGTCTTCAAGCCGCCTTATGGCCTCTGACTTGGCTGACTGCCATCTATCGACGGCAGCCGGCACCAACTGCTTAACGTGCCTTGCGAAGCACGGAACCGCTCGGAAAAATGCCTTTAGCGTTAGTCGTAGACGGTGACCCATCCATGGACTGAACGTTTAAGATCACTCAGGCAGCCCAGGCTACGAGGGATTCAGACAGAATATGGTTACTGGCTCCCAAACTAGGATTCCCTGTGATATGGGTAGTGGCTACTTCCAAAATACATAATTCTCTAAATGGTTTTGAGATAACAGATTGGCCACTCTATCTGTTCCTAATTCTAAAAAAAATTCGGAACCGCTGTTTTAATTAAATTATTTCTAGATGTAAAATAGCAAAATACGTGACGTAACACTAGGGAAGGGGGTCGGGAGGAGGGGGAGTCTCACAAATGTGACCAGCTGTGACAAGGACGTCAAGGGAGGGGTAAAAAAAAATGAAATTCGTGTGATGTAATGGGCCCCTAAATGGTAAGGAAATAATAAATATTATCTCACCTGTATGCGTCCTTTTATGCGCCTTCAGATGAGAGCTCTTCGTATAAACCTTCTGACAACCGGAGACGTCGCATTTGTGAAGTCTACGTCTACTTCCGCACGGATCTTCATTATTGTTATCAACTTCCACCTCTTTACTCGTGCATTCCTCTTTCTTCTCTTTATCCGGTTTGATACCAGTCTTCGCAAACGGCTTCCTTTGCGTCAGTTGGCTCAGGCTGCCTGACAGCGCATTCTGCAGCGCTGTGTTGAGCAGATAGTTCTTTATTTCCATATCGGTCTTCGCGTTTCTCTGTGTCATGGTGCCAGGAAGGCTTTTGTTAGTTAAATTGGTTTTCAGTGGCGAGTTCGGTATGGCGAAGGGCAAGACTGGCGGCAAAAATGGCGGCTTCTCGTTTGACGTTAGCAGGTGTGTTTGCGGGGTTTGGTTGGTTTGTGTTTGGGGCTTGAACGGCTTTCTGTCGAGGGGCGTCGAGTGTTGAGTGTGCGGTAATTGGTTTGTTTGTGTTTGGGGTCTGAAGCGGGGTCTGCGGGCACTCCGGAGGTCCGGACCGGTCTTTATTTTGGGCGAATGGTGGGGTGACCTGGAATTCGAGAAATAGCACTAAATCTTATATTCATATTAATATTCATATTCTTTATTGCGAAATCATGTACATAGTACACTCGAGAGCAAAAGTTTCGGGTCACTAGCATTTACTTCAATATCTTGAAAACGAATAAAGCTATCGTATTGAAGTAAATTGAGCCTTATAGACAATTTAATGTTACTCAAATAAAATGCATTACATTTACTACTGACCATTTATTTTATTATGTTTAAAACGACAAATTAAAAATGGCGTCATGTTGCTTGCAAAACCAAAACTGAAAATATTGAACTTTTTATATTTACAAGTAGTTTTAACACAGTTTAGTACTTGGTATTACCCCCACGTGCTGTCTGGACTGCTGCAATGCGATTCGGCATGCTGTACACCAAGTTTCTGAAACACTGTTGGGGAATGTTCTCCCATTCCTCTACCAATGCATGTTTCAAGTCACGAAGCGTAATTAAAGGAGGATCTCGTTGTCTTACAAATCGTCCGAGCTCGTCCCAGGCGTGCTCGATCGGGTTGAGGTCGGGGCTACGTGCTGGCCACACCATAGGATGAATATTCACCTCATCAAGGTAGTCTTGCACTACACGAGCAGTGTGGGGACGGGCGTTATCGTGCATTTAATAAAGATGGCATTCTCACCAAGTCTTGCCATAAATGGACCGACGTGCTCGTTGAGGATTTCATCCACGTATCTTACGCCATTGAGAGTACCGTTTTCGATCAGTACAAGCTCTGTCCGGGTTTCCGCAGAAATTCCAGCCCATACGAGAACCGAGCCACCACCGTATGCCACCTTTTCTTCAATACAGGCTTGCATAAATCTTTCTCCTGGTCTTCTGTACACCTTTGCCCTTCCGTCGTGTGTATACAGCATAAATTTTGATTCGTCCGAGAACACGACATTTGACCAATTTTCAATCGTCCAATGCGAGTGTTCGCGTGCATAAATTCGTCTTGCTGTACGATGGTGCCTCTCGAGTTTCGGACCATTTGCGGGTCTAAATGGTTTCAAATTACCTTCAGCAAGTCGCCGTCTTACAGTCCAAGCAGAAGGGTTGCTTCTACCAAGCCCTAAAAATTATGAGTCAGTGCTGTTCCCGTAAGAAACCGATTTCGCAGCATAGAATTGACTAGATATCGATCTTCCCGTGCCGTCGTACACCTGGGTCTGCCTGTTGTTGGTCTGCGTAGGTTTGAACCAGTTTCTAGAAACCGCTGGCGAACACGCTGAACTGTAGACAACGATTCACCCACTATTCTTGCTGTTTCTCGCTGACTGCTCCCATTTTCCAGGATCGTGAGGATTCTCGTACATTCATCAGGTGTGAGTGACATAATTACTACTTTAATAATGACTATTGGATACCTGAAAGACTTCTTATAAATACATTTTATGACAGAACAAAAACAAAGGCAAAAACAGTTGCGGAAATTAGAAGTTCTGATTTGAAAAAAAGAGATCATTATGTTTATAACTTTTTTAATGCCATTACTTCCCGCCAACCAAAAAGTTTTTATACGTGTAATGAAGGATTATTAAATTGTCTATAAGGCTCAATTTACTTCAATACGATAGCTTTATTCGTTTTCAAGATATTGAAGTAAATGCTAGTGACCCGAAACTTTTGCTCTCGAGTGTATTATAAGTACAGGTGGTATTGGTATGTGAATGTAGGTACATGATACCCTGTAAGGGCACTGCAATACAGTTAGTCTTATGACAGAGACATCTTGGCGTTAGATTAATTAATATCATTTAGCTAGGTATTTATCTCATGCAAAAGAATAGATTTAATAACAATCATACAAGATACTTAATAATTCCTCAAAGAGATTGAGGGTTAAGCAAATATTCATTTAAACTACATATAGTAACATTTATTTATTAACATATTCTTGAATTTTTTTGTAAATAAGTTGTCTTTTGTTTCATTTTTTATATTTTCAGGTATTTGATTATATATTTTTATCAGTGATACATAAGGACTATTTGAATGTAGTTGCAATTTTGAAAAAGGAAGAGCTAATTTATTTTTACGTCGAGAGTTTGGAGGAAAGTTTGTTTCTTTAAATATTGTTATGTTTTTCCTTACGAATGTCGCTGCTTCTAGTATATAAATAGATGGGAGTGTAAGTAAGTTGTGCTTCACAAAGTGTGGTCGACAACTGTCTGGGCAACGAATGCCGGCGAGGATACGGACGCATTTCTTTTGCATTATAAAAAGCACTTGTACGTTTGTGCTGTTTCCCCATAGGATGATACCATAGCGCAACCATGAGTGGGCGTATGCGTAGTATGCCGACAGAGCAGTATCAAAGTTAGTGGTTGTTTTTAGAGTACATAGAGCATATATGAATTTCGACAATTTAGTTTTAATGTTTTGAATATGTTTTTTCCAATTTATATGAGAGTCAATAGTTAATCCTAATAGTTTGAAATCATCTACTTCTTCAATTTCCTCCCCGTCAATGGTTACTTGTACTTTGAAGCTTTTTTTTTGATACGGTCGAAATTGTATTAATTTTGTCTTTTTATAATTGATTTCTAAATTTTGTTTGCCTAACTAAGCTATGACACTTTGTAACGTCTTTTTTATAGCAATATTTGGGTCATCTGTCTTTTTAAACTCAAACAGGATAGATACATCGTATCTTTATTTTGAAACGATTAGACCGATGATGCCACGCCTTACCTTAACACAAAGAGTAGGGTTTTGACTGTCAAAAATCCCACGGAGTTAATCCCATTAACTGTCAAATAATCTAGCCCAGTGAACCCACATCATCATCATCATCATTATCATCATCATCATCAGGCTATATTAGTCCACTGCTGGACATAGCCCTCCCCTAATGAGCGCCATAGCGCCCTGTCATCAGCTTGCCGGATCAAGCATCTGCCTGCAGTTTTTCGCAGATCGTCATCCCACCTGGTCGGAGGACGTCCTACACTACGTTTGCCGAATCGCGGTATCCACTCAAGAACACGTTTACACCAGCGGTTGTCGGTTTTTCGAGAAATATGGCCCACCCACATCAGTGGGTTCATATACCCATCAAGGCACATGCCTCTCCCATTTGACGCCACTACTATCATTAGACTCTCTGTCACCGCAGGCTTACGTACTGAGCGTTGATAAATCTCGACGTATGTATGTTCGATTCTGACGAAAATGACCTTCAATCTCAATTCGTCTAGCTCTTTCTAACCATCTGAATAATATATTTCTATCTTTTTCTACTGCTAAGATAATCCAGGTACATAATATCGTATAATATAGTAACTTGTAGCTTCGACTCCGGCTTCCGACGTCGAGAAATATAATAGAAAATTCTTCCGTCCATGCGTTAGAAACGCAAGATTTTCGAGTGTATTGATCAAAAAATTGTTTTAATGATACAGGAATGGCAACTTACTCAAATATCAGTTGAGTTGACGTAGACCCTTCGGTCTTCACCGCCCTCAGTGGAACAGAGGCCGATGTGATACCTGAAATAGATGAAAACGTAGACATTAGAACGACGTATCGGAAGGTGAGTAATGTATCATAATAAAATGAGCTATATGACTTTTGATAAATCTTCAGAGGATTTCATGGACAATTAAATTTCGGATATTCGAGAAGAAGGTATTCTTCTCATTCTGTACTAAGTTTCTGGGTTGAGATAATTTAAATCCAAAATTAATAATTGTGCCATCAAATTATCTTAATTAGTTTTCTCTTCTTTTCCTTTCTTCTTAGTTTTCCTATGCTTAGTATTTAACTTGTGTTAAATATTTTAATAATTTCGTTCTACTACAGAAAACAAAAATGTAATCCATCCGTAATTTAATTATTCATGCAAATCCTCAGACCACATTTTAAAAGTTTACTTTTTTATTACAAACAAATTTTATTGCAATAAAAAATCAAGGAACAATGAGTCTTATTCAGAGCGACTAAAAAAAAAAAAGAAAAAAAGCACCTCCTTTGGTCGATAGATGGCGCTGACGCAAACCCTATCTGAATGAAACTAAAGAAACCTGACCAGAAACTAAAGGAAAAAATTCAGGAAACTTAATAACTCCTACACAATGAGTAGTCCTGGACCCAATATAGGATTCCCTGTGCTATGAAATGAAATGAAATAGTTTATTACGGACCATAAAATCCATATAACTTAACCTAATCTTAAAAATGTCGATGAGACAATTGAAAACATAATTGATTGGTTGGTTAGTCAACTGATCAACTGAATATAGTTAGTTAATTGATCACCCAACCAATCAACCAGTATGCATTTTCTCAAAATGATGCCACATAGGGCAATCTGGCCTGTCAGCCAATACCCGTAGGATACCGCTGGGGCTGCCGCGGACGCGGCTAACTAGTGACGCTACTCGTTTGCGCATTAGTGCATGAAAGCCGTCCGTGCGGGCCTCGGCAAACATGCCTGAGGCACTGCAGTACCGCGGCAGCCCCAGTAGCATCCTGAAGATGTTGTTTTATTGTACGCGGAGAGCGCTGAGAGTCATGTAAAGCTAGGTATGTAAAGAGGTATGAGCGCCTGCGTTGTGTGCTGGCGGAGCACAGAGGTCGTCTGTTATGTTACTAGCATCCATAGCTAGGACAATGAACATACATACGTATTTACTTTCAGATATCAAGGCCTGTTGCACGTGAAGCCTGCTTTGGTTGTTGTCACAGAAGCATCTGAGGCGTTTCGAGTCGGGGTTGTCCGGGCGGTATTCTACTGTGCGGATGTTGAGAAGGAGAAACGCCAAGCGTTTTCAGCCCTTATATTACGTAACTTTCCACTCTATCGGGTTAAGCATTTAGAAAACTCGAAAGAGTCAAAATAAGAATGTATACGACAGTTCGGAGTAGGAATATGAGATACCTACTGGGAAAAAAAGTCCCAGAATGTAACAGGTGACCTAAGGTGGTGTGACAACCGGGAACAAAAGGGCTAAATCAGACAACTCCATAGAGTGAAGTCTTACTTAATTGCACCCCAGGACCTAAGGAGTGTGCCCCCGGCCCATTTGACGCACATTACCAGCCCGGCCGAAGAAATTCCGTACACAAATCGAGGAGTGGAGACAGCTTTTTCAGCTCAGCTCAAAATTACGATCACAGCTAGGCGTGATTGCTGACTAATCGCCCGATGAACAGATAACAATTTGTCACGATGACTTAGAGAGGTCAGTAATGTTGGGTAAAAATATCGTATAAAGTATCGATGTTTTTCTCTTGACACAATCTAATCTCTTTAAACGAGCAATTCTTGTATCTAATCTCTTTAAACGAGCAATTCTTGTATATATATTTATATATAATCAGAATCTCGGAAACGGCTCCAATGATTTTCCTGAAATTTTGTATGCAGGGGGTTTCGGGGGCAATTAATTAATCCAACTAGGTTTCATTTTTATAAAACGTCGTTCTAACCGTGTTTCAAGGCAAAGAAATAACTGCTACACTACAAGAAGGTAATTTTCGCAACCATCTGTAAGGTTGTCATAGCTCAAGTGGGAAATAGGACGATACCGTAAATAGAAGTCCCTGGTTCGAGACTTGATAATAATTTTTCTTTTTTTTTTCAAGTTCCTCCTTTTGTGTGAAAACCTACATACCGAGCAAAGCTCAGTCATGTAGGTACTTGATATTTATCGGCGTTATTTTAAATATCGTTACACAAAAAAGTCCAATAAACTACTATTGACTGGCCGTTAAGACGCTTTCTTATCAAAACAGAGGGCGTGTGTTCGATTTCCACTTGGTTCCGCCGTATATTTGTACAAATGTGCCTCAGTCTGGGTGTTTTTCCATGTTGGTGATGTCCTTGCCTGGTTACCATAGCACTGGGTATCCTAGGTTGGGACCAGGTCAAGTGATTGTGTTGTGTGGAAGTTAATATTGTTATTGGTACGCGGAAAAGTAACTTTAGAAACCCAAAAAAGTAACTTTCGAGAAGACATTTTAAAAATGTTACATTGTATATTTCTGTTTATGTTCAGATGTTTATAGGTGCTTAAAATAAGGTTGATCTCAAAAGGCGTTTTTCGTGCATTTTATGGTGCGCATTTTTTTTTTGTAGTATTATGTTTCTAGTAATATGGTTCAACTTAAGTACGGTATTTCGAATTTGAACGCAGTAATTATAATCATGTACCTATTCGATATGTCATATCAAAAAACATCCACATTCCACAATGTGTGTAAAAACATTTATCGATAACTTTTCACTTGCCCACCCCTATAAACCACCTTTGGTGCGACACTCGCTCTTATGTCCTTAACTATAAGATCTTGCGAGTTTAAAGCTACAGTAGCTTACCAAGTCCTGATCTCCATATACGTTCACGACCCATTAGTTGAGTATTTCCTTCGACAGACGCATTCTTTGGACAGCAATCACGAGGAGTGTGATAAAAAAGATCGGAGCAATTGTGGTAAATTGAACCTAAGACCTTGGGCGTCTAGGGAATACCTTAGATCTATTTCTGTCTACTAGTTACGAAGGCGATGTTTCGTTTCGAATCGCTTGTCGGCTGCCTGAGTGACGATCACAAAGGTTAAGCAACAGAGGGCGCGTTTAGTGCATGGATGGGTGACCTTCTATGACTAACGCTAGTGGCATTTTTCCGAGCGACTTCGCAAGGCACGTTAAGCAGTTGGTGCCCACTGCCGTCGATAGATGGCAGTCGTTAAGCCAAGTCAGATACCTTAGGGGGCGGCTTGAAAACTTCTGTCAGTAAGACCAGCCCTAGTCTTACAAGACTTTTAGTCTTACACTAATCCGGACTTGGCCCCCGTGGTGGAGTATGGCAGATACGGGTTGTTAGGTGGGTGACCTTCCTCAGGGAAGAGACCCGTGCCTCTCGGTGGGGACATAATGGGTTGATGATGATGTTATGACCAGAAACCCGCCATGCAGACAGGTTTCTTTACTTTCTGGTAGGCTGCCGTTCCTTTATTCAGATAGGGTGTACGTCAGCGCCGTCTATTGACCAAAGTAGTTGCTTTTTTTTTTTCAAAGTCGCTTAGTAAAGGGCTCATTCGACCAAGCGTTTTTCCTTCTCAACTTCTACCAGCAAACAACCGCCCATACGTTTACATGTTTACACGTTTACAATAGCACATGGAATTCTAATTTGAGTCCAGGCCCTAGATTCTGTAATGGATTGTAGTATAATGACAATTCGGTGGTTGACACGATCAACAATTAATTATTTCATACGCTCGATTAAAACAAAAATTACAAAATATTTAAATGTATCTCTTTTAGTCATCATCATCATCATCAACCCATTATGTCCCCACCGAGGGGCACGGGTCTCTTCCCTGAGGTAGGTATAGGCCATACTCCACCACGGGGGCCAAGTCCGGATTGGTGGAGGCTTGTAAGACTAGTGGCTGGTCTTACTTTCAGAAGTTTTCAAGCCGCCCTAAGGCCTCTGGCTTGGCTTAACGACTGCCATCTATCGACGGCAGCCGGCACCAACTGCTTAACTTGCCTTGCGAAGCACGGAACCGCTCGGAAAAACGCCACTAGCGTTAGTCATAGACGGTGACCCATCCATGGACTGAACGTGCCCTATGTTGCTTAACCTTAGTGATCGTTTAAGATCACACAGGCAGCCCCGGCTACGAGCGATTCTTTTAGTCGTCTACTAGTTATTACAATTTTTAAATAGGTACATGAAACATAAAAAGAGTGCTCTGAACAGTGACGTCATAATTCAGTTTTTTCATACAAAATTCCGTTTTTAAAGTAACTCATTTGACATTTTGTCAACTACCCAATTGCACGAACGCGGTGATTTTAATTGGTGCTTTTAATCTACGCGCGCAAATGTAATGATCCTTCTAGGCGTCAATGGTATCAAAAAACATGTCACGTGACCCGACCGAGTGGCTGTCATTGAACTATAACGCACTAGAAGAATTGAGGCCCAGGACAATTTACATGTTGTATGGGAGATTTAAGATCCCTTAATTTTAGATTCACCGATAGAAATCGGCGCGGCGTACGCGCATAGTAGGTATATGTGTCATTCTCGCAAAGCTGACCATCGCGTGCTAGTGTCACAACCGCAACACATCAAAGCGCGCTCATTAGAAAGGATGCCATCCCACTGCTACCGACATAGCTCCAGTCGATAGTGTTTCAGTGTTTCATATCGATCACGCCGCCGCCACCGTAAAATAAAGGCGCACGCTTACACACACACACACACACACACACACACACACACACACACACACACACACACACACACACACACACACACACACACACACACACACACACACACACACACGTGGTGATTAAAGCACATACTCTCTATAATATGTTCTATGTTTGTGCTCTTTTGAAGACTCGAAAACTACAAAAAATCGCGCAGCATACATGGGGGTGATTCGGGCACCTCGGGTGCTCTATCTCTGGATATCCGCTGGACACGGTTTTTTGGGACACCCTGTATAGACTGCTTACATTTATAAAAAATAAAATAAGAAGGTATTACAGCATTAGCTGTGAGTAATTCTATAAGGTAGATTTCTTAATGCTTTTAAAAAGCCTAAAGATTTATTCCTATGTCCGCATATGCTATTACACATTGTCACAAACTGTCAAATTGCAGCAACGAAATTATGAATAGGACTTTAGGAGAATAATTCGCTCGGACTTTCCGTTGTTGACGACATAAAGCGCGAGAGTGATTTATGTCGGGATTAGTCCGTGAAATACTGTCGGGGATTATTCAATTGGGCGACCTTACTTAAAATTATATTGTACTAGCTTTCGCCCGTCTCCGCGTCTCCGTCCGAGTGGACTTTAGTTCATAATTTTGCAATCCCGTTTACTCCCTTAAGGGTTAAATTAAGAAAAAACGGCGAAACACGTGTTCAATCAATTGTGTTGAAGAGTAGTTATTTTAAGTTTCAAGAAAATTAGACTACATTTTTTATACCTCCCATACAAATTTTGGCACCCTGTTCGCCCCCTTCGGGGTTGAATTTCAAAAAATCCCGTCTTATTCTTTGCCTACATTATATATAGACCCTCTGTGCAAAATTTCAGCTTCCTAGGTCCAACGGCTTGCGCTGGGCGTTGATGAGTGAATGAATCAGTCAGTCAGGACTTTGAATTTTATTTATATAGATAGATATAGGAGGTACTTGAGGCAAACTATCCAATTGTGTGCTCGCCCTTCGATTTGGATTTGTCGCGAGGTAAATAAATTTAACATTTTGTCTGATTAGCGCTGAGTTTATGACGTGGAATCGTGAGTAATGTGTTTATATCAAATCCAAAACGTTTCTGAGTGGCCGCAGTTTCAGTAATTCCGAACTCCCATGGTTATTTTATTTTTTATTTTATGAATAAAATAAACAGTCACAACACAAACAGTCCTACAGAAAAACTATAAAAAGTATGTGTGTATACAAATAGACCTGGAGGTCCCATAAGCAGACAAAATAATAATAAGAAAAGCATGCAATCTTAACCAGTTATCAAAATTATTGGGACTTAGGATTTGCACTTCTGAATGTGCATCATCATCGACCCTTTATGTCCCCACCTTGGGGCACGGCTCTCTTCCCTAAGGTATAGGCCATACTCCACTACGGGGGCCAAGTCCGGATTGGTGGAGGCTTGTAAGACTAGTGGATGGTCTTACTGTCAGAAGTTTTCAAGCCGCCCTAAGGCCTCTGACTTGGCTTAACGACTGCCATCTATCGACGGCAGCCGGCACCAACTGCTTAACGTGCCTTGCAAAGCACAGAACCGCTCGGAAAAATGCCAGTAGCATTAGTCATAGACGGTGACCCATCCATGGACTGAACGCACCCTATGTTGCTTAACCTTAGTGGTGTTTTAAGATCACTCAGGCAGCCGGGGCTACGAGCGATATACTTTATGGCAAACATTTAATAGAATCATCATCATCATCAACCCATCATGTCCCCACCGAGGGGCACGGGTCTCTTCCCTGAGGAAGGTATAGGCCATACCATATTAATAGAATAATACATATGAAATAGCATGTACAAAGGCGAGCTTATCTCTGTAAGAGATTTCTTCCAGCAAACCCTTAATTACATAATGACCTAGAACTGATTTCAATTGACACTTTATTTGGGACAAAAATGAAAAATAGTTTACAAGAAGGGTTGGGGTGGAAGGGAGCCGATTTACACTAAGAATAGAATAAGAAGAGAGAATTTACACTAATTAAATACTTAAGTAACGTTCTGTCACGCTCTTTTCTGAGAAATTTGACGAGACAGCACTAGAGTTAAGCGTTTGCTTAGTGAAAATTCTCAACTCAGAAATCGGCCCTAAGGGAGCCAAAAAGAAGCCGAAGAGAAGCCGGAAAAAAATCAAGTAGTTTTAAATGTGTATGTGTGTAGAATGTCTTCGTGCGTTTAGGTTGCTCACGAAAGTTTTAGTTCAAAAATACAAAAAATATCGGCCGATAGGTATAGATAGAAGAGTATGTCGGAAGCAGTGGAGAAGTGAACGGCAATGCGGTGGCAGCGAACCTTTCTAACGGTCCACCACGCCCCTGCAATGCGCGGTAATGACATGTTGTATTCTATACTATGTTGTACGGTGCAGCGCCAGATAACATTGTTACATTTACTTTTTACTAAAGTCTGTTTTTTAGCTCAATGCAAAAAAATAAAACCACAGAAAACAGTCACGTTGACATCTCAATACAATCCAATATCTGAATGTTGCTAGTAAGCAAAAACCAAGTTACCCCATTTTACTACTAAGTAAAAATTGTTTGTGTTTCTTTTAGACTTTGCTCTTATAAGGAATTAAACTTTAATGTCTTTGATGTGATAAGGATTTCGGTCAAACGAGTCTTCTATTCACGGTAAAAAAAATCTACCGAGTAAACCTATATATTTTATAACGGTCATTTTTTTTTGCATCACCGCGTCATTTTTTTTTTGCATCGAATTAAAAAACGGACTTTAGATGAGCACGAATTCAAACTTCCAATTCAAGTGTTTTTATTCAAAATTCAAACCAAATGTTTACTTTATGAACAAGTTGTTAGTTTCACAAGTAATAGTTTTTAAGTTTGAAAGTTTGTTAATTAGGCTAAAACTGTTTTGAGAAAAAGAAATGTGGAGTTTATTTGCAAGTTTCTTCTCCATGTAATCTATTAATTGTCAAGTTGGAACTAGCTGAAGTCCAGAT
Source organism: Yponomeuta plumbellus (assembly GCA_947310845.1). NCBI lineage: Eukaryota > Metazoa > Arthropoda > Insecta > Lepidoptera > Yponomeutidae > Yponomeuta > Yponomeuta plumbellus. The sequence continues at coordinate 6,982,687 of OX371221.1, read as the reverse complement.
ATATTTCATGCGAGGGGTCCCGGGTTCGATCCCCGGCTGGGGAGTAAAAAAAACTCCATTTCTTGGATGTTTACATGTTTGTGACGTCGCTGTTTCTGGTTCCCACGACACAGGGTATCCTAGTGTGGGGCCAGAAGCAATGTATGTGCCTGTATGTAAATGTTTATTGTTTGTTTTATATTTCGAGATGTTCAAGTGAGCGTTATTGTAAATAGTACCTATTTGTTAAACTTAATAAAGTTTATTCTATGTGTGACAGTTCATTTTTCTTTTCGATTACCCAAATCGACCCCGGTCCCAATTAATTCGAATAATCGCCATTCTACTGCATTAATAAATTTAATTTCATTTAGAGTTTTTGTTTAACTTTATAATTTCTCAGTTATTCTTACTATACCACACACTAATTGATGTCTGTTGACCATGAAAATGTAAATGTTTTTCTGAAGAGCACTGCTTATCCTATACCACAAGTTCTTATTCTTTTTAGGCAGCAGAGACCACCTGTCATACGGTCAATGTATTATGCATAATGAGGGCTTCTCAAATAACAGCTGTCAGTTGAGTTCATTAAAAAAAACTAGATGTCTCTGCAAGAAGACCAAAATATCGTCATGTTTTTAGGTCTGTGGTTTTAATCGTTATTAATCTGTGATAGTTATTAATCTGCGGCTTTAGATCAGGACATAGCACCACTACGGCTCTTCTTAAGGTCACTGAGGATATACGGTGGGGCATGGAGAGGGGCCTGGTCTCGGTGCTTGTTCTGGTGGACTTTAGCAATGCGTTTAACCACGTAGATCACGATATTCTGCTCGCCATGCTTAAACGTTCATTGGTCTCCGAATCCGCTGTGCTTTGGTTTTCCTCCTATCTTCGAGGGCGTCGACAGGCGATTCGCAACAGTCAAGATTTATCTAACTGGTGCGATTCTCAAGCCGGCGTTCCTCAGGGTGGTATACTCTCTCCTCTTCTTTTTTCTATTTTTATTAGTCACGTCACCTCTAGTCTCCGATGTCACTACCACCTCTATGCTGACGACCTTCAGTTATATAGCCAGGACACGGTTTATAACTTAAAAAACACAATTGACAAGATAAATTGTGATCTCAGGCGTATCTTAGATTGGTCCCAACGCTTTGGTATTGCTGTAAATCCTTCCAAATGCCAAGCCATTATTGTTGGTGGCTCTAGGCAAATGGGTAGGGTAAACATAGAATCATTGTGCCCCGTGATCTACAATGGAATACAGGTTCCTTTCTCTACTTCATTAACGGATCTTGGGCTAGTAATAGACCAAAATCTGGACTGGAATGGGCAGGTCAACAAAGTCTCCCAAAAAGTCTATGCTTCTCTACATTCTTTACTGCGCCTCAAAAATTTCTTACCGCTTAACACTAAGATTTCTCTTGTTAACTCTCTTCTTCTCCCCATTTTAGATTACGGTGATGTGTGTTACTTGGACCTCACTGAGGCGCTTCTCAACAAGCTTGATCGGTTGCTCAACTCATGCATTCGGTTTATCTTCGGCCTTCGCAAATACGACCATGTGTCTGAGTACCGATCCAAGCTGAAATGGCTTCCAATACGCGAAAGGCGAAACGTCCGAATTTTATGCATTCTTTTTGCCATCCTCCACGAACCTAATGCCCCTTCCTACCTTAAGTGTATGTTCAATTTCCTCTCCTCCAATAATAATAAAAATCTTAGATCTTCTAATAATCTTCTTTTGTCCATCCCCATCTATCGTACGAGTTTTGCGACAAACTCTTTTGCTGTAACTGCCGTGCGGCTCTGGAATGAGCTACCGGAGAAAATCAGGAAAGCCCCTTCACGTCCCTCCTTTAAGCATCTCGTCCGACAGTACTACCTTGGTGTCATAGACAGCAGACTGTCCATCCAAAACAATTAATTATATAAAATTATTATTTTCTATTTTTTTTATTGTGTATTCTTTTGTCTTTGTTATTTTTATTTCTTATTTGCAAAGAGTGATCATTCAATATTAACTTATCTCGTCTATTTATAAAAGATTTTATTATAAATATCTATGTAATATGTATTAGTATGTACTTATTTTATATTAAGTATTAGTGTGTATTGTATTATATTATTGTTATGTATGTGCTCGCACCTTACTTTCAAGTAACTATCTATTTTATGTTTCTTTTTTGCACGCCCACCTCAATTTTTGCCTCTCCTGGACCTCCTGTGGGTTGACTGGTAGAAAATGCCATTAGCATTAAGTCCACCTTTTGTACACTATTGTTTGTGCAATAAAGAATTCATAATAATAATAATAATAATAGTTTAAACATCTTTTTGATCTAAACTACACTTTGTTTCGAAACTGTTGAAACTAGAAAGTTATCGTTGGAAGTAAAACTACTTAGTTTTACTTTGTTTATTACATACGTAAGTGAATTGTGTCTTTGCTCATGACTAGCCCATGCATTGTGCATTTTTGTAAAAACATAGCACAGGAACCACAGATAAGGTACAGTGATGTCATGACGTCAGCACCATCCATCGGTAATTTGCGGTACTATTTTTTTTTAATGATGCTCTGAAAAGCCCTCATTGTTTTCTTGATTATATACTTTTATTTTTATCATTATAAAAGTTCAGTGTTTTTCTTTTGATGTACGCTAACCTAAAAACAGTGTTCACGTACTTTTTTGTCTCTTTCTTTATTCATAGCGCGCGTAACCACGCGTAACTTCGTTTCTATTAATTCCATTCAACGAAATCCTATCTGGTTAGGACTGTCATTATAAGCCTGATAAATATTTATGTATGTATCCGGGATACAATACCAGTTTCTTAATAAAAGCAATTTACTATTGTTACTAAATCATAAAGTAAGCTGCATTGTTTTCTACGATAACTTTATTGTCAAGTGACCAAAAGGCTTGCTAAAGGTGCGACTAGACAGGTATTGTCCGACAACTCGTAAAGTATAATAAAAATAATACTTTCCACACAACACAATCAATTGACCTGCCCTTATATTACGTAACTTTCCACTCTATCGGGTTAACCACTTAGACAACTGGAAAGAGTCAAAATAAGAATGTATATGACAGTTCGGAGTAGGAGTATGAGATGAGTAGGGAAAAAAAGTCCCAGAATGTAACAGTTTGCCATAAGGTGGTGTGACATACCGGGAACAAAAGGGCTAAATCAGACAACTCCATACAGTGGAGTCTTACGTAATTGCACCCCTGGTTCCAAACTAGGATACCCTGTGCTATGGTACCAGGCAAGGACATTACAAACATGGAAAAAACACCCAGGTCCCCAATGGAAATCGAAGTCACCACCTATGAGATCGATCTCTATAATGAAAGACTTGCCTTTGCACGTACTTTTGATTTACAGTTTAATAACGCAGTGGTAATGTACTAATTCGCTTCAAAATCAGTTTAATAAAAGGAATTTACTGTGATATTAAAACATAAAGTAAGCTGCATTGTTTTCCACGATAACTTTACTGTCAAGTGACCGAAAGACCAGCTAAAGCTGGGGGACCAGCGTTACCACACGACTCACAATGAGTTATCATCCACACAAGAAGTCCACTGCGGGCATAGGCCTTCTCCATGGATTTTCAAAAAGACCGGTCGGAGGCGGTTTGCATCCAGCGTCTTCCTGCCACCTGGATGAGATCGTCTGTCCATCTTGTGGCTGGTCGTCCTCGTTTTCGCTGTTGGGGTGGTAGCCGGATCTCTGCCAGAGATTCTTAGCACCCCTTGCTCCGCCGTAACCGTGGCCGGAGCTGCCGGGGACTGGGAGCCTGGTTTTTTTGTGTACTGCCATGGGGGTATTTGCTATTCTCGCCACGCTTGGCAAGCGGGTTGGCGAGCGCAGTATATAGCATTTACGCAGGAGGCGCTGCTGCCCACCTCATGAGTGCGTATACTGAGTTTTTTCATTCACTTTCGATAGCGAAAGCGTTTGCAATTTGTATAGGAATGACAAAGCGCGCCGTCTAGTTGTCTCTTTGTCACTCCTATACAAATTGCAAACGCTCTCGCTATCGAAAGTGAATGAAAAAACTCAGTATAAGCACTCTGTTAATAATTGTGTCACTTTGCCGGTTTTTACGGCGTCTACGGCAGAGATAGGACGGGGGGCACTATTCTAAAGCCGGCACCCCACGGCACAATGAGTTACATGGTCAGCAAATAATAATAACAATATTAAAAACTTTCAAACAACAAAATCACTTGACTTGGGCGTAGATTCTGCTAATGCATTGTAATACAATGACAGTTGTATGACTACGCCGATTTCATTTCATTGCCGCTTCAAATCAACGCGCGCACGCGTGTTCTTAATTCTACGCGTCAATCGAATTAAAAAACATGTCATGTGACTCGACCATGTAATTGAACTACAATGCACTACTAGAATCGAGGCCCTGGTCCCAAACTAGGACACCCTGCGCTACGGGACCGATGTAAGGACTTCTCAAACATCAAAAAATACCCAGACTGAGGCAATTTGGTTCATTTGGGATCATGTCAACAACGAAACAGACTTACTCATTACTTTCGCTATCATTACGGCTGGTCTGAACTAAGCTTTACCTTTATAGCATCATCTCGCATCGGCTCTTGGTGACCCGCGTGTCAGTGAAATTAGTACTGCAGTCAAACAACTGGAATTTGAACTAACGAGACGGTCTATTATCTGCACTTTCTGCCGGAGCAGCGGCCTTGTTAGCAGAGCTAAACGTATTTATAACTTAATCCGTTGTTCAGTCGGCGACCAGGTTAAGATGAAGCGATTAGCGGAATCTCGGTTCTCGAATGGAGACCACATATCGGCAAGCGCAGCGTAGGACGACCAGCCACAAGATGGACAGACGATCTCATCCAAGTGGCGGGAAGACGCTGGATGCAAGCCGCTTCCGACCGGTCTTTTTGGAAATCCATGGAGGAGGCCTATGTCCAGCAGTGGACTTCTTGTGGCTGAATGATGATGATAATGATTAGCGGAATGTGGAACTTGTAATGGTAATGAAAAAACCACAAGCGTTTCTTTAGAATCGCTTGTAGCCTGGGCTGCCTGAGTTATCTTAAACGATCACTAAGGTTAAGCAACATACGGCGCGTTCAGTCCATGGATGGGTCACCGTCTACGACTAACGCTAGTAGCATTTTTCCGAGCGGATCCGTGCTTCGCAAGGCACCTTAAGCAGTTGGTGCCGGCTGCCGTCGATAGATGGCAGTCGTTAAGCCAAGTCAGAGGCCTTAGGGCGGCTTGGAAACTTCTGACAGTAAGACCAGCCACTAGTCTTACAAGCCTCCACCAAACCGGACTAGGCCCCCGTGGTGGAGTATGGCCCATACCTTCCTCAGGGAAGAGACTCGTGCCTCTCGGTGGGGACATAATGGGTTGATGACGATGATGTTGCTTTCTTTCTTTTTCTTTAATTTGCCTATCCCTGTCCATTCCATCCCTTCCTCCCGTCCCTCTCCCCTCCCCCCTCATTTCTTTTTATCACAGTTTTCAAAGAATGAAACATGCTCATACAACAGTGGTCTATATTTTATGATCCTAAAAATTCGATTCGAAGTGCAGTTGCAAGACCGACCCGCCGCCGGTCTACGGGGCCTAACGGAATGCGCCGTAGTTTATTCTATCATACGAGTATAAATGCTCTATTTGTGGTATTCCGCTTGACACTATTTACCGGGAAGTGACGTTATAATTCCTGAGTGACGCCATATTGCCTAAGATAGCGTTTTGGCGGCTTATTTGAAAAGTAAATTTTCGTTAGCCTTTTTTAGAAAAAATACACGAAAGAATTTAAAATTACCACTTTATGAGGACTCCACGAACACCAACAAACAATATGAGATGGCTTTCAGAAATCGGTCAAATAGCCTATTATACAGGGACCGAAAAATCGCTGAGAAAACCGCTCCGCTTATACCACCAAGCAGTGGCCAGCTCAATATTTGGCGCACATACCACAAGCCCTTTTATGGGCCCTCTATACCTCCAACATATAATAATTAGGGCTCAACTAGAGCGGCCATTGTAAGAGGGACACTATTTACGGCCCTGTTGGGAAATAGCCTAATTTATTTCAGCTCAGGTCTGGTAAGGCTCTCATGCCTTCTGGGCTTTTCATCGAACATAGTTTACTATGACTGTCGGCGACGCAACGTAGCTAAACTATTTTCTAAATAACAATACGGTATTTGACACTATCAACAAAAAATATTTGAGATGCTCAATTAAAACAATGGGTTATTCACCAACTGGACACACATGACTGGACACACCTGTGTCGAGTTGGTTAAACTCAAAATAGTATCATTTATTCTTTCGTCATCTGGAAACACCAAGATTTTTACACGTGTCTAGATGGTGAAACGTATTTAAATCATTTTAATGTTTTCGTCAACTGGACACACATTCGAATTTTACCCGAATTTATGACGAAGTAGTCATGCGCAGAATGTTTTCTGTCACAATCATCATCGGCCACCAAATGTTCCACTGCTGGAAACGGGCAATTTTACAACACTTACAATAATTTTACAGTAAATAGTACAAAAGTACTAGGGTAGCAGAAGTATGTAAGAGATGGCGGCTAAAATAAAATCTCATGAAAATGATGCGGCTTAGTTCATGGTGTATCTTAATACTGCACAGTATTAAACAGGGTTGTTTAACTACTACCTACTAACTTTTGTTACCCTAGTACTTTTAACCACTCTGGACTATACCATAAGTTCGACGGGGCGTACTGGAAACCACTGTAAAGCAAGGAGCGAAGTCTGGGAATTTAAGTAAAACGCAAAACGACATTATGGGAATCGAGATTCAGGAAATAAAATTTATGATGAAGATCCTACAGCAAGAAAAAAAATTGAAACTATCGGCATGAACACTATGATCGCGACCATTGTTAGAGGCCAATAATTCCATGAGCAAGGCGATTGTTAACCTGACTGTACCCTTTTTCTGCAAAAAACCAGAGTGTGTCCAGTTGGTGAAAACATAAAAATTATTATTTTAGCTTTCACCATCTGGACACGCATAAAAATCTTTGTGTGTCCAGATGACGAAAGAATAAACGATACTAATTTGAGTTTAACCAACTGGACACGGGTGTGTCCAGTCATGTGTGTCGAGTTGGTGAATAACCCCTAAACAATAATCTCAAAATGTTTCGGAAATCCTTTCCCTATGTATCTTTTTAATCATTTACTAGTTATTCCAATTTTTAAATAGATGAAACATAAAAAGAGCGCTCTGAAATGTGACGTCACAAGCAAGTATTTTCTAAGTATTTTCCAAGGATGTTATAATCAAAGAGGATTGAGTACTCTGACAAAAAAAATGTCCTGACAAGGAGGCTCGAACTAGTGAATGTCATCTCTTTCTAAGTAGGGTGACCTTGATGTCAATGAAAACCGGACGAAACATAAGGGAAGCCAGCCGGAGGGAACGAGCGAAGTTCTCTCTTTAGGAGTAACTTGGGCATTTACTTCCATAATGGGCGACACAGTACCTAATGGTAGGTATATTCATTGACTGAAGACCTTTAATTATACTTATATTTGCATTTAATGAAGTTTTAACATTATAAAATGAAAGCCAAAATCAAGTCATAAATCAGTTATTTAATCGGACTGTATATGAAATGACAGGTAATTTTTTCCCTATCCAATAATATTACAGTCCGATTTTTAATTCAATGCAAAAAAAATGACGCGGTGTTACCGTTATAAAATAGGTTATAGGTTTACTCGGTAGATTTTTTTTACCGTGAATAGAAGACTTGTGTGACCAAAATCCTTATCACATCAAAGACATTAAAGTTTAATTCCGCATAAGAGCAAAGTCAAAAAGAAACACCTACGTAGCACAAACTATTTTTAATTCGAAGTAAAATGGGGTAATTTGGTTTTTGCGTACTAGCATCATTCAGACATTGGATTGTATTGAGATGTCAACGTGACTGTTTAATTTTTTTGCATTGAACTAAAAAACAAACCTTAGGTTGCCTTAGCAAAAGTTTGTCATTCACGGTTGCCTTGCTTTTAGGCCGGTTTTAGAGTCACGCTGACACTCGGTATGTACTACGTCCAAAGGAGCGTTTTAGAAAAACGCCGACCGTTCAGCGCTGACCAGCCATACATTTTGTCTATCAGCGCTGACGGTCAGCGCGTGGTCAGCGTGACTCTAAAGGTTATCGCACATTTGTCAGTACCGTACGCGCCGTATTTTAAAATTGGGTCGCATATTTGTCAGCAACGTACGCGCCGAACGCGCCGCATTTCTGTGTGTTGCCAACAATTTTTGCAGTTGTGAAACGGTGCGGTGACATTGTGCTATGGAAGAAATTGTTGTAATAGCCTGCTTATTGGCAGAAGAAGAAAAAAATGAAATTCCAAGAAAAAAAGACTCTGGATTCACAACATTAATTCAAAAAGGAACTTATATGGAGCATATTCAGCTCTTCGGATCCGAATGAGGCAACACTGAGTGGCAGCACGCGCCGCACGCGCCGTACTCGCAGCATTATATGACGTCATCAGAATGCTTCCTTCGGAGTTCGGATGCCTACCGTATTTTACGAAATACGGCGCGTACGGCGCGGATAAATATGCGAGATTTCATATCATTGCATACAACGAATTCTAAAGTGCGGCGCGCTCGGCGCGTGCGGCGCGTACGGTGCGGATAAATGTGCGACCAACTTAAAACCAGCCTATACCATATTCATTTGGGTCTTAGACAAAAAGTAAACAACATTTCAGTACTCTTTAGACTATTTTCATTGTCAAAAAATTTTATTTCGGTTTTTACACTAAGAAATAAGTAAAATAGATCAGATAACATCTAAGATAACATTATTTGACAATGAAAATAGTATAAAGAGTACTGAAATGTTGTTTACATTTTGTCTAAGACCCAAATGAATATGGTATAGTGTTGAATTTTGAGAGCAACAGAACGTTAGCCCGTACTCCTCCACATAAACCAGTAAAGTAGTACCTGAGGCGTTTGGAATCGGGGGTCTGCCGTAGACTACTGTTTGGAACCCGGCTGCCTTCGATGTTCACATGTTCCTTCCACGATTCATCATAATCATCATCAACCCATTATGTCCCCACCGAGGGGCACGGGTCTCTGATCTGAGGAAGGTATAGGCCATACTCCACCACGGGGGCCAAGTCCGGATTGGTGGAAGCTTGTAAGACTAGGGTCTTACTGTCAGAAGTTTTCAAGCCGCTCTAAGGCCTCTGACTTGGCTTATTTGGCCATTTGTCGACGGCAGCCGGCACCAACTGCTAAACGTGCCTTGCGAAGCACGGAACATGCCACTAGCGTAGTCATAGACGGTGACCCATCCATCCATTCCACGATTGTTTCGTTAAATTCGTTTTTTGTTTTGTTGACTTTCGTCTATTTTGTCTTTTTGTTCCATATTCTAATTTGTTCCTCTTTTCTATTTCTTATGTATGTACGCCTTCTCTTATTTTTCTTTTATCAATCTCGGGACGATAGCTGGCAATGTTCCAGAGACAATTAAGATCTAGATCGCTAGTCCCTAGCACTCTTGTTACGTGCCTAGTTTATGTTCTGGCGGGGAAAGTCTATTACGGCCCGGCTAGGCTGTATCTGCAGATCTTAATGCGTCCAGATGATGTTATGGGTGTCTTTTGCATACATTCTGAGAGAGGTTTAAGCCTGACATGTGTCTCGTTCGCACATTCTAATATTTTAAAGATACGTAAAGAATATTCTTTATTGGTCTCTAGGAAAAACATCAGTACCTACAAGTACAATTTTTTTTAATGAATTATCATCATCATCAACCCAGTATGTCCCCACCGAGGGGCACGGGTCTCTTCTCTGAGGTAGGTATAGGCCATACTCCACCACGGGGGCCAAGTCCGGATTGGTGGAGGCTTGCAAGACTAGTGGCTGGTCTTACTGTCAGAAGTTTTCAAGCCGCCATAATTATATTTTACTTTAAATATTCGTACTTTATTTTACACAAGAAAGAAATAGGCGATTACATAGGTGAGCTTATTGCTATAGAAATTTCTGCCAGCCAACCAGATCAGTTGTGAGACGATTATTTAACCCCTCAAATCCCGAAGACCTGCCGGCGGATCCGATGTAAACTACGGCGCATTACGTCCTTTCTCCACTGCTCCGGTCCGGCAAACGTTAATTACCGATCCGATTTAGAAACACACAAGAATACTAATAAGCTTCTCCACTACTCCGGCATCCGGTTTTTAACGGTCCGATAATTTGCTAGATCGGAACGGTAATTTACTGTTCCGAAGTGATCGACGTACAAAAACAATACACGTGTTTGCACAGCGCATACAACCCGAAAATGTTTCCATACTCTTTTATTTACATTAATAGAATGTGTGGAAAACGTCCCCTGAATCGAATAGAAAAACCGAGGAATTTTAATAAAGCACTGCGTCACGTCCATTGCCGATTATAGTCGGATGAAGTGGAGAAGCATAATCCGGCATCCGATATTTTTCTCACGGCTGATTCCGGTTCCGACACCGGACCGGAGCAGTGGAGAAAGGCCCTTACGTTAAGCCCCGCAGACCGTAGGTCGGTCTTGCAACGGTACTTTGAATCGAATTTTGAAGATGATATAGACCACAGTTGTATGAGCATGTTTTATTCTTTGAAAACTGATGAATTTCGAATATTACTCTGTGAATAACTAACTTGGCTGTAAAAGAAAAAGTGTTCTATGCCTGAGGGGTTAACATAAAACAAGCCGAACAAAACGGTTTTAGAACTGAAGAAACTTATGAATGCAGCAGTAAACAACTCCCGAGCGGCAATCACCGAGCAGTTTATACTGAAATATAGGAGCCCATAACTTTCAGATACAAATCAAGTGCTCTCCTATTAGTCGAGAAACACGACTGTGTTTTAAATGTACGGGCTATTATAGGCTACTTGACAGGTCTCAGAAAACCATCTGTTTTTTATTAGCACTCATTGAGTGAATCAGAGATGATGAGGTCCGTAGACAAACGAAAGTCGTCGACATAGCCCACCGGATGAGTAAGTTGAAGTAGCAGTGGGCGGGGCACATAGCACGCAGAACTGATGGCCGATGGGGCCGAAAGGTTCTTGAATGGAGACCACACATCGGCAAGCGCAGCGTAGGACGACCAGCCACAAGATTGACAGACGATCTCATCCAAGTGTCAGGGAGACGCGCTGGACGCAAGCCGCTTCCAACCGGTCTTTTTGGAAATCCATTGAGGAGGCCTATGTCCAGCAGTGGACTTCTTGTGACTGAATGATGGATGACTCATTGAGTGTTCAGAAAGTGGTAATTTTAAATTCTTTCAAAAAAAAACTAAAATAAGCAAATAAAATTCGCTTTTAAAATAAGCCGCCAAAACGCCATCTTGAGCAATATGGCGTCATGACGTCACAGGTCAGTAAAAAAAACAATGCACGTAAGAACGACATGAATGACAAACGCCATTTTTACTGGGCTGTGTCGTCATCATAGATTCGGCCAATCCGGGCCGTTTTCGATAAAATGGCTGCAGATAGAAAATTATCAATTACCCTGGTTTTTTGGACAATAATTCATTTTTTTTTTATTTGAAGTGCCTTAAAGCGGCTCGAAGTCTCACAATTTAAACAAATATATATAAATAATACTTTTTTTCACACTGTCAAATAGCCTATTATTTTAAACTACCACGAGACTAAAATCATAATAACATCTACTTAAATAACATTATCACTTGTCCTGATCCAAAACTAGGATACCCTGTGGTTTGGTAACCAGGCAAGGACTTCACAGACATTGCACCAACACTGAGACAATGTGCACAAATGTGCGGCGGCCCTCAGTGAGAATCAAACCCACAACCTCTTTGTCGGCAGCAAAACGGCTCGACCAACAAGGCGATCAGAGGCTATTTGACAGTGTGAAAAAAACAGTATTATTTATGCATATTCGTATAAATTATGTGTCTAAAAACCGCTTTAAGGCATTTTAACTAAAAAAAAATTATTATGATTTTTAAAAAAACACAAGATAAAATTTGATAATTCGTATCTGCCGCCATTGTATCGAAAACGGCCTGGATTGGCCGATTCTATGATGACGTCACATGGCAGTAACATTGGCGTCTGTCATTCATTCTTTCTTACGTTCATTGGTTGGTTTACCGGGAAGTGACGTCATAATTCCTATGCGACGCCATATTGCCTAAGATGGCGTTTTGGCGGCTTATTTGGAAAGTAAATTTTATTTTGCCTTTTTCAGAAAGAAAAATAACCACTTTCTGAGGACTCCATGAACACCAACAAACAAAATGAATGTCTATTCAACAAAACCCACCTCCTTATTTATGTAACGCTTTGACGATAATTAACACCTAAAAGGTATAATTTACAAGCACTTAGCAGCTTATGCATAATCAATCATTTTTAATCGCCGATGCTTGGCGAATTGACCTGATTATTTCAAGACGTCATTACAACTGACCTCTCGCTGGTCATAAATTACGCCATCCATAATTTACGTCACATGAATTTCATGATATCGGCTGCCGTCGATAGATTGCAGTCGTTGCCAATTCAGAGGCCTAGGCTCAAATGAGCGTTTTTCCTTATAAATATCAAATTTAGTTTTAAAAGATTCCCTAGGTGGCGCTGCCGTACCGTAGTAATAATCGTCAAAGCAAAAAAGAATACTATGGTTCTGTGGAATTTGTGATTGATGGTTGATTACAAAATAAAATGCTGTTGTCGTTTGGTGATAAGTGCGCTTACTTACTATTTGGATATTTTGGAGTCTTTGCTGTGGATTGTGGGTTTGAATTCTATTTTTTATTACGAGAAACCTCGTCCGAATAGCAACCCTGGCTCCTTCTCTGGTTTAGTAATCTGTGGTCTAACTTTGACATTGATTGCTACGAATCACAAATATATACATATTATGTTATTCGCCATCTAGATTGTCTCAAGAAACTAAGAAAAAAAAAAGAAAGGAAAAAGGCTCATTGTTTCGCGTCTTCACCTGCAAGGGTCGTCGGGTCCGGGCGTCGCTTCGCTTCGACTCTGCGCCAGTGTGAATTGAGCCTTAGGGCGACTTGTAAACTTCTGACAGTAAAGACCAGTCACTAGTCTTACAAGCCTCCACCAATCCGGACTTGGCCCCCGTGGTGGAATATGGCCTATACCTTTCTCAGGGACTCTTCAGTATATTTTTTTCAGGTGGTCCCGTTTGAGCACCCGCCTAAATAGCACCTGCACGAATGGCACCTGGCCTAGTCCAGATTCAGCACGTATTGATATTTTTGGCAGGTGCTTTTAGTGAATTAAAATGTATTTATTATTCCAAAAATATCAATAGGTGCTGAATCTGGACTAGGCCAGGTGCCATTCGTGCAGGTGCTATTTAGGCGGGTGCTGAACTTGACTTAACTACTCACTTAAATTTAAAATAAAATAACAAAAACGACAAAACTCAACTACTTACTTAAATTTTTTACACCTTGGGTTACATTATTCGAGATTTCGTTCGGAATCCTAAACTTTTTGACAATCCAATATAGCCTATGTTACTCACGAAGCTTTCTAATAGTGAAAGATTTTTTAAAATCGGCCCAGTAGTTTCTGAGCCTATTCATTACAAACATAAACACACACAAAAATACGAAAATACGTTTTTTTCCTCTTTTAATATTAAGTATAGATAAATATAATAATAGATTTTTAGTAAATCTTCTAATTCACAATTTTTTCAATAAAATCAAGCGAAAGTTTTCTTTCTTCTCCATCATTAGAATCATTATCCCATCATTTCTGCTTAGGGATTTGTTTTCACCATAAAAATGAAGAACGGACAAGGATGCACTTAGATTATGTAGGCCCGTACATTAATTATCTAATTAATGCTGCGCTTGCGCATTATAACGAGGCTATCGGGGAAGATCTTCTATTCCGTAGTGTTGGGACATCGCATCTTGCGGTATTTTGTTATAGTTTGTACGGATCGTGGCTAGTAAAAAACCCTTGTCCCTGCCTACCTCTCCGTGATACAGACGTGAATTTATGTAATGTTTGTTTGTTACACTTTATTGCGCAAAATACAATATTTGGATAATATAAAACAGGACTGTCTTAGTCTATGATAGTGACATAAATATAAAAATAGACATAGATTTAATTTCATTTCAATTATCAATTAATATTCATAACTGTGTCTAGTGTTCAACACAGCCATCAGGAATATTTTTAAGTTTGAAAGTTTGTTAATTCTTTAGACCAAGGCCCTGTTTCACAATGTACAAATTAAGTTCCAGATAAGCTATCCGCAACCAGGGCTGCCGTTTGTTCTGAATTTAAATAAATTTTCCTATAATGCGTGTGTTCGTTTATGGCTTCAAATTTAGAACAAACGGCAGCCCTGATTGCGGTTAGCTTATCCGGAACTTTATCTGCAGATTGTGAAACAGACCCTAAGAGTGATTTGAAAAGAAGATGTCGAAGATGAAGAAAAAAGATGTCGAGTTACTTTGTTAGTTTCTTCTCCATGTAATCTATTAATTGTGAAACTAACAACTTTGACGTTCATAAAGTAAACCTTTGCAACATTGGCCCTATTTGTTGTATTTTAGAATCAGTATTTCATTAATTATGTTCGCTGTTGATACCCCTAAGATAGAAATATAAAAATAGTTTATGGGAATATGTCAAAAAAAAATATATTGCCTTTAAAAAATAAACACGCAAACCAAAACGTCAAAGCAGAATCACTGAGAGAGTAGTGACAGTTCTTTTTACAAGCTTCAATGTTGACGTGGATAAACGACGACGATTCCGTAGTGGTTTGCTTATACGCCCTTTTAGTATGAGAAGGAAATAAAAAAAATTAGCTTTCTTTTCATATACACACTAAAGGAAAAAAACCCGGATGAACGTCCATTGATCTCCTTGATTCTTTATTGTAATTAAAAAGTAAACCCAAGTAAGTAGTAAGTAACAGATCACTTTTAGTGACCTTTAGAGACCGCAGTCGCAGTTCGATTAAGAAATACATACTTGTGTAACCACGTATTTTATGTACAGTAGTGTTCTCTATCTATACAGA
Organism: Yponomeuta plumbellus; assembly: GCA_947310845.1. Taxonomy (NCBI): domain Eukaryota; kingdom Metazoa; phylum Arthropoda; class Insecta; order Lepidoptera; family Yponomeutidae; genus Yponomeuta; species Yponomeuta plumbellus. The sequence continues at coordinate 6,967,545 of OX371221.1, read as the reverse complement.
GAGTTCGGCGGATGGACCGTCAAAAAAATTCGGGGTACTGGTGGGGTCTAAGCCTACAAGGGCGTACTTAATGCAAGAAGCGTTCTCAAGCATTTTTACTTTATCGATATCGATTTTAACCTAGTTTATCGACCCTGTTCGCATCCCTATGCCGCATCCTCTCTAGAACGGTACTGGGCGCGGCAACCTGCCACGACTCGGTCGCACGTACGCGGTGATTTGCGCGCGTGTACGTAAACGTCGTAACTCACGCACACAAAGAAACATTTATAATAGGCAAGAGGGGATTAATATATCAATATTATGTATAAAATTAATGCATCTGAAGATGTTTATTACCAACAAGACACAACACAGAAACAATATTTAAACAGAAAGTAATGTTTTAATTTGGTGGTGTAAGCAAATGCAAATAAATGTTTTTTCTATTCTATTCTATTCTAATTTATTTTATTTGGAGTATCGCCTAAACCTTTCTCAGGGAAGAGACCCGTGCTCCTCCGTGGGGACATGATGGGTTGATGATGATGATTTCATTTAATTTAGCAAAATTTAGTAACTGTTTTAATTTATTTGTCTGTTGCCATAGATATAATCTGGTATACGTATACGTCTACGGCAACAAAAAATATATGTATTACTAGACGAAAACCCGGGTAAAATGTAGACGCAAAATAATATTCCACTATGTTTTTTTATATGGTGACGCCTCTGTATATATCAACCACCAGTAGATATAAATATCTTAATACATTCAGATACATAAGCTCACACCTGTAGCCCAGAGGGGTAGGCAGAGACCACGGACTGTCACCTGCCACTATCCTGACAAATCACTTTCGCTTCATCGACATCCATTAGTCGTTGCATGTACCCACATCGGTTTCGGGTACTTTTCATCTTGCCCTTTGCTAATACATCCCCTATTTGGTCGAAGTATGTCCAACTGGGGCGTCCCTTAACGGCCCTTCCACTCACATTCGCCCGATATATTTGCTTTGTCAGTCTTTCTTCGTTCATCCTCTCCACATCTCCAAACCAACGCAACATTCCTTTTTTCAATTCTAGTCACTCACTACATCCTCTTTCTCTACATCCTCGTTCTCTGATCACACTAGCGTATTCTGTCATTCAAAATAACACCACACATATTTCTTAAGAATCTCATTTGTACTGCACTAATCCTACTTTCATGATTCTTCTGACTTCTGCCATACCCAAATCTCGCTACCATGCTTACATCAGTATTGGAACCAGCACACTATTACGGATAGCCAATGCATATGAACGGATAGGAATGCAAGGCGAAAATCGGATACTTATCATAACTTTGTCATGGGTACCTCATCACAAATTACTAAATGAGCTTCCGTCATAAACTTAACAGCATTGAATTTAGTTAACAGCTAGTGAATCTAATGACGTATGAGACGTAGAATCCACTTGGCTAATCAACTAAAAACAGCTCCCTCTCTTTGGCTTTACAGCTTTTAGTTTTGTATTGACCACATGTTTTTCTTCATCATTTTAATTTTTGGTATTTTTCTTATCTAGTGGCTTTTTCATTTCAATAAGTTTATTGGTACCTAACTAAGCAAAACAATAAAGATCAATTTATGACTTTGATTTCCTTTTTCAATTATTTTTCAGACCCTTCCAAAACTCAATGTCAAATTATTGTCTTCCCTCCCGCCCTCAGAAGAAGGACCTTCTTCTGAGCTCCCGCCAATGAAAAACACCACAGATTACTTACTACACCTTCTCAGTTGGCACAGATTATAATAACCTTTTTGGATGCCACGGTATTCCACACACCATGAAGTTAACAAATTAGATCAAAGGGCCGGTTTAGATTATCTTAGTGTTTAGGAGAGTGCTTTACTTTACACTCTGTTGCAACATTATGCTGAATCGGGCCCATTTTGGGGGCTCAACCTTTAACGACCTCTGTGGCGTAGTGGTTAGCGCATCTGACTACCATGCGAGAGGTACCGGGTTCGAATCCCGGCTGGGGACAAAAAAAAATCCCAGTTCTTGGATGTTTACATGTTTGTGACGTCGCTGTTTCTGGTTCCCACGACACAGGGTATCCTAGTGTGGGGCCAGAAGCAATGTATGTGCCTGTATGTAAATGTAAATTATTATTTTCATGTTGTACAGTTTATTTTTTTTACGCTTTTTAGTCTTTCTGTGTTATTTTTTTATTATTGTACGCATTCTGTGTGTGTGTTTTTTTGTTTTGTTTTGAGTATCAAATAAATAAATTTTCTTTCTTTCTTTCTTTCTTTCTTTCGTTCTTTCTTTCTTTCTTTCTTTCTTTCTTTCTTTCTTAATGAGAGTGCTTTTGTAGAAACGTGTAAGCGCCACTTGCTTTAGTACGTTTTACGGTATAGTACGGTTCTAGTTGCCTTTCAATTAGAATCAAAATAGAATTGGTTTCTATTGTTCTATCCAGTAACACCTGAGCGCGTTACTATCCTCGTTACTTATCTGTGTATAAACTAAAAATTTAGTGAGAACTTTAGGAGAGTGCGCAAGTGACTCGTGACGGGTGCGTGTTGTTTTCATTAACTCGAATTATCAAACTTACTTATGTGTTCCATTAAAACTCATAGTATTTTGAGTAGGATAGCGCATATTTCGCGACGTCGACGAAGTGATACTCTACTGGAAGAAATATAAACGTTCACTCGAACAGCACTCTCCTAAACACTAAAATAATGTAAACCGGCCATAACAGTTCACAATGAAAACTTGTGACACTAACACAACAATGATGACTTTGACATGTTTACTTAGCAACGCCATTGTTGAATTTAATAATTTTTATATTGATGCTGCTCGATAATACGAATTTTCCGCCCATATGTTGTCGACTCAGATCAACTATTTTTTTACGCTCTTTCATTTGGTGTGCATATCGTTCGAGTCTACCGTAGACCCGAACGAAATTATTAATATAGATTTTACTTATTTTGTACATCTAATCGCTAATATCGAATAGCTCGCAGCCCCGGCCTCCTGATTGATCTTAAACGATCACTAAGGTTAAGCAAGATACGGCGCGTTCAGTCCATGGTTGGGTCACCGTCTATGACTAACGCTAGTGGCATTTTTCCGAGCGGTTCCGTGCTTCGCAAGGCACGTTAAGCAGTTGGTGCCGGCTGCCGTCGATAGATGGCAGTCGTTAAGCCAAGTCAGAGGCCTTTAGGGCGGCTTGAAAACTTCTGACAGTTGACCAGTCAGTAGTCTTACAAGCGTCCACCAATCTGGACTTGGCTCCCGTGGTGGAGTATGGCCTATACCTTCCTCAGGGAAGAGACCCGTGCCCCTCGGTGGGGACATAATGGGTTGATGATGATGATATAATGTAGCCTTAACTATTATTTATTCTGTGACCAGCGGCACAGTCCGTTAGTAATAAAATTTCAACACTTCAGGCGTACGGCTGCAATGTGAGCAATTTACGTGTGGAAATACGCCATTTCAACGCGACGCCATTTTGATTAGTGTATTAGCGACACTTGGCTGACACGATGGCGGATAAAGATACACAGTACATACACATAAGCTCACGCCTGTATCCCAGAGGGGTAGGCGAAAACCAGGGACTGCCGCCTGCCACGATCCTGACAAATCACTTTCGCTTGATCGACATTCATTATAATCGTTCCAATCGTTTATTTAACTTTTGACAGATCACGCACATGTAGTTTCACAATAAAAATTAAAATTAAAAATTAATAAACTCACGCCCGATATCCCCGAAGGGGTAGGCAGATTTTCTCAATAATTTTCGGTGAAATGTACTACAGAGAATACCGTACTTCATGGATGGGCACCGCCCACTTAATGATGTGCCAACTGTAATGAATGACCACAGACTATAAAAACAGTTTTGAAGTAAATCGATTTTATAAATAAACTATTTGTTTACGTAGTGAAAATTACGTTCTATTCTATCGTACCAAGTGATGGAATTAAATTTATTCGCTGCAAATTAATAAATCTAAAATAATTGTTAATTAATACAGACCACTATTTTGTAGAGACTGTACTACTGTAACATGAGATTTACATACAGGCACATACATTGCTTCTGGCCCCACGCTAGGGTACCCTGTGTCGTGGGAACTAGAAACAGCGACGTCACAAACATGTAAACATCCAAGACCTGGGTTTCTTTTTTTTGTCCCTAGCCGGGATTCCAACCCGGGACCTCTCACATGGTAGGCAGATGCGCTAACCGCTACGCCACAGAGGTAGTCAAATTAAAACTTGTTCATGAATAAAATCGATTATAAAAAAATCGAATCGGTAATACTTTAGGGTATCACTATTTGCACTAGTACTCGAGTTGTCATAAGTTAAATAAATGATTGGAAAGATTATAGTCGTTTCACGCGCGTCGCATTCGGGCGCCGCCGGGTTTAAAAATTACATCGAGCGAATTTGAGTGGCTCCGTGCTTCGCAGTTGATGCCGGCTGCCGTCGATAGATGGCATTCGTTGGCTTGAAAACTTCTGACAGTACAACCAACCAGCCACTAGTCTTACAAGCCTCCGCCAATCCGGACTTGGCCCCCGTGGTAGTATGGCCTATACCTTCCTCAGGGAAGAGACCCGTGCCCCTCGGTGGAGACACAGTGGGTTGATGAAGTCATACATGTCGCACCACAAAACAACTTAGTTTAATAGTTTTATTGTGTTTTTTATTTATATCTATCTCTATATCTCTATCTATCTATCTCTGTCTCTATCTCTATCTCTTACTCTATCCTTTTACTCTATCTCTATGGGTGGATGGTGGTAGCGAGTGGTATCGCTACTATAACTTCACAAATGTACATAACTCAGAAAACAAAGTCATAGGTGCCATGCCCGCATTGGGAATCGAAACTGTGTCTCCCACTTCAGAGTCCATGGTTCTACCACTAGGCTACCACCGCTCTATGATATGGTTGCGCGATCAATAGGCTATTTGACAGTGTGAAAAAAACAGTATTATTTATACGTATTCGTGTAAATTATGTGTTTTAAAACCGCTTTAATGCATTTTAACTAAAAAAACAATTGTGATTTGTAAAAAAACACAAAATAAAGGTTGATAATTTGTATCTGCCGCTATTGTATCGAAAACGGCCTGGATTGGCCGATTCTATGATGACGTCACGGCGTTCTTATATCTATGTAGGCATTTATGTAAGTTGTATGTATATTAGTAAGTAGTTTATTATTATTATTATGTTTATACCTACTTAAGAGTTGTTATCCACTTCATCTGCCCTACCCCACTCTCTTTTTTAACATTCCAAAATTTCTAGGCTAGCTGGAAGAAATTTCTTTAGAAATAAGTCCGCCTTTACACGTTGTTTTTATCACAAACCTGTTATTTAAGTCATATTATGTATTTTCTTTTGTGCCATAAAGTGTAACAACAACAACAACCAGTCATTCATTCTTTCTTACGTTCATCAACATCATCATTCAGCCACAAGAAGTCCACTGCTGGACATAGGTCATAGGACATAGGCGTCCTCCATGGATTTCCCAAAAAAAAAAAACCGGTTGGAAGCGGCTTTGTTGTTGCGAGCTGCAAAGTTTGAGTTAGGTCACTTTAGTTCTGGAGGTGCGTTATGTCGGTAGTTATCATCAATGTTCTTGTATTCCAGATATTCAATTCAGCCCCACGCTAGGCACTCGAAGCAGCCTCGCAGCCTCACACAGCACCGTGTTCACACGTCGTGCTCCAGTTCTCTAATTCGCTTGCCGTGTTACAGTGCACAAACAACACGCCGATACCACCAGGGCAGAGGTTCTCAAACTGTTTCGGGCACGCGTTGCCGATTGGCGGGCGACTTTAGGGCTCCCACACATAAACACGATACGACGGCGCGTCGTACCACGATGCGACGTCGTTTCTCGGTGCGATGTCGCGTCGTGGTCATGTACAGTCGACAGCACGTCAACCTTCACATTTTAGTTGCAAAATCGCCCGTAATGCAACAGGGTAGAGTGCATGGGTGTATAGGATGATGTGCTGGGCAAAGGCCTCCGAGCCCACCTTACGGACAACTCTGACGTTCATTTTTTTTTACATAGCCTCTTTTGTGTCCCACTGCTGGACAAAGGCCTCCCCTCCTTTCTTCCAACTCTCTCTGTCTCCAGCCACCTCGCACCATCCCGGCAATAATGCGTTTAGGCCGTCCCGCCATCTTCGCCTTGGTCTGCCGCGACGTCGGTGTCCATTTTGCGGAACCCAGACGTTCATTATGTAAACTTTTTGTTTTTATTACATACACACATACATAAATGTTTAGTATACGAAACCGGTACGCGTGCGTGCATGCTCATCATGCTCATGCATCACTAGCATGTGCATTTGTTCATGCTATTTCTTATGTATTTTTCTGTTTATTGTTTCGTGTGCAATAAAGTATAAAATAAAAAAAGCCTTCTATATTTTTCTTCCAAAAAACGTTACAAAAACGAAAAACACATAGATACGTTTTACTATTTGGGTATTTTTTCTGGAATGCATGTAATATTCATTGATTAATTTGATTTCACATGCAATGAATATGATTAAGTCAATATTTTATCTGTCCATGACTATTGGACCTTCACCCTACCAAAAAATTATAATTAATAGTAATATTTATTGTTTTGAAAGTAGAGAGTTTGAGAACCACTACCAGTGGAGGGCTACAAGCGTCCCGTGTACATCTAGAGACAACGCTCCCTTTCACCGCGAAGGGCCCGATTATTCTATACTATACAGACGTGTTAGAAGGTCTTTAACATGCCCGTACCTTAGGGGTACAGGGCCTCGATTCCGCTAATGCATTGTGGTATGAAACGCGTCGATTTAGATAGATAGATAGATAGATAAATCATTTATTTGCATGTACACACACAGTAGTAGAAAAGCAAAAAACATAGACAAAACACAATGAAGCAATATAACAAAACAAAAACATTAAAAATGAGACACATAGCGAAGTTTTATCCAGTGCGTGTAAGTGCTGTGGGTGTGGCGAATGCAAAAGGGCTCTGACTCAGCATAAGCTGGAGATATGGTACTCCGGCGCTGATCTTCCGTCAGTATCCGTAAGGCAGCGTGCAGAGCTCGGAGAGATAGTACGTTCGAAGTACGAATAAGTTCAAAATAATATTATAAAATAATAATAATAATAATAATAAACTCACGCCCGTTATCCCCGAAGGGGTAGGCAGAGGCACCAGTCTCTAGAACTGGACCCACGTTTTGCCGAGTTTGTTAGGTCCCAAACGTGACAAGTGGCAAGCCTGTCGCCGTTATCCGGGCACAATTTATCAGCGAATGGTGTTGCTGTACAAACAAATGTACGTAACTAAAAGTCATTGGTACATGCGTGGTTCGAACCCAGACCCTCATGATCGAGAAGCAAGGGTCAACCCCACTACGCCACCACCGCTATAAAATAATATTAGACAAATAAAAAATGAGAAAGTAGTCAAGATAACATTTTCATTTCATTGCCAAGTCAATGCGCGCACGCGTTTCGTTGACTTCAACGCCGAGACACAATCGAGGAATCGAATCAGAAATTCTTTTAGATTCTGTTAGTGCATTGTATTACGATGTCAGATAAATGGTGGGGTCACGAGCCGAGTTATTTCGAACCATAGACGCCTAGAATGATAGATACACGTCCCGGTGTTGACTTGAATACGACCTCTATGGCGTAGCGGGAGCGCATCTGCCTACCATGCGAGAGGTCCCGGGTTCAAATCCCGGACGGGGACGAAAAAAATACCCAGGTCTTGAATGATGTGCCAGTCCCCAGGTGATGTCGCTGTTTCTGGTTTGGTTCCCACGACACAGGGTAACCTAGTGTGGGGTCAGAAGCAGAAGCCTGTATGTAATGCAATGTTATTGGAGACAATCTATTGAAGTGAGTGTGCACGGATTGGTGTGTGCAATTGTGCATACAGGCACATACATTGCTTCTGGTGTAATTGGTAACACAATTGACAAGCCACGCCCGCCATGGGGTCATATTTAGAGTAACTTTTACCGAGCTTTAGACACAGAGGTGTGTCTAAAGCTCGGTTTCTAGAAGAGCGATCAAGTGTTAATCTCACGTCAAGCTAATTTCAGCCAATCACGTGCCGGTATTTTGAATTCATCATCAACCCATTATGTCCCCACCGAGGGGCACGGGTCTCTTCCTTGAGGAAGGTATAGGCCATACTCCACCACGGGGGCCAAGTCCGGATTGGTGGAGGCTTGTAAGACTAGTGGCTGGTCTTACTGTCAGAAGTTTTCAAGCCGCCCCTAAAGGCCTCTGACTTGGCTTAACGACTGCCATCTATCGACGGCAGCCGGTACCAACTGCTTAACGTACCTTGCGAAGCACGGAATCGCTCGGAAAAAATGCCACTAGCGTTAGTCATAGACGGTGACCCATCCATAGACTGAACGCGCCGTATGTTGCTTAACCTTAGTGATCGTTCAAGATCACTCAGGCAGCCCAGGCTACGAGCGATTCTATTATTTTGTAGAATGATGATTCTATTATTTTATATTCTAGTATTTTGAATTAATCGGAGATTAATCTCTTGTAACATTTGAACACTCTCTCAGAAACTGAGGGAACCTTCCAATCGCTAGGCTGCCTGAGTGATCTTAAACGATCACGAAGGTTGAACAAAAAAGTAAATATTTATGTTTAATGAGACTGAATAGCCATGTTCACGCAATTGCCACTGTACTACAATGCATTTGCGGAATCTAATATTCCCTAATAACAGATTGTTAGTGGACGAGAAACCGGGGGGAGCCACTCTAAAGTCTCAGGGTCGACTGGACGTACACGGATGCGTTCTATTCTGCCGGGTCTGTAACGTACGCAATTTAATTGCAACTTTGCCTGTTTGAACGGCGGGCTTCGAGATTGGGGGCGTATTCTAGGCTTTGATAGCCTATACAGGGTGTCCCAAAACTCAACGTCAAGCCGGAACCGGGCGAAAAGGCAAGTCATACTGGTTATCAGAAAAATAAAAAAAAAATTGCGTGAAAAAAAATTATAGGCATTTAAAAAAAAAAAGAAAAATCCTGTTGCCACAAATCTTTACTTTTTAATTTTTTTTTTTGTTTTGTATCTTTGAATAATGCTTCCTTTAACCTGTTAACAACATTTCAAAACCAACTGCTCCAGCTTGGAAGAAAAGGAGAGTTTTAAAAAAAATTACTTAAAAAAATTGCCCATTTTTAATTTTAGTTTTCATTATGTTTGTGAAATTACTTGAATAAACAATAATAATAATAATGAACTCACGCCCGTTATCCCCGAAGGGGTAGGCAGAGGCACCAGTCTCTAGAACTGGACCCACGTTTTGCCGAGTTTATTAGGTCCCAAACGTAACAATTACAAACAATAATAAAAAAAAAAAATGTACATGAAATGAAAAAAATCGATATTTGTTTATATTTTTCTGATAACCAGTATGACCCCCGGCTGTCTGAGTGATCTTAAACGATCACAAAGGTTAAGCAACATAGGGCGCGTTCAGTGCATGTCTGGGTGACCGTCTACGACAAACGCTAGTGGCATTTTTCCGAGCGTTTCCGTGCTTCGCAAGGCACGTTACGCAGCTGGTGCCGGCTGCCGTCGGTAGATGGCAGTTGTTAAGTCAAGTCAGATGCCTGGCGGCTTGACAACTTATGACAGTAAGACCAGCCACTAGTCTTACGAGCCTCCACCAATCCGGACTAGGCCCCCGTGGTGGAGTATGGCCCATACCTTCCTCAGGGAAGAGACCCGTGCCCCTCGGTGGGGACATAATGGGTGATGATGATGAAGTTGTTTGGCACTCTTAATTTCTTTCATCCCGGCATCAGTAGCGAATAGCAATAAACTTCCGAAAACACTGAAATGCATGACATTATATCCATTTAAAAGGAAGCTTCACAAATGGCTACTTGAAAAATGTTTTTACAATGTAAATGAATTTTTAGACATGAAAACCCATATTTTCATTGACATTATTTATAATTACATATCGTTGACATTACATTGACATTGCTTGTGAAGTTGTGACTATCTTAAAAAAAAATTTTTTTTTTTTTAATTGCTTGAAATAATATTAATAATGAACTAACAAAAAATAATTAAAAATGAATTTATTTAATATATTAATTGACATTGCTTGTGACTATCATAAAATGAATTTATTTAATATATTAATTGACATTGCTTGCGACTATCATAAAATGAATTATTGAATATATGAATGATTGTAATTAATGTTTAATTTATTTTGAATGTAGAATTGTAAAAAGAAATTAATTATTAATATTCTCAACATTTGCATGCCTAGAATAGGTAAAATATGTTGGAAACACTATTTAAATATAACATCAAAAATGTACCATATTTGACGCAAATAAATGTCTTGATTCTTGAGCGAATTCTTTACCGTACCGAGAACTCAAGAATACATAGCCTACACTCCTACTCCATCATAAAATTACTTGGCAATAGCACTAGTATATAAAACTTTAAGAGCTTTTTAAACGGCTTAATAGCTTGCAAACAGTTTTATTTAATTTAATAAAACAGGGGTACATGAAACGCAATCACATCGGTGATTAAAACAAACAATTCCGTACACTTATCGCTGAAACCGATCTCCTCCAATCAACCTGCGACTGTGACTCGAACGGAACCCAATTAGTTCCTAACTGGCTAAGGTCCTTCGTACATTGCGTTGAGGTTGTTGACAAACATTAAACATTCTTTAAAATTAAGCAACGAGGCACTTCCTCTTGTTAGGCTCAATAGGGTAGTTTCCAGGGTCAAAATAATTTAATTCTATTTAGTCCGTATTTTAGATTATAAAAAAATATTGGATACGTTTTTTTTCTTTTTTCGATTAAACGAAAAATAACAAAGATATAGCCCATTGAAGTTACGTGTGACGTCACTCAGTGCTACAAAATACAGCACGGCGTGACGTCACACGTAACTTTAATGGGCTATATCTTTGTCATTTTTGGTCTAATTTACAAATAAAAAATACGTGTCCCTTATTTTTGAATAATCTAAAAAACGGACTAATTACATTTTTTTGGGAAACTAGCCTATTCACACTGGCGCAGAGTCGAAGCAGGGCTGTTTCACTTTGCGTGGCGGTATCGAACACGTAAGTACATGCGGCGACCGCGTCGACGGGGAAAATAGGAAGGAATTCAGGCGCCAGTAGAAGAGGTAGGAGTTACGCGGTAGAAAGAGAGGCAACGTGTAGGTGAATATAACGTAGCTTTTTAGCGCCGTGCGATCTGAATTGCACTTAATTGTATCGCTGCTAGAGTCCCTTTTTCTTTAATTGATTTTGCGGAGTGAATCTTCTGTACCTGTACTATCATGTATTCTGTGGTCGAAGCGACGCGTCGCGAAGCGAAGCGTCACGTTTTTCAACTGTTCTTGCACTCTGTGCCAGTATGAATTGAGCCTTAGTATTTAAAAGTGCATTTAGTCCATGAAGCTTTGTTACATTTTTTTGTTAAGTATTTTATTTATTAAATTTTTGTTAGTATTCTATTTTTTGGTCGGACGTTGTGGCCAGGTTGGCGTTGGCGGGGAGCCCGTGGACGCGAACGGCGAAAGAACGCGAATACATAGAGGCACATACATTGCTTCTGGCCCCACACTAGGACACCCTGTGTCGTAGTAACCAGAAACATTGACATCACAAACATGTAAACATCCAAGATCTAAGATTTTTTGTCCCCAGCCGGGATTCGAACCCGGGACCTGTCGCATGGTCAAAGGTCCCAGAACTAATAACAGTGTCTTCCCGTAATTTAAAAATGTCTTAAAAAGGGTCCCAAGCATAATAGAAGACGGGCCTTACCCGTCACAACACATGATCTAGAACCGCATTCGCGTTTTAATTAACAAAATGTCACGTTCGTAAGTCACGAACTTTATGTATGAAGCGAGGTTCCAGAGAGGATTCTCGCCCTTACGGCGCAGGTAATAAATGTGATAAAGAATACGATACTTGCAGTAAGCGTCGCAGTTCGAAAGGGAATAATAGAGGCGAGGCGATATTGTAAGGTCTTGCAAAGCTGGAAGGTTTCAAATCTCGCGGGATTGTCGCCTTTACAGCGCAGGAAACAGAGGCGATAACTTGTTCCACAGGTTTCGGTTGAGGCTGTGTGTGAACTTTAATGCGTGACGGAAAGCTAACTTTTGGGACCTCGATTTGTTCGTCTCTATGGGAGGGTTCCTCCAGGGGATTGTGGACTTTACAACCAAGGTGTTTTGAAAATATGTAGGTATTATACGATTAAAATTAAAAATACAGAGTCTCTGCCAGTCCCTTTTGGAGCCATCGCAAACAGGGCGACAAGTCGCCCTATTTGCGATGGCTCTTAGCTTGTCGTCACGACTCCGCGCCTCTGACGCCAAGTATGCGGAGCATCGAAAAAAATGTGTGAAAATTGTCGGCCGTAGCCTGTCGTCGCGTCTAGTCGCCGAGCTGTCGCTAGTGTGCGATACGACAACTAAAAGAATATACAACCTTAAATTATACCCGCACTCCAGGATGTGAATATTAACCTTAGCAACCCTCCCTTGAGAGCTCTTATCCAATTACTATAATTCTTCCTGTTTTCAAGACCGGGGCTTCCAGGATCCGAGGACATTTCCTTGACACAATGCCGGTATCACAACGTGCAATTTAACACTATTTTCCGATAGCTCAACAAAAAACACCTAGATAATTTACCGACTCGACCCATTTTTTTTTTGCTAGTGATGTGACACAATGAGGGCTTTTCAATGACAGCTGTCAGTTGAGTTCATTAAAAAAACAGATGGCGCTGCAAGACGAGCAAAATGTCATCATGTTTTTAGGTCTGTGGTTTTAATCGTTATTAATCTGTGATAGTCTAAACATCTCTTTGTAGTCTGTGATCTAAACTAGACTTTGTTCCGAAACTGTTGACACTTGAAAGTTATCGAAGTATTTTTACTTTGTTCATTACATACGAGTACGTACGTGAATTGTGTCTGCTCATGGCTAGCCCACGCATTGTGCATTTTTGTAAAACCATAGGACAGGAACTACAGAGAAGGTACAGTGATGTCATGTCAATTTTGACGTATTAGGCGACGTCAGCACCATCTATCGGTAATTTGCGGTACTATATTTTTTGTAATGACGCTTTGAAAAGCCCTCATTGAAACAGTGCGAAACCATAGACTCATCGATTCGATAATCGATTTATTCTCAACACCTGGTACAGTCTGTTAGCTTTTAGAATATACCGCGGCTACTATCAGATAAAATCGGATATATTCGGGTAGTGGAAATATCGGAACTAATATGACACTTAATTTCGAAATCGAAACTAAGAAAAACCAACTACTCTCTTATACAGAGCAGGCAGTAGTATTACACTCGTGTGCTTTCGGCGAAAACCGAAGCCTACTCTAGAGCCAGAGGTATTTTCTAAAAGCTAACAGACTTTAGATTGGCTCTTGTATTATATCTTCTTCTTTTATATTCTACAGACTGTCAACGACCTGGTGAAGGTGATGAGAATAAAAAGGTTGTGTTCCTCACCTCTTTGTCGCCGCTTCACGCTGAGGTCCACTGGTTCCAGCTGCACTGGCGGCCCGCACGCCTGTGGAGAAGCGAACATAACAAATATAATATGCCTGCCTCGTAGGACAAAATATGAGTAGATATACAACATAACATAACATTTACATACAGGCACATACATTGCTTCTGGCCCCACACTAGGATAGCCTGTGTCGTGGGAACTAGAAACAGCGTCGACGTCACAAACATGTAAACATCCAAGACCTGGGTTTTATTTTTCTTTATTTTGTCCCCAGCCGGGATTCGAGCCCGGGACCTCTCGCATGGTAGGCAGATGCGCTAACCACTGCGCCACAGAGGTCGTCAAAATAAATAAAATCTCTTTTTAACAAACTAATTAGATGCGTTGATAAAGGGCTCCCAATAATAGTTTTTCTCACAAAAGAAGGAACTTGAAAAAAAGGGGAAAAATCATCACGACTCGAACCGGGGTCTTCTGGTTTCGGGACCGCCCGTTTTCCCATCTGAGCTATGTGGCAAAATTCACTTTTGTATTCTAATAATACTGTAGCAGATAAAACGACGATTTCTATAAATGAAACCTGGTTAGATCGATTATTCGGGATCCGTCGATTGAAAGTCGCAAAATGTGCAGGCTGCGTAAAATGAGCAGATCGCAAAACGTGCAGATCTCACATTGAGCAGATCGCAAAATGTGCAGATCTCACAATGAGCAGATCGCAAAACGTGTAGATCGCAAAATGTGCAGATCTCACAATGAGCAGATCGCAAAACGTGCAGATCTCACATTGAGCAGATCGCAAAACGTGCAGATCTCACATTGAGCAGATAATGTGATGATCGCTGTGACACGAGAATTTTATATAATATATTAGAGATAGACAGATAGATAAAAATGAAACCGACATGCGTGCATGCAACGACTAATGAATGTCGATGAAGCGAAAGTCATTTGTCAGGATCGTGGCAAGTGGCAGTCCCTGGTCTCTGCCTACCCCTCTGGAACACAGGCGTGAAGTTATGCATGTATTAATAATGATAGATAGATAGTATAATATACGAATTGATTGGCAGACTTGGAAGTGCACTAGTTTTGTGGCGCGCATGGCATGCTCTTAATATGCACCGGGGAATGCAACCAGCATATTTTGCCGGACGCCGCGTGGCTCTCAAACTGTAGGGAACGGAAATGGGTACGTACGTCATAAGTGGGTCTAACGCAAAATCTATTTAACGCATTTAAAAAAAAAAATCATCATCATCATCATTCAGCCACAAGAAGTCCACTGCTGGACATAGGCCTCCTCCATGGATTTCAAAAAAGACCGGTCGGAAGCGGCTCGCATCCAGCGTCTTCCCGCCACTTGGATGAGATCGTCTGTCCATCTTGTGGCTGGTCGTCCTACGCTGCGCTTGCCGATTAAAATAATATTTATTTCAAGTTTATTATGCTAGGGCCGCACCTGCGGGTATCGGCACGCAGCACTACGTGCCGAAGATTCGTATGTTTCCCTCGCTAAAAGTTATTGTGCTAATACGTTGGTCAGATTACTGGCTTCGTAATTTTAAACGAATTATCGTGCAGTAATTCAAGATGGCCGCAACACAATTTCTTTAATTTGGGCATAATGGCGGACGACGACTATAATAGAATATTTTACTTTTATATGTATGTTTGCTAACTATTACATCAAGCCTTTTCATCCATTCAAGGCACAGCTTCGAATTGTTTAGAAATTCCAGCACCATGTCATCGCTCCCCTCCATTATGATATTATTTACGTACGTCTTACCCGACCAAGAACAACATTCAAAATCAAACCACGCTATACGATATTTGGCGCGCTAAATCCCTCCGATGTACCGACACCGGAGCGATAACTAGGACGCAGCCTGAACTATCGTGACGATAGCTGATAATGGCCGGTTACATCTGCGTAGATCGCGTATTTGCGAGAAGCTTTGTCACAATAGACGCCCGCACCCACGTTAGGTTAGGCTACCCCAGCATTAGGGAAACCAACGGCCGCCAATTTTATGTTTGTGTTTTTTCCTCGTGTACTCTAATCTCCTCTCTTCCTGGCTTTTAATCCCATAATTCCCACATGATGGTGGGGTCAGCCTTCCTTACTGCTCCCTCCACTTCGCCCTATTCCCGGTATCATCTTCAGAAGCATCGCACTCTGTGAGGTCTTTCTTCACTACACGACGCCACATCGCATCGTGAAACGACGTCGCATCGTGGTACGACGCGACGTCGCATCGTGTTTATGTGTGGGAGCCCTACTCCGGTTCTTGTGCTTATCTCCTCAATCCTGACTCCATCGCGTAGTGAAACTCCTAACACAGCACTCCACTGCTCATTGGGCGACCTCGCAAAGTTTGAGAGCCGCAATCATCGAACCGCGAAAACGAAGGAAAAAAGTAACCATTAGCACTATACCCGCGCTTGCGTTCACATTTAAACGATGTATAAGGGCGCGTGTCCACCGCCCGCAACGACGAGAAACGAGATTCTCGTGAAGACTTCAGGCGAGAATTTTAACGTTTGCCTAAAGACAATATTGACGACGAAGAAAGGTCTTCGGGTATTGATTGCGTGGTTATAATATCACATTGAATGTAATTTTTTCTTGCACTACCTGTCGCCAGTCTCTTCAAAAACAGAGGTTTGCTGGAAGAGAATGCTTCCTGCATTAAGCACGCCCTTGTACAAAAATTGGTGCAATAAAGAATTTTAATAATAATAATAATGTAAGTCTTTCTTCCTTCATCAGAGGATGATTTAAAAAAGAATACATCGAGCTAATGTCAGAGGAAGGGCCGGTAAGGGACGCCCCAGGCGGATGCCTTGACCAAAAAGGGGATGTATTAGCAAAGGACAGGATATTGACGTGTGGTGAAGCATCATAGCTTCAAGAAGGGACACTAGTACTTGTGTGCAAATGCCCACTTATTTTGGATTTTATCGGGTTGCACTGGAGGCTCCAAAGATGGCGCCACCGGTCTTCTTTTGAGCCAATTTTTCGTTTATATCTTGGCTCTGATTGGTCGAGCTGACCGCGAGTTTTTGTTTTTTCTTCTTGTCAATAATTTTCCGTGTGATGGACTTTTCTATTATAATAAAATACATGAAAAATAAGGAAATGGATTAAATTGAGACTTTTCCGCATCAAGTTGTGCCCCCTGTGCTAGCAAGACCCAAGATTTTGCGGTGTATTATTGACCGGCCGGTCTAGGGACACTTATCTTCCTAATCAACCTATGACGAATCTGGATGACCTCTGCCCTCCTGCTGCATGGTGGAGCTGAAGGTGTACTCTCGATCGATGAAGAGGTAAGTGGGTTTTCTTGCTACGCAGTGTTGGTGTCACTTCTTGTTCCTTTTTTCCGTGTCCGCCATTATTGATAGGCTCAAATAAATTCCTCTAAAATAACTTATAATTTCATATCCGTACGCAAGTACATCTGGTCGTGGCTATTTACACGCCACACCAACGTGCATGTGACGGCTAATGAATGTCGATGATGGGAAGGATCGAGATCAGGATCCTGGCAAGTGGCAGTCCCTGGTCTCTGCCTACTCCTCTCGGATAAAGACGTGAGCTTTTATATGTATATATGTATTTATTGAATGTCGTCGCTCGCTCGTAGCCTGGGGTATCGCTCGTAGCCTGGGCTGCCTGAGTGATCTTAAACAATCACTAAGGCTAAGCAACATACGGCGCGTTCAGTCCATGGATGGGTCACCGTCTATGACTAACGCTAGTTTGTCGACTCGCGGCATTTTTCCGAGCGATTCCGTGCTTCGCAAGGCACGTTAAGCAGTTGGTGCCGGCTGCCGTCGATAGATGGCAGTCGTTAAGCCAATTCAGAGGCCTTAGGGCGGCTTGAAAACTTCTGACAGTAAGACCAGCCACTAGTCTTACAAGCCTCCACCAATCCGGACTTGGCCTCCGTGGTGGAGTATGGCCTATGCCTTCCTCAGGGAAGAGACCCGTGCCCCTCGGTGGGGACATGATGGGTTGATGATGATGATGATTGAATGTCTACCCTTCAACGAGGAACGAGAATTCTTCGTGGACAGTTTTTAATCCCGGTAACGTTGGGGGTGGCCAAGCAGCCATAGTATAGCTGCTTGGGCAACAATGTATACCCAAGATACCTCAGTCTCATCGGCGTACAGCCAATGTTACAGCCAGTGATGTATTATAGACGTGGGACCAGGATCTAGATTCTGTTAATGCATTGTATTACAACGACAACTGCATGAACTTAGCGATTTAGTATCACTGCCGCGTCATGACAACGCGAGCACACATACCAAACTATCTAGCCGTCAATGGTATAAAAAAGACGTCACGTGACCCGGTCGTGTAACTGTCATAGTACTATAATGCACTAATGGAATCGAGGAACTGGTCGAAAAGCTTTGAAAAAAAACTGCGAGTACGGGACCCCGGTGGGCGACTTTCATTTGGCTAGTTTTTTTTTCACGTGTCATTCTCGGATCTCGTTGACGTTAGCGGCAGTGGACTATCAGCCTAAGGGCAACCTACCCGTGAGGAAGTGTATAATTTGTGCCAAATAAAGTTCTTTGTTTGACAGTGTCTTTCCTGTGGATTTAAGCCGGGCAAGCCACTACATTACTGTTGGCGACAGACCTTTTTTAGATTACTTAGTTTTCTTTTTTATTGATTTGTTCTTTTGATATTGTCATGTTTTAAATTTAGTTTGTTTATTTACTTTTTTGTATTGATGTCAGTTAGTGTCCTAGTGTCTACTGTCTAGCTACTTGATTCTGTTATTATTTGTATAAGTAAACAGTGAATTCAGTGCAAGTCTTTTATTTATCAGAAAAGTAACGGTACTATATTATTACGGTGCCCAACAATTACATTAGATGAAGACTACTATAGTAATGTACTTAAATTCAACCTGTCAATCCTCAGGAGATGTAAACAAAGATAGACGTTAGGCTTTCCGCTTTTATTTATTGTAAAAATATGAGGCCTATATTTAATGTAGTTTAGTATTCTTTGTGGATTTTTTAAACAATATAAATAAACAGTGTACACATGTATATGGGTCAATATACGCTATTTGAATTTCTATGGTCCATGGAGAAATATTATGTTAAACTTATTATATTATTGCGTCCGTATGCTTAAGCATTAAAGAATATGGTCTTTTATTTGGCCCACATAGTCTATTCACGATAATTGTTTAATTTAAGACATTAATCGTTAAAAATGGTTGTAAATGTATACTCCTCTGAGTGCTTAGTGCGAGTTTTTTTAACTACTCGATCGCGTTAACGTAAACTCTTATTCTATAGGAGTGACAAAGCGCGCCAGCTAGTTGTCTCTTTGTCACTCCTATACAAATTGCAAACGCTCTCGCTATCGAAAGTGAATGAAGAAACTCGCACTAAGCACTCTGGCCTCCCCGGTCGTTGGAGTATTTCCTCTGGCAAGTCTATGTTTTTGTATTTTATAGTTACGAAATTGTATATTTGCACAATGCAATGTTTATTGTGTGTAGATGTCATGTATTACGTTAAACGGTGATCAGAAAAGCGAGTGATATGTTTTTGTAGGTTTTGTGCGATTTTGTCACTCCTCTGGCGTCACTCCTCTGGCATATTTCATGTCTTATTTTAATACGTATTTAATACGTGTCCCCTTTTTTAGCTATTATCAATGGCCTCTCACTTCCCTGCTTTAATTTGTGACTACTCTGCCAATAGTGTCAGTCCTCTGGTAACACATTTTCCTCTCGTGCTTATGAAATTCAAAAAAATGGAAAAATCTTCTGGCCCTCATCATTAAACATTTAAAAATTGTGTCAAATAGAGAAATTATCAATATTGAATGGAACAGATTACATTTCCTTCTGGGACACAAAAAAATCAAATACCGAAAAGTAATCAAGAAGAAATCAAGAAGTCAAAAATTTTATTTCAACGTAAAGAATTTACATTCTGCTTGTTGAATGTCAATGTAGATACCGTTATGTATAATGTTAGCCGCTAAATAAGTAGTAGTAATAAGTATGTCTAAATAGATGGAATTGCATAGGCGCGCCTTGCAAACCACCCAGATTTCAGTGCGTTTGTACAAGAATTGCTCATTAAAGGTAGAAGTAAAAAAGTAAAAAAGATATAGGATACATTAACTACTACTTGTGTGACAAAAAAAATAGTAACTTATTAAAGTATAATAACATAACATAACATTTACATAAGGGCACATACTATGCTTCTGGCCCCACACTAGGATAGCCTGTGTCGTGGGAACCAGAAACAGCGACGTCACAAACATGTAAACATCCAAGACCTTGGTTTCTTTTTTTTTTTGTCCCCAGCCGGGATTCGAACCCGGGACCTCTCGCATGGTAGTCAGATGCGCTAACCGCTGCGCCACAGAGGTCGTCATATTATTAGGTGACATTTGAATTTATTAATGACTCCTGTGAACTGAAAATAAGTCCCTATTATTATAATTACGATTATTATTGCATGTTTCCATGAATATTCATAATGCACGCTCTTAAGGGGCAGAACATGGAATGAACTAATTTAATTTAAGCCTTAAGACCTTTTGTTATATAATAACTGAGCTCATGAATGAATAAATGATTATGAAACCTTCACTTGGAACACAGTGTACGCGTATGCATCGCGCGTGCGATCAACCGAAACGGTAAGCATTGCTTGATTGGCAAAGTACTTGGTTGGATTAGAAAATCACCAAATTCGATTTCAAGTGAATTTGGTAAATGTGATTCGGGAACGTAATCCTTTGATTGACAGTCAACACACGGACTGAACCACTCCTAGGGGTATTCCTGCCCGCTCAGCATCTAATCTCTTTAAAGCCTTGTATCCACTTGAGCGGCTCGGCCAAATGAGCCGCTAATTCGCCCGAGCATGCTCAAGTGGATACAAGGCTTAAACGACATCACTGACCGCCAGTGGCTGGGCCTGTGAAAACCAGACTTAACATTGTTTTGACACAACAAAATCATTCATTCATTCGTTCGTTTATTCGTACGTTCGTTCATTCATTCGTTCGTTTGTGACGTCGCTGTTTCTGGTTCCCACGACACAGGGTGTCCTAGTGTGGGGCCAGAAGCAATGTATGTGCCTGTATGTAAATGTTATGTTATGTTATTTTTTCATTCATTCATTCTGGAATACATATTTTTGCTTGATCAAATCAAACTAGGTACCTCTCAGTAGTTCTCGGAACGTATCTGATCTACCTATACACGACCATTATGCAGTTTTCACCTCCGCCTGCGAGTCAAGTAGGTAGTCGTGAAGTGGCATGCTTAGCGTGCCTAGCACGCACCCTCACCCATATGAAAAAAAAGGCACACCTGCAAGTCATTTATTTTGTATATTATAAAATATATTAGAGTTATCTCCGACGCGGTTTAAGAAATGTCTTAAGCACACTGTGCAAAAAAGCTTATTATAAAATCAACGATTATTTAGAAGACAAAGGTGTCCGGTGTTAAATAGTAGATTAACATTAAATGTATTCAGAGGAGAATTGTGTCTGTAATCCATTTGTCTATACTTGGCATTTTTTTCAGACTTTAAACGACACTAAATCAAAAACCTTTAGCGGTAGAGGGCTCGAAACAGTTTTTAAATTTAGTGCTAGCTAGTACTAAATTTGCAAACGGTATCGAGTTTTCTGGCGGTAAAGGTTTTTGATTCAGTGCCGTTTGAAGTCCAAAAAAAATGCCAAGTATGGATAAATGGATTATAGTGTTCGAAACATCCATGAGTAATATTTTTTAGTTTGAAACTGGGCGGACGCCCACCAGCTCGCTGGACCGACTATCTGAGGCAGATTTCTGGCAGTAGCTGGATGAGGATGGCGGAGGATGGACTGAAATGGCGTGCCTTGGGGGAGGCCTATGTCTAGGAGTGAACGAGTACGCGCTGATTGATTGATTGAAATAAGAGTATCGGAAGTCTGATAGATATAGAAATCCAGTGTCAGTGTTTAAAATTAAATAAATATTAAAAAAAAAATGATGAGATTTTCTTGAAATATATTTAAACCATCTTATCTGTTCAGTTGATAGCGGCGCTAGTGGAGAATTTAGTAGTAACATTTAATAAATTTACCTAGAAAAATGAGAATAGAATAAAATATTCTTTATTGTATGTACACCAGGAATTACACAAGAGATTTGACAATAACATAGTATAGTAGAATATTTTAAGTCAAAGACCCGTCTTTCAATTTAATAATATATGTATAAATATTAGTAAGTGAATAAATAAAACAAAAAATGGGGAACTGGATTTACAATTAGTTGGTTAGTTACAATTTTGCCCATCTGAACAGATAACTAGGTAGCGCTGTAAATACGTGTATGTTATCGTTTGAAGTAGGTACCATCATAATAATAATCGCATCCGTCACCTTGTGATTAGAGAGTCATGAATTTTGGGGTATGTAAAAATTACATTGACAAGGAGGTGGAGTATGGCCTATACCTTCCTCAGGGAAGAGACCCGTGCTCCTCGGTGGAGACATAATAGGTTCATGAGGATGATATTTGGTAGATCTGAGATTAGATCAAGAGCTCTATTTTTGAATCACTCGTCTCGCGCTCGATTTCTACTGATTTTCGTTCGACATAGGAAATTCCGTATTTTTGAATCCTTCGACTGCAACGAGTGGTCCTTCCACAGTGACAGTAGTTTTTTGTTTATAACAAAAGACAAAGATTTTTCATTTAAACAGCCAATAGAAAGAACCATTTCTGTTACGGTAGTTTCCGGTTTTTGTAATTTCTGCGTGGAACGGATAAAATACAATACTTCAAATTGTACTGGCAACACTTCAGGCGAACGATTAAAAAATACGGAAAAACGAAATCATGCGACTGCGCCACCAAGTTATCTGTTCAGGTGGCCAAAATTGTAACTAACTAACTCATAGTAAATCCTGTTCCCCATTTTTTGTTTCATTTATTCAATTACTAAGATTTATCGATACATTTTCATTAAAATTGAAAGACGGGTTAAAATAATCCCATTATTTTAAGTAAACTTATTAAATATCACTACTAAATTCTCTACTAGCGCCGCTATCAACTGAACAGATAAGATGGTGGCACTGTAGTGTGACATATGTCGCATTCGACGATACAATTTCATACGCAATTTCATACGAGCTGTCGCGAATCGTCGCGAATGCATGTCATGATACCGGATACTCTGTGAGTAGTTTTGATTATTTTTCTGTGGTGAGGTAGGCGAAAAGAGAATGATGGGTAGTCGGTTGAGGGAAGGGACAAGTGAAGGACGTGGTGAAAAGTGAGAGGGCGGAAAAGGTGGATGGGGAGTGAGAGACGGTGCGAGAAAGGGGCGCTGGACGAGAGCAATCTGGTGAGACCGTTCTATGTTGTATTAGAGTTAAGGAGATTTAGAGAGAGAGAGATGAGATGATTTACTGTAAGAGTTGAGAGGGTAAATCCAAAACGAGCAGAGTATCGTCTCGTTTCGTGGTAGAGTTCCTCGTGGAGGTCGAGGCAGGCTAGAAGGGGTGGTTTGGAGGCCTGTGGGGGGCCAAGAGCGGCTCCCCGTTTCGGGACTAAGAGAAGAGAGAGTTAAAGAGATATCATGTCGGTTCATGTGATCTGAAATTGAACTATTACAACTGTTTTCCCCCTTTATATAATTTATTTAACATTTATTTAATTTACGTAATCCTTTTAGGTACAAATCCTTTGTCGCCTTATTTGTTCGTTCATACCTAGGCAAATGTTCGGTTAGCGTTATAACATTTATCTCGGCGACAAAATGGTGGAGGAGCTGGGATATTAAGATATCATCGAGTGATAATAATCAATCGGTCGGTGTGTAGAGGGTGCAAGTGTGGCGCGTGGTGTCAAGGTAGACAGTGGTCACTAGAAAGAAAACGACGTGACACTGTTTAGAAAGGGGAGGTACACGGTGGTCACTAGAAAGAAAACGACGTGACACTGTTTAGAGAGACCAGGTGAGCAGTGGTCACTAGAAAGAAAACGACGTGACACTGTTTAGAGAGGTCAGGTGGGCAGTGGTCACTAGAAAGAAAACGACGTGACACTGTTTAGAGAGGTCAGGAGGGCAGTGGTCACTAGAAAGAAAACGACGTGACACTGTTTAGAGAGGTCAGGTGGGCAGTGGTCACTAGAAAGAAAACGACGTGACACTGTTTAGAGAGGTCAGGTGGGCAGTGGTCACTAGAAAGAAAACGACGTGACACTGTTTAGAGAGGTCAGGTCGGCAGTGGTCACTAGAAAGAAAACGACGTGACACTGTTTAGAGAGGTCAGGTGGGCAGGGATCACCAGAAAAACAACGACGTGACACTGTTGAGGTGGCGGATGAGGTGGTCAATAGTCGAAGGAAAAAAAGACGTGATACCGTTTAGACCGTAGGTCGCCGCCATTAGCAAGAAAATGATGGGGCGACGTTAAAGCAAATAAAAACGAATGCTTAGACACATGAGTAAATTAATTGATGTCACGCTATCTAGAGTTACAATCCTTCGGCCTTTCATATCACCAACACTTCTATCTTAATGTTGCCTAACAGATTCTAAAGAATTTAAGAGCCCTAGACAATAGACAATAATCATGGTTCTGCGGTAAAGAGGGTTTATTCTCTATTATTGTATTACGTTAATGCCCTACGGGTGCATGGGTTGCAGTTGCATCTTATAAGATTTGGAGTTACTTTCCCATAACACCTATTTATTTTTGTAGACACGAAATCCATCAATCATTTGTCTCGTAAGCCTAAACGCCGTTAGGAATGAACATGAATAAAATTACACTATTGAATGAAACCGCTTTGATTTTTTGTTTTTACTTACCTAATTGCCAATAACAAAGGGTTTTGGGCGGTAACATTATTCTGAAGATATAAAACTGGTATCTGAATGTATTTATTATAGTCTATGGTCAGTCAGTCGCAGTTCCGGTTTTCTTTTCTCTCGACTCACCAGCACTGGAATTCTTTCGCGCACGAAAGACGTGGTGCGTACTATTTCTGTCTCGTTTTTTACTTAGCGTGTAATGAGGTGACGGGAGCGATCGCGCCTTGAAACGTGTGTAGTGTGAAGGATGCGAGAATTTAAAGTAAGTTCGGAACGGAAGTGAACGGAACGGATAAATTGCATTGAAGATATTCTCGTCGACCGAAGTTTTAATTTTTTCGCGGCCATTTTTTATTTTGCTCGTTTTCTTTGCCGGCTAAACTGTGAACCTATGTGAATTGTGAATAATTTGTGGAAATTTCTGGAGGTGACTACTTAAACGTGAGTATTAAGGCTTTAAATTGATTGCGAATCTAAAATCTATGTGTAAAAAGATAATACCACTCAGTAGAATCATTGAAAATTACCAAGAAAGTTTGCGTCCGTAGCGGTATGGCGTGGTGGCGAGTTGGTTAGGTTGCAGAAGTTGTAAAATCTTAACAAAAGTTGATGTTTTGCTGTTTACGTGCCAGCCCCTTTGTTGAAGTTGACCAGTAAGATCAGAATTTCCTAGAAAGTAGGCCTTTGTTGATCTAGTTAGAGAATTACAAGAAAATACCTAACTTCCAGTTTGAATCGTCTTGGCCCGAGCACGAGGCAAGGGTCGGCGAGGCTCGAACAGGCCACACGGAGCGCCTTTTACGAGCCTATCATCTAAGAGGAATAGAGGTACGTTGATATATTACGTTACTTATTAGGAACTGTACATGGAAACTGAGGAAATGTTCTAATAGGTATCAAAACACTATTACAGTCGGTGTCACGAGGTCAGCATGGAACGGGCGTTGCTTCTTAGGTTAGACCTCGTAGTGAAAAGGGCCGAAGAAGCTGTCAACCAGACAAAAGAAATAGTTTCTAGGTTCAAAACTGAAGGAGTTACAATGTCGGAAATAAATAGGGTACAATTCACATTAACAGAGTCTGTTAGAAGACTTCGCACGGATTTTCTTCACTGTCTCGATAAACTAGAAGGAATTCCACAAGACCTAGTCATGCATTGCACAACTTTGGAGACAGAGGGTGAGGAACTCCTCATAGAGGTGAAGTGTATGCTGCAAGAAGCCAATCTCAACTCCAGCCAGTCTTCCACTCATTCTGATAGCCAAGCACGACTGCCTCGCCTTGAGCTTCCAAAGTTTGAAGGCGACATTTTAAAATGGAATGACTTCTGGGACCAATTTCAAGCTAGCGTACATGATAAAAGGATTCCAAGGGTAGAGAAGCTACTTTACCTCCTATCCCTCCTCAAGGGTGCAGCGCTGGAGGCGGTAGAAGGACTAGCAACTACTAATGAGAACTATGATATTGCCATTGATACGCTTACTAAACGGTATGGCAGTAAGCACTTCCAGATCGACGCACACTACGAACAATTAACCAAGATGGAAAAAGCTTCACACTTACCATCAGAGTGTCGTAAGACACTGGATAAAATCGAGAAAATACTAAGAGTTCTTCAGTCGCTTGGAGAAAATGTAGACAATAACCACCTCAGATTGTTAATAATGAATAAATTCCCAGACAAGATAGTTTACGAACTAAATTTGAACTTACCAGATCAAAGTGTTAGGTCCATCAGAAACAGGTTAGAATACATTGTTACAGCAATGGAGCTTTCTCAGAGGTCAGTATTCTCTATAGAAACTGATGGAAATCAAAACAAATCTCCGGCTGCTTCAGCTTCTACAGAGGCCTTATATGTCCAGAGTGGTAACAGTCAAAGAGGATCTCACAACAGGGCACCAATCCAAACTAGGAAACAGTTTCTTAAGCGTAGGCCAGGAAACAGAGCTTCCTGTAGAAGCAACTTTGTTTCATCCAGCCGAAAAAGGAAATGCGAAAGTGACAACACAGCAGTAAAAGCAAAGAAATCTCGAAGAACCTGCATTTTCTGCGGCGGAGATCATTTCAACGACCAATGCGCTGTAGTTAAGACAACACAACAGAGAAAAGCAAAACTTGGCAGTAGGTGCTTCATCTGCTTCAAAGAAGGCCATGGTGCAAAGTTCTGCAAGCAAAGAAAGCCATGTTACCACTGTGCTGGAGCGCATAATCGCGCCTTATGCCCTAAAGCGTCTAGTAAGGACATAATTTGTAATGAACATGTTTTGAATACAACCTGCAACTCCATTAATACTAGATCTTGGTTACAGACAGCAACCAGACCTGAACTTTGGTATAAACAAGAGTTATGGTTCCATGGACCAGAATTCCTCACCAAAGAAAAGAGATATTGGCCATGTGAGATGGATTTACAGAGCTCAGCTTGTGTTGCCGCGGAGGGTCTGGACGCCAAGCTTTCAGAAGTTTCCACCAACAAAAAATATGTATTTTCCAATAGTCAGTATCAGCAAGATGACTATATGTCGAATCTGGACACAGTGACTGATAAGACTGTGAAAGAAATCTGCTTATTACAAGCTCAATATTTCCCTGAAGAAACGCAAGGAAAAGAAACGCACTTGACAAGAAATTTGGGACTCTTTTTTGACGTAGACGGTGTCCTTAGATGTCGTGGTCGTATGACACACACAGAGTGGTCGTACGACATGAAGCACCCAATCTTAATCCCCAAAGACAGCGACTTCACAAATAAAATCATTAGAGAGGCTCATATCAACAACTATCATGTAGGAGTGTCCCATACATTAAGCATCATAAGACAGTTATATTGGATACCCCAAGGAAGAGCGCAAGTACAGAAAGTCCTGAAGAAATGCCCTCAGTGTATTAAACACGGCGGGGGACCATACAGACTACCTGAAACGCCAGATTTACCAGCAGAACGTGTGAATTACACTGCACCTTTCACATATACTGGCATAGACTACTTTGGGCCACTATTCGTAAACGCGACCAATGGTAAAGAAAAGAGATGGGGTTGTCTGTTTACTTGTCTGGCAGTGCGGGCAATTCACCTAGAGATAGTGAGAGACTTATCAGCTGAAGGATGTATTCTTGCTCTCAGAAGATTTATCTCTTCCAGAGGACTTCCCAAGTTTATTGTGTCAGACAATGCACTTCAATTTAAGTTGACTTCTGAAGTATTGTCAAGCTCATACTGTATCCAACAAAAAATTAAGTGGAAATTCATCCCACAACTAGCTCCCTGGCATGGTGGTTTCTACGAACGTCTGGTTGGTCTTGTCAAGCATTGTCTGAAGCGAACATTAGAGAAACATCTTCTGAGAGACAACCAGTTATCCACCGTCATAAAAGAAGTTGAAGCTGTGATAAATACCAGACCTTTAACCTTTGTCAGCTCAGACCTAGATTATATTCTGAAGCCAGCAGATTTCCTCACACTGGGAAAATGCATAGTTACCGAAAACTCACACAGTGTTACGTTGCCAGATTGCACAGTCACCAAGCAGAACTTAATCGAGAGCTGGCGCAGGGGTCTAGTTATATTGGCTGAATTTAAGAATATGTTTGTTGGTCAATATCTGCAAAACCTGCGTGAGAAGTACAAACAGTCTTACCGACAACCCAGAGTAATGTCAGAAAAGTCACCATGCGTAGGAGATATTGTCCAGATCAAAGATAACTCTAAAAACAGAGTGAACTGGAAAGTCGGGAAAATTACGTCGCTTGTAAAAGGATCTGATGGTCAGTGCAGAGTTGCAAAGGTGAAAGTTGGAGCAACTGAATTTACGCGTTCCGTGGGACACCTTTACCCTTTAGAAGCAGAGCTCAATGCATCTGAGGGACCTGAGACCGTTCCACCTGCGGAAAAGGACTTAAGAACCGCTGTGGAACAAAATCAGGAACCAGCATCAGCTGGAGCCCATATGGAGACATTGAACAGAAGATTTTCAGCTCTGAGAACAGATGGGGATGAGTTGCTAGGTGATGTTGAGAATAATAATGTAGAGTCAGACAAAAGTAACCCTGAGCAAGAGTTAGTAGTTGAGGACAACGACTTAAACCCAACTAGCGTTAGTACAGGGACTCCTTGTCAAGAGCAAAGTAAGGACTATGGTAGTTTAGAATTCCATCACAGAGAGACAGACTTAGGTAATGAAGATGCGGACGTAGAAGCCCACGATGCCCAAGAAGTAGAGACGATAGAGAGCAGAACGAAGAGAGCCGCGGCCATTAAAGCTAGAGAGAAGATCGCTGAATGGACGCGGCAACTGATGGCGTTACTCTGAACTCTTCGGCCGCTCGGGAGTGTCGCGAATCGTCGCGAATGCATGTCATGATACCGGATACTCTGTGAGTAGTTTTGATTATTTTTCTGTGGTGAGGTAGGCGAAAAGAGAATGATGGGTAGTCGGTTGAGGGAAGGGACAAGTGAAGGACGTGGTGAAAAGTGAGAGGGCGGAAAAGGTGGATGGGGAGTGAGAGACGGTGCGAGAAAGGGGCGCTGGACGAGAGCAATCTGGTGAGACCGTTCTATGTTGTATTAGAGTTAAGGAGATTTAGAGAGAGAGAGATGAGATGATTTACTGTAAGAGTTGAGAGGGTAAATCCAAAACGAGCAGAGTATCGTCTCGTTTCGTGGTAGAGTTCCTCGTGGAGGTCGAGGCAGGCTAGAAGGGGTGGTTTGGAGGCCTGTGGGGGGCCAAGAGCGGCTCCCCGTTTCGGGACTAAGAGAAGAGAGAGTTAAAGAGATATCATGTCGGTTCATGTGATCTGAAATTGAACTATTACAACTGTTTTCCCCCTTTATATAATTTATTTAACATTTATTTAATTTACGTAATCCTTTTAGGTACAAATCCTTTGTCGCCTTATTTGTTCGTTCATACCTAGGCAAATGTTCGGTTAGCGTTATAACATTTATCTCGGCGACACGAGCGGTTCAAAAATAGAGCTCCAGGGAGTCAGGTAGTATAATATGTGGGGTCCTGCTGTTTGACCAAAAGTCATTTGGCAAAATTACACTTGACAAACAATGTTTGACAAAAAATGCTTTCGCCAATTGATCATTTTACTACTAATCATTTTACAAATGACTCACTTATCCAAATGATCAACACTTAAATTTACATTTTACAAATAATTATTTTACTTAATGAACATTTAACAACTGAGTTATCAGACAAAACTACTATTGGTCTAAAAACGTTTGATAAAATGTATTATTTGACAAATGTTTCGTTTATTAATCAATCTTACGAACGGGGGGTCGGCGATGTAAAGAATACGTGACAACAGAAATATAGGTGCGACGACGCGCGTAGCGAAGCGGAGCGCGTCGGAGCGTTAGGTTCTCTATGTAAGATCGAAAACAGACTCGACTTTGATGCGTTCAACATTTTGTTAAATGACATTTGGACAAATGCTTCATTTGCGAAACATATTATTTGGTGAAATTAAAAAAGGTCAATTGACATTTTAATATTCAAAACATTTAACAAATGTAGTGTTTGCTAATGGATCATTTGCTAAGTGAGTTTTTGTAAGATGATACTTTTGTCAAATGTCTCGTTTGCCAAATGAACATTTGGTTAAACGTTGTTTGTCGAATGACCATTTGTCAATAATTTTTTGGTCAACCATTAGTAATCCATAATATGTATGTCAAGGAGCGTGCTAGGCGCGCTGGGCGTGGCAGGTTGCGCAAGCGGCGCGCGCGCATCGGATGGCCCGTCCTACTAGTTGCAAGAGTGCAATTTTATTCTACACACCCAGTCGGCATTACTGTGCCAGTACTGTCGACAGCACATCAGTCTTTACGTTTTAATTTGTTTTTTACATAAACAATATCACGCCTGTATCCCAGAGGGGTAGGCAGAGACCTTCTTGAAGTGCCACTCCATCACTGGAGGTTGGTAAATTATAACTCATCAACAAACCATTATGTCCCCACCGGAGGGCACGAGTCTCTTCCCTAAGGAATTTATAGGCCATACTCCACCACGGGGGCCAAGTCCGGATTGGTGGAGGCTTGTAAGACTAGTGGCTGGTCTTACTGTCAGAAGTTTTCAAGCCGCCCTAAGGCCTCTGAGTTGGCTTAACGACTGCCATCTATCGAAGGCAACCGGCACCGACTGTTTAACGTGCCTTGCGAAGCACGGAACCGCTCGGAAATTAATAATGGCCAATAATGTTGTCGACTTCAAAGTAACAAATTGTGTATGTATTTAACGGTTCGGAGTAGGCCAAATCAGACAACTCCATACAGTGGACGACTTACGTAGTAGCGCCCCTGGCACCTAGCTCAAGCCTGTATCCGAGAGGGGTAAGCAGGGACAAGGGTCTGCCATTTGCCACGATCCTTACGAGCCTCCTTCGCTGCATCCACATTTAATGCAGTGAATTTAGAAGAACATGATTATATTATGTGATATGTTACATACCAATTTAAAAGTTTAGGTTAGATATAAGGAAATGTATGATATGTAAACATTGTTAATAATATAGTTAATAGTATGTCCCTATTGAATTAGGTTACACCTGTAAGGATAGGGAATGTTTGGAAATAAAGAAATAAATAAATAAATTTTGCGATGCACGCGCGGCGGTTTTTGATACTCTTCATCTGGCCCTTCGCTAATGCCTTCGCTTGGTCAGTATGCCTGCCTGGGATGTCTCTTACCAGCCCTTCCACAGAGAGTCGCTCGCTCTATTCCGATGCCCCAGTCTCTGGGACTAAATTAGTGCATTACCTCGCCTCATCACAACGCACGCACGCCGGCTTCGGATACTCTTCATCTGGCCCTTCGCTTGGTCAGTATGACCATCTGGGACGTGCTTTGCCGGAATTCCACAGACATTCGCTCGCTCTATTCCGATGCCCCAGTCTCTGGGACTAAACTAGTGCTAAACCTCGCCTTATCACAACGCACGCACGCCGGCTTCGGATACTCTTCATCTGACCCTTCGCTTGGTCAGTATGACCATCTGGGACGTGCTTTTCCGGCCTTTCCACAGACATTCGCTCGCTCTATTCCGATGCCCCAGTCTCTGGGACTAAATTAGTGCTTTACCATTTAAGGAACGCAAATATACTAAGATCTAGCCCTACGCTTGTTGAGTTAAAAATCAATAGACCTAGGGAACGGTTAAAATGTATGCGGTAGATGCCTGAAGGCTGCTTAGTTATTTTAAATCATTATTACACGAAACGCTTGCAGCCCCGGCGGCCTGAGTGATCGCGAAGGTTAAGCAACATAGGGCGCGTTCAATGCATGGATGTGTGACCGTCTATGACTAACGCTAGTGGCATTTTTCCGAGCGGCCGTCGATAGATGGCAGTCGTTAAGCCAAGTCAGAGGCTAAGGCGTCCTAAGGGACGGCTTGAATGTATGTGAAGCAATGTATGTGCCTGTATGTGAATGTTCATATGATTAAGTGTTTATGTTTTTCACAGTCCCCTCGCAGTCAAAAATATTGAAATACACAATATTGAATACTTATTCTTAATCTACTTAGATTCAGTGCAATTTTCATGCCAAATATGTTTGATGTATGGCTTCCGTGCGGAAGTTCGTAAACACCTGAATACTTCCGATAGACACTCGCGTCAGTATGTTTACGTTCATTATACAGGGTGGTCCATTTAAACTCTGAAACTATAAGACATGTGGAGATGTGTTCTTAAAAACAAAGTCATCGATTTTAGTAACAAGAGAAATTGCATTCATACATTTTAAAAAAACCTGCGTCAAGCTTGGTTTTCGAAAAACGACTTTTTCACGTTTTGAAAAATAAAACTATCACAATTTCAATTTAGATATCGATCGCGTAGGTCTTAAGCAGTAAATGTTACTGTGATAAGATGTCTAAAATGAATAAAATGCAAAGTTTTCATATTTTTTAACTCGTTGGCTCAACTCTGCAAATGATAAGTTTCCCTGACACAAGGGACTTTAGAACGACGATTAATGAATATTATTTGTCTAAAAACCGCTTTAAGGCACTTTAACTAGAAAAACAATTTTATTATGATTTGTAAAAAAATACAATATAAAATTTGATAATTTGTATCTGCCGCCATTGTATTGAAAACGGCCTGGATTGGCCGATTCTATGATGACGTCACATGATAGTAAAAATGGCGTCTGTCATTCATTCTTTCTTACGTTCATTGGTTGGTTTACCGGGGTGTGACGTCATAATTCCTGTGCGACGCCATATTGCGTAAGATTGCGTTTTGGCGGCTTATTTGAAAAGTAAATTTTCGTTTGCCTTTTTTAGAAGAAATGCACGAAAGAATTTAAAATGACAAATGACTCCATGAACACCAACAAAGAATATGAGATGGCTTTCAGAAATCGGTCAAATAGCCTATTGAGGTTAGTGGGGGCTGGGGGTTCAGAGAGGGGGAGGGGGAGGCTAGTACCTAGTGTACATTTAGTTATCCTGTAAGATGTGAGGTACTTATCACAATCAATAGCGGTACTAAAATTGTACAGTTATAAACCAAGAACTCGACGACCGAATAGGATTACAGCCCCAATTTAATGTAGTCCACATCGAAATTGAATCGAGACTTTCCCTCTATTCAATCGATTGATCTCGATTGCACCACCGTAATCGAATCGAATAGTACCCCGAGTGCAATGTTGCCAGATACAGCGCCTTTCCGCTTTTTGCACATATACGCAAAAAATAAAACCCTTTTACCGTTTTTAATTAACGCGATTTTAATACAAATAACATAACATAATATTTACATACAGGCACATACATTGCTTCTGGCCCCACACTAGGATACCCTGTGTCGTGGGAACCAGAAACAGCGACGTCACAAACATGTAAATATCCAAGACCTATATTTATATAATTTAGTTTTTATTTTGTATTTATGCTTAAGTCGGTTTCTTTATTATTAATATTAATACACTTATGTCGTACTAATATTATTACTATTCGGTAGGTTTGAGAATAGGTTGTTATTTATTTTTCATAGATCTAAGTGATAAGGGTGGTCCACCCCCACCTTTTAAAATAATAATCCCTACAAATAATTTACAAATAAAGCAACATTTGGCAGGTTAGCTAGTATATCTATAAAACAATTTACCCTCCCTTTACCGATGTATTCCAAATATTATTTAAATTTAATGTCTATTAATTATTATGTACAGGGTATTTTTTTCTAAGCTTTCCACTTCTATGCTTTACTGTGTGTTTTCCGCCATGGAAAATCCTTATTTGCTGTCCCGCCACCTGGCAACACTGGCCAAGTGACAAATCAATAGATCAATTAAGCGATACCTTGGGAGCGTTCTCTGTCCTATATTCAAATGGGAGCCGTCAAATTAGACCGTTCGAAATTCGAATCGATTCGAACATCGAACACAATGGTTGGGCAACCGTTCGCTGCTGTCACGTTAGGTGCGTGTCGCGGTACACGGGAATAGGGTGCTTTCTTGCGAAATTAACCAATAAATTGCCGGAATCTTAAGGCTTAGAACTACGAATATTTCACAATTTTGGCATTCGATAAAATTTTTAACTTTATTTCGGATGATATTATTTTGTAAGTTCGATTTGTATTAGCTTTAAGGTGATTTGAGAAAAGATGGTCAGAGTGGAGTTTTTTTTCGCTGCCTTTTTCTCCACTACACACTGGCCAAGGCAGCGGCTAACATTATACATAACTGTATGTACATTGACATTCAACAAGCAGAATGTAAATTCTTTACGTTGAAATAAATTTTTGATTCAGATTCTGATGAGTCCGGTTCGGATTCATTTACTTGATATTTTGTCGGTAGAGTCCAAACAGGTTACGCAAAACTAAACAACGAAAAAAAAATTATGTTTTCGAAATGTGACGGCACGAATCTTAGGACCCCAGCCCTTGTCGCAAAATATCACACTTTGACGAAAAAAACAACCGCCCTCCCCCGGCCCTCAGTGTTTGTCGTAAATTATGAATTGTCACTGACAAATCAACGCTATGTTTAACAGTGTAACTATCTATATTAATAATTTCGTTCGGGTCTACAGTAGACTCGAACGAAATTATTCGAAATGCACACCAAATTAAAGCGCGTAAAAAAATATTCGATCCGAGTCGACAACTTATAGGCGGAAAATTCGTATTTTGGTGCATTTTCAATATAAAATTTATTACATAAATCAAATTATGCCCTTGCTTCACAGGTGTCATTGGTTTGTTTTCTGTTATCCATTGTGACCTCTATGGTCTAAGTTCTTTGATTTCGAGACAGAGATGTGATAGATATTTGGGTAAATAACATTTAAGAGAAATATGGTCAAATATCGATACATAAGAAATGATGACCCGAGCGAAGCTGGGTCTTCATGTAGTTATTACATAACAGTGTGCTTAGTGCGAGTTTTTTTAACTACTCGATCGCGTTAACGTAAACTCATATTCTATAGAAGTGACAAAGCGCGCCACCTAGTTGTCTCTCTGTCACTCCTATGCAAATCGCAAACGATCTCACTATCGAGAGTGAATGAAAAAACTCAGAGTGCGTATACTGAGTTTTTTCATTCACTTTCGATAGCGAGAGCGTTTGCGATTTGCATAGGAGTGACAAAGAGACAACTATGTGGCGCGCTTTGTCACTCCTATGCAAACTGCAAACGCTCTCGCTATCGAAAGTGAATGAACAAACTCAGTATAAGCACTCAGTATACGCACTCTGAGCTCAAAACACAAGTTCCTACGCCGAAAGAGGGCACCAGCTTCCGCTGAGCCCTGTTAGAGTTATTTTCGCACAGATTCGACGGGCCGATAGGTGAATATGAGAGAGGCCATTATACAAAGTGGCCGTGGACAGAAATGGCGTCGTTACTGGAATGGGCCACGCCGTTATGGTGTGAAAGGATTGTGTCAGGTTGTCGAGACGGTTTCCCTGAGCCACTAATACTTTCCCCGAATAATTAACAACTTTACATGCATTATTTTAGAGTTCAAATTAAATCAAAACATTTATTTGTCATAGGTGTCGATTATCCACTGTGCAATAAAAAATATGTACATCTCAAAGCGTTTTTTTATATAAATACTTGTTAAGCATAAGCATTTATATACAGACACATACATTGCTTTTACTCGTAAGAGTCTAAAAAAAAACACCTGCGTAGCATACACAATTATTTAACTTGGAAGTAAAATGGGTTATTTAGTTTTTACGTACTAGCAACATTCAGACATTGACAGCCTAAAAATTGTATGGAGATGTGTACGTGACAATATTTTTTTTTGCATTGAATGAAAAAACAGACTGTAGGATACTGTGTCGTGGGAACCAGAAGCGGCGACATCATAAATATGTAAACATCCAAGACCTGGGTTTTTTTTTGTCCCCAGCCGGGGTTCGAACCCAGGACCTCACGATTGTCACTGGGTCGTCGTCCATTTGTTTGTTGCTGGCCTGGTAACTATAGCTAGGAAGCAGACTAAGCCTAGTTAGGAATATTAGGATAACTGTGTTTTGAACTAAAACTTTCGAAAGCAGTTAACATTATAAACTTTATTCCGGATACACTTACATAACTTTTTGTCGGAAGAGTCCGACCAGGTTTCGCTCTGATTCGCTCTGCTGGTTCTGTTGGTTCTGTAAATATCTTAAAAGGCAGCTCTCCTACAAGCTTTTTCCTTACCTCCATAGTGGTTGGAAGCAGGGCAGCGTGGCGTGCCGCGCCCTCCCTTCCATCCTGAAACAAACATAAACATTAACATACAGGCACATGCATTGCTTCTGGCCCCACACTAGGATACCCTGTGTCGTGGGAACCAGAAACAGCGACGTCACAAACATGTAAACATCCAAGACCTGGTTTTTTTTTCTTCAATGACAAAATATACACTCATCAGTATTACGTTCGGACTATATCCTCGTGAGGCCCAAAGTCTTCAAGTGATCACAAAATCAATTGTTATTTTCAAGGTCGGGCCTTACAAATATAAATTATATTTCTATAGATAGATAGATAGATAGATAGAGAACACTTTATTGTCCATAAAAAAGGAAATTACACAGGTATTTCTTAATCTAAGAGTACAGACGGCGGTCTTATCACAAAAAGTGATCTCTTCCAGACAACCCGTGCCCCTCGGTGGGGACATAATGGGTTGATGATACAGGCTATTCACAATCCTACCGAATATATGAAACACTAGCTTTCGCCCGCGACTTTAGTTCAAAATTTTGCAACCCCGTTCACTCCCTTATGGGTTAAATTTAGAAAAAAAACGGCGAAACACGTGTTCAATCAATTGTGTTGAAGAGTATTTATTGTGAGTTTCAAGAAAATTACACTACATCTTTTATACCTCCCATACAAATTTTTTCAACCCTGTTCGCCCCCTTCGAGCTTGAATTCCAAAAAAATCCCGTCTTATTCCTTGCCTACATTATATATAGACCATCTGTGCAACATTTCAGCTTCCTAGGTCCAACGGCTTGGGCTGGGCGTTGATGAGTGAGTCAGTCAGTCAGGACTTTGAATTTTATTTATATATATAGATAGATAACTAGCTTTCGCCCGCGACTCCGTCCGCGTGTACTAAATTTTGCAACCCCGTTCACTTCCTTAAGGGTTAAATTTAGAAAAACGGCGAAACACGTGTTCAATCAATTGTGTTGAAGAGTATTTATTTTAAGTTTCAAGAAAATTAGACAACTTTCCTTATACCTTCAATACAAATTTTGGCAACTCTTTTCGCCCCCTTCGGGGTTTAATTTAAAAAAATCCGGTCTTATTCCTTGCCTCCATTATATATAGACTCTGTGCAAAACTTCAGCTTCCTAGGTCCAACGGCTTGGGCTGGGCGTTGATGAGTGAGTCAGTCAGTCAGGACTTTGAATTTTATTATAATAAAAAATAATAATAATAATAAACTCACGCCCGTTATCCCCGAAGGGGTAGGCAGAGGCACCAGTCTCTAGAACTGGACCCACGTTTTGCCGAGTTTATTAGGTCCCAAACGTGACAAGTGGCAAGCCTGTCGCCGTTATCCGGGCACAATTTATCAGCGAATGGTGTTGCTGTACAAACAAATGTACGTAACTAAAAGTCATTGGTACATGCGTGGTACGAACCCAGACCCTCATGATCGAGAAGCAAGGGTCAACCCCACTACGCCACCACCGCTACTGTATTTTATTAATATAGATAATATGAAATTTCATCAAAATCGGTCAAGCTGTTTCGGAGGAGTACGTGCACTAACACTGACACGAGAATTTTATACAGCGTGTTTCTTTTAGGGTGTCAAGCCGCCACCAGCTGGTAGCAGGGTTCCATACCTATCGAATTAGCCCCCATGTATGTTCTACGATTTTTTGTAGTTTTCGAGGTATAATTTTTCTTTCCTTATTTTTTATGATTACGTGACCACACGGCTTTAAATAATTACAACTTTTTTTTGGTTCGACTTTTCTTGGATATATTTTTTTTTATTGTAATGCCTATTGATTGCAGTACTATGGACAAAATAATCTCCTTTCTAACTTTGATACAAGACGTAAAAATTTTAATCAATAATGAAAAAACAGGGAATTATGCAGAACATTAATGGAAATTCAAACTTAAATAAAAAAAAGAAAGGTATTCCATCAATAAGAAGCTATCTTCTTACTAATCTTAAAAACTGTCCAGCCTCATAACTTTTCATAATAATAGAAAAAAAAATGTTCTTAACGGGGCATTATTCGCTGAAATTGATGGTTAAGTGCTGTGTATCGAAAATTGTGTAATTTTCTTATTTTATAGTTTTCTAGTTTTTTGGCTGACTTTTGTTAATTCTGAGATTGTATATGTGTATTAGATGAGATGAGACGTATATTAGACTAGCTGGCCCGGCAAACGTTGTCTTGCAAAATTGGATAATAATAGGGCCGATTTCTGAATTGAGAATTTACACGAAGCAAATACTTAAGTAACGTTCTGGCACGCTCTCTTCTCAGAAATTTAACGAGACAGCACTACAGTTAATTCTCAATGAGCCGTTTTCAGAAGAACTAAAAAAAAAATATTACGGCTGTCAAAAGAATGCAATTTTGGACCTCAGCCCAATAGCCATGTGTGATACATCATAGAATAGATCTCAGCGAGCTGAACAAAAGTTACTATGATGCCAACAGACAAATGTTTGTCGTTTCGGAGTTATATTGTATTGAAAAAATATAACTCCGAAACGACAAACATTTGGCTGTTGGCGTCATAGTTGGCTGTTGCTTTCCTTTGACAGCCGTAATATTTTTTTTTTTGTTCTTCTGAAAACGGCTCATTCAGAAATCGGCCCATAGTATATTAATAAGCTGATGTTTATCCACAGATAAACATCAGCTTATTCGACTGCCTCGTTAGTCTATCCGTTAAGGCGTTCACTACCAATGCACAGATGGTGAGTTCAATTCCCACTGGGGTCTGCCGCACATTTGTACGAATAGGTGAAAAAAACAGTATTATCTATACGTATTCGTATGAATTATAAGTCTTAAAACCGCTTTAAGGCATTTTAACTAAAAGAACAATTATGATTTGTAAAAAACACAAGATAAAATTTCATAATTATGTATCTGCAGCCATTGTACCGAAAACGGCCTGGATTGGCCTATTCTATTATGACGTCACATGTCAGTAAAAATGGCCTCTATCATTCATTCTTTCTTACGTTCATTGATTGGTTTTCTGGGATGTGACGTCACAATGCCTGTGCGACGCCATATTGCCCAAGATAGCGTTTTGGCGGCTTATTTCAAAAGTAAATTTTCGTTTGCCTTTTTTAGAAGAAATAGAGGAAACAATTTAAATTGACCACTTTCTGGGGACTCCATGTACACCATCAAACAATATGAGATGGTTTTTACCAGTCAAGTAGCCTATTGCCGGAGTCTGGCTGTATTCCCAAGTTACCATAGCACAGGGTATCCTAGTTTGGGACCAGGTCGAGTGATTGTGTGGTGCGGTAGTTATTTTTATTGTTTACTAGCTTTCACCCGCGACTCCGTCCGCGTGGACTTTAGTTTAAAATTTTGCAACCCCGTTCACCCCCTTAAGGGTTAAATTTAGAAAAACGGCGAAACACGTGTGCATTCAATTGTGTTGAAGAGTATTTATTTTAAGTTTCAAGAAAATTAGACAACATTCTTTAACCTCCTAACCCCTGGTGGACTATGCATAGGACATCAACAACAAAAAAATCTGGTGTGAAAATAAAATCACCTGTGTAGTTTTTTTATACATAGTAATATAGCTTATGGACGCAACCCGTAGAAAAAAAAGTACTTGGCAGTTCACCTTTGACACTTTCTTCACAAAATGGCGGAACAAAGCATGCGCAGGATTTTGCACTCGGAACAAAGTAAGTAATATGGCAATATATTTTTTTTCCAACATTGCTATTCAATGTATTAGTTTCTTTTTTATTTACTAGCGACTATATTACCGAAATTAGAAATTATTTTTGGCCTACCCTCTTTTTTCTCGTTCTTACACAGCCTGACTTTTTGATGTCCTATTCATATGACATCCGTTGTAAACTAAGTTAATTTATTCAATTTGATGTCCTACTCATAAGACCACCGTCGTGAATTACATGTTTCTTTCTTTCCAGTTTTGGATATATTGAATGATTCCGATTGTGATTTCTCTTCTGATGACTCGACCAGAAGACCAAATCAGTTGGGCCATTCGCGTAATGAAACTTCCGATGAATCCAGCGAAGATGACGTCTCAGAACCTACTGTATCTCCAACCCTTCGCCTTCTAGCTCGATATTCACCCGTGGAAATGAAAAGCACAGTTAAATGTACATGCTGTGACATATATTTATGCCTCGTAAAGGGCCGAAACTGTTTTTTTGAATTTTACATAGTCATTGCAAGATAATTGAAACATTTGATTGTGAGCCAAAGTATACGCATACTATAATTGATCTCACTGAAATCTTATTATGTTTTGTGGTTTTTTTATAAGAAAAGGTTTTTTTTAAGTTTGTGTCTAATAATATTTAAATTATAAGTTAAGAAATAAGTTTAATTTCCAAATAAATATCATATAATGTTTTGTCATATGTCTTAATTTACCCCGAAAGTACTATGCATAGGACTTAAAAACTTGAATATTTTCTTAACTGACATCGAAAGTCTTATATATAAGACGTCTGGAAAAGTAACTTTTCCAGGTCCAGTATTTTTTTCATTATTTTTCTAGTAGTGTTAGTACATTTTTAAGGCTACGTACCAAGTTTCGTCAAATTCTGGTATATTTTATACCTCCAGGGGTTAGGAGGTTATACCTCCCATACAAATTTTGGCAACCCTTTTCGCCCACTTAGGGATTAAATTTTAAAAAATCCCGTCTTATTCCTTGCCTACATTATATAGGTAGAGACCCTCTGTGCAAAATTTCAGCTTCCTAGGTCCAACGGCTTGGGCTGGGCGTCGATGAGTGAATGAATCAGTCAGTCAGGACTTTGAATTTTATTTATATAGAATTGATATAGAAGAACAACTCTGTAAATGTCACGGTCCAAAACGTTTTTGAACCTATTCCCAGGATACAGCTTACCTATGGATAAAAATTAAGATACTCTTGGAGCAGCCAGATAGTGTTGGCGATAACACAGTGTCAATAAATACAACGAACACCCATCCATGCACTGAACGCGCTCTATGTGGCTTAACCTTCGTGATCGTTTAAGCTCACTTAGGCAGCCGGGGCTACGAGCGATCTATCGCACTACTGTTTATCCATGGGTAACATAATATCTATGTTAACATTGGCCGCATTTAGCTTAACACATCATCATCATCATCAACCCATCATGTCCCCACCGAGGGTCACGGGTCTTTTCCCTGAGGAAGGTATAGGCCATACTCCACCACGGGGGCCAAGTCCGGATTGGTGGAGGCTTGTAAGACTAGTGGCTGGTCTTAATGTCAGAAGTTTTCAAGCCGCCCTAAGGCCTCCGACTTGGCTTAACGACTGCCATCTATCGACGGCAGCCGGCACCAACTGCTTAACGTGCCTTGCGAAGCACGGAATCGCTCGGAAAAATGCCACTGAACTGAACGCGCCGTATGTTGCTTAACCTTAGTGATCGTTTAAGATCACTCAGGCAGCCCAGGCTACGAGCGATTCATGGCGATTGATAGCTTAACACATCGATGAGTAATCGCTAAGTCATCGATTACGAGTCCGATTACAATTTTCGATGGATTCTGCTTAACGCGCTTTTGCGCTTCCATGTTGAAGATTTCCATGTTGTGTCGTTTACGTTTCAAACAAACTATTATGAGAGTAGAAGTAAAGTTCAAGTAACCGCGAAAATTGACAGCATCAAACACAAATTACGTTTGACAGCAACCTTTTTCTGTGAACGAATCGCTGCTTCTCATCGGAATTCAAATCCGATGGAAAAGCTGGCGTCCGATTGCTATAAATCGCTGTCAGTCATCGAATTTTTGTGTGCGTTCAGCAGAAACTTTTTAAACGAGTACTCATCGATGTGTTAAGCTGAATGCGGCCATTAAGATAGAGCAGCCAGATAGTGTTGGCGCCAACACTGCGTAGCGTATCCTATGGACCTAATTTAGACAAACCAAATCAATACAATACGTCCTTTCGAATACCGTTACGTAGACCCGTATCTTAGTAGCCAATCGCGCATATTTCAGTCGGCCGGTGCACACGGTCACATGATGCCCATAGCCGATGGCGAGGATTCCCAACCGGAGGCCCGTGTGCCTCGCATTAGAAGAAAAAGAAAAAAGAGGAATTTCATTCAATCAAATTTCATTTTCATCATCATCAACCCATTATGTCCCCACCGAGGGGCACGAGTCTCTTCACTGAGGAATTTAAATTCATTTCATTCAAATTTATCTATTTATTTATTCTGTTAAAGAAAAAAAACCTTAAAAAGTACTCAGCAATGGCGTACGCTCATGCAACGATGAATGGCACACACGAGCCTCGCCAACGTCCCGGGTTCGTATCCCGGGGGACACAAAAAGATAACCCCAGATATTTGATGTTTCCATGTTTGTGATGTCGCTGTATCTGGTTCATACGACAAGGTATCCTAGTGTGGGGCAGGAAGCAATGTATGTGCCTGTATGTAAATATTTAGGTTTATGTTTTATTACAAAAACAGAATATTTCATTGATCCAAATTCATTTATTTGCTCCTCGAGCTTAATAATTATGCTTATTCTGTTAATACAACGATGATGATCATGACTCGGCCATCTAGTTATGCCCACCAAATCCTGCCCGAATTCAGACGTTTGCTAGCAATTAGTGTGAAATTTGACGATTGGAATCGTTCAGAATTCGGTGAGCGCTCTATAGGGGCAGATCGTCTTTTAAAAGCGGCCCGCGGGCCGGTCCGGTCAAAAGGTTGGGCGCCGCTACCGCGGACGGACGCTCGAGTAGCATCAGAACGTATCCATGGCCGCAAATACGTTATTTACACTGTGCACTGCCGAGCATGGCAATAGGCTGCGTGTTGAAAAATTTTGGACATAACCATGAAGAGATTTGCCATAATCACTACAATACGGTATTTGACACTATCAACAATAAATTATTT
The DNA here is from genome assembly GCA_947310845.1 of Yponomeuta plumbellus. NCBI lineage: Eukaryota > Metazoa > Arthropoda > Insecta > Lepidoptera > Yponomeutidae > Yponomeuta > Yponomeuta plumbellus. Next base: position 6,924,389 of record OX371221.1, on the reverse strand, counting down.
GAGATGCTCGATTAAAGCAAAAATTACAAAATTATTCGGAAAATGTATTTCTTTTAATCATTTACTAGTTATTACAATTTTTAAATAGATGAAACATAATAAGAGTGCTTTGAAATGTGACGTCACAAGCAAGTATTTTCGTACAAAATTCTGTTTTAAAAGTAACTCATTTGACATCTTGTCAAATACCCAATTGGTAAGCGTGTTAGTGATCGCAGGATATTCGCTATGCGGGCGGCTCAAGATTGTGACACTTGGAAAACCATGAGGGAATCCCAAATCCTCCAGTGTTCCTCAAAATGGCTGATACATGTCATTCCCACAAAGGCAACTCAGGCGGTAAATTTTCCACATATTAAACTCAAAGTAAACAGATTTCGCGCAAGAAAATGTTCGTTATTTTCAAACATCCAATGATTGTTATTATTATATGAGAAATAATAAGCATTATAATCATCATCGTGCTGACTGACAGCCCAAGCCATTGGACCTAGGAAGCTCAAATTTTATACAGGGGGTCTATATATAATGTAGGCAAGGAATACGACCGGATTTTTTTAAATTCAACCCCTAAGGGGACGAAAAGGGTTGCCAAAATTTGTGTGGGAGGTATAAAGAACGTTTTCTAGTTTTGTTGAAACTTAAAATAAATACTCTTCAACACAATTGATTGAACACGTCATTCGCCGTCATTCTAAATTTAACGCTTAAGGGAGTGAACGGGGTTGCAAAATTTTGAACTAACGTCCACGCGGACGGAGTCCCGGGCGAAAGCTAGTATTTTTATAAGTATTCAACTCGTCCGATTCGGGAAATGCCATGCCGCCAGCGACCCGGCGGCACACGGCGCGCAGTGCACGCGCTGCGTACGCGCAGTGAAAGTGCAAATGCTAAGTTCCCACGCTACAGTTAGCGAGCGTGACCGCGCCGCGCCCGCGCAGGGATCCCCACGAGCGGGCGAGTCGGACGAAATTGGGGCTTCGTGTTTTCGACACATTTCTGTTTTTTTTTTTTCAAAGAACATACATCATTATCATCATCAACCCATTATGTCCCCACGGAGGGGCACGGGTCTCTTCCCCGAGGAAGGTATAGGCCATACTCCACCACGGGGGCCTAGTCCGGAATGGTGGAGGCTTGTAAGACTAGTGGCTGTTACTGTAGAACTTTTCAAGCCGCCCTAAGGCCTTGACTTGGCTTAACGACTACTTAACGTGCCTAGCGAAGCACGGAACCGCTCGGAAAAATGGCACTAGCGTTAGTCGTAGAACGGTTACCCATCCATGCACTGAGCGCACCCTAGTATGTTGCTTAACCTTTGTGATTGCTTAAGATGACTCAGGCGGCCGGGGCTATGGGCGAAAATATTAATTAGAATAATCTACATTTAATTATAATTTTTTCCTTTAAACACAACGCCTGTTGCAGGTGATATCTAATCTCTTTAAACGAGAAACTCTTGTATATATTTATTTAGTAAACAAGCAATTCTTGTATATATATTTATATATAATCAGAATCTCGGTAACGGCTCCAACGATTTTCACGAAATTTTGTAGGCAGATGCTTTCGGGGGCGTTTATTTAATCTAATTAGGTTACATTTTTAGAAAACGTTGTTTTATCCGTGTTTTAAGGCAATTTAAATTTGCTATTATAACATACAGAGGTAAATTTCGCGTTTACCTGCACGGTTGGGATAGTTCTGACGGGAAAACGGTTCGAGTCATGATTTTTTTTCCAAGTTCTTTTTTTTGTTGAAAAAGGATTATTTTAATTTTATATTACATATTTTATATTACAAAAAAAGTACCGAGCAAAGCCCGGTCACCCAGGTACTCAGTAAAATGAGCTAAAGTTAGCTTGACAACAAGTCCGAGGTTAGAGATGAGACAAAGTTGGCTTGACAACAAGTGACATTGATACAATCATCGAAGCCATTTGAAGTCGGTCCATGCCTAATTAGACATTCGTAATTCACCTTATAGCTAGTTGACTGACTAAACCGTGAGCAAGGCCTCTTCAGACAGTCGGATTGAAAATGGGCTTAACCAATAAGCCTGAGTGATCTTAAGCGATCACGAAGGTTAAGCAACATAGGGCGCGTTCAGTGCATGGATGGGTGACCGTCTACGACTAACGCTAGTGGCCTTTTTCCGAGCGGCTCCGGGCTTCGCAAGGCACGCTAAGCAGTTGGTGCCGGCTGCCGTCGATAGATGTCAGTCGTTAAGCCAAGTCAGAGGCCTTAGGGCGGCTTGAAAACTTCTGACAGTAAGACCAGCCACTAGTCTTACAAGCCTCCACCAATCCGGACTCGGCCGCCGTGGTGGAGCATGGCCTATACTCGTACCTTTCTCAGGGACTCTTCCCGGGTCTCTACGCGTGCCCCTCGATGGGGACATAATGGGTTGATGATGATAATGATGATAATGATGACACATTTTTTTTACAATCTCTATAGATGTTAGATTGTGACTACCAGATTACCAGATTACCAGCGACCTTAAGGGGGTCCAGTGCAGTCCAATTTATCGGTATTTTGATCGCATTATGGACACAACCACACCGCCATAAAAAAAACGTCCTAAAAAAAGTAATCCCCATAAATTTATTCGCAGAGCTTAAACTTGAAAATAAATTTAATTATGTGTAGTCCTTACGGAATTTAAGAGCCATCTGTTTAGGAGTGCAAGGGAAAAATCTTAATTAGGTAATGTTCCGCAGTCTTTATTAGCTGTATGCAGTAGTAATTTCTCGTGTAGCGTGTATTGATTTTTCATAAGTATTTTAATGTTAACCTATTATTGGGCCTTATATCGCAACTTTTCATGTTTTCATGTTCTGTTTTGTTTTGTACCGTGTCTGTTGTTCCTAATAAATAAAAAAAAAGAAAGTTTTAGTTAAAAAGACAGAGGTCGCGAGTTCGATTTCCACTGGAGGCCGCCGAACATTTGTACAATTAGCCTTTGTCTGGGTGTTTTTCCATGTTTGTAATGTCCTTGCCTGGTCACCATAGCGCAGGGTATCCAAGTTTGGGACCAGGTCAAGTGATTGATTGCTTCGCATGGGCGGACATTTATATTTTAAACATTTTGGGAAAAAAGTAGAGTAAATGTATCTTTGGACAGTGTTTTAAGTGTTTGACAGTTAAATTTAATTATCATTAAATAACAGTTTTTAGACTTTTGTTTAGAATATTCCTCATACTTGAAGGAATATTCTAAAAAAAGAATTAGCGAAATCGGTTCAGTTGTTCTAGAGATTTGCGCTTAGCAACACATTCAGTGATTCATTTTTATAATTATAGAGGATTATCATTATTCATGGATAAATCGTCTGATGAAGAAGAAGAAGAAGAAGAAGAAAAATTTATTATAACAACAAAACACACGCCACAAAACAAAATAAATCCAAAAATTAACCCATAAAATTAGTACAAAACAAAGAATCAGAAGAAAACAGGAGGAAAATAAAGATCACGGCGTGTCACTGCTGTTATAAATGGCAGCTGACTCAGCATTATGCTGAAGGAAAAGCCTTCAGCGCTGATTTTCAGTCAGTGCCAGATGATACTCCGCGAGCGTCACAGACCGCGGTGTGGTACAGCGATGACAGAATTTAAAAAACTTAATACTTATGTACAGAAAAATAAGGAACATAATACTTATGTACAGAATAGATTAAGTACTTAAAATAGTTTATTACCAAGAAACAGACAAGACTATTAAGTATACATTAATTAATAAATATAACAAAAATATATATGGATAATGTAATTAAGAAGGAACCAAAATATGTACATAGAAATATACAGAGAAATATTATAGATACAGCACTTCACAGTCCCGCTATGCGATTACAGATTCATGTCTGTAGTTGCGGCGAAGGGTTGGAAGGGAAGGGAGGGGTGGTTTCTGAAGCTCCAGCAGATATGCCCTGAGCTTACGCCCAAAGGCACACCCACTAGTCGCTTCACGGAGAGGAGGAGGAATGTTGTTCCAACACTTGGACGCCGCATACCTGAAACTACCACGGAAAGCCATGGTCCGGTGTGCCGGTGTCAGGATCCTCTCTTTGTGTACATTGCGTTGTCTGGTAGCCCACTTAAGCTTGCTAAACAGATAAGATGGGGTTTTTGTACGTATTACTCCAAAGAGTAGTTTGGCAAGGTGCAAATACCGACGAGCCTCCATGTTCAGAAGCTTTGCTGCGTCCAAGTATGGACTAACGTGGGATCTAGGAGGGATTTTGAAACAGAAACGTGCACATGCGTTTTGCACACGTTGGATCAACCTCTTCGTCCGACCGAGTATACAGCCACCATAGACGACGTCACAGTAGTTTAATCTGGATAATATCAGCGATTCACTCAGCCTGACACGTCACACGCCTGATCGAGTAACTAATAATAATATTTACATACAGGCACATGCATTGCTTCTGGCCCCACACTAGGATATCCTGTGCCGTGGGAATCAGAAACAGCGACGTCACAAACATGTAAACATCCAAGACCTGGGTTTCTTTTTTTTGTCCCCAGCCGGGATTCGAACCCGGGACCTCTCGCATGGTAGGCGGATGCGCTAACCACTGCGCCACAGAGGTCGTCAACTCTGTGCCAACCTGTACCTGCGAAGGCTTATATCCTTAGCGCCATTGTGCACATATCGCCTCTAGAAAACTGTCATATCACAAAAAACATAGTTTTGAGAAAAACGCAAATTAAGTGATTTCGGTCTTATATTTTTTCCCATTGTAGTAAATATTATATTTACCACAATGTAATATTATAATATATTTACCACAATGGCAAAAAATACAAGACCGAAATCACTAAATTGCCTTTTTCTCAAAACCATGTTTTTTGTGATATGACAGTTTTCTAGACAAGGTATGCTAGCGATTGTAGGTAACTGGCGACAATTACTTTGAAGGTGGTTGGGTAGCATCTCGATATGTGCAGCGACCTTCTAGTACCATCACATCCTCCTATCTAAGGCGTTTGCGAGGTAGCTGGGTGCATCACATTCCGCCCCATACATGCAAATAAACTTACGCTTAAGAGAGGCACCGTAACAGTGCCGTTACTTTTCTATTAAAAATAAAAGATTTGCCACTTTAATTCACTGTTTACTATTAAAACTGCATAACAGAATCACGTAGCTAGACAGTAGAGACAAGGACACTAACTGACATCAATAGAAAAAGTAAATAAACAAACTACATTTAAAAAATGACAGTATCAAAGAACAAATCAATAAAAAAGAAAACAAAGTGATCTAAAAAAGGTCTGTCGCCAACACCATCACATCCTCCTATCTAAGGCGTTTGAGAGGTAGCTGGGTGCATCACATTCCTGCAAATAAACTTACGCTTAAGAGAATCTAAAGTTCACTGGAGCCAGTAAAAAAAAAACATTTCGCACCTTCTCTAGAAAACTGTCATATCACAAAAAACATAGTTTTGAGAAAAAGGCAATTAAGTGATTTCGGTCTTATATTTTTTGCCATTGTGGTAAATTTATTATAATATTACATTGTGGTAAATATAATATTTACTACAATGGCAATAGAAATAAGACCGAAATCACTTAATTTGTGTTTTTCTCAAAACTATGTTTTTTGTGATATGACAGTTTTCTAGAGGAGGTGCGATTTGATGTGGACGCTTTATTAAGAAAAGCAATTCAATTCTATTTTCTGTTCTAGACTCAGTGCACTGATTGTCTAATAGTACAATAATAGTAGAATTTTGAGTCAATCAGACAGACAGAACTGTTTGTCGGAAAAAAAATCGCTGACGTCGTTTTATTTTAAATTTTCGTCAAGGATGCCATTTTAATATTCAGCGGCCAGTTACAATTAAAACTAGTGCTAGTAGGCCAATAACGATTGTCTATCGATAGCCTATCGATCGTTTAAGAAAAACAATATTATCGATACTCTATTGATAGTATCGTTACCATAGATAATATCGATAGAGTGCGACTAGTGAGTCCTGGCACAAGCCTTTGGCGGGAAATTTAGTCTTTTAGTTGATAACCCTGCATCTATATGCCATAAACCATCTTGATACTTTTGCTTAACTTGATTATTTGTTTAATTAGTTTCGAGTCTTCAATGAATTTTGTCAAAACATAAATAAATATAAGCAAAACGAAAACATTAACTACATCAAAACCAACATTTCCACTCCACCAAAAACAGGGATAATAAAGATGCACCACATAAACTTATAAACATTTATTAATGCAGAACCATAGTCAAAATCTGATTCATATCTTTTTTCTCAACATCTTTGAGTTCTTTGACTAAGTCTTCGATCTGACGTTTAAAATTTTCGTCATCCGACAGACCTTACAACAAGAAATAATTCATATTTGCTTTAAAACATTATTACTCGTATGTATATAATAAAACATAGGTAAAATTATGTTGAATAGAAACAGAAGGTTTTTTCTTGTTTAAATCTAGGACGAGTATCAAACTGTTTGGCCTGTACTACTTGCAGCTGAAATACCTAAGTTTGACAGTCAGAGTGTGGCCATATGAAGAATTCGAAATAAATCGCGTGCCAGGACTCGCTTGTCAGACTCTAGTATTGCTCTTCAATATTGAATAGAATATCGATAGTATCGATAGTACCGTTACTATCGACTGTCTATTCAATATTGAAGAGCAATACTATCGATAGTATCGACACTTATCGATAGTCCTATCGATCTTATAGATATTTTAGCGTACTATCGATTGCAAAATTGTTGATTTTTCGGCAACACCAATTAAAACCCTAAGCAAAAAGTTTTACTCCACATTAAAACCTCATTCCTTATTGAGCAGTGTATTAACATTGAACAGCGTATTATTGTGTGGTTAGCTTGATCGAATCCAACGTTTTCAGGGTGTCCGTTATTAAATGTAACACACAGCGGTGTCTGACAGACAAGTCAGCCGGATTTGGAGAGTGGAAGGTCGGTCGATGTTCGCCGGCGATTAATCAAAATGGCGCTTGCGACACGCCCCGTTAGTGTTTAGAGATGCGCCCGCGCTGTTAAGGGGGAGTCTGAGGCTTGAATAATGCTGTTCAAGTTACCCAAACGCTCGCGTGCGGAGTGTCTGAGGTGTTGATGTATGTACGCTTGAAATAATACATGCGCCAATACGGTATTTGACACTATCAACAATAAATTATTTGAGATGCTCTATTGAAACAAAAATTACAAAATGATTCGGAAAATGTATTTCTTTTAATCATTTACTAGTTATTACAATTTTTAAATAGATGAAACATAAAAAGAGTGCTCTGAAATGTGACGTCACACACAAGCAAGTATTTTCATACAAAATTCCGTTTTAAAAGTAAGGGACTCCACACACGACGGCTATAAGGTAAGGATGTATATTATAGCACGATATATCTCATTACATCTTTCCATAGAAATCGTCAGGAGACCACACACGACAGCTATAATATACATCCTTACATCTTCTTACCTTAAAGGTACTGAGCGATACGAAGATGTATATTTACCTTTCGATACCTTTCAATACCTCCCAATACCTTTCCGTATATTACGATATATCTTCCTTCGTAAAGGGTGTTCAAAAAGTTTCTTGGCGATTCAAAAAACTCCACTAGGAGTCTTATGTCGCTAAACGACATAGGTATTCAGAGTCCTATCTCAAAAAAATCATTTGCTCTACATAAATTTGCTCCATATAAATAGTCTCGCTAAAGGCCGGTTTCCGAATTGAGAATTTCACTTAAATATTTAAATAACGTTCTGTCACGCTCTTTTCTGAGAAACTTGACGAGACAACACTAGAGTTAAGTAGTTACTTAGCAAAATTCTCAATTCAGAAATCGGCCGTAAGCTACGTTTCGTAAGCCTGAGGAAGGTATAGGCCATACTCCGCCACGGGGGCCCAAGTCCGGATTGATGGAGGCTTGTAAGACTAGTGGCTGGTCTTGCTCTATGGCCTCTGACTTGGCTTAACGACTGCCATCTATCGACGGCAGCCAGCACCAACTGCTTATCATGCCTTGCGAAGCATGGAACCGCTCGGAAAAATGCCATTAGCGTTAATCATAAACGGTCACCCATCCGCGCACTGAACGCGCCCTATGTTGCTTAACGTTCGTGATCGTTTAAGATCACTCAGGCGGCCAGGGCTGCGAGCAATTCTTCGATTCAGTCGATTGATACACCTTCTGCGGTTGACTGGTAGAAAATGCTTGTAGCATTAAGTCCGCCGCGTTGCCATTGTATTTTTTACTTATGTGCAATAAACGTATTAATAATAATAATAATAATAATTGATGACCTATGATTTTATAGATGTAACATAGGAAGTTACAACTTGTATATAGTGATGGAATATAACATTAAAGTTGCCTTTAACATGAAGGATAGTAACAAAAATCAATCTACCTCAAGAAAAGAAAAAAAAGTGTAGCAACACAGTGGTCATCAATTTTGTAATAATATCATGCCTGTCCACTTGCTGGCGATGTCTGATAATTCCGCATATAATTTAAACTCTTCGGAATTTTCCTTACTTTACATGATGTTCAATGCACATCCTTCTATTTTTGGCACATGTGCCAACGCATACGCGCATCAAAATCTCAATCATCTTCTGATGAACTACCTATCTATTAAATCTAGTATTAAGTCGACAGATCCATAACACCCTGTATAACGCCTTAGCAGCCGGAACGTGTATCGGTCGAGACGTATGTCAACGAAATGAAGCGAAATATACATTACGTTACCTGTTCCGTGTGTGATACTTTAATATAATGTAAAGCTATACCTCCCGGGATGTAATGTATATTATAGCAGTCGTGTGTGAAGTCCCTAACTCACTTGACATCCTGTCACATACCCAATTGAACATTTTCTTTTGCAACCAGTATTTTTATGTTTTTTTTTCTTTTGTAACTATGTCTCGACGTCACAAGCATATGGTCGTATGTTTAATTAAGTACTCGTCACGTAGAAAACGGCGAATACTACTCTGCTGCAACACAGTATTAGGTAACTAGCGCGGAGGGTAGTAAAAGTCATCTTACTGCTCTTATTATAATTGTTTATTTTATCCAACTACAACTAATGTATGTAGTACATAGGTACATTTCACTGTAATTAGCTTGTACAAATGTTTATGACAATAAAGGTATGTTAGTCTGTTAGCTTTTAGAATATACCTCGGGCTCTAGAGTAGCCTTTGGTTTTCGCCGAAAGCAGACGAGTGTAATACTACTTACTAAGTGTTAATTAGTAGTGTAAATTTAAAATTTTAGTAACGATAAATTGAGCTATTGTGATTTCATGTTCCTACACTATCGACTTAGGCAAGCCTGTAGTGGTAGTGATATGTAAATAAATAAATAATAATAATAATAATACTTCCTGCTCTGTATAAGACTTTTCTTCACTTTTTGAAAAGTTATAAATAATAATACAAAATGAACCGTACCTTATTGCATTATAATCGGTTTTCGATTGCGTAGCCGAGGTATATTCTAAAAGCTAACAGACTGTATGTATGTTATGTTATGTTCGATTCCGACGAAAATGACTTGTGTATAATTTTAATCTCAGGTCATCGAGCAAGTGGTGTAACTAATGGCGTATTACTATTAAGTTCTGTATCTTTAAATTCCAATTTTTCTTTGTTCCGATAGACTTCGGTGTAGAGGAAAAGATACAGACTGCCCCTTAAACTAAGTACAGCGCGAGTGTCGTGATCGTCCGCCGCGCAAGGTCGCCTGGCGGCGCACTCCCGCGCAGTGGGATAGAAATCCCACCAAAGGCCGGCTTTAGAGTCACGCTGACACTCAACGCTGACAGGCCAATATGTACTACGTCCTAAGGAGCGTTTTAGAAAAACGGCGACAAGACGCCAGATGCTGGCGCAACCAGGGCGACTCTGACGCTTCAAAATATATGAAAATTGTCGGCCGTAGCCTGTCGTGGGGGCTAATCGCCGAGCTGTCGCTGTCGCGTGTCGCTAGTGTGCGCTTAGGCTGTATCGCTAAATCGGCGCAGTCATATCGTTCTCGGTGACGAACGTCCCGGTGACGGCGGCGGTGGACAAACCCTACATTGGGCTCTTTACATATTATTATCATCTTTGAAAATATTGTCGTTACACTTACGCCCTTTTAGCACAAATAAATATACAGGGTGTCCCAAAATTTACACTTCACAGTGACACAGGAGGGAGACCGGCTCAAGAGGCATCGGTCCAACCTAACAAGACCTCAGTAAAAGTTTCCCGGTTTTCGAGATATTGCCAATTAATTTTTTTTCTAAATTTTTACGTTTTTCAACAAGTTGAATGATAAATAAATTTTAATGTCTTATCGTAGCGTGAGGCAATGATTTTTACCTGTTACCTGTGGCTTTCTGAGTTCCTAGTTTTAATCGGGCATTAAAAATTCGTACATCACCTACTGAATTAAGATGCATGTGTTATACCATTTTGGAATGGCATAACATTACACACGCATGTTTTTAGAGTTATTTGTTCATAGTACTTTTTTTCCACGGCAAGTGGTCAAAGTTGAAAATAATTTGTCAATGCAAAATTTATTTCAAGTTTAATCCAGTATTTTTGCACATTTTACAATAGTTACCGACAAAATAACACTTTGGTCATCTTATATAACTATTCGTGAACGACTACAAATAACAAAACAAACACGAGGGCTATCTAACTTAATGCTAGCACTCGACTTGTTAAAAAACGAATTGGCAATATCTCAAAAACCGTGCAACTTTTACCGAGGTCATGTTAGGTTGGTTCGATGCCTCTTGACCAGGTCTACCTACTTTGTCATTGTGACGTGTAATTTTTGGGACACCCTGTATACATTTTTCAGTACAAATCAGCATCAAAAGCTGATTTTGGCAATATCTGCCTTTGGCCCTTTTGGCGCCAGGCTACAGAATTAATATCAACATACATTACATTTGTAAACATTGTAATAGAGAAACTTGGAAAATCCTTCATGATATACTTGACTGGCTCGTTGGTATAGCCGTTGAGCTGCTGTTATGACAGAAGTTGTAGGTTCGATTCCACAAATGGCCCTCAGTCTGGGTGTATTCAACATCATCAACCTATTATGTCCCCACCGAGAGGCACGGGTCTCTTCCCTGAGGAAGGTATAGGCCATACTCCACCGGGCGTAGTCTGGGTGTATATTTCCTTGTAATTGTAATGTTCTTGCCTGGTTCAGGGTATCCTAGTTTGGGACCAGGGCCTAGATTCAGTTAATGCATTGTAGTACAATGACAACTGTAATATTCTAAATTGTCTAAATTCAATTATTGTAGTTAATTCGTATTATTTATTCTAAATTGTAGTTAAATTGTATTGATTTATCGCCCTACCCGCATGGTGTGTCTTTTTTATATTGTAAGAAGGTGCTATTTGAAAACCAGCGCTGTTTTAAATAGAAACAGCAAATGCTGAAATAGCCCCTTTGTCACACGCTGTATATTATATAATAACTATTATTAATATTAATTATTCTGTAAGCATGCTGTGACAATAAACATTCATTCATTCATTCAACTGCATGAACATGGCGATTTAGTTTCATTGCCGCTTCAAGTCTGCGCGCACTCAAATCAAGCAATTTAGGCGTCAATGGTGTGAAAAGACACGTCGCGTATCTGTCATCGAACTATAATGCGCTAACATAATTGAGGCTCAGGACAAGTAGTTGTATTGGTTGGAAGTGGTGGGCCGTTCATTTTGCCACGGCTCTGAAAGGACCCTAAATTCATAATGTATTGGTGTCTTGTATGTACGCCTCCACCAATCCGGACTTGGCCCCCGTGGTGGAGTATGGCCTATACCTTCCTCAGGGAAGAGACCCGTGCCCCTCGGTGGGTACATAATGGGTTAATGATGGTGATTGGTGTCTGTCATACAGTATTTTATACTAGTACAGACACCGACATTACAATCCTACACACTTAGGCTGAGATTCTTAAACTGCACTTGGACTTTACTTTCACGAAAAGATCGACTTTCAATCAAAAATACGTTTCATAGCCCTGTCACAGCATTACTTTACTTTCACTAGCCTACACTTTGCTTAGTAAAGTCGAAGGAGTCGATGATCATGACTTTGGCCTCAAAGTAAACTTAGCATCAATATGCGTACAAATAATGTAGTCCTGAATGATAAAGACATTTTCATAAAACCGAATCAAATTTTATTAAGTTGGGATAAACTTCAGAAACGTAAAGTCAATTTTTATTTTTTTTGTTTCATTCGGTTTTCACGGACCAAAAAGTGCCCCGAAAGGAGGTTTATTACCTACCATACATCCTTGAAATCAAGGTAAAGTTGACATCTTTCAATGAGGTTCCGTTTCATTCAAATAAATCAAGTTTAGATGATATTTTCAAAATTATTTCTTGAATGAAAATTATGCGTGTAATGTAACAGCTTCTGTCAAATTCAATACTTGCTCAGGCTTTACTTTGGGGACGTGCTTTGCTAAGGAAAGACCAAGGAACTGTCTCTGAAATTGAAAAAGTTGAAAGTATACTCTGTCAAACAAAGTTTACTTTGTGAAGACGTCTTCTCTGTAAAGTAAAGTCACGACTGTGAATCTGGCCCTTAGTCTGTACGTAAATTATACATATTTGTCAAATATGTGTATTAGGATAATATGGCAAGTGTTTTTAATATACATATTACTTACATACTTAGTTACTTACCATGAAAACCATTAAGCGACGTTGTCTTGAATGTCACAGCTCCGTGCGGTCATCTAGAACAGAACAGAATTTATTTAAGAATCTCCAAGAAAAATAACAAATAAAAAACACAAGTAGCTGACAATCATTAAATTGTAAAATTTTTTGTGTGCTGATCGGCCAAGTCAACGGCCTTATTGCGGCTTGAAAACTTCTGACTACTGTCAGACCAGCCACTAGTCTTACATGGCTCCACCAATCCGGACTTGGCCCCCGCCGTGGAGTATGGCCTATACCTTCCTCAGAGAAGAGCGCGCCCTATGTTGCTTATCCTTCGTGATCGTTTAAGATCACTCCGGCGGCCGGGGCTACGAGCGTTTCAGTTATATTATTCACTTTAAAAATAAATAATGAAATTAAAATAAAAATATAATTTAAGGGGCTCCCATACAACAAACGTGATTGGAACCCTTCTTGCGAGAGTCCAACTTGGCCGGTTTTTTAAACCCTAATAAGTCACTTTTAAAACATACAGCTTAGATACTGGGGTTATGGACCTAGGACCTCAATGCTTTTTTTAAATAGCGGATTTATAGCTTAAGCGAAACGAAGCGAAGATGGAATTTTATGGCGAATAAATAATTGTACAGAAATTTCACAAAAAAATTCGCATCTTTCGTATGTTACTGCTTAGGATTGCTATGTAATTTTACTACCTATTCGTGATGCTCGTGAATTCACTTAGGGTCTGTCGGAAGACCAGCGTTATGGGTTTTACCAGTAACACATGCCGAGTCCGGACTCCTTTTTCAAGGCCATGACACACATCGTCACACCCACCCACTTTTCTAGTTATTACCATTAGTGAGTAAACATTACTTAGTTAATTCACGAATTGTTTGGTCGAAATGTTGCAATGCATGCAAATTCTAAAATCGTTGTCATTTTATCATTGTGTGTTTTGTCTTTGAAATGAAGGTCTTCTATTGTATTCTTAATAATTTATTAATAATTTTAGCTTAATAGTAATTATTTTTCACAAGAAAGAAAATACGTCACAAATTGCAAGCGTATTATAAGTGAGTACATAGGCGAGCTTATTTCTATAGAAATTTCTTCCAGCCACCCAGGCCAGTTGTGAATAGTATCGTAAGTTGTAACCTTTCCTTTACAACTTGAATGCACAGAAGAAATTAAAGATGTACTGCGGTTTTGAATATTTTGTTTGTTTCGTGTCTGTATAAATTTACTGTGTAATATAAGCTAACTGTGTTATTTTTTTAACTTGTATTGTACAACGAATTAGTCAAAGACTGTAAGGTTGGACAATATGATAAAATAAATAAATAAATAAAACTTAGGTACCGCAGCGGCGCTGTGGCGCAGCGGTTAGCGCATCTGACTACCATGCGAGAGGTCCCGGGTTCGAATCCCGGCTGGAAACAAAAAAAAAACCCAGGTCTTGGATGTCTACATATTTGTGACGTCGCTGTTTCTGGTTCCCACGACACAGGGTATCCTAGTGTGGGGCCAGAAGCAATGTATGTGCCTGTATGTAAATGTTATGTTATGTTATAAGTTGCGTTATGACCTTGAAAAGAACAATAAAATTAAGAACCTTAATAGGCTATTTGACAGTGTGAAAAAAACAGTATTATTTATACGTATTCGTATAAATTATGTGTCTTAAAACCGCTTGAAGGCATTTTAACTAAAAGAACAATTATTATCTGTCTATCTATCTATCTATCTATTATTTGTAAAAAAACACAAGATTAAATTTGATATTTATGTATCTGCGGCCATTGTATCGAAAACGGCCTGGATTGGCCGATCCTATGATGACGTCACATGTCAGTAAAAATGGCGTCTGTCATACTTTCTTACATTCATTGGTTGGTTTTCTGGGAAGTGACGTCATAATTCCTGAGCGACGCCATATTGCCCAAGATAGCGTTTTGGCGGCTTATTTAAAAAGTAAATTTTCGTTTGCCTGATAAGGAAGAAATACACGAAAGAATTTAAAATGACCACGTTCTGAGGACTCCATGAACACCAACAAAATATATGAGATGTTTTTCGGAAATGTGTCAAATAGCCTATTGTTACGGTGAGCCCGCTGGCACACTAATAATTCTACAGGTTATTTATAATTCTAGGTTATAATTCTACAGGTTACAGATATAATATCATTCATTACTTACATAGAAAAATACTGCAGAATCCATGGCGAATTTCGATATGTCATTTTTATGTTTACATTTATTACTTTACCTTTCACACAGAATGCAGGTGTGATATTTTTGTATTAAAATAACTAATTCTAGTACTGGCCTTATGTATAGTTAAAAAAATACTGTTACATTTTAACTTTTACTGTCTATGTTTTAAAACGTAATGCTTTCCAGCTTTAGTTAAGTGATTTGTGTGTTACATTGTTTTATTGAAGTAAAAAATTCTGAATATTTTTAGATGAAGTTTCTAATTTTATTAACTGATTTTATTCATTGCCGTCGACTGCTCCGTAGGTATCTGAAACAAAGAAAAAACAATATAATAATTGTCCAATTGAATCTCATATTATACTAGCTGACCAGACAAATGTTGTTTTGCCATATAAATGGTTTGTAGGGATTTTTTGTAGGGAAGACTTATCACTTAGAGCTATGAAAAATAGGTAACAACCTATTCTCCAACCTACCGAATATAAATATAAAATTTCATCAAAATCGGCCAAGCCGTTCCGGAGGAGTATTCAACAAGCAATCTTGTTGACTAACACTGTGACACAGAAATTTAAAGAATTAAGAAAATATATTTTAAGAATTTTATATATTAGATGCACATGTAGCTAGCTGAACTGACTAATGTTGTTTTGCCATATTATAAGTAGCCTATGACCTATTCTTAGAACAGCCAAATATGCACAAAAAAACTCATAAAAACAGGTTATCGAATACCATGCCATGCTAGATTTACCTTTAAAAGAGAAATATTTACTGGTGTGTATGTGTACAACTAATTCTAGTTGAAAGAGTGATGTAGGTCCATCAAGATTATTACAAGTGACAAGCCCAGGTTTATGTTTTTACCAAGATACAATACAATTGGCTGCATTCAGTACAATTGGCTGAATCTACAGTACAATTGGCCGAATCTAAAATAAAAGAAATTTATTGCTAATAGTGAATTCTTTCTGACAACCGCTGATGGAGTCGCTAAAGAAAAAGAGAGCATGATCTATTGATAAAGTATCAGTTTTTCAAAAGAGACAAGGCAATAATCCAGCCGTTTCAAATTAACACTGTTTTGATAGATGTTACTGAAGAGACTATTTGGAGAGAGTCTACTTTCATGCTCCAGACTTGTTTCTGAGTTTGACTATGGACTACATAGCAGGCTAGTCCCGCGGCAAGTCTCTCTGATCATTATCAGTTCACTGCTGCCCACCACTGGGTATACTTTGTTTCCTCAAACGCCAACTCTCACTGTCCCGTTCCATCGACATTCACGAAGCTTCTGCTGATGAAAAGATATTGTCAGACCATTGGTTTGATAGTCTCCTCACTGACCGCTATTCTGTTCTACACATTGTTATTACTGTGGTCCATCTTACCGCCTCAAAAGGCGAAGACTGACTCAGACTCTTAGCTGTATTTTAAGCTTACTTTGGAGTGATTTCCTCTCTTTGCTTGGCTTTGTACATGTTATTTGTAATGTTAAGATAAAAAAAATATTTAAACCACTTACTAACAAATTGTATATTTTTCCCATTACATAAAAGTAGCTATGATTAGCTTGAGTATTGGTATAGAAAATGGTTAATATTGACAATCAAAGGTTCATTGTTGGTCCCCACAATAGTCTATGTAATTTTGTTGTACTGTTCAATTTTATACAATGTGCTATGAAAGTATAATTAATTAATTTCGCAGGGAGAACAGGGAGACATCATGTGTCTCGATTTGGACCCTTCATAAGAGTTACAGGGTTTTACAATGAGCCACAGATTTAAAAAACAAATCTGGTTGAAAAACAGCTTAGAATGTTGGAATTAGATTCCAATAAGACGGATAGCGTGTTATGCGATTGAAGAGCGAGATTATGCGATGCGTTAAGGTTTTCCAAATGATTAATAATGTAAGAATTTTATGATACAAACCTGTCTAAAGTTAGCACCTGGAATTCTAATGCACTTTGTTTGCAATAGCAGTTTCATAGCACTCGTTTTGACGTTTGTTCACTTCACACTGAGACTAAAGTTAAAATGCGAACAAAAGTTTTGTATCGAAGAACACCTAACACAAACAAAATGAAAACTTTGTTTTTATTTTCCCGTGCGGATGGAAACCATCAAAGTTTGACGTATTAATTCACCAAATAATAAAGAAACTTAACACACGAGCGATTCTATGAAAAATTGTGACATTGAATTTGGTCGGTTAGTAACAACTTTTTTACTTAGAACGTGGATTTTATATTTTTCGTATGTGTAAAAAAAAGTAGAAAACAACGTTATTGTGTTTTAAAGCCGTTACATAAGAGCGACATTATTTTCGTTATTATTTTGTGGGTTCGTTCGTAAATAATTTTGCACGGCGATTCGTAAAAGACCGCTATCCGCCTACAGCGGCCTCCTAATACTAGATCGATTCCAGTCGAGTGGACAGTAAAATAAAGTCACTCGCCCAGTCGCTGGGGCCGGTTGCTTTAGGGGTAGACGCCGTAGACGCAACATTGCCTCAACAGGCCCTTAAATAAGTCCAATCTAGGTATTTTGGTTCCTGTCAAACCTTTACTATCTTCTAAATCGCGGGAATCGAACCTACGAAAACCGTTTCATTACAAAAAGGGGAGATGAACGAGGAAGAAAAAGGCCGCTAAATTGTTGGTGCACCGATTAATTTCAAGGTACCTACCTACACAAAAGTAATTTATTTTGTGAAGGTTAACTCGGTATTTAATGTTCAATAACAGCAATTTGGTAATCGCTACTTTTCATGTAGGGTTAAAATTGAATAGGTTCACTATTTGACGCTAGATGGCGGCGTAAAGGATTAATTATGCTTTTAGTGCCACCTGTTGACTAAAAGTGAAAACCACTTTTTTTTTTTATTTTACTTCCAGTATTTTCTTTTATGGCAACATTAGATATATCACAGATTAACAAAATTGGAAAAATAAATAAGTGTCACTTCTGTTCTGTGGTAATCTTTTGAGGTTATAATGTTGTAGCTTTGTTTTCAGAGGTTTTATTTTATTATTTAGATATGGAAAAAATACCACCAAAACGTAGAAATGCCAAAGGCGCCACAAGCGAAGAGTTGCTTAAACTTGATAAAAAAGTGATTATAAATATAAATTACCTAAAATTGTCGTAACTTCTCTCAACTGTGTTTTCTTACGAATTTCCTATAATTTTCAGGAATTAGTGGAAAGAATACATCAATTAGAAGCACACAACTTTCAACTTAAGAATATAATACAGAAAAAACAACCAGAAAGCTCGAGAACAAGTTCCAAAGGCGAAAAGAAGAGACCTTTTGATTTTTCCAAGTAGGTACAAACAAAACAAAGTGACTAAAAACTTTTTAGTCTTTTAGTCAATTTGCTTCTCTCTCAAACAATGTTACTGCCAATAATATTATGTGAGCGAGTGGGAATTATTAATTCAATCCCTGTCTTAAATTGTGCGTTAAGATGGAAAACTTTTTATGAAGGTGTATGTAAACTTAAAAAACAAAGTAATTTATCCATGCCTGAATTTAATCCAGAACCTATTGAATATGAAGCACCTACTCTACTATGTTGCTCTGCCACCACAATCTAAGTGGTCTAGACTATCTGGAGCACATTTTGTGAAAAGATGTCTCTGTTCTGATTTTTTTCTTCTACTTAATCACATAAAGAATCGCTCGTAGCCTGGGCTGCGTAAGTGATCTTAAACGATCACTAAGGTTAAGCAACAAACGGCGCGTTCAGTCCATGGATGGGTCACCGTCAATGACTAACGCTAGTGCCATTTTTCCGAGCGGTTCCGTGCTTCGCAAGGCACGTTAAGCAGTTGGTGCCGGCTGCCGTCGATAGATGGCAGTCGTGAAGCCAAGTCAGAGGCCTTAGGGCGGCTTGAAAACTTCTGACAGTAAGACCAGCTACTAGTCTTACAAGCCTCCACCAATCTGGACTTGGCCCCCGTGGTGGAGTATGGCCTATACCTTCCTCAGGGAAGAGACTCGTGCCCCCCAATTTAATTATTTTATTAGCTTGGCTAATAACAAAGCTGCCCTCAGCCCTGTTATGAGCCAAAGTTTATTTTAAGAATTTTGATTTTAGGTACCTAATCTAGTCAAATATTATCTATATAAATAAAATTCAAAGTCCTGACTGACTGATTCATTCACTCATCAACGCCCAGTCCAAGCCGTCGGACCTAGGAAGCTGAAATTTTGCACAGAGGGTCTATATAATTTAGGCAAGGAATAAGACTGGATTTTTTGAAATTCTACCCCTAAGAGGATGAAAAGGGTTGCCAAAATTTGTATGGGAGGTATAAAGAATGTTGTCTAATTTTCTTGAGACTTAAAATAAATACTCTTCAACACAATTGATTGAACACGTGTTTCGCCGTTTTTCTAAATTTAACCCTTAAAGGAGTGAATCCGGTTGCAAAATTTTGAACTAAAATCCATGCGGACGGAGTCGCGGGCGAAAGCTAGTCTAATTATAATTGATTGGTTGATAAAATTAATTTGATTCATTGGTTAATTGAATTATTGTTTATTTGTTTCTTTAATTAATAATTATTTTACTTAACTCAATAAATTAATTTTAACTAGTACTTACGCACTTGCTAACATAGCTTAATATATTTTGTCTGCGCACTAACCTCACAGAATGAGTCTCATGCTTGCAATATAATTAAATTTATTTATTATTTACGATCCCAGATGCCACTACCGCCGTGTTCTTCTCCGCATCCTCTACTTCGGCTGGGATTACCAGGGTCTAGCTGTACAGGAGGACTCGACACAGACGGTCGAACACCACCTCTTCAATGCTCTTACTAAGGCATGCCTGATCCAGAGCCGAGATGTGAGCGGGTATCATCGATGCGGCAGGACCGACAAGGGAGTCAGTGCTTTTGGGCAGGTTTGTATATTTTTTTACATTGTCATCATCAACCCATTATATCCCCACCGAGAGGCACCGGTCTCTTCCTTGTGGAAGGTACAGGCCATACTCCACCAAGGGGGCCTAGTACGGATTGGTGGAGGCTTGTAAGACTAGAGGCTGGTCTTTACTGTCAGAAGTTTTCAAGCCGCCCTAAGGCCTCTGACTTGGCTTAACGAGTGCCATCTATGGACGGCAGCCGGCACTGACTGCTTACCGTGCCTTGCGAAGCACGGAACCGCTCGGCAAAAAGTCACTAGCGTTAGTCATAGAACAGTTACCCATCCATGCTCTGTACGCGCCCTATGTTGCTTAACCTTCGTGATCGCTTAAGATCACTCAGGTGACCGGGGCTACGAGCGAAAATATTAAATAGAATAATGTATTTTCTCAAAAAAAAATTAACTGAACTTTTTTTAAACACAATGCCCATTACAGGTGATATCGATAACTCTCCGAAGCAAGTACGCGCCAGATGAACAACTCAACCCTGACTATATAGACAAGGAGATCCCATACTGCAAGCTGCTAAACAGGCTGCTGCCTGAAGACATTCGAGCGGTGGCGTGGATGCCAATACCTCATGACAAACCAGAATACAGTGCTAGGTATGTATGCAAAGCACGGTTTTACTGACCAACAACTTTGACATTCATAAACTAGCTAATCATTTTGTATTTTTTTTGTATGTGAAAAAAAAAGAATCATTTATACATATTCGTGTAAATTATGAGTCTTGGAACCGCTTTAAGGCACTTCAGCTTAAAAAAATGGATCATTTGTCCAAAACACCGGTATAAAATTTGATAATCTTCTATCTGTAGCCATTTTATCAACAAAATGGCTGCACAGCCAGATACAATAAATTAAAAAAAATTGTCCAGTTTCTTTTTGATAAATAATCGTTTTTTTTAGTTGAAATGCCTTAAAGCGGTCGTAAGACTCATAATTTTAAAGCACCCGAAACCCGCAACGACTATGAATGTCGATGAAAAAGTGATTTGTCAGGTCCTTGGCAGGTGGCGATCCCTGGTTTCTGCCTACTCCTCTGGGATGCATGCGTGAGCTTATGTGTGTTTGTATGTAATTTATAGGAATAAATATTAATAATAATGATTTTTCACACAGTCGTTTTGATATAATTTATATTTCTTATTTAAGTACTACTAAATAGGCTATTTGACAGTGTTAAAAAAATATTGTATTATTCACGTAAATTATGAGTCTTAAAACCGCTTCTAGGCATTTTATCTAAAAAAACAATTATTATTTAATTTTGTAAGAAAACACAAGATAAAATTTGATAATTATGTATCTGCAGCTATTGTATCGAAAACGGCCTGGATTGGTCGATTCTATGATGACGTCACATGTCAGTAAAAATGGCGTCTGTTATTCATTCGTTCTTCCGTTCATCGGTTGGTTTACTGGGAAGTGACGTCATAGTTCCTGTGCGACGCCATATTGCCCAAAATAGCGTTTCGGCGGCTTCTTTCAAAAGTGAATTTTCATTTGCCTTTTGTAGAAGAAATACACGAAAGAATTTAAAATGACCACTTTCTGAGGACTCCATGAACAATATGAAAAATATGAGATGGTTATCAGAAATCGGTCCAATATCCCACTCTCCCTCTACAGATTCGACTGCAAGCAGCGCCTCTACAAATACTACTTTCCCCGTGGCGATCTGAACCTATCAGCCATGCGGTCAGCCTGCCGCCAGCTGGTAGGATCCCATGACTTCAGGAACCTATGCAAGATGGATGTTGGGAATGGAGTCACTGAGTTTATTAGGAGAGTCCATGGGGCGCAGATTCGAGCTTTGGACGGGGAAGATGGCGATTCCCGTGAGTTATCTTTTTTCTTCTGAGGTCTTGGATGTTTCACCCTTAAACGCATGATGTAGGATGCAGCCTACATTACATTTTTAGGCTGTATGTGTACCAATCGTGGTCTATGAAAAAATAAAAATGTATCTATGTTAACAGGAAACAACCCTATTTTATGTTATTTCAACAAACTATTTGTGAAAAATGACATGTAACATTTTATTATAACAAACTCTGTTATTTTAGAGCGTATCATATAATAAATAAATGAATTATGTTGTGTTAATAGTTCTATTACATAAGCCTACACAAGGATTTATGTAAATAATAAAAAAAATAAGTAAAAAATTTTTTTTATTATTTTTCTCCATACATATTCTATCTGAGAAGAAGCATTTATATTATTTTAACTGAAAATTAAAAATCATGCATTTAAGGGTTGAACATAAACATTTACATACAGGCACCTACATTGCTTCTGGCCCCACACTAGGATACCCTGTGTCGTGGGAACCAGAAACAGCGACATCAAAGACATGTAAACATCCAAGACCTGGGGTTTTTTTCATTTAAAGTTTTGAAATATTAGAGTTACCTCCAACGCGATTTAAGAATTGTGTTAAGCACACTCTTTGCAAAAAAGCTTATTATAAAATCAACGATTATTTAGAAGACAAGGACGTATGGCTTTAAATAGTAGTTTAATATTAAATTAAATCAGAGGATAAATGGGTCTAGTGTTCAACACATCCAAGATATTGTTTTGTAATTTTTATTTGTATTAGCTTTAAGTTGATTTGAGAAAAGATGGTCAGAGTGGAGTTTTTTTTTTCGCCGCCTTTTTCTCCACTACAGACGGCCCCAAGGCAGCGGCTAACATTATACATAACTGTATGTACATTGACATTCAACAAGCAGAATGTAAATTCTTTACGTTGAAATAAATTTCTGATTCTGATTCTGGTTCTAGCCCTTATTAAGCTTTGAAATAATATAAATATCGTACACAACCACAAAGAACGAGCAGTGAAACCGTACTAAGTGGTGCAGACGGGTTTAAATCTTAGGTAGCTAGGGTTATTGTTTATGAACGCGTTATTTCGTTCTCTTTCTGACGATATAACATATCGTACGGTTGGTGACATTTGCAGAATCACGATTTGGCCAGCTTTTTGGTACTTATACCCCATTCACAAGCACAATGCTTTCCGTTCCTTTCCATTGGGTTCTGTCCCCACCAGCTCTTGCGGCTCAAGCATTGGTTATAGCAGCGCAGGCAACGTTGGCCTCGTTGGCTCCAACATTGGCATCGCTGGTGGTTTCGGCTTCGGCGGTGTTGGAACTGGCCAGATCGTCATCGAGGGCGGAGTGCCCATCGTTGGGAACACTTTCGTCGACGGCAACTTGCCGATCCTCGGCCTCGTTGAGTTCGTCGGCAACCTGCCTGCTCGTGAACGGGTGCCGTCCGTGTGTCTGGCCGCAGCATTGAAATTGAAAATTCTTTATTTTTATCATCGAAATACATATATAAAAATTAAATAATATAAATTACAAAATTAAAAAATGACCAAAAAAGGAGTATGCTCAGCCTAAATGTTGTGTGATTGATCAACACAACGCTGATTTTCAGCAAACCCCTATTAAATTATACACAAAAATGAAATAATATTATTAAAACAGTTAGACGTGTCTATAGAACTGACATCATAAAGTTAGATTTAGGTACATTAAAGTCATAATTAACATATGCGCTTAATAATACTTAAAATAAAATATGGAATTAAATTATATAAAAAAAATCACTTTCAATTGGAAGTACGGCAACTTTTAAGTTATTACAAAATAAATGATTAATTGTGATGGTATTGTGGCATTTTAGGGCAATTTGTACTTAGTGTGTTAGATACTATCATGTTTACAGTTGTAATTCTTTGGTCTGCTCCTAAGATCTGTGATATAATCTATTTTACAAAAAAAAAAATATAATAAAAATAAGAATAAAAACATTATTTGTTAAACATTTTCGTTTACTTACATTACATTTCATTAAAATATAATTACATTATTAGATATCATTCAAGTTAATTATATTTCATAAAATTTTATTAGATTTAAATTTCATTACAATTCATTAAATTTCATTTTATTTCATTAGATTACATTACATTTCATTAAATTTCATTAGATTACATTATATTTAATTAAATTTTCATTAATTTATATATATTACATTTCGTACAATTTACACAATTCAATTCATACAAGCCATATACATTTTACATATTTTTTATTTGCCTATCTTATAGAACTTTTTTTTGGCGTTTTCATACTTGTTTAAGAATATCAAATAATGTTTGACATTGCAAGTATTGATTGCACTCATGGGTCTTGAATTTTGACATTCTTAGGTAGATGGACATTCGTACTACCAAACTTTGTATTAGATTTAAGATGTTTTGAGAAAAGATGGTCAGAGCGGAGTTTTTTTTTTGCTGCCTTTTTCTCCACTACATTCGGCCCTAAGGCAGCGGCTAACATTATAATTTTATGTAAATTGACATTCAACAAGTATAATGTAAAATCTTTACGTTGAAATAAATTTCTGATTTCTGATTTCCTGCTAACGGCTTCGTGACAGTCACCGGCTGCACGCTCTGCGACTGCAACCAATACTCTTTCGGCTACTGAGATGCTCTTCTTATTGAGTTGTCGTGGAACTAAATCGTTTCTCTCAATAAATATCGCGGGCTTCATATCATAGGGGCGTATGCCCAAAAATGATTTTTTTTTTATTATGTCATTCGATTCCTATTTGGAGTTGGCATCTTCTGTATTTTTTTCTTATTTTTTGAACAATTATATTTTCAGTTATTGATTAAAAATTGAAAGGCGTATCTATTATAACAACGACTTTTTGTTGAAACAGAAAGGCGCATAGTGGCAGCAGTAACAATCATGTTCATTCTGATCTCACATTGATAATATAATCATATTTGTAATACCTTACAATAAATACCCAAGACGTCTATCGTGTTTTACTTTTACTATTTTCTCTCTTAAATAATTTAAAACATATTCTCACAGCTGTATAAAATGTTCTTAAAGTGGCCCAAGTCAAATATTTGTGCCAAATCATACGGACGTATAAAATTTGAAAAATATGAAAATAATAATATTTTGGGACGAATGTTACTGTGAGATGAATGTAGATAAAACATTATATTACCAGAGGCCTTCGTGATGGTATAAGTCATCAAAATAAAAAGTGATTTTATACGCCTATTTTTCGTATGCACTTTATGATCATAATAAGACTAAATTGAGTGATTTTTGACAAGTCCATGGGCGTAAATACCAGAAACTGATCTTGGAGCTTAGATAGATAATAATGATGTTAGGGCACAAATCAAAGTCGCCTTGTTAAGCTGTATGCCAAGTTTTAGCACGATAACTTCATTACGTACGATGTTATTAAGTTTTTTGTCTCTCCTGAAAAGTAGGTGTTTGGGCATACGCCCCTATGATATGAAGCCCGCGATATGTGTTTGGCATAATTGGGTATTTGGCAAAATGTCAAATGAGTTACTTTTAAAACGGAACTTTGTATGATAATGCCGGATTATGACGTCACATTTCAGAGCACTCTTTTTATGCTTCATCTATTTAAAAATTGTAATAACTAGTAAATTATTAAAGGAGATACATTTTCCGAAAGTTTTTGTAGTTTTTGCTTTAGTCGACCCTGACAAATAAATTATTGTTGATAGTGCCAAATGCCGAATTGAAACATTGCTATGTGTCTTTTGATTCACCCTGCAGCTTCGTTGTAGCATCCATCCTATTAAGGAACTTATGCTTCACAAATAAACATTTGTGTCTCTGTCTTTGCACTAATGCCGGCGCCAGACCTAGCTTCACATATTTGAACACATCTTGAAAACATCTTTGAAGACTTTTGCAAAGTTTGAAGAAACATTTGCGCTTTGCCATGCGGTGTCGGTTTTTTAGCGCACATCAAAGCGTTCTACTGTGGAGAGAAGTGTTTGCGAAGCATTTCTGGCAGGTTGCGCCAATATGTGTTTAAATATGTTTTCAAGTCTTTGCAAAGTCTTCAAAGATGTGTTCAAATATGTGACGCTAGGTCTGGCGCCGGCATAATGATACAGACAGGAAGTTTGTTACAATTTTGCACAGAGAGAGTTGCTTACTTTAAGTTGGTGTTGATTTGGTGCAAGTCTGCCTCAGTCCGAAGTCTCTAGAAGTCAAAACGCGTTTGATGAATAACGGCCGATTTCCGAATTGAGAATTTCACGTAAGTAAATACTTAAGTAACGGCGTGTCACGCTCTTTTCTGAGAAATTTGACGAGACAGCACTAGAGTTGAGCAGTTAAGTACTTAGCGAAATCCTCAATTCAGAAATCAGCCCTAAAGCCCACCATTCACTACACCCACCGCGAGCCGAGCCCCAAACCGTACCCATCCGTGGACAAATCCGTCATCGACCACACACTACACGAGCGCCGAGCTGCTTACTACTTTATCTCCAGACGGCGAGCGCCGCGCCGAGCCGCGAGCCGCGCACAGAACCGAGAACCAACACATTCATCATCATCATCATCAACCCATTATGTCCCCACCGAGGGGCACGAATCTCTTCCCTGAGGAAGGTATAGGCCATACTCCACCACGGGGGCCAAGTCCGGATTGGTGGAGGCTTGTAAGACTAGTGGCTGGTCTTACTGTCAGAAGTTTTCAAGCCGTCCTAAGGCCTCTGACTTGGCTTAACGACTATCATCTATCGACGGCAGCCGGCAACAACTGCTTAACGTGCCTTGCGAAGCACGGAACCGCTCGGAAAAATGCCACTAGCGTCAGTCATAGACGGTGACCCATCCATGGACTGAACGCGCTGTAAGTTGCTTAACCTTAGTGATCGTTTAAGATCACTCAGGCAGCCCAGGCTACGA
Source organism: Yponomeuta plumbellus (assembly GCA_947310845.1). NCBI lineage: Eukaryota > Metazoa > Arthropoda > Insecta > Lepidoptera > Yponomeutidae > Yponomeuta > Yponomeuta plumbellus. The sequence continues at coordinate 6,897,695 of OX371221.1, read as the reverse complement.
GCGATTCTCGAGCGACCAACACATTCACACGCAGATTTGTCTGCGGACTTGTCGCCAGCGACAAATCCGGCGGATGGGCGCGCCTGTGAATGGTAGCCTTTAGCAAACCCTCAGCAAATACTGAGCTAGAGACCTTTTTTCTGCTGCATCGACATACAGCGCAAATCAACTGTAAACACTTTGTTTTTTTTTTCTTCTCTTACTGTAGCTTCATGTTTCTTGTACTTTTGTCTTTACCTTATTTTTCTGCATTTACTTACTTGTGTTGTTATGTATGTCCATGTGGCGTAAAATATACCTTTTATCTTTCTTTCTTTCTTCTTTCCTTAAGTCTGTGCTTGTTCACTGCAGCCACATCGATGTACTGCCTCCAAATCAGCGGCAATGCGTTCCTGTGGCACCAGATCCGGTGCATCTTCGGCGTTTTGCTGCTGATTGGCCAGGGTCTGGAGAGTCCCGACGTGGTGGGGGAACTTCTGGACGTCGAGACGCATCCTTGGTGAGTATATAAGGGGCCATCCACAAAATACGTCTAACGAATTTCATAATTTTTTGACCCCTCATCCTTGTCACATCTTGTAAGGAACTTAGTAGGTATTATTATTATATTATGTAACTAATTCAGTTTCTAGTAAGTTAATCTATAAGTACAAGCGTGAAAGAATGGTCATTCATTCGGTCATTCAGTCAGTCAAACACTCACTCACTCACTTACTCACTCACTCACTCACTCAAATTTGTGTCGTGCCGTCCTTACTTTAAAAAGTTCCAGATTCTACCCCTGCCATGTCTATATATATTTTTGAAATCTGAAACCTCTACCAAAGGAAGCAAGATGTCTCGACACGTACTCTCCGCTCAAAATAGACACATAAACGTATCAAAAAATCTTCCATGTGTGTAGACATTTATAATCGGTTACCAAACAATTTCAAAGACTGAAATATAAAAACTAATTAGCTTCAAAATGTTGACAAAGGTGTCGCTATTATAACACTGTTTTTTGAAGATAAGTAATTTAAGTTATATCTTTAATTTTGATGAAATATATATTTTTAAAGTCCTTTTTATTTTATTATTCTTAAGATGAAACCAATTTCGACAATTACTGTGAAAATAAAATGTGAATTCAACTGTCAAGGTAGGTAGGTAGGTCAATACCTGGATTTCCAAAAAAAATTTAATTAGTCCGTCTTTTAGATTATTCAAAAATAAGGGACACGTATTTTTTTATTTGTAAATTAGACCAAAAATGACAAAGATATAGCCCATTAAAGTTACGTGTGACATCATACCGTGCTGCATTTTGTAGCACTGAGTGACGTCACACGTAACTTCAATGGGCTATATCTTTGTTATTTTTTGTTTAATCGAAAAAAGAAAAAATACGTATCCAATATTTTTTTATAATCTAAAATACGGACTAAATAGAATTTAATTATTTTGACCCTGGAAACTACCCTATTGTGATTGTACCCATGTATGATTCACAACAAATACTCATTCTTTCTTACACGCACTCACTCAATACATTAATCAATCAATCATTCATTCATTTAGATTTAAGAAACGGTTGTTTGTTTTCTTTGTCTCTATTTTATTTTTCTTGTTTTGTTGACTCTTGTGTATTTTGTTTATTATGTACTTTTGTCTTCATTGTGTTTCTGTGACAATACTAATAAAATCTTTCTTTCTTTCTTTCATTATATTTCCAGCAAACCTCAGTACAGCATGGCGTCTGACGTACCACTAAACCTGTTCCACTGCTCCTACGAGCTAGAGAAGGACAGCGAATGGGTGTGCGAGCGAGACGAGATGAGACTCCTGGTCGCTCAGTTGCAGGGGTTCTGGACCATGCAGAGTGTCAAGTTAGTCAAATGAAATCATTATTTATTATTTATTTGACGTCAAGTTAGTCAAATGAAATCATTATTTATTATTTGTTTGACGTCAAGTTAGTCAAATGAAATCATTATTTATTATTTATTTGACGTCAAGTTAGTCAAATGAAATCATTATTTATTATTTATTTGACGTCAAGTTAGTCAAATGAAATCATTATTTATTATTTATTTGACGTCAAGTTAGTCAAATGAAATCATTATTTATTATTTGTTTGACGTCAAGTTAGTCAAATGAAATCATTATTTATTATTTGTTTGACGTCAAGTTAGTCAAATGAAATCATTATTTATTATTTATTTGACGTCAAGTTAGTCAAATGAAATCATTATTTATTATTTATTTGACGTCAAGTTAGTCAAATGAAATCATTATTTATTATTTATTTGACGTCAAGTTAGTCAAATGAAATCATTATTTATTATTTATTTGACGTCAAGTTAGTCAAATGAAATCATTATTTATTATTTGTTTGACGTCAAGTTAGTCAAATGAAATCATTATTTATTATTTATTTGACGTCAAGTTAGTCAAATGAAATCATTATTTATTATTTATTTGACGTCAAGTTAGTCAAATGAAATCATTATTTATTATTTATTTGACGTCAAGTTAGTCAAATGAAATCATTATTTATTATTTGTTTGACGTCAAGTTAGTCAAATGAAATCATTATTTATTATTTATTTGACGTCAAGTTAGTCAAATGAAATCATTATTTATTATTTGTTTGACGTCAAGTTAGTCAAATGAAATCATTATTTATTATTTGTTTGACGTCAAGTTAGTCAAATGAAATCATTATTTATTATTTGTTTGACGTCAAGTTAGTCAAATGAAATCATTATTTATTATTTATTTGACGTCAAGTTAGTCAAATGAAATCATTATTTATTATTTATTTGACGTCAAGTTAGTCAAATGAAATCATTATTTATTATTTATTTGACGTCAAGTTAGTCAAATGAAATCATTATTTATTATTTATTTGACGTCAAGTTAGTCAAATGAAATCATTATTTATTATTTGTTTGACGTCAAGTTAGTCAAATGAAATCATTATTTATTATTTATTTGACGTCAAGTTAGTCAAATGAAATCATTATTTATTATTTATTTGACGTCAAGTTAGTCAAATGAAATCATTATTTATTATTTATTTGACGTCAAGTTAGTCAAATGAAATCATTATTTATTATTTGTTTGACGTCAAGTTAGTCAAATGAAATCATTATTTATTATTTATTTGACGTCAAGTTAGTCAAATGAAATCATTATTTATTATTTGTTTGACGTCAAGTTAGTCAAATGAAATCATTATTTATTATTTGTTTGACGTCAAGTTAGTCAAATGAAATCATTATTTATTATTTATTTGACGTCAAGTTAGTCAAATGAAATCATTACTTATTTTACGACCTCTGTGGGGCAGCGGTTAGCGCATCTGCCTACCATGCTCGGTTCGAATCCCGGCTGGGAACAAAAAAAAGAAACCCAGGTCTTGGATGTTTACATGTTTGTGACGTCGCTGTTTCTGGTTCCCACGACACAGGGTATCCTAGTGTGGGGCCAGAACCAATGTATATATGTGCCTGTATGTAAATGTAATTAGTTCATAGAAACAATTTACAGCTGTGACTAGGAAACGCGGGCCCGCCGGGACCCGCGTACATTTTGCGGGAGTAATCTAGGAATCGCTCGTAGCCCCGGCTGCCAGAGTAATCTTAAACGATCACGAATGTTAAGCAACATAGGGCGCGTTCAGTGCATGGATGGGTGACCGTCTAAGACTAACGCTAGTGGCAATTTTCCCGAGCGGTTCCGTGCTTCGCAAGGCACGTCAAGCAGTTGGTGCCGGCTGCCGTCGATAGATGGCAGTCGTTAAGCCAAGTCAGAGGCCTTAGGCCGGCTTGAAAACTTCTGACAGTAAGACCAGCCACTAGCCTTACAAGCCTCCACCAATCCGGACTTGGCCCCCGTGGTCGAGTATGGCTTATAGGGAAGAGACCCGTGCCCCTCGGTGGGGATGAATACTTTATAATATTAGTAAGGATTTATCCAATTTTCAGGTCAACAATGATTAAAGACTGCATACAATCCCTCGAGACCGAATTTAAATCGGTCATCCAACAGAAACAGACAGAGACAAAAGACACACCTCACGAGAGTAAAAGAGACGGCACGATAAACCAAGATGGCCGTGCAGAAGAAGAGAGCGAGAGAGATGCACTTGTCAATGGGAGTGAAAGAGATGGCGTTATAGCACACGCTGACTGTCTGCTTCAAGGAGTAAAAAGCAGAGTGTACAAGCCTCTGTTGAAGAGAGATAAATGCTGTGAGTATAACTTTTATGAGTTTACTAGCTTTCGCCCGCGACTCCGTCCGCGTGGACTTTAGTTTAAAATTTTGCAACCCCGTTCACTCTCTTGAGGGTTAAATTTAGAAAAACGGCGAAACACGTGTTCATTCAATTGTGTTGAAGAGTATTTATTTCAAGTTTCAAGAAAATCAGACAACATTTTTTATAACTCCCATACAAATTTTGGCAACCCTTTTCGTCCCCTTAGGGGTTGAATTTATATATATATATATATATACCCTCTGTGCAAAATTTCAGCTTCCTGGGTCAAACGGCATGGGCTGGGCGTGAGTAAGTCAGTCAGTCAGTCAGGACTCTGAATTTTATATATACGAGTGTATATAGATGTGGTTTTTAAAATAATTTAATACTTATACGATACGGCACGGTACGGTACGGTACGGTACGGTACGGTACGGTACGGTACGGTACGATATAATATGTAACGCGTGATGATGAAAACAAACGTATCTTCTCTAGATGCTTTTCTCAAAAAGTTTCTGCACAATCGCAATTAAGTTTACAGTGAAAGTAAATTATATTTAATCGGTCCCATAATATTTTTTGGCACTACCCTATCCACTCTCCACATGTTGCACAATATGTTGAAAGTCAGCGCGGAACTTTTGTATAACAACGTAATAGGGTAGTTTCCAGGGTCAAATAGAATTAAATTCTATTTAGTCTGTATTTTAGATTATAAAAAAATATTGGACACGTTTTTTTTCTTTTTTCGATTAAAAAAAAAATAACAGAGATATAGCCCATTAAAGTTACGTGTGACGTCACTCAGTGCTAAGAAAAGCAGCACGGCGTGACGTCACATGTAACTTTAATGGGCTATATCTTTGTCAATTTTTGTCTAATTTACATATAAAAAAAATTGTCCCTTATTTTTGAATAATCTAAAAGACGGACTAATTACATTTTTTTGGGGCAACTAGCCTATTGTCTACGCTTGATTAGTCGTCGACAACATGCCGCCAGAGGAATTAGTGTTCATTTCGGCGGCAGTGGTTATAATGGGCTAGTTGCCCTAAAAAATGTAATTAGTCCGTCTTTTAGATTATTCAAAAATAAGGGACACGTATGTTTTTATTTTTAAATTAGACCAAAAATGACAAAGATATAGCCCTTTAAAGCTGCGTGTGACGTCACGCCGTGCTGCATTTTTTAGCACGGAGTGACGTCACACGTAACTTTAATGGGCTATATCTTTGTTATTTTTTGTTTAATCGAAAAAAGAAAAAATACGTGTCCAATATTTTTTTATAATCTAAAATACGGACTAAATAGAATTTAATTATTTTGACCCTGGAAACTACCCTATTCTATCTTTGATTTAATGTATCTCATAAACACTGATAGTGTAGGTACAGTTCGATTAATTTGACCACTCGTCACCACTCGTCACCACGGGGGCCTAGTCGGGATTGATGGAGGCTTGTACGACTAGTGCCTGGTTAAGACCAGGCACTAGTCGTACAAGCCTCCATTAGCATTGTCATTAACAAAAACAGGGCGTAATTTTTTTACGTTGAAAGAAATGATTTCAATTTAGATTTGATTTTCATTGTGTTGTTCCGGTAAGAATTCTCTAAGACAATCATTACCATAAAAAATTTGCTAACAATGCCCATTGAAAGGGTCCTGACTGCATTTTCTCGTTATCTTTTGAGTTTACAAAATATTTATCCCACACTGAGCTACTATAATTATAAACAACCAGTAAAAATTCAAATGCCGAGACGCAATGCGATTTGTCTAACAATGCGATATATCCACTGATTATTAAATCATCATCAGCAGCCCATTATGTCTCCACCGAGGGGCACCGGTCTCTTCCCTGAGGAAGGTATAGGCCATACTCCACCACGGGGGCCAAGTCCGGATTGGTGGAGGCTTGTAAGACTAGTGGCTGGTCTTATTGTCAGAAGTTTTCAAGCCGCCCTAAGGCCTCTGACTTGGCTTAACGACTGCCATCTATCGACGGCAGCTGGAACCAACTTCTTAACGATAAGGAGATAACGGTGTTTTTTTCTTATTTACAGCAAGTCTAGAAGATCGTATTGAATATTACAAGAAAAGACGAAAAGTGGATGAACCCAGCGAACTTGAGCGGACGTGAATAACGCGTGATATTGTGTTTATAATGAGATGATAAGTGAAGTAAATAGTTACATGTACGTTTGTATGTTATGAAATTGCTCTTACAGTCAAACCAAGCCATTGGTTTTATAAGGCATAATTGACAAATGTAACTTGCCCTTTTTATATTAATAAATACATACAAAATAAATGTGTTTGCTTGCAGTTTTTTGATTTCAAATACATGAATTCCACACAGCACAATCACTTGACCTGGTCCCAAACTAGGATACCCTGTCGAAAGTCCCCGAGTACTAAAACGTACAAACGTAAAAGTACAAAAAACATTGTTATTTTCAAGGTCAGGACTTAGGAGGCTATGGTTCGTAACCAGCCAAGGACAGTACAAACATGGGGAAACACCCAGACTAAGGCTATTTGTTCAAATTTACGGCGGCCCACAGTGGGAATCAAACCCATGACCTCATTCATAGGTTTACAACATAGGTACCAGTTCACTTCATTATGGCATCATCAGCCGTAGGTAGACTGTGGTGGCACCTAGTCTAGGTCCCTTTACTAGACTACAAGTGTAGGCAAAGCTTCCAAAGTTCTGATAAAACTTGCAATAGCAAAATTTTGAGATAAAAGTTCATATTTCTCGCTATTCGTGCCACCTATTGTCAAAAAGCTAAACTAATTCTTGTGTGCTACTTGACACTAGATGTCGCTAAAACGCGCTGTGCTTTTACTGCCATCTAGTAGTGAAAAGTATTGGTTTCTCTTTTTGCATAGATGCCGCTACTGAGCGCAACGCGCTTACCGCCATCTTTTGGTGAAAACCAACACTTGAGATTTCAATGTACTCCTGTAGACGTCGCTACTGAACACATTGCTTTTACCGCCATCTTTTGGTAAAAAGCCACACATTTCAAATTATTAAATTCTGTTGCGAAGGAATCATGTTTAGCAACAAGAAAAACAGTAATCATTCATAAAAAAATCTATACTCTCGGAAATCGAACCCGTACGTTTTGAACCATAAAACTTACAAACACTGTTTCCATTTAGAAATTATCGATTGTGAAGGTCTTAAGCAAATAAGCAGTCAATGTTAATATGAAGCTTGTCTAAAATGAATAAAACTGATTGTTTTCAATTTCAATAATAATATGCTATTTGACAGGTTTTTGAAACCCTTCTCAGTTTCTTTGTTAGTGTTCATTAAGTGCTCAGAAAGTGATAATTTTGAATTCTTTCGTGTATTTCTTCTAAAAAAGCAATTAAAAATGCACTTTTAAAATAAGCCGCCATAACGCCATCTTGAGGTATGGCGTCATGACGTCACAGGTCAGTAAACTAGACCTATGAACTAACTACGACATGAATGACAGACGCCATTTTTACAATGCAGTGACGTCATCAATCATAGATTCGACTAATCCAGGCCGTTTTCGATAAAATGGCTATACTTATATAGAAAATTGTCACTGTTTTTTTGAAAAAATGATCAATTCTTTTTGGACTCATAATTTAAACGAATAAATAATACTTTTTTTTTCACACTGTCAAATAGCCTATTACCTCGCCTCACGTCTCTCCGCTACATGTTACGACCGCTATACCGAAATAAAACTATGAAATTAAAAATGTATGTCAAAAGTGGTAGAAATAGCCACCTGCAAGACACCACTATATTATTTAGCTTTTCTATTTTTACTGGACGCAGTGCTACTTTGGTGGCGTAGCTACTGTGACGTCATTGTGACGTCACTATGAAAGGTAATGTCAAAGTCGCCCCCTCTCTTCGTGAATAGTTAAGAGGGTACGTGGAGAGGTAAATTTATTTCTATGTGTATTAGATAATTTATATTCTAGTCTCTAGAGGTAAAGGTCGATTACGAACACTTGTACATAAAAAAAAAACTTTATTCGGCTTAATCAGGCAATAAACGTTTTTTTTTATTTATTTCCTGTTTACTTTTTTATACGAACATTATGGGCGACTTTAGAGCTGGCTTCCCACGGTCCGCGATATCGCAGACGGACGACCACGGACAGCCACGCACCACGAGAGGCTCTTCCAACTGACCTGTCGTCTGTCTGTGCTACCGCGGACCGAGACCCTTCCCACGGTGTGTCGTGCGAGCTGGTCCGCGTCCGTCCGCGATATCGCGGACCGTGGGAAGCCAGCTTTAAGGAGACTATGTCAAAGGAGGTTCCATTAAAATCTTGAAAAAAATATATATATTACTAGCTGTCCCGGCAAACGTTGTTTCGCCATAATTTTTTTTTCACGACTATGAAAAATAACAAGAACATTAAACAACCTATTCTGATTGTACCTATGTTTAAAATTTCATGAAAATCGGCCAAGCCGATTCGGAGGAGTATGCGCACTAACATTGAGACATGAGAATTTTATATATTAGAAGATTAAGAGCCTATGGTGTGATATGGTGAGCCTACGTAATGAATTTATTTTTACAGCGTACAGTGACATCTTCACCATACTATGTAGATGGGTGAAGAAACTACACGGATGTTGCAGTGCCTGGGACATTGTTCTTTTAGATGGAAGAGGCTTGCATAGCACATATAACATCGTGACAGCTTAGTCGGCCTAGTCCACAGGAAAGATAAGCCATTATGTGTCAGGGTCTATTGGTGGGATCCATGAGAAAACCATTGCATTTTGACAGTCTCGTTGGTCTAGCTCATAGGTTCCCAAAGTGCTCCAGGTGGACCCCCAGGGGTCCATAGGAGACCACACGGGGGTCCACGTAGATGTGTAAGCAAAACAGGGGTTCACAAGTTGTTAGTGGGGGTCCACGAAAAAAATTCTGGTTTTCAAAAAAGAACAAAATTTTGGTTTGTATTTACCTATCAACGTCAAAATTGTTGATTGCTTGTAATCTTATATAAAAAAAAGGATTGCTGTTCGTTAGTCTCACTAAAACTCGAGAACGGCTGTTTTTTATATTCGTGGAATTCTAAAGAAAGTTTAAATGGTGAGAAAATATGGAAAAAATACAAAAACCTTGGCGGTAAGAAGTTTGCCAGGACACCTAGTAATGAATGTTTATAATTTTGTATAACCACAAGTATTATACATACAGGACACAAGAGAATTTTTTTTTCTTCCCCCCCAACACTTCCCTTCAACATCCCCAATTTAGGGTGATATTTTTTAGGAGTTTTGGGAATACAGTAGTAGCAACAAAGGATTTACCGAAAATAGTAAAACTTTGAAAGTGGTCCACGAGACAAGAGTTTGGGAACCTCTGGTCTAGCTGTTAAGGCGCTTACCTAACAAAAGAGATGTCGTGAGTTCGACTCCCTCTAGGGTCCGCCGTACATTTGAAAATGGACTCAGTCTGGGTATTTTTCTATGTTTGTAATAGAATAGAAATGAATAATGTGTTGCTAAAACAACACAAGCAACCATTTTTTCAAATTTCACTTTTCAACGGTATTCGATTGTATGACCATAAAGCCACATTTGCTGCAAAAATCACACAAATCCTATGGGGTTTTCATAGTAGAAACGTGTTGCTCTTAGCACAGAATTATGCCAAAACAACACATCTCCAGCCATTGTGTTTTGCCATCACATGGCAAAACCAAAATTTCTGCCGCAAGTTTTGATGACTTATCCAGATGGTAAGAAACCATTAAATATAAAAGAAAAAAAAAATTCAGAAAATTAAAGAATTACATGCCGGACGAGGACCATATTAAAAACTTCTATCAAGAAATTTTCAACTGCCCAACCACAGAGAAAGACGAAAGACGAAAGAGAAGATGTAGAGGTGTCTTAGATTTTAATTACATTAAGTACATACTTATTTCATAAGTTATAGTTTCTAGTAATAAATTTGTGACCTTTTATTTCAATTATAAGTAGTGTTTTTGCAAAACAACACATCCAGTTCATAAAATGCTCAAAAAAAAACATTCACACTAAAATATTTTTACAAAATATGACTCAAAATTGTAAGTGGTAATTACGTGAACGGTTTAGTTACAAAAAAAGTAAAAATACAGTAGGATTTTGAATCTTAAATCCTCTTCCCCAAAAATTTGGTTCAATGGATTTGTGTTGTTTTAGCAACACATGATTCAAATATAATCTTAAATAAAAATAATCAAACACAAACATGAGATTGTATAAGGTTGTTACATAATGTCAAATTAAAATCTATATAAATAAAATTCAAAGTCCTGACTGACTGATTCATTCACTCATCAACGCCCAGCCCAAATCTTTGGACCTAGGAAGCTGAAATTTTGCACAATATATAATGTAAGGAATAAGAGCGGATTTTTTTAAATTCAACCCCTAATGGGGCTAAAAGGGTTGCCAAAATTTGTGTGGGAGGTATAAAGAACGTAAAGTATTTATTTTAAGTTTCAAGAAACTTAGACATTTCTTGAAACTTAAAATAAATACTCTTCAATACAATTGATTGAACACGTGTTTCACCGTTTTCCTAAATTGAACCCTTATGGGACTGAACGGGGTTGCAAAATTTTGAACTAAAGTCCACGCGGAAGGAGTCGCGGGCGAAAGCTAGTATACCTAATAATAAAAATTAAAATAATAATAATTATTGTGTTTTGTTGAAGTTAATATTAGGTGGGGAGAAAGTTTCTTCGAATTTGATATGAAAATTCAAAAAAAAAATTAATATTGTTTATTTACATTTGACTAAAGTATGTAGGTACCATTTTGTTCGATAACTTTTTGCCATCTTGTAGGTGGGGACAGATCCCATTGCTAAAGAAATTTTAGGGCTTCTGATCAAAAAACTGCGTCAAGTAGTCTTGGCAGTCCTCTCGTGATGTTAGCCTGACACTGCCTAAAGAATTCTGAAGATACCGAAAGAGGTAGAAATCTGTAGGTTTAAGGTCGGGACTATGCGGCGGATGCATTAACACCTCCCAGCCCTTAATTTTTGCTGAGTGGTAAACGATGTGTGAGGTCTAGCGTTATCATGATGAAAAACCACACACCTTCTGTTGATTAATTCCGGCCGCCTTCTCTCAACTTTTTGCTTTAATCTTATCAGTTGTTCGCAGTAGAGTTCTGAATCGATGGTTCTGCCTGGTGGTTACAGCTCATAATGAATAATGCCCTTCCAATCCCACCAAACACAACATCACCTTGTTGGGAGTTAATCCGGGTTTTGCCACAGTCTGTGAAGCCTGACCGGCCTTTGACCACGACCTTTATCGCACGTTCTTGTCGTACGTGATCCACTTTTCATCAACATCAAGTTATCAATTTCTTCAAAAATAGTTCGGTTTCATTACGTCGTAATAAAGAATCACAAATGAGTACACGGTTCATTAGGTTTCTTTCAGTGAGCTCGTGAGGTAGGTACCTACTCAAATATCGACCTTTTCTGTGTACCCATTTTATTTCAAATGCGCCAAAACTGTTTTGTAGTCAATTCCCAGTTCTTCAGCTACGTCATTACTACTGACATGCCGATCTTGCTGAACTTTTTCAAAAATAGCATCCGTTTTATCCGTAACAGGCCAACCAGAGCGACGTGCATCTTTGACATCAAAATTTCTGGATTGAAAACGCTTAAACCAAACTTGCTACCTGCTGCTTGCTGAGTGCTACCCTCTTCGATACTAGGTCCATAAGCATCGCAATTTTTATTTTGCGGCTTGCGTTGTATCAAATTTTTTCATTAGATTCACTCGTCTCGACAGTAAGAAAATTAATGATAATCACGCGTTTTCCTAATTTGAATTTGGAAATTATCTTCTTTAAAATTTAAACTTTTATATGATACGGTATCATTTAAAAGTTTAAATTTTAAATTTGGTCAAAACTAGTCATGTACAGATAGTATAGCCAAAGAGATTTTATTACAAGTTCATACATACATGCGAAGACTTTCCTCAACCTATTTTTTTTTTTTTTTTTTTTTTAATTTTGCAAGGATCTGCCACCATTTATTACGTGGCAACCTTTAGTCTTTATTTGTTGAAATAACTTTGATGAGCATTGTATGATTATTTGTCTTATTATAATGGGTTATACATGTTTATGTGTGTCTTTTCTCTTTCTTTCCTTCTCCTTCTTTTTCCTTTGTCTTATTTTCTATTTTCTTTTTATTGTTATTATAGATATATATGAATGTGTTTTTTTTTTTTTTTTTTTCCAACCCATTTACAAAGATTATTTATTACAATTAATTTAATATCTTTAACATAATGCTCTATAGGTATAATACAATGTCATATAATTAAAATAACTTTACTTTACAATACTCGTACAATATAAAATGTCATTCGCTTAAATTTAAGTGTATTTCCCGGCGCCTTATCTCTGTCTACTCAATCGAGTAGTCACAAGCAAGGCGCCGGGGATTTACAAAATTAAAATGTCAATATAGTTAAAACTTAAATTTGATTTAATTAAAATTAAATTCATATAGAATAAAATAAAGATTAAATTAAAATTAGAATTAAATTGCATAAAATAAAATTAAAATATTGTTAAAATTGGGTGTGTTCCCCGGCGCCTTATCTCTGTCTACTCCATCGAGTAGTCACAAGCAAGGCGCCGGGGTCCTATAATGGGTGGCAACTTAATCTAACCCTCTCGCTCGGCCAAGATACATTTGTGCAATTTGTGTAGAATGGTATTTGGGTCGCCCAGGTTAAACCCGGCTCCCGTTTGCCTTTGAGGCCGCGCGCGTCACGCCCAGGGCGAAGGCGAGGAAGGCGTCTCGACTCTTGGAGTCGGCCATAAAGGCGGCGAATGCCTCGCACCTCACCGCCTCTCCCAGGAGTATCTCGCAATCGGCCCTTGCAGCTCCGAAACGGGGGCACTCCTCCAACAGGTGCTCCAGCGTTTCGGGAGTCTCGTCATCACAGATGCAGGACGGACTCCCCGCGAGCTTGAACCTGTGGAGGTACGCTCGAAAGCCGCCGTGCCCCGTCAGGAGCTGCGCCTTGGCATTGCACATGGTGAATTTTCCAAGGACTTTGTGGGCCGATGCCACGTCCGGGAAGAACAGTGAGGTGACGCGGCCTGTGGCAGACTCACTGTATCTGGTCTGCCACTTTGCCACCGTCTCCCGTCTCACCTGCAGTTTTGCGTGTGAGACGGGATACAGGTCGTAGGCTGCCGCGTCTTTGCGGGACAACGCCGCCCTCTTGGCCAACTCGTCCGCTCGTTCGTTGCCGGGGATCCCGACGTGGGCCTTGATCCAGTAGAACCGGATCAGGCCCCCGTTTTGCTCTATGTCCGCCAGCTGGCCGTGGATCTTCACGGCCAGCGGGTGTGTGGGCGAGGTGCTCCTGAGCAACTCCAGAGCAGATCTGGAGTCGCTCAGGATACTCGCCCTGATGGGAACGGGTCCCCCGGCAACGAGGTCGAGAGCCTTGGAAATCGCCACCATCTCCGCTTGGAAGACGGAGGCGAATCCCTCGAGCCTGAACCCCCTGGTGCGGACTTCAGCACCGTCTCTCCACAGAGTGACCGCTCCCCCCACCTTACCCTCGATCTTACTGCCGTCCCTGTAGGCCCGGGGCCAGTCGTCGGGCACCTTGCTGAGCTCCTCCACGCTGGCCACCTCCTCGAATTCGACCGGAGTTCTGCGAGCGGGGTGTGCCAGCGTGAACGGGCTGCAGCGGCTCTCGACGTCCCGGCCCGGGAGCGAGGCGAGGGGCCTCCCCCTTTTCAACTCGTAGAGTTGAAGGGCCTCCTCGGCCCTTAAGTCGAGGGGAAGGATCCTCGCCAGTAGGACGGCTGCTGTGAGGGAGGTGGTGCGATGGGCCTTCTCAACCTATTAGTAGTTACGCCTACTATATATTTTTTTAGAAATATAGTATTTGAGACCCTAATATAGTAGAATACTATATTATATAGTAGGGTTAGCAACCCTAGTCACAAGTGAAACAGATAACATCTGAATACATTACGCTTTCAGGTTTTTATGTCGCCCAACAGATAGTACGCACCGTTTGCCCAATTACAAAGCCATTACATGCCAAACATACTCGGTTTCAAGGGTTGGGGCGAGTATCGATGTCGACAAATTATACCTATTTATGAGCTTCAGGGTATCATCATCAACCCATCATGTCCCCACAGAGGGGCACGGGTCTCTTCCCTTAGGAAGGTATAGGCCATACTCCGCCACGGGGGCCAGGTCCGGATTGGTGGAGGCTTGTAAGACTAGTGGCTGGTCTTACTGTCAGAAGTTTTAAAGCCGCCCTAAGGCTTCAGGGTATAATAATAAAAAAATGTTTATTTGTACATTTACGTATCTTTTCTTAGTATTTTCTACAAAATTGTGGAAAGTTTGCAATGCAAATTGCACATGTCACTGCAAAATGTTTGTATTCGTTTGTTAATTTAATTGGCAAATAAATTCTATTTTATTTTGTTTATTTATTTTCATGATAATATAATTAATTGCAGTTGTCTAGTTTTTTCCTGTTGGATTTCCAAATAAAGAATAATAACAACATTATTAGATACAAGAAACCAGGGTCAGTTGAAACAATGAAAGAACATCGGTCAACCTGTTTCGCACGATACAGGGTATCCTAGTGTGGGGCCAGAAGCAATGTATGTGCCTGTATGTAAATGTTATGTTAATATACAGTCAACATCACACCAACCTCTACATACGAGCACTCTAACGAAATACGCTAAGAATGTTCCGAGTGCTTTTTTCATTCACTTTCGATAGCGAGAGCGTTTGCAATTTGTATAGGAGTGACAAAGAGACAACTAGGTGGCGCGCTTTGTCACTCCTATAGAATATGAGTTTACGTTAACGCGATCGAGTAGTTAAAAAAACTTGCACTAAGCACTCTGTGCATCAAAAACGTAAAGTTAGACCTGTCGTCGCCTATACCAATACAGTTTAATGCCTATGATGGAAAATATTCCGTGCGTGCACATACTCCAGCTCTAAGCCGTATTAAAATACTTGCACGCACCTACGCCGACTGAAAATCGATTATTTTCAGCGCTACACTCCAGCACATCACTACACAACCTCTGAATAGACACTGTCTTTCATCGACCGACGCCATGATGGATTTATGTATTTGAAAATCGAACACGGTCGACAGCGCGCGCTCGTGGCGCGGAAAAAAGAAAAGAAAAAAGAAAATGCTCACTTTCGCGCCAGTTGCATAACCTTCAAAGTTTTTATGATTATAATGTTGTCACTTGTTCGGCTTGCGTTCAGAAGTAAATTTTAAATGAGTGTTGTTTGTCATTGAAAACGATGGTGTTAGTTTCGAAAAGTGTGGTGTCTCTAAAGAAATATTACAGTGTTTTTATTTAGCGAGGACCGAACCCAATGCAAATCGATTTGGGTAAGTTGTCTGTTTGATTATTTATGCCTATGATTTTAAATCACCGGTGTGCAAGTATTATCAGCGCGTAAGGTGCATTTTATGGAAATTAGTGTTCATTCATGGACATTGTGTTCTGTTTTTCAGTCTCTTTTTTCTGCAAAGCCACAATAGAGAGCAAAATAGGCCGGAATTGAACTAACTACCCAACATTTTATTTATCATGTTGCAATTTACAATTTACCCAACAATACTTTTATGTCCAGCCCCTAGTGAGAATTGAACCCACGGCGTCCTGCGTGGTAATTAGTCTTAATACCAGCTAGTCCAACGCGGCAATCAAGTAGATCCTAAGAAAATTATTTTATTTATCTATTTTCCATAGAACAATAAAATTATTTTTAATTATGCTAAGTTGATTGTTGTACTAACCTTCTAAAACTTCGTAGATAACAAATGTATTTCAATTAGTTAAATTTAATTAAATTGTACTTTATTTAATACAATAAGTTAAATTTACCCCCGGTTTCTGGAACGCTAACAGTCTGTTAATCTACTGTTAACAGGTTGTCAGTTGTTTTTTATGCACTTTTGACAATTAACAGCTGTTGACAATAGATTAACAGACTGGTAGCGTTCGAGGAACCGGCGGTAAGTATGATAACTAAACACCGTTTTATTTGAATCTTAATTACAAAAACGCAGGCAGAAAGAAAAGTTTAAAAACCAAAACCACTTTTTTAATTTTTGCTTTCAGCCATATTTGGATCACCAATAAAGAAAAATCGTAACAAAACTCGTGCGCGGCTCTCACATTGATGCAAATCGTTAGGTCACGATAAACCGTAAACACGGCTCTAAACTTAGTTTAACTGTGCCTTATCGTGTAAACAGACTGTTGGTACAGTGAACGATCCAGATGTGTTTTGTTTAACCGATCTTGTTGCCACGCCTTCTCTCTGTAAAAATAAATACCTACATAAAAAATATTACTACCACACTATACAACCACTTGTCCTGGGTCTCGATTCCGTTACTGCATTATAGTACGATGACAGATACACGGTTTGGTCACGTGACCTGTTCTTTCATACCGTTAGAATTATTGGCCGCACATCGCTGCAGCTTAACACATCAATGAGTAATCGCTAAGTCATCGATACAATTTTCGATGGATTCTGCTGAACGCGCTTTTGCGCTTCCATGTTGAAGATTTCCATGTTGTATCGTTTACGTTTTAAACAAACTAATATGAAAGTAGAAGTAAAGTTCAAGTAACCGCAAAAATTGACAGCATCAAACACAAATTATGTTTGACACCAACTTTTTTAAGAAAGGGCTATGCTCGGGGTTTCTCTGAAAGATCGAATTCGAAACGAGGTGATCCGACAGAGAACCAAAGTCACCGACATAGCCCACCGAATTAGCATGCTGAAGTGGCAGTGGGCCGGCCATATCACCCGAAGAACTGCTAACCGATGGGGTAGACGAGTTCTTGAGTGGAGACCGCGGATCGGTAAAAGTAGTGTAGGACGTCCTCAGACTCGGTGAAGCGATGTTCTTCGCAGGGCGGCTGGCAAGAGCTGGATGAGAGTAGCCGAGGACCGTGCTCAGTGGCGTGCAATGGGAGAGGGGACGTTCC
This sequence comes from Yponomeuta plumbellus, assembly GCA_947310845.1. NCBI lineage: Eukaryota > Metazoa > Arthropoda > Insecta > Lepidoptera > Yponomeutidae > Yponomeuta > Yponomeuta plumbellus. The sequence continues at coordinate 6,880,362 of OX371221.1, read as the reverse complement.
GATACCATCAAAGTATCGATACCTACTCATATGAGTAGTACTCATATCGTCTTGCGATACTACTTATTTGAGTACCTGAGAAGTATCGTTACTAACTCATATCGATACATTTTTCTACCTTTTTTTTAGAAAAGAAACGTATAAATACATTTTAATATAATGTATACTTTCATTGCTAAAAAAAGGAGTTATGATAATATCAATAATAATAATTATTATTAAATTATATTATTACGTGGGCCCAGTTCTAGTGATTGGTGCCTCTGCCTACCCCTTCGGGGATAACGGGCGTGTTTTTTTTTAATTTTTATTATTTAAACAAATTATTTATTTTATGCACAAATTCAAATGAAACACATCAATGTATTAATCATCATCAATCTTTAATCTTAAACAAACAAATCAACTTATGGAAGGTTTCCCAAAAAAGCAATTGCTTGAAATATTTACGAAGTATAAAAAAATCAGCTTTGGAAAGATTTCCCAAGAAGAGCAAATGCTCTAAATACTTCTTTCTATTTTTAGCCATTGTTGCACCAGCTTTTGCTTTTATTTCCCGTGCGCCATACGATTCGATACAAGTACTTTGTTTCCGATACCGAGTAAATATCGAAAGGAGGGATTCGATACCAAAAGTACTTGGTATCGAAACGAAAGTATCGAGTACTTACTCGTATTTACTTGTATCGGATCATCCCTAGGACAGGCCTATGTCCAGCAGTGCACAACCATAGGCCGATGATGATGATGATTTTAATACATTTAAAGTGGCAGTGGGCGGGGCACATAGCTCTGTATTGTAGTACAATGACAACTTAATGAAAATGGCAATTTACTGTGGGACTAGAAGCAATGTATGGCCTGTATAAATGTAATGTGTGTAATATGTAATTTTACACAAATTGGCTGTAGCCAACTCGTCTCAACTCTGCGCAAACTTTTGTTCAAGTTATCAGTCGGGGTTTTTATAACACAGATTAATGTATGTAATTAAGTGCCTGATACACAGAACGTGGCATCGTTGGTGTTTGCGAATTGGCCACGCGCATCCATTGTCTATTGTGTTCAGCCACCTTCATTCCTATACTACTTGCCAAGTCCACTTTCCTTGAGTGAAAACCATATTTTTTTATAAATTATGAGTCATTTCAGATATATAAATTGAACGATCAGTGACATTGTGCATGGCTGGGTCAAGAAAAGCGCTTGGAACGCTCGGAATACTCATGTACTGACTGAAAATCAGTGCTGAGAAATTTCTTTTTCCGTCATGTCTTATTTATTTATTTGCAAAATATACTTAAAAGTTTACAGTACAGATATGAACTGGGCAGACAAAGAGCAGCGTTTTCCACTTTCCACGCCCTTAAGAAACTTCATTCGCTTCATAAAAACATACTAAATTAGCTGGCCCCGCAAACGTTTTACCAGACAAAGTCAACTTTTTTTTTAAACTTTATGGTATGGTATTAAAGTTCAAATTGACTTTTAAGTATTATTATGAATCTTTTGTATGGGCGTATAGAAAAGTGCTGTTTTTAGACTTTTTTTGGCAATTTTTTAAATTTTTCTCTCCGTTAGAACCATCCTCGTACTTCAAGGAATATTATAAATCGGTTCAGCTGTTCTCGAGATTTGCGCTTAGCAACACTTCAGGTTCATTTTTATACCTAATATTATCGATATTCATTAGTCGCTGCATGCAATAACTTCATTTTGATTTTTTATTATTATTTTAAAATGTCTTTTCTAGTTGACATTGTATTTTTAATGCTTTGCTTATCACAACGGAGACTGCGCTTGGCACAGAGTATGTGCACACACGCCGACGGATGCGCTCAATTATCCGCAAAACGCTACCATTTTCCGATCAATTTTCCGTTAATGGCGCCAAGGTAGCGTAATAACAGAAGCTGAAGAGTGCATGAAAAACGTAATACGAGGGCTGCTACTTATGTATGCGGAATAGAAAAAATAAACAAATGTATATGGCTAAATATGCTTTTATTGTTTTTCAAAGTATTCTCCACTATGTTCGATGCACTTTTGCATTCGATGAAACCAATTTGTAAAACACTTTTTCCACTCTGATTGAGGTATCTCCAAAACGTGCTGTTTGAACGCATCTACGGCATCTTCACGGGTCGAAAATCGTTGACCACGTAATTTATTCTTTACATTTGGGAATAAATAGAAATCATTGGGAGCCAAATCAGGGCTGTACGGTGGATGACCCATCAATTCTATTTTTTGACCATCCAAAAATGTAGTTGTTTCCTGAGATGTATGACAGCTGGCATTGTCATGGTGAAGTATGATTCTGCGTCGCTGGTTGTTTTGGCGTATTTCTTCAAATACTTCCGGCAAACAAATGGTCGTGTACCACTCCGAATCAACCGTTCTGCGATTCTCCAGTGGTATTGTAGCCACATGGCCATTAATACCAAAAAAGCAGGCCACCATTTGCTTTACAGTGCTTTTTGCACGAGCCACTTTCGTAGGGTTTGGCTCATTTTGAAACACCCAAACTGTTGATTGTTGTTTAGTTTCGGGATCGTACGCGTAGATCCAGGATTCGTCACCTGTGTAGATATTATAAACAGATTTTGAGTCGCCTCCGTTGAATATTTTTAAGGTTTTCTTGCACCATTCGACGCGAGCATCTTTTTGATCCTGAGTTAAGTTGTGCGGGATCCAACGCGAACTATTTTTTTTTACAGACAAATGTTCATGTAATATCCTATGAATGCTCGTCATACATATGCCCAGAATAGCCTCTATCTCGCGATACGTAACATGGCGGTCTTGCATTATTAGTTTTCGCACAGCTTCAATATTTTGTTGCACAACCACCGATTTCGGGCATCCTTCTTTAAATTCGTCCGTGAGCTTACTGCGCCCGCGATTAAACTCACTAAACCAGTTGATACACAGTCGTTTTTGATGGAGCTTCACCACCAAAAGTCGAAGTTAATTGATCTACGCACTGTTGTTGCGTTAAACCACGTCGAAAATCGTAATAAATCATAGCACGAATATTTTCACGAGTGAGTCCCATTTTTTCATCGATATGACATTTTAAACCCAACAAAAACAAAATACTAACCTATATAAGAGAAAAATATAAGCGGCCAGTATTTAAAAAAATAACGAATTTGACCATGGAGGTCGGACATTGCGTTTAAAATTATTGGAATCCCAGATTCCGCATACATAAGTAGCAGCCTATGTAAGCTCACGCCTACAACACGGAGGGGTAGGCTGGTTTTAGAGTCACTCTGACACTCGGCGCTGACAGGCCAATATGTAGTACTCGTATGTCCTAAAGAGCGTTTTAGAAAAACTCCGACCGTTCAGCGCTGACCAGCCATATATACATACAATAAGGAATATAATTATTAAAATACTTTATTGCACTCATCATCATCATCATCATCATCAGGCTATATTAGTCCACTGCTGGACATAGCCCTCCCCTAATGAGCGCCATAGCGCCCTGTCTTCGTCTTGCCGCATCCAGCATCTGCCTGCAGTCCTTCGCACTTTTATTGCACTGTTTTATAGAAATTAAACTAAAGGCGAACTTAATGCTAAAAGCATTATCTTCCAGTTAACCCTTGGTTATGTGGATATTTTATCTATAATAATCTTTAATATGCTATCTAACTATCTATGTTTTGTCTATCAGCGCTGACGGTCAGCGCGTGGTCAGCGTGACTCTAAAACCAGCCGGAGACCGAGTGATCTCTGCCTACATGTAATGTCGACAACACATCATGCTATACACGTTTACATGTTTGTGACGTCGCTGTTTCTGGTTCCCACGACACAGGGTATCCTATTGTGGGGCCAGAAGCAATGTATGTGCCTGTATGTAAATGTTATGTTATTATATCACTAGAATAGACCGCAGTGGTCATCAATAGAAGGACATGCGTGGGTGAAGGCATGAAGGCTCCCACTTTTCGGCATTAAATATTCAAGACGCCAGCTCCATCAAGCCTCATGGCGAATACACTTTCGTTAAATGTGAAAGAACAATTTTTGTGGGTATATTTTGTCAAACATTAGATCAGATATGGCGGTTAATAATAAAAATATGACAGTTAGGAAATCGTTTTATGTCTAACCCATTGGTAGTAAGGGTAGGATTTTTATTTCCTTTCTTTCACACTGATATGACAGAATAATGTGAAGGTGTCTGGAGTGGATATTATAAGGTCGTTACATTGAAATACGTCCTGGCCTTATATTACGTAACTTTCCACTCTATCGGTTTAAGCATTTGAACGACTCGGAAGAGTCCAAATAAGAGTGTATATGATAATTCGGAGTATGAGATAAAGTCTGTTAGTTTTTAGAATATACCTCGGGCTCTAGAGTAGGCTTCGGTTTTCGCCGAAAGCACACGAGTGTAATACTACTTCCTGCTCTGTATAAGTTAAATTAATTGTCATATTAGTTCCGATATTTCTATTACACGAATATATCAGATTCTATCCGATAGTAGCCGAGGTATATTTTAAACAGACTGTACCTTCTGGGAAAAAAGTCCCAGAATGTAACAGTATTACATAAGGTGGTGTGAGTCACCATGTCACCGTGTGACGTACCGGGAACAAAAGAGCTAAATTAGACAACTCCATATAGTTTAGTCTTACGTAATTGCAACCCTGTACATGTTTCGTCCATCGGGAAGAAATACTTATTATATTGTAGGCAACTTTTTGTAATCTTCTCGGATATCAATTCCTAAGTTCCATATTTGACGTTCGTAAAAATATCAAAGAATTCGAAACTTTAGGTAGCTATCATAACGTTAATACTAGAAATTACGTATTTTGTCATTTCCACGATAGACTTGCAAATGGACTAGACGGATGTAATCCAGTGGACTCCAAACCTTGTGGGTAACGGTGGGCTGATGATGATGATAATGATGCTTAGCAAAGGGCAAGACAAAAGTCGCTCGTAGCCCGGCTGCCTGAGTGATCTTAAAACGATCACGAAGGTTAAGCAACATAGGGCGCGTTCAGTGCATGGATGGGTGACCGTCTATGACTAACGCTAGTGGCATTTTTCCAAGCGGTTCCGTGCTTCGCAAGGCACGTTAAGCAGTTGGTGCTGGCTGCCGTCGATAGATGGCAGTCGTTAAGCCAAGTCAGAGGCCTTAGTAGGGTGGCTTGAAAACTTCTGACAATAAGACCAGCCACTAGTCTTACAAGCCTCCGCCAATCCGGACTTGGCCCCCGTGGTGCAGTATGGGCTATACCTTCCTCAGGGAAGAGACCCGTGCCCCTCGGCGGAGACATAATGGGCTGATGATGATTTAATAATCAGTGGATGTATCGCATTGTTAGACTAATCGCATTGCGTCTCGGCATTTGAAGTTTTACTGGTTGTTTATAATTATAGTAGCTCAGTGTGGGATAAATATTTTGTAAACTCAAAAGATGAGAAAATGCAGTCAAGACCCTTTCAATGGGCATTGTTAGCAAATTGTTTATGGTAATGATTGTCTTAGAGAATTCTTACCGGAACAACACAATGAAAATTAGATCTAAATTGAAATCATTTCTTTCAACGTAAAAAAAATACGTCCTGTTTTTTTTTATGTCAATGCTTAAGATCGTTTCACCAAACAAGTACCGCGTCAAAATCCTTAAGACTATCTGATCTCTTTAAACGAGCAATTCTTGTATATATATTTATATATAATCAAAATCTCGGAAACGGCTCCAACGATTGTCATGAAATTTTGTGTACAGGGGTTTTGGGGGCGATTAATTGATCCAACTAAGTTTCATTTTTATAAAACGTCGTTTTAACCGTGTTTTAAGGCAAATAAATAACTGCTACACTACAAGAAGGAAATTTTCGCAACCATCTGTAAGGTTGTCATAGCTCAAGTGGGAAATAGGCCGATACCGTTAACAGAAGACCGTGGTTCGAGACTTGACTCGAGTTTTTTTTTTTCAAGTTCCTTCTATTGTGTGAAAACATACATACCGAGCAAAGCTCGGTCATCCAGGTACTGGTAATAAAAACCAAAATTAATTTACTCATGCGACTGTAGTAACTTGACATTCGGTAAACAGAACGTACCTAATTTTTCTTATCACCATTTATGTATAAGTAAGTGTTATCATATCAGTAATTATCTACAACACATGTATATACGTATTATTGTTATTTATTTGTGTATTATAATTTATGTAGGTTTATCATATCCCCCCCAAGTATTTCCGTATGCTTGTATGAGTTTTTTTCGCTGCCTTTTTCTCCACTACAGACGGCCCTCAGGCAGCGGCTAACATTATACATAACTGTATGTACATTGACATTCAACAAGCAGAATGTAAATTCTTTATGTTGAAATAAAAATTTTTGAATTTTGAATTCTGAATATGTAAGTTTATTATATCTCACATCTATTTATTTTTTCTTGCACTACCTGTCGCCAGTCTCTTCAAAAACAGAGGTTTGCTGGAAGAGAATGCTTCCTGCATTAAGCACGCCCTTGTACAGGAATTGGTGCAATAAAGAAAAACAAAATAAAAAAAATTAAAAAAAACTCACGCCCGTTATCCCCGAAGGGGTAGGCAGAGGCACCAGTCTCTAGAACAGGACCCACGTTTTGCCGAGTTTAATAAAGAGTTTTAATAATAATAATAATTTTAGTTAGGCGCTTCTTTTGTGGAGAAAAAGGCAGCGGGAACTCCACTATGATGACCTTTTCTATAATAACTTATAATAAACTTAATATGTACATCGAAGCCGAAGCACAATATGAAGATTATATGATTGTCATATCTTCAAAAGTCAAAACATTAGTTAGTTCTCTTCATCATCATCAACCCATCATATCTTATATCCCCACCGATTGGCACGGGTCTATTCCTTGAGGATGGTATGGGCCATACTCCAACACGGGGGCCAAGTCCGGATTGGTGGAGGCTTGTAAGACTAGTGGCTGGTCTTACTGTCCGAAGTTTTCAAGCCGTTCTAAGGCCTCTAACTTGGCTTAACGACTGACATCTGTTGACGGCAGCCGGCACCAACCAACAGGCCTTGCGAATCACCGAACCGGTCAGAAAAATGCCTTAATAGTTTTCTTATAAAGTAGAAACAGACACACAAATAGAACCCATTCACGAATATAACCCGGGGGTCAGCCAGTAACAGTCTCATCCGTTTTATATATTTACATTTGATATATTTGTGTTTTGTATTAACTTTATTCTTTTTTCTTTATTTCTTTCTTTCTTATCGGTCACACTGTTTAAAAATCTGACTGTAAGCTATTTCCCTCTTTAAAACAAGATATGGAGTGCCGCAAGGATGTATTCTGAGACCGTCCCTCTTCATAATTTTCTATTCGAAAGAGCAGAGACACACTTTATGAATATGACGCCAACTTCATAAAGTACGTAAAAAAATATTCAAAATTATTTAAGGCCGTCTGCCATAAAGCTAAATGCGATCATATAAAAGGTAAAATCCTACAATCACCGAATAAAGTAAAAACAATTTAGACCATAATAAATAGAGAAACGGGTAAAGCAAAGTTAGGAGACCGAGATATTTCACTTAAGATTGATGACAAAATAATAACATCAAATGAAGGTATCGCTGCAGCTTTCGAACAGTTCTTCACTAATGTCCCAATCATAACTACAGCTCCGTTAGACTCGTCACCTGATCGTGCGGCGACAATATTAAGGGACAATGTCCCCGCATGCGAACACGATTTTACGTTTAATTACATTGAGCCCCATGACATTGTTAAGAATTTTAAATTATTAAATCTTAAAAAAAACCGAGGACTTATGGGGTTTGTCGGTAACAATAGTTAGTTCAGTGATAAATATCCTAGCTTTGCCGTTAGCACAGATTTTCAATAAATGCGTAGATGAAGGAGTATTTCCAGACCTCATGAAATATAGTAGGTTAGAACCCTTATTTAAAAGCGGTGATAAACAAGATCCAACAAATTTTAGACTCGTTTCAGTCCTACCAGTATTAAGTAAAATATTTGAAAGAATTATCTTAGATCAATTACTTATTCATTTCAATAATTACGAACTCCTCCATAGTCAGCAGTTCGGTTTCATTAAAGGGCGGAATACAACAGACGCTGGAGTCATGTTAGTTAAACATATTTTCAGTGCGTGGGAGGATCATAATGATGCGATAGGAGTATTTTGTGATCTGTCAAAGGCATTCGATTGTGTAGACCACAAAACATTACTCTCAAAGTTAAAACACTATGGAATAAAAAAATTAAGTCTAGATCTTTTAAAATCATATTTAGAAGGAAGGGTTCAAAAAGCAGAAATAAATCGTATTAAATCGTCAGGCTCACTTGTAAAAATGGGAGTCCCGCAGGGATCTATCTTAGGGCCGTTCCTTTTCCTAGTCTATGTAAATGATTTACCGTTTTTGGTACAAAAAATGTGTGAGATAGTGCTATATGCTGATGACACGTCACTTGTTTTTAAAATAAAGAGACAGGAAAATAATCTTGACGAAGCAAATAATGCTCTCTCGCACGTTCTAGATTGGTTTACAGTAAATAATCTATTGTTTAATTCAAAAAAGACAAAATGTATGAAATTTACCCTACCTAACGTAAAATTAGTTGAAAACAACATTGTAATTGAAAATAATAAACTAGAATTTGTTGAAGATACTGTATTTTTGGGCATCACAATCGATGCCAAACTACAATGGGGTCCACATATTATAAAATTGGCACATAGACTAAGCTCCGCAGCATATGCCGTGAAAAGAATTCGAGAACTTACTGACGTTGCAACTAGTATTATGTCCTATGGTATAATACTATGGGGCCGGGCAGCAGACATTGAGACTATCTTCATCTTGCAGAAGAGAGCGATCCGATTTATTTACAAGCTACGTAGTAGGGACTCGCTAAGAGATTTTTTCAAAGAAACTAACATCTTAACAGTTGCAAGCCAATACATTCATGAAAATATTATGTACGTTCGGAAAAATATTAAGGACTTCGAAACTCTTGGTAGCCATCATAACTTTAATACTAGGAATAAACATAAACTGTCATTTCCACGATTTAGACTTGCAAAAGTTAATACTTCCTTTATGGGGCACTGTATAAGGTTCTACAACAAGATACCCCAAGATATGTTAGAGTTACCCCCAACGCGATTTAAGAATTGTGTTAAGCACATCATCATCATCATCATCATCGGCCTACGGTTGTCCACTGCTGGACATAGGCCTCTCCCATTACACGCCACTGAGCACGGTCCTCGGCTACTCTCATCCAGCTCTTGCCAGCCGCCCTGCGAAGATCATCGCTCCACCGAGTCTGAGGACGTCCTACACTACGTTTACCGATCCGCGGTCTCCACTCAAGAACTCTTCTACCCCATCGGTTATCAGTTCTTCGGGTGATATGGCCGGCCCACTGCCACTTCAGCATGCTAATTCGGTGGGCTATGTCGGTGACTTTGGTTCTCTGTCGGATGACTTCGTTTCGAATTCGATCTTTCAGAGAAACCCCGAGCATAGCCCTTTCCATAGCACGCTGAGCGACTTTAAATTTGTGGATCAGCCCCACCGTGAGTGTCCACGTTTCGGCACCGTATGTCATGACGGGTAGGACGCACTGGTTGAAGACTTTCGTCTTTAGACACTGTGGGATTGGCGATGTGAAGACTCGACGTAGTTTCCCATATGCTGCCCAGCCCAGCTGTATTCTTCTATTAGCCTCTTTCTCGAAATTGTTTTTACCTAATTGCATGGTTTGCCCGAGGTAAACATACTCCTTAACGACTTCGAGAATACTGCCTTGAACTGCAATTGGCTCCGGATTTACATGTTCATTGAACATAATCTTGGTTTTATCCAAGTTCATCCGGAGACCAATGCGTTGGGAAGAATCAGCTAGGCTACTCAGCATATGTTGCAGATCTTGCAGCGTTTCCGCCATGATGACGATATCGTCTGCAAATCGCAAGTGTGAAAGGTACTCGCCGCTAATATTAATGCCGTACCCCTTCCAGTCCAGCGTCTTAAACATATCCTCCATAGCATTTGTAAACAATTTGGGGGAAATAACATCCCCTTGTCTCACACCACGATGTATGGGGATAGGTTCAGATTGCCGGTTCTGGATTTGGACGGCCATAGTAGCGGCGTTGTATAGACCTTTCAACACTTGGATGTATCGCCAGTCGACTTGGCATCGCTGCAAAGATTCCAGAACAGACCAGGTTTCGACCGAGTCAAAGGCTTTTTCATAGTCCACAAACGCTAAGCACAGGGGCCGATTATACTCTTCGGTCTTCTGTATAATCTGCCGCACTGTGTGAATGTGGTCTATGGTGCCGTAACCCGATCGAAAGCCGGCCTGCTCAGGTGGCTGAAACTCATCGAGTCTCCTCGCAAGACGGTTCGTGATGACTCTTGAAAACAGCTTGTAGACGTGGCTTAAGAGTGAAATGGGTCGGTAGTTCTTCAAAAGGGTTTTATCACCCTTTTTGAAGAACAACACGACAACACACTTACTCCACGCCTCCGGAGTTCTCCCATCAAAGAGGACAGCATTAAAGATCTTCTGGAGCTCATTCATTACGGGTTTACCGCCGGACTTCAAGAGCTCACTTGTAATACCGTCCTCTCCAGGGGCTTTTCCATTTTTAAGCTGTTTAAGAGCCATCGCGATTTCGTCTAGGCTGACTTCTGGCAAGTCTTCAGTATAGTGGCGTGTCAATGTAGCTCTGGAATCCTCATTGTCGGGATCAGGCCGAGATGCATGCGCAGCGTACAGCTGGCCGTAGAAGTTTTCAACTTCCGAAAGAACCTCTGGTATGGAGGAAACAACCACTCCATCCGTGGTGGTCAACTTTGTCAGATGGCTTCTCCCAAGAGATTGAACAAACACTTTCGATCCCCGATTTTGCTCGATTGCTCGTTCTATTGAACGAGTGTTGGAGCATCGGAGATCGCGTCGAACTAGTTTGCCAATTCTCCTGTTTAGAGCATGCCTTTCTGACGCAGTGACTGGTGGGCGTTCACGTCGTTCCTCCATAAACTTGAGTGTTTCTTCTGAAAATTTCGACTTCGTGCCTTTATGCCGCATTGCGCAAAATCTCATGCCTTCCTCCCTGAGGATTCGACTACATTCTCGAGGGCCTGGTCAATGTCAACGTCATTTGTGGTTTCCACGGCAGCGAATCGGTTCTCCAGGTTAGACTGGAACTTTTCAGATCCCACTATAGTTTGGTGCAGGTTTGGTCGGAGCCTGGATTTCATCAAACGGACACGTTCGAGCTTAAAATTAATATTCAGAGAGCCTCGCACAAGTCGGTGATCGCTTCCGGTATTAAACCTATTGATCACTGAGACGTCTCTAAATATACGCTTCTTGTCCGTTATGATGAAATCGATCTCATTTTTTGTCATAGTGTCGGGGCTCTGCCATGTCCACTTCCTTTGGGGCTTTTTCTTGAAGAATGAATTCATCAAGAATAACCCCTCCCTTTCGAGGAAGTTGACTAGCATTTGCCCCCTATGATTCCTGTTTCCATAACAATGGGATCCTACTACCGATTCGTTGCAATTTTGTACTCCCACTTTGGCGTTGAAGTCTCCCATGACAACGTTGTAGTGGGCCTTGGTGGTGGAGTGTAAGGCCTTTGATATGTCATCGAACATAATTATCTTCCACTTCATCGTCCGAGTGCGTCGAGGTCGGTGCGTAAACCTGCACAACCTTGAGGTTATACCTCTCGGTTAGCTTAATGACGAGGTACGCAACCCTGCTCGACACACTTGACACTTCTACAACGTTGTCACAGAGAGCTCTATTTACCAGGAACCCTACGCCACCCTGAGATAGCTGGTCTCCCTCTCGAAAGTACAGCAGGTGGCCTGATTCAAGGGTTACGGTGTCCTCCCCCTCTCTTCGGACTTCAGACAACCCAAGAACATCCCACTTTACCTTCTCGAGTTCGACTTCCAGTTGTGCCAGGTGCTCGTCCAGCCGTAATGTGCGTCCGTTATACGTCGCCAAGGTCAGTTGTTTTTGGCAGCCTTTCGTAACCCGGGGATTCTTCGCACCCCCTACCCTGCCGTTACCGTGACCGCCGCCTTGATCAGGAATAGCAGGGCGACCGGGAACTGGGGGCCGTGGTCCGTTCTGGCTTTTCATGGAATGATTTGCTCGTAATTGCCACGCTGAGCAGGCGGGTTGGCAATCGCAGACCGTATACGTGCCGATGTCGCTGCTGCCCGACACCGGCACGACCCGTATGTGCTGGGTAATAATATGCACGGGTATTCTCTTAGTCGCCTTTTACGACACCCACGAGAAGATATGGGGGAGTGCTATTCTTAACCGACACTCCACGGCCTAGTTAAGCACACTCTTTGCAAAAAAGCTTATTATAAAATCAACGATTATTTAGAAGACAAGGACGTATGGCATTAAATAGTAGTTTAATATTAAATTAAATCAGAGGATAAATGTGTCTAGTGTTCAACACATCCAAGATATTATTTTGTATGTTTTATTTGTATTTAAATTCTTAAAGCTTTAAGGTGATTTGAGAAAAGATGGTCGTAGTGGAGTTTTTTTTTCGCTGCCTTTTTCTCCACTACAGACGGCCCCAAGGCAACGGCTAACGTTATACATAACTGTATGTATATTGACATTCAACAAGCAGAATGTAAATTCTTTACGTTGAAATAAATTCTTGATTCTTGATTCATAGCTTTTCTAAATAGCCTCAATAAACCTTGAGAGTGCTGTAACATTTTGTTACGCTCATGACACGGCGGTTATCTTCCGAGATCGTTCATGAAGGGGGGGTATTGCATAAGCTGTATTTGGCTGAACAACAACCTACTTACCCACAGCCGAGCACTTCGGTCTGACAGGAATCTGATGCTGAAGATTCCAAGTCATTCGACGAGGTTCTTTGGCAACTCATTTGCTGTCAGGGCCGCCCGACTGTGGAACGATCTGCCGGTTTCAATAAGGCGCTCTCCTTCCCCAGCTATTTTTAAAAGCAAGGTTTATGACTTTTATTTATCTTTGTAATTTATTAAATAATTTTATTATTATGGTTTTCCTGAATGTAGGTAGGTATGTCTTTTCTTTTATCCTATGGTAGAACTTTCTGTTATATTATGTAACTTTATGTATGTTTTTAATTATTATTATACGTATAGAATGTAAAGGTTTATGTATGTATATTAGTATTAAGTATAAGTATTTATTCTATGTTCTTATTTGCACCGACTACCCGTCTCTCTCTTTTCCGTCAGCAACTTTCCATCGTCGGTTGCCTGGAAGAAATTGCTTTAAGCAATAAGGCCGCCTCTTGTACTGCATCTTATTGTTAATGTTCTGTATTAATGTTTTTCCTGGTACAATAAAGAATATTCTTATATTATCTTATCTTATCTTACTTACATTGAAAACTGACAAATCAAAATAAAACAACACAAACATTTACATACAGGTACAAACATTGCTTCTGGTAAAAAAAGGTATATAAGGTTTGATGAATGAATGTAAGATCATGTTATGCACAGCTGTAGTCCTCATATCCTAGATGCTGAAACTACCAATTTTAAATGCTAATGTCCTTAGATTAAACAAACAAATGGCATGAAACATTTTGCGTTACTCATTGGTCAAAACAAGTATTTCAAGGAGCAAATTCAGTCCCTTTCCAGAAAAAAAAGGAAAACAATACAATACAGACCTGCAAAAAGAAACCCTCGTCTGTCCGTTCCCGGACGGAGATCCAGAGGAAGACTGAAAGCATGTGGATGGACGTAGTAAAGAAACACCTTATAGAGTGCGATGCCTCTGAAGAAGATACCCGGAACAGGGCGAATTTGAGGGAGAAGATTAGGAAGGCAGACTCCACCATCATGTGGGATTAACAGCCAGGAAGAGATAGGGAAAGAATACACAATGTAAGGATACTTAAATATTGTGCTGACAAATCACTTTTTAAACCAATTTACTTTGCCGTAAATGTCACTCAATTAAAAGTTAGTCTTCCAATTTGGGGTGGCGCAACCAAAATAGTACCTGACAGGCAGGACGAGCTCAACAATCCGTTTTAAAAGTTATGTTTTGTACAAAACTTATCCATTGTATCTGAATCGGCAACTTAGGAACAAAGTATCGGAAGACATGATATTGAAAAAGCTGCAGCAAAAGTTCACTGAGTTCTCCTAACATTACCCCCTTAATTTAAAATAAGTACACCCCATGGTAGCGATGTCAGACTATTAGGGGTTGACCATAATATGTAGAACCCAATAAAACCAAAAAAGAAACCCGTGACTATTGAAGATGTGTGTACTTAACATACTATACCTACTATACGAACTAAATTTTGCTCTGACTTGGCTTAACGACTGCCATCTATCAACGGCAGCCGGCACCAACTGCTTAACGTGCCTTGCGAAGCACGGAACGGCTCTGAAAAATGCCACCAGCGTTAGTCATAGACGGATACCCTGATAACTGAAGCCATTTGTATAAATGTGCAGCTCCCATTGAGAATCGAACCGAGAATCGAGAATGGTAAATAATTAAACGTATCGCCACTAGACCAAATGATTGAGTAGACCAACAGCCCGATCACGTGATTAAGTCCACAGATGACGTGCGCGTAACTGGAACCGAACCAGCCCTTCTGGAGTCTAAGGCAACAGCTCTAACTGTGCTACCACGGTGGTAGATCGATATAGCCTCAATAATGCAAGCCCTGACCGTGCGCCGAGACCTGTGTTCAATGTCCCATCCCCCTTGCACTTGTGTAGCGAGGTGACAGTACTGCCCTCGTAAGGAAGAACGCAGTAATAGCCATTGCTGCGTTTTTACTTTGGATGCAAAATTGGGCTCCCTGGTAGTATATCTATAGGTGAAATAATAATGGTGGCTGTAGGTCTACTAGAAACCTGAAATTTCAGTAAGAAAATATGCAGTAATGTATGAAATCCTTCTAATCCTAAGAAATAAATAGCTATTTACTCAAAACTGCGCTTTTACGATTACTGCGTTCTTCCTTACGAGGGCAGAGTAGATAACATAAATAGATAAGATAAAGATAAAAAAAAAAATTACTATAAAGAAATTTGCGTCATTACAATACTTGCGGTATCTGCACTAGACTTTAAGTCTGTATCGCAAAGACCTGGTGAGACTTACAGAAATCATTTTCGACAGGTTCGGTAACGCTGTAAGTAAAAGCTAAGCTATTAAAAAGGAAACATAAATTTCTTATGAAAAAACATGACTTAGAATAGGTATCAGTAAATAAGTAATTTCCACGCAACACAATCACTTGACCTGGTCCCAAACTAGGATACCCTGTGCTATGGTAGCCAGGCAAGGACATTACAAACAAAGAAAAACACTCAGACTGAGGACATTTGTACAATGTATACGGCGGCACTAAGTAGAATGAGAACCCAATACCTGTCTTGGTAGGTACGCGCCTAAAACATAAATTATATAGTACATAGTGCAATAGGCGGCCATATAGCTTAAAGCGAACTCTTCCAGATAACCTAACAGAAAATATTTTTTGTTGCAAAATGTTATTAAAAATACTATTAACGACAAACTCCACGATGCCCCTAGGAGGTAGGAGGTAGACGAGAAATATCTTTAATTCATTATTAAACAAAAACTAAACTAAATTATAAAATAACATTGTATCTTGGGAGATTTCCTAAGATACTGGCAGCATTCCCCGTCTGAATGGCCAAGCTGATGCGCTGACCGAGGTAGCTATCAACTACAAGGTCCACTGGCGAGTCGATGAGGCGCGTCAATATTTCTTTGTAAAGTTTAGGACTGAAAGAATGAATGAAAATAATGAACAAGAAAAAAAGAATGAACAACGAAAGAAAAAATTAACAAGAAAGAACTAAACTAAACTAACTACTTTTTAAAATTATTGTTAGTTTTAGTTTTGTAAATACTTTCTACGTAATAATAATAAATACTTATGTATTCTTGTAAACAGAATAAAAAAAAGAACTGAATTAAATTTCAGATTATGACAAACGCCTCAGAAGAAAATAATTTCGTGTCCAGCAATACCAACTGAGCTTGCGCATTTGCCATGCAAAACACTCCCTTGAGCCCCGGTGTTAAAGTACAAGTTACTACCTGACGCTGTCGGAACTAAATTTAGGATACAGGCCATGAAATTAATATCAAATAAGGGGTGAATTGTTAATGTGACACCCAAAAAATAACTCCGTGTCGGAAATACTTAGTAATTGACGGGTTGATGGTATGGTGACATTCTTTATTTAAGGTTACTGTTACACCTGAGATGTCTCGCTCGCACATTTTACATTTTTAATGATAGGCTATTTGACAGTGTGAAAAAAACAGTATTATTTATACGTATTCGTATGAATTATAATTGAACCCATCATTTCGAAAAGGGCATGAGTCCAATAAGTAAAACTTTTCAGGATCAACAAAAATGTATGTCTTACAAAAAAAGTCTATGGTGCTATAGAAACTGAATACAGGAGTAGAGTAATAAAACACATACATACTTTTCGAGTTTTATTTTGTACATAAAAAAAACACTTTTCATACTGATATTGTTAATTTAAATTTCTGGACTCATGCCCTTTTCGAAATGACCTCTGTTATGTTCCTACAAATCAAAGCAGTTTCATGTTAGTCTTCTTCATTTTCTTGATATTCATTATTTGCTGAAGTTGTTGGCCATGCAAAAACCTCTGTATAAAAATTTTGGTACTTTACTGGAATATATCTTTCAAGTTTTTACAAATCCATTTTCTTCTCATTGATTGGCACTTTACCAGCATATGCAGGAGTATTACTTGACGGTAAGGGTGGCCTGGTGTACCCATCTTCTGTAAGAGCTGGAAATCCTGACTGACTAAACAATCAATCGAATCACGTGTTGCCACAAGACCTGGTGTGGTCTTTCTTTATTTTATTGTGTTTATAATTTTCACTGTTTCTTACACCAGAGACTCTTTTTCTTGATTTATAAGCATTTTCGGCAAGCTCGCGATTCTCCATTTTCGTAACAGATAAAGTGAGGTTATGTCACAAGTAATAGTTAGGTACGTTTCGTTTCACTTGAAAAGGGCATTAGTCCAGGACTCGTGCCGTTTTCAAACAGACTCTGATTTTCGTTTGCCTTTTGAGTTGACTTGTGATGTATGAGATTGTGCCGTTTTCACAGGGAATATGTAAAACGCTTCAATAAATAAAGTGGCGCCAAAAAATGGTTTTGACGAAAAGTGTGACTCGTGCCCTTTTCGAAATGATGGGTTCAATTCTGAAAACCGCTTTAGGCATTTTAACTAAAAAAACAATTATGATTTGTAAAAAAACACAAGATTTATTATATGTATCTGCCGCCATTGTATCGAAAACTGCCTGGATTGGCCGTTTCTATGATGACGTCACATGTTAGTAAAAATGGCGTCTGTCATTAATTCTTTCTTACGTTCATTGCTTGGTTTACGGGAAGTGACGTCATAATTCCTGTGCGACGCCATATTGCCTAAGATAGCGTTTTGGCGCCTTATTTGAAAAGTAAATTTTCGTTTGCCTTCTTTAGAAGAAATACATGAAATAATTTAAAATAACCACTTTCTGAGCGCACCTCCAGTACTGAAGTGACCTAACTTAAAATTTGGGTAAAATGAGTTAAGTACTCAGAATGACTCAAAAAGGTATACTCTTTCATGCCTATATTAAAAAACCGACTTTACTTGGTCAGAGAGAGATGGAGAAATATTTCGGTCTGTTTCTTCTTGAGCAACTCGCTCACAGCGCCGAATACATTTTCTTCATTTCCCAAAAGTTGCAAATTTTGAGTTAGGTCACTTTAGTTCTGGAGGTGCGTGAGGACTCCATGAACACCAACAAACAATATGAGATGGCTTTCAGACATTCAAATAGCCTATTGTTGTATAAAAATAAAGGTGATTTGAAGTATACAGTGTCTGGTAGGTGGGCCCAGCACTAAGGTATAATACTATCGGCTACTATCGGATAGAATCGGATATATTCGTGTAATAGAAATATCGGAACTAATATGACACTTAACTTAACTTTTCAAAATACTGAAGAAAAGTTTTATACAGAGCAGGAAGTATTATTACACTCGTGTGGTTTTGGCGAAAACCGATGCCTACTCTAGAGCCCGAGGTATATTCTAAAACTTACTGCCAGAAGTTTTCAAGCCACCCTAAGGCCTTTGCTGACTTGGCTAAACGACTGCCATCTATCGACGGCAGCCGGCACCTTGCGAAGCATGGAACCGCTCGGAAAAATACCACCATCGTTAGTCATAGAACGGTCACCCATCTATACACTGAACGCGCCCTATGTTGCTTAACCTTCGTGATCGTTTAAAATCACTCAGGCGGTCGGGGCTACGAGCGATCCAACATTCTTCGTATTCATAATTCTCATTATTGTTCGATGGCAGACTATCGATCCATTGATCGAGTTATGGACGCATTCCCACGGTAAAATGAGGCAAAGGCAAATTTTACCGATCTACTAAAACGAGGTTTAGCGGTAAGCTTGGTTCGCGGAAGCGGATGGCAAGAGACGGGCCCAGCAGTGGGCAGCGGTGATGATGATGACGGGCTGTAGATGGGGATGATGGTGGCGATGTGAGGAACAGGCGCGGTCTCAGCTTGAAATTTTTGAGGAAATTTTTGAGAGGGGGATAATTGTCGAGCAAATTAGACTTTATTACACACACAATAGGCTTATTCGTATAAATTATATGTCTAAAAACCGCTGTAAGTAATTTTAACTAAAAAAAACACAAGAGCAAATTTGATCATTTGTATCTCTGCCGCCATTGCATCGAAAAGGGCCCAGATTGGTCGTTTCTATGATGACGTCACATGTTAGTAAAAATGGCGTCTGTCATTCATTCTTTCTTATGTTCATTGGTTGGTTTACGGGAAGTGACGTCATAATTCCTGTGCGACGCCATATTCCCTAAGATAGCGTTTTGGCGCCTTATTTGAAAAGTAAATTTTCGTTTGCCTTTTTTAGAAGAAATACACGAAATAATTTAAAATGACCACTTTCTGAGGACTCCATGAACACCAACAAACAATATGAGATGGCTTTCAGAAATCGGTCAAATAGCCTATTACAATACACAACTTTATTGCAGATATTGTAAAAAAATTAAGTCTTCATTTTTTGTTGGCGAAATGGGTGAAAGACCGCGTCTGTTGAGGAAACAAAAAAAAAACAAAAGTCAAGTAGTGTATCCAGAAAACAGTTTGTAATGTCTAGATAAAAAAGTTTTAATTTAAAAAAAAACCACAATGAAAGATGGTCTATGGTCTGATAATTAAAAACTACTTGATTAACCCATAATTTATGTGCTCACTGCTCTCATTAAAACAAAAACACACACCACCGCACGTTTTTGATCAATCTATTTTTTAATTAAACATTAACCCCCTTATTCATAAAAAAATTTAAGCATTGGTTAAGTAAACAACTGATTAAATGTCATGCTGTCCTTGATAGATGTCATTGAAATATAAAGGACAGCATGACATTTAATCAGTTGTTTACTTAACCAATGCTTAAAATTGTTTATGAATAAGGGGGTTATTAGATAGAAAATTAAAATAGAAATTACTAACTACTGTACGTTTTTACAAAAGTAGTTTTTAATTCTCAGACGATATCCCATGTTTCATCGTGGCATCTTGCTTTTTTTTTTGTTACACCCTGTATGCATAGGTAAAGACAATTTCTCGACGACAATAGATAATTATTGTCGTCGTAATAAACCTTTAATGGCCGTTTCAGCCGGTTATAATATGAATAACTAGCTTTCGCCCGCGACTCCGTCCGCGTGGACTTTAGTTCAAAATTTTGCAACTACGTTCACTCCCTTAAGGGTTAAATTTACAAAAACGGCGAAACACATGTTCAATCAATTGTGTTGAAGAGTTATTTTAAGTTTCAAGAAAATTAGACAACATTCTTTATACCTCCCATACAAATTATGGCAACCGTTTTCGCCCCCTAAGGGCTGAATTTCAAAAAATCCGGTCTTGTTCCTTGCCTACATTATGTATAGACGTTCTGTGCAAAATTTTAGCTTCCTAGGTCCAACGGCTTGGGCTGGGCGTTGATGAGTGAGTCAGTCAGTCAGGACTTTGAATTTTATTTATATAGAAGATTAGTTAATAATTGGCCATAGCCAACCCGCACTAACCCCCGGTTGCTCGAACGGTAACAGTCTGTTAATCTTCTGTTAACAGAGCTGTCAAATGTTTGTTTCGTATGCACTTTGGCGAACAGACAGCTGTTAACAGTAGATTAACAGCTGGACAGCGTACAAGAAAACGTGCGTTAGTGAAATGATTTTCCTGTATAACGGTTACAGAAAAATGGTTACTATAGTAATATTGTGTAGTCGTTTATTATTTAAATATGACCTCCTACAGTCTGACACCATTCGTGCTTCAGAACGAACACCTGTTGAATAAATTGTAGCTTTTCGAATGAAAATCGTAGGCCGGTCGCTTATGTATACTTAGCACATTCACCTTTGTATACGTGTTCTTAAATCAGTTACGATAAGGCTCATTTTGCAATAAAAATTTAAAGGTAACCTGCGATCGACCGCACAATCACTTAAAAATTGTCATTTTCATATAAAGGAAATCACTATGAGTTATCTCTTAGTTAAATCATAATCATCAACCCATTATATCCCACCGAGGGGCACGGGTCTCTTCCCTGAGGAAGGTATAGGCCATACTCCACCACGGGGGCCAGGTCCGGATTGGTGGAGGCTTGTAAGACTAGTGGCTGGTCTTACTGTCAGAAGTTTTCAAGCCGCCCTTAGGCTGCGGTCCCACTGAGGCGGAGCGGAGCAGAGTGGAGACGAGCAGTGTCGTGATTCACCAATCACATGGCTTGAAATCCACATCCCTTCTCCACTTCGCCATGTGATTGGTGAATCAGATAGATAGATAAAGATAGATAGATAAATCATTTATTTACACTTGCACACACACACTAAATGTACACAAAAGGAAAACGAAATAGCATAAAAGGAGTACAGTTGGTAGGTGAAACACAATAAAGACACAAACATAACAAATCGAAAATAACATTACGTTCAAGGATGCAAGGTACGGTACTATGTACCTACATCAAATATCACATAATATTGCTGTGGGTGCGGCAAATGCAAAATGGTACTGACTCAGCATGTGCTGAAGAAGCGAACTACTCCAGCGCTGGTATTATGTCAGTACCAGGTACTTAATTACTAAAGGCGGCTTGCAGGGTTCGGCGAGATATATCCATAGCGCGGAAATGTATTATTAAATATAAGTAAAACATGCAGTAATATTATAAATTGTTAATTAAAATTTGTATAAATAATCTGATTGATTGAATAATAGTAAAATAAATTTGTGTGATCATGTCAAATTTGGGTAAATAATGAATGAAATTGATTCATAAATGTCGTGTAAATAGAATACTAATAATGCGCATTTTCCATACTTCGATCAAGTGAAGTGAATAGAAATGGCAAATGAACTAAACTATATAACAAAAATAAAAAAATTGAGTAATCATAAAATCATAAATAATTTTGGGATGTCAAAGATTGTGTATTAAATAAATTGAATTAAATTAAATTAAATTGATATAGATATACATGAATGTCAAAGGGAAGTCCAGAGGTGTTATGGGTTAGCCCCGGGTGTTAGGGAGCCAACTTTTGCTCGTCAAGCAAAAACATTTTATACTTTTGGTTAAATGATGTTTTAGACTTAAGCTGCCTAACGGGTGGGGGAATGTCATTCCAGCATTTGGTGGCCTGGAACCGAAAACTGCCACGGAAAGCAGCAGTGCGGCCCTAGCCCTGTTGCGGTTGCCATGTGCATCCCAACGCCAAATGAGTTTATTAAATAAATAAGCGGGCTTCTTATATTTGACGATACCGAACATTAGATTTGCTATAAAGAGCCTTAATCTATTCTCCATTTTCAGTAAGTTTGCACTATTAATGAAAGGTGTAACGTGAGCACGAGCAGGTATATCAAAGCAAAAACAAGCACAGGCGTTTTGAACGCGCTGTAATAGCTTTTGAGTTTTCGCATCACTCCACTAAGGCCTCTGACTTGGCTTAACGACTGCCATCTATCGACGGCAGCCGGCACCAACTGCTTAACGTGCCTTGCGAAGCACGGAACCGCTCGGGAAAATTCCAGTAGCGTTATTCATAGAACGCCCAACCAGCAAAAACCAGTCTTAAAACAGTCTCAAGACTACTATTTTTTCGCTCTAATATTGATCCTAAATCATCGTATAAGCCTGCATTTGGGCACGATTATAAGCGTACTTGATTTAATATCATTCTAATATCAATCTTATTGAATGCTGTTCACTATTATAGTAATCTAGCCAAAACTAATTTAAGCTGCTTTAGGCTAATATCGCTTTTACCTAAGTATCTTTTAAGACTACGTAGGCTAAAATTGGTCTTACTTAAGAATATTTTTAGTATCATCAATCTTATTTTAGTTTGACGTAAGACTAGAAAGTCTTCGCGAAACAATTCATTATAATGGGTGCTTGCGTGTGATAAATGCAGCGTGACAATAAAAATAGCAAATAATAAAACTGTCTTTATCGTCTGGTGTTTGTTTATATTTAATAGTAAATATTCTCGTGGGAATAATTATTTACTGTAAACTAGACCCTGTTTTACGCTTCAAATTTCGTGCGCCTTATCAAATATTACATTTTGTACAAATATTATTTTATTATTTTCTTTTTTTATTGTACTGATATTTGCGTCCTCCTATATTTGCATTATCCTAGAGCACTATTAGACTACATTTGCATTCTGAATACCAATGGCACGGATATGTTGTATTAATTAGGGTTCCTTAGGTACTCGTAATAATAAAACCTTAAATTGTTTTTTTTTTGCAACTTAGGTAAATGTATTTTTATTAAGCGCCAAGGTTACTGATGTCAATGGGGATGAGGATAGGTATTAGTATGGGGATGGTGATGGGGATGAGTATGGAGATGAGAATGGGGATGAGTATGGGGGTGGGGATGGGGATGGGGATGGGATGGGAATGGGGTTGGGGACGGGGACGGGGACGGGGACGGAGACGGGGTCGGGGACGGCGACGGGGACGGGGACGGGGACGGGGACGGGGACGGGGACGGGGACGGGGACGGGGACGGGGACGGGGACGGGGACGGGGACGGGGACGGGGACGGGGACGGGGACGGGGACGGGGACGGGGACGGGGACGGGGACGGGGACGGGGACGGGGACGGGGACGGGGACGGGGACGGGGACGGGGACGGGGACGGGGACGGGGACGGGGATGGGGATCGGGGTGGGGGTGGTTGCCTGTTTAAAAAAATAGCAATTCATTTTCACTAAGATCAGTTATGTAACACACTTTCATGAATATCGTATATAAGCAGAACCTGCAGAACCCTCACAAATATTTTTGTCCCCACATGCTTGTCCTGGCAGCAACAGAACATTTGAATTATTTATCATTTCGTACTTCTTCTGTACTTGCCACCGATACCCACAAGGACTTGTGCGTTTTATTCCAATTTTTGTAATCCATGATACCATTTCTCGTTATAAAAAATTAAATCACACTTTCACTTACAAAACATTGGCCCAATAAATTTTGCTCTTAGTTGTATTTTCAGGATCGATGTAAGATTAAGCGATCTTATATTGATCTTGTCTATTGTATTGTAAGTATATTGATCCAACATTGCTCTTACAGTTGTGTTTTCAGGATCGATGTAAGATTAAGCGATCTTATATTAATCTTGTCTATTGTATTGTAAGTATGATCCAATATTACTCATGCAGTTGTGTTTCGAGGATCGATATAAGATTAAGCTATCTTATTTTGATCTTGTCTATTGTATTGTAAGTATATTGATCCTACATTACTCTTAGAGTTGTGTTTCCAGGATCGATGTAAGATTAAACCATCTTATATTGTTCTTGTGTATTATATTGTAAACTAGCTGTGCCCCGCGGTGTTACCCGCGGTTCATCGATTTTCCCGTAGGAATAAGATATTTCCCCGCGGTAAAACGTAGCCTATGTTTTAATCCAGGGTATCGGCTAACTCCATACCAAATTTTATTAAAATCCGTCCAGCCGTTTCAGCGCTAAAGACTGACAAACATATAAACACACACACAAACTTTCACGTTTATAATATTAGTGTGATGTATTGATCCAATATCACTCTTATATCTTACTAAACTAGAGCTGTTAATCTTATTATAGCTTTCAATAAGATCAAAAACAACCATACTAACAATACTCTTATGCAATGCTGATATTAGACATGAAAATTTTATAATAGCATTCATCAAGTCTATTTTAAGATCAAATGAGCAGAGGCTTAAAATACTTTTATAACGTGCTCTTATATACATATATAAGACCAATCAATAATACTGAGTGTTCTTGAGTACGAAGTGACTTGTTCTAGACTGATATAAGAACGAATACATATTACAAAACAGTTATTAGAGCGATTTAAGCCTACCACTCTTATAAAATGCGGACCCTGAGACTATTTTGCTGGTTGGGCGGTCACCCATACAGGTTGGTACACAAAAGGCAGGTAGATACAGCACACTAATGGTAAAATAATCAATATCTCATCGTATGTGACGTGACCTCCATACTGGACAGTGGGCAGTAGAATGGTGCTACATCTAGGCACTTAAACGTCCTATACACGCTGGAATCTAGGCTGTTTGAAACCCCCGATTATGTAATTAGTAATTAAAATGAAGTCGGTGTAATTATGGTTAAGAATATTGTAGTGTTTCCTTGGCTGACACCGAGTCCAAAACTAGCAATAATTGTAAAGGGGCCTGTAAACGGTGCCCCGTTCGGCGGCCTCTAAAACATGCCTGTTTTGCTGCAATATGTGGCTGTACTTTCGGCAAATCATTTCCCGGCGTGATGGCCGGGACATTCAGCTTGAATTATAATTTACATCTCAGTGTTCTTGTAACTAAAATTTCATGATTTTCTTCAGAGAACTTGGCAGCACCCACATAGATCTCAATTCTTTTGTCAGCGAAGTCGATAACGACGTCTGTTCTTAATATTGAACTTTGCTCTCATTCACATTTATGTTTCTGATGGGATTACATATGTACGTGAATTGTGTCTTTGCTCATGACTAGCCCATGCATTGTGCATTTTTGTAAAAACATAGGACAGGAACCACAGATAAGGTACAGTGATGTCATGACGTCAGCACCATCTATCGGTAATTTGCGGTACTATTTTTTTTTAATGACGCTCTGTAAACGGGATTTAAGAATTGTGTTAAGCACACTCTTTTCAAAAAAGTTTATTATAAAATCAACGATTATTTAGAAGACAAGGACGTTTGGCATTAAATAGTAGTTTAATATTAAATTTAATCAGACGATAAATGTGTCTAGTATTCAACACATCCAAGAATATATCCTCGTGAGGCCCAATGTCTTCAAGTGATCACAAAATCAATTGTTCTTTTCAAGGTCGGGCCTTACGAGAATATATATATATTTTGTAAGTTTGTAATTTAGGCTAAAACTGTTTTGAAAAGAATAAATGTGGAGTTTCTTTGTTAGTTTCTTCTCCATGTAATCTATTAATTGTGAAACTAACAACATTGACAACATTGACAACATTGACGTTCATAAAGTAAATGTTCTATTTGGACTATGAATAAAAATATTTGAATTGAATTGAGTTAAAAAGCCCTCATTCGGACATCGGCCCCCTGACTCGTAGAGCAGACTGCGCGTGCATGACACGTGGCTCTGTTTTAACTCATTAGTCTGTCTAGCCGACTATAAATAATTTAGGTAGACTCGGCGTCATAAATCATCATTATCCTTAATGTCACACGAGCAGAACAGGTGATCAGCTTTGAGGATTACGCCAAAAAGTCATTGTTGGAAAAAAAAAAATCATTTACGTACAGGCATATACAATACATTGCTTCTGGCTCCGCACTAGGATACCCTGTGTCGTGGGAACCAGAAACAGCGGCATCACAAACATGTAAACATCCGAAACCTGGAGTTTTTTTCCCAGCCGTTATACGAACCCGAAATCTCTCGCAACTTAACATGACTTAATAAGCAAACGCCTCTACGCCGTAGCACAGAATACATATTAGTACAGGTACAGAAGATTCAAGTAGAATCGCAATTCAAATGTAACCGTTCGCTATGATGGTAACACTGCGAAATAATATGGCGGGGAGCCTCGGTGAGTGGGGACGATAGAATTAGAAGTGCAATGAGGCTCACTTTTACGTTATACTTGGTGGAGGAAACATCTCTTCCTTCTCCAATATTTTGCTCCAGTCCATCCAAAGGTTGTCTGGAAGAGATCACTTTTAGTGATAAGGCCACCGTCTGTACTCTTAGATTAAGAAATACCTGTGTAATTTCCTTTTTTATGTACAATAAAGTGTTCTCTATCTATGTATCTCTTCACACACAGTTGACATTTTCGCAGATGATGTATTTCTGTTGCTGCTATAACAACAAATACTAAAAGACAAAATGAATATGAACTCCCTGCTCAGGGCGGTGCCGCAATGTGATTATATTTACCACAGGGATTGCGAAAATTATTTAAGAATGCAAGGGAATGCTTGAAGACGGATGATTCTGGTTTTTTTTTGTTCTTTAGTACTTGAGTTAATTATGCTATGTTGTATATCCCATCAAAAACATAAATCTGAATGAGAGCCAAGTTCAATATTAAGAACAGACGTCGTTATCGACTTCTCCGACAAAAGAGTTGAGATTTATGTGGTTGCTTACAAATGTAAATAAATAAATAAATTAATTAAGGTTTTTATAGATAATGGTAGAAATGGTACCTACATAGCTAAGCTGCATAGCGTACAACCGGCGGTCTTATAGCGAAGGTTGCAGGAAGAGAATCTTTGTAGGTTTTATTTTTCGGATTAGTTGTATGTTTCTTTTTAAGTTGAGAAATAAATTCTTAAACCTTTTGTTTTGTCCCCAGGATCTGCATTAAGCCATGGAGGACCAAACTCCCTTCGCAGTGGAGGATGTAACAGTCCAGAAGGTTGTGGCGCGCCTCAATGCGCGTGCGCCGCCTAGAGTGTCCATTGGTATGTAATAATAGTAAAACATATGAATGCAATCGCTCGTAGCCCTGTCCACCTGAATGATCCCTGATCACGAAGGTTAAGCAACATTGGGCGCGTTCAGTGCATGGATGGGTGACTGTCATTTTTCCGAACGGTTCGATAGGTGGCAGATGATAAGCCAAGTCAGAGGCCTAAGGGTGGCTTGAAAACTTCTGACAGTAAGACCATCCACTAGTCTTACAAGCCTCCACCAATCCCGACTCGGCCCCCGTGGTGGAGTATGGCCTATACCTTCCTCAAGGAAGAGACCCGTGCCTCTCGGTGGGGACATAATGGGTTGATGATGATTTATTTTGTAGATCTATAATTCTTTTTCTAATGTTATGATCTTTGACTTGCAGTGATTGTTTTGTATGGAAGTTGATTTATCCGTCTAACTTTTTCCACAGGATCTCTGGAGAGAGTCCGGCAAGGCCTGGAGGTCAGCGCGCAAGACCTGGAGAAGGTGGCCAAGTTCCTAGAGCAGGACGGCAAGATGGACCGCATCGTGATCGAGAGCGAGAAAGGAAAGAGTCACAGCGAGAGTTCCTCGAGAAGAAACAGCGACAACGGGGGCAGAGCTAAGAGAGAGGGGTTCAGAGGAGGTAATTGGAGGCTGGGCAAAAAAAAGAAACCCAGGTCTTGGATGTTTACATGTTTGTGACGTCGCTGTTTCTGGTTCCCACGACACAGGGTATCCTAGTGTGGGGCCAGAAGCTATGTATACGCCTGTATCTAAATGTTATGTTATGTTAATTAAGTTTTTAGGGTTCCGTACCCAAAGGAATCGCTCGTAGCCCCTTCTGTCTGAGTGATCTTAACCGATCACGAAGGATAAGCAACATAGGTCGCGTTCAGTGCATGGATGAGTGACCGTCTATGACTAACGTTAGTGGCATTTTTGCGAGCGGTTCCGTGCTTCGCAAGGCACGTTAAACAGTTGGTGCCAGCTGCCGTCGATAGATGGGAGTCGTTAAGCCAAGTCAGAGGCCTTAGGGCGGCTTGAAAACTTCTGACAGTAAGACCAGCCACTAGTCTTACAAGCCTCCCCCAATCCGGACTTGGCCCCCGTGGTGGAGTGTGGAATATACCTTCCTCAGGGAAGAGACCCGTGCCCCTCGGTGGGGACATAATGGGTTGATGATGACCCAAAGGGTAACAGATCCTATTACTGAGACTTCGCTGTCTGTCCGTCCGTTCGTCTGTCACCAGGCTGTATCTCATGAACCGTGATAGTTAGACAGTTGAGATTTTCACAGATGATGTATTTCTGTTGCCGTTATAGCAACAAATACTAAATAACAGAAACAAATAAATATTTAAGGGGGCTCCCATACAACAAGTGTTTTTTTTTCTCTTTTTTGCTCGATATTGATAACGGCAACAGGTTGACGATTGAAATACTCACAGAATATTTAGTTATTTATATATTTAATACTCAATACTCAATACTCAATACTTTATTGCATTCCACAAGTTGTAGGGTTGTTACAATTTAACTTAACAGTTATTTGATGAGATCTTTGTGGACCCTGTAGGGCACGCAACATTTTAAAGTGCTATTTGAAATATGCATTACATTAACTTACAATTGGAAAATATTGAATTAATAATCATGCAATTTTAGTTATTCTATTTAAAAGATTATATTTAAATGTTATTTGTGAGTACAATAAAGAATATTCTATCTATCTATCTATACAATTATTTATCTTGTTTCATGATCTATACTATCTTTAAAATATTCTTCTATGGTATAATAACATTTTGATATTAGTATTTTCTTTAGATCTTTATTGAAGTTGTTGTCGTTATTTAATTCTTTTAAGTAATTTGGGAGTTTGTTATAAATTTTAATAGCCATTATCAATGTACTGGAAGAGTATAATTGCATTCGAGAGGTGGGTAATAACAATTTATTTTTGTGTCTTATGGGTCTTATAGAGACATCTTCTTTTTTTGTAAAAATTTCTTTATGTTGTCTGACGAATTTTGAGATTTCTAATATGTAAATAGATGGTAAGGTAAGTAGATTATAATGTATAAAATATGGTTTACAACTGTCTGTAGATACTATA
This sequence comes from Yponomeuta plumbellus, assembly GCA_947310845.1. Lineage (NCBI taxonomy): Eukaryota > Metazoa > Arthropoda > Insecta > Lepidoptera > Yponomeutidae > Yponomeuta > Yponomeuta plumbellus. The sequence goes on along the minus strand of OX371221.1, from coordinate 6,851,005 downwards.
TTTGCTATTATTCTAACTAATTTTTTTTGTTGGGTGAAGAGTTGTGGTGCATCTTTACTGTTACCCCACATTATAATTCCATACGACAGCCAGGCGTAAGCGTATGCGTAATAAGTTACGAGTGCAGTTTGCACATTAGTGGTTTTTTTTACTTCTCGAAGACCGTATGCGAAGGATGACAATTTTGATTTAATTTTTTGTATATGTGCTTTCCAATTTATGTGCTTATCTATAATTAATCCTAACAGTGATATATTATCCACTTCCTCTATTTTAAATCCATTAAATGATACATCTATGTCCAATGAGCGTTTTTGATATGGGTGGAAAGTTATAATTTTGGTTTTTTTGAAGTTAATTTCTAAATTGTGTATATTTAGCCAATCATTCGTGTCAAAAAGCATACTATGTAATTTTGAATTTATCATTGTGCTATCTTCACATGATGTGAGCAGAGAGATATCGTCCGCAAATAAAATACATGAGTCGTCCAAAATTTTGGGTAAATCGTTGATATATATTAAAAATAGTAAACTACCAATAACACTGCCTTGTGGAATAGATGCATTAACAATTATAGGTTCTGACCTTATATTTTCAATTTGTTTTAACTCGTAGTTGTAAAACTCTATTTCTACTGACTGTTCTCGGTCTTTTAAGTAAGAAGCAAGCCATGCGTGTGCTGCTCCGCGAACTCCTATGCCATATAGTTTATTCAATAGGATTTTATTTTGAACTTTGTCGTAAGCTTTCGACATGTCGAGTAGTAATCCGACTGCATATTTTTTATTATTAATTATTTCTAACGCTTCTTGGATAAATTTAAACACTGCTGTTATTGTAGATCTTTTTTTCCGAAAACCGTATTGACACTCATTAAATATCTTGAACTTTTCACAGAATGAGTAAATACGGTTAAACATAACTCTTTCGAAAATTTTTGACGCTGTGGGTAACAAAGCAATGGGTCGGTAATTGTTAGGGTCAGATTTTGTGTTCTTTTTATGTAACGGTTTTATTACAGCTACTTTAAGTTTATCGGGGAAGGTGCTTTCCTTGAATGATTGGTTAATTAACATAGTAAATGGTTCAGTTAGCTCTTTCGCACATTGTTTTATTAAGGATGGGGGAAGCTCATCAAACCCATGACTATTTTTATTATTTAGATTCTTGATGATTTTGAAAATTTCTTTTTGTTCTACCGGTTTTATAAACATTGAATTTTCCGTAGGTTGGATAACAGAATATCCTTTTGGAACGGGTTTCTTGGGGTCTTGTTTCGTGCCTATTGAAGAGAAAAATGTATTGAATAAATTAGCTATCTGTTTTGGATCTGTAATTTGCGTCTGGTCTAATTGTAAAATTATATTATTTTTCTCTTTTTTCGGTTTTTTGTTGGTTCTTTCATTTATAATACTCCACATACATTTAGTTTTATTATTAGATTTTCTAATTTTATTTATATATTGCAGCTTTTTTGCAGTTGTGATAGCTTTTTTTAATATCTTTTCGTATCGTTTATAATATTTGGTTATAATTTCGTTGTTAGCTTGTAGTGAAAGAATTTTTAGTAATCTTTTGTTTTGACATGATTGTTTAATACCTATAGTTAGCCAGTGTTTTTTAAATAATTTGTTTATTTTGATGTTTTGTTTTGGGATTTGTTCATTTAGAACTTGTAATAAGGTGGCATTAAAAACATTATAGTTTTCATTAATATTTTTATCATGTTTTATAGTATCATTCCAGTTTATTGATTTTAACTTAGATTTAAAATTTTCTATGTTTTTATTATGAAATAATCTTTTTTTTATGTTCCATTGTATTTGAACTCTCGTTATAGATGTCTGCATGGCTATTATTGTTGCGGCATGGTCTGAAAGTCCAAAATCTTCTACCTTTGTATGTATTATTCCCTTTTTGAAGTTTGTGAATATTAAGTCTATGCATGAAGATATAGATGGAGTTACATGTGTAGGGTCATTTATGTGTTGAAAAAAATTATATTCCTTCATTAAATTTAACAAATTATTTGATTTTGTATTGTTTTGCAATATATTAATATTAAAGTCACCTCCTATTATAATTTTTAATTTATTGTATTTATTATTTATATGATAGAGTATTTTTTCTAATTGATTAAAAAATATTTCTTCCTCTCGTCCGTTCCAGTACATCGTTACAATCAAAACATTTTCTTTTATTAGTTCAGTTGCACATACTTCTATAATATATTCTACAGACAAATTAGCTACATCGGTCCTGTCAATACTTTCGATGTGATCTTGGATAATTATGTATGTACCACCACCTCGTTTTATTTCCCTACAAAACGAGGCTGCAATTTTGTATTGGTTGAATTGTACATATTTTAATTTCTCTTTGGTAAGCCAAGATTCTGTTATTCCGTATGCATTGTATATGTTTCGATTACTGTCGATAAAAGCTTCCATTGTATTCTGTTTGTTATAGAGGCTCTGGAGGTAGGAGGAGGAGTCTGGAGGAGGATTTACTTTAAAAAGAAATAATAAAATTAAAAATTAATAAACTCACGACCGTTATCCCCGAGGGGGTAGGCAGAGGCACCAATCACTAAACTCGGCCCACGTTTTGCCGAGTTTATTAGGCCCCAACGTGACAAGTGGCAAGTCTGTCGCCGTTATCCGGGCACAATTTATGAGCGAATGGTGTTGCTGTACAAACAAACAAATGTACGTAACTAAAAGTCATTGGTACAAGCGTGGTTCGAACCCAGACCCTCATGATCGAGAAGCAAGGGTCTACCCCACTACGCCACCACCGCTCGCTCAAAAGAAATAAAGAGCACTTCTTGTATATATATAATCAGAATCTCGGAAACGGCTCCAATTATTTTCACGAAATTTTGTAGGCAGATGCTTTCAGGGGCATTTAATTGATCTAACTAGGTTATATTTTTAGTAAACGTTGTTTTATCCGTGTTTTAAGCCAATTGAAATTTGCTATGATAACAAATAGAGGTAAATTTCGCGTCTATCTGCAAGGTCGGGATAGTTCTGACAAGAAAACGGGCGACCCGTTTCGAGTCATGATGTTTTTTTTCAAAGTTCTTTTTTTGTTGAAAAAGGATTATTTTAATTTTATATTACACATTTTATATTACAAAATAGTACCGAGCAAAGCTCGGTCACCCAGGTACTTAAAATAAAACAAACATTAAAGAGGCTTCCATACAACAAACGTGATTTTTTTCCAATTTTATAATGGTACGGAACCCTTCGCGTGCGAGTCCGACTCGCACTTAGCCGGTTTTTTTTATTTCATTTTATTTTATTTATTTATTTAATATCGCAATAAGGGCTTACAGGTTCCCAAAGCGATTGCTATGATTACATACAAAACCTTATTAATTACTTACATAAGGGCCGGTTTTTCAATAGTCAGATAAAACTTAGCTGGAGAATAAAACTGATGTTGTCACTGTCTTGTCGTATGATTTAGACAGTGACAGCATTCAATTTATTCTCCAGTTAAGTTTTATCTGACTATTGAAAAATTGGCCCTAAGTGTAATATATGTAGTAGTATACATCCCACTGCATAGTCTTAATGGCGGTGTCGCTAGAGGAGCTGAACCACATGCTGGCCAGCCTAGCATCAGCCTCGCGACGCATCGGTCTTGGTATGAATTTGGATAAAACCAAAGTCATGATCAATGGTCACATTGATCCAATACCGGTCGTCGTACATGGTCACCTTCTCGAAATCGTTTCCGAATACACTTACCTCGGGCAGATTCTGCAGTTACAAAATACAAAAATACAAAAATATTTATTGCCGTAAAAGAATTTTACATGAGCGATACACAGCGGGCCCCGCACGAGGTAAAACCTGTATCACTAGGTAAAAACAATTTCAAAAAAGAGGCCAAGAGGAGGATCCAGCTGGGCTGGGCAGCGTTTGGGAAACTACGCCGAGTCTTCTCGTCATCCACACCGCAATGCTTGAAAACGAAAGTTTTCAATCAGTGTGTCCTACCTGTTATTATGACCTACGGAGCCGAGACATGGACACTCACGAAAGGATTGGTCCACCAGTTTAAAGTCGCTCAGCGAGCTATGGAGAGAGCTATGCTCGGAGTTTCTCTGAAGGATAGGATTCGTAACGAATACATACGACTGAGAACCCAATTTATCGACATAGCTCAGAGAATTTGCAAGCTGAAGTGGCAGTGGGCTGGCCATATTTCGCGAAGAACCGACAACCGCTGGGGTAAACGTGTTCTTGAGTGGAGACCGCGACTCGGCAAACGTAGTGTAGGCCGCCCTCTAACCAGGTGGGATGACGATCTGCGAAGGACTGCAGGCAGATGCTGGATGCGGCAAGCTGAAGACAGGGCACTATGGCGCTCATTAGGGGAGGGCTATGTCCAGCAGTGGACTAATATAGACTGATGATGATAATCCCACTGCAGGACACGGGTCTTCACTCAGAGAGACAACATGGGCTTAATTATCACGCGTGCCCACCGCGGATTGGCAATTTCATCGCTGAGGTGTGTCAACTAATCAGGCACTCGGGTTTCCTCACCATGTGTTCCTTCGCAGTAAGCAAGTGCTGAGAATTGAGAAGGTTTTTTGTACTGGATGGATATTGAATGAATAAAAACAGCACCTAATTTTCACTGCTTTCTTCTATTCCTATGCTCTTATGTATGGTTGATCGACGAACGAGCCGTAATTTTAGAACGACCGGCTTGCTTGCGGTTTGATGAGGCTGATCAACTAGCGTGCAAGACAGTCGTGCGACTGTAGTTCAACGTGACAGATCAGTAGACGAGCTGCGAGCCATAGGCTCGTCGGTATATAAAACCGCGGTTTTATAATGATACATGGCCGAACTTTACCGACGAGCCATAAGGCCTGCGCAAACGACGGACTTTTCTCCGCAGCGGAGAAAAAAGTACGCTATACGAATAAAAAGTTCTATGCGGACTTACCGCGAACTCAACGCACACGGTGTGTGAAATAGGGTCCATCCTCTTATAATAAATGGGTATTTCAACGCGGACTAACGTCCGACGTGTGCGTTGCTTTGCCTATTAGCTCTATTTTTTTCGGGGACTCCCCTGTACTTTTGTCCGGTCTGCTCTCTGCATGTCCTCGGTTATTCGGGAGGTTTTTGTACGCGGTAGTTTTAATCCCTCGTTTGCGTTACTCGATACAGTTGTAAGCGATCTATTTTAGCTGACAAAAAAGTCCGCGGACAAAAATCCCTCGTCTGCGCAAGCTAATAAAAGTGCGGCAAAGCTTGCCCGTCGATCAGAGTGCTTAGTGCGAGTTTTTTCATTCACTTTCGATAGCGAGAGCGTTTGCAATTTGTAAGGAGTGACAAAGCGCGCCACCTAATTGTCTCTTTTCTCACTCCTATACATATTGCAAACGCTCTCGCTATCGAAAGTGAAATGAAAAAACTCAGTATAAGCACTCTGGGCCCTTAATCTCCGCGTATGAATGGATGCTTTCCAATAAATTCTAGATTAAGCTGGCTAAAACTGGTTACTACTGTATCTTTCCAGATGAGACCAGCTCTGAGCCTCCGACGGCACACGTGACTGACCGCAATGCGTGGAACACTCTGGACAGCTCTACTTCAACTACGAGGACAGAACTCAGTCTGTCAGATAGTGGAGTGGACGATCAGGTAGGCTTTCTAGACATTGTCGTTGTCTAAGATGTGAAACTGGGATTATCAGAATCACCCTCCAAAGTTAGAAGCATGCTCTTGTGGAAAGGAGAAACTACTCTGATCACGGGCTTTACTCAGAACTTTAAGTACCTACCTATAAAACATTCAATCGCGCTGCTGTCTTCCCCCATAATCAATCTCTCACGATGTCATGCCATCCGCATTCACGGACCTTTCATCGACTCAACGATATCATCCGACTTTCGGGGTCTCCCCACTGACCATTGATTTTGTAGAAGAAGGCGATAAAGGCGACGTAGGCACTGACTGAAAATCAGAGCTGAGAGGCACAACGCTGAGTCAGTTGCCTTTTGTGGCAACTTAGTCGCACAACAGACTATACCTATTTTTAATTACAGTAGGGCCTCGTTAATCCGGAGAGGCAAAAACAAGACCCTTTCCGGATTACCGAGGCGTCCGGATTATAGTATGGCATGTATTAAAACACATGTTTAACCTTAGAGTTTCTTTAATCAATTTTTAAATTGAAGCATAAGGACAAATATGCACATGTTCAAAATTACTCGAGTGCGCTAAATTGAGACTGTAGACAGAAGGCGGTAAACAAAAGACGGACGATGGTTTGGCTCATGGCAGCCCGTACCTACACCCGCTACCCCCGCACCTACACCCGCCAGCCCCGCAAACCCCATTGCCCGGCCGGATTACAGAGATCACCGAACAATCGGGAGTCCGGATTAACGAGGCCCTACTGTAATTTGTTTTTTGTCTGTTGCCCTACTTATATTATTTTACTTGTCTGTTTATTTTATTCTATGATGTGTCTTGTTGGTATAATAAACGATTTTTCGTCTTCTTCTTCTTCTTCATAATAATCGGATCCAACCTCTTTATCCTACTCAAAGGATGTGCACCGAGCATATTCCACCCTTTTTATATTTCCTATGCACTGATCACGCCTATTTATACAAACTCCGTAAGGAACTTTCCTGGCGCGATGCAGGATCTCAAAGTTTAAATTCTTTCATGGTCTTACAAACATCATAACGGTCCTCAGACGCGCCCCCGCCGCGGTTAGGTTACCCCCGCTATAGGTCCCAAAAGAGTCCAACTAGCGCCATCTACAAAAAAACAAATGTTTTTTGGTACATAGTTTTGTATATGGGACAGTTTTTAGTGCTAGGTTCTATTCACTGATCAGCTTTATTTATACAAACTCCGTAAGAAACTTTCCTGGCGCGATGCAGGAACTCCAAGTTTAAACTGCGCGCGCAGTAGGATCTTCTTTCGTCTTACAAACATCATAACGGTCCTCAGACGCGCCCCCGCCGCCGAAGCCATGAGTCAGCACTCCCTGGCACCCCAATGCATGCCAGGACACCTTGGAAGTCAGTGGATAGTCTTACTGTGCCCGAATCTGCCTTTGGATCTTCACTGGCTGATATCATGGAGAGCCCAGCAAATAAGGTAAGTGGATCGGGCATTTGGTTAGCTGTATATTCGAACTTAGAGTTGATTCAAAAAGGCTAATTTACGTGAATTAAGAGGACAAAGATTTGACTATAACCTCTTTTGCCTCGTAAAGAAACCTGTCGGTTAAAAGATGACAGTAATTTATTGAGTAGGTACAAATTCCCAAAAATACAGCTTTATATTTACAGGCAGTATTTAACTGCGCACTAAAACAGGCTATCACTCGTAGCCCCGGCTGCCTGTGTGATCTTAAACGATCACGAAGGTTAAGCAATATAGGGCGCGTTCAGTGCATGGATGGGTGACCGTCTGCGTCTATGACTAACGCAAGTGGCATTTTTGCGAGCGGTTCTGTGCTTCGCAAGGCACGTTAAACAGTTGGTGCCAGCTGCCGTCGATAGATGGGAGTCGTTAAGCCAAGTCAGAGGCCTTAGGGCGGCTTGAAAACTTCTGACAGTAAGACCAGCCACTAGTCTTACAATCCTCCACCAATCCGGACTTGGCCCCCGTTTTGGAGTATGGCCTATACCTTCCTCAGGGAAGAGACCCGTGCCCCTCGGTGGAGACATAATGGGTTGATAATGAAAACAGGCTATTTCTAGAGGTAAATACGGCGATTCGACACTTCAAACACCATGTATCTAGATATTCATAAACCTATTTATGTATCATCTATGTATTAAGTACCCCATATGTCATTATCATCACTGAGATAGGAATCAAGTTTCAATAGAACGTAGCCACTATAAAATATGGTTTGACTAAAAAAATGCTGGCCCAAAGCAATTTGGTTGGACAACACTATCGCAGCATCAAATTATGACAAATTGTTCCACTGAGGCCATCATGATAGAATGTTTTAATAAATGAATCGACACTCGACGACTGATGGATATTTTAAATTCTAACAAAGTAATACCGTTTTCAGAGTGCTCCCGTCGAGGATTTGATTGACAACAAGGTAGAAATGAAACTTTTGTAAATGTTATCTTGGAGTTCCGTAGCGCTACCAATGGACAAAAATGCGTGCTAAAATCAGCCGTTTTAGTACATAATAATAAATTATTGTCACAGATACCCCTGTTCCTTAATTCTCTAAGTGCTCGGTCGGATATAAACCCATATGTCACTAATATATCATACCTACATGGAAAACAAAAAGAACACTTTTTGAAAACATATATCTGTAAAAGAAGATATGTTTTTTTCCATTGGTAGTCCTAGTGAAGTTCATGTTCTAAAAGAGTCCAACTAGCGCCATCTACAAAAAACATATCTTCTTTGGTAGACCGTTTTTTCAGACGGCCAGTGGTTGGTCGTACGTAATTATATAATGTCGCTAAGCCAAGTCTTAAGTCCAAGTCTAGGAGGTCTTAGGGCGGCTTGAAAACCTCTGACAGTAAGACCAGTCACTAGTCTTACAAGCCTCCACCAATCCAGACTTAGCCCCCGAGGTGGAGTATAGCCTATGCCTTCCTCAGGAAAGAGGCCTATACCTACTACTAGACCCGTGGGTCTCTTACCTGATGAGGGCCACGGCCTTCGGTGGGGACGTAATGGGTTGATGCTGATGCTTCCTCAGGGAAGAGACCTATACCTACTACTAGACCCATGGGTCTCTTACCTGAGGAGGGCCACGCCCTTCGGTGGGGACGTAATGGGTTGATGATGATGATATGGGACTGTTTTTGGCGCTAGGTAGACATCTATCGTTTGCTATTCATTGATATTAGTATTAGCCAATGATTGCTCTAGATAATAAAAATAGCTATAATGCTTTGTTGATATTTTTGAAGTTTATTTTGGGTGATAGTGTAATGAGCCCATTTCGGGGTGACTTTAAAAATAGTAACTCCATTCATCGATAGACGGCGCTGACGCAAACCATAATGTATTAATTTTGGTGAACCCAACTGACAGCTGTCAAAAGAGCTGACCAGCCCATTATAGTGCTACCATCTTATCTGTTCAGTTAATAGCGGCGCTAGAGGAGAATTTAGCAGTAACATTTAGGAAATTTACCTAGAAAAATGAGAATGTTTTAACCCGTCTTTCAATTTAATGAAAATATATCTTATATCTTAGTAAGTGAATAAATAAAACAAAAATGGGGAACATGCTTTACAATTAACTAGTTAGTTACAATTTTGCACACCTGAACAGATTACTTGGTGGCGCTGTACGTAACTTTAAACACTATCAGGTTATAAGGAGGGAAGGGGCATCGAATCCCCGTTGCCCCGTCTACTACCTCGGAGGGCAAACCTTGAGATTTCTCTAATTGGGTACATTATTTATTTATTCATTCATTTATTCAGTTCAAAAAACACAAGTAAGTTAACAGATTCACATCCAAATCACTTACATGCTAGGTAATGTGACAATTGACCAAGGTCATCAGTCCATCTGGTTGGTTGCCTTGACTTCACATTAATCACCACGGCAGTATGAGGTCTCCTCGCCCTACACTTCCACATCAAACCTTCACAGGTCCACCTCCGAGACGACATACAACCCAGCACAGACAGCGCCGAGACGCGTCCGAAGCTCGGCTGGCGTTTCGTCAGGTCCGTCACTTCGGCTGCTGACGCCTTCTCGGCCAGGGCCAGGGGGGATGACCAGCCACCGACCGCACTGCCTGGCACTCCGCTGCCTAGCTTCCAGGTGAGATGAGGGGTCAGCACTTATTGCCACCCGAATCTTGGCTGGCGTTTCATGAGCCGTAGGTCGCTGTTTCCTTCTCCTCGAGGACTAAGGTCGGGGATGAACAGCCACCGACCGCACTGCCTGGCACCCCGCTGTCCAGGTTTCCGTTACAAGGTTCATCATCAACCCATTATGTCCCCACCGGGGGGCACGGGTCTCTTCCCTGAGGAAAGTATAGGCCATACTCCACCACGGGGGCCTAGTCCGGATTGGTGGAGGCTTGTAAGACTAGTGGGTAGTCTTATAGCTTGCGCAGACGAGGGATTTTTGTCCACGGACTTTTTTATCCGCTAAAATAGATCGCTTACAACTGTATCGAGTAACGCAAACGAGGGTAGTTTTCTACTGCGTACAAAAAGTCCCCCAAAAAACCTCGGACATGCAGAGAGCGGACTGGACGGAAGTACGCGGGAGTTCCCGAAAAAAATTGAACTCGTGTGACGAGGCGAAGCAACGCACATGGCGGACTTTAGTCCGCGTTGAATTATCCATCTATATACAGGGTGGACATTTGTAATGCCACCTGAAGGGGAAGTACTCTTAATACTGCAGATGGAAAATTTTACTCAAAGGAAACATTCCTTTATTTTTGAAAAGAAAGAAAACTGCATTCAAAGATTTTCAAAAATTCGCTTACCGCACCCGGTAATCGAACCTACTAAAATCTGTGAAAGTTGCACCCTGTACTTTTATTGCAGCGATCGTTAGGGTCAATTATAAGGATGAAATGTCTTTAACAAACTTCATAAATTAAATGAAAGGAAAACAATGACATCTTAAATTGTTTTATTTTATTTTCAAAAAATGGTAAACTAACTAATTAATTGCTCGAAATGGGCTCCATTTCCTTGGATAAACAAATTTCTTCTTCTAACGAATTCATTTCTAGTAACCTTTAATAACGTGTTGTGGTGAATGTTTAAATCGTATTCTGAACCTCAACTCTCAACTCGTTTACATTCTCATAAGATTTAATGTAAATTTGATTTTTTTCATATCTCCACAAAAAAAAATCTAAAGGGATGAGATCTGGTGATCGTGCAAATTGCAATCGTCTTATCTAAATAGTAATTCGTCATTTTAATGGATCAATGACGTCAATTATAATTATTAATTAATAACATAAGTAAACATAAAGAAACGGATCTTTGAGTAAAAGTGCTTTAACTTGAATAGAATAGAATATAAATGTTTATTTGGTACCATTATAAACATAAAACTTAAAATCTACACACCACTTGACCCATTGAATTAATAATTTAAGATTTCATTGTTTTCCTTTCATTTAATTTATGAAGTTTGTTTGAGAGATTTCATCCTTATAATTGACCCTAACGATCGATGCAATAAAAGTACAGGGTGCAACTTTCACAGATTTTAGTAGGTTCGATTACCGGGTGCGGCAAGCGAATTTTTGAAAATCTTTGAATGCAGTTTTCTTTCTTTTCAAAAATAAAGGAATGTTTCCTTTGAGTAAAATTTTCTATCTACAGTATTAAGAGTACTTCCCCTTCAGGTGGCATTACAAAATTGCACCCTGTATATAAAAAGAGAAGCTGACTGACTGACTGACTGACTGACATATCAACGCAGGGCCTAAACTATAAGGGTTAGAAACTTGAAATTTTGCACAGGAGTACCTTTTATAATGTAGCGGAGCACTAAGAAAGAATTTTTGAAAATTCATCCCCTAAGGGGGTAAAATGGGGGTTCGAAGTTAGTATGAAACTTTGCCGTTTTTGAAGTTATTCGAATGAAATTTGGTACGAAGGTTCTTCATTCAAAATTACGAAACACGTGTAAAATAGTTTTTTAAAAATCATCCCTTAAGGGGGAAAAAGGGGGGTGCAAACTTAGTATGAAACTTTGCCGTTTTTGAAGTTATACGAATGAGATTCAATATGAAGGTACTTCATTAAAAGTTATGAAATACATGTAAAATAGTTTTTCGACACTCATCCCGTAAAGGGGTAAAAAGGGGGGTGCAAAGTTAGTATGAAACTTTATGAAGTTATTCGAATGAAATTCAGCATGAAGGTCCTTTATTGAAAGTCGTGAAAGACGTATAAAGTAGTTTTTCGAAAATCATCCCTTGAGGGGGTAAGAGGGGGTTGCGAAGTTAGTATGAAAGCTCTTTCGCATGCGCTAAAAGTATCCATATCTTATTTGCAAACACTTGACTTAGGACGTAGTCGCGGGCAACAGCTAGTTTGTTATAAGGGGATGGACCCAGTATTTCGCACACCGTGTGCGTTGAGTTCGCGGTAGAAAGAAAGATAACACTTTATTGCTCAACCATGATACAGGAAATCCGGGCCGGACTTTTTGTTCGCGGAGTGTACTTTTTTCTCCGTCAGAAGTTTTCAAGCCTTCCTAAGGCCTCAGCCTTGGCTTAACGACTGCCATCTATCGACGGCAACCGGCATCAGCTGCTTAACGTGCCTTGCGAAGTATAGAACCGCTCAGATAAATGATACTAGCGTTAGTCACAGAATGTGATGATAATTTCCTTCCACAGGCCAAACCGGAGAGCAAGCGGTCGAACTATCCAAGAGAGGACAGGACGCCATCTCTACCGCCTTACCATAACGAAAAGGAAGATCCCGGTGAAACTAGTCCAGAGGTAAGCTCCAAACCATGACACTCACATCATCATCAACCCATTATGTCCCCACCGAGGGGCACGGGTCTCTTCCCTGAGGAAGGTACCTATTGGCCATACTCCACCACTGATTTATTAAGTGTTAAATTTATAGAATTATTTAAATAGTAATATTTTGAACATAAAAGTGGCCAAAAAAGGTACACTGGCCACACGTGAGAGCGGTGCGTATTTACCGATATTTGTTCTGCTGAATGGAATGCTCTATTCTTCGCTCTTTCTTCCCCAGGGTTTGGACCCGGAGTCTATGATGTTCCGCGACGGACGGCGTCGCATCGACATGGTGCTCGCCTTCGAGGAGGAAGACTTCGGCGTCATGACAGAAGCGGAGGCTAGGAAGCGGGACTACAGGAGGACTTTCCAGGTATTGATAGATAGATAGATAATAGGGTAGTTTCCAGGGTCAAAATAATTAAATTCTATTTAGTCCGTATTTTAGATTATAAAAAAATATTGGACACGTATTTTTTCTTTTTTCGATTAAACAAAACATGACAAAGATATAGCCCATTAAAGTTACGTGTGACGTCACTCCGTGCTAAAAAAATGCAGCACGGCGTGACGTCACACGTAACTTTAATGGGCTATATCTTTGTAATTTTTGGTCTAATTTACAAATAAAAAAGTACGTGTCCCTTATTTTTGAATAATCTAAAAGACGGACTAATTAAATTTTTTAGGGCAACTAGCCCATTGGAATGACATTCCCCCTCCTCTCCGTGAAGCGAGTAGTGGGTGTGCCTTTGGGCGCAAGCTCAGGGCATATCTGCTGGAGCTTCAGAAACCACCCCTGTCTTCCCTTTCAACCTTTCACCGCAACTACAGACAAAAATCAAATTCAAAAATTCAAAGTTCAAAAATTTTTATTTCAACGTAAAGAATTTACATTCTGCTTGCTGAATGTCAATGTACATACAGTTATGTATAATGTTAGCCGCTGCCTTAGGGCCGTCTTCTCGACATGAATCTGTAATCACATAGTGGGACTGTGCAATACGGTATATTTTTTTCTGTATATTTATATGTATTTTGGATTCTTCTTAGTTTTGTATCTCACACATTTTGTCTATCAGCGCCGACGGTCAGCGCGTGGTCAGCGCGTGGTCAGCGTGACTCTAAACCAGCCTTAAGAATATTTTAGGTCTAAAATGACTTACAACCAGTTCCTTTAATTACAGGAGAACCTAGTAAAAGAGGGCCTGGAACTTGAACTGGAGAACAAATGCCTCTCCTTCGACGAGAAAACCTGGTTCCTCAAGATCCACATTCCGTGGAAAACCGAGATGAGGTTGGCCGAGGTCATCGGAATGAAACTGCCGACGAAGAGGTTCATCACCATTTCTGTGAGAGCTTGGGTAAGTCACCGCTTCTTTTATTCCACAAAAACATCTTTACAGATATTACAGCCCGCCTTGGTGCTTGTGTTTCTTATGTAATGTAATCTTCTGTAATATGTTTTGTGTCATCATCAATCCATTATGTCCCCACCGAAGGGCACTGATCTCTTCCCTGAGAAAGGTATAGGCTATACTCCACCACGGGGGCCTAGTCCGGATTGGTGGAGGCTTGTAAGGCTAGTGGCTGGTCTTACTGTCAGAAGTTTTCAAGCTAAGGTCTCTGAATGGCTTAACGACTGCCATCTATCGACGGCAGCCGGCACCGTCTGCTTAATGTGCCTAGCGAAGCACGGAACTCCTTGGTAAAATGTCACTAGAGTTAGTCATAGACGGTGACCCATCCATGGACTGAACGCGCCCTATGTTGCTTAACCTTCGTGATCGCTTAAGACCACTCAGGCAGCCGGGGCTACGAGCGATTATTTCTATTATTTCTTAGGGGTCCATTAGACGGTCATGCAAGCGTCAGTCAATTCCATCAATCATGAATTACGTTTGATTGTTGGTGACTGACGGATTAGACGGTCACTCTGACTGATCGTCAGTCATACCCAAAGGATACAAGGGATACCACGTATTTACGTAAGATAATAATGGATACATTCTTATCGTATTTACGTCATGGATTGGGACCTAATAAACTCGGCAAAACGTGGGTCCAGTTCTAGAGACTGGTGCCTCTGCCTACCCCTTCGGGGATAACGGGCGTGAGTTTATTATTATTATTATTATTATAATAATGGATATTCATAAAAGAAAAGCCTGTGTTGGAATTTCGACGGCGATGTTGGATCTGATATCTGGCATCAAATTGGACATAAAACAGTAGTCAATTATTGGCTTTAGAACCCACTAATAACCGAAAGCCACCAACAGATGCAAAAATAATAAGAGACAATTTTTGTTATTATGATTTCAATAATGAGGGTAAAATATAATTATTGTATTATATATGTGCCTGTATGTATATGTTATTTCATGTCATGTCATGTCATGTCATGTCATGTCATGTCATGTCATGTCATGTCATGTCATGTCATGTCATGTCATGTCATGTCATGTCATGTCATGTCATGTCATGTCATGTCATGTCATGTCATGTCATGTCATGTCATGTCATGTCATGTCATGCCATGTCATGTCATGTCATGTCACGGCACGTCACGTCACGTCACGTCACGTCACGTCATGTTATGTTATGTTATGTTATTGTAAAAATGAAGTAGCTATTATAATTTTTAAAAACCTATTTAGATGCTAAAAATTGTACCCATGCCTCTAAATTGTCCTTAGCACGGGTTAGTGCAACAAAAAGAATAAATTATTATAACTGAGTAGTGATAGTAATTTTTAAGTAAATAAACAAGAGTTGGGCGGCGGCGCCGCCTTTTCTAAGTGTTCCGTGTCCGACTCCTTCGCTGTCTGCGCGCTGACTGACGCGTGATTGACGAAATGCCATTACACGTTCACTCTAAAGTCATGACTGATAGTTGCATGATGCAAAAATCAAAATATCCAAATATTCATCAATCAATTTCATGCAACCATCAGTCACCGCATTACACGGTAGGTTATTTGTCAGTCACAGCCATGACTGGTAAAACTGACAGCAAAACCTATCGTGTAACGGAGCCCTTAGATTGCTCTTATTTTTAAACAACATAAGCGCTTCACGCTTCGCTTACGTGCTATGGCTATGCTAGGATGGTCGGTTTTGTTTTATTTGAGTAACACATACAACCTGGTTACATATCTGGTTACGGTGGCGGAGAGTCGCTGGAGAGCGGCAGCACCACACCTGGGTACTTGAAAAATCGTATATGGGTATGTCCTGCAGTGGAGGCCTTAGGGCGGCTTGAAAACTTCTGACTAAGACCAGCCCCTAGTCTTGCAAGTCTCCACCAATCCGGACTAGGCTCTTGTGGTGGAGTATGGCCTATACCTTCCTCAGGGAAGAGACCTGTGCCCCTCGGTGGGGACATGATGGGTTGATGATGATGATGTGATATAATATATCACATTATGATGAAGTAAAACATTGTGTACTAATTTACAGAGTGATGAAAAGCAAGCAGAAAGGGACAAAAAGTGGCACTCAAAATGGCGCCGGCGCTGGAAACATGTTTACGAGTACGACCACCGCAGGATCGAACCTGAGCCCTCATTTTATGCATCCTCAGAGGGCAAGGGTGTCAGACGAGAGGAGCAGTGAGTTTATTTGACTTCTTCAAATCAAATCAAATCTTTTTAATATTGTATTGTATTGTAGTGTATTGTATTGTATTGTATTGTATTGTATTGTATTGTATTGTATTGTATTGTATTGTATTGTATTGTATTGTATTGTATTGTATTGTATTGTATTGTATTGTATTGTATTGTATTGTATTGTATTGTATTGTATTGTATTGTATTGTATTGTATTGTATTGTATTGTATTGTATTGTATTGTATTGTATTGTATTGTATTGTATTGTATTGTATTGTATTGTATTGTATTGTATTGTATTGTATTGTATTGTATTGTATTGTATTGTATTGTATTGTATTGTATTGTATTGTATTGTATTCATCATCATCATCATCAGCCCACCGCTGCCCACTGCAGGGTATAGGCCTTTTCCCCCAAATGCCATTTCACACGGTCTCTCCCATTCGCATCCACGGACCTTCCGCCGACTCAACGACATCGTCCGACCATCGGGCCGCAGGTCTGCCCACTGACCGTCGTCCTGTTCTCGCCCACCACTCTGTGATTGCCTTGCTCCACCTGCCGTCTTCCCGCCTGGCCAGGTGTCCCGCCCATTTCCACTTCAGTCTTGATACTCTTTCGCCATTCGGCTATTTCATCAGCGATTCACAACTAACATGAACAACACAATTCACTTCACAAATCTCACTTTATATTTTACATCACTGTAATCAACTAATCACTACAAACATTCACAATTTAACTTTTAACTTTTTAGCCCGGTATAAATTTATAAATTTATAAATCGCCCGACCACATCGCCAGAACAAGACTGCCAGTTTATCGTCGAGCCCTCCCTTTTTTTGACAAGTTCTATTCAAATGGCCACTTTTAAAATCAATAAATTTTAAAAAGTATGTTAAATACATCTTGAAAATTGCCGGTCGTCCTAAAATAATGTTTTAATCTTAAATTAAAAGTACCTTTTCCGCATATCAAAAATCACGACACAACGTTCACTCATCTTTTATTTCGCAGGTTCCTAGTAAAAGACCGTCACACGCAGTTTTCCCCCGCCCAGAGAAGTCTTCTAGTCATGCAAATACTTCTGCGGGCCAAATATGACAATAACGACACCAGAGTAAGTACATTAGATTCCTATGTCTTTAGATTCGTCTCAGTTCTACGACGACGACTGTGCTCACCATGATTAAGCTCTGCGAATCAGAGCGAAACCTAGACCTCAATTCTGTCAGTGCATTATAGTTCAATGACAGATACATGGTCGGGTCACGTGACGTGTTTTTTCATACCATTGACGCCTAGATTGCTTGATTTGATTTGAGTGCGCGCGTAGACTTGAAGCGGCAATGAAAATAAATTGCCATGTTCATGCAGTTGTCATTATACTGCAATGCAACAACAGAATCTCGGCTCAGGTCGGACTCTTCCGACGAAAAGTCAACTAAGCCTAGGCGCACACTAGCGACACGCGACAGCGACAGCTCGGCGACTAGACGCGACGACAGGCTACGGCTGACAATTTTCATCACCTCCAGAACTAAAGTGACCTAACCCAAAATTTGCAACTTTTGGGAAATGAAGAAAATGTATTCGGCGCTCTGAGCGAGTTGCTCAAGAAAAAACAGACCGAAATATTCCTCCATCTCTCTCTGACCAAATAAAGTCGCTTTTTTAATATAGGCACGAAAGAGTATGCCTTTTTGAGTCATTCTGAGTACTTAACTCATTTTACACAAATTTTGAGTTAGGTCACTTTAGTTCTGGAGGTGCGAACATGTTGTTCGAATATCCGCACACTTGGCGTCAGAGTCGCGGAGTCGCGACGACAAGACGCAGAAGCAAATGGCAACGTCGCGTCTGACGCGGTGACTAGACGGGGCGACAAGTCGCCCTGTTTGCGATAGCTCCTAGTGTATCCGGAATAATAATGACTAGTAAACATAAACATAAACATTTACATACAGGCACATACATTGCTTCTGGCCCCACACTAGGATACCCTGTGTCGTGGGAACCAGAAACAGCGACGTCACAAACATGTAAACATCCAAGACCTGGAGTTTTTTTTTTTTCTCCCCAGCCGGGGATCGAACCCGGGACCTCTCGCATGGTAAGCAGATGCGCTAACCACTACGCAACAGAGGTCGTCAAAGTACAGTCGACAGCACATCATGGTATACACCCATGCACTCTACTCCGTTGCATTACGGGCGCCTTTGCAACTAAAATGTGAAGATTGACGTGCTGTCGACTGTAATTGCGAAAGTGTTAGTATGACGAAAGTGTTAGTAGTTTGAAAATAACAGCTGTCAATCAGAAAATCACGTACGTAACACATACATCACTTCTGGCCCTCTTTCAGAAATCATTTCCCGATCTGAAAGTCGCGAGCTCGCGACGTTTGTTCAGCGAAGTGTTAACGGTACTCTCCAAATGATTCCACTACGTTGATTCTGCTCTCTTTTTAAACAAACTTAACATGGGAACATTCAGATATTTCTTTAACGCCCTCAATACTGACCTTGAAAATGGTTTTCGATTGTTATTTTCAAGGTCAGATACTCAGAGTGCTTAGTGCGAGTTTTTTCATTCACTTTCGATAGTGAGAGCGTTTGCAATTTGTATAGGAGTGACAAAGAGACAACTAGGTGGCGCGCTTTGTCACTCCTATACAAATTGCAAACGCTCTCGCTAGAAAAAACTCGCACTCTGCAGCCTTAGTGCGAGTTTTTTCATTCACTTTCGATAGCGAGAGCGTTTGCAATTTGTATAGGAGTGACAAAGAGACAACTAGGTGGCGCGCTTTGTCACTCCTATACAAATTGCAAACGCTCTCGCTAGAAAAAACTCGCACTCTGCAGCCTTAGTGCGAGTTTTTTCATTCACTTTCGATAGCGAGAGCGTTTGCAATTTGTATAGGAGTGACAAAGAGACAACTAGGTGGCGCGCTTTGTCACTCCTATAGAATATGAGTTTACGTTAACGCGATCGAGTACCTAGTTACAAAAACTCGCACTAAGCACTCTGGGCCCTTAGTGCGAGTTTTTTCATTCACTTTCGATAGCGAGAGCGTTTGCAATTTGTATAGGAGTGACAGAGAGACAACTAGGTGGCGCGCTTTGTCACTCATATAGAATATGAGTTTACGTTAACGCAATCGAGTAGTTAAAAAAACTCGCACTAAGCTCACTGGACTGACGATGTTAAGGGCTCCGTGCGAGACACCATTATTATCTTCTTTTGAACAAGACAAGTAGCATTAAAGCCAACGTAACTTTTTGTCTTAAGTCCTCTGAGTGCTTATATTGAGATTTTTCATTTCACTTTCGATAGCGAGAGCGTTTGCAATTTGTATAGGAGTGACAAAGAAACAACTAGGTGGCGCGCTTTGTCACTCTATATAAATTGCAAACGCTCTCGCTATCGAAATTGAATGAAAAAACTCAGTATAAGCACTCTGGTCCACGATCGTAGGTTATCGGTCGAGGTTCTCGGAAATCGACATTCGATTGTCAGTCTACGAGAAAACGTATCTGGTGACCTTTTCTTTTAAATCGTTGGGATATCCTCCGAATATGTGTAATTACAAGACAATTATCGAATAGAATCGCTCGTAGCCCTGGCTGCCTGAGTGATCCTAAACGATAAGCAACATAGGGCGAATTCAGTACATAGATGGGTGACCCTCTATGACTAACGCTAGTGGCATTTTTCTGAGCGGCTTCGCAAGGCACGTCAAGCAGTTGGTGCCGGCTTCCGTCGATAGATGGCAGTCGTTAAGCCAGATCAGAAGCCTCAGGTCGGCTTGAAAACTTCTGACAGTAAGACCAGCCACTAGTCTTACAAGCCTCTACCAATCCGGACTTGGCCCTCGTGGCGGAGTATGGCCTATGCCTTCCTCAGGGAAGAGACCCGTACCTCTCGGTGGGACAAAATGGGTTGATGATGACGAGACAATTAAAGGAGTCTAAAGTAAAATAATACTTTTTAACCGGACTCAGATCAAAGCTTCAATTAAGAGCCGGTTGCGTTATTTTCATTTTTACAAACACCAGTGTCTCGTTTCTGTTTGTGCATTACAATACGATTACAGATACACGGTCGGGTCACGTGACGAGTTTTTTCATACCATTGACGCGTCGAATGGTTGATATGACGCGTTGACTTGAAACGCCAATGAAACTAAATCACCATGTCCGTGCGTTTGTCGTTGTACTACAATGAATTAAGAGAATTAAAAGGCCCTGATCAGATACCTTTTCCCGCGGAGCGTCGCAACTTGCACTCAAAGAAATAACCCTTTCCATGTTAAGTTTCTTTATGTTGTGATAAATCGAAAAATCTTATCGTCTCTTTTTATTCCGTGTCAAAAGTGTCATGTGTCGTCCACTTCGCACACTCACATGATTTTATCAAAGTCTATCTTCGTACTGCAGTAGGATTTCAGGAGTTGCGTATTTCAGAGATCATCATCATCATCATCATCGACTGTACATTAGACTCGAGGGAGACCAGGTTTCGACACTGTCACGTTTTCTAAAAATCTTAACCTAAAACAATCTAAAAAGAAGTGTACGACAATTTTTCCTAGGTTAATGTAACCAATGGTTAGATAACTTAGGACAAATTGTCGTACACATATGCAGTACAGAACAAAATGTGTACGTCTTACAAAATGTGGCAGTGTATATCGTCGTCTAAAAGTGTTAAGCTGGTAACTCCAAAAGTAAAAATTTTCAGGAGACTAATAAAACCATCCTATTTTGCAATGTATGTGCCTGTGTGTAAATGTTATGTTGTTGTTTTTGTTATGTTATTTTTACATCGAATTCTTCTCATACTTCATTTAATTTACATTAAATATTCATCGAATTTTATCGAAAACGGTATTTTCAGTTTTTCATTTCATTGCCTGATGTAAAAATAGGATGGCTTTATTGGTCTCCTGAAAATTTGTACTTCTGGAGTTAGCAGCTTAACACTTTTAGACGACGATATGTATAAAACAGGACTTTTGAAAAATACATCTCGTCTGAACACCCAAAATATACACACCTGAATTCATCAGACTACACTCTGTGATCAGTCTATGTCAAGGTACTTTAAAGTTCTTCTTTTGCAACTATCTACTCTTTTTCTTTCCTCTCAAAAGCTTAAACTTTTTTACACTCTGAGGACCGATTTCTGAATTGACAATTTGCACTAAGTGAATACTTAAGTAACGTGCTGTCACTCTCTTTTCTAAAGAAATTTGACGAGACAGCTCTACAGTTAAGTAGTTACTTAGCGAAATTCTCATTTCAGAATCTGGCTCATATTCACTCTGTTGATTCATTCTACATGTTCTGTTGGTCGTAAGCAGTGAGGTCGCTAATTTTATTCTTCTTCTATCTTTGTTTTTGTATCCTGTTCTGTACTACTTTTGTCATAAAATAACATTTCAGTCATATCCCTAAATATCTTATTTATAACGTGTTTTCAGATCGACAGGTTGCGCTTGCCACGTCTACAGCTACATCGCGTTTGAGATGCGTTTTATCTTACACTTCCATTCCACAACACAGCATGAATCTAGCTAGACAACGGAACCACCGCGATTTAAAAAAATATCAAGCGTACCAATTTACCCCCTTGCAGTGACGGAATCGCTCATAGCAACGGTTGCCTGAGTGATCTTAAACGATCACGGAGGTTTAGCAACATAGGGGCGTTCAGTGCATGGATGGGTAACCGTCTATGACTAACGCTAGTGGCATTTTTCCGAGCGGTTCCGTGCTTCGCAAGGCACCTTAAACAGTTGGTGCAGACTGCCGGCGATAGACGGCAGTCGTTAAGCCAAGCGAGAGGCCTTAGGGCGGCTTGAAAACTTCTGACAGTAAGACCAGCCACTAGTCTTACCAGCCTCCACCAATCCGGACTTGGCCCCCGTGGTGGAGTATGGCCTATACACGTGCCCCTCGCTGGGGACATAATGGGTTGATGATGAATGACAGAAAGTGTTGTCTTCTATTCGTTGGGTGTTCATCTATGGCTTAGGGTTCGCAAAGCCTTAAGACCACTGCTGACCATGAGTATCCATATCTGGGGTACTGGGTCAAGCTTTATGTTGCAACCCATATTCTGAGGGTGGCAATCGCAATAATCGCAAGTAGTTTAAAGTTGAAGTGATAACCAAGCTTAGAGCAGCTACAAAATTGAGAAAACCCTTGAAAATCTGGATTTCTGTAGCACCCTTTAGGCTTTAGGTAATGTATGTATTATTTTCAGATGGGCATACGCCGGCTTCTAAACGACGGCACCTACTTAGCCTGCTTTGCTCTGCACGAAGGGAGATATGACATCGATATGTCAGATGGCTCAGTTACTGATAGACGGGTGAGATATTACGAGAGTATTATGCGTCTAACTCTTAAAGGCCTTCCACACGATCGGAAAGATTCTCCGACCAAGGTGACATTGGTCGGGTTGGTGTAAAAATTTCACGTGTGGAAGCCGGTTGTCCAACCAAATATTGGTCGGAATCCAACGGCCGGCGGTCGGAATGGATCGTGTGGAAGGCTGTCGTCCGACGCGAGCGATTAGTGTGCCGTTGGCCATCGCTGCGAGCGGATGTATATCTATGACAGTAAGTTTGAATTCGGTAGGTACTAGTTGACACGACCAACAATAAATTATTTCTTATGCTCGATTGAAACGAAATATTTTGGAAAATATATCTCTTTTACTCAATTATTAGTTATTACAATTTTTAAATAGAATAAACATAAAAAGAGTGCTCTGAATGATGACGTCATAATGCGATGAAATTTTATATGTAGATAGAACAATTAACAAAAATCGATCAAGCCGTTTCGGAGGAGTTGCGCACTAACACAGTGACACGAGAATTTTATATATTAGAGACTAACTGACCCAGCAAACGTTGTTTTGCCAGATAGGGCTATGAAAAATAGATAACAACAGACCTACCGAATCACATAAATTGTTCTCAAAATCGTTCGAGCAGTTTCGGAGGAGTATGCGCACTAACACGGTGACACGAGAAATTTACATATTAGACATTAGAGAAGATATTCTACGAGTATACACTATAGGCTCCATTTATTTATTTATTTATTTATTTATTTAAGGCACACCAACAGGTAACATACAAGTATTACATTAAAGCTTAAAATAGGATCTATTCTAGTATGTTAGCCAATTACAGGTGGGCACAACATTATCCATTATTACGAGTAAATGTGAGTGGTTAACCAAAAAGGGACCTGGAGGGATTGGAAACCGTTATTTTCTTTATTTGAATTTTTTTATCTGTGGTATTTTAGCTTTGTTTTGCTCTAACCACAATATTTTTAGGTGCCGTAGTTATTTTTTTATGTTTTTTTTTTGTGAGCCGAGCACGAGTCGAAACCTATACAAACACGAAACTTCAAACGCCATTTTCTCGAAATCAATTATTTTCCCTTGAGGTCCCTTTTTGGTCAACCACTCACAAATGTATACCTTATTTCCCAGCTACTGTATCTAGAATGGGCGCGGCCTTGCAAGTGGTACAAGAAGCAGCCGCTTTGGCTGGTCCGGCGGTATTTTGGCGACAAGATCGGCCTTTACTTCTGCTGGCTGGGCTTCTACACGAAAATGCTGTACGCCCCCGCCATTGTCGGGACCCTGTGTTTCTTGTATGGCCTGGCCAGTATGGAGTCGAACGACAACATTCCTAGGTGAGATACTCGCTGTGTGGTGTGAGAAATATTTTTGGGTTTTATTCAATTCAATTCTGTTGTATGGACTCAGTGCACTGATTGTCCAGTACAACTTCGGAAGACTATAGCAATCACAAGCGAACGAGGCTCGGTCAGAATTTTGAGTCAATCAGAAGTTTGGGCTTTATTCATTTTGTCATATTTTAATATTTTTTTACAGTTATTTTCAAAGTCAGGACGTTTCAAAGGAGGAGGTTAAGCGCCTCCTTATCAAACTAAGTAGCAAAATGTCCAACAGTGGACCTATTTCAAAACAATTTTCACCTTACGCTAGAGAAAGTTAGTCTTTTCGGAACTGCATTTTTATTTGAAACTAAAAGAACCTTTTGATAAGGAGGCCATTCAGTAGGTATCTGATGATCCGTGTGGAGTTTCTGGTCTTCCATCGGACGCGTCCCCCGGGTGGCGGATAGGGGAACGCCCTCCAGATATGGGGGGTACCGGCTTCGGCCGGCGCGGACCAAAACCAGAGGGAGGGGGACGTCCAGTGGCTTGCGCTGCTGGATGTCCCGCGGGGTCCACTATGGGCCCCGCACCCGTAACCCCACACTGAGTGGGGCCGGGGGCTTTCGGGCCGCGAGGAGACAACCTCTATAAAAAACACACGGTGGGGGCCCTCCTGTTCAGCAGAGGGCATAGAGGAGGTTGAGGGAGGGTCACAGACGGCAGGTTGGGGGACCTGCCGTCCGACATCGTGACGGATAAAGGGGGTGGGGGGCCCATGCCCCTTCTCCAGTGAGGGTGGGCCCGACTCCTTGCGAGTCGGGTCGACGTCGCCGGGGCACCGCTGTCGCATTCGCGTTGTGGTTACACCACTTGCGAGATCCGGCGGCGCCCCATTGCACGAGCGACAGGACGGCCCCCGGGGTGTTTTAGGAGGTATGCCTCTCCTATTATTAGGAGATGAGATTCCGACACACGGCCGTCGCCCTCCCCCAAGGGTGGCGGTTATGGTGCACAAAGCATTTCACCCCGTTAGCAAAAAAAAAAAGGTATCTGATGATCATGAGTGTGTTTTTGAACTAAAACTTTCGTAAGCACTACACATTTTAAATTTTTGGGTCGGATCAACGTACGTGGCTTTTTATTGGACGAGCTCCGTCTGCTCACCGCGATTAAGCTCTGCGAATCGAAGCGAAACCTGGTCGGACTCGTCCAACAAAAGCCACGTACCTCTAAGTTGATAAAAATTTACATCATGAGTGTACTGTGTACACATTTAAAAGTGTACACATTGACGATTACCTATATAGACGTTGTGTGATACAGACCATCTGATAGTTGGCCGTTTTGCTACATGGACGTTTTGTTACTTAGACCATCTGATCGGGAGGGGATTAAGCACTGCGAATCAGAGCGTAACCTGGTCGGACTCTTGCGACAAAAAATCAAGTAGGTTTAATAGTTATGATAATGGACTAATTGCCCTAAAAAATGTAATTAATCCGTCTTCTAGATATTCAAAAATAAGGGACACGTATTTTTTTATTTGTAAATTAGACCAAAAGTGACAAAGATATAGCCCATTAAAGTTACGTGTGACGTCACGCCGTGTTGCATTTTTTAGCACGGAGTGACGTTACACGTAATTTTAATGGGCTATATCTTTGTTATTTTTTGTTTAATCGAAAAAAGAAAAAATACGTGTCCTATATTTTTTTATAATCTAAAATACGGACTAAATAGAACTTAATTATTTTGACCCTGGAAACTACCCTATTCTATAAATAATAATCTCTCCCCAGCAAAGAGATATGCGACGCTCGCGGGCCTGGCAACACCACGCTCTGTCCGCTCTGCGACAAAGCTTGCCAATACCAAAGCCTCAGCGACTCTTGCCTCTTCGCCAAGCTGACTTACCTCTTCGACAATCCTGCCACTGTGTTCTTCGCCATCTTTATGAGCTTCTGGGGTGAGTGTATCTTTTTCCTATCCTTGAGTTGCTTTGGTTGTGTGTTATTTTTTTACTAGCTGTCTCGGCAAACTTTTCATTTCATTTTATTCAATGCATTCATGTACAATTATTTAAGACTAGCTTTCGCCCGCGACTCCTTCCGCATGGACTTTAGTTCAAAATTTTGCAACCCCGTTCACTCCCGTAACTCCCGTTAAGGGTTAAATTTAGAAAAACGGTGAAACACGTGTTCAATTAATTGTGTTGAAGAGTATTTATTTTAAGTTTCAAGAAAATCAGACAACATTTTTTATGCCTCCCATACAAATTTTGGCAACCCTTTTCGCCCCCTTAGGGGTTGAATTTCAAAAAATCCCTTCTTATTCCTTGCCTAGATTATATACAGATCCTCTGTGCAAAATTTCAGCTTCCTAGGTCAAACGGCTTGGGCTGGGCGTTGATGAGTGAATGAATCAGTCAGTCAGGACTTTGAATTTTATATATATAGATATAGTGAGTTACCTACTTGACTAATTGAACATGGACCCTGTAAGGGTATAGCAGAATTGACATGCGTCTACAATTGTAAAGCGAGCATTCACTTAAATTAAACTTACAAAGAAAAACTTAAAAAATTAGATATCCCTATGTTTATACATAGTAAGTTATAAATTCTTTATCATCCATATATTCATCTATATACTCGTAGTAGTAGCACTTTTTCATTAATAGAGTTTTAAGTAGGGTGTGCCTACCCCCTCGGGGATAACAAGCGTGAGTTTATTATTATTATTATAAGTAGGGTGTTAAATTTTTTGTATTTTTATTTTTGTAACTTTGTACTATAAAATTATTTATTGCACCAATATGTACACAAGGGCGTGCTTAATGCAGGAA
This sequence comes from Yponomeuta plumbellus, assembly GCA_947310845.1. Classification (NCBI taxonomy): domain Eukaryota; kingdom Metazoa; phylum Arthropoda; class Insecta; order Lepidoptera; family Yponomeutidae; genus Yponomeuta; species Yponomeuta plumbellus. The sequence continues at coordinate 6,824,311 of OX371221.1, read as the reverse complement.
GCATTCTCCTCCAGCAAAGTTTTCGTATTTTTTTCATTTTTTCTCACCATTTAAACATTCCCTGGAATACCACAAATATTTTAAACTAAAAATCAGCCAAATCGGTCCAACCGTTCTGGAGTTTTAGTGAGACTAACGAACAGCAATTAATTTTCAGATTAGAACAGATTAGTTGGGTATCCCCCTGATTTATTTCAAGTAAATCAGGTATATTCAACTCGAGCAATAGATTAAATAATTCGACACATTTTGAACAATAATTAGGCCTTGCCATTTCTTAGAAAGTTTCTTTTAGTTTTTGACGCAAACTATTTTCTCTTTCAGCCACAACATTTTTAGAGCTATGGAAACGGAAACAGTCTGTGCTGCGATGGGAATGGGACCTTAGCACCGTGGACCAGGTATGAAATTCGGATGTCGCAAAAACTTTCTTTTTTTTTGCTTTCTCCATTACACAGATGTTGGTGATTGGTGATGTTGATGATGACTTTTGCGTGTTACAGGACGAAGACCCAAGGCCGGAGTTCGAGGCATCAGTCAAAACGTTCCGCACAAACCCCGTGACTAGAGAAAAGGAACCGTATCTCCCGACGTGGCAAAAGACTATGAGATACGTCGCGACCAGCTCCGCCGTGCTTTTCATGGTGTGTTTCCTTGCTATTTACCTCTATGATTCTCCGATTTATTTCAACTGCCTCCATCATCAACCCATTATGTCCCCACCGAGGGTCACGGGTCTCTTCCCTGAGGAAGGTATAGACCATACTCCACCACGGGGGCCGAGTCCGGATTGGTGGAGGCTTGCAAGACTAGTGGCTGGTCTTACTGTCAGAAGTTTTCAAACCGCCCTAAGGCGTCTGACTTGGCTTAACGACTGCCATTATAGACGGCAGCCGGCACCAACTGCTTAATGTGCCTTAATGTGCCTTGCGAAGCACGGAACCTCTCGGAAAAATGCCACTAGCGTTAGTCATACACGGTCACTTACGCGCGTACTGAACGCGCCCTACGTTGCTTAAACTTCGTGATCGTTTAAGATCACTCAGGCGGCCGGGGCTACGAGCGATGTGTTGTGTACTGTTTTTATAATATATTTTTCTTCTTCTTCTTCAGTAATTCCTTCTTCCCTCCATAGATAGCCATAGTGATGGGAGCCGTCTTGGGCACCATCATCTACCGGATCTCCATGGTGTCAGTCATCTACGGCGGGAGTGGCTTCTTCATCAAGAAACACGCCAAGATATTTACCACCATGACTGCTGCCCTCATCAACTTGTGCATCATCATGATTTTGACTAGGGTGAGCATTTTTTGCGCTGTTGACCCGGGAAAGTGTTTTTTTTAAACATAACATAAACATTTACATACAGGTACATACATTGTTTCTGGCCCCACAATAGGATACCCTTTGTCGCGGGAACCAAAAACAGCGACATTCTGTTTTTTTTGATAAATGATGCATTTCTTTCTAGTTAAAATGCCTTAAAGCGGTTGTAAGACTCGTAATTTATACGAATCGCCGTATAAGTAGGTACATTATTAGTAGTGATTATAATATTTAAAAAAAATCGGGTCACTTAGGGCTATGAAAAATAGATAGCAACCTATTCTCAAGCCTACCGAATATTCATGTAAAATTCATCAAAATCGCCCTCTAAAACTGTGACACAAGAATTTTATATAGGGTGTTTGGTGCCTGGACCGTCAAAAATTTTCGGGGTATTGGGGTCGTTTACTACGGTAATAAAATAAAGAAAAAAAAACAACAATTGGTAGATTCTTGTTCATAACTAAAAAAGTTATGACGCTTTAAATACCTACCGATTCATTATTTCGGTATTTAAAGCCTCATAACTCTTTTCGTTATATACGGAATAAACGCTCTGTATATTAATTAGATGTATAATTTTTTTTTTCACACTGTCAAATAGCCATAGTCATAGTACAACTTTAAGAGGTAGTCCAGTTTGCGCAACCGCCTAAATAGCACCTGCACCAATAGCACCTGCACAAATAGCACCTGCACCAATAGCACCTGCACAAATAGCACCTGCACCAATAGCACCTGCACAAATAGCACCTGCACCAATAGCACCTGCACAAATAGCACCTGCATAATATAGCACCTGTACAAATAGCACCTGCGCAAATAGCACCTGGTCTATTCCAGATTGGGCACCTATTGATATTTTTGGCAGGTCTGTTAGTGAATTCAAATGTATTTATTCTGCCAAAAATATCAATGGGTGCCCAATCTGGACTAGGCTAGGTTCTATTTGTACGACCTTTGTGGCGCAGCGGTTGGCGCATCTGCCTGCCATGCGGACCCGGGTTCGAGTCCCGGCTGGGGACAAAAAAAAAGAAACCCAGGTCTTGGATGTTTACATGTTTGTGACGTCGCTGTTTCTGGTTCCCACGACACAGGGTGTCCTAGTCTGCGTGTAAATGTTATGTTATGTATATTTTTTTTTTTTCACACTGTCAAATAGCCTTTCATAGTGCAACTTGAACCCAATAACCCAAATTGAACCCAACCCAACACCCACAAGCCGGTGGCGTCGTGGTCGCCACCGGCCACGGCATAAAGCTGAGCGGAGGCCATTTTGGTGCCAATTCTTAGTTTGTAAATGTGTAGATGATAAGTCTTATTTTAATAATGGTACCAAATAAAAATAAATAAACATTTCAATAATGATTCCTCCTCAGATATACGCGAAAGTGGCCGTGGTCCTCACAAACATGGAGAACCCACGCACGCAGACCGAGTACGAAGACTCCTACACTTTCAAGATATTCTTCTTCGAGTTCATGAACTTCTACTCATCCCTCATCTATATTGCCTTTTTCAAGGTGATTGTATTGGATTTCAGAAGACTTGTCTTTAAAGACAAGGGCCCTCGCCCACGGCGACTTTTTGCAGCGATGCCGTCGCGCGTTCGCATCAATACAGTCGCGATGCGGACGCTAGCCCTCGCCCACGTAACCATGATTCAGTCGCGATGCAAACGCGATTCAGTAACATAGGGGCCACCCTTCCCGCATTCTTTCCCCGATGTCGTCCGATACAGTCGCGATGCTTTAGCGCTTTAGCGCGTTGGCATCGCTTTTGTAGTGCGTTGCAAATGCGACTAACGTGCGTTAGAAGCGATGCTGCCGAGCGTTTGCAAAACGCGCGACAGTATAGCTACAGAAAGTCGCCGTGGGCGAGGGCCATAAGAGCGGGTACACACTAGGCGTTTTGAAGCGCGCGCTTTTATAACGCGCGTTGTAAGAACTATGAGGTCCAATTGAAGTAAATAAAATAAGAATAATGAAATAAGATTTTATACTTTTGGTTTTTCTCTGAAATAAACTGTTTTTTTTTTAAGTGTACACATGCAAACAGCGCGCTTACTGCGCGTTTGTATGTGTACACTTCAATCAGACCTCATAGTTCTTACAACGCGCGTTACAAAAGCGCGCGCTTCAAAACGCCTAGTGTGTACCCGCTCTAAGAGACGGACGGACGGAGAGACGGTACTTTTACTGTACAGTAGATACCAAAATGTTTGATAAGAAAAATGTTTAACTATCTATATAAATAAAATTCAAAGTCCTGACTGACTGATTCATTCACTCATCAACGCTCAGCCCAAGCCGTTGGACCTAGGAAGCTGAAATTTTGCACAGAGGGTCTATATATAATGTAGGCAAGGAATAGGACCGGATTTTTTGAAATTCAATCCCTAAAGGGGTGAAAAGGGTTGCCAAAATTTGTATGGGAGGTATAAAGAATGTTGTCTACATTTTCTTGAACCTTAAAATAAATACTCTTCAACACAATTCATTGAACACGTGTTTCAACGTTTTTCTAAATTTAACCATTAACGGGAGTTACGGGAGTGAACGGGGTCGCAAGTCCGTACTTCTCCACAAATATTTTACTTTGACTGGCTCGTTGGTCTAGCCGTAGCAAAGACAGACGGTCGTTGGTCTGATCCTCACTGGGGTCGCCGTACATTTATACAAATGGCCCAGTCTTGGCGGTTAGCGATCGCCTATCATGCCAGAGGTCCCGGTGCTCGAATCCCGGCTGTGGGAAAAAGCTAGGGTAGATGAGGATTCCTCTTCCTCAAAATGAGGAATTTCCTCATATTTTAAAAATTTCCTCTTCCTTATATTTTAAGAGGAATTTAATAGAAAGTAGAGTTGTTTTGTTGAAATATGCGAGCGAAATTACTCCAGAAAAAGGTCGAGGGACTTCTGCACTAAGAATTCATCTCAAGTTGAATATGCAGTCTGTGTTCATTTGCAAACCAATTTTTTACTTGTTCTTCTCTTACTCTTCAGCATCTTCTTCCTCAACGTCATCCTCTTCCTCCTCGTCTTAGTCGGCCAGATTTCTCATCCTCAAAATCGATTTCAAAATACTCATCTTCCTCATCCTCTTCCTCATAACAAGTTCCTCAACAACCCTAAAGAAAACCCCAGGTCTTGGATGTTTACATTTTCAAAGTCCTGAAAATAACAATAGAAAACCATTGTTATTTTCAAGGTCAGGACTTATAGGAGGTTAAGGCATTTTAACTAGAAAGAAATGCGTCATTTATCCAAAAAACCATGATGTAGCTGCAGAAATAGCGACATCCTCCTTTTTTGGATAAATGATGCATTTATTACTTACGTCCCAGTTGGGGGGGGGGGGGGCATAAAAAGCCCCAGGTCTTGGCTGCTTACATGTGACGTCGCTGTTTCTGGATCCCACGACACAGGGTATCCTAATGTGGGGCCAGAAGCAATGTACGTGCCTGCATACAAATGTTATTACTAGTGTTGATGAGGATTCCTCTTCCTCTTCCTCAAAATTGATTTCAAAAAAATCCTCTTCCTCTTCCTCATCAGGAATTTAAGAAGAAGGAGAGTTATAAGTTTTGTGAAACGAAATGTGTGAGAGAGAGAGAAGTCTCGCCGTATTAAAAAGATAAAGGAAGACAGAGATGGAAACATGTAGGTAAAGAGGTTCAATACTAGCGTAATCTACGTAATGTTATTTTGTTCTTCGTCTTTAGCATCCTCTTTTTCAACTTCTTCCTCTTAGTCTGCCAGATTCCTCATCCGCATCCTCTTCCTCATAACAAGTTCCTCAACAACCCTAGTTATTACTAGTAAATTGTGGCAGGGCCGCTTCTACGACTACCCGGGCGATGACCAGGCGCGCCGCTCGGAGTTCTTCAAGCTGAAGGGCGACATCTGCGACCCGGCCGGCTGCCTCTCCGAGCTCTGCATCCAGCTCGCCATCATCATGATCGGCAAGCAGAGCTTCAACAACTTCATGGAGCTCGGATACCCGTACGTTGGGGGATTTTCTTACAGCTCATTTAAAAAATATATACATGGTGTTGATTTGTAGAGTTAAATCCGACTCAAGGTGGTTATTTACATGATACTGACGCAAAAAAATGTGTTTTTTTGTGGCATTTTTCCGAGCGGTTCCGTGCTTCGCAAGGCACGTTAAGCAGTTGGTGCCGGCTGCCGTCGATAGATGGGAGTCGTTAAACCAATCTCCTTCATTCTTCTTCATCCGGACTCGGCCCCCGTGGTGGAGTATGGCCTTCCTCAGGGAAGAGACTCGTGCCGCTCGGTGAGGACATAATGGGCTGATGATGAAGCCAAGTCGGAGGTCTTAGGGTGGCTTGAAAACTTCTGACAATAAGACCAGGCACTAGTCTTACAATCCTCCACCGATCCGGACGTGGCCCCCGTGGTGGAGTATGGCCAATACCTTCCTCAGAGAAGAGACCCGTGCCTCTCGGTGGGGACATGATGGGTTGATGATGATGATGATGATTTTATTGTCTTTCCAGAAAGTTCCACAACTGGTGGCGTCAGCGCTCCCACCGCGCTGTGACTCGGGACCTGAACAAGCCCCACATGGCTTGGGAGCAGGATTACCACCTGCAGGATCCCGGGAGACTGGCGCTGTTCGACGAGTACCTGGAAATGAGTGAGTTTTTTTTATTTTATTAAAAACTGACCAACGATTGACCCCGATCTCACCTGATGGTAAGTGAAGATGGAGCCGACGACGTTCCTCGTTGGTTCAGTAAGAGCCTATTCACTCTAGCCTTAAAGGCACCCAAATTGTAGAAAGAAAGGTGAAAACGAGGAGCGGAAATGATAGAGGGACATAATGTGCCACAGCATCGGTGTTTTCTGACCTTTGTCGCAGTTAGGTAATTAGGGTGTGCGATCCGTAGTAGTAAAAGAGGGTATCCAGGGGCACGGTAAAATTATGGCTTATTTAAAGGAAAAGAAAAGGCACCTGAGAACAATAACAATAGAGAAGCTTAACTACGGTCTAAAAGATAAATATAAAAATACAATTTGGAGCATAAAAAGGTAGACCACTTACATAATTATGTGCCTTAGAATATTTTATGATTGTTGGATAAGTGTTATGCAGAATAAGAGAATCCGGGTCGTGATAAAGAAAGGTAGAATGTCGTATAAGGTCCACCTTGCAGGGATGGTGATGATTGAAATGGCTAAGCTACGTACGTCCACGGTGGCGAATGTCAAAAACTAATTAAATTTAGAATTGGGTATTTGACAGGATGTCAAATGAGTTACTTTTAAAACGGAATTTTGTATGAAAATACTTGCTTGTGACGTCACATTTCAGAGCACTCTTTTTATGTTTCATCTATTTAAAAATTGTAATAACTAGTAAATGATTAAAAGAAATACATTTTCCGAATCATTTTGTAATTTTTGTTTTAATCGAGCATCTCAAATAATTTATTGTTGATAGTGTCAAATACCGTATTGTTAAAGGCCGAAAACTATTAAAAAATAAAATGGGGCTCCCAGACGGGCTATCTTTTCACGAAAATGTGTAGCTGCAAGGGTGTAGCTGGTAGCATCAGCTAGCATTTACGGCTAGACTTTGAAATACTCTGCAATATTTTTAGTATAGCCGGGATATGCGGGATATAAGGCCAATGATTTTAGCCGTATAGCCGAAACGATCGCTTTGCAATCGAAAATACTAAAATGTTTTTTCAGCTATATTATTGCGGTCTCGCTTTACACTCGCTCTCGTTAAATCGCCATAAAGCGGTTTTAGAACACATAATTTATACGAATACGTATAAATAATACTGTTTTTTTCACACTGTCATATAGATAATGGGCTATTTAATTAGACAATCAGACTGTTAGCGTTTGAGAAACCAACCACCATCTCTCCAACAGTATTACAATACGGCTTTGTGACTCTCTTCGTGGCGGCGTTCCCCCTGGCTCCACTGTTTGCCCTGCTCAACAACATCGCTGAAATCCGCCTGGACGCCTACAAGATGGTAACACAGGCGCGCCGCCCGCTGGCTGAGCGGGTCGAGGACATCGGGGCCTGGTGAGTGGCTTTCATCATCAACCCATTATGTCCCCACCAAGGGGCACGGGTCTCTTCCCTGAGGAAAGCATAGGCCATACTCCACCACGGGGGCCTAGTCCGGATTGGTGGAGGCTTGCAAGACTAGTGGCTGGTCTTACTGTCAGAAGTTTTCAAGCCGCTCTAAGACCTCTGACTTGGTTTCATCGTCAACCCATTATGTACCCACGGAGGGGCACGGGTCTCTTCCCGGAGGAAGGTATAGGCCATACTCCACTTGATTGGTGGAGGCTTGCAAGACTAGCAGCTGGTCTTACTGTCAGAAGTTTTCAAGCCGCCCTAAGGCCTCAACCTCGAAGCCGGCACCGACCGCTTAACGTGCCTTGCGAAGCACGGAACCGCTTAAAAATGCGGAAAAATGCCACGAGCGTTGCCGTCGATAGAAGGCAGTCGTTAAGCCAAGTCAGAGGCCTTAGGGCGGCTTGAAAACTTCCGACAGTAAGACCAGCCACTAGTCTTACAAGCCTCCACCAATTCGGACTCGGCCCCCGTGGTGAAGTATGGCCTATACGCCTATACCTTCCTCAGGGAAGAGACCCGTGACTCTTGGTGGGGACATAATGGGTTGATGATGAATGAAATGACATAGCCGTGAGATATATTATATTTTGTATCAGCCCGTAAATAGAGCCCCCTGTTGGGCATAGGCCTCTTCTTTCACGCCAACCCATCCGGTCCAGTGCTAGTCTCGTCCAATGTCTCCCAGCCGCTTTTATCATGTCGTCGGCCCTTCGGTCTGGTTTAGTTAATAACTTCTCCTAAATATTAATTTGTCTATTTTCAGGTACGGCATTTTAAGAGGAATCACCTACGCTGCCGTAGTTTCCAACGTAAGTGTCTAATATGTAAGCTGTAATTTAGTTGAATCCTATGTTTTAAGATTGAATTTTTCGCCTATGGTTTTTTATGAAATAAATAAGAAACTTCATGCATCTGTCAAAAGTTAAACGGTTGGACCAATAAAGCTGACTTCCCACGGTCCGCGATATCGCGGACGGACGCGGACCAGCTCGGACGACACACCGTGGGAAGGGTCTCGGTCCGCGGTAGCACAGACAGACGACAGGTCAGTTGGAAGAGCCTCTCGTGGTACGTGGCTGTCCGTGGTCGTCGGCCGTCCGCGTCCGTCCGCGATATTGCGTACCGTGGGAAGCAAGCCTAATAATTATGATAACTTTACTAGTTTCGCAATTATGTTTGCTTATTGACGTAAAAACCTCATACATCCAAAACAATGACTGTCGCCTCGGCGAGGACTACGAGTATAAGTTCTCTGTTAATAAGGTCCCGGATTCGATCCAGGGCTGGAGAGAAAAAAAAACACCAGGTCTCGGATGTTTACATGTTTGTGACGTCGCTGTTTCTGGTTCCCACGACATAGGGTATCCTAGTGTGGGGCCAGAAGCAATGTATGTGCCTGTATGTAAATGTAAAAGGTATGTTTAAATAAATAAGTGTGGAATGAGCGCTTTTTAGAGTTTAAAAAAAAGTATCTCTTTTGATCAATAGACGGCTCTGATGCAAACCTATCTGAATGAAAGAAGGCCAGCTGATCAGAAACCTGTCTGCATAGGGGATAGTATGTAGCCATGTTTCTTCGATGTCTGATCATGTATAAAGTCTGATTTTTAATTCCGTAGAATTCTGACAGTTATCATTTTTTGACATGTCAGAGATTAGAAACCTTTTTTGGCCGGGCACATTTTTCAATTTCAATACGAGTGTGAACAACTGAGTCTACACATTTAATTTGTTAGTGAATGTACCCATTTTATAAGTGTGGAGCTCCGAATTAAAAGAGAATTTAAGGCGAGTGACAATTGTGTCCCTTTTCATCACACAAACAGTAAAAAAGTACAAGTACAGTAATCAAATTTTTATTAAAATATCTAATCATCATTAATACTAATAACACCTTATATCACTATCTTCATCATCATAATATTCGCCGACTTGAATTATTACTTCACTTTTCTAAAAAGGTTTACGAAACCTTGAATTCGTAGGCAGTGATGCCAGCTAAAGAATAAAATTAAGTAATTAAAGTTAATCTGATGTATTTTTCGTGATATTGAAATATTTGTTATTTTTGTATTAGGTCACTTGAGTAAGTAAATATTTAGATTACCCTTTTCGTAGGTACAACATAAAAAATACATAGCATTTTATTTTTTATTGCCCTCAGATGGGTCAAATTTGTCCCTTTTTCGGTGGATAACTTTTTCAGTAGCAACACTTATGAAATGTCAGAATTCTACGGAATAAAAAATCAGACTGTATGTGTATATTTGTGTTTTTGAGTATTGTGTCGTCAAATAAATCTTTTTTTTTTCTTTCTTTCTTTCTACATAAAATTTACATTCTATTCTATGGTTCTGCCACTCACTCATAGATTGAATTTTATTTTTACACAGAATAGAAAGATATACTATCAAACACGCCTATATTCTCTGTGTCGATAAAGCTTCTTTCCGTTCCCAGACGGGGATGCGTACAGCGCCATCTAATTAATTTTGGTGAACCCAGCTGACAGCTGTCAAAACAGCTAACCTGACAAGGGCTCATTTCTGAGGCTCATTCATATACATATATGTGAGTGGTTGACCAAAAAGGGACCTCAAGGGAAAATAATTGATTTCGAGAAAATCGCGTTTGAAGTTTCGTGTTTCTATAGGTTTGGACTCGTGCTCGGCTCACAAAAAATACCATAAAAAAATAACTACGGCACCTAAAAAAATTCTGGTTAGACCAAACCAAGCTAAAATACCACAGATTAAAAAAATCATATAAAAAAAATAACGGTTTCCAATCCCTTCAGGTCCCTTTTTGGTCAACCACTCACATATGTATATCGTTGAACCAGAAAAAGTATCAGTTCCCCAGGAACGGTGTTAAGTTTCCGTGACAGTAAACAAAGTCATAAAATACCCTATCTAACACTACTAGATGTCAACGACCTGTATCAACAACATCATCCGATATTATAAGACGCGGGTTTTTGTCACCCAAAATAAGGAGAATTTTGCCCAAAATAACACAGATTAAAGTAATACAAAATATCACATAATATCGTCCTGTCCCATTCTTGGATCTTGCATAGTTATCGTATAGGGTTGATACTGAAGATTGTGCAATGGTTGAACGAAAGTTTGAGGGAGTTTATTTTATTTTATTTTTATTCTATTAATTTATGAAAGCACAAAACTTAATAAAAACAGGTACTTAATATTTGTGAATACTTGATTTATAATTAATAATTGGCCATTTTCTAATGCCGATTTTTTGAGCTTTATTCATTATGTCTATTTTTTAGATAATATTTCTAAAATAAAAAAACATAGTATTCATTTCATAAAATCATAAATTAAGTTCAGTTAATCTGTAACACGATATTAGGCGGTACGAAGTTCGCCGGGTCAGCTAGTTGTCAATATTTTGGATAATGCCCTTTGGTCATGATTTTTTTCGTAATCCGCAGCTGGTTTGCAACTATGTATCTACTAACGAGTCTTTATTTAAATCATTTCTCGTATCGTGCGTTGTCGTCAAAATTCTTACGCACATTTTGCTGCTGATAAATGATTGTAAAGGTCGTCTCCCACTGCGCAGCAACGGTCATCAAATATTTTGATTGAATTGGATAGGAGTTACATTTTTGTTTTTTTATAATATTTAAATAAGATTTGAAAAATCGTACAGTAAAAATTTTCATCGAATTTCATCGAAAACGGTATTTTCAGTTTTTTATTTCATTGCCTGATGTAAAAATAGGATGGTTTTATTAGTCTCCTGAATTTTTTTACTTTTGGAGTTAGCAGCTTAACACTTTTAGACGACGAAATAACACAAATACCTGCATAGGCCTCTTCGTAGATTTTTGCGCAATTTCGTCATTATATTATCATCATCATCATCATCAACCCATTAAGTCTCCACCGAGGGGCACAGGTCTCTTCTCAGAGGAAGGTATAGGCCATATACCTAGTCTGGATTGGTGGAGGCTTGTAAGACTAGTAGCTGGTTTTACTGTCAGAAGTTTTTAAGCCGCCCTAAGGCCTTTGACTTGGCTTAACGACTGCCATCTATCGACGGCAGCCGGCACCAACTGTTTGACGTGCCTTGCGAAGCACGGAACCGCTCGAAAAAATGCCACTAGCGTTAGTCAAAGATGGTCACCCATCGCCACCCACCCAATAGGCTATTTAAAATAAAAATAACTATTCTCAAACCCCCAGGTCATGACCCCCAGGGGACATAATGAGTTGATGATTATTATGTCTAATGTTTTGTGTAACTGTTGCTGTAAAAAAAAACTTAATCTTTGCCTGTCTTACTGTCAGAAATTTTCAAGCCGCCCTAAGGCCTCTGACTTGGCTTAACGAACTGCCATCTGTACGTAAATGTTTATGTTAATCTCATTAGTAGTGCTAAAGACCACCTTCTAAAGGTCCCATTGTCATTTAACTAACCTGTGCACAATGCCTTAGTGGAACAAAGGCCTTAGCGATAAAGCTCTGCGCCCACGCGTCTATCGGAGTGGGGTTCAGAGTTCATTCATATTTTACACGAAATTTATTTGTCGAGCTGTGTATTTAGGTTTGTATTTCTTGGCCGTGATTGTACTGTACCTAATTTAAGATAACCTATACTTGATACTCTTACAAAGTAGAGCAGTAATCCCCCTAGGGCCAGTTTCTGAACTAAGAATTTCGCTAAGTAACTACTTAACTGTAGTTCTGTCTCGTCGTATTTCTCAGAAAAGAGCGTGACAGAACGTTACTTGTGTTCTCAAGTCAGAAACCAAGAAATCAAGAAAGCAGAAATTTATTTCAACGTAAAGAATTTACATTCTGCTTGTTGAATGTCAATGACTTATAATGCTAATGTTAGCCGCTGCCTTGGGGCCGAGTGTAGTGGAGGAAAAGGCAGCAAAATAAACTCCACTCTGACCATCTTTTCTCAAATCAACTTAAGTCTAATACAATATTTGGTTGTCCATCTATTTTTAAGAAGGTCAAAATTAAAATTAAAGACCCATGAGTGCAATCAATAGTCGCAATGTCAAACATCGATTCATTTTCTTAAAACACCAATGCTGCGGCCAGACACAGCGGCTCTGATTCACACTAACGTGCACTAAAGTGCGTGAGAGAGATTATACGGGGTTAATCCGAATATCCGGATAGTTGATCCGGTTGCGCGGTGATGCATCCCCACCTTGGATTGGTCACCTCATGTTTTCCTCTACCGTTAGCAAGTGGTTTTGCTATTACAACTGACGGTTCTCCTAGGGATACGCAAAAAGTATCGATACCTGAGTATACTCGATTCTCTGGTAACGATACTGAGTAATTTGGTACTCGATACTATTTATTACATACACTGAGTTAGAATCGATACTTTTCACTGTACTCGATACTTTTTTCGTTGCAGCAATGGGAAGGTGTGAAAACGGTGTTTCCGGGACTATATAAGCTTGCAATCCGTTTTTTTATAATACCGGGGACGTCAGTTCCGGCGGTGCGTCTGTTTTCGAAAGCCCTTATCACGGAGATCCGAAACCACCTGTTGGGTTCAAGGGTCAGCAAAATTATTATATGTATTTATCTGATTGCACGGAAGATGAGTTTGGATTGTAACACATAATTTTATTCTAAGAAACGTTCTTTTAAATTAAATTGAAGTCATTTTATTTACACTATAATTAAATGCCAAAAGTACTCGATACCTGAGTAACTCGATACATTTAATACAAGTACGATACCAGTATCGATTACTTTTGACGCGATACTACTCATGACTATAGTATCGATACTTTTGTTTTGATACCATATCTTTAGGTTCTCCGATTCTATAACAATGCTTTGAGACTAACAAGTGTTATTAAATTTATTCCGCACACACTTTCTTGACTTTTGTTGGAAACTGGACTGTTTGTTTTAGGCAAATCTACAGCGCCACCAAGTTATCTGTTCAGGTGGGCAAAATTGTAACTAACTTATAAGTTGTAAATCCTGTCCCCATTTTTTGTTTTATTTATTTACTTGCTAAGATTTATAGATATATTTTCATTAAAATTGAAAGACAGGTTAAAATATTCTCATTTGTCTAGGTAAATTTCTAGGTAAATGTTATTACTAAATTCTCCACTAGCGCCGCTATCAACTGAACAGATAAGATGGTGGCACTGTACATTCAATTGTCATTGGAATCGTCCACGATATCTTGTTTGCAGCCACTTTGATTTAAGTGTCATTAATATTTGATCAAATATCGGTGTTGCCAAGACATTTGATAAAGTCGTCTAATTTCTTTGAATTTCTTTGATCAAATCGTACTTTGGACAAAGATATTTGATAAGTGTAATACCACCCTAACGCTAGTGGCATTTTTCCGAGCGGTTCCGTGCTTCGCAAGTTAGTGCCGGCTGCTGTCGATAGATGGCAGTCGTTAAGCCAAGTCAGAGGCCCTAGGGCGGCTTGAAAACTTCTGACAGTAAGACCAGCCACTAGTCTTACAAGCCTCCACCAATGCGGACTTGGCCCCCGTGGTGGAGTATGGCCTATACCTTCCGCAGGGAAGAGACCCGTCCGTGCGGAGTTTCTGGTCTTCCATCGGACGCGTCCCCCGGGTGGCGGATAGGGGAACGCCCTCCAGATATGGGGGGTACCGGCTTCGGCCGGCGCGGACCAAAACCAGAGGGAGGGCGACGTCCAGTGGCTTGCGCTGCTGGATGTCCCGCGGGGTCCACCATGGGCCCCGCACCCGTAACCCCACATTGAGCGGGGCCGGGGGCCTTCGGGCCGCGAGGAGACAACCTCTATATAAAACACACGGTGGGGGCCCTCTCTATGTCCCTCTGTCCAGCAGAGTGCATGGAAGAGGGCTGGAGGGGCGGGGAGGGGCGCGAGATCTACAAGCCGGGCCTGGGAGGGACATTGCGGGAGGTAAGCCAGGGACCAGGGACTGGGCACCCCATATGGTCTCTGGCCGAGGGGTGTTTTGTTGGGAGGGCATTTGATGGGCCGAGGATCCGGGCAGAGGGCCACAACGGGTCCTCGGTAGTTGGAGGCTTGTGGAGCTCGCGCCTCTCCGCCGGGAGAGCCGGTGGCGCGGGGGACGCTGCGCGGACCTCGCGCCGCCGGTTGAGGGAGGGTCACAGACGGCAGGTTGGGGGACCTGCCGTCCGATATCGTGACGGGAGAAGGGGGTGGGGGGCCCATGCCCCTTCTCCAGTGAGGGTGGGCCCGACTCCTTGCGAGTCGGGTCGACGTCGCAGGGGCGCCGCTGTCGCATTCGCGTTGTGGTTCACACCACTTGCGAGATCCGGCGGCGCCCCATTGCCGAGCGACAGGACGGCCCCCGGGGTGTTTTAGGAGGTATGCCTCTCCTATTATTAGGAGAGGAGAGTCCGACACACGGCCGTCGCCCTCCCCCAAGGGTGGCGGTTATGGTGCACAAAGCATTTCACCCCGTTAACAAAAAAAAAAGGGAAGAGACCCGTGCCCCTCGGTGGGGACATAATGGGTTGATGATGTTCATGAAACAAGTGTACTAATTTGTCGGCAGGCCTTCGTGATTGCCTACACCAGCGACTTCATCCCGCGTATGGTATACAAATACGTCTATTCGCCGGACAACACGCTCAGCGGCTATATTGACCATTCGCTCTCGTGTGAGTATTAGGTGATACCTGGGTGATTGCGTGGCTGATGCTTATCTACCGCAACATAAGGTAGGTATTTGAATTTTTTTTAAAAAAGCGGCCAAGTGCGAGTCGTACTTACCCACGAAGGGTTCCGAGCAGCAAGTATTTTTTTATATATTTGAGTTGATTGAATGAAAGTGGTCAAAAATGCTTAAAAATGCCTCACGTAATTAATGGACGCCCCCTAAATAACTTAACTGTGAAAGAAAAAGTTTTCTAGGCCTGAGGGATTAACGAGTGTTCTAAAGAATCGTGGTATACAAATAAGCCTTAAGTATTCTATATCTCCTCTACAGTGTTCAATACCTCGGATTACCGTTCCGAATGGGGGGCGGATGAGAACGAGGTGGACCCCCCCACATGCGCCTATCGAGGTTACCGGAATCCCCCCGACCACAGCGATCCGTACGGCCTGTCACCCCACTACTGGCACGTGTTCGCGGCGCGGCTCGCCTTCGTCGTGGTTTTCGAGGTGAGATAGGAATGAGGTTGCCCGGTAAATGAGGTTGCTTAGGAACGAGGTTATTTGGGAAATAGCTCGCTTTATGACCAAGTTGCTAGGGACGAAGTTGGTTGGAAGCAAAGTTGTTTGAGAAAGAGGTTATTGAAGTGCTTGTCTAAGTTTTGTGTGTCAAGCTTAGCACCAGTGCCTATCGAGGTTACCGGAACCCTCCCGACCACAGCGATCTTATCACCTCACTTCTGGCACATTTTCACAGCGCAATTCGCCCTCGTCGTGGTTTATGAAGTGAGAGAGGAATGAGGTTGGTTGGGAGTTATGTTAATAGGGTCTCCTGTTGTTTTGGGACGAGATTTTTTGGGAATGACCTTGCTTTATAACCTAGTTGCTAGCGACATTAGCGTTGCAAATGTGACGAGATTATTCAAGAAAGATTTTGCTTGAGAATGTGGTTGTTAGAATGTCAAGTGGCTCACCAACAGTGCCTATCGAGGCGCTACGATAGAGTGTCCGCCGAATCCAAATAGGGGATGTATTAGCAAATGGCAAGATAAAAAGCACCCGAAACCGGCGTCCGTCCATGTAACAACTAAAGAATGTTGCTGATGCGAAAGTGATCTGTCAGGATCGTAGTAAGTAGCGGACCCTCGCCTCTGAATACCTCTCTGGGATACAAGCGGGAATATATGTATAGATTCCTAGCTTGGGGCCAGAAGCAATGTATGTGCCTGTATGTAAATGTTTATGTTATGGAGTATGTATTTAAGTACATAAACCCGCGCCTTTAATACGGAGGATCATTATCAACCCATTATGTCCTCACCGAGGGGCACGGGTCTCTTCCCTGAGGAAGGTATAGGCCATACTCAACCACGGGGGCCGAGTCCGGATCGGTGGAGGATACCACAAATAAATCATATACTATCTGTAATTAAACTGTTGTTTCCCATGTGTGGTAAATTTGAAGACTCACTAAGAACATCACTACAATTTCCTCCATAGCACGTGGTCTTCGGCTTGACCGGGTTAATGCAGCTGTTTATACCAGACGTGCCAAACGAGCTGCGTACACAGATGCAGCGGGAGGCGCTGTTGGCTAAGGAGGCTAAGTACGAGCACGGACGACGCCGCCTCAGTACTGAGTACCGCCAGCTTCTCACTAACAAGAGCGAAACCGACAACGGTGAGAAATTAGTTATATTAGGGTTTCAGTTAGAACGAGGTTGGAAAGGAACGAGCTTAAAATAAACGAGTTTCAAGAGCACAATGCGAGCCAACCAAGAATAGGGCTGGACTTGCTGCTAACGGTTACAAAAATAGTACAGCCAGCAAAAAAAATCATTTGAAAAATATTATATTATTTTGCTTGTGGGTAGATAGGTACCCAATACTAATTGAAAAAATATTTTAGGTATCTGCCTAAAGTAATTTTTCAATTAGTATTAGATTTCATGGTTAACAATTTATTATTTGTGTGTATTTCTTGCATTCAGTAAGTAAATTAATAGAAAATAACATTGCGCATGCTATGAATTGATTCGGAACGAGGTTTGAGAGAATGAGCTTAAAATTAACGAGGTTTGAAAGTATTTAAGCTTAATGCATCAGCTCATACCAGACGTCTTAGCTCACTGCACATACTATAAATTGATTCGCAACGAGGTTTGAGAGGAATGAGCTTAAAATTAACGAAGTTTGAAAGTATTTATGCTTTATGTATCAGCTCATACTGGACATGCCGAGATAACTACACATCCTATGAAGTCATTCGAAACGAGGTTTGAGAGGAATGACCTTAAAATTAATGAGGTTAGAAATTATTTAAGCTTAATGCATCAGCTCATACCGGACGTGCCGAGGTAACTGCACATATCCTATGAAATCATTCGGAACGAGATTTCAGAGGAATGAGTTTAAAATTAACGAGGTTAGAAATTATTTAAGCTTAATGCATCAGCTCATACTGGACGTGCCGAGGTAACGCACATCCAATAAATTGATTCGGAACGAGGTTTGAGAGGAATGAGCTTAAAATTAATGAGGTTTGAAAGTATTTAAGTCTAATGTATCAGCTCATACCGGACGTACCGAACTAACTGCACATCTTATGAATTGATTCAGAACGAGGTTTAAGAGGAATGAGCTTAAAATTAACAAGCTTTGAAAGTACTTAAGCTTAATGTATCAGCTCATACTTACCGAGCTAACTGCACATCCTATGAATTGATTCGGAACGAGGTTTGAGATAACCTCGAGAGGTTTGAGCTTAAAAATAACGAGGTTCGAAAGTATCAAAGCTTAATGCAACCGTCCATACCGGCTCACAGTTTCAATGCGCTGTTAGCTAATGAATGATTCACTTTTACGTTTACATTGTTAAAGGTGGCTTCATCCAAATTGAAAGAGAGAAGTGAACGGTGTAATATCGCCATTAGGAGGCCAAGTATGGCCTCGGCTGGTGCTGCCACAGCAGTGAGTACCAAAAGCTGCTAACAGTATCATTTTGTCATGTTTTTGATGTCATTGTCTGTTTACTAAAGCACGAGCTATCCTATTTTAGGATCAGGACTCGTGATTGTGTTGTGTGAAAGTTATTCATTGTCTATTTATTTAGTTACTGAGCAGAGAGCCCGATTGAAGCTAAACTTTTTTGTCCAAACCCTTCGTAAAACCTCTTTGAACCTATTTTCTATGTATGAGACTGTTCATGAGCAGCCTTTTTTTGTGTTGGTGATCAGACGATATGAACAAGGTCTCGATTCTGTTAGTGCATTGCAGTTCGATGCCAGGTGCACGATCGGGTCATGTAACGTGTTTTTTCATACCATTGACGACTAGATTGCTTGATTTGAGTAGACTTAAAGTGGCAATGAAACTAAATCGCCACGCCACGCCACGCCTTTGTACTACATTGCATAAGCAGAATCTAGGCCCAAGTAATCAAAGTGTCAAAATGCCGAGAGACCGCGAAAAATGGAATGATGATTTTGATGATGATATTGGCCTCTACATCTGAGACTATTTACACAGCTTTCAGTGGCACCTTCACTCACACTAAAGTCCGTTTTTTAATTCGATGCAAAAAAAAAAAGAAGCGGTGTTACCGCTATTAAATATATAGGTTTACTCGGTGGATTTTTTTTACCGTGAAAAGAAGACTCCTTATCACATCAAAAGACATTAAAATTTAATTACTCATAAGAGCAAAGTCTAAAAAAATACCTCACAATTTTGACTTTGAAGTAAAATGGTGTAATTTGGTTTTTATTTACTAGCAACACTCAGACATTGACAGCCTTTGGAGGATTCCGTTTTCAGCCATCATGGCGTAAAGTTCCATTTTTTGTAACAAATGTTTTCCGAACATCTGTTAGGGCTAAAGTTTCGTACAGGCCCTGTAAAAATAAATATATATAGGATCAGGGGCCGACATGGTTTTTTTTTAAACACCAATATCACACACACACATTTGCTCTCATACACTCATATCAAATTATTACACAATCAACACATACACTGACTCACCGAACATTCTCGCGTGCAATAAATACATTTACTCAGATCGAATACATAATTATTATCATATGAAACCACACCCTAGAGTTATAATAATATGTAATTTATATGACTTATCAATATCACACGGCTGGATAGAAGCTTATACCTCATATATATTTTATACATTAGTACCATTATATTTTTGTTTTAAAATTCACTTCATTAAATATAAACAATGAAATAGATACGTTTAGCGCTGCTAATTCTATTAAATGTAATTCTGACCAATGCACACAATACTTGACAAATAGCCCTACCCAAATTCTTATTGTAACTCAGAACGTCAGAAGTATATATAAGAATTTGGACGGATTTCAGGCTATTCTAACTTCTTATAGCGTTCTACCCGATATCATGGTTCTTACTGAGTGTTACTTATCACCCCTAAAAAATACTCCGCAGCTAACAAACTACACGTTCTGCAACACTAAGTCCTTGGTAAACAAAAACGACGGTGTTGTGATTTATGTTAAGAATGGTTTGAAATTTAAAACTGAGGAACCTATGTTATCGGGAGCCTCGTGCCTAAAGATAAAGTTAAATAACCACGTAGTCTTGGGTATTTACCGGTCACCTTCTAACTCTGATGCTTCTGATTTTCTGTACTCCCTAGATGCTCTATTAAGTTCGATCGATCCGTCTTTTGACGTTGTCCTCACAGGAGATATAAACATTGATATCGCACAGTCTGGAACCGATAGAAATAGCTCGAAATATTTAAATCTCCTCGCATCACATGGTCTGCTGCCCGGCCACACTCATCCAACACACGACAAAACTTGTCTTGATCATATGATGCTGAGAACTATAAGAGAAGCCTTTATCGTAGTTTCTGATACCACCCTTACTGACCACTCTACTGTTTTTCTTAGCTTCACTTCTAACATAGTACACAACGAACCACGCAAATTTAGATTGAAGCTTAACTATGATCTGGCTGCTAACTCCTTGCTGGACTCCAATATTAACGATGTTCTAAATTACACTGATGCAAATGAAGCTGCTGAGTTGTTGGTTTTAACCTTAAAAAATATTATATTTAGGTGTTCGGAAAAACAATTCATACCCTGCAGACAACGAGTAACTCAACCCTGGGTAACTCCTGGCATACTGCGCTGTATTCGAAACAGGGACCGATTACATAATAAAGTTAAAAAAAAACCCAATGACCCTATATTAATTATCACATACAGGCGCTACAGAAACCACTGCAATAATTTACTAAAAAAGATGAAGATTAAATATGAACAAAATCAACTCTCCAAATCCACAAATAATCCCAAATCATTATGGAAATGTATTAAAAACATAGCCAATATCCAGTCTTCCAAAACTTTAAATAGTGACTTACTTCATATAAAGTCATCCGCGTCTGAATCTCTCGAGTATATTAATCATCATTATGCAAACATTGGAAACAATCTAGCAAATAAAATCATTAGTCATCAACCATCCCAATCAAGCATTCCTCACTCAGATATTCCTTACCATCCAACCTCGTTTGTCCTTTTGGATACAGATCAGAAAGAAGTCCTTGCTATTATTAATAACTTGGATAGCTCCAGTTCAACGGGATGGGATAACATTTCTACTAAGTTCCTTAAGTCTAACAAGCACGTACTAGCTCCCATTCTGACATATATATACAACTTGTGTTTCCAGAGGGGCAGATTCCCAAATGTTTTTAAGCTAGCTGTTATCCATCCCATTTACAAGGGCGGAGACAAAGAAAATATTAATAATTATAGACCAATATCTGTACTCACGGTTTTTTCCAAAATTCTAGAAAAATTAATAAATAATAGATTAAAAAAGTATCTTTATGCTTACAAAATCCTATCTGATCACCAATTTGGCTTCAGAAATGGTAGGTCTACCGAAGACGCTGTGCTGGCACTTACCGAAAATCTCGTGAAACACCTGGACAGTAGGCAAAAGTGCATCGGGGTATTTCTCGACCTATCAAAAGCATTTGATACCGTTTCTGTGCCCATTCTCTTAAATAAGCTGACACGAGTCGGCATTCGTGGTAATTCGTACGCAATAATGGAGAGCTTCCTTTCCCACCGCCAACAGCGAGTAAAACTTCATGATGCCTTCAGTTTGGATTCTGAAATTAATTACGGCGTCCCGCAGGGTAGCGTCCTCGGACCGACCCTCTTCCTAGTCTACGTTAACGACTTATGCGATCTAACCTTACGTAACTGCAACATAATCTCATACGCAGATGATACTGCTTTGATATTTCACGGCGTGGATTGGAAAGAGGCCACATGGCATACTGAGTCCGGACTCCATGCTGTTTCACATTGGCTTTCTCAGAATTTACTGACATTGAATATTTCAAAAACCAAATACCTCACATTCTCTATTAACAGCTCCACAAAACCTCCCCCCGACTTTTCCATTAAAATTCATACTTGTCCTCGTGTAAAACCTACGCTTTGCTCTTGTCCTGACATTGCTCGAACCGAAACCATAAAATATCTTGGCGTAGTCCTCGATGAAAACCTAAATTGGCGCCATCACATAGCTTACCTGTCCGGCAGAACGAGAAAACTTATCTTCTTTTTCAAAAAACTTAGATACGTTGCCACCCCTGAGCTCTTGAAGACGATCTATTACGCGCTGGCACGTTCCGTTCTTACCTATTGCATCACTGTCTGGGGTGGCGCAGGTAAGACAACATTTATTGAGCTTGAGCGTGCGCAGAGAGCCCTAATCAAGGTAATGTTTTTCAAACCCTACCGTTTCCCCACTTACGAACTTTATGGCACCTATCAACTGTTAAATGTACGTCAATTATACATCCTAAATTCAATTTTGAAAAGGCATAAGTCCATTTACTACGATTCTGACTTGATAACCCTACGAAGACATTATCTAGCCGCTTCAAGTATAAAATGTAGAACTGCCTTTGCAAGTAATCAATTTAATGCATGTTCCACGCGTCTTTATAATAAAGCAAACAAGCTTTTGAATATATATCCATTGCTGTCACATAACGCTAAAAACCTGATCTATGCTTGGTTGAGCCAACTTGATTACGAATCCACTGAAGCTCTTCTTATCACAGTGTAACATCCTTTGACAATTAACACACATACGCACGCACCCACTCACACACACACGCACACACGCAAACACACACACACACACACACACACACACACACACACACACACACACACAATTTTGTACATCTAAAATGTTTCATTTTTATAAAATACCTAACTTCAATTTTTGTTCACCATTTCATTATTTTTGCATGCATGTAAAAATTATTATATTCCTAATACCCAGAATGTAGATTATTCATTAAGCTTTGCAATGTAATAAAAGGAAGAGCGGGGTATCTGTAACACAGGTCCCGACCTAGTGCAGAGCCCCAATCATGTGTTTTAAACTGTAACTTCTGCTTACTGAATAAAGATTTTATTTATTTATTTATTCTGATTACTTTACTTTATTTCAATAAAGGTAATTTAAATCACAATTCGCGGTTAAATTATTTAGTTTTACATTAAACACGGCCGCGGGTGCAACGTGTGCACCGGGCGACGATCGACAGACAAAAATGCCTTTCGACTGGCAACCTCTGTCTTTTATACTGTGTCGTGGTGGGGGAACTAATGACGTCACGCCCGTTGCACACGTTGTTCGCAAATACTGACGGTGGCGCCGTCACGGCCATACTGACGAGCGTACGTCCTCGTACGCGTCTTCATCAGTTGTCTGGGAACAAAGAAACAAATCGTTCGATCATCCTGACAAGTTCCAGGTAACTATAACAATTAACAAATATCATCTTATCATGTCTGGTCCGGTTCACATTAACCCTTCAGATCATGCTGGACCGGTCAGTAAACCCTACAGCAACATTATCCCTTCAGTATCCTACTGGCCCGGATTGTACTAGTCCAGAAATTGATCTCTATAGCAAGCTAGACCAGATCAATTCTCTATAGTTTTTAATGCTAGACCAGGTGTATCCCTTTAGCTGGTGTTGCTAGCCCGGATATACCACTTTAGCGAAGACATTGGACCGGTTAAACCCTACAATGACTCCCTTAGCTTATTCTTATTACTTTTTTTGTAGGCTCTATTCATAATTTGTCCTTAAAATAGGTACCTAATTAAAATTAATCTTGATTGATAATTAATAAAATTAATTCGATTGATTGATTTCAGCATTGGTTATAACAATATGAGAATGTGTGTCTGACGATGAACTGTCTTCAGAGTTAGTACGAAACCTTCCTATGTTCACAAAATTACTATCACTATCGACAGACATAATATCGCTACTCGAACTAGGTATAGTTACATCATCAGTATGACGATTGGTTTCATGAACAAGAACATTGTCCTCACACGCCGTCACGCCATCTTCAGTGTTTCATCAAAACTCTCAGAAACTTCTAACAAACCTAAAGGACCACGTGGTACTTCTCGCAAATTTTCGTGTGCGTATTTGTATATCCGATTTGACCCATTAATGTGTCTTAACTCTACCTATCATTTTCGAGAACTGCAGAGATTTTGAAAGGACCCTTGTATTTCCGATCTAATTTTGTTTGGTGTCGTTCTTCACTTTTAACAAAAACAAAGTCACCAACGGAAAAGGTTTTAACTCTCGCTTTTCCTCGGTTGAAACGTAGAGCATCAGACTGAGCCGATTTTTTTATGTTATCAGAGGCATTAGAACGCGCTGCTTCGAGATCTAATCTAGTTGGATCGTCGGAATTTGAAGATATTTTAGCTATTTCTAACGAACTGCCTTGACTGCCAAACATCAATTCTATTGGAGTAAAACCTGTCACTCTAGAACGAGTACTATTCAGAGCAAGCTGTATGTCACCCAACTGCTCTTGCCACGACTGATCAGAGCTACATTCAGCTATGGTAAGCAAACCCTTCAATGTTCGCATCACGCGCTCTACCTGCCCATTAGATCTACTAGAACCAGTGGCGATGAGATGTAACTCAATACTGTTGCTTTCACAAAACTGTTTGAAATCAGAATTATCATACGAACGTCCGCGATCAGCGATTATTCTTTTTGGAGCACCGAATAAATGAACAGATTCTTTAACTGCTTTAATAGCATTGGCGGAATTTAGCGTCGTTGTGTGTTTTAGCAAAACAAACTTTGTGAAAGCATCAATGATGACAGAACAGTACTCCTTACGGTCGCTTTTGCCGCTCAACTTGCCAGTAAGATCAATATGTAATGTATGCCAGGGTACCGCTGCTTTTGGAATAGGATGCAATCGGACCTGCTGAGCACCTGAAGGACCCTTCGATGACTTGCAGATCACACAAGAGTCTACGAATTTCTTTACGTTTCGGGACATATTTTGAAACCAATAAAGCTCATACATCTTATCGAGAGTCTTTTCATAACCCAGATGTTTTATTTCAGAGTGCACATGACTTATGAGAGACCATATCAGTGAATGTGGTAGGATTGGCAACCACTTAGTAGTTTTTGCACGCTCTATTTTACGATGCAGAATGCCCTGCCTAATATCGTACGTGCGCGATATTTCGGGGGGTAAATCGTTGGATTGTATTTTACTAATTATGTTTGAGATTTCGCTATCTCGCTGTTGCTCTACTGCAAGCCAACCCTTTTCTAACTCAGAAAAATTTACAATCTTTGACTTTGACTTAAGGTCTTGTGATTCTGGGGGAGAGTTACGGGACAAGAAATCCGCATGGGCCATGTTTTTGCCCTCTTTGTAGACTATATCGAAATCGTACGACTGCAATATTGCCCACCATCGATGCACCCTAGGGGTCAAGTCCTTTTTTGAGTGCGAGGACTTTAAAGCATTGCAGTCTGTAAAAACTGTAAATTTACGGCCATAGAGGTAGTGACGGAAATGCTCTACGGCTTTGACAACGGCCAACGTTTCCAGCTCATAAGAATGATAGCGGCTCTCCGCATCACTTGTTTTGCGACTGAAATAAGCAACTACGTGAGGCAGGCCGTCATACTTCTGGATCAAAACGGCACCATAACCGTCACTGCTGGCATCTGTATGCAACTCTATAGGCAAAGATGGGTTGAAGATTTTTAGTACTGGCTCTGTCACTAAATGTTTAACAATTTCGTCACGAATACTATCGTGTTCAGAGGTCCAAACTATAGGCCCTTTTCCTGAGGTTAGTGGGTAAAGTGGTCTGAGCAATTTTGAAAAGTTTGGGATGAACTGTCTGAAATATGTTGCTAGTCCGATCAACTGCCTGACTTGTCTAACGTTGCTAGGTTTTGGAGCATTTTGTAAAGCTTGAACTTTGCGTGGATTTGGTTTAAGCTCACCAGAGGAAATGACATAGCCTAAATATTCGACTTCCTTCTTCATAAACTTGCATTTTTTTAAGTTAAATGAAAAACCGGCATTAGATAAAGTTTCTAATAGTTTATCCAGACGGGAAAGACCCTCTTCCACAGTTTCAGAAACAGAGAGAACGTCATCCATGTAGACTAATATTTTGTCATCGTTAAGGGATTTTAACGCTGAGTTAATTGAGCGTTGAAAAACCTGTGGGGCATTTTTTAGTCCGAATGGCATAGTCAGGTACTCATACTGTCCAGTCGGGGTAACAAAGGCAGTCTTTTCCACGGAGTCTCCATGGACTCTAATTTGGTGGAATCCCGAAGCCATATCAATGCTACAGAAGAATCTAGCTCCGTTTAATTTGTCTATTTGGTCGCTAATCAAAGGCAGTGGGTAACTATCTGAGCACGTATTACTGTTAAGTTCTCTATAATCAACGCATAGACGATCACTACCATCTTTCTTCTTTACCAAAAGAATGGGGCTCGCAAACGGTGATGTACTTTCTCTGATTATATTTGCGTCTAATAGCCCTTGAATTTTTTCGTTAACGACTTTTAACTCAGTCGGGGACAACCTATAAGGTCTCCGGTGAACAGTTTTTGAAGGGTCAATTAGCTCGATTTTTAGCTCGCCTGTTTCAACTTGTGTTGTAGGAAGTTTTTGAATAAAGTGAATAAATATTTTTCAAGTATTTTGAATAACCGTTCCCTATCCTTTCCCTCAAGATCCGTGTCGATAGTTTCATCGTCGAAAGCATTAAAAACCGTGCACCAGTTTTTGTTTTTAGTCCTAGTTAAGGTTAATCCATCATCGCCCAGAGCCACAGACACACCAGTATCTAAAATATCACGTCCTAACAGTACGTCATCGCTGAGGCTATCATCAGGGAGCACATGATACATGACCTCTAAAGTAAGATCTTGAATTTTAGTGGGACACTTAATTTGCATTGCAGATATCACACTACTGCTGCCTAACCCTTTTAGTGACACTTGTTCATAAAACCGCTCGCCTTTCAAAGTTTCACTATGGCTCTGTTTAATAAGACTACACTCGGAACCCGAATCAAATATAAAAGGTAATGTGATACCACTTATCTGTAAAACTCCGTGAGAAGTCCTGGTACACACGTTGACCTGCTTGGAGCTCGTGGCGGCAGCACCTGAAACGCCATTTTCCTTCTTCTTGTAGCGCATTGGGCAACTGGAGAGCACGTGGCCCGGGTCGCCGCACACGTAACAGCAGACAGCAGGTCGGGGACTGGTTACCGACGGCCGTGGTTGTTCGAACTTAGTTGCGATTGGAGCAGACCTGGAGATAAGTCTGCTTTTATCACGACACTCGTGACCACGATGCCCTGGTCTTCCGCAAAAGTGGCAGTTCCCACGAAACGGAGTGATTCGGAATCGTTTCGCATCAGACTCTGTTGAAACTGGATCTTCATTTCGTCGTTTTAAGGTGAAGCTTCGTAGCGTGCGGAACAGTTGATTTTTGTCATTGATCACCACAGAATTTAACTCGCGGCGAATTTTATCATCACATTGCGATAACACAGATATTGTGAAACCGGTCATAACTTTCTCTGGCATATCTGAGTCGGGAATTTTTTCTATTAGTCCCCACAATCTCATACCGGCTTCGGCTGGGCTTTCTTTGCCATCCATGTGGAACTTGATAATTTGGTCGAAGTGGTCTTGCATAGTCATCGGCTTCGAGAATCTTGAAATGAGGATCTCCTTGATCGCAGGCCATCTTATCAGTCTGTATTTTAGTCAAACACGTTGCGGCACGTCCCTTGAGTGAATGTGAAAGCGCCAGAATCAAGTCCACTCCTTCCAGATTCTTATTCTTGATTATAAGCTCACTCAATGTGCACCAATTGACGATATCTGCTTCTGGCTCGTCGGGGTCGAAGTTGATTAGTTTCGGTAATGATGTTTGAACAGGTTGGCGAGTAGTCAAGTTTTCAGCGATTTTCTGGAAGATTGCTTCCATTCCCGAAGAAAACATTGCCATTTGTTCCATGACGCAAGAAAGTGGAGGCGGATCCGAGACTTCTGATATAGGATCAGGGGCCGACATGGTTTTTTTTTAAACACCAATATCACTCGTTCTGATTACTTTACTTTATTTCAATAAAGGTAATTTAAATCACAATTCGCGGTTAAATTATTTAGTTTTACATTAAACACGGCCGCGGGTGCAACGTGTGCACCGGGCGACGATCGACAGACAAAAATGCCTTTCGACTGGCAACCTCTGTCTTTTATACTGTGTCGTGGTGGGGGAACTAATGACGTCACGCCCGTTGCACACGTTGTTCGCAAATACTGACGGTGGCGCCGTCATATATAATAAAACAGCCTTTGGATTGTATTGAGATGTTAACGTGACAGTTTTATTTTTTTGCATTGAATAAAGAAATAGACTTTAGATGGTTGAAGGGTGTCGCGGACCTTTTCCACCCGTAGTCAACATTTGGCCCTGAAAAAATGGGAGCATGTTGCGGACCTTTGACTTAAGAGGCTATACATCCATAACTAGAAGCTATTTCAAGGTAAAGTATTCAAGAAAAATCTGGATGGTATACTTGTATTGTGTGTTATTGTGCGCCTGTTGTCGGAATGTGTCCAACTGGTTTTGGTTGCTATTTTAGTTGGTCTCGTCTTCATTTGCTTAAAGCTGAACATACTTACTTATATGTGTATAGTTTGTACCCGATGTCTCCGATGACCTTGGTCTCGAGACGCTCACTCTGTCAAACAGGTTGCAGAAGAATGTTGGTCACGCAATAAAATTGTTTCAAACGATTATACGGTGATTGAATCATCTTTTATAAGATCACTTTAATATGGTTCGTCACCACTGATTGGAAATATCATGAAGATTCAATAATTATAACCAAAATAGGGCAAGTATGCAAAATTACAATATGTGTTTAGTTGATTTGCATGACTTTGCGGACCATGTGGCGGTCGTCGCAGCAGGGAAGGAATTACACGAAGTCAAGGAAACAAATGAACTTGATTTGCAGATTATATTCCTCAAAAATATTATACAGCGAATACAGGGTTTTATGTAGATCTAAGTTGTTTAATCAATAATCTAAATTAACAATTTACCAAACAGCAAAGGCCAGGCAGGCAGGCGAAAACCAGAGAGAAGAGAGAGCGATCAAAAAGACGATCACAGAGTCACAGGTTTTAGACAATGATAACTTACACATGCAGCCTAGATCTAACAGTTCCCCTTCTATTTATAAGGCATTATGATGGATAAGTACAATAAGAACGTGTTGCACCTAACGAGGGTGACATGGTCACTAAGTGTACCAAATCCTCTATAAATAAAAAAGATTAAAAAAACAGTCCCCCTTCAGTTTTCCTGTACAGTCCACCCGTAGTCAACAAAGGGATCACTCGGACGCTGTATGCTTGGGGCATTGTTTAGAAGGAGACTTGTCGAGCATCGATACCATCCTGACAGCTTAGTGGGCCTAGCCTACAGGAAAGCGGTTTTCTCCACGATGATTTCATAATGATGTATTTAATAAACAACCAAAAACACTACGGGATATCGATGAATTACCCTCTTTCAATAATGATCTGTTTAATGTACGTTCATCGATGGCTGTTATAAAATTATTATTTTTCTGGCTGAGCGCGCATTCTATGATCCATTTGTCTATACTTGACATTTTGACGATACCGTTTGCAAATTTAGTACTAGCTAGCACTAAATTTGCAAACTGTTTCGAGCCCTCTACCGCTAAAGGTTTTTGATTTGTTGTCGTTTAAAGTCTGAGAAATAGGTCCGGTATAATTGACGGCTTTTAATTTCTTGCCGCTTCCAACCGGTCTTTTTGGAAATCCATGGAGGAGGCCCATGTCCAGCAGTGGACTTCTTGTGGCTGAATTATGATCATGAGGAATTTCTTAATACAATGCGTGATATAGTTTCTTTTCGATATGATCACACCATATTGGTAAAATTACATCGAAACCATATACAAACAACCGTTCACATGTAATTTATGACTACAAATACCTATATGATTGATTGAAATCGCGATCCCTCAAGACTTGAATGTTTACATGTTTGTGATGTCGCTGTTTCTGGTTCTCACGACACACGGTATCCTAGTGTAGGGCCAGAAGCAATGATGTGCCCGTGTGTAAAATGTAAATGTGTATGTTTAATTCAATTGTTCTCCAGTCGTCATGGCCATAGGTGCCTGAGATGCGTGCAGGATGTATCCCCCGCTGCCTTCGCAAAGGCATCGGATCCGCGCATTGGTGTTTGCATCTCGCCCGTTTGCCCTTCAACTGACCTACAATGATCTGATTTTCCAAACTATGCTATGATGACCGCATAATATGTCCGAAATAACTAAGGGCCCTTTGGTGACAGAGTACTAACAGTCGCTTCGTTATTGTGAGCTCGTCCAGTACGGAAATATGATTATGATGATTTATTTTTAAACTAAGACTTTCGTTGTTGTTGTTAAAATAAAGTTGTTAAAAAAAGTAAAAATTTAGAACAAGTTTAAAATGGCCATATCTCAGAAACCGTGCAACTTTTACTGAGGTCATTGTTAGGTTGGTTCGACGCCTCTTCAGCAGGTCTACCTCCAGTGTCACTGCGACGTGTCATTTTTGGGACACGCTGTATAAGTATTATTGCTATGTAGCGACTTTAACCTCGTAAGGCCCAATATAATTATTTAAAAAAGTATGAAAACAATTGCATAGTAAAATTTATCTATATTTTTATAATATGATACCATCTACAAGACTGTAATTTATGGATATAAACTATTGAATTGAATTTATGTTATTTGTCAACCTATACCGCCAGCCACGGGATTGAGACCAGGTTTCAGAAATCATAAATCAGAAATCAAAAATTTATTTCCACGTAAAGAATTTACATTCTGCTTGTTGAATGTCAATGTACATACAGTTATGTATAATGTTA
Organism: Yponomeuta plumbellus; assembly: GCA_947310845.1. NCBI lineage: Eukaryota > Metazoa > Arthropoda > Insecta > Lepidoptera > Yponomeutidae > Yponomeuta > Yponomeuta plumbellus. Next base: position 6,793,826 of record OX371221.1, on the reverse strand, counting down.
GCCACTGTCTTGGGGCTGACAGTAGTGGAGAAAAAGGCAGCGAAAAAAAACTCCACTCTGACCATCTTTTCTCAAATCAACTTAAACTGTTTCTTCCACAGACACCATCTACGCGGCGCCACCGGAGCGCCATGGCCCGGCGTGGCCGCGCCGGGCTTCTCGCGCCTCCGATGGCCTGGACGCCCACGTGGCGGTGGCCCAGAAGCCATCACCCCCGGGCATGCACTGACAGTGTCTCCAACAACGCCGTAATTACGGTAAACCTACCGTAGACATGTTTGTTCAATTCTACCGTAATTACGTCTTTATGAGTGCCGCCTTCAAAATTACGTACCTACCTTAAATGCAGTTTATTTTTATTTAAAACCACGTTAAAAATGGCAGCACTATCATTTCCTGCGTTTCCTGTCGTTTCCATGTACAAAAAGGCTCGAAACGGTACATTTACCGTATTTTAATTTTTGGTCCACCGTAATTTTCCGTCTTTTACCGTATTTTTAGACTTCTTCTTTTTAGCGCTTCTAGAGAAAAATAATGTGAAAATAAAATCTCAAACGATGTATCCCAGGACTTGGAAGTTTACGTGTTTATGACGTCGCTGTTTCTGGTTCCCACGACACAGGGTATCCTAGTGTGGGGCCAGAAGCAATGTTTATGTTTTATGTTTATAAGGCTAATCGCTGTTTCTGAATTAAAATTTTCGTTCTCTCTCATTCTTTAATGAGAAATATGAAGAGACAAAACGATACTAACTTCGTTAAATGGTTTCTTTTACCTTATTGTGATGTGAAAAGACTAATGGTGTTATTTATAGGAACACAATTTCATTAAAACAGTCCATGAAATGATATTAACCCTTCGACTTTATTTCAAGGTGATAAGGTTCAATTTAAAGTGGTATATAGTACTTCATAACATGGATAAGCGTTATACGCAGTATATTATGGTTTGTGGAAGTCTTACATTGCGTTTACATACGCGTGTCATAAGAAATCGTGTTGCGTTTATGAAGTGTCATAAATAAATAACACCGACAGCGTTTGTATCCTATTTTTTAATGATACTACTTTCATGAATCTCTAGGCAAATAGTTGAATATAATTATACATACCTACTTAAGAAAAAAAACTTTAGTAACTAAGTACCTAATAAAATTCTTTTTTTAACTACTATTTATCTGAGGGTTTTCCCTTTAGGTCTTATGTGATTGTCCAAAGTAAATGTGATATTAAAAGGTATTTTTAAACATACTTATTTCATAAGTAATTATAAGCAACAACCTGAAACACATGTTATAAATTAATATAATTGCACTTTTTTCGTGTTGTACATTACTTTATTTCATAATGGTTTAGAGAAACGCTGGGTCAACTTTGTAAGCCAGAGAAATGTTGAGTCAACCTTATAACCTAGAAATATGGTGGATCAGTTTTGCTACTCAGGGAAACCGTGCATCAACTTTGCAACCCAAAGAAACGGTGGATCAATTTGCAACCCAAAGAAATCGTGGATCAGCTTTGTAACCAAACGAAACGGTGCATCAACTATGTAACCCAGAGAATCGGTGGGTCAACTTTGTAAACCAGAGAAACGGTGGGTCAACTTTGTAACCCAGAGAAATGGTTGCCAAATCTGCGACCCAGAAAGGCGCTGGATGAACTTTCGAACTTTACAACCTAGATATAAAAAAATAAAAAAATCGGCCCAATCATTCTTGAATTAAATGTAACTAAAGTGTAAGTAAACCCGACTTTCTACAACAAGTTGCTGTATATATTTTTATATTCCTTATTTAACTAATATCCACAGCAAGACGGTTAAGTTAAATTAATAATTTCTTAATATTTTTATATACAGCCAAGTACCCTGAGTTTCGCATTACTTTACAGATCAACATCTTGGGTGTTCCAAAAAATAGTGTCAAGCGGAAATCCAGAGATAGTGCACCCCTAGTGGTGGTGATGATGATGATGATGATGATGATGATTTCCTCTTATCCCTTATCAGGGACATACGGCTCGTAGAAGGGATCTCCATCTCTCGCGGTCTTGTACCCCTAGGGGTACCCGAATTAAAAAAACACGTGGTTGATTTTTTACTGAAATAGGTGGATAGTGTGCCTTGTTTTAATCTTAATAATAACTTTTAATAACTTTGCGATTCTTTTTTTGAGTTTGTGTCTGCAAGGCACACTTTTCAGCTATTTTGGGAAAATAATAAAGCATGTATCTCAATAATTCATGGCTCTGTGGCCAATAATGTCTCATAATAATAGGTCAAGGTGAGACAAAAAATACAAAAAAATATTATATCTCGAAAACAGTCTGTTAGCTTTTAGAATATACCTCGGCTACTATCGATTAAACCGATTATATTGCAATAAGGTAAGGTTTATTTTGTAGATAATATATAATAATTTATAACTTTACATAACTTTTCGAAATCGTGAAAAAAAGTTTTATACAGAGCAGAGTAGTATTACACTCGTGTGCTTTCGGCGAAAACCGAAGCCTACTCTAGAGCCCGAGGTATAATATTCTAGAAGCTAACAGACTGTGTACATGGGGGTGATTCGGGTACCCTGTTGATTGTGTAGAACCTCCCTCCACGGGGTACCCCTACAGTCTGTATTTTAGTTCAATGCAAAACAAATAAAACAGTCACGTTGACATCTCAATACAATCCAATGTCTGAATGTTGCTAGTACGCGAAAACCAAATTATCCCATTTTACTTCCAACTAAAAATTGTTTGTGCTACGTAGGTGTTTTTTGTTTGACTTTGCTCTTATGAGGAATTAAACTTTAATGTCTTTGATGTGATAAGGATTTTGGTCACACAAGTCTTCTATTCACGGTAAAAAAAAATCTACCGAGTAAACCTATATATTTTATAATGGTAACACCGCGTCATTTTTTTTTGCATCGATTTAAAAAACGGACTATAGAGGTGCTCTATCTCTGGACTTCCGCTTGACACTATTTTTTAGCACAGCCTGTATATCTACCTTATTAACAGCTCTAGTGTTTTTTTATAAACGTTCACCTATGCCCCATGCGTCATACAGGGGGTCCCAAAAAATAGTGTCAAGCAGAAGTCCAGAGATAGAGCACCCCTAGGGGTACCCGAACCACCCACATGTATGTTCCGCATTTTTTTTTTGTAGTTTTCGAGTTATAGTTTTTTTTTTCCTATTTTCTGTCCCACCTTGACCTACAAAACATGATTGGCCACAGAGCTATGAATTATTAAGATACATGCTTTGTTTTGTTTTTCAAAATAGGTGAATAGTGTGCCTTGCAGACACAATCTCAATTGTGGGTCAATCTGATACAATAGCGCCATAAAAATTAGGAATCGCAAAGTTAATTAAAATTTATAAATTGTTAAAATGTTTGATGACTCGAAAACTACAAAATATTGCGCCATAGATGTGAGGGTGATTCGGGTACCCCTGGGGGTGCTCTATATCTGGACTTCCGCTTGACACTATTTTTGGGACACCCTGTATACATCTTGTTACCGGTAATAAAAAATACTGTTCATCTGTCACTCACCTAAACTACTTATAATTAATTTCGACAGCTATTTTTAATGACGGAAATGTAAATATGAAAGCACTACCTATAATTTGAAGACGTGAGTGGATGAAGGTGATAGGTACGTCGTATTTTCGGTTTTCGGTGTTTTTGTGTGGAAACAAATAGTAGAAAATTGTAGTAAAACTTTTCATCATCTTCAACCTATTATGTCCGCACCAAGAGGCACGGGTCTCTTCCCTGAGGAAGGTATAGGCCATACTCCACCACGGGGGCCAAGTCCGGATTGGTGGAGGCTTGTAAAACTAGTGGCTGGTCTTACTGTCAGAAGTTTTCAAGCCACCCTTGGGCCTCTGACTTGGCTTAACGACTGCCATCTATCGACGGCAGCCGGCACCAACTGCTTAACGTGCCTTGCGAAGCACGGAACCGCTCGGAAAAATGCCACTAGCGTTAGTCATAGATGGTGACCCATCCATTGAACGCGCCGTATGTTGCTTAACATTAGTGATCGTTTACGATCACTCAGGCGGCCCAGGCTACGAGCGATTCCTAAAGCGATTCCTACGAGCGATTCCTAGTAAAACTTTTACTATACTTTAATTAACATAGACGATATAATGTACAAGTAGATAATTAATTTCCTAAACTAAATATAAAATAATAAACTACATATGTACTACCTAAATATAAAAAATCGTCTCTAAACCGCTGCCGTTGGGGAGAGCTCTCAAGATACTGGCAGCATTCCCCCTCTGAATGGCCAGGCTGATGCGCTGACCGAGGTAGCTACCAGCTCTACCTGACGATTCGATGAGGCGCGTTGATATCTTTGAAAAGTTTACGCGCCTAAGGGCTCCACGGGCCCATCGTCTCGACCCTAAACGGCGCAAATAAGTAGCTGTCGCCAAGGACAGCGTATTTTCAGCGTACTTTTACTTCAATTTACTCGAAATCAAAAAAAATCCACTTATCACCTTCATTCACTCACGTCTTTAATTATTTTAATACGTTAAGAGGCTCCAATTTCAAAAGGTAACTCTAGCGCCTTATAGAAAAACTTTCTTTTTTTTTTACAGATCCTATTTCGAAAAGAGTCCATACACTCTCAATCATGTTAAGAGTGATCTTTAGAACCGTGTAACTAAGGCAAAAAACCTAGGACTTCATTAACGCCAATAACGGCATTTTTTAGCATAAATGCTATTTAGTATATAACCCCTCAAGCCCCGAGGACCCGCCGGCGGGTCCGATGTAAACTACGGTGCCGATGTATTCCGTCAGGACCCGTAGACCGGCCGGCGCACAGTGGGGGAATATGAAGTTCTAGCTGTATTTAATTATTTTTGTTATACAATTAATTAAAAACACGCTAAATTTTTAGAATTTATATATTTTATTATTATTATGTTACGATTATACTAAAAATAAATTTTTTAAAATCAAATAAAATCCTTAGCGGGACTGCCGACCACCCATGCCGGGACTCGAACCTGCGACCTCTGGCGTGAACAGCCGGAGGTTGCGGGTTCGAGTCCCGGCATGGATGGAATTTTCAGCCTTTAAATAGGTTTTTAAAATTGTAATTTAAAATAAGACTTGACACTTGAAAAAAAATGTATGGGCGTGGCAAAAACGCGCAAGAAATTTAAATGGGATGTGAATACTCATACTTCAATTTAATATTCCTGAAAGTTTCATAGCTAAACTCCACTAAACACCGTAACTTTTACTCATATAAACACAGAAGCTTATTTAAAACCAATGCACAAAGATCTAATGATATACATAGGGCGGTAAGTCGAAAATATTTAGGTGAATTTGAATAAAAATGTTGCCTAACTACCTTGAAGACTTTATCAACACAATGAACAAAACAAAACGCACTCTAATTCCGAATATTCGCTGAGAAACGATCGTAAATCGGGACCATTTTACCGTTCGACGAAAAGTAAATAAACGAAGATGACAAACTCCCCACTTTGAGATTTTTTCTTTGATGACAAGTGTAACCAGCAGATAAATTAAGTATGCCACGATTGGTAGTAGGTATTAAGGTAATAAAAAATATATTTTGCGATAGGATTGGGATTAGTTCCATTTAGGGATTTTATACAGCTAGATCTTGATATTCTCCTTCTGTGCGGCGGGTCGGTCTTGCAACTGCACTTTGAATGGAATTTTGAAGATGATACAGACCACAGTTGTATGAGCATGTTTTATTCTTAGAAAACTGTGACAAATTTTAAATATTCCTCTGCTAATAACTAACTTAGCTGTGAAAGAGTGTTCTTGGCTTGAGGGGTTATTTCAATGTACACACCTTACCAGACCATACCTTCCTCAGGGAAGAGATCCGTGCCCCTCAGTGGCGACATAATGGGTCGATGATGATGACATCATACCTATTAGAAGCTGTTTTATTTGTGAAATCCAATCCAGATATATTTAAGCGCATCGCAACGGGATTATATAGAGTCTTGATCCGTAGAGCAAAGACTGCTTTAATGCAAAAGAGTCTGTTTAGCATGGGACCTACAATATACAACAAATTACCTAGTGCTTTAGGTACATTCTACCTACAGAAATTGTTGCAAAGATCTTGTGTGAACCAAATAAGTGCCGAAACGCCCTAAAACAATACTTCTTGAGGTGGTTAAAATGTAGTTGTACTTGGAACAAAGAGTAACTAACCTCACAGGTAAACCTACACAGGTTTGGGTAACGGTTTTTTTTTGTATTATAATATGTATTTTTGTGAAATTTCTTGACTAAATAATAAAAAAAGAGAACTCTAAAGAACAAAGTTCAAAAGTAAATTGAAGAAAGTATTATCTGAAAAATTTTATTACACTGCAATGGAATAACCGTCTGAAAGTTTTCTACTTGCGCAGACGAGGGATCCCATGTCTCCATGGGACAAAAATCCCTAAAAGCCTGCGCAGAAGAGGGACTTGTGTCCCCATATATAAATCCCTGAATCGTTTAAAAATTGTCCACCGAGTGCTTGACACGAACTCTACGCATACCTAGGACGGACACCGAGAGACTGACACCAACGGACACCCAGATTGACTGGACTGGACAAAAGTACAGGGGAGTGCATTATATGATACGCGAAGAAAAAGAAAGAAAGAAAACCAAATTTCTGGGCAACAAATGACTGAGGTAGTTTCAGCACCTATTAATATTTTTGGCAGAATAAATAAAATTTAATTCGAATGAAAACTATTACTAACACCACCTGCCAAAAATATTATTAGGTGCTGAATCTGGACTAGGCCAGGTGCCATTCGTGCAGCACCTGCGCGAATTTATATTGCTTTATTGCTTTATTTATTCTGCCAAAAATATTAATAGGTGCTGAAACTGGACGACCTGGGTCATTTGTTGCCCAGAAATTTAGTTTTCTTTCTTTCTTTTTCTTCCCGTATCAAACAATGGACTCCCTTGTCCAGTCCAGTCTCTCGGTATCCTCGGTAATTTGAGGGACTTTTTGTGCGTACTTTTGGTACTTTTAGTCCTTTGTGTGCGTTATTCAATACAATTTATAAGAGATCTATATCGATGGACAAAAAAGTACTCGGGGGACAGTAGGTACGTACCTCATCTGCGCAGGCGCAGGTTACTTGACATACCTGGTATGCTGGTACTAAGTTTCACATTAGTTTTAACGAATGACAATTTTATATTTTCTGAGACGTGACATTGTTTATTAATTGATATTTTTGTTTCGAAATAATAACGAATATTTTTATTGTGATTATTGACAATATTATAATGAAATTAACAACATTTCATATTCTACAACGCCTAAAACTAAAAATACCGTTTCTCAATTTTGCTATCCTGTTAAAAATATTTAGAAGTTTTATTATTGCTTAATTTAAGAGAAAATAAATAAAAACCAAAAATTGTGTGATGGCGTCACACATAGCTACGGTGGAATGAGGAGGTACCGTTGCTTAATATTAAAAATGTTATGACAGTTAGTACGTCCTTTTCAATTTCATTCGAATGTCATGTCGGAGTAATTCAATGGTTTATTATTATTATATGTGTGACATCATTTGGCATTTACGTCCTATTAGAATAAGACGAAGAACGAACAGAAAATTATGAATGAAAATCATCGAATTTTTGAAAGTAAAAATACATGGGTCGTTTTATTTTGTATATACATACCTAGTTTCCTTTAAGACAATAAAATACGTATGCAAAAAAATTGAAATGTCAATTTATCGGTACTCGCTCTCTTATAAATTTGTATGTCTACAACGACCAAACATTCAGAACTAACATTGTATCATTGCACCATCTATTCATAATCATGTTTCACAAAAAAAACACTCTTTTCTTTATATTTAGTTCCAGATCTTAGGTCCTAAAAATCACTACTATGATGACTGAAAAAAAAATTGTGTAAAAATTTTTTTATTTTTTTTCGTTTGTGGCGCTAGTGTTGCACTATGTAGCCTCCTAAGGACATTATGTGAATTAAAATACTCGTTGTTCATTAATTAGTTAATTAAATTATAACTGTTGATATTGTAAAATGAAATCGTTTTATTTACATTCATAAAAGAAGTCCTGGCTAAACAGAAGGGGCTAAGGGCGAAGATGACGAAAAGTCGCGCGCGTCGTATCAGAAATCGGAAATTTATTTCAATGTAAAGTATTTACATTGTTTTTGTTTAATGACAATGTAATTATAATGTCACGCGGTGCTTTGGGGCCGAAGGCAGCGAAAAAAAAACTGCACTCTGACCATCTTTTGTCAAATAACTGTAAGTCTAATACATAAGTTGAATCGCTCGTAGCCTGGGCTGCCTGAGTGATCTTAAACGATCACTAAGGTTAAGCAACATACGGCGCGTTCAGTCCGTTGATGGGTCACCGTCTATGACTAACGCTAGTGGCATTTTTCCGAGCGGTTCCGTGCTTCGCAAGGTACGTTAAGCAGTTGGTGCCGGCTGCCGGCTTGAAAACTTCTGACAGTAAGACCAGCCACTAGTCTCACAAGCCTCCACCAATCCGGACTTGGCCCCCGTGGTGGAGTATGGCCTATACCTTCCTCAGGGAAGAGACCCGTGCCCCTTGGTGGGGACATAATGGGTTGATGATGATGATGATAATATTGAACGGGTCTAAATTGTAATCACTCTATATCGTCTCCTTGCCAACTGCAATTACTTACTATACCAATTCTAATTACCGCTGATAACGCTATCTATCATTAGACGGGTCTTCCAGAAGTCAATGACGATATTACCAGGAAATCAATTGTTTTATAACACGCTACAAATTAGTTTTTATTCATGAATCAAAAGGTCAATAGTCACTACGCATTACAGTTTTCGGCGCGAAAGATTCCACGAAATTCCACGATTCCAAAGATTGTCAATTGAACAATTGTAAAGAAGATTATGCAAAAATAAGGGACACGTATTTTTTTATTTGTAAATTAGACCAAAAATGACAAAGATATAGCCCATTAAAGTTACGTGTGACGTCACGCCGTGCTGCATTTTTTAGCACGGAGTGACGTCACACGTAACTTTAATGGGCTATATCTTTGTTATTGTTCGTTTAATCGAAAAAAGAAAAAATACGTGACCAATATTTTTTTATAATCTAAAATACGGACTAAATAGAATTTAATAATTTGACCCTGGAAACTACCGTATTCTGTTTTTTCTCCTTGAATAAATAAATAAAAATAAAATAGAGGTCGTGGATTCGATTCCATGGCCTCAGTCTTGGTGTATTTGTATGTTTGTGATGTCCTTGCCTGGTTACCATCATCATCATCATCCCATCATGTCTCCACCGAGGGGCACGGGTCTCTTCCCTGAGGAAGGTATAGGCCATACTCCACCACGGGGGCCAAGTCCGGATTGGTTGTTGGCTTGTAAGACTAGTGGCTGGTCTTACTGTCAGAAGTTTTCAAGCCGCCCTAAGGCCTCTGCCCTGGCTTAACGACTGCCATCTATCAACGGCAGCCGGCACCAACTGCTTAACGTGCCTTGCGAAGCACGGAATCGCTCGGAAAAATGCCACTAGCGTTAGTCATAGACGGTGACCCATCCATGGACTGAACGCGCCGTATGTTGCTTAACCTTAGTGATCGTTTAAGATCACTCAGGCAGCCCAGGCTACGAGCGATTCTTGGGTTGGCCTGGTTACCATAGCACAGGGTATCCTGGTTTGGGACCAGGCCAAGTGATTGTATTGTGTGAAAGAAAAAGAAAAGTCACGCCCGCTATCCCCGAGTTATTATTATACGGCTGCAAGAGTTACTTCCTCATTTAGGGTCTATAAGTGCCCACTAAGGGTTTTAGCGGTTGCGAAAGGGCTGCAGAGCGCGCTTTCGACTATCGGTTCTTTGGCAGATGTGGTCGGTCCACTGCTAGCTGAACTTGCAATCTTTTGGATATTTTTGAACTAAAAGTTCAAATTCAAATATTTTATTCATAATCCAAATAGAATATTTAGGTACTTTATGATCGTCAATGTTGTTAGTTTCACAATTAATAGATTACATGGAGAAGAAACTAACAAAGAAACTCCACGTTTATTCTTTTCAAAACAGTTTTAGCCTAAATTACAATCTTAAAAAAAAATACTCTTGGATGTGTTGAACACTAGACACATTTATCGTCTGATTAAATTTAATATTAAACTACTATTTAATGCCAATATTAAACTACTATTTCGTAAGCACTTCATCTTTAACCCATGTTGTCCCCACCGAGGGGCACGGGTCTCTTCCCTGAGGAAGGTATAGGCCATACTCCAACACGGGGGCCGAGTCCGGATTGGTGGAGGCGTAATCGTAAGCACGTGACATCTTGAAACCTGGTCGGATTCTTCCGGCAAAAAGTCAAGTAAGTATCCAGAATAAAGTAAATAATGTATACTAACACTTTACCAGCTTACAAAATTTTTAATTCTAAAATAGCAGTTTCATCCCATCATTCGAAAAGGACCGGTTGGTTCGCCTTTAAGTGCACCCAAAGGTGGAATTATTCCAAAAATCCCCACTGACAAATCCCCACCAGTGGGGATTGTAGTTTTTTTTTTCAGAAATCCCCACCGGATTAAAACCACAGCCTAGTGGGGATGTTTGGAAAAAAATGTTCAAGAATCCCCACCGAAAGTTACAAGTATTTGTCTAGATTCACACACATAATAATTACTACAATCCCCACTGTTGGGGATTTGTCAGTGGCGATTTTTGGAATAAACCCCAAAGGTGGTGTTTTCTATAAGAAACTTTTAGCGGGCAAGAAGAGAAGGAAGGGACCCGTGCCCCTCGGTGGGGACATAATGGGTTGATGATGATGATTATTCTATACCTAACTGTTTGTTTTGAGTCATTGCCCTAACCCGGTTTAAATTGGAGATTGGTGTCTGCGCCAATCAGCCCAATTGTGTGTGATTTGTTTGGACAGGATGCGAGGGCTGATGACAAATACAGTTTGTACCTCTTATGCCTGGCCCGCACTCATCGCGATAACCCGAAGATTCCGGCTATCGTGATAATGTGTAGCTAAGTATTCGCGTATACTTCGGAGCTTCGTCCGTAGTTGTCAGGACTTCGCGTCGCTGTCGGTAAACTTTCACAGATCAAAGAGTTTTATCGCGATGAACTTCACTTGAGCGGCCACACTTCAGTTAGCGTGCACCCGTCAAACGTAGCGGACGTGTTATTTTACAGAGTAGGTGCATAAACTGAAGCGTAACATGGATTGGAGTAATGATAAAATTTTAGAATTTATTGCAAACTACGAATAAATAAATAATAACTACGACATAAATGTAAAAAATAATTATTTCCTGCCATAAAATACAGAGCAACCGCGGCCTCCATTTTGTTTTTTGCATTTAACATCGCATGCACATCGCGATAAACTTTACATCGCGCATTGTGTGGCCGCGAGGATTCGCCGTAGACCGAAGACGAAGTTTATCGCCCGAATGTTATCGTGATGAATGCGGCCCAGGCATTAGGAGAGGTTTAAGCTTTGTCACGGAGCTAAAAAATGTCCACGAACATGGCGATTCAGTTTCATTGCCGCTTCAAGTCCACGGGAGCACGTGCATCAATAATTCTAGGCGTCAATGGTATTAAAAAACATGTTACGTGACCCGACCGTGTAACTGTCATTGAACTATAATGCAGTAACAGGATCAAGCCCCTGGGCTCCAACCTAGGTTCATTGCTGAGCCTGGGTCCCGTTCCGACTGCTTACTTAATCTTTCAAAACCCGAACTCTACCAAAAGAAAAGTACTGCGAAAACATGCGATACCGCACTTCATACTGTAGCTATTGAAATCATGAAATAAATAATTTAAGCAGTATTCAAATGAATATAAGGGTTAAATTCGAACACAGTCATCTGGGTCCACAAGGAGCCGGCGGTATTTTTGTTCTCGTACACTAACAAACCGTTAATCTACTGTTAACAGTTGGCCAAAGTGCATACGAAAAAAACGTTTGACAGCTGTTAACAGTCATCATCAACCCATTATGTCCCCACCGAGGGGCACGGGTCTCTTCCGTGAGCAAGGTAGGCTTAGGCCATACTCCACTACGGGGGCCAAGTCTGGATTGGTGGAGGCTTGTAAGACTAGGGTCGCTTAGGGATTGCCAACGATGTCGAGAAGATCAGACATTTTCGTTAGCGTTTGGGCTCTGTCGTGAGTATAAAATTAAATAAAGCCAGCCGGCTCACGCGCTTTTTATGTCAATAGTGTCACACGCGCGGCACTTTTGGTTTTTGTATATTGAGCTTTGAAAACTGTGTTTTTTAGTTACATACTGTGTTTAATAGTGTAATAAGTGGATTGATTGGATACTATTAGTGGAGTTAATTTTAGTTTAAAATGGATGGATTTATGCTTAAGTATGGAATGGAAGTAGATCCAGTTCATTCCCAAATCAAGAATAAAAAAGATGCAGCTTAGAATCATTGAAATTGCAATGCCGAGATATTGGTCCCAATTTATTAGAACTTTTGGTAGAAAAAGAAAATTTTTATGCATACGACATGGAATTATCATTTTAAAGATTTGACCACATCGCACAACGCTCCGTTCGTATTGAGTGTGTTTGGCTTCAACTGAGAAAAGTAAACCCAGGCATTTACGGGATTTATTTTATAGATGTTCGTTCGAGAAAGATTTCTCAGAAATTTCGTTTTTGCGAAACCTCTCCAGGAACATCAGATATCCAAATGACCTGACAAATGTAAGAAACACGCAAAAACCTATGGCGGAAGCGAAACACAAGCACTTATTGAAGTTACTTGAGTGTGTCCCTATAGAAGCCCTAGGGATCCAGCGACTGAATAAAATACTCAAAATAATCATATAATACGTAAAATTCTTGTTAAATAGATAGATAGATAGATGAGAACACTTTATTGTACATAAAAAAGGAGACAGCTTAAACACAAGAAAATATTTTATCACTATATCGTATGTTAATTTTTGTTAATCCTAAACTTGTTATATTGTCCTAAGTACTTAGGACACTTAACCCCATTTAGTAGTACACTATTAAAAAAGTAAAGTTACGTTTTGTTAATGACATTCTATTAATATTAGATAGATAGATACAATATTCTTTATTGTATGTACACCAGGAATTTCACATGTCATTTGACAATAACATAGTACAGTAAAGTTGGCAGCCTTGACGGCATTGGCGGAAAAGAGAGATGAGCTAAATTACGGCTAGTCGGTGCAACTATATAAATAAACACGATAATATTTCTATAACTAATACACATACATAAACAATACATAAATATGAAATAAATTTAGAACAAACGTACATAAATAAATAAAATAAATCATATCTACATAATACTAGGCAGAGTGAAAAAAAAACAAAACACATTCTTAAATTAAGGAAAATAATTTTTCTGACTTCTGCTCTTAAATATTGGAAGGGAGGAGAAACTAACGGCCAGTGACAGATCGTTCCACAGGTACACAGCTGTGATAGTGAACGAATTGCTGAAGAACCTTGTCGAATGACTTGGTGTCTTTATCATCGATTCTGAGTGGTTCGTAAAGTGCGACTATGCGTATCTCTTAAAAATTAAAAGTGACATTTGAGATACAGGGATGTGGCTGGATTGAATAGCACCGAATAGAGAACTGTAAGAATGTGAGCATTCCTAAGGAGGCGGATTGAGAGCCACTTGAGTTTGACGCGATATTCGGAGATATGGTCATATTTTTGCAAGCCAAATATAAACCGAATAGAGAAATTTTGAAGGCGCTCAAGCTTATTCTCTTGCTCTTCGATGAGGTCAAGATAGCTGGGATCAGCCTAGTCGAAGATAAGAAGAAAGAGTGACCTTCTCAGAGAAGCCACTGAAGTGAGCATTTTTCGGCTCACCTCTGCTAGCTGTGACAAACACCTGTCAATAATAATCACCAAATTCCTCACCTTTTCACTATTCGGAATTTGAACACCGTTAAAAGTAATTTGTGATATAATTTTCCAATTGATCTTAGAAACCATTTTTGGGCTGCCTATTATGATGATTTGAGCCTTGCTAGGATTTATTCCTAAGCCATACAATCTGCTCCATTCAAAATTACGATCGAGATCGGTGTTGGTCCTGTTGACTGAAAGATGCAAATCATTTACAGGTGATTGTGTGTAAATCTGGAGATCATCTGCGTAAAGGTGGTAAGAAGAAGTAAGATTTTGAGCAATACGGTTGATAAAAATAGCGAAAGGAAGAGGAGACAACACGTCACTTGCGGGACACCGGTAGTTGTAGCACACACACCAAGTTGAATAGGAGTTATCAATGCGTATACGCTGCCGGCGCCCGTGTAGATAACTACGAAACCAGTCAATTACCGTTGGAGATAAAGATAAAGAAAACGCAATATCGCCAACAAGATGTCAAAGTTCGCCTTATTGAAGGCATTGCTGAAATCCAGCAGCGTCAGGATGAGGCCAGGACAGTGAGCTGACCGTTCTCCATATCAAGCCGTAAGTCATGATGTGATGTTGATAAGCGCAATCACTATACCTACTATGCCCGGAACGAAAGCCTGATTGGAGAGGATTGAGGAGGTGGTTTGTATGAAGGGAAAATACTGACTTGATGGTGGACAAGGCGCTCTAGGACTTTTGAAGGTGAGAATGAAGATGGGACGGTAATCGGAAATGGAGGTGTGGTGGGATTTTTTTGGCAAAGGGGTGACTTGTGCTTCTTTCCAGGCGGTTGGAAACACACCAGCCGCTGTCGGCCCATTGAGGATTCCAGCAATGACGGGAACTATAACGTCCAGGATGGAAATTATCATTTTCCTGCTGATGGCATCAGTGTCAACCTCGCTAGAAGTGATAGAATATTTGATACATATTAGTATACTCTGTGCTAAAAGACATTTCTATATATTTTTGTCCAATAAAGCTGAATAAATTGCTGCAGTTGATTATGATGTTTTTTTTTAAGGCAACCACAATGCTTTAAATAAAACAAAGTAGGTATCTCAACATTAATAATACATTTAGCACAATTTCCTAGAGACGCAATTTTCGTTTTCAAGTTACATATCAGGGCCCTGACACAAAATTAATGGCATAAGGTCGTATGACAGATACGTTTCGGTAGGCAAAGGGGATATTCAGTTTTGTAGAAGCATAAGGTCGTAAGTATGGATTTTTTTTAAAACTAATATTTTTAGTTTAGCGGTGGTGGCGTAGTGGGGTTGACCCTTGCTTCTCGATCATGAGGGTCTGGGTTCGAACCACGCATATACCAATGACTTTTAGTTACGTACATTTGTTTGTACAGCAACACCATTCGCTGATAAATTGTGCCCGGATAACGGCGACAGGCTTGCCACTTGTCACGTTTGGGACCTAATAAACTCGGCAAAACGTGGGTCAAGTTCTAGAGACTGGTGCCTCTGCCTACCCCTTCGGGGATAACGGGCGTGAGTTTATTATTTATTATTTTTATTTATTTTAATATTTTTAAGCTATTATTTGTTCAATAAAATAATATCAAGTTTGTTTTACTTATAGCTAGATTAATGTTTTATTTGAAATAACAAAAAAAGTCCAGAATTCCTCACCAATTTTGAGAAATCTAACCGACTTATTGCACAATTTTCTTTTTGCTCTCCTGAAAAATGACAAAACGCACATCCGACCTAATGCTTCTGACGTCGAGATTTATAGGTGCCGTAGTTATTTTTTTATGATTTTTTTGTGAGCCGAGCACCGTCGAAACCTGTATAAACACGAAACTTCAAACGCGATTTTCTCGAAATCAATTATTTTCCCTTGAGATCCCTTTTTGGTCAACCACTCACATATTATTCTCAAACAAATTATTAAGACAAAATTCAGTCATCTCGTTGCGCCGGTCGCTGATAACCCAGTTCTAACCTAGTAAAAACGTAGCAGTGATAATACGTGTCTATGTTGACCGTTGACCCCCTGGGCGCTAGTGAACCGGTGAGCGCATTCTGTGCTCGATCTAGCAGGTTTGATACGCTAAGCTTGTAGAGTCGCGGTGGAAAGTGTTTATAACCACAGGGCCACATTTGTTTTCATTTTAATTGTTTTTTAATGATTCTATCCACTGGTACCTACTGGAATTTATGTGGCTACAAGCAAATATATTGTTATTTACAAAATTGTAGGTACTTTGCTATTTCAGTAGGGTTTCGTGGAAAATAGCTGTAATTTTTATGAAATTAATAAATAAAAATAAAAACACAATTTTAAAAAATACGATCCATGCAGACACATTTATACTGGCAGCGCCCTAGCAGTGTTCTTGTTTGATACTTTTATTATAAAGTCCTATATTATAAGACATCTCATGTACAACAAGAAGCTCAATAAATATCTTATCTTATCTTATCATAGTTTTCCGATTCTAATCCCGTACATGCAGATAACTGGTACGTCTTCGATATAGTGCTGGGTTAGTAGCCAGAGGGTCTTGGGCTGGACCTGGGTCAGGCTTTTGTGAACATGTCCATATAGCGAGTTTAACCCGCTGGCTCGGCGGCTACCAAATTTAGTAGCGGGTACTCGGAAGCGAAATTAAACCTTATAGCAACATAGTAATTATTCGTCGTTCTAAAGTCCCTTGTTTCAAGGCAACTTATCATTTGCAGAGTTGAGCCAAAAGTTAAAAATACGATTTTGAACCTGATCTCAGGATGGCGGGCTCAATTTTTTTTTAGAGTCCAGATCATTATATCCACACAGTCTATTGACGTCGGTACTTTAACCAATATTGGCACTATCAAGAGTTTCAATCTCTAAGATGTTGGGTTTACATTTTAATTAAATGAAAAACACTTTTTCCGCGCGAAGGTACCTGCAATGACTACAAAGGAACTTGTTCTGAATGAACACGTGTTTTGCATAATCAAGCGCGTTTCAGCTAACAATTGTGCAGCAAAACATTTTCAGTTCAGTCGGCCAAGCGGTGCGGTGGCTCCATCACGCACTATCTATCGCGCTCTGACGCACAAAGGCGCGAAACAAAAAATCTCATAGACAAACATGATTTGGTAACCGAACTTTTTGCTGTGCGTTTCCAGGACTTAAAAAAAGAAAAAAAAAGTAGGGGCCATAAACTTTTCAAACTTAAAAAACAAACCGTTCCATTTTAAAATTCAAACTTCAGTGCGCGAAACTTTTTTCAAAAACGAGTGCCGCCAAAAAACTTTAAAAAAAATGGATCATCACAAAGTGCCAGCGTCAACCCCGATGTTGACCAACGAGAACAGGAAAAATACTGAGCAAAATCACACACACAAACTCGTGCCGTCTTCGCCAATGATGACGGAAGAAGCCGACGATAGTGATGTGGTTTATATCACTCCTAAGAACGGAAGGAACGGGAAGATCCTGATTAGGGAAGACACCATATTGGCTAACCTGCCAGGATGCGCTGGATGCGGCAAGGCGCAGTTTTCTTGCCAGGGGGTCAAACAGAGCTGGTCCTCGCTCTGCTGGGGTCAGCAATCCTATAGGAAGAGTTATTGCTGTAAGTACCAACTCATAACTTAGAAATTGTTACGCTTAACTGCACAAAAAAATGCATTAAAACTTTTCTCAAATCACCTTAAATCTACCTAGGGTGACGGACCCAAATGCTGGCACTGCACCAGTTTATCGGCACCCCGAAAAACACCTCAAAATATAAGATATAATATCTGTAAATTCAAAGTTCCAAGGATAAGAAACAAATTTTGATCGTTTAATTATTGTACTAACAACAATGTGTATAGTTTGACATTTATCATGGCGCTTCTATCTTGAGGAGAAGTGAACGTTGTGTGATTAAAATTTATTTTCGACCATTCTGAGCCATCCAGGGTAAGATTTTGCTTACGTTTATTAATCAATGAGTAATGCTATTAAAGCACTATCTATAAATACTGGTATTTAAACACATTCTTAATGTTTTCCGCATCCTAAATTGAAATATTTCTTAGGTTATTTTTTACTCACAATAGATAAATAATGGTGCCAATAATTGGATACAGAAATTTCAAGTGTTCCAATTATCAGCACCCTGCTGGTAATAGGTTAAAATAGACGTAATTATAAGGTCTTCTTTTAAAATGGACTGCGTGTAACTAAAAGTATGGTTGAGTGTTGTGTATAAAGTGATTTTAGCCTTGTTTTCCAAATTTTAGTCTCATGCTGAAAATCCATTTACTATTTATCATCATGGTGCTGATATTTGGTTCAAAACTATGCTGTTATTTGGTTTCATTGTAAAGTTAAATTTCCTGATTTTAAAGATCTGTCCATTATAGTCGACTGAAAGTTGAACAAATTCATTACATTCCTTGTGCTAAATTGCCATTGGTGCTTGTAGTGCAAATTATGTATAATACATTGAAGGAAAAACGATGACATCTGAACTAGTGGTAAACTGTATCTCAGATGTCAACGCCCACTACCGCTAGCTTTCAAATCTACACTAGTAGGTATGCATTATTTAAATAAATGTTACATCAATTGGAAAAATAGAAATACAAATTAAATTAGTTATACAATTTGGTAAGTGTTGTGAGATGTATAGATAAGTGTGCGAAGGAGCCGGGATGGGAGATGTGTGTGTTGTGCTTGTGCGATGGGAGTGTTCGTGTTGTGTATCTGTGTAAGGAAGAAAGGAAAGGATGGGAGAGACAGGAATGGGCTAGGATATTTTCATTTGAGAGGCTTTTACTGTATAGTTTTCAGTAGATCCTCCGTTTTTGGGTAGTCAAGATTAAGGAGCCATTTCTTTGTTAAGTCTTTGCATTAGATGTTAAGGTACATATTGACGTGCCATAATTAATACAAACGTAAAAAAGTGATTATCACTAAAAAGAGTACTCATTTCTAAACGATATTTTATTTTTAAAACGTATTACAATTCACAGTGCTGATAATTGGGTCAATAGGTGCTGATAATTGGTGACGACTGTGCTGATAATTGGTGACAGGCTTATTTTTTGATAAATTCATATTTTGACTCAATAAAAACCAAACATTGAAAAAATCTTACTTTCACCACAGGTGATTAAATTCTCAACATTAATAACGTAACACAAACGTTATTGAATACTGTAGTATATGAAATATTTAGAGTTGAAATTTAATGACCTCTTAGAGTGCTGATAATTGGGTCCGTCACCCTATACCTTCCTCAGGGAAGAGACCCGTGCCCCATAAATGGGTTGATGATGATCTATCTACGTAAAAGCCTCAAGACCTGTGAGTGCAATCAACACTTCATCATCATCAACCCATTATGTCCCCACCGAGGGGCACGGGTCTCTTCCCTGAGGAAGATTTAGGGCCTACTCCACCCCGGGGGCCAATCAACACTTGCTATGTCAAAACATTAATAATAGCCTAGTTTTTAGTATGCATTCACCGTCTGTACATTTTTAGATGAAAAAATGTGCTTGAAATTTTATTTTACATAAGAGTCTACAATCTAAAGTTTAGCATATTTTTCCGAGCAGTTCCGTGCTTCGCAAGGCACGGTAAGCAGTTGGTGCCAGCTGCCGTCGATAGATGGCAGTCGTTAAGCCAAGTCAGAGGCCTTAGGGGGGCTTGATCACTTCTGACCGTAAGACCAGCCACTAGTCTTACAAGCCTCCACCAATCCGGACTTGGCCCCCGTGGTGGAGTATGGGCTATACCTTCCTCAGGGAAGACACCCGTCCGTGCGGAGTTTCTGGTCTTCCATCGGACGCGTCCCCCGGGTGGCGGATAGGGGAACGCCCTCCAGATATGGAGGGTACCGGCTTCGGCCGGCGCGGACCAAAACCAGAGGGAGGGGGACGTCCAGTGGCTTGCGCTGCTGGATGTCCCGCGGGGTCCACCATGGGCCCCGCACCCGTAACCCCACATTGAGCGGGGCCGGGGGCCTTCGGGCCGCGAGGAGACAACCTCTATAAAAAACACACGGTGGGGGCCCTCTCTATGTCCCTCTGTCCAGCAGAGGGCATGGAAGAGGGCTGGAGGGGCGGGGAGGGGCGCGAGTTTCGCAAGCCGGGTCTAAGGGAGGGACATTGCGGGTGGTAAGCCAGGGACCAGGGACTGGGCACCCCATATGGTCTCTGGCCGAGGGGTGTTTTCTTGGGAGGGCATTCGATGGGCCGAGGATCCGGGCAGAGGGCCACAACGGGTCCTCGGTAGTTGGAGGCTTGTGGAGCTCGCGCCTCTCCGCCGGGAGAGCCGGTGGCGCGGGGGACGCTGCGCGGACCTTGCGCCGCCGGTTGAGGGAGGGTCACAGACGGCAGGTTGGGGGACCTGCCGTCCGATATCGTGACGGGAGAAGGGGGTGGGGGGCTCATGCCCCTTCTCCAGTGAGGGTGCGCCCGACTCCTTGCGAGTCGGGTCGACGTCGCCGGGACGCCGCTGTAGCATTCGCACTGTGGTCTAACACTTGCTAGATCCGGCGGCGCCCCATTGCACGATTGACAGGACGGCCCCCGGGGTGTTTTAGGAGGTATGCCTCTCCTATTATTAGGAGAGTAGAGTCCGACACACGGCCGTCGCCCTCCCCCAAGGGTGGCGGTTTTGGTGCACAAAGTATTTCACCCCGTTAACAAAAACAAAAAAGGGAAGACACCCGTGCTTCTCGGTGGGGACATAATGGGTTGGTGATAATTCTGTCACGCTCTTTTCTGAGAAAAGGGGAAAAAGGGGGGTGCAAATTTAGTATGAAACTTTGCCGTTTTTGAAGTTATTCAAATGGGATTCAATATGAAGGTCCTTCATTTAAAATCATGAAACACGTGTAAAATAGTATTTCAAAAATCATCCCTTTCGGGGGAAAAATTGGGTGCAAAGTTAGTATGAAACTTTGCCGTTATCCAAGTTATTCGAATGAGATTCTATATGAAGGTCCTTCATTAAAAGTCATGAAACATGTGTAAAATAGCTTTTCGAAAATCATCCCTTAAGGGGGTAAAAGGGGGGTGCAAATTTAGTATGAAACTTTGCCGTTTTTGAAGCAATTCAAATGAAATTCAATACGAAGATCCGTCGCTAAAAGTCACGAAATACATGTAAAATAGGCTTTCAAAAATCATCCCTTAAGTGGGGAAAACGGGGTGCAATGTTAGTATGAATGAAACCCGGCCGTTTTTGAAGTTATTCGAATGAAATTCAGAGTAAAGGTCCTTCATTGAAAGTCTTGAAACACATGTAAAATAGTTTTTCGAAAATCATCCCTTTAGGGGATAAAAGGGGGGTGCAAAGTTAGTATGACACCTGCCGTTTTAGAAGTTATTCAAATGATATTTAGTTCGAAGGTTCTTCATTTAAAATCATGAAACACGTGTAAAATAGTTTTTCAAAAATCATGCCTTAAGGGGGAAAAAGGGGGTGCAAATTTAGTATGAAACTTTGCCGTTTTTGAAGTGATTCGAATGAAATGCAGTATGTAGGTCCTTCATTGAAAGTCATGAAACATTGTGTCAAGTAGTTTTTAGAAAATCATCCCAAGGGGTGTGCACAGTTAGAATGAAAGCTCTCTGATATTCAAAGTTATTTAAATAAAATGTTGTATTTGGGTTATAAGTTCCTGATAAAGTAATTGATTATTGCCGACAGCCCTTTTTGTGAATTCAATACTTATGGGGGTTGCAAATTTAGAAGGAATAAAAGTTCTTCGTATTTACTTCGTATCGTCGCTTCGATTATTAAACATTTCGCTGCGATTTTTGAATTGAATTTCTTTGTTCTTCCATGTGTTTAAATACCACCTTAAATACTTGCTTACTTTCTTATTTTTTTTCATATTGGTCGTTCTATCTCTTGAATAAATTTTCTCAATTCTTCTTATTATTTCTCCGTTCATGTGTTTATAAATATTTTTCAGTTCTTTAAAATACAACCCATAGTAAACAGCCTATACGAGTATATGTCCCACTGCAGGGAATAGGTCTTCTCTCAGAGAGAGTAGTATGGTTTTATTTATTTCGCATGCGCTAAAAGTATCCCAATCTTAATTGCAAACGCAAACACTTTACTCAACTAAAGCCCACGCGGACGAAGTCGCGGGCAACAGCTAGTATATTATAAACTTGCACTATACCTAGATGGACAGATTGATAATACCTAGTACATAGTTTATAAGCAATCTCTCAACACTCGACTGTAAGTAAAGTTCTCAGATGAATAGGCTATTTGATAACAAAAAAAAGCAGGTATAGGGAAGAGCGGGTGATCGTGCTCTTCCACGATAAAGGGAAATTTCCCGCCAGGCAGATCGTATGCCTGGCGACGCGCGCCGGTCCAACTGTTATCTGTTAGACGTCGTATTTATCATAAGCCATGTGTAATACTTTGCATGCGCGATGCAGAAATGTTGGAGTTTATAGTGCGCGCGCAGAGTTGACATGTGCTCGCCACAAAAGTATTATTTATATATATATATTTTTTAATGAGCGTTTTTCCATATGTCAAATTTAGTTTTAAAAGGATCCCTAGGTGGCGCTGCCGTACCGTAATAATAAACGTCAAAGCAAAAAATAATACTATGGTTCTGTGGAATTTGTGATGGTTGATTACCGAAAAAAAAATGCTGTTGTCGTTTGGTGATAAGTGCGCTTTTGGACACTTTGGAGTCTTTGCTATGGATTGTGGGTTTGAATTTTTATTTTTATTACGAGACTAGCTGTTGCCCGCGACTTCGTCCGCGTGGGCTTTAGTTGAAAAAAGTATTTGCAAATAAGTCACGTATACTTTTAGCGCATGTGAAATAATTAAAAGAGAAAAAATGTGTAATCATTAACATTCATATTTATTACATAAATTTAATTTTACAAATAAAAATAAATAAATAAACTCACGCCCGTTATCCCCGAAGGGGTAGGCAGAGGCACCACTTTCTAGAACTGGACCCACGTTTAATTTTAGTTATTAACATTTTCTTGATATAATTTAGAAAATCAGAGAACGTACATATTAACGTTGCACCCTCTTTTACCCCCTAAGGGGATGATTATAAAAAAAAATACTCGAGTTTCGTGACTTTCAATAAGGAACCTTCATACTGGATTTCATTCGAATAACTTCAATAACGGCAAATATTCATACTAACGTTGCACCCACGTTATACCCCCGTAGGGGGTGAATTTGCGAAAATCCTTTCGTAGTGCCCCTTACGTTAGAAAAGGAACCCCTGTGCAAAATTTCAAGTTTCTAACCCTTATAGCTTAGACCCTACGCTACTATGTTCGTAATTAAGTTAGTCAGCTTCTCCCTAAATTTACACCAGTCTATTACCCCCTTAGTGGTGAATTCATAAAAAGAGAAATCGGAAATAATCATTATTTGGAACTTATAACCCAAATACCACTTTTTAATGAGATAACTTTGAAAATCACAGGACTTTCATACTAACTTTGCACCCCCCTTTTACCCCCTTAAGGGATGATTTTTGGAAAAATATTTTGCATGTGTTTCAGACTTTCAATGAGGAACATTCATACAGAGTTTCATTTGAATAACTTCACAAACGGCAAAGATTCATACTAACTTTGCACCCCCTTTTTACCCCGTTAGTGGGTGAATTCATAAAATAAGATATCGGAAATAATCATTATTAGGAACTTATAACCAAAATACCACTTTTTATTGAGATAACTTTGAAAATCACAGAACTTTCATACTAACTTTGCACCCCCCTTTTACCCCCTTAAGGGATGATTTTTGGAAAAATATTTTACATATGTTTTATGACTTTCAATGAGGAACCTTCATACTGAATTTCATTTGAATAGCTTCACAAACGGCAAAGATTCATACTAACTTTGTACCCCCTTTTAACCCCCTTAGGGGGTGAATTCACTAAAAGGAATATCGGAAATACTCATTATTAAAAACTTATAACCCAAATACAACTTTTTATTGAGATAACTTTGAAAATCAGAGAACTTTCATACTAACTTCGCACCCCCCTTATACCCCTTTTGGGGATGATTTTTGGAACAATATTTTACACGTATTTCATGAATTTCAATGAAGAACTTGCATTTTCAATTTTATTCTAATAACTTCAAAAACGACAAAGTTTCATACTAACTTTGGCCGCCCGTTTTACCCCCTTAGGGGATGAATTTTCAAAAATCTTTTCTTAGTGCTCCCCTACGTTATAAAAGAAATCCCTGTGCAAAGTTTCAAGTCTCTAACCCTTATAGTTTAGGCCCTGCGTTGATAAGTCAGTCAGTCAGTCAGTCAGTCAGACAGTCAGTCAGTCAGACAGTCAGTCAGCTTCTCCTTTTATATATATAGAAACCTCGTCCGAATAGCAACCCTGGTTCCTTCTCTTGTTTAGTAATCTGTGGACTGACTTTGACATTGATTGCTACGAACTCAGAAGAAGCTCAGAAGAAGAATTACCATAGAAGGAGGGTTAAAATACAAAGTAACATCTGTATAGCTGTCCTTGTTACTCCTACGATAAATCTCTGTGCCAGAAATAGACAGCTGTAGTGTACTCATGCACTCAAAATCTTACAATCCTACACGGTTGCCACAGATTACAGAACAAAGCCAAAATCGATAGGGCTGGGACAAACACCATAAAGATGTCGATATTATTTATTCCGATCTGCATAATCTGTGTATTTTTTTAAATTAATGTTGGTAATTAAGTATTAATATTAAATGATAAAAAAATCATAATTTCAAAAAGTATCTTTTCAATCCCATCACTATGTTTAATAGTGATTTTTCGGACCCATGGCCAGCAAAGGTAGTACGAGGACGCGAGTCGCGCGCGACAACGTCAAAAGTCGCGACTTTCCAGCATATTAACTGTCAAATTCTCGCGACTTTTGACGTTGTCGCGCGCGACTCACGTCCTCATACTACCTTTGTCGTGAGTAATTGTGTTCTGTGATTGTGTTCTGTGCCCATGGCTGTGAACCAAAAACCTACGACTAAATTCCATTATTCCAATGAAATATTCCTTTCTTTTTATTTCTTAGTTCCTTGAGATACACTAGATCATTCGTTTCTTCATACGAATTTGTGATTCGTAGCAATCAATGTCAAAGTCAGTCCACAGATCACTAAACAAGAGAAGGAACCAGGGTTGCTATTCGGACGAGGTTTCTCGTAATAAAAATAAAAATTCAAACCCACAATCCATAGCAAAGACTCCAAAGTATCCAAAAGCGCACGTATCACCAAACGACAACAGCATTTTTCCTTCTAGGTAACCAACCATCACAAATTCCACAGAACGATAGTATTATTTTTGCTTTGACGTTTATTATTACGGTACGGCAGCGCCACCTAGGGATCCTTTTAAAACTAAATTTGACATAAGGAAAAACGCTCATTCCAATTAATTCGAATTACAGTCATGGGCCCTTAAAATCACTATTATCACCATTATCTATCTATCTAATTATCAATGTATTTATCTCTAAAAAATATCATTTTTCCCTTGGTGGTGCTAGTCAACCAGCTGGAACCCCTTACGGTTATGTTATTATGTGCTAAGTGTGGTACATACCGTATAAGTTACAATAGATATTCATAAGTAACAGTAAGTAATTCTACATCAGGTTTTCAATAATATAAATGGGACTAATAGGGCTATAGCGAATCGAAGAAAGATTTTACCGAGTTATGTGGTAACATGGCAAAAAGTATATGTACGGCGAATATAGAACCTTTTTTTTAATATGTTTGCAAATCATCAATAATCACCATATACAGCGCCACCAAGTTATCTGTTCTGGTGGGTAAAATTGTAACTAAGTAATCAATTGTAAATCCTGTTCCCCATTTTTTTGTTTTATTTATTCACTTACTAAGATTTATAGATATATGTTCATTAAAATTGAAAGACGGGTTAAAATATTCTCATTTTTCTAGGTAAATTTCTTAAATGTTAGTACTAAATTCTCCACTAGCGCCGCTATCAACTGAACAGATGAGATGGTGGCACTGTAAGAAAGTATAATGAATAAAACAAGACCAAAATAGGAAAAACTATTTAATAACATAACATAACATTTACACACAGGCACATACATTGCTTCTGGCCCCACACTAGGATACCCTGTGTCGTGTTAATAGATTACGTATTTGTTTCCAATAAATACCTACCACCTAGCATAGTTACTCAAGGCACCCGTTGTACTAACATCATCAGTCCAGGTTCGATGGAATAAAATAAAAATTAAAAACAAAACGATTTATTGGTACAAGATTATTTGGCATCAAATAAAGTACGTAGTTTCAAGCTTTTCACATAAAAAGTGGCAGGTTGCAGCTCAATGGAGAAGAAACCAACACGTATTACTATAATGTATATGTTTTTTATCCCTGACTTCTGTTTTACAAGTACCTATTAACGTGTTTTTTTTTTACATAAATGTGTCAGCCATAATGTGGATAAGATAATATTTTATGAAATTAAAATAAAATCAGCTTGGTTGCAGCTCACGAACGTTGTCCATTTCCGCGGAGGTCGCAACCTGAAAATTGTTTTTATTTAAGTACTTCACGTTGATAGCTTCCACATAAAAATAAAATCACTTGCACAAGAATCAGACTATGATAGTATTAAACTAGTTATGACCTTTAACAGCTAAACGTTGTCCAGGATAGAAAAACACACCCAGTCAGGCAATAATCAGGGAAAAATTCTACAAGTGATATACGGCGCCTTGCAGGTTGGAACTGACAACCTGTTTTATTATCCAAGTGGAGTAACCACTAGACCAACGAGACAGTCGGGTCTCATGTGAAATTCCTGATATACATACATACAGCAAAACTTGCACCTCAGTCGACATAATTGTGCAGTATGTAGACTTTATTTTGTTTTTAGTATCATTATAATGTATAATTATAACCTTACCAATGATCTGCGGGCTAAGGAAAAGCGTAAAGTAGGTACGGCACTTGTTTCCAACCTACGCCACTTACTATTGTTTATGAAACAGTCGCTTGCTGCAAATGCGGTGTAATTTTGTCCAAGACTACTTTTTACGTGATACTGCGTCATCGATATTTGTTATTTTGTGATGTCTTCGGGTAACCTGCAATAGATAATTAACAATTAAAACAACTATACGAACGCAAGAAATAACTAAATATGCTCTACGAACTATCGATACTTTTTTTCACTGAGAAAGTGGGAAACTACCGTCCCTATTCCCCTACAACAAACAACAAACTTGTATTATGATTCATATCGAAAATATCACAAGAATCATGATGAAAACACCATTCTCTAATAGCTAATTTGCAATTCTAGTAGCCCATAGTTGAAATCTCAGAGAAAATACCCTTTTAGGTACCTACACAAAATTGAGACTTACCGGTGGAAGCTGATGAATGTTGTTTCATTATCTTCTCGGGAAGAATGAGATATACATTCTAACACAACACACGCCATGCCGATGGTTACCTATACTATATACCATGAGAATCCACAAAAATTCACTTCAAATGGTGGTTTAGTAAATATAAAATACACAAGCTTCTTGAAAACGGCGCACTCCCAAACCTCTTGTCAAACACACTGCCAAACACAGAACACCCTCTGCCACATCAATGTCATTGGGCGGCACATTGCATACCGTCATTTTCTGAGCCGTTCTAATTTGGTAGCGAAGTTCTCTCAGAAGAAGGAATACCATAGAAGGAGCGTTAAAAAATGGACACGTGCCACATAGTCTGTTTCGTCAATAAAATATAGTCGTGTCTTTGTTGCTTTTTTCGAGCGTACAACCCTTAAACGTCAGTTGGTTACCTTTGGTTACCATTACGCTACCAAATTAGAACGGCTCAGAAAATGACGGCATGCAATGTGCCGCCCAATGACATTGATTTGGCAGAGGGTGTTCTGTGTTTGGCAGTGTGTTTGACAAGAGGTTTGGGAGTGCGCCGTTATCAAGAAGCTTGTGTATTTTATATTTACTAAAGCACCATTTGAAGTAAATTTTAGTGGATTATCATGGTAATAGTATAAGTAACCGTCGGCATGGCGTGTGTTGTGTTAGAATGTATATCTCATTCTTCCCGAGAAGATAATGAAACAACATTCATCAGCTTCCACCGGTAAGTCTCAATTTTGTGTAGGTACCTAAAAGGGTATTTTCTCTGAGATTTCAACTATGGGCTACTAGAATTGCAAATTAGCTATTAGAGAATGGTGTTTTCATCATGATTCTTGTGATATTTTCGATATGAATCATAATACAAGTTTGTTGTTTGTTGTAGGGGAATAGGGACGGTAGTTTCCCACTTTCTCAGTGAAAAAAAGTATCGATAGTTCGTAGAGCATATTTAGTTATTTCTTGCGTTCGTATAATTGTTTTAATTGTTATTTATCTATTGCAGGTTACCCGGAGACAGCACAAAATAACAAATGTCGATGACGCAGTATCACGTACAAAGTAGTCTTGGACAAAATTATACCGCATTTGCAGCAAGCGACTGTGTCATAAACAATAGCAAGTGGCGTATGTTGGAAACAAGTGCCGTACCTACTTTACGCTTTTCCTTAGCCCGCAGATCATTGGTAAGGTTATAATTATACATTATAATGATACTAAAAACAAAATAAAGTCTACATACTGCACAATTATGTCGACTGAGGTGCACGTTTTGCTGTATGTATGTATATCAGAAATTTCACATGAGACCCGACTGTCTCGTTGGTCTAGTGGTTACTCCACTTGGATAATAAAACAGGTTGTCAGTTCCAACCTGCAAGGCGCCGTATATCACTTGTAGAATTTTTCCCTGATTATTGCCTGACTGGGTGTGTTTATCTATCCTGGACAACGTTTAGCTGTTAAAGGTCATAACTAGTTTAATACTATCATAGTCTGATTCTGGTGCAAGTGATTTTTATTATTTTTTTATGTGGAAGCTATCAACGTGAAGTACTTAAATAAAAACAATTTTCAGGTTGTGACCTCCGCGGAAATGGACAACGTTCGTGAGCTGCAACCAAGCTGATTTCATTTTAATTTCATAAAATATTATCTTTTAGGTACATTATGGCTGACACATTTATGTGAAAAAGAAACACGTTAATAGGTACTTGTAAAACAGAAGTCAGGGATAAAAAACATATACATTATAGTAATACGTGTTGGTTTCTTCTCCATTGAGCTGCAACCTGCCACTTTTTATATGAAAAGCTTGAAACTACGTACTTTATTTGATGCCAAATAATCTTGTACCAATAAATCGTTTTGTTTTTAATTTTTATTTTATTCCATCGAACCTGGACTGATGATGTTAGTACAACGGGTGCCTTGAGTAACTATGCTAGGTGGTAGGTATTTATTGGAAACAAATACGTAATCTATTAACACGACACAGGGTATCCTAGTGTGGGGCCAGAAGCAATGTATGTGCCTGTGTGTAAATGTTATGTTATGTTATTAAATAGTTTTTCCTATTTTGGTCTTGTTTTATTCATTATACTTTCTTACAGTGCCACCATCTCATCTGTTCAGTTGATAGCGGCGCTAGTGGAGAATTTAGTACTAACATTTAAGAAATTTACCTAGAAAAATGAGAATATTTTAACCCGTCTTTCAATTTTAATGAACATATATCTATAAATCTTAGTAAGTGAATAAATTCATTCACTCAATTCAATTAATTCTTTAAGAAAATTCATTCTTTAAGAAAATTCATTCTTTAAGAAAGGGATTAATTCTTTAAGAAAAAGCCCCAAAGGAAGTGGACATGGCAGAGCCCCGACACTATGACAAAAAATGAGATCGATTTCATCATAACGGACAAAAAGCGTATATTCAGAGACGTCTCAGTGATCAATAGGTTTAATACCGGAAGCGATCACCGACTTGTGCGAGGCTCTCTGAATATCAATGTTAAGCTCGAACGTGTCCGTTTGATGAAATCCAGGCTCCGACCAACCCTGCACCAAACTATAGTGGATCTGAAAAGTTCCAGTCTAACCTGGAGAACAGATTCGCTGCCGTGGAAACCACAAATGACGTTGACATCGACCAGGCCCTCAAGAATGTAGTCGGAATTCTCAGGGAGGAAGGTGTGAGATTTTGCGCAATGCGGCATAAAGGGACGAAGTCTAAACTTTCGGAAGAAACACTCAAGCTTATGGAGGAACGACGTGAACGCGCACCAGTCACTGCGTCAGAAAGGCATGCTCTGAACAGGAGAATTGGCAAACTAATTCGACGCGATCTCCGACGCTCCAACACTCGTTCAATAGAACGAGCAATCGAGCAAAATCGGGGATCGAAAGTGTTTGTCCAATCTCTTGGGAGAAGCCATCTGACAAAATTGACCACCACGGATGGAGTGGTTGTTTCCTCCATGCCAGAGGTTCTTTCGGAAGTTGAAAACTTCTACGGCCAGCTGTACGCTGCGCATGCATCTCGGCCAGATCCCGAAAATGAGGATTCCAGAGCTACATTGACACGCCACTATACTGAAGACTTGCCAGAAGTCAGCCTAAACGAAATCGCGATGGCTCTTAAACAGCTTAAAAATGGAAAAGCCCCTGGAGAGGACGGTATTACTACTGAGCTCTTGAAGTCCGGCGGTAAACCCGTAATGAAGGAGCTCCAGAAGATCTTTAATGTTGTCCTCTTTGATGGGAGAACTCCGGAGGCGTGGAGTAAGTGTGTTGTCGTGTTGTTCTTCAAAAAGGGTGATAAAACCCTCCTGAAGAACTACCGACCCATTTCACTCTTAAGCCACGTCTACAAGCTGTTTTCAAGAGTCATCGCGAACCGTCTTGCGAGGAGACTCGATGAGTTTCAGCCACCTGAGCAGGCCGGCTTTCGGTCGGGTTACGGCACCATAGACCACATTCACACAGTGCGGCAGATTATACAGAAGACCGAAGAGTATAATCGGCCCCTGTGCTTAGCGTTTGTGGACTATGAAAAGGCCTTTGACTCGGTCGAAACCTGGTCTGTTCTGGAATCTTTGCAGCGATGCCAAGTCGACTGGCGATACATCCAAGTGTTGAAAGGTCTATACAACGCCGCTACTATGGCCGTCCAAATCCAGAACCGGCAGTCTGAACCTATCCCCATACATCGTGGTGTGAGACAAGGGGATGTTATTTCCCCCAAATTGTTCACAAATGCTATGGAGGATATGTTTAAGACGCTGGACTGGAAGGGGTACGGCATTAATATTAGCGGCGAGTACCTTTCACACTTGCGGTTTGCAGACGATATTGTCATCATGGCGGAAACGCTGCAAGATTTACATCATATGCTGAGTAGCCTAGCTGATTCTTCTCAACGCATTGGTCTCCGGATGAACTTGGATAAAACCAAGATTATGTTCAATGAACACGTAAATCCGGAGCTAATTGCAGTTCAAGGCAGTACTCTTGAAGTTGTAAAGGAGTATGTTTACCTCGGGCAAACCATGCAGTTAGGTAAAAACAACTTCGAGAAAGAGGCCAATAGAAGAATTCAGCTGGGCTGGGCAGCTTATGGGAAACTACGTCGAGTCTTCACATCGCCAATCCCACAGAGTCTAAAGACGAAAGTCTTCAATCAGTGCGTCCTACCCGTCATGACATACGGTGCCGAAACGTGGACACTCACGGTGGGGCTGATCCACAAATTTAAAGTCGCTCAGCGTGCTATGGAAAGGGCTATGCTCGGGGTTTCTCTGAAAGATCGAATTCGAAACGAAGTCATCCGACAGAGAACCAAAGTCACCGACATAGCCCACCGAATTAGCATGCTGAAGTGGCAGTGGGCCGGCCATATCACCCGAAGAACTGATAACCGATGGGGTAGAAGAGTTCTTGAGTGGAGACCGCGGATCGGTAAACGTAGTGTAGGACGTCCTCAGACTCGGTGGAGCGATGATCTTCGCAGGGCGGCTGGCAAGAGCTGGATGAGAGTAGCCGAGGACCGTGTTCAGTGGCGTACAATGGGAGAGGCCTATGTCCAGCAGTGGACAACCATAGGCCGATGATGATGATGATGATGATGAATAAATAAAACAAAAAAATGGGGAACAGGATTTACAATTTATTACTTAGTTACAATTTTACCCACCAGAACAGATAACTTGGTGGCGCTGTATATGGTGATTATTGATGATTTGCAAACATATTAAAAAAAAGGTTCTATATTCGCCGTACATATACTTTTTGCCATGTTACCACATAACTCGGTAAAATCTTTCTTCGATTCGCTATAGCCCTATTAGTCCCATTTATATTATTGAAAACCTGATGTAGAATTACTTACTGTTACTTATGAATATCTATTGTAACTTATACGGTATGTACCACACTTAGCACATAATAACATAACCGTAAGGGGTTCCAGCTGGTTGACTAGCACCACCAAGGGAAAAATGATATTTTTTTAGTATTGATAAATAATAGATAGATAGATAATGGTCATAATAGTGCTTTTAAGGGCCCATTACTGTAATTTGAATTAATTGGAATTGGAATAATGGAATTTAGTCGTAGGTTTTTGGTACACAGCCATGGGTCCGAGAAATCACTATTAAACATAGTGATGGGATTGAAAAGATACTTTTTGCAAATTGTGAAAAAGAGGTATGATTTTTTTATCATTTAATATACTTAATTACCAACATTAATTTATAAAACTACACAGATTATGTAGATCGGAATAAATAATATCGACATCTTTATGGTGTTTGTCCCAGCCGTATCGTATATTATGGCTTTGTTCTGTGGCAACCGTGTAGGATTGTAAGATTTTGAGTGCATGAGTACACTACAGCTGTCTATTTCTGGCACAGAGATTTATCGTAGGAGTAACAAGGACAGCTATACAGATGTTACTTTTTATTTTAACCCTCCTTCTATGGTATTTCTTCTTCTGAGGCTACGAATCACAAATTCGTATGAAGAAACGAATGACGCCATCTAGTGTATCTCAAGGAACTAAGAAAAAAAAAGAAAGGAAAAACGCCCATTAGCCTCTTTTGTGTCCCACTGCTGGGCAATAGCCTCCCGTCCTTTCTTCCAACTCTCTCTGTTTTCAGCCCCCTCGCACCATACCGGCAAGAATGCATTTAGGTCGTCCCGCCATCTTCGCCTTGGTCTGCCGCGTCGGTGTCCACCGAATCAGAGACCTGTCAAATAGCCTCATCATCATCATCATCAACCCATCATGTCCCCACCAAGGGGCACGGGTCGCTTCCCCGAGGAAGGTACAGGCCATACTCCACCACGGGGGCCTAGTCCGGATTGGTGGAGCCTATTCCACCGTTTTGTTTATAAAAAATCAACTCAACTGAGGATTGCTGAGGATTGCTATAAAGGGTTGCTGAGAAGCCACATTTTGAGGGACACTTCGTTATTGAACCCTTGAATCCTTAAAACTTACCGTTGTTTGTAGTAGTTATGCACTCATAGCTTTTTTTAAACCTCTAGGCTCATCCTTGGTTTTGACTCTCTCTGTGAACACAACCTTATGTTTCGTTCTTATTGCACTATGTTATTATCAAACTAACACAAAAAAAATCCTATGTACCCACTTTCAACTCAGTTTTCAAAATCATAACCGAATTCATTAGATGAATGCAACAGTTATTTTTCCTTTGTTGGCCAAACTCTAGCAAACAAAATCCTGACTCTTAATTGTGAAACTCAGGAGTCCTTAGCTAGTAGATTTAAAATAAAGGAAACACCAGCAAACTCTTTATTTATTGCTCCTACTGATCAAGAGGAAATAAAGAAACTCATCCAGCAGCTAGACCCAAATAGTTCCCCAGGCCTTGACAACATAAATAATAAAGTCCTTAGAGCTACATGTAACGCAATCGTAAAACCGCTTGAGTTTATTTTTAATAAAAGCATCAGTACTGGTGTTTATCCTCAGGCCTGGAAAACTGCAGCTGTGGTTCCCATATATAAAAGTGGCTCAAAAGACAATCCCTGCAACTACCGTCCTATTTCCCTATTAAGTAGTATATCAAAATTGTTAGAGCGAGTGGTTAACAGAAGATTGGTGTCTTACTTAGAGTCTAATACCCTGCTTACGGATCGACAATTTGGTTTCCGGCAAGGAAAATCCACTGAAGATGCCGTTACACTTCTGACGGACATCATATCTGATCACCTCGATAAAAGACGCAGCTGTATCGGCGTCTTTCTAGATCTAGCTAAGGCGTTCGATACAGTCTCCAAACCAATTCTTTTGAGGAAACTTGAGGCCTATGGAATTCGAGGCTCTGGCCTGGAGTGGTTCAGTAGCTATTTGTCGAACAGAAACCAGTGTGTCAAAGTTGGTGACCACGTAAGCGGGCTTAAAACTATTTCCTTTGGAGTACCACAGGGCAGTATTCTTGGTCCAACTCTTTTTTTGCTTTATATAAATGATATTACTTCACTTAAATTACAGAACGCAGACATAATATGTTACGCAGATGACACGGCTATAACTTTTCACGATCGATCTTGGCTCAAGGTTACTCAAAGAGTACAAGATGGCATGTTCCAAATTATGAACTGGTTAAACTCAAATCTGTTAACCCTCAACACATCAAAGACAAAATATTTATGCTTTCACAAGACAGCCGTGTCCGATGCCCGCGATCTGACAAATATTAAAATCCATAACAAACATTGCGTGGTCCAAAATAACGTTACGTGTAGCTGTGACCATATTGAAAGAGCTGTGTCTCTTAAGTACTTAGGAGTAAAAATTGATGACAGACTAACTTTCAAAGAACATGTGATCTCAGTGTCCAAACGAGTTAGGAAGCTTTTTTATGTATTTAAGAACCTTCGAGAAATTAATGATGGAAAGATTGTCAAAATGATATACTTTGCGCTCTGTCAATCAGTTATAAACTACTGCATTTTGGCATGGGGAGGAGCGGCTACCTCCGTTCTTATTATATTAGAAAGAGCTCAGAGAGGGGCTCTGAAGGCTGCACTTAAAAAACCTTTTAGGCACCCAACTAATGCACTCTATCAAGACGCTCAAGTTCTCAGTGTTAGGAGACTTTTTTACATGAGGATAGTGACCGCAGTACATAAGTCAGTTATAAATTCTGCCGACTATGAAGATATGCTCAAAAAAAGGGTCTTCCAACTTCCCACACCGACGGTAAAAACATCGTTTGCACAACGCTTCAGATTCTACCTTTTCCCGCGGGTATATAACAAAATGGTATATCTTTACAACTTTAAGCAATGCTCAACCTTAGAAACTAAATTAATAATTTCAAAATATCTTATGGACTGGACTTACGTCGAATCAGAAAATCTATTAAAACTATTCAAATAACTAATTCACCAGAAACTTCAGCAGGCTGCCTAAAAATTTCATACACAACATACTACTCTTTCACACTTACGCCGACACACATACATTCACTCACACATGCACTCACACAAACACTCATACATTCATGCGGACCCATTTCCATTTTGTTGGTCTGTATTAATTTTAGAAAATATTTTAATTTTCATTTAGTTTTTGTTATTGATCCTCATAGATTATCTAAGTTTAAATTTCTTTAAGCTTAATATCTAAGTTTAAATTTCATTAAGCTTAATTACAAATTAATTAAATTTAATTGTTATCAACTCAATAGTATTTATAGCCGTATTTAAAATGTAAAGTAATAATTCAATCCCCCACGGGACAGGCAACGCCTAGTGTGGGGGTCCGTCCACTATATTTTGTAATAATTTTATATGGCAATAAACGATTATTTTTTTTTTTTTTAATTGCCACGGCATGTTACCTTTCACATTGAATTTCCTTCTAAATTCAATGCCTTTCATAATAACTACTAACTATACAACCATTGTTTCTCAAGTAAGTAAATCTGTGTATTTTTGTTGAGAAATAAATTTCTTAAATCACAAAAATCACTTTATTACAAAGGAGATATTGGCAATTCTTGCTATAACTCCGTCCTAAGAGTATTTTAGTAGAACCGACTTTATATTACGATCTCTGTGGCGCAGCGGCAGCGCAACTGCCCACCACGCGAGAGGACCCGGGTTCGACACCCGGCTAGGGACAAAAAACCTACAATCACTTTTTATGATTTTTTTTCTTTATACAGTGTTACACATATTATACATATTTCGACCAAATAGGGGATGTATTAACAAAGGGCAAGATAAAAAGTAACTAAAACCGGCGTCCATGTATGCATAGATAACGAATGTCGATGAAGCGAAAATTATTTTAAGGAAGAAAGACTGACGATGCAAATATATCGAGCGGTTGTGAGTGGAAAGGCCGGTAAGGGGCGCCCCAGGCGGACGCACTTCGATCAAATAGGGAATGTATTAGCAAAGGGCAAGATAAAAAGTACCTAAAACCGCCGTCCGTGAATGCCACGATAATGAATGTCGATGAAGCGAAAGTGATCTGTCACGAACGGGCCTGGTAGCAGATAATATCTGAATACCTTTCTGGGATACAGGCATGACCTTATGTATGTGTGTATTTAAATGTTAAATATGCGAGCGAGACATCATCAGTTGTTGCTACAACCTTTGGGGATTGCGCGCACTATAAAATTCATTCGTTGCGATTTTTAAAGCGCGAAATTAAATTGCAAACGACAGTAATAATTGTAGACTCGGCGGCCACAATCACTTAAGGCTGTAACAAGGGCGAATGACCTTGAGCATTTGACCTCTGAGTTAAAGAATAATAAACTAGCGCAATCTCTTGAATGTTTGTTGTACTTCTTCGGCGAATACTTTAAAGGCTAATCCATAATCCAAAGATTACACAGATAAGAGATATGGCGGATGTCCGATGGCGATTGTTCCCTGCGCTAAGTAAGAAATCGTACAATTTTGTACTAATCACGCTTAATATTAACATTAAAAAATATATGAGCAGTTAGGATTGCAGAGATTTATGTGGCCGATATTTGTATGAAAGATTTAAATGAAAAGCTACTATCGTTTATAAGCGAAATTAGATTATGTGGAAAATAAAGCTTTAGGAAAAAAAAAATTGCCATCTAGACAGGTTAAATGCAAATTTTTTTCCGTACTAATTAGTCACTGATATATCCTTTATTACCAAAGATTTTATTCAGAATTTTTTATTGCGTACTTTTGCCTAACATTTCAGTTAAAGCTAGCCAATTTTGCAACATTAACCCTTGTTACACCCTTAAGTCAACTATTGTTCTTATGCCATACACCGGCTGGGATAAGCCCTTAAGTCCTCAGACGTTCATGGTCCTGTTGATGTCATGTCGGTAAAAATATGCCTAGTATCGCCCCTTTTCAATGTGCACTTTATAAAGAACTAGCTTTCGCCCGCGACTCCGTCCGCGTGGACTTTAGTTCAAAATTTTGCAACCCCGTTCACTCCCTTAAGGGTTGATTTAGAAAAACGGCGAAACACGTGTTCAATCAATTGTGTTGAAGAGTATTTATTTTAAGTTTCAAGAAAATTAGACAAAATTCTTTATACCTCCCATACAAATTTTGGCAACCCTTTTCGCCCCCTTAGGGGTTGAATTTAAAAAAATCCGTTCTTATTCCTTGCCTACATTATATATAGATCCTCTGTGCAAAATTTCATTTTCCTAGGTCAAACGGCTTGGGCTGGGCGTTGATGAGTGAGTCAGTCAGTCAGGACTTTGAATTTTATATAATAGAAGATCACACTGTATGTATGTCTTTGTGGTGTTAAATTAATATTTTTTCTTTCTTTCTACTTTCTACATAGGGTACGATATCGCATATCGTCCCCTAGCTTACAACACCGCCTAAGTCATTTTTACCAACATTGTAGGTGTGACCAATGGTTAGACGCGCAATGTGCAGCTCCATCTAATAGCATTCAAATATGAAAACCGCCAATTTTCGACTTGAGCGGTGTTGTAAGCTAAGGGACGATATGCGACTTTAAATCGCAAACTATTAATTTGCGCGGATTGTAGTGTATTTCTGTTGTTGCCAGAGTTGCGATATTATTTTTTCGCAACGATTTTTTATCGCAGTGCGCGCTTAGCCTAAAGCAACATTGAGATCAAATCGTCGTGTGCAATCAATTATCATTGTACTACAATTCATTTTAAAATTAACATAATTAACGTAATCATGCAACTTCTCAAGCATGGTATCCACCACCTTGAAAATTGTAACAAAAGCTTGTCATCATACTGGATACAAAAAAATCCTTTGCCAACATTGTAGAAACTTCCCCATTGAAAGCAAAGGGAAAACGTGAAGTGGTCGATTATAGAGTAATACATTATTTCAACTGGACCACAACTGTACTATAATTATGGTAAATAATTATAGTCCAATGGCAGTAATTATTATGACTTCAACTCAATTATGTCTAGTCTTTATCTGAGGATAAATAAACTAAGTTATCGGCTGTCAGTAGGTATCTCATCATAGATTGAGGCATTGCAGTACTATGACGACTCCATGAACGTGGCGATTTAGTTTCATTGCCGCTTCTACTCTATCTGTATCTGTTCCTGTATCTGAGAACGGCCTCTACTTACATCCATAAATAAAAAAAAAGACAAATTCAAAATTGAACAATTGATAAGAAAACTCAAACGACGGAAACGTTCAATCAATGGAAATTATCACGAAATTATACTAGAGAAATCAATGAAAAAACCACTGCGTCAGAAACTCAAACGAAATATATGCTTGATTAGCTCCTTAGAAAATAAAAAAAGTAAGTGTAATTGAATCATCATCGTCAACCCATCATGTCCCCACCGAGGGGCACGGGTCTCTTCCCTGAGGAAGGTATAGGCCATACTCCACCACGGGGGCCAAGTCCGGATCCGGATTGGTGGAGGCTTGTAAGACTAGTGGCTGGTCTTACTGTCAGAAGTTTTCAAGCCGCCAAGGCCTCTGACTTGGCTTAACGACTGCCATCTATCAACGGCAGCCGGCACCAACTGCTTAACGTGCCTTCGGAATCGCTCGGAAAAATGCCACTAACCTTAGTCATAGACGGTGACCCATCTATGGACTGAACGCGCCGTATGTTGCTTAACCTTAGTGATCGTTTAAGATCACTCAGGCAGCCCAGGCTACGAGCGAGCGAAGTGAAATTGAATACTTTTATCCAAAACTTGTACGTATGAGTAAAAAAGAGCCTGTCAGACAGCTCTCTTATTATTGAGTTTGCACACGTGGCAACCATAGAACATATGTTATGTGGTGGCAACCCTGTCCATAAATGGGGCAACGCGGAGTCTAAGGGACTAGTCATAGAAAGCGCCCGATGCGCGCGTACAATACGCTGCGTATCGGACGCTCTTTAAAATTGTATGAAGTTCTAAAGGGGGCCATACACGGTACGATTGATCTGTACGATCCGTCGTTGCAGACCGATCGAAACGACGGATCGCCAGTGTATGTTCACATCGTTAACGATTTACTTGATCGCAAACGATATCGGAGGTCGTCACAGAATCCCTTGCGATCAGACCAATCGTAACGATAAATCGACAGTGTATGGCGCCTTGCGATCAACGATTCGATTTTTGTCTCAGTCAACGCCGGCCGCCGCACGCGCTGCATGTCTATTGTCTACGTACCTAGCCTACACTCGACGAACGAAACAACAAAATGACTACATGGAGTAACGACGATTTGATTGAATTTATTGAATTATTCAGAGAACAAGAGCCTTTATGGAAAATAAGACATAAAGTTTATCACAACAACGTGAAGAGAACGGTGTGTTATAATGTACTTTTGGAGAAAATGAAAATAATTGACAGAACTGCTGATTTGAATAAAGTTAAAAAGAAAATTAATAACCTAAGGACAGTCTTTCGTAAAGAATTGAAGAAACAGAATGATTCGCTGTTATCCGGAAGCAGTGCTGACGAAGTTTATTCGCCTAAACTGTCATATTTTGAAAATTTAATGTTCTTAAAAGACCAAGAAATGCCACGTGAAGGAGAAAGTTCCACAAAGTCGGTGAGTACAAATCTTTATTTAAATTCCAACTTAAATTAACTTATGTACTTAAGTGCTACACATAATTGTTCTGCCAAGGAACTGCACCGATTCCATTAAAATAATCTACAAACAAATTTCTATTTTCTGTTGCTGAGTGAAAACCGGATCCCCTTCTTCTCTCGAGACCAATCAAGTTACTATGTAGACCTTCTTCAATCTCTCCAACTTCATAGTTTTCTCTATCAAAGCTATCTTGCGGGGAGTAGGTGTCTGGATTTTCACGGCGTAAAAAGTTATGTAGTGCACAACAAGCCATCACCACTGGAGTAATATTATCTAAGTCCAAATTTATTCCATTTTTCAGTATTCCAAACCGAGCAACTAAAATTCCGAATACATTTTCAATTATGCGTCTTGCTCGGGATAAACGGTAATTAAAAATTCTTCTTTTTTCATTGAGCTGTGACTTATTAAATGGTTTCAAAAAATTATTCCTTAGAGCAAAAGCTTCATCTCCAACAAACACATAAGGAAGCGTTATTCCATTCACTGAATCTGGTTGTGGCAACCCCAATGTACCGTTTATAAGTTTTTGATGAAAATCTGTATTTTTTATAACCCCACCGTCAGACACTCGGCCGTTTGTACCAAAGTGAAAATAAATTAACTCATAATTAGCATTAGCAATTGCCATCAGAACCTGACTGTGGAAGTGTTTATAATTAAAGAAATATGAACCAGATTCAGGCGGCGGCTTTATTTTAATATGCTTGCCATCAACAGCGCCAAGACAATTGGGAAAATTCCATCGTTTTTCGAAATCAGCTCCAATTGCTTTCCATTCACTTTCATTCGAAGGTAACTGAAACAAATCAAATTTCTTTTATTACAGACGATTACAGAGGAACAACATGAAGATGCCAACGAAAATCCGTCACCAAGTGGAACTCAAGCTGAAAATGACGATATTTTACCACCTCCACCTACACC
The DNA here is from genome assembly GCA_947310845.1 of Yponomeuta plumbellus. Lineage (NCBI taxonomy): Eukaryota > Metazoa > Arthropoda > Insecta > Lepidoptera > Yponomeutidae > Yponomeuta > Yponomeuta plumbellus. The sequence continues at coordinate 6,752,848 of OX371221.1, read as the reverse complement.
AAGTCAATTAAAGCGCAAGAAATCTTCGCAGGTGTCAAATTCAACAATAGATTTAACTCTTGACAATATAAATAAAAAAAATTTGTCTCTTAAACCTGTAGATACATGTGACATATTTGGAAAAACTGTAGCTTCTAAATTAAAATCATTACCTAAAGATCAACGGATCTGGGCGGAAAAAATTATTAATGAAACCTTGTTAGAAGCCGAACTTGGGAACCTGAATAGACAATGTGTAAGTAGAGTAAATAATATTTTAAATTACTCTTCCCAAGATTGGCAACCAAATACTTCTCCATTCTCTCAACCTCGCACATCTCCATTCTCTCAACCTCGCACATCTCCATACTCTCAACCTAACACTTCCCCATACTCTCAATCTCACACTTCTTCACACTATCAACCACAGACATCTCCCTACTCTCAACCTAACACTTCCCCATACTCTCAATCTCACACTTCTTCACACTATCAACCACAGACATCTCCCTACTCTCAACCTCAGGAGTCTCCATTCTCACAGTCTCATTTGTCACAGAACATTCCTTCAAATCAACAAGAAATTCAGACACCACCAGAAGAACAGACTACACTGTTACACATTCCTGAAAATCAGTCCTCCAAACCTCAAACTCCACCTTTACTCCAAGCCAGACAGAGACCTACGGGAGAACAGTTGTCAGGTGCAAAAGAACAAAATTTAATTTATTTTTTTGAAAACTTTCAATCCTAATGTTTAACTATGTACCTACCATGTTTAACTGCCTATATGAATGGAAAATAAATGATTATAACTATTAAGAATGATTTATGTTTTATTGCAGTACATACCTTACAATAGTCGTGACATGCTTCGTAAATGGCGGCGCAGGTTTCTGGGATGATTCTCCCCAGTAACTGTGGTGAAATGATAGATGAGAACTTTAGATCTTCATAGGATCGTCCAGTGGCTAGGAAACGCAAAGTTGCACTAAGGCGTTCGTGAATACTGACAGCTTGCCTCATGTTTGTATCGTGCTTCTGTATTTTAGGTGATACTAATTTCAATAATTTTAGGTACGTAGGTTCAGTCATTCTCATGTAGTTGTGCCAGTCTTTTGGATGGAACCGTAATTCTTTTAAAATATTTACATGCGAGTACTGATGTCGTTTTAATAGCCATTTCTTAACCCACATTTTTCTAGGTTTGTTTCTTTTTTTCCGTAACCGAATCAAAGTTACTGCCACAAAACTAAGAAAAAGAAGTTCGTTTTCCATTGTAGTCACGTCTTGAATTATTTGAACACGTCGTCACTCTGTTTTTTCAAACCAGCAAATGATCGATCGTGACGACCAATCGTTTCATGTGTGAGCGGCAGTTTTGTTGCGATACATCGTCACGATATCGTTTCAGATGATCGTAGCGACGGATCGTACCGTGTATGGGCACCTTTAAGCAACGGATTATATCAAGCGTCCGCGTCCGTGGTGCGCGCCCAATGCGCAGCGTTCCGGGCGCGCGCCCCGGGCGCTTTCTGTGACTAGTCCCTAACGATGGCATTAAACGTGTTAACACGCGCGTCAGCAAACATGGTTGAGGCACTACAGTATCTCTTCAGCCTCATCAGATGTCTAAATATGTGTATTTAGACATCTGATAAGTGTAAACCCAACAAAAAATCCTCATGTCGTATCAAAACCACTTCTGAAGCAGGAACTGCCTAAAAGCGAAAAAAAATGCTTGACCAAAAACTTCTTTGATCATATTTCGGTAGAATTATTTGACATAACAAAAAGATTACCTACATATTACCTCACCGCTGCCTCCACTTCCTGATCGACACTCGACCTTATGCCACGGCGATAAGAACTACCGCGGTGAGCCGCAAGCTTTGACCACGCTACTATGTTTTTGTCAACGAGCGCAGTTAGCAATATTTTGTGTCACGTCAGTCATGCTATCGATGACAACCTGCTCGCTTCTCAATATTTATTTACTTAGCTTTCGCCCGCGACTCCGTCCGCGTGGACATTAGTTCAAAATTTTGCAACCCCGTTCACTCCCTTAAGGGCAGAAAAACGGTGAAACACGTGTTCAATCAATAGTGTTGAAGAGTATTTATTTTAAGTTTCAAGAAAATTAGACAACATTATTTATACCTCCCACACAAACTTTGGCAACCCTTTTCGCCCCCTTAGGGGTTGAATTTCGAAAAATCCGGTCTTATTCCCTGCCTACATTTTAATTATATAGTATAGACCCTCTGTGCAAAATTTCAACTTCCTAGGTCCAACGGCTTGGGCTGGGCGTTGATGAGTGAATGAATCAGTCAGTCAGGACTTTGAATTTTATTTATTTTTTTATTTTTTATTTATTTTATATATATATATACTATATATAGATACTTCATAGGTTTAGGTACTGAACTAAAGGTTAAACAATCTTGATACACCTTTTTATTGAAATGTACACTTATTTGAGTGGAGACCGCGACTCGGCAAACGTAGTGTAGGACGCCCTCTAAGCGGGTGGGATGACGATCTGCGAAAAACTGCAGGCAGATGCTGGATGCAACAAGCTGAAGACAGGGCGCTATGGCGCTCATTAGGGGAGGGCTATGTCCAGCAGTGGACTAATATAGCCTGATGATGACATTACCAATTCAATGTGAATTAAATGTAATGTTTTGAAACACTTAAGTAACGTTCTGTCACGCTCTTTTCTAGACATTTGACGAGACAGCACTGTATTTACTTAGTGAAATTCTCAATTCTGTGTGCTTATACTGAGTTTGTTCATTCACTTTCGATATCGAGAGCGTTTGCAGTTTGTATAGGAGTGACAGAGCGCGCCATCTAGTTGTCTCTTTGTCACTCCTATGCAAATCGCAAACGCTCTCGCTATCGAAAGTGAAAGACAAAACTCAGTATACGCACTCAGAAATCTGCCCTAATTCTAGTTTTCACGATTCTGCTTACACGTGTCACGGCATAATTGTAGAGTACAGGGCCAATTAAAAAATATTACAGTGAAGATTAGATAATACCAGATACTTAGCCGGTTAGCCATTAGATCCTAAAGCAGAACTTAGATTCTCTTAATTCATTGCAGTACAATAACACATGCAGTAGCATGAACAGGGCGATTTAGGGATACCGCCGTTTAGCCAAAGTATTTTTCGCCAAATTTTACTTCCCAATAAACTTATGGCATCAGTTTCATTTCCCAAATGAAACTTTAGCAAGTTTTCATTTCGCATTTTATTCATTTGGTCAAATTATCATTTCGCATAATTTTACTGCGTCAAGTTTTATTAAGACAAACGTTTATTATGCTAACGTTTTATTTTCTCAAGTGTTATTTTCAAATAATGGAACGGGGGGTCGGCGATGTAAAGAATATGTGACAACAGAAATATAGGTGCGACGACGCGCGTAGCGAAGCGGAGCCCGTCGGAGCGTTAGGTTCTCTATGTAAGATCGAAAACAGACTCGACTTTGATGCGTTCTTACCTTGCCTCTTGTTGCCTCTTTGGTAAAATGAATTTTGACCAAGTTTGTATTTATTTGGTAAACAATAACTTGCCATAATAACTTTTGCTAACTGTTTATTTGCTTTAAGTTGTTTTGAGAAATGTTTTTTTGCCAAGTGATAATTTGCGGAAAATAGTTTGGGAAGTAATACTTTGCGAAACAATTTTTGGCAATACATTAGTAAACCGGCGATTTAGTTTCATTGCCGCTTCAAGTCTACGCGCGCACGCATGTCAAACCTCCTCGGCGTCAACGGTATGAAAAAACAGGTCACAATTTATTTATTTTTATTTATTTATTCACTTCAGAAAACAAGTAAGTTAACAGATTCACATCCAAATCACTTAGGTAATGCTAATGTGCGTATACATAAAGCGGATAAATGTGAGTTATGATTTTAGATTGCCGTACTTGGCTTAAATAAAGTAATTGTAAGGAAATTTGCGGCTGCTTTTTTAAATTTATCTACGGGATCAGCGAAAAGATCAGTTCAGAAACTCACAACAAATACTAAAAACAGAATAAAATAAATACTATCATGCAACCAACGTGATTTTTTACCGTTTTTCGCTCGATATTTAATTTTATAATGGCAGTAGGTAGACGCTAAAAATATCCAAAGAATATTTAGTTGTGTACTCACTGACTGACCTTCAAAAGAACATTTTAAGAACCACTGAAAATTGTACAGCTTAAAAAGAAATAATGTAATTGAAATAAAATAAACATTTAACGGGGCTCCCATAAAACAAACGTGATTTTTTTGCTCGATATTGATAACGGCAATATATTCATGAAATACATACATCCCCAGAGGCCTGTATCCCAGAGGGGTAGGCAGAGACCAGGGACTGCCACCTGCCACGATCCTGACAAATCACTTTCGCTTCATCGACATTCATTAGTCCAGCGGTTCTCAAACTTTTTTGGTGAGACTGAACTTTTAAAAAAAAAGGTTTTAAAAATCTATTGTTTATTAATAAGCATAATAAAAGTACAATATAACAGTTACTACTAATAATACGGTACTTGACACTATCAACAATAAATTATTTGAGATGCTCGATTGAAACAAAATTTAATCATTTACTAGTAGTAGTACTATTTATTACAATTTTTAAATAGATGAAACATAAAAAGAGTGCTCTGAAATGTGACGTCAGAAGCAAGTATTTTCATACAAAATTCCGTTTTAAAAGTAATTCATTTGACATCCTGTCAAATACTCTATTATTGTACTGTGTGGGTTGCGACTGTTCGGCTGCGCCTCGTGATACGCCGGGTCAAAACGCTCGACCAGACAGAAGTGTTTTGATTTTTTTTTCTAAATTCTTGCGGAGCCCCTACAGGGGTATCGCGGAGCCCTAGGGTTCCGCGGAACACACTTTTCGGGTAACCTAATTGTACGCGCGCGAATTTTTAAATACACTTGTGGCGCCATCTATCTATATCAACTAAAAACCAAACACTGACCGAATGACATTCAGGAACAACTCATTCGAGAAATCTTTCATTCACCGAGACATTCACTCACTCGTTCTTTTCCGCTTGAAATGAAAAATATCTGTCGATGTTTGCGCACAAAATAAACACATACATAGGCTGCTACTTATGTATGCGGAATCTGGGATTCCAATAATTTTAAACGCAATGTCTGACCTCCATGGTCAAATTCGTTCTTTTTTTAAATACTGGCCGCTAATATTTTTCTCATATACGTTAGTGTTTTGTTTTTGTTGGGTTTAAAATGTCATATCGCTGAAAAAATGGAACTCACTCGTGAAAATATTCGTGCTATGATTTATTACGATTTTCGACGTGGTTTAACGCAACAACAGTGCGTAGATCAATTAACTTGGACTTTTGGTGGTGAAGCTCCATCAAAAACGACTGTGTATCACTGGTTTAGTGAGTTTAATCGCGGGCGCAGTAAGCTCACGGACGAAGTTAAAGAAGGTCGCCCGAAATCGGTGATTGTGCCACAAAATATTGAAGCTGTGCGAAAACTAATAATGCAAGACCGCCATGTTACGTATCGCGAGATAGAGGCTATTCTGGGCATATGTATGACGAGCATTCATAGGATATTACATGAACATTTTGTCTGTAAAAAAAATTTGTTCGCGTTGGATCCCGCACAACTTAACTCAGGATCAAAAAGATGCTCGCGTCGAATGGTGCAAGAAAACCTTAAAAAAATTCAACGGAGGCGACTCAAAATCTGTTTATAATATCTACACAGGTGACGAATCCTGGATCTACGCGCACGATCCCGAAACTAAACAACAATCAACAGTTTGGGTGTTTCAAAATGAGCCGAACCCTACGAAAGTGGCTCGTGCAAAAAGCACTGTAAAGCAAATGGTGGCCTGCTTTTTTGGTATTAATGGCCATGTGGCTACAATACCACTGGAGAATCGCAGAACGGTTAATTCGGAGTGGTACACGACCATTTGTTTGCCGGAAGTATTTGAAGAAATACGCCAAAACCACCAGCAACGCAGAATCATACTTCACCATGACAATGCCAGCTGTCATACATCTCAGGAAACAACTACATTTTTGGATGGTCAAAAAATAGAATTGATGGGTCATCCACCGTACAGCCCTGATTTGGCTCCTAATGATTTCTATTTATTCCCAAATGTAAAGAATATATTACGTGGTCAACGATTTTCGACCCGTGAAGATGCCGTAGATGCGTTCAAACAGCACGTTTTGTAGATACCTCAATCAGAGTGGAAAAAGTGTTTTACAAATTGGTTTCATCGAATGCAAAAGTGCATCGATCATAGTGGAGAATACTTTGAAAAACAATAAAAGCATATTTAGCCATATACATTTGTTTATTTTTTCTACTCCGCATACATTGTTACTTATGCCCTCGTACAAGTTTATTAACTGGCTGGGTCAAGAAACATTCTGGAAGAAAAGACAACATGTAACATAACATAACATAACATGTACATACAGGCACATACATTGCTTCTGGCCCCACACTAGGATACCCTGTGTCGTCGGAACCAGAAACAGCGGCGTCACAAACATGTAAACATCCAAGACCTGGGTTTTTTTTGTCCCCAGCCGGGATTCCTACCTAGGTACCTGAAATCTGTACACTAGATAATGTTGAAATGTTGCAATGTTGCAATTTTTTTTTTATTAAGATCATTGGAGGCAGACTGCTGTTATCAGCGTGTTTATATTATAAATTGAACAAAAAGCCCCTCTTCCAGTTAACCTTTGCGTAATCTTAATCAAATGTCATCGGAGTCGAGGATCGTGATAGCTTGCTAGTTCATGTCCAAGTTGTGCAACCCGTCATCTTAGCGACTGCTCTACCAAAAAAATAAAAAAATAAAACTTTGATACATACTAATTTTAAGCAAATAAATATGTACACCTGAAAAGGTAGAACTGGTGACCTAAATATGAGCAACTTGAACTACTAATTGGGTATTTGACAGGATGTCAAATGAGTTACTTTTATAACGGAATTTTGTATGAAAATACTTGCTTGTGACGTCACATTTCAGAGCACTCTTTTTATGTTTCATCTATTTAAAAACTGTAATAACTAGTATATTATTAAAAGAAATAAATTTTCCGAATCATTTTGTAATTTTTGTTCTAATCGAGCATCTCAAATAATTTATTGTTGATAGTGTCAAATAGCTGTAACCCATGTTTCAAAACAAATGTCATTTGTGTTTTCGTTTTTTAAGTAAGGCAAAGGATTCATTCTCATACGGTGTTTGTTGGCTGTCATTTAAGGTCAAGGCTTTTATTGAATATCTTAAAAAATATAGACTTACGTACCTATTTACAAATCTGATAAATAGAAATTGTACTGAAAGCACATTTCTCGAAATGGTTTTGAGATTTCCGTTCATGTTCAAAAATAGGTAAAGCAAGGCTATTAGGACGGGTTCAAGCGCCAAAGATCCCGAAATGGAGTTGGAAAAAAATTAAGCAATCGTTCTTTTTTAATTCATAAACAATAATCATCCGATGTTCGCTTATCGGCTATGTATTGACTGTCTGTCAATCAAATAGTTTCGGTGATTATTATTTCAATACCATGTTACAATGGAATGTTACAATCAATGGCATGTGCGTGTCGCGTAAGAATAGATAAAATACTAGAATGGAACCATCATCATCATCAACCCATTATGTCCCGACCGAGGGGCACGGGTCTCCTCGCTGAGGAATGTATAGGCCATACTCCACCATGGGGCCCAAGTCCGGATTGGCGGAAGCTTGTAAGACTAGTGGCTGGTCTTACTGTCAGAAGTTTTCAAGCCGCCCCGAAGGCCACTGACTTGGCTTTTGGCTTGGCTTTGTATGAACGTATTTTTGCTTTGTTTCAGTAAAGCTGACACTCTGGACGACATTCACAATCAGCTTACTGGGCACTGTTGTACTGTGCTTCACTAGTCTACTAGATAATGCCATACTTTCGGTGAGTAACCGGTAAGGTCCTTTCTCCACTGCTCCGGACCGGCGTCGGAACCGGAATCAGTCATGAGAAAAATATCGGATGCCGGATTATGCTTCTCCACTTCATCCGACTATAATCGGCAATGAACGTGACGCAGTGCTTTATTAAAATTAAGTAAAATACCGTTCCGATATAGCAAATTATCGGACCGTTAAAAAACGGATGCCGGAGTAGTGGGGCAGCTTATTAGTATTCTTGTGTTTTTCTAAATCGGATCAGTAATTAACGTTTGCCGGACCGGAGCAGTTGAGAAAGGCCCTAACTCTACCATTATCAGGGACTCCACACACGGCGGCTATAAGGTAAAGATGTATATTATAGCACGATATATCTCATTACATCTTTCCATAGAAATCGTAAGGAGACCACACACGACAGCTATAATATACATCTTTACATCTTCGTATCTTAAAGGTACTGAGCGGTCTCTAAGCTATACATCCTGGGATGTAATGTATATTATAGCTGCCGTGTGTGAAGTCCCTTTAACGGAAACCAATCGCTACATTGAATAGAAAATAACTTGGATAACTTTTGGTTAACAAGTGACTCTAGGACCTAGATTCTTTTAATGCACTATAGTATAATGACAACTGCATGAACATGGCGATTTAGCTTCATTGCCGCTTCTAGTCAATGCGAGCGCGGATATCAATAATTCTAGGCGTCAATGGTATGAAAAAACACGTCACGTGACCTGACCGTGTGTCTGTCATCATACTGCAATGCACTAATAGAATCGAGGTCCATTCAGGACTCTGGAAAGGAAAGGCAAAATAGAGATTGGTCGGTACTGGGAAGGAAAATGCTTCTGGCATTAAGTCCGCCACAGTGTACCATATTTATAGTTTAAATGTAAGTGCAACAAAAGTATCAATAAATAAATAAAAGAGTGATACTTTTCCTTCGGAACTAGTTCTTCTTAGCGGTTCACGTTTCAATTGCGAATGACAATGAAAACTTAGTTTTATGAATTAATATTTGTGGTCATTCATTTAAGCTACTCATAGCATAGCTACTCACGCAGCATAGGGAGCGTTCAGGGCATGGATGCGTGACCGTCTATGACTAATGCTAGTGGCATTTTTCCGAGCGGTTCCGTGTTTCGCACAGCACGTTAAGCAGTCGGTGCCGGCTGCCGTCGACAGATGGCAGTCGTTAAGCCAAGTCAGAGGCCTTACTGCGGCTTGAAAACTTCTGACAGTAAGACCAGCCACTATTACAAGTCTCCACTATTACAAGACTTGGCCCCCGTGGTGGAGTATGGCCTATGCCTTCCTCAGGGAAGAGACCCGTGCCCCTCGGTGGAGACATAATGGGTTGATGATGATTTAAGCTACACACTATTCGCAACGACCTCTGTGGCGTAGAGGTTAGGCATTTGTGCTAACCGCTGCGCTACAGAGGTCGCTATTAGAGGCGACATTGCAGTCAAATGAAACCGTTGTCATGCGGTCGACTGTAGGTACATATTGCCGAGAATCGGTAATTAGTCCAATAATAACCCCTCTGAGAAAGATGGCGTGATGCCGCAACGCTCTCGCTAGAAATTGAGCCTTGATTTCTTAGACTCTGTAGCTCTTACATAACACACACAATGGACAATACAACAAAAAATATGTTTGCTGAAATAAAAAATACCGTTTCTAAATTAACCTCTATAGAGTACAGGAAAAATACTTTGTAAAGGAGACGGATACGCTTTCATACATTATTGGGCCTAGATGTAAAAAGATGAGAGTGGTGTCAATTAACAGCTTGTATATTGTCAAACCATTTTTGAAGATTTTGCGGATTTTGGCAATCTAAGAGCAGAGTTATAAGAGATTTAGTAAAAGTGAGGTTATGCAACAAATTGACAACAACATAATACTTAACAGCTGATTTTTTAACTATGATTGCTATTTTGTTCTATTAGACAGTTATTTACCGCATTACTTGTAGTTGTTATTATATTGTATTGAGTGGGAGAAAACGAAACTCACAAATAGATTAAAAGATAGGGAGGACCAGGAGTTGTGTCATTTCATTATCTAAAACTCGTCGGCCCAGTGTAGGTATTAGATCGATTAGTCGCTATGCCACAGTCGTAGCTGTTTCTGGTTCCCACGACACAGGGTATCCTAGTGTGGGGCCAGAAGCAATGTATGTGCCTGTATGTAAATGTTTATGTTTATGTTTATGTAGAAGTTAAGGTAAATTTGCCGAATCACGGCTCCACCTCCAAAGTGCTCCAAATTTTTTTTTACTGCTTTTTATCACTCGGTAATGGTGTACCATGCAATAATATGGTGGCGCATGCTATGAAACCCCATAGAAATTAATAAAAACACCATACATCAATAATCCACCTTAAAACAGCTATCGGCGATGTAAAGAATACGTGACAACAGAAATATAGGTGCGACGACGCGCGTAGCGAAGCGGAGCGCGTCGGAGCGTTAGGTTCTCTATGTAAGATCGAAAACAGACTCGACTTTGATGCGTTCTTACCTTGCCTCTTGTTTTTTTTTTTACGGGTCCAAAGCCATGCGCCTCCTCAATATTACTCGGGATACTCTGTACTAGTGGTGAAAAACAATAGAAAAAAATTTGGAGCACTTTCGAGGTGGAGCCGTGATTCGGCAAATTTACCGAAGTTAAACAATATACTAAAAGTCCGTAGAGAGAAAGCACTGGTCGAGGAATATAATTGAAATACGCAAATGATAACCGATACGAGACGAGTAGGTAATCCGGTGATCAATGATCATAGACTGAAAGTCCGGGAGCTGTCACTGTCAGCACAGATTAAAATACATTTGACAAACATAAGTTGTAATGAATCGATCTGTACCTACACGAGAATCTACGAGAATCGATTTTAAAGTCGATATTCTGTTTTATTTTAAATTATTGACAATATAATTATTTATTCCGTAGCATATTATGTTCACTTTGATTGAATCAAGATCCGGGACAAGTATTTTTAAGTTCAATATAATTGTTGAAATCAATCACAGTAATCGATTATAGTAATCGATACACTACATATTTCATCAGTGCAAAAAACTTGTTTTTAAGATTTCTCGTCTCCCAGATTGTGAATACGCTACTTGACTCGTATCAAATTTGACGCGATAAATGAATATTTCCTGTAGTATCTAACGTAAGAAACCGAAATATATTGACTTTGCTAAGTAAATATGCAGGATGGCTGCAAAATTTGCAAATTAAAAAAATATTTTTCGCTTTTAAATCGGAACGGTCAAAAAACTATCCGCCATCTTGAAAGCACCTTTGGTTGTAAACAAATATCTGTCAGTCGTGCGTGCGTAAGTTCTATTGTGATTTGGATTGGATTTAGTGTTTTTGCTAAAACTCTTCTTATGCAGTTAGTGTCTTATCATTTTATTGATAAGCGCAATCATTGACGCTGGATTCGTGGAAGCTGATAGTACCATTTGCCAAAACCAAACCAAATCAAACCAAGCATTATTACAGCTAAAAACAGTTTCTGTGTACATTGATATTACAGGACTTACATTAAAGTGATCTTCACATAAATACACCCAAGTTTCAGTCGATAAAGAATCGGGGTCTCTCTTGACAAGTTTGAGCCAAGTTTTTCGTATGTTTATTTCACTGGGCACACGAATCCGCGACTTCCCGGCGGTCTTTATTGACGTGTTTTTGCAGTCTCGAATAATGCAATAATGATACTTGATATATTTTGCATGTAAACTCGATGAAATCATGAATGCGTTGTTGTTATTTCACTATGCTCACAGATCACTAACAGATTTTAGGACTAGGTAAAGATCGTTTCACCAAACAAGTCCCACGGTAAAATCCTTAAGGCCATAACAATAAAAGCCAAAATTCATTAACTCATACTTCTTTCGTGGCACGAACTCTACCTATGTTGAATGTCAAACTTTGTTTACAAATATTTAGGACTTCAAACCATAGACAAAAATGGCGGACCGCGTTTTTGGCTGTTTAGCAAAGCAACGTTTCAAAATAATGTTTTTGTTGCTTTTAGGTCCTCAAAAAATATACTAAAATATTTTTTGGTCTAATGGAAGAGATATTTAGCATTTAAGACATACTTGAAAAAAGAGTCAAGTAGCGGATTGAGCAGATTTTTTATATTTTGAAACAGTAAAACATACCGCTTTTTTTTAACCAAATTTCAGCTTATTAAAATTGGGCCCAGAGATCCCCCCCGTCTCCTTTTTACTTAATAATTATGGAAAAAAAAAATTAAATTCGAAAACCTACGTGTGACGTCACAGCTCGACCACAATAAGCAAGTTTCCTTAGCTCGCCGCGTCGTCGCCGCCAAAAAAAATGTCAGTGTCTGTTTGACAGATGACCACTCAGTCGATTGACACAATATTCATACAGGTCACAGAGCTACGTCACTTCCGGTTAAATTATTGAATATGTGTCCAGAAAGAAATCGAAAAGGTAAAGGTCTTTTCTTTTTCCCCCTCTACTCAAAAATAATTTAAAGAAGGCAAGCAATGTTTTTTGTCACATTGCCTATTGCACAATTTAATTAGTTTTTTGACGTTCTTGCAACCCAACCTGGCGTTTAAAATGTGAGCAAAAAAATATGGAATCGCGGCTAGCGCATCTGCTTCCCACGGGAGAGAACTACCGGGTTCGAATTCTGGCTGGGGACAAAAAAAAACCAGGTCTTGCATGTTTACAGATTTGTGCCGTTTCTGGTTCCCACGACACAGGGTATGCAAATTTGGTGCAAAAAATGCAAAGGTGCCTGTATGTAAATTTTTATATACGTTTTTTCTGTCGGCAAAATCTTTTGGGAGGCAACTGGTCGTCGACAGAATTTTCTGTATAAACGCAAAACAATCAAATAGATCATTGGAAACTTAAAAATGAAAGTGAAAAATAGCGGCTAAAATAGTAAAACTGATCTGTGGAGAACTAAAAATGGATCAGCAGAAAATTACAAATTGTTCAACAGAAAAAAACAAAATCAGGCAGCTTAAAAACTTATCAAATGCATGTATTTTTCATCATTTTATTATTAATTTTAATCATTTTATTATTAATTTGAATTTGTGTCTTACAAGCTTCCACCAATCCGGACTAGGTCCCCGTGGTGGAGTATGGCCTACACCTTCCTCAGGGAAGAGACATGTGTCCCTCGGTGGGGACATAATGGGTTGATGAATGATGATGAGTGTTAATGGGGGATTATCAGAACTACATAATTACTTTGGCGCATTTTTTTTCATATTAACTCAATAAAATTAACATAATGTATTGTAGTAGATGCCACGAAAATCTACAAACACGTTACAATACAATCTTCAGGGCCAATGAACCTACGATATATTATGTTACTTTTATTGAGATAATATGAAAAAAATGCGCCAAAGAAATTATACAATTTGAGGCATTTTCTGAGAATCGCCCTAATAATTTTTTTTCATAATATTTTCGTTGTATTATATTCCAAACTAGGGGCTATCCATAAATTACGTCACACAAATTTCGTGATTTTTTTGACCCCTCCCCCCCTCCTTGTCACAGCTGGTCACATTTGTGAGACCCCCCCCCTCCCTAGTGTGACGTCACATATTTTACATTTGGAAATTATTCAATACAAACAGTAGTTCCGAAATTAGTTTTATATCCATTTCAATTATTTTTTAATAAACATGAACATCAAGTCGCAAAAAGAAATTGTAAAAAAACAATTACTTAATTAAATAAAGAAATCTTAATCATCTTGAGTCCAATGACTTTGAACCAACTCCTTGTGACGTCACGAAATGTAGGACCCCTCCCACCTCCCTGTCACACAATGTCACACTTCGTCGACCCCCTCCCTCCCCCTTAACGTGTGACGTAATTTATGGATGGCCCCCTAGCTTTCGCCCGCGACTCCGTCCGCGTGGACTTTAGTTCAAAATTTTGCAACCCCGTTCACTCCCTTAAGGGTTAAATTTAGAAAAACGGCGAAACACGTGTTCAATAAATTGTGTTGAAGAGTATTTATTTTAAGTTACAAGTAAATTAGACAACATTCTTTATAACCATACAACTTTTTTGCAATCCTTTTCGCCCCCTTAGGGGTTAAATATAAAAAAATCCGGTCTTATTTCTTCCCTACATTACCCTCTGAGCAAAATTTCAGCTTCCTATGTCCAACGGCTTGGGCTGGGCGTTGATGAGTGAGTCAGTCAGGACTTTGAATTTAATTTATATAGATTTAAATAAAATAAAATTATGATTTTAATATGATTCTTGTCCACAGAGTATGGTCCTCCGCAATAACTCAATGGCGTACCACATGTGGAAGCGGCCGGCTGTCCATCCGCTGATGAAGGTCCACCTGTTCAACTACACCAATTGGAAGGAAGTGCAAGCTGGCGATGCTGTCAAGTTCCATGTGGAGGACGTCGGCCCTTACGTGTACTCGTAAGTGCATACATTCATCATCAACCCATTATGTCCCCACCGAGGGGCACGGGTCTCTTCCCTGAGGAAGGTATAGGCCGTACTCCACCACGGGGGCAAGGCCGGATTGGTGGAGGCTGGTAAGACTAGTGGCTGGTCTTAATGTCAGAAGTTTTCAAGCTGCCCTAAGGCCTCTGAGTAGGCTTAATGACTGCCATCTATCGACGGCAGCCGGCACCAACTGCTTAACGTGCCTTGCGACGCACGGAACCGCTAGGAAAAATGCCACTAGCGTTAGTCATAGACGGTGACCCATCCATGGACTGAACGCGCCGTATGTTGCTTAACCTTAGTGATCGTTTAAGATCACTCAGGCAGCCCAGGCTACGAGCAATTGGAGCGACTTTTCAGATTATTCTACAATAAATTGTCTGAAGTCAGACCAGAGTGGTCAAGTTGTTCATTTTGAAATAATTATGTAAATACAAAAAACGCCAAACAGGTTAACTTCTGCCGTCCGGTAACAAGATTAATTAATTATTGAAATCAGACCTTGAAAGTAGTATCATGACTCAAAAAAAATTTTTAAAATGCTAGGTCATTTAGTTTAGGAGGTCGTGTCAGGCAGTTTCGAAAAAAAAAATTGTGGCAGCTTTTTTTGCTGCCACAATTTTTTGCAATATATGTAGAATAAAGAAGGAAGTGAATGGGTAACGTCGAGTATCCGGAAGAGTAGAGTAGAGACACACATTATGTATGTGTGTTTGTAATGTATTTTATTTTATTATTATTTTATTTTATTAGGCACAGCAACAGCATACATACAAAACATAGTACAATATTAGTGTTACAGGAAGATAAAGTTACGTGTATGTACACCACTTATAGTAGTCCAACCCACATGTATGGAGAGTGTAAATCAGATTAAACCTAAAAACTCAAATATCTCACAACTCACTTTATGCGGGTTGGAACCTTTTTGCTAAACTTAGTCCAACTACCTAGAGAAGTCTGCCATAAAGCTACATCTATATTAAAAACTAGCTAACCCTGCAAACGTTGTCTTGCCAGATAGGGGTATGAAAAATAGATAACAACCTATTCTCAGACCTACTGAATATACACGACCTCTGTGGCGGAGTGGTTAGCGCATCTGCCTACCATGCGAGAGGTCCCGGGTTCGAATCCCGGCTGAGGACAAAAAAAAAAGAAACCCAGGTCTTGGATGTTTACATGTTTGTGACGTCGCTGTTTCTGGTTCCCACGACACAGGGTATCCTAGTGTGCGGCCAGAAGCAATGTATGTGTCTGTATGTAAATGTTTATGTTTGTTATGTTTATGTAAAGTTTCAAGAAAGTCGGTGAAGCCGTTTCGGAGGAGTATGCGCACTAGCATTGAGAAATGAGAATTTTATATATTAGACTAGCTGACCTTGCAAACGTTGTTTTGCCAGATGGAGGTATGAAAAATAGATAACAACCTATTCTCAGGCCTGCCGACAATACATATAAAATTTCATGAAAATCGGTCATGCCGTTTCGGAGGAGTATGCGCACTAACATTGAGACACAATAGATTTCGTACCTACCAGTCTACGATAGACTCGAATGAAATGCACATCAAATTATATAAAGAACGTAAGAAATTGTTCGATCAGAGTCGACAACTCGTAGGCGGAAAATTCGGATTATGGATTATCTTTTCATGATTTTAAAGATAAAAATAGTTTTTCTATTGTAGCACTCGACGTTCAGAAACATAAAAAAATAAAGATTATGGAGTACAGCGCCACCAACTTATCTGTTCAGGTGGGCAAAATTGTAACTAATTGTAAACCCTGTTACAATTTTATGTTTTGTTTATTCACTTACTAATAATACTTACTAATGTTTTGCACTAAAATTAAAAGACGGGTCTTTGACTTAAAATATTCTCATGTTTCTATGTTTAGACAACATTCTTTATACCTCCCATACAAATTTTGGCAACCCTTTTCGCCCCCTACGGGGTTGAATTTCAAAAAATCCTTGCCTACATTATATGTAGACCTTCTGTACAAAATTTCAGCTTCCTAGGTCCAACGGGTTGGGCTGGGCGTTGATGAGTGAGTCAGTCAGGACTTTGAATTTTATTTACATAGATACTCGTAATATCGACAAATGAAGACATCCCTGCATTGAATGTGAGGTATTTTTTAGCGCTAGTTAGACATCTATGTTTGACCGACATCATTTAAGATAGAGGCATTATATTCCATTTATAAGTTTAAGTATGGTCAATTTATCACACTGATACACTGCGACAAAAACGATATAAAAAATACTTTACACATATCCCAAAAAAAACGGGCTAAGTGCCAGTCGGACTTGCGGACGAATGGTTCCGTACTACTATCTATACGACGTGTAACAGAAAACACGGATCAAACAACGTTTTCTAAAAATGTAACCTAGTGAGATCAATTAAACGCCCCCGAAAATATCTGCCTACAAAATTTCGTGAAAATCGTTGGAGCCGTTTCCGAGATTCTGATTATATATAAATATATATACAAGAATTGCTCGTTTAAAGAGATTAGATATTCAGAATGTCATACATAGTCTATACACAAGTGCCCAGCCCACATCAAAACACACAATTCTGAGTTTTGGTATTTTTATTGCGTTCAATAAAATCGATAATATTAAAATCAAAACAAAAGTGTTACATCACTAGTCTGATTTTTTATTCCGTAGAATTCTGACATTTCATAAGTGTTGCTACTGAAAAAGTTCTCCACCGAAAAAGGGACAAATTCGACCCGTTTGAGGGCAATAAAAAATAAAATGCTATATATTTTTTATGTTTTACCTACATAAAGGTTAATGTAAATATTTACTTACTCAAGTGACCTAATACAAAAACAACAAATATTTCAATATCACGAACAATATATCTAATTAATTTTAATTACTTTATTTTATTCTTTAGCTGGCATCACTGTCTACTAATTCAAGGTTTCGTAAACCTTTTTAGAAAAGTAAAGTATGCCGCTGTTAGCTCTTTTAATAATTCAAGTCAGCGATGATGATGATGATGATGAAGATAGTGATATTAGATGATATTAGTATTAATGATGATTAGATATCATAATAAAAATATGTTTTCTTTACTTGTACTTTTTTGCTCTTTGTGTGATGAAAAGAGACACAACTGTCACTCACCTTAAATTCTCTTTTAATTTGGAGCTCCACACTTTATAAAATGGATACATTCACTAACAAATTAAATGTGTAAAGTCTGATTTTTTATTCCGTAGAATTCTGACATTTCATAAGTGTTGCTACTGAAAAAGTTCTCCACCGAAAAAGGGACAAATTTGACCCATTTGAGGGCAATAAAAAATAAAATGCTACGTATTTTTTATGTTTTACCTACAAAAAGGTTTATCTAAATATTTACTTACTCAAGTGACCTAATACAAAAATAACAAATATTTCAATATCACGATTAATATATCGTAATAACTTTAATTACTTTATTTTATTCTTTAGCTGGCATCACTGCTTACTAATTCAAGGTTTCGTAAACCTTTTTAGAAAAGTGAAGTGTTAGCTCACTTAATAATTCATGTCAACGATGATGATTATGATGAAAATAGTGATATTAGTATTAATGATGATTAGATATTTAATAAAAATATGTTTTCTTTACTTGTACTTTTTTACTGTTTGTGTGATGAAAAGGGACACAATTGTCACTCGCCTTAAATTTTCTTTTAATTTGGAGCTCCATACTTTATAAAATGGATACATTCACTAACAAATTAAATGTGTAGACTCAGATATTCACACTCGTATTGAAATTGAAAAATGTGCCCGGCCAAAAAAGGATTCTAATCTCTGACATGTCAAAAAATTATAACTGTCAGAATTCTACGGAATTAAAAATCAGACTTTAGACTCAGATGTTCACACTCGTGTTGAAATTCAAAAATGTACTCGGACAAAAAAGGTTTCTAATCTATGACATGTCAAAAAATGATAACTGTCAGAATTCTACGGAATTAAAAATCAGACTTAAGCACAATGGAGGACAATAACACTCATACCAAATTTGTATTAGCTTTAAGTTGATTTGAGAAAAGATGGTCAGAGTGGAATTTTTTTTCGCTGCCTTTTTCTCCACTACAGACGGCCCTAAGGCAGCGGCTAACATTATACATAACGTTGAAATAAAAATTTTTGAATTTTGAATTTTTAACCCTACTATAAAGTAAGGTTAAGTCCTTGTCCAGTAAGTAATGACCTGCTCTAAACTGCTGCACTCCTAGTACATATCTAAAGGCCCGTACCTACACATTCATCATCAACTGAACGCGCGCGCGCTATGTTTCGTAATCGTATAAGATGGTAGCTTATTCTGTTTTTTAGTATTCATCTATTCTGTGCAAATTTCAACTGTCTAACTATTACGGTTCATGAGATACAGGCTGGTGATAGACGGGGACGGTCGGACGGACGGACAGCGGAGTCTCAGTATTTTATTTTATTTATTTATTTATTTAGAACACAAAATAGGTTACAGACACATATTTGCAATTTTACATAGATAGATTGTAGATCAGATCTAGCCTATGACCCTAAACTTGTGAGCCTAGCATGCATTGCTAGTATTGAGTATTTAGACTACATACTTGTAATTGGCATTAATCCTAACTAAATTTTGTCTAATTTTATTAATTTACTATATTCACTCAAGGTGCTCTGATGACGACGCCACGGACAGCTTTTATAAAGACGTCTTTGTTATCTGCCACCAGATCGTCGTATGTACATAAGTACGACGCATCCTAACAATGGGGTTGTAAAAAGAAGTATTGTTTTTGTAGGTTTCTAAAGGGAAGAGTAGAGGTTTGCGACTGCGAAATCTAGTATTAAATGTCTCTTTGGGTACGGAACTCTAAAAATACTTTACTCGTATCACAAAAAAGGTTCGTGCGCTATCTATCTACACTGGACTGGAAAATGAGCTCCATTTTTGCTGATTACGTGCAGAAAAAACAATAAAGGAAAAAATACGATTCGCTTTTGTTCAACCGACTTTTGTAGCGTTTTTTTTCCGATTCATCGGCAGAAAAACTCAAGTTTTATCACGAGGCAATTTAGCCAACAAAGAAGCTTTTATAAAACTTCGAAGAATCTTTTAAAAAAATAAAGGTTTTTTTTTTCATTCCAAAAAAATATCCGAATAAGAACAAAGAATCTTTTAAAAAAAAATGATAATCATGAATGCTTTGAACACTCGACAGGATCGTCCTCTAAGTAACCGTTTATATTAATCTATACTGTTCGATGCCGGACATCTTTGTCTTCTAAAATAATCCTTAATGTTATGCTAAGCTTTTTTGCAGTGTGCTTGGCACATTTTCAAAACCGCGCCGGAGGTAACTCTAATACGATGTAATATCTTGAGAAGCTTGTAGAGCCTTGTGATTAATATTTTCCAAATACGCAAACAATGCTGTGACAAACTCAAACCTCTTTCGGTCTCTGGAAACAAACAAACATTTACATTGATTCTGGCCCCACACTAGGATACCCTGTGTCGTGGGAAGCAGAAACAGCGACTTCACAAACATGTAGATAAACGTCCAAGACTTGGGGATTTTTCCTGGGGGAAACCAGGACTAACGCCAATCGTACAAATGTACGGGTGACCCCAGTGGAAATCGAGCCCAGAATCCCATGAATGAATCGCTCGTAGCCTGGGCTGCCTGAGTGATCTTAAACGATCACTAAGGTTAAGCAACATACGGCGCGTTCAGTCCATGGATGGGTCACCGTCTATGACTAACGCTAGTGGCATTTTTCCGAGCGGTTCCGTGCTTCGCAAGGCACGTTAAGCAGTTGGTGCCGGCACCAACTGCTTAACTGCCGTCGATAGATGGCGGTCGTTAAGCCAAGTCAGAGGCCTTAGGGCGGCTTGAAAACTTCTGACAGTAAGACCAGCCACTAGTCTTACAAGCCTCCACCAATCCGGACTTGGCCCCCGTGGTGGAGTATGGTCTATGCCTTCCTCAGGGAAGAGACCCGTGCCCCTCGGTAGGGACATAATGGGTTGATGATGATCCCAATGACGTGATACCGCCTGACCAACGAGCCATTCATTAAGATAAGATATGATATGAAGTGATTGAACGAATGAGTAGTTTTACAAGGTAAAGCATTTCAAGCAATAACTCAGAAACTATACACGTCTAAATTATTAAAATAATGCAATAGAAAAGAAACTTGCAGTTTTTTTATTAAAAAATAAACCTAAAGTTTTTCTCTTACAAATTGGTTTGAAGTTTCAAAATTTGGTTGGTGGTGGTTTTTCTATTAAAAAAAACCTATAGATTTTATTCTATGTTGACTTAGGATTTCCGCACTTTGCCTCATAGTTGGGCCATGCGTAGGGCTGTGAGTTTACTCCAGCCAGCCTATCTCTTTCCAGAAAGCCAGCAGTGTTCTGATGTCACTGCAGGCCTCCTGAAGGGATCCCAACTTCCCAATGGTGGCGGTCCGTTGTTTCTCCACGCCTTCACAGTAGATGGTCACGTGGGCGGGTGTTTCCTCTTCTTTCAGGCATCCCCGGCAGAGCGGGCTGTCGGTTAGTCCCATATGCATGATATGGAAGTGTCTATTCAGTGAGCAGTGGCCTGTTAGTATTGCTACAGCTCTGAGCAGATCATATATTTTCAGACGAATCAGGCTACGTGAGAGACGTTTTGAGATTGTTGGTAAAACCTCCTTGGCTTGTCTGCATTTAGTTTATTAAGTGTTCTCCAGAGTTCAGCATGCCGATTTTATTGTTAAGAATCAACCTATAGTTTTTTTCTCTTACAAATAGGTATGAAGTTTCAACATATTTTGAAAAATAATGAAGTGGTCATGAAGTGTTGTTTTTGAAGTGGTTTGATTTCTAGATACCGAAAAGATGTTCATGTTGCATTATTTCTGTGCACTCAGGGATTTTCTCTTGCCACCAAAAATAACCCCAAATTTTATAGTCACACACCGTTACGTAATTCGGCGATGACAAACGGACATTTACAGCCCAATTGTGTATTATTGTTCGGTTTCGATAAGACCGCAATTTCGGGTGTGCCTAAGTACAGGGGCGGCTGCAGGGCAGGGCGCGGCCGGGCGAACCGCCCAGTAGCACCGTAGGAAAAGGGCGCTGCCCATATTTTTGTATTTTCCGCAAACACTTTCTCGGCAAGAGTTATTTTCGGAAATAATATTGGGTCGCTCGCACATTCTAACATTTTTCATCATCAACCCATTATGTCCCCACCGAGGGGCACGGGTCTCTTCCTTGAGGACGGTGTAAGCCATACTCCACCACGGGGGCCTAGTCCGGATTGGTGGAGGCTTGTAAGACTAGTGGCTGGTCTTACTGTCAGAAGTTTTCAAGCCGCCTTAAGGCCTCTAACTTGGCCTGTGCCTACCGCGGATTGGCGATTTAAAGTGCTGAGGTATATGAATAGCTCAAATACTCAGGTTTTCTTCACCTTTAGCCAGTGGTATCGCTAACTACAACTTCACAAATGTAATAACTTAGAAAAAAAGTTATAGGTACATGCCCGCACTGGGAATCAAACCTGGACCTCTTGCTTCGGAGAAATAATAAAAAATATATTAGATATATCTATAACATAAACATTAATCGCAAATCTCGAGAACAGCTGAACCGATTTCGCTAATTCTTTTTTTAGAATTTACCTTAAACTAGGAGGATGGTTCTTACGCAGAGAATTATTTTAAAAAATGCCTAAAAAAGAGGAAGGTTCAAATGGTGAGTAAATATGAAAAACAAATGAAAACTTTGGCGATACGAAGTTTGCCGGGACAGCTAGTCTATAATATAAAAATGAATCGCTGAATGCGCAAATCTCTAGAACAGCTGAACCAATTTTGCTAATCCTTTTTTTTTAGAATATTCCTTGAAGTACGAGGATGGTTCTTACGGAGAGAAAAGTTTATTAGAAGAAAATTGCCTAAAAAAGGGGGAAGTTTAAATGGCGAGAAAATATGGAAAAAAAACGAAAACTTTATCGGTACGAAGTTTGCCGGGACAGCTAGAATAATACTAATAATAACGGTAGCTTGGACTCCTCAGCTGAAGAGCGTCCGTCTGGCCACTTTAGTCAGACGAGACTATTATCTTTTATATCCCCATAATAATTAATATCTTGCCCAGGGTCGCCAGTAGCACTGAAACCGGCTCTGCCTAAATAGTAATAAACAAGGGGTTATGAGTTGATGTTATCGAATTGGAGATAGATAGCGTCGTGTTATGTTTTCATAGAGCTCCTAGCCTTGCAGTAGATCTGCTTATATTATGCATCTGCAGAATTTATACGTACAATAATATGCATGTCTTAAGTTAGATCATCAGTGGCAGGCATCTAATTAAAGGAGTAAACGTCATTAAGGCATTTGATTAAGCATAATGTTCAACTGACTGTAGGTGATTTTCACTAAAAAAAATATATTTTTTATATTTTTTTTGCTTCAGTATCATGTAAATAACCACCCCTGTGTCGGACGAAACTCTACAAATCAACACCCTGTATATGCTGGCATGACCAGCAGTGGACTTCTTGAGGCTGAATGATGATGATGATGACATAGGTGGTTCTTAGTATAGAAGTTGATAATAGGGCTTACTACGAGATGAATGAATTACGTAGAACAAGTAAACAACATGATTATTATGATTAACGTAATCATTACTTCCAATACTGTAATGATTTCTATGAACTGCTTGCTTACTTGCAAACCGCTGTGAAAGCTGAAAAAATAAAAAAATAAAAATAAACTCACGCCCGTTATCCCCGAAGGGGTAGGCAGAGGCACCAGTCTCTAGAACTGGACCCACGTTTTGCCGAGTTTATTAGGTCCCAAACGTGACAAGTGGCAAGCCTGTCGCCGTTATCCGGGCACAATTTATCAGCGAATGGTGTTGCTGTACAAACAAATGTACGTAACTAAAAGTCATTGGTACATGCGTGGTTCGAACTCAGATCCTCACGATCGAGAAGCAAGTGTCAACCCCACTACGCCACCACCGCTGAATCAGATGAAATATACCTACAAAGTGGACTGTAAACAATTTTCATCTTTAAGCGCGCCCTTGTACACAACATATTGGTGCAATAAAGAATTTTAATAATAATAGGGCGTCCGTCTGGCCACGTTGGTCAGACGAGTTTTTTTTTTACATAATAATAATCTTTATACAATAGAAAGAAAGAAAGAAAGAAAAATATATTTATTTGACGACACAATACTCAAAAACACAAAATCACGCAACATAATACAACAATCAGCAGAAAACACAAACGGGTGACGGTGGAAATACAAGTAGTTAACAGTTAACACAAAGACAAACTTACAGAAATCTAAATATCTAACAAAATGTCAGGAAGTTTTAAGTATTGAGTCCCCAAAATGGGCCCGACTCAGCATAATGTTGCAACCGAGAGAATACGGTTACAATACGGTATTTGACACTATCAACAATAAATTATTTGAGATGCTCGATTACAAAATGATTCGGAAAATGTATTTCTTTTAATCATATACCTACAGTTATTACAATTTTTAAATAGATGAAACATAAAAAGAGTGCTCTGAAATGTGACGTAACAAGCAAGTATTTTCATACAAAATTCCGTTTTAAAAGTAACTCATTTGACATCCTGTCTATTTGGGTATTCCCAATTCAAATACAAATATTTTATTCATTTACCGACTTCCGAAAAGGAGGAGGTTCTCATTAGGCTCTGAATTTCATTCAGTGCTCATTATATGTATGGTACAAAATAAAAAGGTACAGTCGAGAGCACATCATGGTATACACCCATGCACTCTACTCCGTTGCATTACGGGCGACTTTGCAAATAAAATGTGAAGATTGACGTGCTGTCGACTGTATCTACATGAAAAAGTGGCAATATAAGGCCCAATAATAGGTTAACATTAAAATACTTATGAAAACTGGCTTACTGATGACTTATTTGTTTGTCACGTAACAAGCCCAGGAAGCTCAGAAGATGGAGGAATAAGGAGACTGGTTGGGTGTTAGGACTTCTTTTATTGTTTAAAAGTAGAGGCACCTGATGACAAAAGGTACATTTTTAAAACTAAACACTTACAAAGAGCTACCTACGTAAAAAATAACACGCAACACTTACGATTGTGCCTCGTTGAAGATAAGGTTTTGGAGTACAGGACCGTCAGGATTAGTTAACATTAATTGAATACTGAATTTAACTTGCACTGGTTCACTAATTCACTTTAAATAATCAATAAATATATGAAATCAAACTGAAGGCACTGGGTGTGCTGTCTCTTCTAAGACTTGAGATCGAAAAGACCCAGGCGATGCCATGACAAATAAAGTGAACTACCTACGAACAAAAGACAAATAGTTTGAATTTGAAAATTGAAAACGGAATCGAAAGATTTAAAAGTAAATAACCAAAATATAAAACTAACTAACAGGGTTTGATGTTCGAATGTTCACTACGAAACCCTAATTTGTGTAGCTGTTTCGTAATAAACACTGTGAGTCTAGATTTTTATAAATGTATTAGATTAATAGACGACAGGCCTAGATGATAATCTGAACATTTCAACGTTCATTATTTCCTCGTATGTATTTTAAAACAAATATACGTTGATTAATGTCGCTACAAAAACCTAAACATTAAAAAGGTCAATATTACCATAAAGCCTTACCATTATTGAAGGGGAATCGCTACGTTTTTGTTTAAGATGTCAGTCGATCCCTAGCTAGGCTAAGCGATACTCGACGAAAAGATAAAATAAAAAGGATGTTAGCTACTAAGCGTTTTTCAATAAAAAGTAGGTAAAAGTAGCTACAGTAGATATACGCTAAAATTTATGTCCTGTTAAATTCGTCAAAAAACGGTAGAAAATAATGTTTAAAAAAAATTGGCCAAGAAAAAAATGCATTATACAGTCTGTTAGTTTTTAGAATATACCTTGGCTACTATCGCATAGAATCGATTATATTGCAATAAGGTAAGGTTTATTTTGTATTGTTAATTATAACTTTACATAACTTTTCAAAATAGTGAAGAAAAGTTTTATACAGAGCAAGAAGTAGTCGCGCGAACACTCGCGTGCTTTCGGCGAAAACCGAAGCCTACTCTAGATCCCGATTTATATTCTAAGATGTAGGGGCCCCATTTTGTGGGGCATTAGATCCCTCGTTGAAAATATTGTTAGTAAAGTAAAATCGTTTTTCAACTTAGAGATTCGTTTGTGGTAATTGCCAAAATGCCCTGAAACAACACTTCTTGAGTTAAACGTAAGAAAAGAGTAACTCGCCTAATGTCGCCTATGCAGATTTCAGTGAGGGTTTTTTGTATACAGTATGTATTTTTTGTAATTTCTTGAATTTAAAATGAAATGCTTATAATCATTAAATAAAAGAAAAACTTCGTACAAAATAATTTTAAAATTACTTTGATGAAGTTATGCAATGCTGTTAAGAAACCTCTGCTACTACGGAACCTACACTGCGCATGGCTCGACACGCACTTGTTATCTACTAACTTACGTCACAGAATACATAATAGTATACAGGTACAGGTACAGAAGAGTCACTCCGCAAAATCAATTAAAGAAAAAGTGACTCTAGCAGCGACACAATTAGGTGCAATTCAGATCGCACGGCGCTAAAAAAGCTACGTTATATTCACCTACATGTTGCCTCTTTCTACCGCGTAACTCTTACCTCTTCTGGCGCCTGAATTCCTACCTATTTGCCACTCCGGAGTGGTCGCCGCATGTACTTACGCGTTCGATACCGACACGCGTAGTGAAACAGGCCTGCTTACGTGTTCATTTGCGAATGTTTTTGTATCAATACCACTCTCTAATTGTTAAGGAAAACATCCTTGTTTCTCAGCCATTGTCATTCTTGCTTGCGTATCGGCAATTTCGCTTGAAATTGCCATTCCGCGGGGGGCACGCGTGGTTGTTAAGCCCGTAATTTCATATGCTGGATAGGCTATTTGACAGTGTAAAAAATCAGTATTTAACATTTACATACAGGCACATACATACATTGCTTCTGCCCCCGCACTAGGATACCCTATGTCGTGGGAACCAGAAACAGCGACGTCACAAGCATGTAGGTAAACATCCAAGACCTGGGTTTCTTTTTTTTGTCCCCAGCTGGGATTCGAACCCGGAACCTCTGGCATGGTAGGCAGATGCAAACCGCTGCGCCACAGAGGTCGTCAATTATTATTCACACGTATTCGTATAAATTGGACGTGGTTTAGCAAAAGGGTACCAACCCACACAAAGTAAGTTTTGAGATATTTGAGAGATACATTTACATTAAACAGATACATTAAAAGAGATACATTTTCGTCAGAGACAAATATTTTGTAATTTTTGTTTTAATCGAGCATATCAAATAAATTTTTATCATGTTGTGTCCCATCTGTAATTGAGTAGCATTCAAATGTTGACAGATTTTTTTAGAAAAAGTACACAGATTTCGACGAAAACTGAACATTACGTTCCAGTAAATAACGGTGGTTTCACTTTCTCACTTTCGAATTGGTTTCCTTGTTCATGTCATTAAAAATTTAATTAGAATACAAATTAAATACGATTTATCTATGAAATATTACGGCGTGATTGGTATACTTTGGTCCCCAACTTTTATTTTTGCATTATAATGTAACGAGGCGATCGCCTCGTTGCTTTTTTTATCATTTTCGGCCATCTACAATTCCAAATTTAACTATATTATGACATTCTCCACTTACTTCGGAGGCTGAGGAATATCTGTCCAAATACGTCCGAACACTGCGGCGAATGTCAAAAACTAGTTAAATTTAGAATAGTAGATGGCCGAAAATGACAAAAAAAAGCAACGAGGCGATCGCCTCGTTACAATAACACAGCACAATAAGGCATTTTAGTAGAGTTTTCAACATTGTTTTCCTTACTAGAATCGCACGGCAACTGAGGTAAGAAAAACTGTCATAGACTACGCATAGGCAATACATTGCCAATGTGAGGCACGCGGGCACCGCCCACTTACGACTTCTACTCTTTTTTTTATGTTTTGTGGAATATCCGCACACTGGGCGTCAGAGTCGCGGAGTCGCGACGAAAAGACGCCAGAAGCAAATGACAACGTCGCGTCTGACGCGGCGACTTGACGCGGCGACAATTGAATGTCAATGTACCAGTTAATGTTGGTACATTGACATTCAACAAACATAATGTAAATTTTTAAAATAACTTATATAACAATAACTTTCAAACCCAAAACTCGTGGTGTATCATTAATATTTAACTGTATCCGTCTCTTTCCCACAGGCAAGAAATGGAGCGAGTCAACGTAAGGTTCGAGGGGGACAAACTGACCTTTCAGGAGCACAACTCCTTCACGTTCCTCCCGGAGCGTTCCCATGGCAACCCGTTCACAGACCATGTGAATGTGCCTAATCTACCCCTACTGGTCAGTAAGATAACCATAATGCCTCCTCCAGACTACTTGCGAAATTCCTCGACAAATTACTCGGGGAAGTTGACCGAAATACGTAGCTACACACTCGAGGTTGGACGAAGTAAGACGAAGTGCCTCCCACACTACCGTATTCGCCTAACCTCGGTCAACTTCGCGAGCAGTGTGGAGTGTGATCATGTAAAGCCTACTTACTACGCTTGCTCAGCGACCCGAAGTGGGTCATGCATAAGGTAGTACGACGACGCGAGTCGCGCGCCATAACGTCAAAAGTCGCGACTTTTGACGTTATGGCAAGCGACTCGTTTCGTCGTACTACCTATGGTCTAGTGACTCACGGAACATCGGGTCGAGACGGACAAACTGTTCAATACAATAAATACAGTCTGTTAACTTTTAGAATATTCCTCAACTGAGCAATCAAAAACCGATTCAATAAACAACAGTTTACAAATTTAGTGCTAGCTAGTACTAAATTTGCAAACGGTATCGAATTTTCTACCGCTAAAGGTTTTTAATTCAGTGTCGTTTAAAGTCCAAAAAAAAATGCCAAGTACCTATAGATAAATGGATTATACAATACGATATATTACGATACGAAGGACTCTTCCTACAGGGTGTCCTATCAATGGTCCAGTACAACCCGATAGCAGCCGTGCCGATCAACCTGTACCTCGGAAACCCGTTCAACCAAAACAACCCACAGGCGTTCAACTGGTTGGATGTGCACAGGTGAGAACATAATACTTTTGTAAAACATAGCTTGAGCTCCACGACAGCTGTCACACTGACAGGGCTAGGTTACGATATTGCTTAAGCCTTCTAATCGCGGTAATAGGATAACAATAGTTAAACAATGGCCGCCTGCCCGCTGCGGGCGTTTGCCAAGCGAAGGGTTATGCTGGGGCCGCACCTGAGTTTATCGTGACAAAGCTTCGCGCCAGTACCACTCTATGGAATGTAGCGACTAACATGCCCGTGGTGCGAAGCTTTGTCACGATAGACGCAGGTGGGGCCGCAGCATTAGACATCGAATAGTGTGCAGTACCGAAGTATGGAGTTTTCACAGAACAAATATTCTGTGAAAAAATTCAAAAGATTTGTTTTACAGATATGCACTAGACGTGCGCAAAATATCACGTCAAAATTAAATAACATTTGTAAAATATTTTTTCGTAAATCGTCCCCAGAAGGGGCAAAAGGGGGGTATAAAATTAATATGGCAGTTTTCTGATTTTCATAGTTATTTCAATAAAGTGTTGTATTTGTGTTATAAGATCCTAATAATTATTATTCCCGATATCCCTTTTTGTGAATCAATCCCTAGTACGGAGAACGAATTACAAAAAAAAAATACCACATCATATTCTGTATTATAAGCGTGGATGGACGGGTGACCGTTTTATGACTAACGCTAGTGGCATTTTTCCGAGCGGTTCCGTGCCGGCTGCCGTCGATAGATGGCAGTCGTTAAGCCAAGTCTGAGGCCTTATGGGGGCTTGAAAACTTCTGACAGTAAGACCAGCCACTACTAATATTCTTACAAGCCTCCATCAGTCCTGACTTGTCCCCCATGGTGGAGTATGGCCTATACCTACCTCAGGGAAGAGACCCGTGCCCCTCGGTGGGGAAATAATGGGTTGATGATGAAGCCAAGTCAGAGGCCTTAGGGGGCTTGAAAACTTCTGACAGTAACACCAGCCACTAGTCTAACGAGCCTCCACCAATCCTATACGAGATTGGCCTAGACCCTCCTTAGGGAAGAGACCCGTGCCCCTCGGTGGGGACATAATGGGTTGATGATGACTTTATGATGATGTGTTGATGGGTCCGTTACAGTTTCCTCTGGGGCTATGACGACCCCATTATCGACTTGGCCAGGCCGATCCTCAGCGTGCTGGGCCAGTTCAAGTTTGAGAAGTTTGGTCTGCTAGTCACGGTAAGTGTTCAATGCACTCGTACACTCATTTAATGGCCGCATTTAGCTTAACACATCGATGAGTAGGCGCTAAGTCATCGATTACGCGTCATCGATTTTTGTGTGCGTTCAGCAGAAACTTTGTAATCGATTACTCATCGATGTGTTCTGCTAAATGCGACCATTCATTTATCTTTAAATCGATGATTTGTGAAAAGAACGAAGGCTTTCTTTTCTCAAATCATCGATTTAAAGTCGCTCGTGCGAAATCGTACCCTATGAAGTGGTACCGAGCCCCGCGGCTCTTTTGTTTTGTAAATCCACGTACAACTACTTCTCAGGAAATCGTAGTGCGCGTAGGAATTATTGTCTTTTGCGAATTTATTTCGCACTTAAAAAACAACGAATTAATTTCGTAGTGCGCGCAAAGCCAATTTTTTAAACAGTAATTAAGTGAAAACTAGCTTAGCAATTTATTAAATCCAAATTCAGTTAATCCCTCAATTAACTACTTGGCGAATAAGTAGGGATAAAGATTACATAAATTTACACAGCTGAAACTGTATCGGACTGCCAGGAAAGTATACATGTTTCTTAGCAGCCTATCGTCGTCGTTTCCAGTATGGCCCAGCCAGCGGAATCTTGTTGAAACAAATCATGAATAGCTTAGAGTAAGAGACCGCGAACCGACGCTTGAGGAACGCTCGCCAGACATACAATTTAATCCGTACGATATTATTGCCTTTTTCGCAAGTACTTATATACTAAAACCAAAGTTATGCATTATGTCGTTGCCTGGATACTCGCTCGCTCAAAGCCCGGGCCGCCTGAGTCATCTTAAACGATCACGAAGGTGAAGCAACATAGGGCGCATTCAGTGCATGGATGGGTCACCGTCTATGACTAACGCTGGTGGCATTTTTCCGAGCGGTTCCGTGCTTCGCAAGGCACGTTAAGCAGTTGGTGCCGGCTGCCGTCGATAGATGGCAGTCGTTAAGCTAAGTCAGAGGCCTTAGGGCGGCTTGAAACTTCTGACATTACTGTCAGGCTCGTACTACTAGTGTGTAGTCTGACAAGCCTCCACCAATCCGGACGTGGCTTCCGTGGTGGAGTAAAGTCCGCACCACCACTGAAGTCCGATGAGTTAAGACATTTTCGTTCTTATTTCAATGAAGACAAAGTTGTCTCCGTCGGTAATGAGTGACGGCGCGTGCTCTATGGCCTATACTTTCCTCCGGAAAGAGACCCGTGCCCCTCAGCGGGGACATAATGGGTCGATGATGTTGCCTGGATGAAATAGCGATAAGGTATAATCCCGCCAATTGTACCTTTTCTCTCGCAACTCTAGAAATGTTTTCTGGCGTAGAATATCCTTAACTTACCTTCACCTGACAATAAATAAACAAAATAAAATAAACATTTACACACAGGCACATACATTGCTTCTGGCCCCACACTAGGATACCCTGTGTAACCAGAAACAGCTACGTCACAAACATGTAAACATCCAAGACCTGGAGTTTTTTTTCTCTCCAGCCGGGGATCGAACCCGGGACCTCTCGCATGGTAAGCAGATGCGCTAACCACTACGCCACAGAGGTCGACAATAAGTTGAAGACAATAAATGACGCCGATTTCCGAAATTCCAGAAAAACGGCACGGTGAGCGACGTCCTTACAATAAACACGGGCGAGGAGGACAAAGACAGGATGAACATCGTCGAGAAACTGAACGGGAAACCCAACCTGGATTACTGGAGCGACGCCAGGTGCAACAGGTGAGTTCAGAATCCTGCATCGCGCAATCAACATTTTCTTCGGAGTTAGCATTAATACCACGTCTGATTTGTGCTAACAGCGGCCTAGTTGTTGCATTATCCAGTTATTTTTCTTTCATCATCAACCTATCGTATCCCCACCGAGGGGCACGCACGCACGGGTCTCTTCCCTGAGGAAGGTATAGGCCATACTCCATACTCTCCAGTGATTATAATATCGCACACTTGCAAGAACAACGAGTTATTTCGGAACCCTACGTTACATGAGAGCATTTTTTTAAGGTTTCAAAGTAATGGCCGAAATAAGCTCTATAACGTGATGCAGTGTCTCTTTTGGTCATTATTCCGGCGTTTTCGCAGTAAATAAAATCGCGTTAAAAAAATTTCTATGAATAAAAAATGGTTTTCTTCGAAATATCACGTTGCTCTTGCAAGGGTGCGATATATGTAGTTTTAACTGATTTGATTAGTGAAGTTACTCTAGAAAGATATGTAGTCATTTGCTATTTAAAGTTTGTACAGTTTTTATAGGTATTTTAAAGTATTTATATTTTTTTTTTGTGCACGTCGCTACCGCTATAACAACAAATGCTACAAAGCAAAATAAAATAAATATTTCACGGGGCTCCCATACAACAGGGTTATTTTTTTGTCGTTTTTATACATAGATAATGTTACGGACTCCTTCATGCACGAGTTGGACTCGCACTTGGCCGTTTTTTATATTTACTGTAAGTTCTTTTTATCACAAACAACGCCACAAAACTGCTTATCTTATAACTGAATGGGTACCTACCCATTAAACAAATACTCTTGAATGTGAGCCAAGCGTGTATTTTACATGCCGATATAAAGGTCATTAGTTCAACTTGAGGCAGATAGTGATATTCTTGGCATGTTTCTGCCCTTAGCCTGTTGCTGGCTTATGAGGCCAACCCTCCTGGATTGAATCCCATAAGATGATGAGATTGAGACTAAGAAAGAAGATTGACGTCACAGGGTATCCTAGTGTGGGGCCAGAAGCAATGCATGTGCCAATGTTATGTTATTGAGATTGAAAATACATTTACACAGATACCACAACACACATTCAATCTTACAAATAATATGCTTAGCCTAATTACACACAAGTAAAATGTAACAAGAGTTAGAGTCGCTCGTAGCCCCGGCCGCCTGAGTGATAAAAAAAAAATGGCATTTTCCCGAGCGGTTCCGCGCTTCGCAAGGCACGTTAAGCAGTTGGTGCCAGCTGCCGTCGATAGATGGCAGTCGTTAAGCCAAGTCAGAGGCCTTAGGACGGCTTGAAACTTTTGACAGTAAGACCAGCCACTAGTCTTACAAGCCTCCACCAATCCGGACTTGGCCCCCGTGGTGGAGTATGGCCTATACCATCCTCAGGGAAGAGACCCGTGCCCCTCGGTGGGGGCATAATGGGTTGATGATGACGATGATGATTTTGAATTGTCATAGTAAATCATGCATAAAATCTCCATGAAACTGGTCGCTGCTGCCGACTAACCTGTCATGTCTAGGAAACAGAATGTTTTCCACCTTAAATCAATAAAAGTTACTCGGATCGTCGGTAACAAGAAAAAACGAGGTTAACTCTATATTGACACAAGGTTCAGAACGTCTCCGTAAACATACCACGGTGTGTGCCGCGCATTGATTTGAATAATCGTTTTTCTACACTCAAGCTGGTTGATAGAGGGACTTGTATTTGCTTTTATTCATGGAGATTGAGACATGGTTATTTTGTTAAGGCAGGGCTGTTTCACTACGCGTGTCAGTATCGAACTCGTAAGTACATGCGGCGACCACTCCGGAGTGGCAAATAGGTAGGAATTCAGGCGCCAGAAGAGGTAAGAGTTACGCGGTAGAAAGAGAGGGAACATGTAGGTGAATATAACGTAGCTTTTGTAGCGCCGTGCGATCTGAATTGCACCTAATTGTGTCGCTGCTAGAGTCCCTTTTTCTTTAATTGATTTTTGCGGAGTGAATCTTCTGTACCTGTACTATTATGTCATGTATTCTGTGGCTAAGGTAAGACAAGACAATCGGGACTTGGCTCCCGTGGTGGAGTTTGGCCTATACCTTCCTCAGGGAAGAGACCCGTGCCCCTCGGCGGGGACATAATGGGTTGATGATGATGATGATGATGATGATGATGACAAGGCAAGAAAAGATCAGATCAGACCAGTTATGATAAGATGAGATTATTCTTTCTTCTCCATGTAATCTATTAATTGTGAAACGAACAACTGACGTTCATAAAGTACTTACTTGTACTTTGAATAAAATATTTGAGTTTGAGTTTTGAGTTTGAGTTTGCTTAACCTTTCAAAACCCGAACACTACCAAAAGAAAAATACTGCGAAAACCTGAGATAGCGCACTTCATACAGTAGCTATTGAAATCATTAAAAAAATTATTTAAGCAGTATTTAAATGAAAAGAAGGCCTAAATTCGAGTAGTCGTCTGGCTCCACAAGGAGCCGGCGGGAGCTGACAGTATTTTTTCACTGGCTCCCTGATAGTCAGCGGGAGTTGAGAGGTTAAAGCAACTCGTCCAGACAAGCGACGATGAAGAGTTTTTATTTTATCTTTATTTATGGTACTTTTGTTTTAACAAAAGTAAACATTTTCTTTTCATTGTGAATAAGATATTGAAAAAAACTGCGAAAAACTGCAGGCAGATGCTGGATGCGGCAAGCTGAAGACAGGGCGCTATGGCGCTCATTAGGGGAGGGCTATGTCCAGCAGTGGACTAGTATGGCCTGATGATGATAATGATGATGATGATGATGATGAAAATATTTGAATTTGAGTCATTTCTGTTCCAGCATCGAGGGTTCCGACGGCACGCTGTTCCCGCCGGCGATGCTGGACCGGACTTCCAAGATCAACGTGTTCTTTCCCAACCTATGCAGGAAAATGCCCTTCCAGTACGAGAAGGACGTTGTGGTAATGAGAAGCTATTCAATCAGAAGCACAATGGGCTGGTTGCCCTAAAAATGTAATTAGTCCGTCTTTTAGATTATTGAAAAATAAGGAACACGTATTTTTTTATTTGTCAATTAGACCAAAAATGACAAAGACATAGCCCATTAAAGTTACGTGTGACGTCACGCCGTGCTGCATTTTTTAGCACGGAGTGACGTCACAAGTAATTTTAATGGGCTATATCTTTGTTATTTTTTGTTTAATCGAAAAAAGAAAAAATACGTTTCCAATATTTTTTTATAAACTAAAATATGGACTAAATAGAATTTAATTATTTTGACCCTGGAAACTACCCTATTAACCACCCCGACAAAAAAAAAACAATTTTTCTATAGAATCAGGCGTTACTTTGCCAAAATCCATAATAGCATTAAAATGTGAAAATTGCTTTGCTAAATTCGTCCAATATCCCACAAGCACCATGCGGTTAGTTAACGCACCGCCCTCCCTCCCACTTTTTCAAGCGGAAGCAAGACACGAACGCACCACCACCGACACCAATACTTGTGTGAGAAAGGCGACGCGTTTCGCCTCTAACACGAGGCATCCTCAGACTCACAAGTAGAGTCTTTTTAATGCTAAAAACAAATTTGTTATAAGGTACTTTATTTTTTCAATATTGAAATAAATTCGAAATGAATGACCAGTTATAAACAAAACAACGGGGATTAAAAACTATGTAAGTTTTTGTAATAGGCTATTTGACAGATTTCTGAAAAACATCTCAAATTTTTGTTGGTGTTCATGGAGTCCTCAGAAAGTGGTCATTTTAAATTATTTACTGTATTTCTTCTAAAAAAGGCAAACGAAAATTTACTTTTGAATTATTTTGAGCTATCTTGGGCAATATGGCGTCGCACAGCAATTTATTATGAAGTCACTGGTCAGTAAACAAACCAATGAATGTAAGAACGACAATGAATAGAATCGGCCAATCCAGGCCGTTTTCGATACAATGGCTGCGGTACCTACATATATCGTCGTCATCAACCCATTATGTCCCCACCGAGGGGCACGGGTCTCTTCCCTGAGGAAGGTATAGGCCATACTCCACCACGGGGGCCAAGTCCGGATTGGTGGAGGCTTGTAAGACTAGTGGCTGGTCTTACTGTCAGAAGTTTTCAAGCCGCCCTAAGGCCTCTGACTTGGCTTAACGACTGCCATCTATCGTCGGCAGCCGGCACCAACTGCTTAACGTACCTTGCGAAGCACGGAATCGCTCGGAAAAAATGCCACTAGCGTTAGTCATAGACGGTGACCCATCCATGGACTGAACGTGCCGTATGTTGCTTAACCTTAGTGATCGTTTAAGATCACTCAGGCAGCCCAGGCTACGAGCGATTCTATATGCGATGTACCTATATAATTATCTAATTTTATCCTGTGTTTTTTATAAATAATCTTATTTTTAGTTAAAATGCCTTATACGTTTTAAGACCCATAATTGGACGTCGTTTAGCAAAAAGGTTTCAACCCACACAAAGTGAGTTTTGAGATATTTGAGTTTTAAGGTTTAAGCTGATAGCTACAACATGGTCATTATTGAGTGAAGTATGCCAAAATGATCACTATGCTCTACATTTTAAGAATCAAGATACTTATCAGATCGCTATGAAAGTCCTTGATTCTTAAAATGTAGAGCATAGTGATCATTTTGGTATACTTCACTCAATAATGACCATGCGGCTTGGAATCTTTTTGCTATACTACGTCCAATTTATACGAATATGTACCTACCTATAATAATACTGTTTTTTTCACACTGTCAAATAGCCTATTATTTGTACTTTCATCCCACAGTCGGACGACGGGATCCAACTGCTGCGGTACCGTTTCCCGCGCAACGTGTTCGACGACCCCATCACTAACCCGGAGAACAGCTGCTTCTGCGAGCCCACTGGGGGGACCTGCCCCCCCAAGGGGGTCATCAACGTCACCGCTTGCTCCTTAGGTAAATAATCATCGTCAACCCATTATGTCCCCACCGAGGGGCACGGGTCTCTTCCCTGAGGAAGGTATAGGCGATACTCCACCACGGGGGCCAAGTCCGGATTGGGGGAGGCTTGTGGGACTAGTGGCTGGTCTTACTATCAGAAGTCTTCAAGCCGCCCTAAGGCCTCAGACTTGGCTTAACGACTGCCATCTATCGACGGCAGCCGGCACCAACTGCTTAACGTGCCTTGCGAAGCACGGAACCGTTCGGAAAAATGCCACTAGCGTTAGTCATAGACGGTCGCCCATCCATGCACTGAACGCGCGCTATGTTGCTTAACCTTCGTGATCGTTTAAGATCACTCAGGCGGCCGGGGCTAGATACGAAAACAATCAAACAGAATGATGACAATGAGAATCAGAAAGAATGACAATCAATGAATGAGAATCGGAAAGATAACAATCTTTCTTTATTTAGTTTTAAATAGATAAAACCTTTCTCTCCCCAGGAGTGCCCGCCCTGGTGTCGTTCCCACATTTCCACCTGGGCGACCCTCGGCTGCGGGAGCAGTTCGAAGGTCTGGAGCCCAACCCTGAGCTGCATGAGTCGTACCTGGACATCCACCCCCGGATGGGGATCAGCCTGAACGGAAAGTCTGGGTAAGTGACCCTATGCTTCAGGGAAAATATTGGCAAGCGACTCTATACATTACATAACATAACATTTACATACAGGCACATATATTGCTTCTGGCCCCACACTAGGATACCCTGTGTCGTGGGAACCAGAAACAGCGACGTCACTAACATGTAAACATCCAAGACCTAAGTTTCTTTTTTTTTTTGTCACCAGCCGGGATTCGAACCCGGGACCTCTCGCACGGTAGTCAGATGCGCTAACCGCTGCGCCGCAGAGGTCATCATTGTGTTTATCTATGTTTTCACTATTTTTAAACTAAAACTTTAGGGCGATTATCAGAAATTGGCTCAAATACGCTACTTGCCTCGTATCAAATTTGACGCGATAAATGGATATTTCCTGTAGTATCTAACGTAAGAAACCGAAATATATTGACTTTGCTAAGTAAATATGCAGGATGGCTGCAAAATTTGCAAATAAAAAAAAATATTTTTCGCTTTTAAATCGGAACGGTGAAAACACTATCCGCCATCTTGAAAGCACCTTTGGTTGTAAACAAACATCTGTCAGTCGTACGTGCGTAGGTTCTATTGTGACTCATACTTCTTTCGTGGCACGAACTCTACCTATGTTGAATGTCAAACTTTGTTTACAAACGTAGAGGACTTCAAACCATAGACAAAATGGCGGACCGCGTTTTTGGCTGTTTAGCAAAGCAACGTTTTAAAATAATGTTTTTGTTGCTTTTAGGTCCTCAAAAAATATACTAAAATATTTAGACATACTTGAAAATAGAGTCAAGTAGCGGAGTGAATAATTTCTTTGACGCATTTTTTTTTTTCATATTAACTCAATTAAAAGTAACATTGTATTGTAGGTTTATTGGCCCTGAAGATTGTATTGTAACGTGTTAGGTTTTTGTGGCATCTACAATATAATTATATTAGGTTATTTTTATTGAGTTATTAGGAAAAAAAATGCGCCAAAGATATTATGCATTGGACAAACAGACGATTTGACGAACTACAGCTTTGACCATTGTCACATTGCACGAAATGCCGATTTAACGAATATCAGATTTGACCAATGTCGTTTAACCCATTCTGATGAACACACTTTACTTTATACTTATTTGACTTTGTGGCCATCCATAAATTACGTCACACGCTAAGGGGGAGGGAGGGGGTCGACGAAGTGTGACATTATGTGACAAGGGGGTGGGAAGGGGTCTTACATTGTGTGACGTCACATTTAAAAATCTATTTTAATCTAAGTGTTAAAACACGAACTTAGAACTATCAACGAAAAATACAAAAACTTTTGCGACTCTATCTATTCCTAACTCTATCGGAAACAAAACTAACTTCGGAACTGCTGTTTTAATCCAATAGAAATCTACATGTAAAATTGCAAAATATGTGACATCACGCTAGGGAGGGGGGAGTCTCACAAGTGTGACCAGCTGTGACAAGGACAGGGGAGGGATAAAAAAATCATGAAATTCGTGTGACGTAATTTATGAATGGCCCCTTTTGGTCGGAAGAGGTGACTCTATTTTGACACGATCCCTCCACAACACGAGGTTTGAAAGACCAAATCTTCCGGTTAGAGGGTCTGCAGCCCAATCCTGAGCTGTAGGATTCCTACCTAAATAGAATAACTAAAATTGCATGATTATTAATTCAATATTTTCCAATTGTAAGTTAATGTAATGCATATTTCAAATAGCACTTTAAAATGTTGCGTGCCCTACAGGGTCCACAAAGATCTCATCAAATAACTGTTAAGTTAAATTGTAACAACCCTACAACTTGTGGAATGCAATAAAGTATTGAGTATTGAGTACCTTGACACCCAACCGAAGATGGGGTTCAGCCTCAACATAGGTTGAGGCTGAACCCCATCTCTCCTCCTCCTCTCTAGTGTAACCGGCTGGCTCGATGATCATAATTTAGAACTTAATGTAAAAAAAAACAAACTCATGCAATATAAACCCTACCAAAAGCGAGAGCTAAATATTGATTACTTTTACAATAATATGAAATTAGAATACGTAGATGTTTTTCCATTACTGGGTCTAAACATAGATACAAGAATTGACTGGAAAGCGCATACCCAAGTAATATCAGGTAAACTCTCTCGTTTCACTTATGCTCTAAACGAACTTAAGAGATGCACAAACATAAAAACCGCACTTTCAGCATACTACGCTTATGCACATGCATGGCTAAGCTATGGGATTGTACTGTGGGGAAATAGTACTGATGCATCTAACTTATTTGTACTTCAAAAAAGATGCATTAGAATAATAAATAACGTAGACAAAATGGAAAGCTGTAGAGAACATTTTATTGAACTTAAAATTCCTACGCTTGCTTCATTATATATTTTTGAAATTTGTAAGTTTGTTCGGAAAAACCAGAAACTCTTCTCTCTCGCTAAAGACCAGTACACGAAACCATTGAATTTAAGAAATCAAAATAAATTAGCCATTCCCACCTCTACACTAAAACTTCATAGTTCAGGTCCACATGTAATGGCAATTAAGCTATATAATAAATTACCAAAATATATTTTGCAAGAAAGGGTATTCAACAGATTTGTAAATAAATTAAAGGATTATCTTATAAAAAAATGATATTATAGTGTAAAGGAATTTACAGATGAACACCATAAATAGAATGATTATAATTTATAAATTGTTATTAGTAAAGAAGAGGGTTTAATAGATATATGTATAACAGTGTTAGTGCTAAGTTTAGATTAAGTTAGGTCTTAGGCATGTACGTATGAGCTAGACATTAGCTCTACGTGTATATGTACTTCTAGGATATATTTAAATATGTATACCTACCTACAATATGCTTTTTGTATTAAAAACATAAGCAGTACTGTATTGCAGTGCCCTAACAGGGCTCATGTTGAGGACTATACTATTTACTTAATAAGACCTTTGTACCACATGAAGCAATAAATGATTGAACTTGAACTTATGGGAAATTTCAGGGCACTTTACTACGAAGTTTTTTACATGGTTGATTTTTTTTGTTAATTATTGCAAAGACCGTCGCGAAAATAATAACTTTTGCAACTTTACTTTCGTAAATGTCTCTACTGCTAACCACACCATAAAATATGCCTTATAATATATCTGTACTAATAATATACCTGCTTTATATACACCGGTATTGTTCCAGATTGCAGTTGAACATTCAAGTAAAGAGGTCTGATCAAGTTGCCTTGCTGAATTACTTACCACAGGACATCGTCCTACCGATTGCTTGGCTCGACATGGTAAGTGGCTCTCTTAAAAAAATACTGGACTCTAGTATGGTCATTCATAAATTAACTCACAATAATTTCATGATTCGGAATAAAGCGTGTACACACGCTACAAGTTGCAGAAAGCGCCACCTATGTGTTGTCGTGTGTACTATTTAGTTACTGCCACTTGACAGCAGATGGAAAAACCATCACCGCTTTTGACAGCGCCACCTACATTTCAGTTTCAGTACTAGTATAGTTATTAATTTCTATACTAGATGGCGTTGAAAGCAAGGTCTATAACATTGCTATCTATGTTACACATAAAGTACTAATTAGTTGGCCTTTTATTACACTAGACAGCGCTAAAAAGTAATTTTCCTACTGAATTTGATAAATTATTAAATTTCATTACATATTAAAAATATCACCATTCTTTTTCAGGTTGTTGAAGACCTGCCAGACAGTGTACGGTCACTGGTGTACCATGGGACTTACTCTACAGCTGCTGTACAATTGGGACTAACTGTCTGCTGCATTCTAGCCCTTATCATTAGCATTTTAGGGCTCTTTGTGTCGATAGTTTGCAAAAAGCCGGAGCCCTGCGCCACTTTGAAGGTCCCAGCAGAAAACAAGAACCCAGTGCCTTGAATTTGTTCTAGAATTATTTAGGTTTTCCAAAAACGCATTTTGAGGTCCAATTTTGGATTTTTTACTAGAGTACCTACTACTTTAATGATAAATATAATGATGAGTTGATAATGTTTTACTGTCACTCACTGCTCTGAGTCAAAAACTTCTCTATAGCAATGCACAATGTTAGTATATAATTATTGAAACCACTATACCTAAAAATAAGTTTAAGTTTTATTTCAACGTTTGTTCGAAGTGGTTTTTTTTTTCAGAATAATTATATTTTTCGAAATAATCCTATTTCCTATCCCATACTTAATCCTATATTACATACAAAATAAAAGACTGTCCATTCTAAATAACATAATTTTTTAATAGTTATAAAACCAAACAAACAAGTAAGCTAAAGAAAGACCAAAAATGGAGCATTGCAGAAAAATAGTACGTAATTTGTAGGAAAATATAAAATTGACGAAAAAAAAAAAGGCCCAGAGGGCTGTGTCGGCCCCATAAAAAAAACTTTACAGATCGAATAAGCAAAATTTTTTTTTTTGCATTAACAGCCTTAATCCAGAACTGTTTCAGAAAAAAAACAGAAAAAATATTAGGACTGTTTTTTTTCCTTAGGTTCACGACCATGGGGCCATAACATCATTATTGATCTGATTGAGAACACTTTTTGCAAATTCGATTTGTTAAAAAGATAGGTTTTTTTCTGGCTGGCGCTAGCATTGAATTTTAAGTAAGGAATTTAAGTAATTTTAAGTATTTTCTTTAACTACTTAAAATTCATAAGCTCAGTGGATCCCCATAATGGACGAGTTTAACTCTGTCAATATGTATGTATGAATGAATAAAATGACAAATATTTGGCTGTGTCGGTTATGTGTAACATAAGTAGGTCAACTACTTACTTACTATGTAAAGTTTAAGCTGCGTGTTTAAAGAGATATTTTAAATGTTTTATATTTTTAAACTAGACTATAAAAATAGTTAATGTACATTCCAGAATAGATCTGTTATGAAAAAGCTGCAGAAAAAAAAAACAAAATAATGTTTTTTTTTAAATTGTAGATAAAAATATTGTGCCTTTCAATAAAATTCGATTGTATTTTAATTTGTCTTTTTTTCATGTCTGTCCTAACTTTCCACTCTATCAGGTTAAGTATTTAGACAACAAAGAGTCCAAACATGTATGTAGTGTCACCGTCTTATCTGTTCAGTTGATAGCGGCGCTAGTTGAGAATTTAGTAGTAACATTTGAGAAATTGACCTAGACAAATGAGAATATTTTAACCCGGCTTTCAATTTTAATGAAAATATGTCTATAAATCTTAGCAAGTAAATAAATAAAACAAAAAATGGGGACAGGATTTACAATTTATAAGTTACTGACAATTTTGCCCACCTGAACAGATAACTTGGTGGCGCTGTATACGATAGTTCCAAGTAGGAGTACGACATACCTGCTGGGAAAAAAGTCCCAGAATGTAACAGTGTAACATAAGGTGGTGTGACATACCGGGAACAAACGGGCTAAATCAGACAACGCGATACAATGGAGTAATTATGTAATTGCACCCCTTGTCCGACGCCGGGGTGGTTATTTACATGATACTGAAGCAAAAAAAAAAAAACTTTTTTTTAGTGAAAAATCACCTAAAAATCAAAGTTATATGGCTTAGCTTCTATCGTTTGTACTTGACGGGTCCGGCGGGGGTTTTGCGGGGCGGGGCAGAGGAGTGCGCCCGCGCCCCCACCGCCGACGCACATAACTATGATTTTTTGGTGATTTTAGTAAATTTTAAATATTTGTTGCTTCAGTATATGGCTTAGCTTCTATCGTTTGTACTTGACGGGTCCGGCGGGGGTTTTGCGGGACGGGGCGGGAGAGTGCGCCCGCAAAACCGGCGATTTTAGGTGATTTTCACTAAAAAAAATAGAAGTGTCATGTAAATAACTAACCACCCCTGAGTCGGACGAAACTGTACAAATCAACACCTGTATAATTTAAAAGTTAAGTACCTACCGATCGCTGCACATACGAAAAACAACAGAAAAATCTGAAAGCTACACACAGAACATACAGTGTGATAGCTTTTAGAATATACCTCGGCTGAGCAATCAAAAACCGATTACCTGTATTGCAATAAACCTTAAATTTATTTTGTATTGTTATTTATAATTACATAACCTCTCAAAATAGTGAAGAAAAGTTTTATACAGAGCAGGAGATAGTATGACCTACACTCGTGTGCTTTCGGCGAAAACCGAAGCCTACTCCAGAGCCCGAGGCTATGATGGTTTCGGACAGAGAGCACCCAGCGGAGAACAAAGAAGATGGCCGCGACCATTTCACTTTCTTGAATCAAACAAAATCAATATTTAAAATATTCTCATATATTTCAACGACCTTAAAACAATTAGGTACACATCAAGTAGAAACATCATAGTTATTCTTGTACAATCAAGTAAGAAATGGGCCTGTAGGATCTACCTTGTATTCAATAAGTAAATACTTACAGCTCGCTCGAAATTGCTACAAAAACATTCATGAGATTACATATAAGCAACAGCGATAAAGTTCTCAGACATGAACTGGATCGTTTTACGCAGAAACATTCTAAGCCACACTAAGGTCCTTTCTCCACTGCTCCGGTCCGGCAAATGTTAATTACCGGTACACAAGAATACTAGTAAGCTTCTCCACTACTCCGGCATCCGGCTTTTAACGGTCCGATAATTTGCTAGATCGGAACGGTATTTTACCGGGCCGAGGTGATCGACGTACAAAAACAATATACGTTTTTGCACCGCGCATACAACCCGATAATGTTCCCATACTATTTTATTAACATTAAATAGAATATGTGGAAAACGTCCCCTGTTTCGAATAGAAAAACCGAGGAGTTTTAATAAAGCACTGCGTCGCGTCAATTGCCGATTATAATCGGATGAAGTGGAGAAGCATGATCCGGCATCCGATATTTATCTCATGCATGACTGATTCCGGTTCCGATGCCGGACCGGAGCAGTGCAGAAAGGGCCTAACCCCTCTGGTACGCTAACAATCTGTTAACACGTAGGTTCCCAAAGTGGTCCAGGTGGACCCTCTGGGGTCCATAGGAGACCACACGGGGGTCCACGGAGACGTGCAAAGAAAACAATTGTTCACAAGGTTGTACGTCGTCCACGAAAATTTTTCTGGTTTTATAATGAAGATAATTTTTTTTTTCTTGGACTTACCTATCAAAGTATATTGTTGATTGTTTATAATAATAAATGTTTATAATTTTGTATAACCACAAGTATTATGGTAACAAAGAGGACACAAGAAAATGTGCTACACTTTTTTTCTTTTTAACAACCCCAATTTAGGGTGATATTTTGGGTTATTCACCAACTGGACACACATGACTGGACACACCTGTGTCGAGTTGGTTAAACTCAAATTAGTATCATTTATTCTTTCGTCATCTGGGCACACAAAGATTTTTATGTGTGTCCAGATGGTGAAAGCTAAAATAATAATTTTTATGTTTTCACCAACTGGACACACTCTGTTTTTTTGCAGAAAAGGGTACAGTCAGGTTAACAATCGTCTCGCTCATGGAATTATTGACCACTAACAATGGTCGCGATCATAGTGTT
The DNA here is from genome assembly GCA_947310845.1 of Yponomeuta plumbellus. Classification (NCBI taxonomy): domain Eukaryota; kingdom Metazoa; phylum Arthropoda; class Insecta; order Lepidoptera; family Yponomeutidae; genus Yponomeuta; species Yponomeuta plumbellus. Next base: position 6,708,045 of record OX371221.1, on the reverse strand, counting down.
CATGATAGTTTAAATTTTTTTTCTTGCTATAGGACCTTCATCATAAGTTTTATTCCCTGAATCTCGATTCCCATAATGTCGCTTTGCGAGTTACTTTAATTCCCAGTACTTCGCTCCTTGCTTCACAGTGGTTTCCAGTACGCCCCGTCGCACTTATGGTATAGTCCAGAGCGGTTAAAAGTACTAGGGTAACAAAAGTTAGTAGGTAGTAGTAGTAAACAACCCTGTTTAATACTGCGCAGTATTAAGCAACACCATGAATTAAGCCGCATGTTTTTCATGAGATTTTATTTTAGCCGCAATCTCTTACTTACTTCTGCTACCCTAGTACTTTTGTACTATTTACTGTAAAATTATTGTAAAAGTATTGCAATATTACCCGTTTCCAGCGGTGGAACGTTTGATGGAGGATGATGATTGTGACAGAAAACATTCTGCGCATGACTGTACTTCGTCATAAATTCGGGTAAAATTCGAATGTGTGTCCAGTTGACGAAAATATTAAAACGATTTAAATACGTTTCACCATCTGGACACACATCAAAATCTTTGTGTGTCCAGATGACGAAAGAATAAATGATACTAATTTGAGTTTAACCAACTCGACACAGGTGTGTCCAGTCATGTGTGTCCAGTTGGTGAATAACCCGATATTTTTTAGGAGTTTTGTGAATACAGTAGAAACGGAGCAGCAGGGGGTCTAGATAGACAGATAGATACAAACACTTTATTGTACCTACATAAAAAAGGAATGACACAGGTATTTCTTTACCGAGAATATTAAAACTTTGAAAGTGATCCACGAGAAAAAAGTTTGGGAACCTCTGTGTTAACAGCTGTCAAACGTTTTTTTTTTCGTATGCACTTTGGCCAACAGACAGCTGCTGTTGACAGTAGATTAACGACTTCTTATTGTACGGGAAACTGTGGGTAAGTAACTTTCGAGAAAAACTTTTTTTACAAAAACATTGTTTTTTGTTTTCCATGTTGTTGTTCAGACGCGTCTAATATTATAGTGACTACAAATAAAACGCCTAAACAGAACATAGAAAACAAACTTTAAACATAATATAGAAAACGTATTTCCCGAAAGTAACTGAAGTCATTGTGGGTTAAGATCTTTCTGTGTACACAGTGCAACTTAGCTCGACAACGTAAATAAGGCGGCGATTTTTAAATATTTACTTTTTTTTCAGTTTTTTGTTGTGAATTTGTAAGTATTTTATGTGTCTCGAAGACGAATAAGTTAAGACGAATTTATTGTACACAAAAAACTTACAAAATCAAAACATAATAAGTTTGTGTACATATTATGTATATCTAAAAAAAACTATTTTTAAATACCGCCTTAAATGGGTTGCCTACCCAGATTCATGTCTGTGATAAAATTACTTAACAATAGTGGTTTGTATAATTTGTGACTGGTTTTTTCCGTTAGACAGTTATTTGACCAACAACGAAAATTCCTTCAATCAGCAAACAATTATTTCGGTCAGCAGATTACATAACACGCGGTCAGCACATAAACAACAAAACTGCAACAAAAAAGTAAGTAAGGCTCGATGCACACTGGCGCAGAGTCGAAGCGTCGCGAAGCGAAATAATTCGCCCCGTTGACTGCCGACACCGTTGATATCTGCGCGCGGTGACGCGCAAACCCGAGCAACTCTGGCATTCGCAGACGCGCGCAAAAGCGTTTTCAAATTTTCACACCACAATTTCGTACCGTATAAGGCTGGCTTCTCACGGTGCGCGATTCTGCCGACGGCCGACAGACGACCACGGACAGCCATGCACCACGCACGCCGGTACGGCGCACCGCCACAGACGTTTGTGCTACCCCAGACCGAGACCCTTCCCACGGTGTGTCGTGCGAGCTGGTCCGCGTCCGTCCGCGATATCGCGGACCGTGGGAAGCTGACTTAATAGAGATGAATTTATAACAATACGGTATTTGACACTATCAACAATAAATTATTTGAGAGCTCGATTAAAACAAAAATTACAAAATGATTCGGAAAATGTATTTCTTTTAGTCATTTACTAGTTCTTACAATTTTTAAATAGATGAAACATAAAAAGAGTGCTCTGAAATGTGACGTCACAAGCAAGTATTTTCATACAAAATTCCGTTTTTAAAAGTAACTTATTTGACATCCTGTCAAATACCCAATTGAAAACGTGACGCTTCGCGCCGCGACGCGACGACGCTTCGACTCTGCGCCAGTGTGAATTCAGCCTAAGGATAAATACCTGTATATTATTATTTGCCTTGATGTTTATGTCGCTAATAAAATACAATAAAAAAAGGATCACCTGCTGTCGACTGCACAATCACGTGACTAACCCCCGGTTTGTCGACCGCTGACTGTCTGTTAACCCTTTATATGGATCTGTACCATATATGACCAGCATAATGTTAACTTTATTGCCAATACAATACATAGAGTCCAAAACCAATTAAAAATTTAAGACTAGCTCTGCCTTATAAAGGGTTAAAAGTCCTGTAAATAGCTGGCACTTGGAAAAATTGCATACAAACAAACATCCGACAGGTGCTTTTAACAGTATGTTAAGTCACTGTAAGCGTTCGAGAAACCGGGTGTAAAAGGAACTTGTGTTGTTAGCAATTTCCTAAACATCTACATACGAGTATAACCCTGCATTTATATATTCATGTATATTTACAAATTGGATGCGGTAAAGAAAATTGACACCAAGAAGTGGACGATTGACATTTTTACTTTTTACCTTTATTAACCCTTAAACGGCCATGGATAGGATAAATTTTTCATTGGTTTTGGACTTTATCTCAATTTAATTCAATTTAAAGTGGGAACTATTATCCCTATGGCTTATTAAGGGTTAAGTCGCATTCATCGCTCTCAGAAACTTTATTAAGACATTATGACGACGTTAATTTTGTAAAATCATGTAGTTGGTATTTTAAGGAGCTCAATCCGGTTCACTAGCCACCAAGGGAAAAAAATTATATCTTTTTTATGCCTCCTTCAGATACTCGCGAAGTTCCTCGACAAAGTACGCGGGAAAGTTGACCGAAGTACGTAGCTACACACTCGAGGTTGGACGAAGTAAGACGAAGTGCCTCTCCACACTACCGTATTTTTTTTTTTTTTTGACCCAGGAGAAACCACTTTACGGGTACCGCCGGCTCGGGGGAGCACGGCGGTTATGTCAGACTCCCCGCCCTGAAAAGGGCAGTATACCGACTAAAACTCCTGGGGTGTTCCATCCCACTCGCAAGGGACGGGGCCACGGGAACGCTTGCGCACACTACCGCAACCCCGTCAGCGGGCGCCCTCGCGGGCCCTTCTTCAGGGGGGAAGTGTTTTCTCCCCCCACTCCGCTAAAGGCACTCCGGAACACATGGAGCGCCTTCCAGCACGGGACCTCTGAATCGAGCGGTGAGTCCCCCGACCCACCGCCCGAAGGCCCCCGTTAAGGCGGCAGACGGTCGGCATACGCCCGCCGTCTGCGGCCGGTCCTCCGACGGCGAAGAGGGAGCGAAAGGGGATCATTCTCTCGCGCCCTCTCCGCCGCCTCTTTCTCCACCATGACGGCCTCGCTGAAGGCGAGGACCGCCAACCAGGCCTCTTCACTGCCGACCATCGCACTGACGATCGCCGGCAGCGAGAGGTCCGCCCCAATAGCCGCGGCCAATTCGGCACGCGGCTCCGCCCACGCGAGGCACACGGCGCGTGTATGCTGCACCGTGTCCTCCGTCGCGTCGCAGTGGTGGCACGCCGTCGACGGCTCCCGACCCACAATCCGGCACAGGTACACACCGAAGCAGCCGTGCCCGGTGAGGACCTGTGCCAGGCGGTAGGTCAGTGCGCCGTGCTTGCGTTCGGCCCACTCCCGAAGAACGGGTCGAACGGCGGCCACCACCTCGAGGCCGGCGGTAGGTTGCGCCAGCCTCTCCCACCAGTCCCGGAAGAGATCGTCGCGGGCTCCCTCTCTCCACCGCACGATCTCCTCCGGAAGCGGCATCACGCCATTGGCGCGAACCTCCGCACTGTGCCAGTAGACCGCCGCGAGTACCTCGGCTTCGAGGTCCCACGGCGGGCTACCGGCCACACTACCGTATTCGCCTAACCTCGGTCAACTTCGCGGGCAGTGTGGAGGCCACATTACAGATTGAAATTGCAAAAAGTGTCTGTACTATATCTCAATCATATGAATAGGTTTTTAGGACCCACGACCGAGAAACGACCGAATCTTTAACTATATAGCATGTATGCCAAAAACGGCTTACTTAGGGCCTTTTCACACGTACCACAACCACACCACAACCACAACCACACGTCAACAACACCACGTGGCCGGGCGTATATTTTGTAAAGAAAATAAATAGGACTATTCACACGAACCACATTTTGCAGTCGTTATCGACCGTGTGTGTCATACCGGTCACATCGCGACCACATCGCAACCACATCGCAACCACAACGCAACCACATCCCAACCACAACGCAACCTATTAATGCCGGATCGTACTGTGTCTGCACACGACGTAACCGCATCGCAACTACTGGCGACAACGCAACCACACCGACATTTTGTCGGTACCACAACGCAACTACAAAAAGCTGCAGCGACACTACACACGTAACCACTGCTTGACCGCATTTTGTCGTTGCGATGTGGTGTGGTTGTACGTGTGAAAAGGCCCTTACTACGGTCAACTTTCCTGAGCTCTTTGCCGAGGAACTTCGCGAGTAGTCTGAAGGAGGCATAAGACTTTCCCTAAAGCACGCGACTACCATCAGTCCACGGCCATCAGCCCATATTCGTCCACTACTGGGACTAGACTCCTGCCAGCTCGCCGGACCAACGAACAGAAGAAGATGGCTGGTGGCAAAAGAATGGACGATGGTCTAGGACAATAAGTGGCTTGGAATATGGCGATGCCCATCAGTGGCCGAATATTTTATTTCTTTATTTATTTTATTTTATGGGCTAATAGAATGGATGAAATTGACTATTAACAGAACAACTAATTACAACTTACTGCACATCAACAAAGCTCTAAGCATACTACAAAATAAATCTCACAACAGTTTAACTCGAAACTATTTAAAGAAAATAAATATGATGATTATATTATAATATCACTTTGAGCATTAACATTTAATACATGAATATTACGAATTATTAATTTGAAAACATTAGCTTGCCAAAAACATACACCAAAATCTTGAAACCTACATTTAATTTAATTTAAAATAAAAAATTTAATGGATACTACCTCCTCCAATTAAAAAAACCAATTAAATAAAATTCGGGGATAACGGGCGTGAGTTTATTTTATTATTTTTTATTCAGTTGTTTTTTTTGCAAAATATAAGTAAAAAAAAAATATGGTACCTTTAAAACCATTTAGGTACCATATATCCATATATAGGTATCCATATATAAAAAAAACAAAAAAACTTTCACGCAACCCAATCACTTGTCCTGGACCTAGATTCTATTAATGAATTGTAGTACAATGACAACTGCATGACCATGGCGATTAAGTTTCATTGCCGCTTCAAGTCTACGCACGCACACATATCAAACCTTCTAGGCATCAATGGTATGAAAAAACACGTCACGTGACCCGACCGTGTATCTATCATCGTACTATAATGCAGGAACAGAATCGGGGCCTTTGCCTGAAAATAGGACATCCTGCGCTGTGGTAACCGGCAAGGCAGTTGGAATGCATTTATAGTACAGTTCCATATAAAATATATACACATACAAATCCCATAAAATATTCGCACTAGGTATAATAAAAGCGTATAAAATGCGCGTTTGCAGAATACTGTTTCATCAGAGGGTCAAGTTCATACAAGGTGAAACAAAATGTCCATACACATTTGGAGGGTCCTATTCGACTTTTAGGAAAACTTCAAATCGCAAAAAAACACCTGCTCCATACAATTTGAATGTAAAGAATTAACTTTATTCCGGATTCACTTACATCTATCGGAATTTTCAATTCGTGTACCAATCTGACAGTTGCAAGCTGTTTTTTTTTTTTAATGTTGCCAGCTCAAGGATTCCTGACCGAGTTCTCGGCCAAGGTCTCGTTTTCGACATTCTCGGCTAAAATTTCACTTTTTATTTGCTAATTGATTGCAACGTAGTACCTAGGTACTGCGTTGCAAACTTATCGTAATGAATAAATAGTATCGTATCATTTGAGTGATCAAGTCGTTTCTTTTTTTTAATTTACTAAAATTGGAATCTTAATTTGCGTTGATCAGTAATAATAGTAATAAAAGTGGCGTTGATTTCTAACTACAGTGACATTTTCAAAATAGTTAAATTAATTTGAGAAAAAACATCATGTTACATCATGCATTTTTTTTTTCAAATCACTAAACCGAATACTAGTTTGCTTTCAAATCATATCTCATTTCAATATCTCGATAGTCTTTGATTACATTATTTTACTCGAAAATCCAAAACTGGCAACCCAACAAATGTCAATTTGGTACACGAAATGAGAAATCAGAGTATAGTGCTTACAAACTTTTAATTAAAAAAACCCAGTTTTATTGAATGTTCACGGGTATTTTGTTTCACGTTTTAAAATAGAATTTATTAGGTAAGTATCTATAATATCTTTATGAACATTAGAGTAGCTTCTGTACTTACGCGGCTTTGGGCCAATATATTAAACGGGGTTTAATAATCATTTTAACATTTTCTTAGACGTGAAATATGTTTCAGTTCGGTAGTAAGGGGTCACATGATGAAACGAAAATGCCTCGGCGATGTCGATCAGGCATGTCATGTCAGTGGTGAATTAAACCAAACTACGTTTGTTTAAGAACTGCTGCCATACATGGTCTGTTTTTTAAATCAATGCAAAAAAGATAACTGTCACGTTGACATTATCAATATCAATCCAAAGGCTGCCTTTTTTATTAATATAAGGTTTAACGGTCATGGACACCTACCCTTTGAGCTTTTTAGTTTAGTTTATTACTTTATCACTTTCACTGTTTACACTCTTCACTATGGCAAAGGCTGTCAATGTCCGAGTGTTGCTAGTACGTAAAAACCAAATAATACCATTTTACTTCCAAGTGAAAATCGTGTGTGGCCACGTAGGTGTTTTTTTTAGACTTTGCTCATAGGAGTAATTAAATTTTAATGTCTGATGTGATAAGGACTTTGGTCACATGCGTCTTCTATTCACGGTAAAAAAAATCTACCGAGTAAACCTATATATTTATAGCGGTAACACCGCGTCATTTTTTGCATTGAATTAAAGAACGGACTTTAGTATGGTTTCTTTTCGTTTCTATGGCCGCCGGCCCGTAGCAATACTTTAAACACTTTGGCTCAACTCTGAAAATTATAAGTTGCCTTCACAAGGGACTTTAGAACGACGATTAATGCACATAAGATTTAATTTATTTTATGTTGTTTTACTTTACACGGGCTGCGTTGAAAATCAGCGCTGTTTTAGGATAGATCTATCCAACAGCATTATGCTGAGCGTATGTCCGATTGTCATGCATTACGACTGAGAGGACCTTGTGTAAACCACATTAAATTAAGTTTGTTTGAAAAAAACAATTGTTATTTTCAAGGTCGGGCCGCAAGAGGATAATCGAGTCCTGTCTACGAGCTGTAATATAATCATTGTAATCCTTGCATGGCAATAAATTACTATTCTTTCTTTCTTTGGTAGCCGCCGAGGCACCGTGTTAAATATTATACACTAGTAAGGCTCAGAGATTTCCAACCCGGTCGAGCTAACTGCGCACCTGACTCGGATGACAGTTCGGTCGTGTACGGTGTGCAAAATAGTTTATTGCATTACGAGTGCGGAAAGCCTGTCATTGAATAGAGTTCCGACAAAAATGTCTACCCGAGCCGAGGCGCAGCCGAAGGTGAGGGTTGACAGTAGGAACAAGTTGCAATGACAGTTCCGCACGTGTACATAACAGCTATTTTTAATACAGTTGCAAAAAAAATTAAGCAATTTATTAAGGAACATTTTTGGAAAATGGCACCAACCGTAAAATAATATAACCAGGCAGAGATTTTTTTTTCTTCGCCCATTCTAGGGAGGCAAAGGGAACTATGCCCATACAGCAAAGTCTTCAGTAGAATTTTTTTATTGATATAAAATGAAAATTTAATTTAATGAGATGAAATGAAACCTAACCTAACTCATTGAATCATTAAATCTGATATTGAAACAAAATAAGTAGCTTCTTTTTAGAAATATTCGTATGAATCATAAAAACTTACATGATTTTTTTTAGTAAAAACTGTGTGGTTAGTTTTTTCTTTATAGTAGACATTATTTTGACAGTTGGGAAAGAGAACGCACGAGTGCGGAAAATATTCGTATGAATCATAAAAACTTACATGATTTTTTTTAGTAAAAACTGTGTGGTTAGTTTTTTCTTTATAGTAGACATTATTTTGACAGTTGGGAAAGAGAACGCACGAGTGCGGAAAAGGTAAAGAAAAAGCTCGAGTCAAAAATCATAACTGTCAAGATCTATTTTAACGCTGCTCGGTTTCCTCTTCGTCCCTGGTGTTGATAGTTTTGGAGTTCGTGTTTGTGAGCCAGAAGTTGATGGTCCAGCTGTAGGTGACAGTGGCGGGCTTTCGTGATAACCTCGAGCGGGTCAGTTAGTACCTCTCAGTTGCCCTATATATCAGTCATCGCTTGGGCAAGTGCTGCTTTGTTTGTGTTTGCGGTCTCAGATTCCGCGCGCGACCGGTAGTGCACAAATTTTTTTTGATGAAGTGTAATTAAAATCGGGTTAGTATTTGTTTTTGTAACATGTTATTTGTTAATAGTTATTCAGAAAATTATGTTCTTTTTTCGTAAAATAACCTTTCAATATATTTCATTATTTATTACGCTGTGTGTTGTACATAACGGGTTACGAAGATTGCGGACGACGAATATCTCGTATGCTGGAGGAGGCAGACACAGATGAAGATTAGGTATGATGATGTTTCTGACGATGAAGACAACCCGATTTAACACACGGCAGCACAAGAAGAGTGTTCTAAGTACACTTTACTGAGACAACTTAGAACACGTGTCTAGAACATGTGATTGTTATACGCCGAGAATGTGCGTCTCCAGCAGAAAACATGGATACTGATGAAGAATAGTTTATCCTAAATACTCTAAAAAAGTTTTTAGAAGATTTGTTATTTTGTTTTTATCTTTTATTTTATCAGAATTGAAATACTTCGTAAAATGTTATCAAAAAACATTCAAAAATAAATGTAATTATAAAATTGCTATAACATGGTGTCGATGATACTGTCGCGGTCCTATCCCGAACCATCTAGAATAGAGCCTTCTAGAAGCCTATCGAATAGTCGCCGCATGCTGCGTTTTAGTAAACAATAAACGCTGCAAGCAATAATGACTCGTATGTCCACTAGCGTAAGGTTCAAAAGTCTTTGAATGGGTTACTGTTCGAGCGACGTTGCCTCGAGTAGGCACGTAGGTACGGGAATGTTCTAGAGCCCTTGCGGCCGGATATAAATAGCGGCCGCCGCGGCGCGCAGTCAGTTCCGTTTGGAATAGCGAAGAGTGAACTTCGAGCGAACATACCTGCGATACGAGCGATAACCTACGACCTCAGCGATACTATTGGACTTCGATTGGACCTGCGATTGGATTCTACGTGTGGACTTCGTGTCGTGAAGACCTGCAGACCAGACCCTGCGTGAATAAATCCTAAGAAGTTGTCATTGGCGTTTTACATCCAAATCCAGAACCCTAGCCCGTAACAATACGTTGACTTCTCTCTAAGATATTTATAACTAGTGTGCTTATTAATAGTCAAGACTCAAAAGAAAATTTGTTTTGTTTTGTTACATATTGATTTATAACATTGTTTTGTGTCACATAGGTAAAACTTTGAGTTTTTGTAGACCTTTACAGTATTCAATCCAAATTAATAAAATGACGAAAAAGCCATGTTTATTATTGATATTTATATGTACAAAAGACTTATTTTTATCATGTGCTACACAATGTCATGAAAAATTTAATCGTTTCCTCATACTAGACTTGCAAAGTTGCGGAATCAGAGACCGCGCGCGACTGCTTATGTTCAGCGCAAGGGTGCGACTACTGGAAGGTTAACAACCAAAAACGTAACAAAAACAGCAAAAGAACATTTAATATCGTGAAAATGAAATGACACGTGTTCCGCCAACGAGTATGCTAACAGTACAGGGCGACGACGGGAGGGGAGGCGTTTGCAAAGCCAGGTTCGCAGTTAGCTCGACCGGGTTGTACAAACGCTGCCGAAAAATGTCAGAAGACTATACAATAATATCATAATCACCAACCCATTATATTCCACCGAGGGGCACGGGTCTCTTCCCTGAGGAAGGTATAGGCCATACTCCACCACGGGGGCCAAGTCCGGATTGGTGGAGGCTTGTAAGACTAGTGGCTGGTCTTACTGTCAGAAGTTTTCAAGCCGCCCCTAAAGGCCTCTGACTTGGCTTAACGACTGCCATCTATCGACGGCAGCCGGCACCAACTGCTTAACGTACCTTGCGAAGCACGGAATCGCTCGGAAAAAATGCCACTAGCGTTAGTCATAGACGGTGACCCATCCATGGACTGAACGCGCCGTATGTTGCTTAACCTTAGTGATCGTTCAAGATCACTCAGGCAGCCCCGGCTACGAGCGATTCAATAATATATTAATTACTATTTGGTTAACTTATAACCAGTGTTCGGATAATCGGATGCATATTTCCCTTAAGTTGAGATGTTGGCAGTTATGGAGTGCACTTTTGTATCTGAAAAATCCCGGGATTCCGGAATCGACAAAATTTGATTTTTTTTCTATTTTTACATACCATGTTACCGATTAGTTTTGCATTCGCGAATTTTCTGTAATCCCTAGATTTATATTTTAAAAAGTACATTTCAAGAAGCCGATTCCATAATTTCCTAGTCAAAAATGAACTTTAGGTAGGTAACTATTTACATATTTGCATATTTATGCATCCGATATTCCGACCACTCCTTGTAACATCCACAGAATACCATCACTTGACCTGGTCCCAAACTAGGATACTCTGTGCTATGGTGACCAAACAAGGACATCACAAACATGAGTACACCCAGACTGCAGCCATTTGGAACGTATTACGCAGAAATATTCTAAGACACAATACGCAACTTGCATACTGTAGGTTGCAACAAAATGTTTACTCCATTGTACCTTTATTTAGATACACATATAAACTCACGCCTGGATCCCAGAGGTATAGGCAGAGACCTGGGACCGCCACTTACCGCGATCCCGACAGATCACTTTCTGTCAGTATGAATGTTATATTTATTTCAGGGTCTATTCTGAAATAAATATATCTATCATTGCAGCTGATGCCGTGGTGACGACCTCTGTGGCGCAGCGGTTAGCGCATCTGAGTACCATGCGAAAGGTCCTGGGTTCGAATCCCGGCTGGGGACAAAAAAAAAGAAACCCAGGTCTTGGATGTTTACATCTTTGTGACGTCGCTGTTTCTCGTTCCCACGACACAGGGTATCCTAGTGTGGGGCCAGAAGCAATGTATGTGCCTGTATGTAAATGTTATGTTATGTTTATAAGCAGACAATGTTCTCGCTACATATAACAATGTTTTTCCCAGTTATAAGAATGTTACATGGCGTCATGATAAATTGTGCCCGGATAACGGCGACAGGCTTGCCACTTGACACGTTTGGGACCTAATAAACTCGGCAAAACGTGGGCCCAGTTCTAGTGATTAGTGTCTCTGCCTACCCCCTCGGAGATAACGGGTGTGAGTTTATTTTCCAGGACGAACTTACTAAAGGTTCCTTCACCCATATAAAGTCTGTTTTTTTTAACTCAATGCAAAAAACTGTCACGTTGACATATCAATATCAAGCCAAAAGCTATCAATGTCTGAGTGTTTTTTAATATCTATAATTTTGAAACCTTTAGTTTAAAAAAAATATTTTAATAATCTTCCAGTACTGTCTCCGATAGACGATTATAAGGTTTGACTTTGCTTTATTACTTTACTTCGTCAATGTCTGAGTGTTGCTAGTACGTAAAAACCAAACAACCCCATTTTACTTCGAAGTAAAAATTGTGTGTGATTAAAATTGACTTTACTTTTATGAGTACTTAAATTTTAATATCTTTGATGTGATAAGGATTTCGTCACACGAGTCTCCTATTCACAGTAAAAAAACTACCTAGTAAACCTATATATTTTATAGTGGTAACACCGCGGATTTTTTTTATGTAATAAAAAAAAAGACTTCAGTGTGAGTGAAGGTGCCACTAGACGCCGTGTAAATCATCTCATTACTTAGTACACACCGTACAATACAGGCATATTACACTAGTCCCTAAGTAGGACCCTAGAGGACATCCATTGCTGGTGTCGACACATGTCCTGGTACTTAGGTATTGAGTTAAACCAGCAATGTACATCACCTGTGATCAAAATTCCATAGCAATGTAATATGGCCTTCGACACAAAAGCCAAATTAAATTAAAACCTTAAACAAGCGGTTCTTTAGTCACATTTTGGATTGTAAGCTATGTAGATTTAAGCGAGGTGAGCTTAGCTGTCTAAACCCTTATGTTTCCTCTTAATTCTGGCGTAGGGCCCGATGGCTGGGTCCATAACGAAGTCGTATAGGACGCCCGACCAGCTTTTGTGCTGGGGAAGATCGTCATAGAACTCCGCTGCTATGCGTTTCACCTGTGGAAAGATGGTGTATGCATGTATCATCATCAACCCATTATGTCCCCACCGAGAGGCACGGGGCTCTTCCCTGAGGAAGGTATAGGCCGTACTCCACCACGAGGGCCTAGTCCGGATTGGTGGAGGCTTGTAAGAGTGGCTGGTCTTACTGTCAGAAGTTTTCAAGCCGCCCTAAGGCCTCTGACTTGGCTTAACGGCTGCCATCTGTCGACGGCAGCCGGCACCAACTGCTTAACGTGCCTTGCGAAGCACGGAACCGCTCGGAAAAACGCCACTAGCGTTAGTCATAGAACGGTCACCTTAATTTGATCTGATCTACTACCTTGATCTGGTCCCAAACTGATCAAGTCAAGATCAAATCAAGACCAACTCAAGTGTTTGTGTGCGTTAATTCATTCATTAATCCATTCATTCATTTATCATATAGAGAATGAGACAGCGGTCTCATTACCTGAAAGCCCAGCTAAAGAATAACAAAACTATTGCTAAATGTTCTAAATGACAGTTGCAATAAAATGAAGAGGAAAAAAAAGTTTCATCCGTTCATTTATCCATCCATTCACCTGTCAATGGTCAATCCATTACCTCAGACCATCTTACCTCAGGTAACCTCCTGCCGGGCACCGCTGGGAAGTCGTGATGCTCCATGTGATACCCCACGTTGAATGTGATCCAATTCAGCGGTCCGTAGTAGGAATACGTCTCGAATCCTTTTCTGAACATGTAGTGCTCCGAGACGAAGTGGCCTGGAATTACAACACATTCATTATTTTTCCGTCACAATCTTCAGACGCACAGTGATAAATAATGAGAATAATGAGATATTCATCATCATCAACCCATTAAGTCCCCACCGAGGGGCACGGGTCTCTTCCCTGAGGAAGGTATAGGCCATACTCCACCACGGGGGCCAAGTCCGGATTGGTGGAGGCTTGTAAGACTAGTGACTGGTCTTACTGTCAGAAGTTTTCAGGCCACCCTAAGGCCTCTGACTTGGCTTAACGACTGCCATCCATCGACGGCAGCCGGTACCAATTGCTTAAGGTGCCTTGCGAAGCACGTAACCGCTCAGAAAAATGCCACTAGCGTTAATCATAGATAGTCACCCATCCATGCACTGAACGCGCCCGATGTTGCTTAACCTTCGTGATCGTTTAAGATCACTCAAGCGGCCGGGGCTACGAGCGATCTTTTCTATAATCACCTTAATCTAATACAAAGACAGTATGAATGTTCATCTACCTAAGAAGCTCAAGGACCATGAGTGCAAGGAATATTTGTATTTTTTACTCTAAGGGCCGATTTTACCAACCTTAAATAAAACTTATCCATCGAATAAAGTATTACACAACAAAAATAAAAAAAATGTCATTGTCTTTCGTTTGGTATCAAAGATCGGCCCCTAAAATGCCCGTAAAATCGGCCCTAAAAAAATATGTACCTACTGTATAAGATTATTAAGTTACCTGCGACCGGATGCAGGCCCATCGCCATCAGAGAGCCAAGTACCAGGTACACCATGCATTTCCAGCCTGGTAATAAAAAAGAACATGTTAATAGGATTCTCTGAAAGATCGCATTCGAAACGAAGTCATCCGACAGAGAACCAAAGTCACCGACACCGAATTAGCATGCTGAAGTGGCAGTGGGCCGGCCATATCACCCGAAGAACTGATAACCGATGGGGTAGACGAGTTCTTGAGTGGAGACCGCGGATCGGTAAACGTAGTGTAGGACGTCCTCAGACTCGGTGGAGCGAGGATCTTCGCAGGGCGGCTGGCAAGAGCTGGATGAGAGTAGCCGAGGACCGTGCTCAGTGGCGAGCAATGGGAGAGGCCTATGTCCAGCAGTGGACAACTACAGGCCGATTATGATGATCATGACGAGGACTTGACAAAGTTTTTTTAAATCGATGCAAAAGAAAATTACGCGGTGTTACCGCAATAAAATATGTAGGATTACTCGGTGGGTTCGAACCACGCATGTACCAATGACTTTTAGTTACGTACATTTGTTTGTTTGTACAGCAACACTATTCGCTGATAAATTGTGCCCGGATAACGGCGACAGGCTTGCCACTTGTCACGTTTGGGACCTAATAAACTCGGCAAAACGTGGGCCCAGTTCTAGTGATTGGTGCCTCTGCCTACCCCCTCGGGGATAACGGGCGTGAGTCTATTATTATTATTATTTTATTACTCGGTATATTTTTTCTATCCGGAATAGACTCATGTGAAGAAAATCCTTATCACATCAAACACATTAAAATTCAAAGTCTAAAAAAACACCTACGTAGCATACAATTTTTGCTTGAAAGTGAAAATTAAATGGGGTTATTTGGTTTTTACGTACTAGCAACACTCGGTCATTGACAGCCTTTGGGGGATTCCGTTTTCAGCCATCATGGCGTAAAGTTCAATTTTTTGTAACAAATGTTTTCCGAACATCCGTTAGGGCTAAAGTTTCGTACAGGCCCTGTAAAAATAAATATATAATAAATACAGCCTTTGGCTTGATATTGATACGTCAACTTGAGAGTTTTTTGCATTGAATTAAAAAACTGAATTTACATAATAGGCTATTTGACCGATTTTTGAAAGCCATCTCATATTGTTTCGTGGTGTTCATGGAGTCCACAGAAAGTGGTCGTTTTAAATTCTTTCGTGTATTTCTTCTAAAAAAGGCAAACGAAAATTTAGTTTTGAAATAAGCCGCCAAAACGCTATCTTGGTCAATACGTCGCGCAGGTATTGTGACGTCACATCCCAGAAAACCAACTAATGAACGTAAGAAAGAATGAATGATAGACGCCATTTTACCTGACATGTGACGTCATCATAGAAACGGCCACTCCAGAGCCCTTAGTGCGAGTTTTTTCATTCACTTTCGATAGCGAGAGCGTTTGCAATTTGTATAGGAGTGACAGAGAGACAACTAGGTGGCGCGCTTTGTCACTCCTATTAAAAAAACTCGCACTAAGCACACAGGCCGTTTTCGATACAATGGCGGCAGATACAAATGTTATCTTTTGTTTTTTTACTAATTATAATTGTTTTTTTAGTTAAAACGCCTTAAAGCGATTTTAAGACACATAATTTATACGAATACGTATAAATAATACTGTCGTAAAAGAGTTGAGTAAGAAGTTGAGTTTTTGAATTGAGTGGATTATAGCATTAAAGTGAGAAAATTACTTTGCTAAATTCCGCCAAAATCCCACAAGCACAATGCGGTTAGTAACGCACCGCCCTCCCTCCCACTTTTTCAAGCAGAAGCAAGACACGAACGCACCACCACCGACAACAGTACTTGTGTGATATTGGCGGAATTTAGCAAAGTAATTTTCTCATTTTAATGCTATTATGGACTTCCGCAAAGTAACGCCTGATTCTATACAATATCTGAGTGGATTATATGTGAGTGGTTGACCAAAAAGGGACCTGGAGGGATTGGAAACAGTTATTTTTTTATTTGAATTCTTTAATCTGTGGTATTTTAGCTTTGTTTTGGTCTAACCAGAAACTTTTTAGGTGCCGTAGTTATTTTTTTATGATTTTTTTTGCGAGCCGAGCCGAGTCGAAACCTGTCTATACACGAAACTTCAAACGCGATTTTGTCGAAATCAATTATTTTCCCTTGAGGTCCCTTTTTGGTCAACCACTCACATATTAATTCTTCCCTTTCCAGTTCAGGTACTCAAGTACTCACCAAAGTATTTGACCACCAGCGCGTCGAAGAAAAGCTGTATAATGACGTTGACCAGCTCCAGAGGCGTCGGCGGCTTCGGCCTCACAACCAGAGGCCTTATAGTGTAAAATAGCGGCTGGAGGGCCAGCCAGATGACCTTCCCGAAGGTTGTGCAGAATAGTTTCGCTTCGAGAAGAGTCGGAAGATCAGTGTCTATGAGCTCGTCGCCTTGGTACTGAGAAGAGGACAGATAAGATATTGGTTTATTTTTCTGTCTACAAATAGGGCATATTAGCGCATATTACGGACCCCTAAGGGGTCCGTAATATGCGCGCTAAGGGTCCGCAGCAGCTCATTAACTCTTAAGATTAATGAAAAAAAAATGAAAGTTAACTAAATCCTAATTTGCTTGACCACTCTCGCTGGTTATTGTCAAGCGGCGCGAGGCGAGAGGCGAGAGCAATAAAAGTGATTCTTTAATCTTGTTTTTTTTTTCCACAAGAGGTAAATATTCATATGTTGACAGGGGGTCCGTGGCATTTTAGGAATTCTCAAAGTGGTCCGTGACTGCAAATATTTTAAGAACCACTGTGTTAGAGGGGGAGGATGGCGCTCCACAAGGTCCTTGGAATGAAACCACTGGATTTCACTTAAACCGATGTTTATTGTGAACAGCAAAACACAGCACGGACACGGACAGTTAGTCCGAAAACGTAGGAAAAAGGTCACTTCACGTAATTAAAGGTAATCCGATAGGTTTGTGGGTTGGGGCTCGACTGCCCGCGGCATGCACCTACTGCAATCTTACATTAGACAATGCGCGGCGATATTACTTATGTCCGCGAAATCGGGAAGATGAGGTAATGAACTAAACAGTTCGTATACAAAACAACATTGAATAAACGATAGATACAATACACTACAGAATGCACTATTTGTGGAAAGACTGGTGCCCATACTAGATGAGATACTTTGACGACCTCTGTGGCGTAACGGTTAGCGCATCTGCCTAACATGCGAGAGGTCAATTCAATTCAATTCAATTCAAATATTTTTATTCATAATCCAAATAGAACATTTACTTTATGAACGTCAATGTTGTTAGTTTCACAATTAATAGATTACATGGAGAAGAAACTAACAAAGAAACTCCACATTTATTCTTTCATTTGTCCCGGGTTGGAGTCCTGAGTGCTTATACTGAGTTTTTTCATTCGCTTTCGATAGCGAGAGCGTTTGCGATTTGCATAGGAGTGACAAAGAGACAACTAGGTGGCGCGCTTTGTCACTCCTATAGAATATGAGTTTACGTTAACGCGATCGAGTAGTTAAAAAAACTCGCACTATGTACACTGGCTGGGGACAAAAAAAACCCTTGGATGTTTACATGTTTGTGATGTCGCCGTTTCTGGTTCCCACGACGCAGGGTATCCTAGTGTGGGGCGTGAAGCAATGTAAATGTTTGGAAGTGCCACACTGCACTACCACTCTACAATCTTGTCGCATGCTTTAATCGAATCCTATGTCTTTATTTTTTTAAAGTCTACCTAACTATTGCGAAATAATTCCATTTTTGGTACGCATGACACAAGCTTGCTTAGTGTGGGGCCACAGAAAAACTAAATGTTCTTAACTTAATGAATTACTCTTATTGTAATAAATAAGGCATCCTGAGGCACTACCTATGTAAAAATACCTTTTCTGAAATAAATATTTTTTTTATTTTGTTTTTTTTTTTTTATTATTATTACGATAATTCAGTTGCATAATGTCGTATGTAGGCTTAGTAACTTGTAGGCTCGCTTTCCTGTTCAGTATAAAAATGACAACTCCGACCTTTTGGACGGATTTGTAATCTTTATGTTTACAAGATTGAAAATCTACGGGCCGATTTCTGAATTGAGAATTTCATCAAGTAATGAGCGTTTTTCCTTATGTAAAATTTAGTTTTAAAAGGATCCCTAGGTGGCGCTGCCGTACCGTGCCGTAATCATAAACGTAAAAGCAAAAAATAATACTATGCTTCTGTGGAATTTGTGATGGTTGGTTACCTAGAAGAAAAAATGCTGTTGTCGTGGTGATAAGTGCGCTTTTGGATACTTTGGAGTCTTTGCTATCGATTGTGGGTTTGAATTTTTATTTTTATTACGAGAAATCTCGTCCGAATAGCAACTCTGGATCCTTCTCTTGTTTAGTGATCTGTGGACTGACTTTGACATTGATTGCTACGAATCACAAATTCGTATGAAGAAACGAATGACGCCATCTAGTGTATCTCAAGGAACTAAGAAAAAAAAAGAAAGGAAAAACGCCCATTACTTAAATGTAGTGCCGTCTCATCAAATTTCTTTAGAAAAGAGCGTGACAGCACGTTACTTAAGTATTTACTCAGTGTAAATTCTCAATTCAGAAATAGGCCAAGTCTGAACAGGGGGTCGACTCACCCTTTGTTTTTTTGACGAGGTGAAATGCTTTACGCACCATGACACCGCCACCCTTGGGGGAAGGCGAAGGCCGTGTGCCGGACTCTCCTCTCCTAATAATAGGAGAGGCATACCGACTAAAGGTCACAGCACACATATCAACTCGGAAAGGGATCGTCACCGTATCGCCTTTCGCCTCGCCGTCAACCAGGCGTCAACCTGACGTATGCATCGTAACCAACGCGTATCAGCAGATCCTGTACGTCAACTCGGCTACGGCTAGGCGACACCGCGCTTACGGCTCGCCGACCACTGGTACTTACCAGATTGCTCTAAAGTAATACTTGAGGTGGACGAAGAGCCGTGAGCTCGCGTACGGAGAGACGTAAGCGCGGGAACGACGAGCCGTAAGCGCGGGAACTGCAAGTTGACCACGCACCGCATCGCGGTTCGGAGCCTGTTCCGAGGCGAGGGGATTATGTTACGATTCCGATTAGTGTGCGTTGCAGTAGGGAGTTTCATACAAACAATACTGAACGGCTCGAGGCGATACGGTGACGATCCCTTTCCGAGTTGATATGTGTGCGGTGACCTTTAAACACCCCGGGAGCCGTCCTGTCGCTCGTGTAATGGGGCGCCGCCGGATCTCGCTTGTGGTGGACCACGTTGCGAATGCTACAGCGGCGCGGGTCGACTCACCCTATGATGCTCCAAGTGGTACTTCTTGAAGCTGATGGAGAAGGGCAGACCGCAGGGCAGGTTGGCGAAGAAGCCGAAGAGTCGGTTGTACATCGGCCGGCTGTGCCCAAAGGCCAGGTTGTGGGCGATCTCGTGGATCGCTGCGGGCGGAGGAAAAAAATCATCACAATTCGGTAGTTGTCACGAAAAGCAATAAATTATCTGACATGCTCGATAAAACAAAAATTATAAAATATTTCGGAAAACGCATCTCTTTTAAGGTCACCGCACACATATCAACTCGGAAAGGGATCGTCACCGTATCACCTCGAGCCGTTCAGCATTGTTTGTATGAAACTCCCTACTGCAACGCACACTAATCGGAATCGTAACGTAATCCCCTCGCCTCGGAACAGGCTCCGAACCGCGATGCGGTGCGTGGTCAACTTGCAGTTCCCGCGCTTACGGCTCGTCGTCCTCGCGCTTACGTCTCTCCGTACGCGAGCTCACGGCTCTTCGTCCACCCCAAGTATTACTTTAGAGCAATCTGGTAAGTACCAGTGGTCGGCGAGCCGTAAGCGCGGTGTCGCCTAGCGCCGTAGCCGAGTTGAGGTACAGGAGCTGCTGATACGCGTTGGTTACGATGCATACGTCAGGTTGACGCCTGGTTGACAGCGAGGCGAAAGGCGATACGGTGACGATCCCTTTCCGAGTTGATATGTGTGCTGTGACCTCTAGTTATTACAATTTTTAAATAGATGACACATAAAAAGAGTGCTCTGAATAATGACGTCTTAATTCGGTATTTTCAACATAATTCCGTTTCAAAAGTAACTTATTTGACATTTTGTCAAATACCCTAATGTTTTTTTAATTTATTTTGATAATATTGACCATTTTAAGAAACTGATTTTTGTATTTTTGAGTTTTATTTATTATGCCTGTTATTAATATTTTTCTAAAATTTTGGTGTGAGTGACGTCATCACAGCATGATTAAAGCGATAGTCTTTGACTAAATACCAAAAAAAATGTCAATTGTAATTTATTTTTTTGTAAAGGAAAGAATTCATACTCATACTCACTCTTTGCTGACATATACTGATAGAAAAGTCATTTAAGACAAAAGCTTTTTATTGAATATCTCAAAAAATATATAGACTTACTAAACGAAAATTCGGCTCGGGTAATAGAAAGAGAGAAAATTCTGACGTAATAAAATAAACCTGTATATATAATATGTATATACACAGAAAGATAGATGACACTATTGCTCAACCAGGATACAGTACCACCATCTTATCTGTTCAATTTATAGCGGCGCTAGTGGAGCATTTAGTAGTAACATTTAAAAAATTTACCTAGAAAAATGAGAATATTTTAACTCTTTCAATTTTAATGAAAGTATATCTATAAATCTTAGTAAATGAATAAATAAAACCATAAAATGGGGAACAAGATTTACAATTAATTAATTCGTTACAATTTTGCCCACCTGAACAGATAACTTGGTGGTCTAAAAAATGGTATAGGTACAATTGGCGGTCTTATCGCTTCAGAGCAATTATAGCAATAAATTAATTCATTTTTATATTGAAAATACTCGATAATGGACATTAATTCGGGATTTACTTCATATTATTATGTTTAGGTACTTAACTAAAGGTAAACAATCTTGATACGCCTTTTTATTGAAATGTACACTTATTAAACCAAAATCTTTACATATTACCAATTCAATGTGAAATTAAATGTAATTTCATAAAAACACATTTAATTTGTAAAAATTTTGATTTAAAAAGTGTATATTTCAATAAAAAGACTTATCCAGATTGTTTACCTTTAGTCAAGTACCTAAAGGAGTATAGAAATGAAAATTAACATTCCGGTACTTTTAAAAAAAAAACATTAAAGTAAAAAAGTAAAGGAAAAAGTATTTATTGCCATAAAAATATTAACATAGCATACATTTTACATACAGGCACATACATTGCTTCTGGCTCCACACTAGGATACACCCTGTGTCGTGGGAACCAGAAGCAGCGACGTCACAAACATGTAAACATCCAAGACCTAGATTTTTTTGTCGCCAGCCGGGATTCGAACTCGGGACCTCTCGCATGGTAAGCAGATGCACTAACCGCTACGCTACAGAGGTCGTCAACAAATCATAAAGAAAAACTTTATCATTAAAATCATTAAAAAAATATACGTAAAAATTATCCCAAAGTGGTAGAATAATTGCTCCTAATACATTATTAAAGTAACCAACCGATAGTTGACTACTATCTTTAACAAGCACTTGATTCAAAACTACATACAATGGCGAGCAATAACATTGTACACTTCAGAGTCTTGTACTCCGAAGCGTTGCACTGTAGGTAGCAAAGCAAAAATAAATATCAAATATTATATTCATAGTACAAACAAAATGTTTACTTTATGAACGTCAAAGTTGTTACTTTCACAATTAATAGATTACACGGAGAAGAAACTAACAAAGAAACTCGACATTTATTCTTTTCAAAACAGTTTTAACGTAAATTACAAACTTTCAAACTTAAAAAATATTCTCTTGGATGTGTTGAACACTAGACACATTTATCCTCTGATTAAATATAATATTAAACTACTATTTGATGCCAGACATCCTTGTCTTCTAAATAATCGTATATTTTATAATAAGCTTTTTCGAACCCGGGTGTTCGAACCCCGGCTGAGGAAAAAAAACCCAAGTCTTGGATGTTTACATGTTTGTAATGTCACTGTTTCTGGGTCCCACGACACAGGGTATTCTAGTATGGGGCCACAAGCATTGTATGTAAATGTTTATGTTATTGTTAGTGTTTCGCAAGGAACGCTAACAACTCGGCAGAATGGGGTTGTGTCAAGACGACTCCTGCAGGGCATGCGGTTTTGAAGTGGAGTCGATGATACACGTACTGACGTGTACCTGCAGGTGACTGCGATGTCCTTGCCCGAAAAAGAATGAGCCTTCTGGGAATGGCTTACCCCAAACCAGAGGACTTCAGACACCTGTCCCTAAAGGGTGTGACCGACCTCGTAGAGTACATCTTCGGGCTTAGGTGTATGGTCACGGGGCAGACACAACAGATCCCACTGGGTCGAAGTGCCGCCGACTGATTTGTCGGCCCCCGCACGACTACTCAAGGAACGCTATCCGCGCACGCCACTGTATCATTTATCGCGAATGGTGATTGATGACCAATCTACAGCCCGATGATAAAGTGTTCATACAATCAACTCTCGAGTGCCATAGATAAACTTTTCCACAAGTGTGGTCCTTGACATTGGAAAATGTCGCGAGGAATCGCGCGAATGCCTGTGACATTTTTTTTAACTTTTTGTCGAAAGAGTCCGACTAGGTTCCGCTCTGATTCGCAAAGCCAAATTGGGAGCAGAGACGGAGCTCGCGTCGTCAAAAATCAAGTAAGCCTACACGGCGACACGCGACAGCGACCGTTCGACGACTAGACGAGACGCGATGACAGGCTACGGTCGTCAATTTTCATATATTTTGTTCGAATCTCCGCACACTCGTCAGAGTCGCGGAGTCGCGACGGCAAGATGCCAGAAGCAAATTACAACGTCGCGTCTGACGCGGCGACTAGACGCGGCGACATGTAGCCCTGTTTGCGATGGCTCAGTGCATCCGGAATAAAGTTAATAATATTCATCCTGGCAAGCAAATAATCTAGAAAACCGACTTTTGTGCTTCGCTTTTGTGCTTTGCAAGCCTCGGTTATGTAAAAGGCTATTTGTCCGATTTCTGAAAGCCATCTCAATTGTGTGTTGGTGTTCATGGAGTCCTCAGAAAGTGGTCATTTTAAATTCTTTCGTGTATTTCTTCTAAAAAAGGCAACGAAAATTTAGTTTTGAAATAAGCCGCCAAAACGCTATCTTAGGCAATATGACGTCCCACAGGAATTATGACGTCAGTTACCGGTAAACCAACCAATGAACGAAGAAAGAATGAATGACAGACGCCATTTTTACTGCCATGTGACGTCATCATAGAATCGGCCAATCCAGGCCGTTTTCGATACAATGGCGGCAGATACAAATTATCAAATTTTATCTTGTGTTTTTTTACAAATCATAATTGTTTTTTTTAGTCAAAATGCCCTAAAGCGGTTTTAAGACGCATCATTTTACGAATACGTATAAATAATACTGTTTTTTCACACTGTCAAATAGCCTATTAGTAATTAAAAATACCATCCATTTAGATTACTACTTTTACATAATATAGGTAGTCGTAAAATAAGAAGGAAGGGACTGAGTTGAGAAGTCTTATTATTATTGTCACTCTTTTACTCTAAATACTTCTTTATCGACTTTCAGCCTCCATTTCGGGTCTCAGTCTCCACCACGGCTCTCAGTCTCCGCCACGACTTCCAGCCTCAACAGCAGTACTCACCGAGCATAAGCGAGTGGTTGATTACGCCCCCGAAGCAGTACGCGAGGTTAACATCGCGGGCCAGCTCAGCCGCGCCACCAGTGAAAGGGAAGCCAGTTGGATGGCCACCATCAGCGTCACCACCCATTTGAGCAGCGGGTCGTAGCCGAACAGCTGTTTTAACTCTAGATACTTCTCTATCGGCTTTCAGCCTCCATCCCCGCTCTCAGTCTCCACCACGGCTCTCAGTCTCCACCACGACTTTCGGCCTCCACAGCGGTACTCACCGAGCATAAGCGAGTGGTTGATAACGCCCCCGAAGCAGTACGCGAGGATTAACATCGCGGGCCAGCTGAGTCGCGCCACCAGCGGTAAGGAGACCAGCTGGATGGCCACCATCAGCGTCACCACCCATTTGAACAGCGGGTCGTAGCCGAACAGCTGCTTGATTTCAGGGTACTTCTCTGTGGGGGAGAAATAATTCGTTTACAACCAATTTAACCTTGGCAGTGGGCGGGGCATAGCACGCAGAACTGATGGCCGATGGGGCCAAAAAGTTCTTGAGTGGAGACAACATATCGGCAAGCGCAGCGAAGGACGACCAGCCACAAGATGGAAAGACGATCTCACTCAAGTGGCAGGAAGACGCTGGATGCGAGCCGCTTCCAACCGGTCTTTTGGAAATCCATGGAGGAGGCCTATGTCCAGCAGTGGACTTGTTGTGGCTGAATGATGATGATAATGATGAATTCAACCTTCAAGTTTTTTAGGGTTCCGTAACTCAAAAGGAAAACACTTTAGGATCTCATTGTTGTCCGTCCGTCCGTCTGTCTGTCGAGCGAGACCCTTTATCTCGGGAACGCGTGGAGGTATCGGGTAGGAATTCATCATAATCAACCCATTATATTGCCACCGAGGGGCACGGGTCTCTTTCCTGAGGAAGGCATAGGCCGTACTCCACCACGGGGGACAAGTCCGTATTGGTGGAGGCATGTAAGACTAGTGGCATACTATCAGAAGTTTTCAAGCCGCCCTAAGGCCTTTGACTTGGCTTAACGACCGCCAGCCGGCACCAACTGCGTAACGTGCCTTGGGAAGCACGGAACCGCTCGGAAAAATGCCACCAGCGTTAGTCATAGACGGTCACCCATCCGTGCACTGAACGCGCCCTATGTTGCTTTACCTACGTGATCGTTTAAGATCACTCAGGCAGCCGGGGCTAAGCGATTCCGGAATAGGAATTAAGACCAACTCAAGTCTACGGTTCTTTGAATCTGTAAAAAAATTAAACTTCTAAGTTAACGTACAAAAAAGATACGGCCGTTTATGCTGAAACAAAACGTAAATTTCGACACTCAAGGGCAAAATTTCGACACCAAAATTCATAGGGTACTTCCTGATGACCTAGAACTTTGAAATTTGGCAAATAATATAGTCTTACCAATCCGGACTTGGCCCCCGTGGTGGAGTATGGCCTATACCTTCTTCAGGGGAGAGACCCGTGCCCCTCGGTGGGGACATAATGGGTTGATGATGATGATGATAGTCTTACTAGATGAAAACCCGGCTTCGCTCGGCTAAAATGTAGTCTCATAATGATATTTCATGTTGTATCGACAATTTCAGATTTTAATTATTGTTATTTTTTATATCCATTTGCTTCTTAATTTCAACAAATGAAACCTTAGAATTCACAATGGGCACCTAAGAAACATGATGTCGTGACACCACGCAACATTGGTGACATTGACATGTTCACTTCGCAACGATATTATTAAAAAGATCATTTTTACATCGAAAATACTCGATAATCCTAATTTTCCGCCTATAAGTTGTCGACTCGGATCGACAAATTTTTTACGCTCTTCAATTTGATGTGTATTTTGTTCGAGTCTACAGTAGACAGGTACGAAATTATTAATATAGATACTACAAATGCAGAAAAATATGTATCTGAAAACTATAAACTTTTATCAATCAATCAATAGTCAATAAACTCGCGCCCGTTATCCCCGAGGTGGTAGGCACAGGCACCAATCACTAGAACGGGGCCCACGTTTTGCCGAGTTTATTAGGTCCCAAACGTGACAAGTGGCAAGCCTGTCGCCGCTATCCGGGCACAATTTATCAGCGAATGCTGTTGCTGTACAAACATAAACATTGCTGTATAACTTAAACTGTAACTTTTAATTTTATTAATAAAACAAAGTCGGGTTTCTTCGAACACTTATAACTCGAGAACGCCTGGACCGACTTTCATGGTTTTTTATTTGTTTTATTTGTCTCCCTCCCGAGTAGCAGAATAACTATTAAAGTATCTGAAAATTTCACTGAAAAAGGCCGGTTTTAGAGTCACGCTGACACTCGGCGCTGACAGGCCAATATGTACTACGTCCTAAGGAGCGTTTTAGAAAAACGCCGACCGTTCAGCGCTGACCAGCCATATATTTTGTCTATCAGCGCTGACGGTCAGCGCGTGGTCAGCGTGATTCTAAAACCAGCCAAAGAAAATCTGTAGGCAACGCGGACGAAGTCGCGGGTAAAAGCTAGTCAATTCATAAAAAAAAGGTCTTCAAAGTTCGGAAAAATTTGCGAGTACGGAACCTTTGGTGGGGATGCTCGACTCGCTCTTGACTGGTTTTTCGCCCTTGTCTGTGTTATCGGCGAGGACGGCGAGACTGCAGTCACGTCTCCGGTTTATCAGTACTAACATTTCGTACTTTCTCAAACTTATCTTCATGTAGGTATACTCATTAAATAAATCAATGTGCTTACAAAAACAAAATATGGATTACCTGAATAAGATATGAATTTCGTTTATAATAAGCAGATTGTCCCTGGGGCAAAAACAACCCCAGGTCTTGGATGTTTACATGTTAGAGATGCCGCTGTTTCTGGTTCCCACGACACACGGTATCCTAGTGTGGGGCCAGAAGCAATGTATGTGCCTGTATGTAAATGTTTATAAATGTTTAACGAAAACGCCCGCTAAGGTTAGGTTCTACTAGTAACATGATTGAGACATTGTAGATACTTTTTAAAAATTAGCAAATTAATCGTAGCCCCGGCTGACTGAGTGATCTTAAACGATCCCGAAGGTTAAGAAACGTAGTGAGCATTCCATGCATGGATGGGTGACAGTTCTATGACTAACGCTAGTGGCATTTTGCCGAGCGGTTCCGTGCTTCGCAAGGCACGTTAAGCATTTGATGCCGGCTGCCGTCGATAGATGGCTGTCGTTAAGCCGAGTCAGAGGCCTTAGGGCGGCTTCAAAACTTCTGACAGTAAGACAAGCCACCACACCAGTCTTACAAGCCTCCACCAATCCGGACTTGGCCCCCGTGGTGGAGCATGGCCTATACCTTCCTCAGGGAAGGGATGATGATTTTCTTTGGAAGCTCGTTTCGTGGAATGGAGTATAGTGACGTATAAATAATACACTTCAATAGGATTACAGTATCAATTCTCTTGTAAAAACAGTTTCAGATAAGCGTCTATGATCCATTGATTCATTGTGTTTCCGATGACGATAATCAGCTACAACAATAAACGATAAGTAAATGCGATAAGTGTGTTCCTACGCCATTTATCTTATTATTATATTTTTTTTCGTAGCCTCTCGTGTGTCCCACTGTTCTTATTCCGACGTCCAACTGCTGGGAATAGGCCTCCCCTCCTGCTTTCCATCTCTCTCTGTCTCCAGCCACCTCGTACCATCCCGGCAAGAATGCATTTAGGTCGTCCCGCCATCTTCGCCTTGGTCTGCCGCGACGTCGTCGGTGGCCATTTTGCGGAACCCAGTCTGTTGCAATTTTGGCCCACCTATCTGCGCTCATACGGCAGACATGGCCAGCCCAGTCCCACTTTAACTTGGCGGTCGCAACACCAACATCTGCAACTTTAGTCCTTGAGCGCAGCGTCGTGTTATTATTATTATGTAGAAAAAAAAGGTAATGGTCTCGTCTGACCAAAGTGGCCAGACGGACGCCCTCCGGCTGAGGAGTCCAAGCCGCCGGAGGTCAGAGCGACAGCGAGAGAAAACCCCAGACTATCCGGGGTGTATCAAGCAGAACCGCCTTCTGCATGACAGCCGGAAGCATGCCCACACGGAGTTCCAACCGCCTCAGATCGCCGCCGCTAACCGCCTTATTATTCATCATCAACCCATTATGTCCCACCGAGGGGCACGGGTCTCTTCCCTGAGGAAGGTATTAGGCCATACTCCACCACGGGGGCCAAGTCCGGATTGGTGGAAGCTTGTAAGACTAGTTGTTGGTCTTACTGTCAGAAGTTTTCAAGGCGCCCTAAGGCCTCTGACTTGGCTTAACGACTGCCATCTATCGACAGCAGCTGCTTAACGTGCCTTGCGAAGCACGAAACCGCTCGGAAAAATGCCACTAGCATTAGTCATAGACGGTGACCCATCCATGCACTGAACGCGCCCCATGTTGCTTAACCTTCGTGATCGTTTAGGATCACTCAGGCAGCCGGTGTACAAAAAAACATTTTTATTATTATTGAGCTCCTGGGTTCGAACCCCGAGGGAGGACAAAAAAAAACCGTAGGTCTTGGATGTTTACATGTTTGTGACGTCGCTATTTTTGTTTCCTACGACACAGGGTATCCTAGTGTGGGGCCAGCAGCATGTATGTGCCTGTATGTAAATATTTATGTTTATTTATACACTCTAGAAGCTTAGAGCTGATGGGTGTATGTATAATCACGGCACTTGATTGTTTTTTGTTTTTATACATACATATGTATAATTATCCAGTCTATTTTTAAAACAGTTCACCGAGTCTGCAGTAATGATAGAGTCGAGAAGTTTACACTCGCGCACGACACGGTTTGGAAGCAAATGCTTACAAGGATTACTCACACAGAGAGGAATAGTTAGAATAAGTTATAGTTAGGCCATAGGGCGGCTTGAAAACCTCCGGCACTACGACCAGCCACTAGTCTTACAAGCCTCCCAATCCGGACTTGGCCCCCCCGTGGTGGAGTATGGCCTATACCTTCCTCAGGGAAGAGACCTGTGCCCCTCGGTGGGGACATGATGGGTTGATGATGATATACTAGACAAAAAAGGAAAAAACAGGCAAGGCAAGATACAATACGAGAAATAAAAACAAGAAATTGGGATCGTGGCAAATGGCAGTCTCTGGTCTCTGCCTACCCCTCCAGGACACAGGCGTCAGTTTATATCATGCTTAATACAAAGGCAGACTGCTTTAAATGAAAATAAAATCTCAATTTTAGTTTTCATTTTCCAGGCAGCCATGTTTGAAGTGATTAGATAACTATTGTACAAACATTGCAGATTGTGGAGCTTGACACAGTAAAATCATCGTCCTCCAACTACCGACTTTTTTTCCTGCAATATACCCCATCCAACGGTTGTCTGGAGGAGATCCCTCTAAGCTTTAAGACCGCCATCACTTTGATATAATACAGATGATAGAATCAATGATCACGATCAACAATAAATTATTTGATATCCTCGATTAAAACAAAAATTACAAAATGTTTCGGAAAATGTAATTCAGGCGTGGACTTTAAAAATGGGTTAAGTGCCAAATCACAATTACATATTTTCAAATTAAATAAAAATGGATTAGTTTCTGAATCACCATTTACTAGGATATTTTGTCACAAGCTTACAAGCTTAGTAATTTAAAAAGCTTAGTTTTTAGGCACTTTGCACTTGAAATGAAATGGCTACCGAACTTAGCACCATTGAAAGGCAAAAAGTAGATTTGGATGTTCTTGGCACTTAGCCCATTTGTAAATTCCACGCCTCAATTATTTTAGTCATTTACTTACTAGTTATTACAATTTTTAAATAGATGAAACATAAAAAGAGTGCTCTGAATAATGACGTCATAATTCAGTATTCTCATACAAAATTCCGTTTTAAAAGTAACTTATTTGACATTAACCATTTGCAATTATTTCTTGTGGTTGCGCAATGAAGTCTTTTATGTCTAGAAAAAGGCTCTTCAAAATGCTTAAAATAGAGTCGTCCGTACTCTAAAATAGGATCGTTACCGAGGCTCTAAACAGCTGTCTCACAGAAGGACGCTAATTACATAATTGTTTGGCGTCTTAATTTTTCTCGTAACACAGAAGGTAGCCTCCGTTATTGGGCATAGCAGGGTGATTCTCAGAACTGCATAATTTTTTTGGCGCATTATTTTTCATATTAACTAAAAAGTATTATATACTATCTTTATACCTCCCATACAAATTTTGGCAGCCCTTTTCGCGCCCTTAGGCTCAATTCACACTGACGCAGAGTCGAAGCGAAGCGTCACGTTTTTAACTGTTCTAAATTCATCTCTATTTCTCTATCAAAACGGTACGAATTCGTGATGCCAAAATTTGAAAACCCTCATCAACGCGCGTCTGCGCGCGAATTCGCGCGTCTTCGTCAGCAAATTTTCAAATTTTTGCAACACAACATACCGTATTGATAGAGAAATAGAGATGAATTTAGAACAGTTAAAAAACGCGACGCTTCGCTTCGACTCTGCGCCAGTGTGAATTGAGCCTAACGGTGTGAATTTAAAAAAATCCGGTCTTATTCCTTGCCAACATTATATATAGACCCTCTGTGCAAAATTTCAGCCTCCTAGGTCCAACGGCTTGGGCTGGGCGTTGATGAGTGAATGAATCAGTCAGTCAGGACTTTGAATTTTATTTATATAGATAGATGTAGTAGATGCCACCAAAACCTACAAATATGTTACAATACAATCTTCAGGGCCATGAAACAAAATGCGCCAAAGAAATTATACAATTTGAGCGATTTCCTGAGAATCACCCAGCAGCTGTGTTCACGATTTCATATTTTATCGCGTAAGCCGATAGACTAGCCTTTGTTTTTCGTACGCTAACTATCTGTTAATCTATTGTTAACAGGTGCCAATTTTTTTTTTTAAATCCACTTTGGTGAACTGACAGCTGTTAACGGTAGATTAACAGATTGTTAGCATACGAGAAACCAGGGTAATAATAAATTCAAATAATAGTACACGAGAAGGCCCGAGTGCAAAATATGTTTAGTTAAGATTAATGATTTATGTAAGTCTCACCAGTATAGGTAGTATGATAGCGCGAGTAACGCGTTTTGTGGCGCAAAATTTATTTATTTGACGACACAATACTCAAAAACACAAAATCACGCAACATAATACAACATTCAACAGAAAACACAAATGGGTGACGGTAGAAATACAAGTAACACAAAGACAAACATACAAAAAATATCTAACAAAATATCGGAAAGTTTTAAGTATTGAGTCCCCAAAATGGGCCCGACTCAGCATAATTTGACAGTTAATGTACTGGAAAATCGCGTCTTTTGACGTTATGGCGCACGACTCGCATTGTCGTACTACCTAGGAGGTCGCTACGATACAGACTTAAAGTCTAGTGCAGATACCGCAAGTATTGTAACGACGCGTATTTCTTTATGGTAAACTAGCAACTCGCCCCGGCTTCGCACGGGTGGCATAATCGTTTCCGTGGAAATAGCTACATTAGTTCCGCGGAAAATTCCCGGGCAGTATTTTTTTTACACCTTGGGTTACATTTTTCGAGATTTCGAACGGAATCCTAATATTTTTCAAAATCCAATATAGCCTATGTTACTCACGAATGTGTGGACACCACAGGCCATGCTACGCCACTATTCTTTTGAAGTGTGCCCAAAAAACCGACAACATCCCGATTGCGCGCCACGATTGACAATTGTCCGCCACCATATTCCACCAACCCGGTCTTGGCCCCCGTGGTGGAGTATGGCCTATACCTTCCTCAGGGAAGAGACCCGTGCCTCTCGGTGGGGACATAATGGGTTGACGATGATATACCATTACCCCCTGTACACGTACTGTAATGGAGCCTTAAGGGAAAAAACCTAGAACTAGAGAGCATTAGACGTCGTACGTCTTAAAAATCACTGTTAACATGAACGAAAGTTTGTAGAAACGCTTTTTGCAAATACGATCTGCAAAAGAGTGGCGCTAGTCACCCCACTGAATCCCCTTAAGAAGATATTATGAGTACTTGAAAATCTGACTTTTCATCCCATCTCTCCTTTATTCTCGTTTACTGTTTCAAGTTATAAAGTCTTTCATTTTATACAATGAAAATGGGCATGTCCTAATATCGTGTCTCATTACACAATGTACACAGTAGAGTCAAACTAACTTCAAATTAAATACCACTTCAATAAAAGATTTATTAAATAATTCGGGGTCATACAGCTTTGAACCGGTTATAACCTGTCTAGACAGTCTAGATAAGAATATTCTTTATTGTACCAGAAAAACAAATACAAAACATTTACTAAGATACAGTACAATTGGTGGCCTTATTGCTTAAAGCAATTTCTTCCAGACAACCGACGATGGAGAGTTGCTGAAGGAAAAATAAGAATGGTTTTCCATTTCAAGGTCAGGACTGGCGATTTTAATTTAAAAAAAATACTACGGAGGAATTTATTTGAATTTGACTTAAGAGTTGCCATGCCTTTAGACCAGGGTTTCTTAAAGTGCGGTCCACGGACCCCTAAGGGGTCCGTAATATGCGCGCTAAGGGTCCGCAGCAGCTCAATTAACTCTTAAGATTAATGAAAAAAATTAAAGTTAACTAAATCCTAATTTGCTTGACCCTCTCGCTGGTTATTGTCAAGCGGCGCGAGGCGAGAGGCGAGAGCAATAAAAGTGATTCTTTAATCTTGTTTTTTTTTCCACAAGAGGTAAATTTCATGTATTGACAGGGGGTGCGTGGCATATTAGGAATTCTTAAAGTGGTCCGTGACTGCAAATAGTTTTAGAACCACTGCTTTAGACGCTGCAAGATCTATATAATAGCACATTTGCGAACTTTAGTATGGGTCGCCCAAAATTACTGTGCTGCCCCTGAGTTAACCTTCTGTAACACATATTCGTTAGCTCGCAGTTCTTAACTGACTATAATGAATGAGTTGTAAAGATGTTCTAGTGGAGGAGGCACCGTCATTTGTTAGGCAACTAGTTAGAGCCATCGCAAACAGGGCGACTTGTCGCCGCGTCAAGTCGCCGCGTCAGACGCGACGTTGACATTGCTTCTGGCGTCTTGTCGTCGCGACTCCGCGACTCTGACGCCAAGTGTGCGGAGATTGGAACAAAATATATGAAAATTGTCGGCCGTAGCCTGACGTCGAGTCTAGTCGCCGAGCTGTCGCCGGTCGCGAATGTGTGGAAAACGTCCCCTGTCTCGAATAGAAAAACCGAGGGATTTTAATAAAGCACTGCGTCACGTCTATTGCCGATTATAATCGGATGAAGTGGAGAAGCATAATCCGGCATCCGGTATTTTTCTCATGACCGATTCCGGTTGCGACGCCGGACCGGAGCAGTGGAGAAAGGTCCTTAGGATAACAAAATAAGTTGGTACTTATGGAAGAAACAAGAAAACATGCACAATTGGGTATTTGACAAAATGTCAAATGACTTACTTTTAAAACGGAATTTTGTATGAAAATACTTGCTTGTGACGTCACATTTCAGAGCACTCTTCATGTCTCATCTATTAAAAAATTGTAAAAACTAGTAAATGATTAAGAGAATAGATTTTCCGAAACATTTTGTAATTTTTTTTTTAATCGAGTATCTCAAGTAATTTATTGTTGATAGTGTCAAATACCGTATTGAATTCTCTATCAATTTCAGTCCAATGACGCCATTGTACTTTACAAACTGATTCATTGTACGTTGCAGTTTCTGCAAGGACAGACGAATTATTGTCCTGTTACAGGGTCTAGCAGGCTGGCCGATTTCTGAATTGAGGATTTACAGAAAGCAGGCCTGTTTCACAACGCGTGTCGGTGTCGAACGCGTAAGTACATGCGGCGACCACTCCGGAGTGGCAAATAGGCAGGAATTCAGGCGCCAGAAGAGGTAAGGTTACGCGGTAGAAAGAGAGGCAAAATGTAGGTGAATATAACGTAGCTTTCTTAGCGCCGTGCGATCTGAATTGCACCTAATTGTGTCGCTGCTAGAGTCACTTTTTCTTTAATTGATTTTGCGGAGTGAATCTTCTGTACCTGTACCTGTATACTATTATGTATTCTGTGACGTAAGTTAGTAGATTACAAGTGCGTGTCGAGCCATGCGCAGTGTAGGTTCCGTAGTAGCAGAGGTTTCTTAACAGCATTGCATAACTTCATCAAAGTAATTTTAAAATTATTTTGTACGAAGTTTTTCTTTTATTTAATGATTATGAGTATCGCTGCTAGACTCCCTTTTTCTTTAATTGATTTTGCGGAGAGAATCTTCTGTACCTGTAGGTACTGTTATGTATTCTGTGGTAGTAGGTATAACGTCCTCTTTAGTTCATTGACCGTTCGTAAGCAGCCTATACACGCAGTGGCGGATTTACCCTAAGCCCCAGTAGACCCGAGCCTAGAGCGGCAGATATTAGGGGCGGCAAATCGTGACAAAAAAATCACTGACGATAGCAAGAAATAACTCAAATGCAAAGTACCTAAATATTTAAAGGGCTGTGCATAATTATGGCGGGCCGCACTGCACTGCAACGAACAGCAATTTTTATAGGTATGCGCCACTAAATTCATTATGTACCTAGTCTAGCGTAAATTCATTATGTACCTACAGTCCGTTTTTTAATTCGATGCAAAAAAAAATGACGCGGTGTTACCACTATAAAAGCTATCATCATCACCAACCCATTATATCCCCACCGAGGGGCACGGGTCTCTTCCCTGAGGAAGGTATAGAGTAGACCATACTCCACCACGGGGGCCAAGTCCGGATTGGTGAAGACTAGTGGCTGGTCTTACTGTCAGAAGTTTTCAAGCCGCCCCTAAAGGCCTCTGACTTGGCTTAACGACTGCCATCTATCGACGGCAGCCGGCACCAACTGCTTAACGTACCTTGCGAAGCACGGAATCGCTCGGAAAAAATGCCACTAGCGTTAGTCATAGACGGTGACCCATCCATGGACTGAACGCGCCGTATGTTGCTTAACCTTAGTGATCGTTCAAGATCACTCAGGCAGCCCCGGCTACGAGCGATTCTAAAGCGATAAAGCTATAGGTTAACTCGATAGATTTTTTTACCGTGAATAGAAATAATTTTTTTGAGCTTTATTTGCTATCTCCCGCTCTCTGTTCAGTTCAAACCTTTCGTAGGCTGGCTGGAAGAAATTTCTTTTGAAATAAGTCCGCCTTTGTACATGTTATTAAAGTTATTTTTTTCTGTATTATTTCTTTTGTGCAATAAAGCGTAACAAACAACCGTAAGCGTAACGTAACAAACTATACGTATAAAATTCAAAGTCCTGACTGACTCACTCATCAACGCCCAGCTAAAGCCGTTGGACCTAGGAAGCTGAAATTTTGCACAGAGGGTCTATATACGTATAATACAGGCAAGGAATAAGACCGGATTTTTTATAAAGAATGTTGTCTAATTTTCTTGAAACTTAAAATAAATACTCTTTAACACAATTGATTGAACACGTGTTTCGCCGTTTTTCTAAATTTAACCCGTAAAGGAGTGAACGGGGTTGCAAAATTTTAAACTAAAGTCCACGCGGACGGAATCGCGTGCGAAAGCTAGTGTACTTATAAAAGGCATTGGCGTCTCTATTATTTTCTACCTCTACGTAAAGCATGCTTAAAAAGCATTAAAATAATGCAAATGTAAATCAGGTTTAAAATAGAAACAGGGAAAGCGTACGCCGACATATAGATAATTAAAATCATGTCGCAAAGGAAATATAATTACTTAATTAAGATAATATACAAATTTCATTCAAATAAAAATTGTTTAGATTAGCTGTTCAGGAATTCTTTACTGATTTGTTACTCAATTACTGATTTGTTATTTGCTAATCACACTAATTATAAAGGCGAAAATTTGTGAGTGTGGGTGTATATTTGTTACTTCTTCACGTCTAAACCGCTGGAGCGATTTTAATCAAATTTGCTATGAAGCTGACACCCAGGATTAACACATAGGCTACGTTTTACTGCGGGAAAATATCTTATTCCCATGGGAAAATCTACGAAAATTTAATTTTATTAATTGATCTTTCCGATGTGATTCCGATACGGGTATATAAGACCGTGGGGCGCAGCTAGTGTACTTATAAAAGGATTGTGTAAATTATCGACCACACAAATTACCAACGCCACTACGTAATTAACTTCGTAAACTGGGTGTACGCTTTTGGCGTTCCTATTCTATTCTATCTCTACGTAAAGCATGCTTAAGCAGAGTGGAAATAAAGCGATTGTAAATCAGGCTTTCAGGCCAAGTCAGAGGCCTTAGGGCGGCTTGAAAACTTCTGACAGTAAGACCAGCCACTAGTCTTGCAAGCCTCCACCAATCCGAACTTGGCCCCCGTGGTGGAGTGTGGCCTATACCTTCCTCAGGGAAGAGACCCGTGCCCTTCGGTGGGGACATAATGGGTTGATGATGAAATGAGTCTTTAGATATGGTAGGTAAGTGGGCTGATCGGTTCACTACAACGATGTTTTTAACTGTTCTTTTCAAGGTAATCACCACTGATTAAATTGTTGGAACTCCTTAGTTTAACTGCTTAAGAGTTCTGAGTGTGTTATTCACGTTAAATGTTTAGTATTTTAACCAACTAACAATATATCGCACCTCCAAAACTAAAGTGACCTAACTCAAAATTTGCAACATTTGGGAAATTAAGAAAATGTATTCGGCGCTCTGAGCGAGTTGCTCAACAAAAAACAGACCGAAATATTCTTTCATCTCTCTCTGACCAAATAAAGTCGGTTTTTTGATATAGGCATGAAAGAGTATACCTTTTTGAGTCATTCTGAGTACTTAACTCATTTTATCCAAATTTTGAGTTAGGTCACTTTAGTTCTGGAGGTGCGATATGTCTTACAAATGTGCCCGTCTGCATGGACAAACGATTAAATAATAATATTGGGAGTTTCCATAGAGTAATTGTTACTTGCTTTATAAAAGTACCTACTTTAATTGTTAGCCAAAAACTTGGCATTGGCAGTATTAGTCTGCATCAGCTCATTGCCATAACATTACATTTTATTAAATTATTTTTGCTATTTTCATATTTTCTCCTTCTATTTGCACGCCTATCTGCTATACAAAATGAGCTCTAAAATGAGCCTTTTTGCAGTAATTGTCTGTAACACTTTTACATAATTATAATACACATATATTGTATTCGTCCTTAAAAGGCATAACAGGTAAACAAACCTCACTCGACCACAAAACACGGCATTCCACAAGCATCACTCGATGTAGGTTACCACATTTAATTGCAGACACTAGTTAAGACACAGGGGCATTACATTTCAACGAAAACTGGCCTAAATTCTGCTTAGAATTATTGTTTTTGGCGAAATTCGAAATTCATCGAATTTCTGATCACAGGTTAGCAAAACTACACAGATTAGTTTGTATTTTTTTTGTTGTGATGGGATGAAGTGAATGAAAGAACGAATGAATGAAATTATTGCGATGTTATTTTAAAGTTGGAAGCTAGGGTATACAGGGCGTCCCAAAGTTATGGGACATAAAGGGAAATTACCTTAAATATCGTAGATAGGGTATTTTGCTGAAAGAAGACTGTATGTTATTTTTAAAAGTTAGTAATTCTGCATTCAAAGATTTAGATGAAATAAAATGAAATATAGGCGTAATTTAATACGAAAGAAAATTTATTTATAAGCACACAGTCGTTCAGTTACAAGAAGGATCCGCCATGACACAGGGAAAGGAGGAAGACAGCAAGCAACAAGATACTATCTATCCTACTCTTACTATTACATTGCACTGTCTTTATTTTAACAGATTTTCTAAAAATTACTTGCCTCGTCTGGGACTCGAACCGACTTAAATGTAAAAAAAACACCCCTACTTTTATGATGCCAATCGAGAGAATGGCCAAAATATAATAACTCTTCTTTAAGTAACTTAGTATTTGAAAAGAAAGGAACAGCTTGAAATTAATCATTTTGTGTTCATAATCACAATAATTATAAGCACATCAAAAAAGAAGAAAATAAAATGATGAAGCTTGATGGCATTATGGACAAGGCAACTGATGCGACCCCCTCACAGTTCCTTATAAATGTTACTGACGACAGCGACTCTTCCAGCTCAGAGGATAGTAGCATGTGATAAATGATAAAAGGTATAAATAATGGTGGCGATTCAGATCAGGTTATAGTACAGTGGACCACATACAGACCTTAGAACAGGTAATAGAAAAATACAGAGAGTTTAATAGGCCTCTTTATGTGGCCTTCATTGACTACAGTAAAGCTTTTGACAGCATCAGCCATTATTCAATTTGGAACGCACTGCAGCAATCAAACATCAACCAAAAATACATTAATATCTTAAAATATATTTACACAAACAGTACAAGTAGAGTAAAACTGGAAACTAGAGGAGACGAAATAAACATAGAACGAGGAGTCAGACAGGGAGATCCTCTATCTCCGAAACTTTTCATGGCAGTACTCGAAAATATTTTTCAAAAAATAGATTGGAAAAACAGGGGAGTGTACATAAATGGACAATATTTAAACCACCTGAGGTTCGCTGACGACATAGTTGTAATGGCCGAAACTGTCAAAGACCTAGAAGAAATGATGAGATCACTTGACTATGAAAGCTCCAAAGTTGGCCTAGAAATGAATGCAAACAAAACCAAAATACTAACGAACTATCACGAAAGGCCAATAGTGATAAAAGAAAATAACATAGAATATGTCAGTGACTACATATATTTGGGAAAGCAAATATCACTTAATAAGTCAAGTAACGAAGAGGAAGTAACAAGAAGAATCAACACAACATGGAAAAAATACTGGTCGCTGAAAGAGATTTTTAAAGGAAACTATAGCTTGCACATGAAAAAGACAATATTCGATACATGTCTATTACCCTGCTTATTGTATGGCTGCCAAACTTGGGTATATACAAACAAAATAAAACAAAAGATCAAATGCAGCCAAACAGCAATGGAAAGGAGCATGCTGAAAATTAGGAAAATTCACAAAGTAAAGAACATAAACATTAGACAAAAAACCAAACTCACCGATGCTCTCAGGCACGCACTCTCACTGAAGTGGAGATGGGCCGGACATATTTCACGATACACAGATAGAAGATGGACCATAGAAGCCACACGATGGAAGGGACCAAGTGGAAAAAGAAATGTAGGTCGACCAATGAGACGATGGGCAGATGACATCATGCATACGATAGGACACGACTGGATTAAGTCAGGCAAAGACAGAGAGTCATGGAAGGAATGGGAGGAGGCCTTTACCCAAACAGGGGTCCATATTACAATACCGGGTGTTAAAGAACCGCAGCCGGATCGGGAAACCACGCATTCTCTACATCATACCGAACATTTTTTCTTAAAACACCATAGCTGGGAAATCAACGGTTTACGAGATATTGAGGTGTAAAGTCGGGCCTATTTTTTACATTTTTTTGCAGAAATAGAACTAGAATCGTATAAGCAATAATTCTCCCATAGAAAGTCCATGTGAATTATCAATATTTCAAAACAAAAACCGATTTTGAAAATTCACCGCGCAATCTATTCGCAACCCTTCAAAGGTCGTCGTATCCATCCTTCACATAAACATAGCTACGCAACTATCGCGCGCGGCGCGGCACTCGACCGCGCGCCCCGCGCCTCACCCGCTATCAGGTGTTTCGCGTGGGTTCCTTGACCCGGGCCGACCGGACGCTCGCGCACGTAAGTAGGTTATTTTGTTCGATTGTCGCACGTATCCCGTGCGTCGTAAGAGCTACCATTTATTTACAATGACAGTGGTGTAAGTCCGGAAATTTTACAAACCTAATGTTTCTGTATGAACCCGATTCTCCTGACATCACAAACTCGTCAAATCTGGAATAATAATAAGTTTGTGATGTCAGGAGAATCGAGTTTCTAAAGAAACATTAGTCTAGTAAAATTTCCGAAGTTACACCATCGTATTCGTCCAGAATCGCTCGTAGCCCGGTCTGCCTGAGTGATCTTAAACGATCACTAAGGTTAAGCAACATACGGCGCGTTCAGTCCATAGATGGGTCACCGTCTATGACTAACGCTAGTGGCATTTTTCTGAGCCGTTCCATGTTTCGCAAGACACATTAAGCAGTTGGTGCCGGCTGCCGTCGATAGATGGCAGTCGTTAAGCCAAGTCAGAGGCCTTAGGGCGGCTTGAAAACTTCTAACAGTAAGACCAGCCACTAGTCTTACAAGGCTCCACCAATCCGAACTTGGCCCCTTGGCCCTTATACCTTCCTCATGGAAGGGACCCGTGCCCTTCGGTGGGGACATAATGGGTTGATGATGATTTGTCAATTTAACGGGAGGACATACCTACCTACTTACCTATTACGAAAACCTAACACAAAAAATAACGTCAATCAAGAATTAGTTTTTTAAGGTATAACTTACTAACAACAACTGAAATGTAGAAACAAACTTGTAATATGGAATAAATGGCTTTATTATTATTATTATTAATGGTGGCGTGGTGGCCGGGTCTCC
Source organism: Yponomeuta plumbellus (assembly GCA_947310845.1). NCBI lineage: Eukaryota > Metazoa > Arthropoda > Insecta > Lepidoptera > Yponomeutidae > Yponomeuta > Yponomeuta plumbellus. The sequence continues at coordinate 6,667,465 of OX371221.1, read as the reverse complement.
TATCTCCCTCTAACATGGTTGAAACTGGCGATGGCTGACCACAGCGTTATGCTCGTGAACGGGTGCTGTACATGTGTCTGGCCGCAGCATTGGCATTTTAAGAAAACCAATCGTTGTTTGACATTGCGAGTATTGATTGCACTCATGGGTCTTTAATTTTAATTTTGACCTTCTTAAAAGTAGATGGACATTTGTACCAAAAATTGTATTAGACTTAAGTTGATTTGAGAAAAGATGGTCAGAGTGGAGTTTTTTTGCTGCCTTTTTCTCCACTACACTCGGCCCAAAGGCAGCGGCTAACATTAGCATTATAAGTACATTGACATTCAACAAGCAGAATGTAAATTCTTTACGTTGAAATACATTTCTGATTTCTGAATAAAGTATTTTTTTAAAGTTTGTGGTAGTTACTTATTATGCTCGTTTTCTTGTTTATTTTTGATTACTTATCAAAAACATGTTAGACGCCATTAGTCAGAGAGCCTGTAAAATTAAATTAAGTATAAAACTGAATCACCCAATCAAACAAAACAATCTGAAATTTCATTCATACAATAATGAAATTCTTCATTCATCAACCATTCATTCAGTAATAGCCAACACTATGAAATGTCACATTTTATTGGTGCGCCATGTTTGTTTATTTGTTATGCCCTTTAAGGACGGCTACACCATACATAAGCTCACGCCTGTATCCCAGAGGGGTAAGCAGAGACCAGCCACTGCCACCTGCCACAATCCTGACAAATCACTTTCGCTTCATCAACATTCATTAGTCGTTGCATGCACGCACGCCGCTTTCTGGTACTTTTTATCTAGCCCTTTGCTAATACATCCCCTAATTGGTCGAATCATTTGTGACTCACCAGCCCTTCCAGTCACATTAACTCAACATTTATGTTTGCTTCACCAGTCTTTCTTCCTTCATCCTCACCACATGTCCAAGCCAACGCAACATTCCTTTCTCAATTCTAGTCACTATATCCTCTTTCAGTCCACTATGTTCTCTAATCAGACTATTGCGTCTGTCAATCAAATCTGACACTTTTTAATCAAACTTATTAAGTATTGCAGCTTCATGAATCAGCATCCTATTCATAGTACATAGTTACTTAGTAGTACCTACCTAATAATATTAGAGGGCGAAACCGGCATGACTCAAAACAGCATAAACTTTTATGACATCACTACCCAATTGAAAATTATGTATTTCACTTGTAGTTCGTGAAAATCCCGTTTCTAATCGATTTTATTGTGAGTTTTATGACCTGCGACGTAGTTACTCAACTGTTAACTGTATTGTAGACCTAGAAATTTGATTCGGATCGAGTGTTTTTACAATATCGCTACGGGGAGTAAAAATAGCCGCAACCGGTAGGTACGCGGTTTTATAGGCAGACGAAGATAATGCACTGATTTTTATGCAAATAAATGACGCAAATAGTTACCTAGAATGATCTTTCGACGACTGGCGTGAGGCTCCTCGGTATAAGTCCACTCGAAGTCCGTTCGTGACACTTTAGCACCCATTTTCGGCAAAGAAAATTAGAAAACGCACTGCACTAAGTCAAAGAACATACTGCGTAAAGTACCAAATTGCACGCCTGATTGTCGAAATATATATTGCTCCGAACTCACTACTGCCGTAAATAAAGCAATAAATCTGTTACTTTCGGCTGAAATGAAAATTAGGCGAAATTCACGTGAGCAGCGCTTCACATGAATGATTTGAATGACCGCGTGAGTGAACGATTATTTGACATTGACAGTTGAGAATGAATGAGTGAAGTATGAATGGACAGGTGAATGAACTTATTTGATCCACTCTTCACGAGACAAGACCACCAACATAATGAGAAATTTGGTGCGTTCATTTTAAAAAATTAATTTTCGATTTCGATCATACCTAAGTCTTTATAAGATTAGGAATTAATTCTTTTAGGATTCCTCCGATTCATTGAAGTCAGAGAGAGACGATTAAATGAATATAAAAGCAATAACCGACGTTAATTTCTTTACTAGCAGTCTGGAAACAGTTGGTCATTGAAAACAGACTAGAGTAAAAGATGCTGCCAACATAACGAAACTATTGACAGCTAAAATACGAATACCAGTGTTGCCAAGATTGATGATTTATCGTCATCTGGGCTATCGCGGATAGTTAATTTATTAGAGACCAAAAGTAATAAAAGGTGCGACTTTTTGTCGTACACTCGTACCTCCCATGCTGCCGCGTATATTATAATATTGCCAATAAAAGGAACACAAGGCATTCTTATTTAATTCTAGTAAGTGTTCAAAGTAATTAAACATGTGTTAAACGTAACGAAAACAAGTGTAACCTCCAGACTTTAAAGCTTAAACAGAATTTTACTTAAGAAACTAAAGAATAATTTAACTGAGGAGACAAGTTTGAGGAACAGCCATGTAATATTTTACGCACTTTAAACATAAGACTAGAAATCTATCACAGTGCATGTTATGTCCAGTGTCCACATCATCTTCTATCTTATGTATTAAAGAGTTTCGTACTGGTGAAAATTTCCCAAAGTTGGAGTAGCTGAAAATGTTTGTTTCGAAGAGATTTCGATTAGCTAGCTGAGTATTATGGTCGTATGTAATATGATTATGGAGTTATGTACTATTGGAGTTGTATGGTCTTAGAACAGAATAGGTTATTTGTTCTAAGGCTAACACGCTGGATTCATAGAAGTAACGGACGTATTGTTAATATTTTTTTTTTTAAACGGTTGGATCCTTCTGAATAAACGATTTTATATTTAAAAAAAACAAACAGCGCGGGAGAATTTTGGCCGACTTCTTAAAAAAATTGGCGATAAGAACCAGATAGAATCTGGCAACACTGCCCGAGTCTTTCTCAAGTTTGTGTTTGAACATGGCGGTCGGAAAGAATAAAGGCCTATCGAAAGGCGGTAAAAAGGGTGTTAAAAAGAAGATGTAAGTTTGGAATAAACACTGAGTTTAGTTATTTATCCTCTGCTCTGTTTAGTTAATATTCAAAATGGGCCTTGGAATTTGTGATTGCCGGGATATATTTCGATATAAGTCAGGGTCTCGTGTCAGTCGGAGTGTTAGTTATTTCTTTTGTGAATTCTACTAATAGTGCCCATGAATACTATGTATCTCCTCCAAATACCTGCAGGTATTAGCTTGAGGAAGATAGTGATAATATACGAGTTTCGTGCGAGTGCTGAGCTTGGAGACTTTTTAGGTTATGTCAACTTGTGATTTTTTTCTTCCAGTGTGGATCCTTTCACCCGTAAAGACTGGTATGATGTTAAGGCACCGTCTATGTTCGCCAAGAGGCTGGTGGGAACCACCCTTGTCAACCGTACCCAGGTAATTTTTGATTTTTACACTAGCACCATCACAGTCTTAAGTGCTACCAATTCATTAATTCAGTGTCTGAAGGCGCCTGAATTTCAACAAAAACACATGTTATTTATGGTCTCCTTAAGATCACACAAAATATATTCAATGACTTCCGGGCACAAAACCTGCACATGGTATTTTGTGCACCCTGATTGCCTTAAAAACAGTCCCGATTCGACTTGCCACTGTGTTTATGTTATATTCTATAATGAAATTCGCGATTCACAAACTGTAAATTCTTTCAGGGTACGAAAATCGCCTCTGAAGGTTTGAAGAACCGTGTGTTCGAAGTGTCGCTGGCCGATCTTCAAAATGACACTGATGCGGAAAGGTATGTTAATATTTTCCACGTTACAATGTCGAAGCACCTTTAATCTGAACCAAACCTCAGATGGCTAGATGATTAAATGCCTTTTTGCAATAGCAATACAATAGCCGAACGATGAGGGTACTCACACTGGTGTGTGTGTGTGCGCGCGTGTGTGTGTGTGTGTGCGTGTGTGTGTTTGTAAATACATTACAAACATTGAAAAACACCCAGACTGAGGCCATGGTCTAAATATTTACTGCGGCCCCAGTGGAAATCGAAATGGCAAGCTCTAGCAATTGGTAAATCCTAGGTAACTAACCTAAGAAGTTAGACTACCCAGTGAAGCTCATTGGCAACTGTGACTGACATGAAGCCTTCCTTTTTTGTATTGATGCACTTGTCGCATACCTGTTGTATGTGGATAGTCCTTCAAGTTGCTTAGCCCAAATGGTGTGATTGTAGATACAGAGCACTGCAGTCCAGCTATATGGAGAATTTATTGTCTTACATATCGTTTCAAACCGCAAATATTGAATGCTGTCGCATATACAGTGCCTTTGTGGACTTTGTTCTCTAAGGTCTTTTATGTCATTGCAACATGGTTCACTCAATTAGTAATGAACACCCTACTGTGACACAACTAGTAGTTGTGTCATCTAATGAGGAGTTAAATTATGCAAAAATTATTTCTAAAAGCACCATAAATCTATTAGTGTAGTAGGGGAAACAGGACCTAAATTCTGTTTATGCATTGTATTACAAAGACAATAGCATGAACATGGCGATTTAGTTTCATCGTCGCTTCAAGTCTACGCACATATCAAATGATCTAGGTGTCAATGGTATGAAAAAACATGTCACTTGATCGAACCGTGTATCTGTCATCATACCATAATGCACGAACAGATTCGAGGCCCAGATTGCCAGAGTGGTGTGAACAGATGAAAAAATTGAAAAGATACGCTCACACTACCCAGGCTTCTCTGGACAGTGCGATGATCTCTGCATATCACTGACAAATCGTCCCCTAGCTTACAACACCGCTTAAGTCATTTATAAGAACTTTGTAGGTGTGACCAATGGTTAGACGCACAATGAGCAGCTCCATCTAATGGCATTCAAATGTGAAAACCGCCAATTTTCGACTTGAGCGGTGTTGTAAGCTAAGGGACGAAATGTAAACAAATAATAAAACAATCTACGGTGGAGAGTTTACAAGGAGTTACTGTAACCATGATTAAATTAACTGCATCTATGAAGTTGTGTTTTACAGATAAGTCCCGCAGACTTACATTCAACTCTGGTTTAAATTTAAAATACGTTGCTTTAGCCAGCGATATGGAAGTAATGTTATATATAAAAATCTTTCTACAGGTCTTTCCGCAAGTTCCGTCTGATCGCTGAGGACGTTCAGGGACGCAATGTGCTCTGCAACTTCCACGGCATGGACCTCACCACTGACAAATTAAGGTATGCCCCAGAATAAAATGTCCATAGAAAACTGGTCATCTTTAACCATCCTGAAATTACAATATGGCCTATTTTTCTCATATATCTGGTTCTTTTGAAAACCCGTTACAGTTTACAACAACATGCTGAAGACAGCATGTGCCCAGTTGGCCCCCATTTTGAATTTCGAATAGCCAAATTTTTTTTCTCAACAGGTTTGCTCAAAGAATATTCGTTCAAATTTTTATCCAAATTGGTCAGTAAAGAAATAAGTTGGTGTAGAAATAAGTCATTTGTATGGAAGAATTAATTTGAAGTTAAAAAAATCGGTTTCATAGGATGGTTGTATTTTGAACCTTCCAAACTAGGATACCCTGCTATGGATACGTGCTATGGTGACCAGGCAAGTACATTAAAGACCTCTGTGGCGTAACGGTTAGCGCATCTGCTTACCATGCGAGAGGTCCCGGGTTCGATCCCCGGCTGGGGAGAAAAAAACTCCAGGTCTTGGATGTTTACATGTTTGTGACTTTGCTGTTTCTGGTTCCCACGGCACAGGGTATCCTTGTGTGGGGCCAGAAGCAATGTATGTAAATGTTTATGTTTATTACAAACATTGAAATACAGCCAAACTGAAGCCATTTGTAAAAATGTACCATGGCCCCAGTGGGAATTGAACCCACAACCTCTTTCTTCGTAGCTAAGCGGCTTAATAAAAGTGGCCGTTTTTATAATTAAAAAATGTGTCCAAACTTGCAGTCCAGCTATATGAAGGAAACCTTATGGTCTTCATATCGTTTTATGCTGCAGATAGTAAATGCCTCCACATAATGATTCACCTTGAGTGCACATCACTCAAGGCCTTTTATGGCGTTGCTACACTCGCACTGATGTGATGGTTAATTTGCATAATAATTAGCAGGAGCAGTGATCATTCCAATTTTGTATTTTCTGCTGATTATTTGGAATTTTCTACTTATTTTGATTGTGTGATCAATTTTGTATTTCCTAATGCCTAGTTTAATTGTTTTGCTGCATGAAAGCACTCGTTTCGATAAACATTGTTATAGTTCTGACCAAAACAGGCTTTTATTTTGTTTAAACTTGGCCTGTTACTTTATTATAAGGAAAGTTGTCTCATAATAATCAATCATTAAAACGACATACATATTATTATGTTTAATCACAATAAAAACGCAATTTTTACTTTATGAACATTGAAGTTGTTAGTTTCACAATTAATAACTTCCAAGCAACACCATCACCAATAATAGTTCTTCATTTAATGCCGAAAATGCTCGTTTTACTGAAATAGACCTATTCTCATCTAGCAAGGCCTCTTTCAAGCATCGGGTTCTAGAGGTTCTACTTCACTAATCAACAGACACACACTCAAGTACACACACACGCACATATACACACACACACACGCACATATACACACGCACACGCACGCACACACACACGCATGCACGCACACAAACACCCCTTCCCTCTCCTTGTCCCGTCCACTTCCCAATTCAATTTAATTAAAAAACATTGTTAATTCCTTTTTTTTCCCACTGCTTGATATGTTTGTATAGTTAGTTAGTTATAAGTGAAATCCATTTTTGGCTTTATTGTTACCACACTTTTGCAGATATACATTATGTTATTTTGTGCTGTTGGATTTCCAAATAAAGAATAATAATAATAATAAGTCTAATTTCATCTACCCACCCAACAGATCAATGGTAAAGAAATGGCAGTCCCTCATCTCAGCCAACATTGACGTGAAGACCACCGATGGCTACCTCCTCCGTGTCTTCTGCATTGGGTTCACCACCAAGGACTCGCTGACGCAGCGCAAGACTTGCTACGCTCAGCACACTCAGGTATATAAACGTAACAATAAAATTTACTGACAGGCATATACATTGCTTCTAGCCCACTCTATGATACCCTGTGTTGTGGGAACCAGAAACAGAGATTCACCAATATGTAGACATCCAAGACCTGTAGTTTTTTTTTGTCCCTAGATTTATAACTACTGAGGTATGTTGTAAAGAATTGTGTTTTTGTAAATAAAGACTGTCTGTCTCAGTGGTGTAATCGGTTGTGTTTTGACGGTGAAATGAAAAATCAAATTGAAATCCATTTTTATGCGGAGCCGCCCACTAAAAATTCTGCGAGTTAAATATGACCAGCCTATTAATCCGGTGGCCCATCTATATAAATAATAAGATAAGTCTTTTAGTGTTTTATTTTAGTGGTATCCCAGTGTGGGGCCAGAAGCAATGTATGTGCCTGTATGTAAATGTTATGTTATTTCACTCTCTACAATAGATTTTACTATGTATGTTGTTACCACTGTCTTCAGTGATTGAGAGCCACGCTAAATGCGTTCCTTCCTCGCGCTCGCCGACTGCGAACGATGCCGTACAGACGGCAGTTCACGGCAATCGGGCGTGGACGCCGGAATGGCATGTATAGCGCGTCTGATGACGCCTGGAGAAGTAAATTAGCCGTTTGTGTCCCACTGCTGGGCAAAGGCCTCCCCTTTAGCCTCCTGACCGCTGAGTGACTAATGGAAGGACATAAAAACAAATAAAAATATCTCCTTTGGTTTGAAATGATTTGCGTGAAACTAAAACTAGTGACATCATTAGAAATTAGAGTTAGGATTAGAATTACAATTAGAATTATGATTTTTAAAAAGAATTAGAATTAAAATTTTAGTTTTAATTTTAATTTTTAATTTTGATTTAACATTAGTATTTTTACAACATTTTTTTAGTTAAAATATACCCTATTCTGAAGCCAATTTCTGAATATCAACTTGATCGCAGCAAAAAACTTGTCTCAGTAGTCAGGAGGTTAGATATCTACTCCTCCCTGTTCTCGGCCAACTCTTCCCACCCCAGTAAATATTTTGTCAGGTCGTTGCACCATCTTCGCCTTTGTTTTCCGCGTCGCCGTTAGCCATCGCACGGCGTTCATCCGGTGACAATTTTTGAGGGGGGAAGCGGGTGGGGTGGCACAAGACGGGAAAGTTCGAAAATCATGAGGCCTATGTCTGCGGTGGGCGCCTAATAACATAACATTTCCATACAGGCATGTGGCGAGCACATGTCAACTCTGCGCGTGCACTACAAACTCCAACATTCCTGCATCGCGCAAGCAAAATATTACACGTGACTTATAATAAATACAATGTCCAACAAACCACAGTTGGACCGGCCGTCCCCAGGCATACAATCTGCCTAGTGGGAAATTTCCCTTTACAGTGGAAGAGCACGATCACCCGCTCTTCCCTATAGGTACATACATTGCTTCTGGCCCCACACTAGGATACCCTGTGTCGTGGGAACCAGAAACAGCGACGTAATGGCTATTGATGATAGAAAACTTATGCAACCCCATCCGTTTTCAGGTGCGCGCGATCCGCAAGAAGATGTGCGAGATCATCACCCGTGACGTAGCCAGCTCCGAGCTCCGCGAGGTGGTCAATAAGCTGATCCCCGACTCCATCGCCAAGGACATTGAGAAGGCGTGCCACGGGATCTACCCCCTTCACGATGTCTACATTAGGAAGGTGAGATAGTACTAATTTACCTGCAAGAAATAAATAGTGAACGATTCCAATTGATGCACACATATTAGGCCCAAGACAAAGGATGCTAAAGTGTATCCAAATATTACAGTCCTAAGATGTAAACAATTATGGCGGAATAGGTAACCATAGACTACTATAGTGCTGTGATGTATGTTGGAAAATGTCGATGTCGGTAAATTTATTATGGTGCATTTCTGCTGGCGCTATTGAAAGCTATAGAATAATATGTACATCCAGAGATTAAGTAATAGGTACTACTTCACTTGAAAATAATATGGATGTAAGGAGGAATTAAACTACATAAAACATTAAATAGAGTTTATTACAAAAAGCATTTATTTTTAAACATGTAGCAAAGTAAAGTTAATAGTTTTCCATAATAAATAAAAATAATAATGATGCATACAAAAATATGCATGAAACATTTGTATTATTATTACTTATTAAATAAGAACAATATAAGGCTTTATTTCTTGACCAGATTACAGTACCTATATATAAAAATATTTTGAAATGTTCATATTTTATATCACATGGCACCAGCACTGAAACCGTCAAGTTAGTTAGGAATAGTACCGTTAGTATGGTCAGTGAAAAATATTCGAAAAATTTCATCAATCTGATTATTTGTGCACACGTTTCGAATATTTTTCTGGACTAGCGACATCTTGCTTTTGAGTTAATTCATATATATTGTATCTGTGCTGAGGAAGTCCTCCGCGAAACGTATTTCGGCAAACCATCCTAATAGGCATGATGACCGTATTAAAGAATGAATAGTTTTAGAAAAAAATGTATGTCAAAATAATTCCCTAAAAAACAAACCCTCATTGTCATGCAATAGGCTCTAGTCTGTGCATTCGAATCTCTAATTCAACCTCTCGACAGCGTTGCCAGAATGTTACAAAAGTAACATTTTACGTTACTTTTGGCCCTCCTATGTTACCTCGATGTTACACGACCCAATATGTTACTTTTGTGTTACTTCATCTCCATTAATATACTATGATGGCGTTTTTTCATATTCATTAATGACAAACCAGGTTATAGTATTGAAAGTCATTCTTAAATTGGTTGGACAAACATCATTGATTGTATGTTATGTTTTTTCTTTTTCAACATCGCCAGTCTTTCCATCAACAAATTATTAAGATTTTTTCGAATGAAACAAGAAACTTATTTTACTTTTTGTGTAATAAACTGCCATAATAAAGTATTGTATCGGTTTCTACAATAAAAAAAAGGTTATGTTATTTTTCTCGAGAAAATGTTACTTTTTGATCGGCCTCTTGTTATATTTGACTATCAGCCACTGGCAACTGTTTCTGAATAAATAAATGAATGAAATGAAATGAATGAGGACACTGCCTCTCGACTCAACCAAAAGTCCAAAACATAAACCAACCAAACAACATTGGGGAAATCCTCGTCCAATAAGTAATGCGTTCGGTCCATTCCGAATAGTGCCAACCGATTTAAATAGCGTTCGATTTGCTATTTTGCAAACAGTTAGTTACGTTATTTTAGTCGCATAGATTTGCTTTCAAATGAAAAAAAAAACATCCACCTTTTGTACACTATTTTTTTAGTGCAATAAAGAATTCATAATATTACTATTATTATTATTTTGAGTCAGTTATATGTAGATGGTTGAAACAATTTTTCGATCCAGGGATCCGTTTGCGAAGTATTAAGTGCTTTTAAGTGCAAATTTTACTTTAGTTAATAAAATTTCGTAGTCTTGAAAAAAACCTGCTTCAGAAAAAAACCGTTTTTGAAATGTTTTTTCACCGTTTTTTTTAGCTTAGAAAAAAAAAACCGATTTTAATCATCACGGTACCGCGACCAGTAATAAGACTATCATCCCAGACTATCAGACCTCAAGTTTTTATCAATTCGGAATAACGTCCAGCCCTAGCCACCATAGACAAGACAGAGTAATGTTAGGCTTGTAAGTTTGAGGTTATAGCGAATTCTATTACAAAAATTATGGTATTGCACGTGATTACCCAGATGCTACAATAATTATCTACTAGCTATTGTGTGTGATTACACAGGGAATGCGTATTTTTCTTCCGGTAAGTGGTTTGTTTACATCATAAGACTGTAATATTCGGATGGACCTTACAGTGCAACTTCTCTGCAGTATGGAAATGCATACACACTTTGAAATATGTACATATTTTGACACTTCGGAAATGATGAACCAATACAGTGGACAGTTACGAATTAGGAGGGCTGGGGTCTGTTGCAATTCGTATTTAGTCGCGAAGAATTAGTATAGTGTACAGTCACGAGCAATATCACATTTTTGTACTGCACATGTGCACGACAATATGTCCCAAATTATGTGACCACCGTTAGATAGGTTAGGTTATGTTAATATTGGTATGTAAAGTCTGATTTTTTATTCCGTAGAATTCTGACAGTTATCATTTATTGACATATCAGAGATAGAAACCTTTTTTGACCAGGCACATTTTTCAATTTCAAAACGGGTGCGAACATCTGATACTACACATCTAATTTGTTAGTGAATGTATCCATTTTATCAGATTTAAGTGTATCAGAACTTACATCCAGCAAAGATAGCAGTGACATAATATAAATTTATCAAATGATGATCCACCTAGCTCGCAATGACAACATCACATGATGAAAATGTTGTTCCCTTTTGATTTTACTCCTGAACGCCCTTCCCGTTTCACATTTCAACCCCACACCTCTATCTCTACTCACACAAAGTCCAAATTTGCAGGTGAAAGTGCTGAAGAGGCCCCGCTTTGAGATTTCCAAGCTCATGGAACTCCACGGCGAGGGTGGCGGAGGCAAGCGCGGCGAGGGAGGTGACAAGTCGGAGCGTCCTGAAGGCTACGAGCCTCCAGTGCAAGAGACTGTCTAATTAATATACATTCAAGCTAATCCCGGCTTTTTATTTCAACGAAAGAAGACAATGGAGAATACGACAAAAAATATGTTGCTGAAATACAAAATAACGTTTATAGGTTAACCTCTATAGAGTACAGGAAAATACTTTGTAAATTTTTACTTCAATAATTATGGAGAAAAAAAATTAAATTCAAAAACCTATGTGTGATGGCGCCGCAGCTCTACCACAATGCAAGTTTCCTTAACTCGCGTCCCCTTCTTACCCACGGTCCACCTCCTGAGACCACCTGGGTGAACTGCGGGGTTTTTTATTCAACAGACCACCTCGTCGCCGCTAAAAAATACTTTGCAAAGTGAGGCATTGACACAATATTCATACAGGTCTCAGAGCTAGGTCACTTCCGGTTAATAATTTATTTTTTCTAAAATATTTACCTTATTAAATATGTGCCCACCTGTCCAGGAAGAAATCGAAAAGATACGTGTCTTCTTTTTTTCCCCTCAACCACCTCGACTCAAAAATAATTTTAAAAAGCCAAGCAATTTCTTTGTCGCATTTTCCATTGTCACGGAAACAGAAACAAGCATTGTACCCGAAATAGTATGAATAAAGGTCATAGCCCACTTACACGACTGCTCCCACCCGGCAAAAATAATTTAATTCAAATATGGGCTCTATGATATATTTTACATAGGCATCATAAATTAGCAGACAGCTCGCTGTCAGCTTGAATTATATTATTTTTGCCGGGTGGGAGCAGAGTCGCGTAAGTGGGCTACTGTATTCCCTTCTGCCAAACTGTACCACCGTTCGATGTAAATTACGCAGCCGGCTACCATAATTATTAACTGTCCTTCTGGATGATTGGCTACGCAATGTACCTATAATGGAATTCTCATAATCTAACCATAGTCGCTTTACGAAACGAAGCCCAGCAAACTTATCGTGTACAATTTATAGAGGATAAAGCCTATTGTATTTTTTTTTTAACTGTAACTTTTATTTGTCTCTTGCTTCTTTTGTTCAATAAGGAATATTCTTTTTTTTTACGTAGCCTCGATTGTGTCCACAGAACAGAAAAAAAGAGTAGAAGGAGTGACATGACCTATTAGCAGGAAAACCAGTGTGACCAAACTCACACATAAGCCAAAACCCACACCATGAATGCCAAGCTGGCTATTGGTAAATAAAGGCAATGCCGAAAAGGTCTACATCATAAAAGTTCCACGTAACATATGAACCTTTTGGTGGTATAAACAGCGATCAAAATCAAATGATAATGATGAAATTAAGTTTGACATTAGATCTTTGTTTCGTAGTACCGCTACTCTACACTAGCTGGAACTCCCGCCGCGTCTGACCGTCGAGAAGTTTTATGTGATAGACCATAAAGTCGAAAATTAAAAGCAAGTATCTGCAATGGTGCTTCTCAGCTATGGATGGCCTATCGACAAAATATAGAATTGTTTCGTAAAGCGACAGTTGATATTTAATTCAATTACAATTCGATGTAAATTACGCAGCCGGTTAGTATATTAACCTACCTTCTGGATGATCGGCTACGCAACGTATATGGAATTCTCATATGAAACTAACCATAGTCGCTTTTGAAACGAGGCCCAGCAAACTTATCGTATGTATAGTTTGTTTAATTTTTTATTTATTTATTTAAAATGTCGTTATCCATCAACGCTTGTGCTTCACTTATATTATGGAGATGACATTTGCCAACGAAAGTCACGAGACTTCCCCTATACATATAAGGAGTAAGCGTTGATTAAATTATCTAGACCCCCCCAGATGATTTTACTACACGAGCACATAAAATCATCTAACTTTGAAATTGTGCATGCTGGTTTAGTTTTGATGACAATACGCCAATCTATACTAATAAAAATGACAGGTTTTTTGAACTAAAACTTTCGGCACAACACATTGTAAACATTTAGTCCGGATCTACTTACGGGTGTTGTTTTATCGGACGAGTCCGACTAGGCTTCGCTCCGATACGCAGAGCAGTGAGTGGGTGGTGAGCAGAGACGGAGCTTGCGTCGTTCGGTTGCTCGTCTCAAAATGGGATGGCTAAGTTGATCCGGATTAAAAGTTTACAAAAATGACATGATACTGCAGTCAGGACCACATTCTCGCAAAGGAACTAAACAGCGTCAAGGAACATGAACAATAAATTTTGCGCAGATTCAAAAATAATTGCAACTAAAAATGTGTTAAATAATAATAATAACAAAAGATGATAATAAACACTTACATACAGGCACATACGTTGCCTCTGGCCCCACCCTGGGATACCCTGTGTCGTGGGCACCAGAAACAACGAAGTCACAAACATGTAAACATACAAGACCTGGGATTTTTTTTGTCCCCAGCCGGGATTCGAACCCGGGATCTCTCGCATGGTAGTCAGATGCACTAACCACTGCGCCACAGGTCTTCAATTAAAATAAAATAACGACAATTATTTTCCCAAAGTACCTAATTAGACGCAGGTACTCTACCTAAAGTACCGATAATTATTTTTTGTAAATTATTTTTTTGTAAGTCATAGACAAAATATTATCGATAGATTTTTATAATGTTGTGTCCCAGCTGCAATTGCTAGTCATTTGAGTAGCATTCAAATGTTGACAGAAATTTGTAGAAAAAGTACACATACTTCGACGAAAATAGAACATTATATTCCAGTAAATAAAGGTGGTTTTACTTTCTCACTTTCGGATTGCTTCCCTTGTTCATGTCGTTACAAATTTAATTTCTATTAAATTAAATACAATGGAAATACTACTTACCGATGGAATGTTACGGCATGATCGGTACATTTTGGTCCCCAACTTTTATTTTTGCACTCTAACACGGCACAATAAGGCATTTTAGTAGAGTTTTCACAATTGTTTTCTTTACTAGAAGCGCACGGCAACTGAGATAAGAAAAACTGTCATAGACTACGCATAGGCAATACATTGCTAATGTGAGGCACGCGGGCACCGCCCACTTAAGATTTCTACTCTTTTTTTCTGTTGTGGGGATAGCAAATTCGACCTGTAAAAAATAAAAAGCTTTCTCATTGGTGGAGCTATTATAAGTTTCAAAACACTGCCATCTCTGGATGAGAAGCATCAAGAACAGGGTACGTTGAAAGGGAGAGTACAAAAAAAACAAAAAAGATAGTATTTTCAAATTTTGAACAAAATTATAGTATTTTTGTTTTTCGACCATATCGCCTCTATTCAGACGTTTTTTCCTAGGCGTGGATTCTCTCGGTATTTCGTAATTTTCATCCCCGCCCCCAGCTTTACCCACCAACTATTCCTTTCAATTTCGATTCGAAATAACATGAAAAAATGAATGCACTCACGACGAGACTACTTTATGCACAATCGTACCAACAGAATAATAAATAAGAGGAAAGTATCGAAAGAAAAAAAACAAGAGGCGTTTTGTACGAAAAATGATGGAAAACGGCTAATTATAGACTGTTCTAAAATTATAGTATTTTGTTGTACTCTCCCAAGTTATGGATAGTATATAGTACGAAACATGAAATTAGAGAATAAATACTATAATTATAGTACGAAATCCAACCCTGATCAAGAAGTACGCCGCCATCTGTTGGCGAATAGAAAGTTGTGAGATAACAAAAAAAAAATGGTGCTGCCAGATGAGAAGATTTACCGAAATTGGGGATCTCATAATTGGCGACCAAAAATTGCCATCTGCGACCAATAATACCCCTTGGCACTATCGTAAATTAATATTGACAATAGCTACGAATGATATTACATTTTAAACATATAATGTCACAATATAATGCTACAATCATTAACTAATAACATTAATTGATTTTTAGGTACAGTCGACAGCACATCATCATATACACCCATGCACTCTACTCCGTTGCATTACGAGCGACTTTGTAACTAAAATATGAAGGTTAACGTGCTGTCGACTGTACTCTATGTACCTATATAGGTAGTCTATGTATATGTGAGTAAAAACGGGAGCCTATTTAATAGGGTCCCGTTCTTAGTAATTTACTAAGACTGCATTATCTTTCTGTCTGTCTGTCACAAAGCTGAATAAAATTTTCACAGATGATGTATTTCTGTTGCCGCTATAACAACAAAGAAAATAAATATTTAAATGGCCTTCTCATGCAACACACAAAAGTTATTGTTTGCAGTTTTTTGCTCGGTATTAATAATGTCTAGGTACATGTAGGTCTTTGAAATACTCACGGAATATTATTCAATAAGGCTTTTGGTTTTGTTTATATATAGAAATTGTGGCGAGCACATGTCAACTCTGCGCGCGCACTATAAACTCTAACATTTCTGCATCGCGCAATCAAAGTTTACACATGTCACATGACATACCTAGCATAAATACAACGTCCAACAAACAACAGTTGGACCGGCCGTCCCCAGGCATACGATCTGCCTGGCGGGAAACCCTTTATTGTGAAAGAGCACGATCACCCGCTCCTCCCTATAAAATCTTGTAGCCATGGTATCTTCAGCTCGAAGATTCTAAGTGGATAACGTTTTTCTTAGACTACCGTTTTGTATTTAAAATTAATTTGAAACCAACAGTAAACAACAAATTAAGAAAAACTGCTTAGAAATAAATAAAGCAACCCAAACCAAAACATTCAGTCCAAGCTCCCGAAAATTACGTATTTTAATAATTTTTGAACTAATACTTTCGTAAGCACAACACATTGTAAACTTTTAGTAATACCGAAAATAGGTAATTGTGGATTTTAATTGTAGGTACCTACTGTTAAAGGTAATTTAGGTAATTAAAAAAAGAGTACTTTCAAATAATTATTAACATTACTTGAGAGAATTAACCACACCACGAAAATAAACTAAATTATTTAAAAAAAACAACTGCGTATAGCTTTTAAAAAAAGTATTTTTGTTGAGGTTCTTTTGGTGTGCTAGGTTACAAGACCAAGCGATTTTCCAAATTTTAGCATCATTAGCCGGCCGGGCAGCTTCTGTCTGGCAAATCTGGCAATGGCAAATTGGCAACACAGACAGTCTTTCATTTTATTTTATTTATCCATTTGCCGTTCAATGTACTCTGTGCGTTCAATCATTCAATTCAATTTAATCCGAATGGGGTCCCTAGACGATCAAAATTGCTTGACAAGCACGTTAAATTAACGTGCTTGTCAAGCAATTTTGACCGTCTAGAACGAAGCTTGATGTGCTTGACAAGCAAACTCGATGCTTGATGAAGCTTGATGAAAAATTATATTTTTGCAATGCTTGTCAAGCATGCTTGATCGTTTAGAACATGCTTGTCAAGCAACACATTCAGTGTACTACGGAACGTTATGGAGAGACCACGCGACACGAACAGCGCCGGCGCCAGCGGTGATGATGGCGGCAGCGGCGCAATTAGTGATCGTGATTTTACTTTGTTGTTGATATCATTATACAAAGATGCGACGATATTGTGGGACATTAAGGCTCGGGACTATAAAGACAAAAATAAAAAGAATATGGCTCTCATGAATATGGTGGATATTTTAAAAAGATATAAGAGTAATTTCAGCATTGAGGAATTGAAGAAAAAAATTAATTTGTTACGAACAAATTTTAATCGAGAACATACAAAATATAAAAATTCTATTAAGTCTGGAATGGGAGCAAGTGAAGTTTATAGCCCAAAATTG
Source organism: Yponomeuta plumbellus (assembly GCA_947310845.1). Classification (NCBI taxonomy): domain Eukaryota; kingdom Metazoa; phylum Arthropoda; class Insecta; order Lepidoptera; family Yponomeutidae; genus Yponomeuta; species Yponomeuta plumbellus. The sequence goes on along the minus strand of OX371221.1, from coordinate 6,650,130 downwards.
TTTTATTACAACGACTTAATGTTCATAGCAGACGGAACGGAAATCTCGCCAACAATCAGTTCGGAAGGATCACAAGTAAGTTCCCCTTCTTATCATGTTACACTATTATGTACTACGCAGTATTCAAGCATCTATTTTGCCATGGAACTGCTCCTGTTGTATTAAAATATTCGCAAAACTCATCTCGGACTGCTTTGGCTTCAATAGTAGGATTTCCCCTTAACCTTGGTGTAGGGATCAACTCTTGTGATTCTGTTCTCCACGAGCCTGGCCTAATTTCTCCTGTATTAATATTTTCAAAATCAACGTCATTATTTCGAATGTATTTTTCTGACTTTGACAGATAATTATGCAAGTGACAACATGCTAAAACTATTTTACTGACTTTTTGTGGATCTAAATTAACAGATCGCTTAAATATCTTAAAACGTGATGATAAAATCCCGAAGGCATTCTCCACAACGTTGCGGGCACGTGATAATCGATAGTTAAAAATTCTGCGTTCATTGTTTAAAACAGTTTTATTGTAGGGCTTCATGAAATTGGGAGTTAATTGAAATGCTTCATCGCCTATTAAAACGTATGGCTTTTTTTTATTTGTTGATGGTAACTCTGACTGTTCAGGTAGATTCAAACAATTGTCACTGCTGGTGAATTTTGACCAAAATTCTGTATTTTTTAAAACACCTCCGTCAGATATTCTGCCATTTGCTCCAACATCCACCATTATAAACTCGTATTTAGCATTTACAATAGCCATTAAAACAATACTATGTGTTTGTTTATAATTAAAATAGTATGATCCGGAGTTATAAGGTTTCTGTATTCGAACATGTTTTCCATCCACAGCCCCGATCACATTAGGGAAATTCCATCGAGTTTCAAATTCCTTTGCAATCTTTTTCCATCCTTCTGAAGATCTGGGTACCTTTAAATAAAAAATATGTTTCAGAAAATGCCACCACCAACCACATCAAGGAAGAAAAAAAAAGAAGATAGTTGTGAAACATCAGAATTATTTTCTGCTGCTACTTCCTATTTCAAGAATCGTACTGAAGATGACGCTGATGTCATCGCAAAAGGTTGGGCTGTCAAGATTAGAAGATTAGCTGCAGATCAACGCCGATATGCTGAGAAGATAATTAACGATGTTTTATTTGAAGGAGAAATGGGCACATTAACTAGACATGGTGTTACTTTTTTACAAAATCCTTTGCCTAGTCCACTTTCATCTCAATCGCCAATGTTCAGATATAACTCACCTAGTTCCAACCATTCTCATATTTCCGAGGAATCTCCCGCTCCCATTCAATCACCTCTGCCATATCAATCACCATCTCATCAATCTCACAATATTCAGCAATTTCCCGCTCCCATTCAATCACCTCTGCCATATCAATCACCATCTCATCAATCTCACAATTTTCAGCAATCTCCCGCTCCCATTCAATCACCTCTGCCATATCAACCACCATCTCATCAATCTCACAATATTCAGCAATCTCCCGCTCCCATTCAATCACCTCTGCCATATCAATCACCATCTCATCAATCTCACAATATTCAGCAATTTCCCGCTCCCATTCAATCACCTCTGCCATATCAATCACCATCTCATCAATCTCACAATTTTCAGCAATCTCCCGCTCCCATTCAATCACCTCTGCCATATCAACCACCATCTCATCAATCTCACAATATTCAGCAATCTTCCGCTCCCATTCAATCACCTCTGCCCTATCAGTCGCCCTCTACTCAGTCCTACAATGTCCAACAATCTTCCGCTTCCAATAAAATTCAATTCCTTTCTAATCAGTCCAATATATTGGAGGAATACAACAACGAAGATACAACAGCAGCCGAATTTCTTAGAACATATTCATCTTTTTAATAAAATTCCTTAATACTTTTGTTAATTAAGATAACTACCTAAATAAAGTGTTAATTTCTACTTACCGCAATGTTTTCTTTTAATTTCTCTATGATAGCCTCACAAGTTTCCATTATTATACCTTCTAATGTGTAAGGAGCAATAGCACAAGTAAATTTTAAATCTTCCAAATCCATGCCAGTAGCCAAGAATCTTAAAGTCACAGATAATCGCTGACTAGCAGGAATCGCCTGTCGCATGTTAGAGTCCTGTTTTTCAATGTTTGGCCTAACCATTTCCAATAATGTCTCAAATGCTTCATTATCCATCCTCAAAAAATTTTTGAAATCATTGGGCTCCGTCACTTGTAGAATCTTTTGCAAATGCTCATGGGTAAATATATCTCTTAACAAATACCACTGCTTAGACCATCGTCTTGTTCGTTTCTTTTTTGTTTTCTTCAACAAAGCAATTGTGAGAGCAAGAAAAGCCATATCTGCATCTAGAGACATTCTACTACTTTGCAAATGTTTCTGTTTTAAGCGCAAGTTCAACACTGGGTCACTCTATCCGACAAAATGATGCGAATGCTTGACAAGAATGTTTTTTGATGTCGTGACCTCGTCAAGCATGCTTGTCAAGCACGTAAATGCTTGTCAAGCAATTTTGATCGTCTAGGGACCCCAGAATTGTAATTTCGTAAGAAGAATATTGAAAAGATAGATCACGTAAGTTTGGAATATAGACGGGGCTTAATTCTTTAGCCTCCGCTTTACTTGGTTATTATTTCAAATGACACTTTGAACTTGTGATTGCCGGAATATAACTCGATATAAGTCTGAGTATCATTCATTTCGGCCGGAGTGTTGTGACACAATAATACATTGTATTTGTTGTGAATATTTATAGTAAGCTTAGGTATCTCCTCTAAATCTAAATACACAGCGGAAGGTCGAGATAGTGACAATATGATGAACGTTTCATGTGATTGGTGGTAAGCTCGACGGGTTTGAGGTTATGTTAATTTGTGATTTTCACTTTTCAGTGTGGATCTTTTCTCTGGCAAAGACGGCTATGATGTCCAGACAGCGTTGATGTCCAGACAGCGTCTATATTCACCAAGAGGCACGTGGGCTTTCTTGCCAACCAACCCGAGGTAATTTATGTGCGGTTAAAAGAACTTAAATTCTATAGTAGGTACTTAATCACAAATTTATTTGCATATAGATGTATGCATTAACCTGTAGTATTTTTGGCTGGCCGATGGGGTCATCTTAACAGTGGTTTATAATTGAATCATGTGTTGCTAAAACAACACAAGCAACCATTTTTCAAATTTCACTTTTCAGCGGTATTCGATTGTATGACCATAAAGCCACATTTGCTGCAAAAATCACACAAATCCTATGGGGTTTTCATAGTAGAAACGTGTTGCTCTTAGCACAGAATTATGCCAAAACAACACATCTCCAGCCATTGTGTTTTGCCATCACATGGCAAAACCAAAATTTCTGCCGCAAGTTTTGATGATGTGCCTATCCGATATTCTAGATGGTAAGAAACCAGTAAATATTAAAAAAAAAAACAGAAAATTAAAGAATTACATGCCGGACGAGGACCATATTATTAAAAACTTCTATGAAGAAATTTTCAACTGCCCAACCACAGAGAAAGACGATGTAGAGGTGTCTTAGATTTTAATTACATTAAGTACATACTTATTTCATAAGTTATAGTTTCTAGTAATACATTTGTGACCTTTTATTTCAATTATAAGTACTGTTTTTGCAAAACAACACATCCAGTTCATAAAATGCTCAAAAAAAGACATTCACACTAAAATATTTTTACAAAATGTGACTCAAAATTGTAAGTGGTAGTTATGTGAACGGTTTAGTTACAAAAAAAGTAAAAATACAGCAGGATTTTGAATCTTAAATCCTTTTTTCCTCTTCCCCAAAAATTTGGTTCAATGGATTTGTGTTGTTTTAGCAACACATGATTCAATTGTACTTTTCAAGGTCTTAACGCTAATCAATTTGGAATTTCTGTAATCTTCTCAGGTATCTAACACAATTGTTCAGTCACATTCTGCTTAGTTACTTAATAGGTGATTTAATAATAACAAATGAACACAAGAAATATGTGAGTGGTTGACCAAAAAGGGACCTCAAGGGAAAATAATTGATTTCGAGAAAATCGCGTTTGTAGTTTCTTGTATAGACAGGTTTCGACTCTGCTCGGCTCACAAAAAAAATCCTAAAAAATTAACTACGGCACCTAAAAATATTCTGGTTAGACCAAAACAAAGCTAAAATACCAGAGTTAAAAAATTCAAGTAAAAAAATTAACGGTTTCCAATCCCTCCAGGTCCCTTTTTGGTCAACCACTCACATATAATCAAATGATGATCCACCTTGCTCGCAATGAAAACAATGATGAAAACATTGTTCCCTTTTGATTTCACTTCTGAACAACCCTCCCTTTTCATCTTACAACCTTGCAACTTTATTTCCACTCACAAGTCACAAAGGTCAAATTTGCAGGTGAAAGCTAAAACAGAAATGTGACAAGTCGAAGCTCCTTGTGGAGTATGAACGCCCAGTATTGGAGACTCCTAGGATGCTCAGAGATACAATGTGATCAGCTACTTCCCACAGCATGGATCTCACTACTGACAAACTGGTATGTTTATGAACTACAGATAATTTACTCCACAGCTTACATCCTTCTCAATGAGAAATTAACATAAGAGAAACTATCAAATGATGATCCACCTAGCTCGCAATGACAACAATGATGAAAACATTGTTCCCTTTTGATTTTACTTCTGAGCACTTCCCTTTTTACCCTTGAACCTTCAACTTTATTTCCACATAATAAAGATACAAATTTTCAGGTGAAACTGCTGATGTGGTACCGTTTATGCTCCAGTAGCAAGGGAAGTGATGGCAGGGAGTGAGGTGACATGTCTGAGCACCCCAAAGCCTACAAAGTCCCAGCGTAGGAAACTAGAGATGCACTGCAACTTCATATCGTGACCTTAGCTACTGACAAATTGAGGTATGAACTAACGATTTTTCTCTGTACATGCACATTCCATTCAGTTTACAGATTGCGCAGAAATGAATGTAAGTGAAACTATCAAATGATGATCCACCTAGCTCGCAATGACATCATGTGATGAAAACATTGTTCCCTTTTGATTTTAATTCTGAATGCCCTTAGTAAATATAATAAGTATTTCAACCCTCAAGCTTTATCTCCACTGATGCTAGGTTTGCAAATTCGCAGGTTAAAGTGGGGATCTCCAAGGAAGTGACCAGTTGGAACGTCCATAGATGTACTTAGAAGCCCCTAGTGCAAGAGATTCTGTGATTAAATATGCACTCAATATAACACCGACTTTTTATTTGCCAGTACCTACCAACCACCCATATAAAAAAAAAAAAATTATCAGGCTTATTGCGTCGTCTTTCTAAGTGTCCTGCCTCACTAGGACGCCATGGCGACGTCGCCAGCTACGTATCCAAGCAGTTTGTATGAATGGCGACGTAGCCAGACAGTCGCCGAGTGAGGTAGGCACCATACATATCAATATTAACTGCTTGGATACGATCGCTGGCGACGTGGCCATGGCGTCCCGGTGAGGAAAAGGGCCCTAATTGTGTCCGTATAGTTCGCTTTCACATGGTCGATTTCAGTAATTTAGAATATGTCACAGAACTGTGCATCAATAGTGCCTAACAGTGCTACAAGGCACAATTAGCTAGGAAAAATATTTCAGGAGATATTAAGGCGAGTCACTGAGGCAGCCAACTAGACGTCTACTTAGCAGACACATCACGAACGGCTGTAGTTATGATTTGTGTGCCAGATAGTTGTGCTAATAGTGCTCCCTACATGCCAAGTTTCCAGAATAGTGCTTCAATACAAGCTGAGAAAACATACCGTATTGTTGAGGCAGCCAACTAGACGCTTTTTCTTACCATGATTTCTTCGTAACGGCGTAGAGTTTTAAAACAAAACCTATACCAAAAAACTGTGCGTTAATAGTGCCTCTTCATGTAACACAAATGCCCCCAAATCACCTATGCGTTTAGCCGAGAAATTAATGTGAACTTTTACATACATTGAGGTTTTGGTACATGTAAGAACAAAAGTGAAAAATAATATCAATCAGCAAATTTATATGGCACGGACTAAAGTATCCGGAGTCTGTAAGTATATTAATTTAACTACTAAAGTAAGCTACTATTAAACCTTTCCGAATACTAGTTACCGAATCACTGTGAATACTCTGTACTATTTCTTTTTTTTATCTTTCGCACTTCCAAAAATATGGAATTAATCACTATTATTAATCTATTGGTAATATTAATAATGTACTATTTTTTATAATTTAAGATAGTAAGACGCTGTGGGTAGACTCTTCTCTGAGAAAGCGGTGAGATAATTAGAGAAATGACGAACGAAGCCTTCGACATTAACTAGAGTGCGACAAGTGAGTCGTGGCTCAAGCTTTTGGCGGGAAATTTAAAAATATATTAGTTGATAACCCTGCATATCGTCTGAATAAACCATCTTGATACTTTTGCTTAACTTGATTATTTGTTTAATTAGTTTGGAGTGTCCAATGAATTTTGTCCAAACATAAATAAATATAAACAAAACGAAAACATTAACTACATCAAAACCAACATTTCCACTCCACCAAAAACAGGGATAATAAAGATGCACCACATAAACTTATAAACATTTATTAATGCTGAACCATAATCAAAATCTGATTCATATCTTTTTTCTCAACATCTTTGAGTTCTTTGACTAAGTCTTCGATCTGACGTTTAACATTTTCGTCATCCGACAGACCTTACAACAAGAAATAATTCATGTTTGCTTTAAAACATTATTACTCGTATGTACATACTAAAACATAGGTAAAATTATGTTGAATAGAAACAATAGTTTTTTTCTTGTTTAAATCTGGGACGAGTATCAAACTGTTTGGGCTGTACTACTTGCAGCTGAAATACCTAAGTTTGACAGTCAGAGTGTGGCCATATGAAGAATTCGAAATAAATCGCGTCCGGGGCCAACTCTCACTTCATTAGCAAATAATACGTATACGACTCTAATGCGTATGACTTGAATTCTACATAAAAAAGTCGAACGACACCCAAATTCTGTATTCTGAACACCATGCGACATTGGATTCGAATGAAAAAAGAAATATCTAACGACTAAAACAGTAATCTGTGAATCCTACGTTCCATTTTCTCGATTGTAAATTTAAAGTTAGTCGAATCTTAAAACATTTACAATTTCACTTTTAAATTGATACACTTTGCGGAAAATTATTACTTTTAGTGTTATTTTATAAACTAAGAAGCTGTTTAGGTACAAAATATACGTTATTTAAAAGTTTAATACACTTAACTCTTAAAATTTTCAACTGAAATTTTACTTATAACGAAACGTCAACGTAGGGAACGTAGGGCGAGTCCATTGGACTTGCCCTACGTTCCGTAATGCGATAAAGTCCCAAAGTATCTCGCACGGAGTAGGGTTTTTGTGCCTACTGCACTTAAGTGGATTCGCGCCAGGCAACGTCGTACGGAAAGTATTCTTGGAATTTCCAATCAAGAAACGTCAACTATCAATGAATGCGTTCAAATTTCATACGCCTTTTGCGAGTCGCATGGTAATTACCATGCGACAAGATGACACCTCAAAGCGAACGAAAATTGTTAGCAAATTTGCGTATACGACTTTGTGAGAATACATGAAGCTGATTTTTATGCGACAAATGTCTAATCCTTCGAATGTTTGGCGTCTACGCTTACAATTCGCATGGGCGAGAATCGGCTCCGGACTCGCTTGTCAGACTCTAGTACGGGGCATTTCGACATACGGTACTTACAATATTTGAAATATAATCCTCTTTTTGGGCTTCGCCGCCGCATTCGTACTCAACATCACCAGCCCACTATTGACCAACAATGCCCAAGACGCACAGTGTACTAAACCAACTAGCCATTAGATGGCCGTGAGTGACACTCACCGAGTGTTATAATCACTTCTCTGCTTGTCGGTATCAAATAATTGTTGCAAACAATTTTCACCCTAATCGCGTTTTCATAAGAGTTCATTTTAATTTATTGCAAAATTATTGTTTAGTACGTAGAAGTTTGCATACATTTCTTAGCTAAACGCATAGGTGATTCGGGGGCATTTGTGTTTCATTAAGAGGCACTATTAACGCACAGTTTTTTGGTATAGGTTTTGTTTTAAAACTCTACGCCGTTACGAAGAAATCATGGTAAGAAAAAGCGTCTAGTTGGCTGCCTCAAAAATAGGGTATGTTTTCTCAGCTTGTATTGAAGCACTATTCTGGAAACTTGGCATGTAGGGAGCACTATTAGCGCACAATTATCTGGCATACAAATCATAACTCTATATACAGCCGTTCGTGATGTGTCTGCTAAGTAGACGTCTAGTTGGCTGCCTCAGTGAGTCGCCTGAATATCTCCGGAAATACTTGTCCTAGCTAATTGTGCCTTGTAGCACTATTAGGCACTATCAATACACAGATCGGTGGCATAGTTGAAATTACTGAAATCTACCACGTGAAAGCCAACTATACGGACACCCCTAATTCACTTTCGTTAGGCTACTGAAGCGACAACGCGATTCACTTCTGTCTGACCTAGCAAAGTTGCCGTCGAGCGAGCCGAATATTATACGTGGGCACATTCATAGGCGCAGTCTGTGGATTTACCACTTTTCTAATCGAGACTCTCATCTAAATTAGCTAGCATGGTTTTCACTTTCACTAACTTACCGGCTAACCGTCTCTTTTCCTTCATCTTACATGATTATTCCATAACTTACGCCATCTGTTGAAGAGTAGCAACATTGAGTAGACTATGTCGTCTGTTGGTGAATACAGGAACTAAATTAGTTCTTAGCAACTGACAATAGATCGCCATCTATTTATTACTGCCATCTATAGGCGAGTAGCTGATTGTAAAATACATATTTTTTTAGGTGAATATCGATTTTTTATTATTTTTTTCAAAATTGACTTGTTTTCTTTTTTGAACAGACTTATTCATATTGTAAAACACTTGGATTAACCTTAGTGGACTTATTAACATCATCATAATCATTAAACATTCTCTGCGATGATTTCTTTGTATTGCAAATTCCTCTTTGCCGCTGGCGTCCATATGTATTTGTAGAAGCAAGCAGCACAAAATAGCACGCCGTAATACGTTTTTGGGACTCTCGGTGTTTCACCACAAACGGCTGAAAAATGAAAACTCGTTATATCTCAGAGAGGTAGACAGCTGTCATGTTTTGCAGAATCGATCGATTGTGATATCGTATATTTACGAAGATGATACTCACAACAGGCTTGCAAGGATGTTGAACCTACAGACTTTTTCTTTTCCAGTATTTGACCTTGCCCATGGAAAATTTTCGCCTTTTCTTCAAAATATTTAAGATATTTATCCTCAAAGTCTTGATTTTCCATGGTTAGATAGAGTTGTTTATGTTGAGTTTTGAATTTTCGTAAAGCCTGTTGGTCTGATTTTTTTTGGAATTTTTAGAGTTCTTTGATCACAGACTAGATACGTCGCAGTCTCAGCAGTTTTGACGGGTTTGATGATTATTTTTAGAAAGCAGAGAGCATTCATCTCTCAGAAGAATTCTTCTGAGATTCATCTTTAGCTACGATTTGCAGATATCTTCATAAACACATCGTATAACCACACTAAATTAAAATGTTGTACAACTGCATAAAACTCTCTCGTGTACCCACCACTTAATTTAGTCGGCTGCTCGAAGTGACAACAAACAATTTTGTGCCTTTTCAGGTGTGGCTCTAATTTGTAAATTGAATTAAAATCATCTTAAAAACACCCAAAAACGAGCTAAAACGCAAATTAGTGACCTCTCACATGTAGTGCCGCAGTTACACATGACATTTTCTCGCGTAGATGTGATAATTTCGGTGTCCCATTTGGGTTTGGGCGTCAACCGTCTTTCACGTGTAATTTATTGAATAAATCAAGATGTACGGGCGAAAAACACCTTCTACTTATCGTTCGACGCCGTCTGTGTATTCCCACTACACTGGCAAGTAAGTAAACTGCCTGCCATAAGGTTCTAATCAAAATATTGTCACGAAACGAATTGTGCCCTATTAGCTTCTTACTAGATACCATAATAAACCAATTGAGGTCCATTTGATTTGGACCGAGATTGTCTTAAGCTTGGCGTCCACTTTTTTGTCTATTAGCCTCACCAAGTCTAAGTTACATGATTTACCACACCCCTTGCTAGTTTTGAAGGAAAATATGGTGAAGAAACCCAAGTGACGGAGGTGTAGAAACTCGACATTTAAGTCTCCCATCCTTTGTGGGGGCTTTGTGTGGCGATTATTATTATTAATAATACCCAAGTGTTACATTACATTGCTTTTGTGCACTTTTAAAGTTAAGTCCATAAAATAAAAATTGTTTATTTCAGGCATTAACCATTATAATGTTAATAACAACTGGTGACTCTGAGGTCTCTGAGGTTTGCTGGAAGAAATCTCTTAGAGACAAACTCGCCTTTGTACATGCTATTTCTTATGTATTATTCTATTAATTGTTTCGTGTGCAATAAAGTAATATCCTCGTAAGGACCAGGGTCCTTATTTTAGTATTAAATAAACATGACGTTCAGACCCAACTTTAAAAACAATTATGAAGTATATACACCCACCATCCTTTGTTTAGGTTTAAATAAGTGTTACGTCTCTGCGGATTCAAATTTGCCGCGACATCGCTACCTTACAAATATTTTAAATCTTGAACGCATCTGTAAATCTGTCACAGTGTTTATGGTGCAGCAATTAGAAAAAAAACTGTCAAAATCATATGTTGAACGTGGCAAGATGGAAAACATACTGAGAAGGGGTAAGTAAATCCAATTATATATAGTAGGTACATCTGATTGCCTTTGCTATAATTTTACGATAAAATCCACTCTCTAATAAACATATTATAATCCAATGGACTTATTTCCTAAGTAACTATTATATTTCTTGATGAAAATAACATAGAAGTTTTTGATCGCATAAAAAGGAAACCGGGTCTTTAGTCAATCCCTATTATTAAACAAGTTTTTGGTTTTTACAGAGGTAAATGTTGATTTACAGGTTTACATGACGAAGAAATTGAACAGCAATTAAATGAATCTGACTTGGAATTAGATCCGTATGCTGATGGCAGCGATGTCGATGACGACGACTTCGTCCCAGACGAACACGAGAGCTCTTTCAGTCGAGAACACCACTCTGCAGATTCCTGTTCCTCGTCAGACGATGAAGAAGACGAGCCGTCGTTGCCAGCACCACAACAGCGAGGACGAGGAAGAGGTACTACTCGCCGACCAGTACATCGAAGCGCAAGAGGCCGCGGCAGTCGCAGCCAAACTCACCAGGTGCAAGGCAGTGCGGGTTCTATTGATATTTCTTCTACTTGGCAAGAAAAACTATTTACGCCCACAATTATTCCCCATACATCTCCCACGTACTTGCCTGTTAACACGGAAACCTTCCAAAAACTTGATTATTTCAGACAGTACATTGATACTGAAATTATGGAGTTAATAGTCGCAAAGACAAACCAAATGGCCATTTACAGGACAGGTAAAAGTCTGAATTTAACTTTGGCTGAACTAAATATTTTCATAGGAGCCATGATGGTGATGAGCTGCATTAGTTACCCACAACTGAAAATGTACTGGCAGAGGAAGTACAGAGTGACTATCATTGCAGAAAATATATCGAGAAATCGGTTTTTTCTCTTAAAAAATAACCTGAAAGTGGTTTTTGACCCAAGTGTTTCACCAGAAGAAAGAGCCAAAGATAAATTATGGAAAATGTGCCCATTAATCAACAAAATTGTTAGTGGATGCCAGAAGCAGACCAAAGAAAGAACTGTTTGCATAGACGAAATGATCATACCATTCACTGGTAAATGTGGCGTGAAACAATACTGCCCTAACAAGCCAAACCCAGTTGGATTAAAGGCATTTGTAATGGCAAACCCAAACGGAATTGTATGTGATTTTCATATTTATCAAGGAAAGACGACCTATCCGGAATATGAGGACACTGATTTCACCTTAGGTGAGAAAGTAGTGTTAAAGCTAGCAGAGAATATAATGCCAGGTCATATTTTATATTTCGACCGATATTTTACGTCAGAGAAGCTGAGCTTGAGCTAAAACAAAAAGGAATAATGAGCGCAGGAACTGTGGCTAAAAATAGGATCCCAAAGGAAGCAAAGCCGTTCCTCAAATCTGAAGGTCAATTAAAACGCTCAGGACGAGGCAGCAGTCAAGTGCTTGTGAATGAAGCTACAAATATTGCCTTAACTACTTGGCTTGATAATAAGCCCGTGACATTATTATCTTCAATCCATGCTAATAGCACATCAGATGAATGCCAGAGATGGTGTAAAAGACAAAAAATATTCGTCACTGTTGCACGTCCTGAAGTAGTCAGAGAATATAATATCAACATGGGGGGCGTTGACCTAGCCGACAGGCTGCTATCAGTTTGTCCGTTTAGGTACCGTACCCTTAAATGGACGCAAAGGTTTTTTGCACATATGATTGATCTGGCGACAACTAACTCTTGGTTACAATACCGATCCGACGAAGTTGCCAAGAGGGTCCCCATAAAGAAAATTCAGCAGCTTCGCGCATTCAAATTAGAGCTGGGTGAATTTTTGATAGAATCAGCACATGCGACTGATGAAGAGGACACAAGTGGTGAAAGTGGATCTGAAAACCCTAACCCACGGAAGAGAGGGAGACAATTCGTTGTCCCAATTCCAAGTGACGCCAAAAGAACACGAGGCGTAGCTCACATGCCTGCTCTTAGTGAGAAACAGAATTTGTGTCGGCGAAGTGGATGCTCGAAGAAAACGAAAATGGCTTGTTCGGGTTGCAATGTTCACCTTTGTGTGACTATAAACAGAAATTGCTTCGTGCAGTTTCATGCCACTTAAACTTGCCGAAATCTGCTGAATCATTGTCCTTCATCACCCGACTGTGGCGAAGCTTAGAAGGAGGGTGTAAGGGTTCAAGTTTGTATAGGGGAGAATTTTCTGATTAAAATTAACAATCATTCGTTGGGGTCATGAATAAGTGTAAAAATTTAAATTTTCTATGACTTTTTTTGATTTGACGCTGTAAAGCACCTAAAATTTAATAAACAAGACTGAAAACTTAACAAAAACTGTTCACGTGTTTTACTCATCTTAAACCCAACATACTTTTTAAAACAACAAATTAAATTTAATAAACAAGACTGAAAACTTAACAAAAACTGTTCACGTGTTTTACTCATCTTAAACCCAACATACTTTTTAAAACAACAAATTACAACATGTTCTTTTGTAATAAAAGCCCGAATACATTTTTTTGCGAATAGTAATTACGCATTTTAGACTGGTGGAATATGATCTCTAGGTCCTTATAAATCTCTTCTGTAAATATAATCCTTATCCCATTACTCTAAGTAAAAAAATCTGGTTGACAAAGTTTGGGTCTGACGGACTATAAAAAATTGTTACTATAAATAGGCAATCGGGTTTTCATATCAGAAGGCTAAATAAATCTTGGGCCTTACGAGGTTAAAATAACATTAATAATGTATTCTACTTTTTTGTGCTAAGTCACTTTTTGTACCTATTTTACAGAGACTTCTGTATCTCTCGGCCCACATTTCAGTGTATCCACTTTCTACCCTTTCCGCTATGATAGACAGGATGCTATTAGTGCTGGCACGGAGCCTGTAGAGCGCTGCGGTAGATCGGTTTCGGAACACAACATAAAAACCATCCACCTGTGCATCCATAATCTCTCACTCTGAAAGAAGTCTTGTGCCCTGTAGAGCAATTTTAATTTTGTAATATCTGCCATCGATTCATAATCTTTCTGAGACGGGTTCTTAAGGGTTTTTTTTTTAAATTGGGTGGCGATCCTGTGATAACCATATCCATAGTTTATTTCTTATGATTTGGTTTTTATGATTTTGTTCCCAAGTCTATAGCCTCTCATCGAGGGTGTGGATGTGCCATCGTTTTAACCGATTTATGTTTGGCCTGACCTTTAATAAGTCTCTTGCCAGTTTATTGGTGTGAGTTTTTAGCCTTTCCTTGTAATTTTTACTTAATGAGTTTATTTATTTTAATTTGTGCTGGTGTTCTACCTTTCTTCTACCTTTAACTTAACATACCAAGTGATTTATTAGTCCAGAACGTCGCTGAAAATCAGCGCTGTAGGATGCCCAGCATCTATCAGCACAGGCTGAGCGACAGTCCTATTGCCAAGCTGTTCCATTTTAGATCTTCGTTAAAATTGTGTATCATTAATTTAGTCTGTAATATGCTATTATTATAAGTATGAAACACTGTTCTTGGCAATAAATGGTTCATTCATTCATTCATTTCCTCCTTTATGATAGGCATGGATCTCAGTATTTTTGGTACACCATGCTGCGCCTGACATATTAATCTCAGAACTTAGTTCTGGAATCTCTGTAAAATCTCCAGATTAGAGTTGCTTGCAGCACCCCACATGTTGCATAAAATATGTATACAAAAGTTGCCTATTGTTTCCAGATCATCAACAAATCTCCGCTCAACCAAGTCGGTGCGTTCCCTGCGCGTGCCCTGGTATCAGAAGCCAATCCTTCAAGATGCATACTTTCTGGACTTGCAGAGAGGCTCGCTGCTCACCGCATTCATATCTGTTGTAAGAATCCCAGATTTCATTAGATTATTTGAACTAAAACTTTCGTAAACTCTACACATTATTAACCGGATGTAGTTTAGCAAAAAGGTTCCAACACACACAAAGTGAGTTTTGAGATATTTCAGTTTTTAGGTTTAAGCTGATTTACGCTCTCCCTAATGTGAGTTTGACTACCATGTGCCATAACTTTGCACATACTTACCGGATGGCTATGAAAGTCTTTGATTCTTAAAATATAGAGTGTAGTGATCATTTTGGTATATTAACACGTTCCCTGTGAGTGACCCACATGTGGGGTGTTTCGAGGTTTAGGTGAGGCATGAGTGCACCACATGTGGTTCACTCCCTCTAATGAAATATTAGGCTTGTCAAATCTAGCACGTCTGAGTTCAAGCATTACATTTGCCGTACACGTATGAGCTATGAAAGTGTGAATAAAACCATGTGGGCATGTGCGGGGTCATTGTCTTATTTCCAGTTACACAGGCAACATGTTAAACTAAAAAATGACCATGTGGGTTGGAACATTTTTGCTAAACTACGTCCAACTTTATTCCGGATACACTTACTTGATTTTTCGTTTTCGGAAGAGTCCGACCAGGTTTCGCTCTGATTCGCAGAGCTTAATCATGGTGAGTTGAGACTAGGGTTGATGAGGATTCTTCTTCCTCTTCCTCAAAATGAGGAATTTCCTCATATTTTCGAGGTTCCTCATCCTCTTCCTCTTCCTCAAAATTGATTTAAAAAAATCCTCTTCCTCTTACTCTGAAGGAATTTAAGAGGAAGGAGAGTTATAAGTTTTGTGGAAACGAAATATGTTTGAGAGAGAGAGAAGTCTCGCCGTATTAAAAAGTTAAAGGAAGACAGAGATGGAAACGTAGGTAAAGAAGTTCAATACTAGCGTAATCTACGTAATGAATGAATGAATGAAAATTCTTTATTGCACTATAAAAATTATGTACATAGGCGAGCTTAATACTAAAAAGTATTTTCTTCCAGCTAACCTTTGTTGATGAGGATAATTGATGGGGTAGTGCCGGAAGATATTTATTAGAAAGAGGTTGTAAATTATATAAACATGATACCTACACATATTAAACAACATAAAATATACATAATATACCTATAATAAATACTATAGATACTAAGGATACAAAATAATTTACCATACTACTTAAACTATTACTTGATAGCAAATATATAGATAATATAATAGAAATACAATATAATACAAACTACATAATAAAATAAAATCAAACTGGGTTTTTCTGAAGACCAAAGTAGTGCATATGAATTCTATCTTTAAACACTTGGACTGACGGTGCCTGGCGTATGTATAGAGGTAGCGCATTCCACAAGCGAACCGCTGTCACTGTGAAGGAATTTGAATAGCCCGCCGTATCATGCACGGGAGTGTCTAGGAGAAGATCTTTGCATGGGCGCTGAAGACGTCCATGCGCGCCACGGGGAGCGAAACGTTCTCGGAGGTACTGGGGGGAGGAAGGGTCATGTAAGATGCCATACAGAAGCGTTACGATGTGAGCATTCCTGCGGGAGCGGATATTTAGCCAATTAAGCTGAGTGCGAGATTGGGAAATGTGGTCATATTTACGGAGGCCGAAGATGTAACGGATGCAAACGTTGAGAAGACGTTCCAATTTGTCCAGCAGTTGCTCAGTGAGGTCGGGATAACACACATCTGCATAGTCAATAACTGGAAGAAGTAGAGCGTTGACCAACGCAACCTTGGCGGAGTACGGCAGGAACTTCTGCATACGTTTAAGCGAATGCATGGATGCGAAGATTTTCCTACTTACCTCAGCAACATGTTTTTCCCATGAGAGATTGTCTTGTATGTGTAATGATATTTTGTTCTTCGTCTTTAGCATCCTCTTCCTCTTAATCTGCCAGATTCCTCATCCTCTTCCTCAAAATCGACTTTAAAAAATTCCTCTTCCTCATAACAAGTTCCTCAACAACGCTAGTTGAGACATCTCTCTTCTCGAGCCGAAAAATCTCTTCCAACGAAAAATTCAAGTAAGTGTATCCGGAATAAGAGTAATAGTATGAGATTTTTTTCTTGTCAATGATTTGAGTGGATTTATATTGCTCAAGAAAGAGATTTTTTTAATTTTTACGTTCCTAATCTAATACTAAAAATCTTGTGTCACATTGTTTGTTATCAAATTCCTCCGAAACGACTCTTTTTGCATGAGAGGCTTGACAGAAGAGCAGCCTTTTAACACCAATAAAACGTAATCACCATCATCATCATCATCATTAATTCGGAAAAATCGTGCCAGGGAAAAAAAGACCCAGGAACTTCTCCATTTGTAATATTGTTCTTTAATTGAAACTATGCCATAATAATTTTAAATTAAAATTTTCACACAGAAAATATATAACATGTTTTATTTATTTTACGGGTAAAATAAAAAAGTCATAAGCGAGTTTATCTCTTCGCGTATTTGCGTATTCATCTTTTGATTCTCTACTATCTAGTCCCTTAATTCTCCACAAAACCAAAGGTGGAATAAAATCTTTTTTACTTCGCATTAAGTACGTTCTTGTACAGCTAATTCTCATTTATAATAGGATTTTTCAAAAATAATACTGCTTTCGTTCTCATTCTCAGGAAACACTTTTTTTCGTGGGCCAATATCTTTTTTTTCCTGGGGCCAAATTCCTTGACGTAAAAACAAAAGTTGGAAGTACGTCTTAGATCTATAAAGAGGTGTGTGTATGTTTTGTCTCTACACAGTGATTTTATTTTTATGGGCCCAATTTACTAGGCAACATTTGCATTATCCTTTGATAATTTATGTCTCTGCGGCCATTGTAACGAAAACGGCCTGGATTGGCAGATTATATGATGACGCCACATGTCATTAAAAATGGCGTCTGTCATTAATTCTTTCTTAGGTTCATTGGTTGGTTTTCTGGGAAGTGACGTCATAGTCCCTGTGCGACGATAGCGTTTTGGGGTGGATTTACCCAACAAAAATTTCTCTGAACAAAAATTTCAAAAAATTTAAAACACATTGGAATGCTAGTAAAAACAAGATAAAATCATTGTAGGATAACTATAATGTTCTAACATTGTGTTTAGACCAAGATTTTAAACGTCGATCCGAAGATATCATCATTCAAATAAAAAGAGGTGAGATGGTGATGACGACTGTGGTATGGTGGTGATTTATCTATGGATGGTGATGATTTCGTGTGTATGGTGATGATGCTTTAACATATATTTATATTTTATGTTACATATATTTTGTTTTTATGTTGACATAACTACTTATTGTGTCAAATTAAAAACAAAATATATGAAAATCAAATGTTTTTAATGATATAATCAACACAATTCTGATAACAATCGTATACAGTCATTTTCTTCTACCTCTAATGATATAAGTCAACACAATTTTACTAACAATCCTAAACAGTCTTTTACTTTTCACTTAATTTATATTATTATTATATTTTTATGTTAATTGAGATTTGGTCAGTTTTTTTGGTAATAAGTCATGTAAAAAAACATAAATTATTGTACAAGTAACACGTAATCACCATTATTATTACTAAGTTAATTGAAATTTGGTCAGTTTTCTGGTAATCAACTACTTTTTAGTAATTGATTACTGTTCTGTGTTATTCTACGATTGATTATATTACCAAGAAACTGACCAAATTTTCTTTTTTCTTAATTTAACAAGATTCTTTTACATAATCATCACATTGGTTTGTTGTGGTCATCGGTGGTTTTTGGTCCATTTTTTGTAATCTAAGAGGTAACTATCTACTTATTAATTTTTTTGTCATCATCATCATCATCAGGCTATATTAGTCCACTGCTGGACATAGCCCTCCCCTAATGAGCGTCGTAGCGCCCTGTCGTCAGCTTGCCGCATCCAGCATATACCTGCAGTCTTTCGCAGATCGTCATCCCATCTGGTTGGAGGGCGTCATACACTACGTTTGCCAAGTCGCGGTCTCCACTCAAGAACACGTTTACCCCAACGGTTGTCGGTTCTGCCACTTCAGCTTGCTAAATTCTCTGAGCTATATCGATAACTTTGCTTCCCTGTCGGAGGTATTCGTTACGAATTCTATCCTTCAGAGAAACTCCGAGCATAGCTCTCTCCATAGCTCGCTGAGCGACTTTGAACTGGTGGACCAGCCGTATCGTGAGTGTCCACGTCTCGGCTCCGCAGGTTATTACAGGTAGGACACACTGATTGAAAACTTTCGTCCTCAAGCATTGCGGTATGGATGACGAGAAGACTCGGCGTAGTTTCCCATACGCTGCCCAAACCAGCTAGATCCTCCTCTTGGCTTCCTTCTCGAAATTGTTTTTACCTAACTGCAGAATCTGCCCGAGGTAATATTCGGAAACGATTTCTAGATCTACGACGATCGGTATAGGATCTATGTGGCCATTGATCATGACTTTGGTTTTATCCAAATTCATGCCAAGACCGATACGTCACGAGGCTGAAGCTAGGCTGGCCGGCCTAGCATCTGGTTCAGCTCCTCTAGCGACTCCGCCATGCAAATTGCAGGTGCGAGATGTAGTCTCCGTTTATGTTAATGCCCTTTCCTTTCCAGTTCAGCGTCTTAAACATGTCTTCCAACGCGCTCGTGAACAGTTTCGGGGATATAACATCCCCCTGTCTTACTCCTCTGCGCAGTTGGATAGGTTTAGACTGCTGGCCCTGTACTTGGACACTCATGGTGCCGGCTTCGTCTAGACATCTCAACACATCGATATAACGATAGTCTACTTGGCATCGCTGTAAGGATTCCAGAGCTACCCAGGTTTCGACAGAGTCAAAGGCCTTCTCATAGTCCATAAAGTCAGTGATTGGATCCGGCATTGAACCTGTTGATCACTGAGACATCTCTGAACATATGCTTGCTATCCGTCATGATAAAGTCGATCTCATTTTAAGTCACAGTAAGGCTTTGCCATGTCCACCTCCTTTGAGGCTGTTTCTTGAAGAAACAGTTCATTAAGAATCACTCCTCTTTCTCAAGGAAGTTGACAAGCATTTGCCCCCTGTGATTCCTGACTCCATAACCATGCGGGCCTATTCGGGACTCGTTGCCACTCTGGGTTCCCACCTTGCCGTTAAAGTCCCCCATAACAACGTTGAAGTGAGCCTTCGTGGTGTTATGTAAGGCTTTGGATATGTCTTCGTACATATCCTCCACTTCATCATCCGAGTGTGTTGAGGTCGGTGCGTAAACTTGAATGACCTTCATGCTGTAACGCTTGGACAGCCGAAGGATAAGGTACGCTGCTCTGGTCGACACACTAGAGATTTCTTCAACGTTGTTAGAGATGCCCTTATTGACGAGGAAACCTACGCCAGCCTGTCATGTTTTATCACCCTCGAGAAAGTAGAGAAGATGGCCCGAGTCTAGGGTTACGGTGTCCTCCCCCTCTCTACGGACTTCACATAACCCCAGAACATGCCATTTAATGTTCTCTAACTCCACTTCCAACTGCGCTAGATGATGATCAAGCCTCAGAGTGCGCCCATTGAACGTTGCCAGGGTCAATTGTTTGTGGCAGCCTGAGGTAGCCCGGTGATTCTTAGCAGCCCCTGCTATGCAATAGCGAGGCGGCTGGGAACTGGGGGCCATTTCCTTGGTCGTGCCATCATTGGGGGTAATCCATAATCCCATAATCCCCACGCAGGGCATGCGGGTTGGGGATCGCACATCATTTGTAAACGGTGATGATGCGTATGGTGATGACGATTCGAACATTACGTCAATTTTTCTGGAAAAGTAATATCAATAATAAGATACCGCTATATTCTTTAGCATCTTCACTTACATCAAGATCTTATTGAAATTAATCGTAATGCTATTTTATGTACTTACCTTGAACCACAGTCTGACGGTAATGACGGCAACTTTGTCTAATCAACTTTTTTGGACACTCACAACGAAATCTTTGCTCTCGGAGAGCGTGTTATGCACGTGCGACTCGCTTCGGAGATTGCTATTGAACTGAGGAAGCAGATCAGGGTATCGCTGGCCGCGTAAATGCAACGCATACCGAACTACCTTCACTTTGATGTTGCCGTGACGGTGTTGACGAATATCGATGCTAAAATTTTGTTAATTAATTAATCATTAACTTTACGAAGAAATTATTATTTTCTTTTCTATAAATTTATATACAATATGGATAAAGGTAAATAATGAATTAAAATCTAGTTCCTACGTTGGGTATTCGACTTATTGCCGGCAAAAGTCAAGAGTAGCATTTTTTTTCAAAGACGGTGATGATTTTGATAGCATTATTCATTTTATTACTAAAAATCTATTGAGTTTGAGTATGTTTGTGTTAAAGCGCATTATAAAACATATATATTTAAAGCATGTAAATCTAACAAAGTTACGATTCTCGAGCGATATGTATTTTTTTATCCCCTCAACGTGAATTTTCAACAGGATTGTAAATCCACCCTTTGGCGGCTTATTTCAAAAGTAAATTTTCGTTGGCCTTTCTTAGAAGAAATACACGAAAGAATTTAAAATGACCACTTTCTGAGGACTCCATGAATATCAACAAAAATATGAGATGGTTTTTAAAAATCTGTCAAATAGCCTATTCCGAGCACGTAAAACGTAAACCAATGTGGAATCCCTTTTCTTCCAGTTCGTATCGCTGTTCACATTCGCTCAGAGCATCTTCGACTTATACTGCCTCGGCATGGCCGCCCCGGGCTCCGTCCATTACGGATACTACATCATCAGCTTCCAGTTCGTCTATGTGGGCAGTGCACCGGGTAAGTTGTAAGAGCGAGAGAGTTTGGGAGACAGTAACCTTTGTGGCGCAGCGGTTAGGGCATCTGTCCACCATGCGAGAGGTCCCGGGTTCGAAGCCCGGCTGGGGACAAAAAAAACCCAGGTCTTGCATGTTTACATGTTTGTGAAGTCGCTGTTTCTGGTTCCCACGACACAGGGTGTCCCAGTGTGGGGCCAGAAGCAATGTATGTGCCTGTATGTAAATGTTTATGTACTGTTTACTCTTCAGACAAAAGGTGAAAGTTGCTAAAAAATTTCGTTTTTAGCATCAAAAAAGTGGTTTTTATTAATGGAATTTATTTGTTTAATTTCAATTTATTTACAGTGCAAACAATTTAAGCAAACAGAAGACATAATCTTGAACTCAAAACAAATAGTCTTAAGAAGAAGGTCTCTTATTTTAAAGTATTTTTGAAGTAAAACTTTCGTAAGCACTGCACATTATAGATTGTTTTACGAATCATTTATATTACGTAACTTTCCACTCTATCGGGTTAAGCATTTAGACAACTCGAAAGAGTCAAAACAAGAATGTATTATGACAGTTCGGAGTAGGAGTATGAGATACCCACTGGGAAAAAAAATCCCAGAATGTAACAGTGTGACATAAGGTGGTGTGACATACCGGGAACAAAAGGGCTAAATCAGACAATTCCATACAGTGGAGTCTTACGTAATTGCACCCGAGATTTCGCTCTAAAAAAAGCTAAAAAAAAGTGTTTTAGAGCGGGTACGCGCAGTAAGCGCGCGTTTGCATGTGTACACTTCAGTCGGACCTCATAGTTCTTACAACGCGCGTTACAAAAGCGCGCGTTTCAAAACGCCTAGTGTGTACCCGCTCTTAAGGTATTTTAGCTAAGAATACCTTCCCCTAATCCGTGCTACTGTCTACCCGCAGTTCGCAACATGCTGATCGTGTTCGCTCTCTTCTCCTGGATCGGATCGGTCGCCGTTCTGGTCACGAGTATACTGCTCATTGTGGCCTTGAGGAAGGTCAGTATGTCTTATTGAATTTATTATATCACTCATCTAGGATAGCAACAATAGTAACAAGTAATATCTTATACAAAGAAGTTCTAAAGCCTTTCTCAATTTTTTTTTTTTACTTTTCATACAAATTCATACATGTCATACAAAACACCTTAAGGTGCAGCGCGGACGACAGACTTTTTTGCGATCGAGTCCGTTTTTTGTGCGCCGGACTTTCAAGATTTGCAATAATTAAATGATTTATTCATATTTTGACTTGATTGTTTTAGGTTTGTTTAAGTAAGCCTTAAATCTGTAAGATAAACTAAAAAAAAATTAACTACGAATGTTCCCCATTGCATAGGTTTTATTTTCACGGACTAAAAAGTACGTCACGGATAGTCTGTCGTCTCCGCTGCACCTAAGTGTGAACAATTAGCGAAAAAAACTAAATTGTGAAAATTAATGCACATAATATTCTTATCTTATCATATCTTAGTACACGTTTCATGTCAGTTTTCAAATCAAAATCTATTCACATTCATTTTGCCGCCCGTTTTATTGATTCAAATACGTAATAATAATTTTGCCATCCGTTTTATTTATTCACAAGTAAAAACAATTTTGCCGCCTGTTTTATTTATTCACGAATAGGTGATAATCATTATGTCATCCGTTTTATTTATTCATTTAAAAATTTGCAAAAATACCCTGTGCCGTCAGTTATATTTCTGAATAAATTAGTTTTGTCCGTTTTATTTATTCACAGATACCTAATAGTAATTTTATCACCCGTTTTCTTTATTCACAAATAAATAAAACTTAATGTATGTTACATTGTGCCGTCCGTTATATTTGTGAATAATTTCGTTTTGTCGTCGGTTTCATTTATTCACAAATACCTAATAGTCATTTTATCACCAGTTTTTTTTATTCACAAATAAAAAAACTGCAAACATACATTTTGGCGTCCGTTTTATTTGTGAATAAATTCGTTTTGTCGTCGTTTTCATTTATTCACTAATACCTAATAGTGATTTTAGCACCCGTTTCCTTTATTCACAAATAAATAAAACTGCAAACATACATTTTGCCGTCCGTTTTATTTGTGAATAAATTCGTTTTGTCGTCCGTTTTTTTATTCACAAATACCTAATAATCATTCTATCATCCATGTCTCGCCGCACTCTAGTATGTAAAGGAGAACAAAAATAAGGTATTGTAGGTGCAAAATGTTTTACAGAGTTACCAATTTAACTATAGAACGATTTCGTGTTTCTTATACAAAGGGGCCATCATCAACCAGCCATCCATAAATTTGTCAAACGAATTTCATGATTTTTTGACCCCTCCCCCGTTCTGTCACAGCTGGTCACAGTCACAATAGGCTATTTGACAGTGTGAAAAAAACAAGTTTTTTTTTTAGAAGAAATACACGAAGGAATTTAAAATGACCACAATATGAGATGGCTTTCAGAAATCGGTGAAATAGCCTATTCACAGACTCCTCCCTAGTGTGACGTCACATATTTTGCAATTTTACATCTAGAAATAGGCTAGTTTCCCAAAAAAATTTAATTAGTCCTTCTTTTAGATTATTCAAAAATAAGGGACACGTATTTTTTTTATTTGTAAATTAGACCAAAAATGACAAAGATATAGCCCATTAAAGTTACGTGTGACGTCACGCCGTGCTGCATTTTGTAGCACTGAGTGACGTCACACGTAACTTCAATGGGCAATATCTTTGTTATTTTTTGTTTAATCGAAAAAAGAAAAAATACGTATCCAATATTTTTTTATAATCTAAAATACGGACTAAATAGATTTAAATTATTTTGACCTTGGAAACTACCCTATTATTGAATTAAAATAGCTGTTCCGAAATTAGTTTTTTTTAGGATGGAGTTGCAAATAGAGTTAGGAGCAGATAGAGTAGCAAATCGCACCCCCGGTGCTAGACTGTCACTTTTGCATAAATGCAATTATTCAGGAGAAGGTTTGAAAGATTTGATAGCTCACATATTAATGATATTTCAAGATTTAAACAACGTGAATAGCTTTTACAACAACATCAACTTTTAACTTTTTTTCTTTTATCGCACCAAGTAAAGGGGGGGGCCTTAGAATAGTTATTAAATATTTAGCTAACTCATTTTTGCAATTTTAGCAAAAAGTGATAGTCTAGCACCGGATGTGCGAAATGTTTTTGAATTTTGCGTTCATAGTTCGTTAACACCTGGATTATGGTAGATTTTGAAAAGTGATGTCACGAAATTTGAGACCCCTCCCAACCGTTGTCAATATCACAATATCAATATCACACTTCGTGGACCCCCTCTCTCCCCCTGTAATGTGTGACGTAATGGATGGCCCCAAATATCTAATTCTAAAGTTAAGTTGGTAGATCTCTGAACTTCATAGTGTGATGCATGTTACATATATTTTTTGTCAATTTATGCTTCAGTTATTTTACTACATCACTTGAACAAGAAATCCGCGCGTTTCTGATGGACATTTGAGACAAAAAAATCAAAAATATATCTTTTATATCGATTTTATATGATTAAATTGGCTACTATATTAAAGTTTTGAAAAACATGAGATTATAAATATGTCCATGCTCCATCAAAGGCTCGAATTTGGTCAAGTTATGCGCCAAGCAAAACACCTAATTTATGCAAAAACAATTTTAGCATGCGCGTGAAACCAGAAATTTATTTCAACGTAATGAATTCATATTCCGTTTCGTCATCATCATAAACCCATTATGGTCCCCACCGAGGGGCACGGGTCTTTTGCCTGAGGAAGGTACATAGGCTGCTACTTAAGTATGCGGAATCTGGGATTCCAATAATTTTAAACGCAATGTCTGACCTCCATGGTCAAATTCGTTGTTTTTTTAAATACTGGCCGCTAATATTTTTCTCTTATATACGTTAGTGTTTTGTTTTTGTTGGGTTTAAAATGTCATATCGCTGAAAAAATGGAACTCACTCGTGAAAATATTCGTGCTATGATTTATTACGATTTTCGACGTGGTTTAACGCAACAACAGTGCGAAAGCTCCATCAAAAACGACTGTGTATCACTGGTTTAGTGAGTTTAATCTCGGGCGCAGTAAGCTCACGGACGAAGTTAAAGAAGGTCGCCCGAAATCGGTGTTTGTGCCACAAAATATTGAAGCTGTGCGAAAACTAATAGTGCAAGACCGCCATGTTACGTATCGCGAGATAGAGGCTATTCTGGGCATATGTATGACGAGCATTCATAGGATATTACATGAACATTTGTCTGTAAAAAAAATTTGTTCGCGTTGGATCCCGCACAACTTAACTCAGGATCAAAAAGATGCTCGCGTCGAATGGTGCAAGAAAACCTTAAAAAAATTCAAGAGCCGACTCAAAATCTGTTTATAATATCTACACAGGTGACGAATCCTGGATCTACGCGTACGATCCCGAAACTAAACAACAATCAATGAGCCGAACCCTACGAAAGTGGCTCGTGCAAAAAGCACTGTTAAGCAAATGGTGGCCTGCTTTTTTGGTATTAATGGCCATGTGGCTACAATACCACTGGAGAATCGCAGAACGGTTAATTCGGAGTGGTACACGACCACAGAACAGATTTTTTTTCTGTGTACACGACCATTTGTTTGCCGGAAGTATTTGAAGAAATACGCCAAAACAACCAGTGACGCAGAATCATACTTCACCATGACAATGCCAGCTGTCATACATCTCATACATTTTTGGATGGTCAAAAAATAGAATTGATGGGTCATCCACCGTACAGCCCTGATTTGGCTCCCAATGATTTCTATTTATTCCCAAATGTAAAGAATAAATTACGTGGTCAATGATTTTCGACCCGTGAAGATGCCGTAGATGCGTTCAAACAGCACGTTTTGGAGATACCTCAATCAGAGTGGAAAAAGTGTTTTACAAATTGGTTTCATCGAATGCACAAGTGCATCGATCATAGTGGAGAATACTTTGAAAAACAATAAAAGCATATTTAGCCATATACATTTGTTTATCTTTTCTATTCCGCATACATAAGTAGCAGCCTCGTATAGTCATTACACTATATTCATTGAAGGTACAAGTCAGAGGCCTTAGGGCGGCTTGAAAACTTCTGACAGTAAGACCAGTCACTAGTCTTACAAGCCTCCACCAATCCGGAATCGGCCCCCGTGGTGGAGTATGGCCTATACCTTCCTCAGGGAAGAGACCCGTGCCCCTCGGCGGGGACCCAATGGGTTGATGATGATATACAATAAAAATCACATCATACGCCCTGATTAACCAAATTGTACCTACCCATTGTGTTCCCGATACCATCATCATCATCATTCAGCCACAAGAAGTCCACTGCTGGACATAGGCCTCCTCCATGGATTTCCAAAAAGACCGGTTAGAACCGGCTTGCATCCAGCGTCTTCTTGCCACTTGGATGAGATCGTCTGTCCATCTTGTGGCAGGTCGTCCTACGCTGCGCTTGCCGATGTGTGGTCTCCATACCAGAACTTTTCGACCCCATCGGCCATCAGTTCTGTGTGCTATGTGCCCCGCCCGCTGCCACTTCAACTTGCTCATCCGGTGGGCTATGTCGACGACTTTCGTCATTTCTGATTCGGTCTCGCAGAGAACCGATACCTTAGCGAGAAGAAAATAAACAAATAACTTACGTCTTTCCACAGGAGTACGAGAAGAAAATCGTCCCGTGGCTCTACGCGTTCGGAATCTTCATCGCGTTCCGTCTAATAGCTCTCCTCTTCTGTTCCATAGTGAACGACATGATATTTGCCTACAACATACTGATGTGTCTGTGCTGGATTGTGTTCTGCTGTCTTGGTGTTTACGGGTGGCTGCTCGTCTACAGCTTGTACTTAGAGCTTCACGACCTTACGAAGCTTGAGGACTTGGCGCATCTAAGGGTGAGTGGAGATCATCATCATCAACCCATTATGGCCCCACCGAGGGGCACGGGTCTCTACCCTGAGGAAGCTATAGGCCATACTCCACCACGGGGGCCGAGTCTGGATTGGTGGAGGCTTGTAAGACTAGTAAAAGTAAAAAAGTAAAACTAATTAATTTGCTAGAACACGGGTACATAACATGTTTTAAATGTATTCTTAGGATCCTTCATGTTCTACCTTTCGGTGTGCAAATGTTGTTGCTGGATCGCCTAATTTAAAATTAAAATATTATAAAATTAATGACAAAAAATTTGAATCAAATTAATAAAACATTTTAAAGCGTGTAAAACATAACATATCACAATACAATAGACAAATTAAATTTAAAACGATCAATTGAGTAAAACATATGTCAACATAATAAATAATGGTCCATAATATTGTAAATAAAGTAATGTCAAAATTATATTAAAAATTATAATGGATTATAACTTATCATCAATGAAATCATTTATATTGTAATACATTTTGTTTATTAAAAGTTCAAATAATTTCTTTCTAAAAAGCGGTAATGATAATTGTTTAAAGCTATCAGGTACATGATTATAAATTCGGATTGCCATACAAAAAGTGTTGTTCTTGTATAATGTTAGTAGTTGAAAAGGCATATAGAGCTTATTCTTATATCTAGTCGATCGACTTATTACATCACAATTTTTTTTAAAGAGGTCAGGATGTTTTTGTTGGAATAAGCTTATTTCGTAAATATAAAGGCAAGGTAATGGTAAAATATTGCATTTTTTGAAAAGTGGTTTACAGCTATCAATGAACTAGTGGCTGGTCTTACTGTCAAAAGTTTTCAAGCCGCCCTAAGGCCTCGGACTTGGCTTAACGACTGCCATCTAACGATGGCAGCCGGCACCAACTGCTTAGCGGGCCTTGCGAAGCACGGAACCGCTCGGGAAGATGCCACTAGCGTTAGTCATACAACGGTCACCCATCCATGCACTGAACGTGAATTCATTCACTCAGGCAGCCGAGGCTACGAGCGATTCTCTAGTGTCTAAAGTATGTTTTTAATTTCAATGCAAAAAAATAAAACTGTCACGTTCACATCTCAATACAATCCAAAGGCTTTAAATGTCTGAATGTTGCTAGTACGCAAAAACCAAATATCCCCATTTTACTTCCAAGTAAAAATTGTTTGTGCTACGTAGGTATTTTTTTTACTTTGCTCTTTTGAGGAATTAAATTTTAATGTCTGCTGTGATAAGGATGTTGGTCACACGAGTCTTCTACTCACGGTAAAAAAAATCTACCGAGTAAACCTAAATATTTTATACGGTAACACCGCGTCATTTTTTTTGCATCGAAAAAAAACCGACTTTAATTTAGGCTAAAACTGTTTTGAAAAGAATAAATGTGGAGTTTCTTTGTTAGTTTCTTCTCCATGTAATCTATTAATTGTGAAACTAACAACTTTGTAAACATTTTGTATGTACTATGAATGAAATATTTGATTTTGATTTTGCTCGGGAAAAGGCCACTAGCGTTAGTCATACAACGGTCTGCCATGCACTCCACATCCATGCACTGAACGTGAATTCATCACTCAGGCAGCCGAGGCTACGAGAGATTCTCTAGTGTCTAGTTGTCACATAACAAGCCCAGGAAGCTCAGCGAATGGAGAAATAAGGAGACTTCGTTGGGTGTTATGTCTTCTTTTATTGTTAAAAAGTAGAGGCACCTGATGACAAAAGATACATTTTTAAAACTAAACTTAACACAACGCTTACAGAGAGCTACGTAAAAAATAACACGCAACACTTACGATTGTGCCTCGTTGAAGATAAGGTTTTGGAGTACAGAACCGTCAGGATTAGATAACATTCACTGAATACTGAATTTAACTTGCACTGGTTCACTAATTCACTTTAAATAATCAATAAAAATATGTAGTAAAATTGAAGGCACTGGGCGTGCTGACTCTCCTAAGACTTGAGATCGAAATGACCCAGGCGATGCCATGACAAATAAAGTGAACTACGGACAAAAGACAAATAATTTGAATTTGAAAATTGAAAACGGAATCGAAAGATTTAAAAGTAAATAGCCTAAATATAAACAGTTTTGTAGACGAGGTATCACAACCTCGTTACATAGTATAATGTCTAGTTGTTCTAAAATAAATCTAATTCGCAGATGGGCACAATGGCATCCCTCAACGCATCCCTGGCCGGGTCCCGGCCCACGACGCCTCACAGCACCGTCTCGACAATGCCAGCCTCGCAGATATGATGCCAGATGCCGCCCGCTGCCCGTACGCCGCTTTTGCAGCCAGAAATTGCCCTAGGTGCGTTGTTAGCATTTCCATCATCATAGGCCTTCGCGTCCGTTACGGACGATCCGACGACCTCTGTTTAGTTTGCAATAAGTTTTACTTAAAATACATTGTTTCATGACTAAGCAATTGCTGTCTTAGGCAATTGCACAGGATTATGACTTCACTTCTCTGTAAACCAACCAATGAACGTAAGAGAGAATACTGAATGACAGACGCCATTTTTACTAACATGTGACGTCATCATAGAAACGGCCAGTCCAGGCCGTTTTCGATACAATGGCGGCAGATGCAAATTATTTATTTATCAAATTTTATCTTGTGTTTTTTTACAAATCACAATTTTTTTGTTTTTTTTAAAAACACATAATTTATACGAATACGTATAAGTAATACTGTTTTTTTTCACACTGTCAAATAGCCTATTTTGTCGTTGGAAATAGGCTATTTGGAAGTTATTATTATTGAAATTGAATTGAAATTGAAAAATGTTTATTTATCACATCAGAATATGTACATAAAATAACAAAATTATAGACAGATAATTATGTGATAAAAAGGATGGGGATCAGCTTATCTCCAATAAACTCCAGCATTTCTGCATCGCGCAATCAAAGTTTACACACGACTTACTATAAATACAACGTCCAACGGTGTACAGTGGGACCGGCCGCCCCCAGGCATACTATCTGCCTGGCGGGAAATTTCCCTTTATAGTGGAAGAGCATGATCACCCGCTCTTCACTATAGTGGTGACCCCTGACAGAACATTGTCAACTTTCCTTCGCTCTCGCAGCACACTCCACACACAGTCTCAAGCAAGCCAGCATGTACATATTCTTCCTCTTCCCTCTCACTTCATCAGTTCCACTACAGTCAACGCACCGACTGCTGGTTCTGATGGTGATCTCTCCTTTCCCCTCGGCACGGCAGCCACACATCAGCACGCGCTGCCAGTGGTACAACAGCCTTCACCGGTTCCTACCACATGCGCGGTCTCCATAGGTATTGTCAAATCAAATCAAATCAAATTTGTTTATTCACTGAAAACAATTATAAGCTGTGTGAATCCAAAATACAATTAATCTACTCACATGAATCAAATCATCACAAAGACGTCCCCCGAAACACTCACAAAAGAAAGTCAAAGCCGGCTTCTATCAGAAAATCTTGCATATTATTATTAGGTATAGACCGGCCACAAAACCTTCCAAAGAGTGCACCAGCGGAATCGACTTTTCACAAACTATGTTATTGTATCCATTTTGAGTTACACTTTGAAAACATTGAATACAGTAATTAATTATTAAATCCACTATGCTAGCAACAGCCAAAAAAGATACTACTACCCTCCGTACTAGTGAAAAACTGTATGACGGCAAGGTATGTTCTCGTTCTTGATGTGACCAAGCAAACAGGAGCCACTTAAAAGCCATATTCAAAGTATAATTTAGGTCTTCATTAACTGGACACTCGATAGCGATTATACAGAGCAAGGAAATTGTCTAGAGTGTACAGGTTACTTTTCTCTTAGTTATATTTTCTTTCTGAATTGATTAAATTACATTGACCAAATTACATTACATGAATAATAAATGTAACAATTTTAAAATATTAATAATTTCATTGCGATCTATAATAAATAATCTAATCTAATATGACATGCCCATGCATTTATTATTTTTTATGTTTAATTACCTATGCCTTTGCCTACATATATACATTAATATAATATAGATAAAATAATTTGTTCCACTATAAAAGTATGTTATAATAATTGTAACAATAAGTAATTGACATTTTTAAGACGTATCCTTTATAATTAATCATAATATTTATTTATATAGTTCGTTTATATTATATTATATAAAATTTATTAATCATTTTATTACTCTTAGTATATTCTCAGTTGACTCATAATCCAATTCGCCCAAAAATTTTGTAAGAATCCTTTTACACTGAAATTTCGTACAATTGCTTAAAGATAATGATTTCTCTACTTTATTATACAAATAAGGCGCCAAGAACAAAGAAAAGTCCTGAGCAAAAGCAGTTTTGAATAAAGGAACCTTATATATAGTGTGTTTCCTTCTTTGTGAAATTAAGTTAAGTCTAGGCCGAGAATGTTGTCGAAGTAATATTTGTTTTATGAATAATTGACGTATGGTTAGAACTTCAAATTCCTGGTATAGGTCACTTGTAGGGTATCGATATTTCTTGAACATTGCTACTTTAATAATAGCTCTTTGAGCTTTCTCGACTTTGATCAAAGCAGTTTTTTTGGCTCCACCCCATGCAACCAGTCCGTACGATAAAACTGATTGACACAGGGCGTAGTAAGTCATTTTGATGGTTGGTTGATCATGTACATGTCTTATTCTTCTGAAAATGCAAATTAACTTTCTTACTCTAGAACTTAACGCATCTATCTGTTTTTGCCAATTTAGGTTTTTATCTATTTCAACTCCAAGATATTTGATAGTTTCGGTTTGAGAGAGGGCATAACAACTACACATGGAATCACTCTTACATGTATGGGCTTTAAGATTGAGGTCTCCCCTCGGCTGTGTATTGTTTCTTATACTAAACGTAATATACATTGTTTTCTTTAGATTAAGGGTAAGCACGTTTTTATTAAGCTATGACATAATCTCTCGAAAGCCTGCTTCCGCTATCAATTTCACCTCATCCCAAGATCCACCATCAAATATCACCGCTGTATCGTCGGCAAAAGTTACTATTTTTGCATTTTTAAGCTCCTTAGAACACAGGTTATCAATGTAAATTAAGAATAGGGTCGGTCCCAACACTGACCTTGTGGGACTCCAAAAGAAACGTCCATTTTATCGCTATAAATAGATTGACCTTCCCCATCAACAACACCAACAACCTGCTTCCTATTCTTGAGATAGCTCGTAAGGAGGTCCAGGGCAACGCCGCGAATGCCAACCAACTCCAATCTACGTATGAGTAGGGGGACAGAGACAGTATCAAATGCCTTGGCCAAATCAAGGAAAATACCAAGACACTTTCTCTTAGAGTCCAGCATACCGACCACATGTCTCACTAATGTATCAATAGCATCAGTAGTAGAAATACCTTCCCTAAAGCCATATTGGTTTTGGGAAAGTAAGTTATTGCTTTCTAGGTAATGAAGAAGTCTAAGGTTAATTAATTTCTCCAAAATCTTGGCCAAAGTAGGTAATAGTGATATAGGTCTATAATTACTGATACTGTCTCTATCCCCAGACTTATACACCGGAACAATGATAGATTCCTTAAGAGAATCCGGAAACACGCCAGAGGACAAACATAAATTACAGAGGTATGCTATTGGTTTTGACAGACAGTCTACAGACAACTTAAGGAAATGTGAGGAAATGCCATCCCAACCTGTGGAAGACGTGGTTTTTAGAGACATAATGACTTTTTTTATTTCAATTTCGTCAGTTGGCAGCATAGTCATAGATTTTAATGGGGTATTGTCGCCGGTGAAGTGACTGTTAGCCGCCGAACACCCCTCAACCGCTAGTCGACTCACTGACACAGCGTCTCCTGGCACTTGCAAGCTTTAGAGCACAGACTTCGAATTCTATCAGACCTAGCTATGCGTAGCTACGGTCTTGAAGGGGAGTGATGTGGCGAGCACATGTCAACTCTGCGCGCGCACTATAAACTCCAGCATTTCTGCATCGCGCAATCAAAGTTTACACACGACTTACTATAAATACAAAATACAAATACAAAATACAAAAATTTTTATTTCAACGTAAAGAATTTACATTCTGCTTGTTGAATGTCAATGTACATACAGTTATGTATAATGTCCGTCCAACGCAGTACAACGTCCAACGGATTACAGTTGGACCGGCCGACCCCAGGCATACGATCTGCCTGGCGGGAAATTTCCCTTTATAGTGGAAGAGCATGATCACCCGCTCTTCCCTATAAGTGCATGCATCTTCACAGCGCTGATTTTCAGCCCGTCCCTGTTCTCACCGACTAAAACATAACAAAGCTTGCGGATTTCTAAAGAGAACGCTATAGTTATAACAAAACATGGTGTATATGGAATGGTGGGCAAATAATGTAGATTATTGTTGACCGAGTATTGTTTCTCTTCTCCAGGTGACCTTCAAATCCAGCCGCGTCCAGACACACTGCGGTCCACCACTACGGAACCTCTACTGCCTCAAGAGATCCCTAAGCTGCCCACCAGGCCTCAGCTAGTGCTGTCATCTACCATGGAGCCCTTGTTACTTGAGGAGGACACGGCTGACCAGAGCTCCCTGACCGTGGAAGGGAGCTTGGAGACTCCGGTGTGAGCGGTTTGTAGCAAAACTTTAAACAATACAATAAAGTACCTCTGAGCCTTAAACTAAATTATATTGCATCTTGGGGCTCAGGATATGTTAAATTAATGTTCCCAAAGGAACTAATGAATTTTTTAGACAAGTTTTTAAATGAAATGACTCCATTGTCCTTATGTAGACACCGACTTGCAAATTAACTTTCGACTGGGCTACGATTATGTTAGTGCATTATATTAATTTATATTCATTGCAAGAAAACAAACAATGGGCTAGTTCCCTTAAAAAATGTAATTATCCGTCTTTTAGATTATTCAAAAATAAGGTGCTACAAAATGCAGCACGGCGTGACGTCACACGTAGCTTTAATGGGCTATATCTTTGTCATTTTTGGTCTAATTTACAAATAAAAAAATACGTGTCCCTTATTTTTGAATAATCTAAAAGACGGACCAATTACATTTTTTTGGGAAACTAGCCTATTCGCTTTCAATCTCAAGTACCTATTAGAGCAACAAATGGGTAGCGGGCGTGCAGGCATTATGTTTTCTTTCTAAAGTTGTGTTTATAATTGCATGGGCTGACTCAGCTATCAACTAGGAATAGAATAGAATAGAATATTCTTTATTGTATGTACACCAGGAAGTACACATGAGATTTGACAATAAAATAGTACAGTACAATTGGCGGCCTTATTACTAAAAGTAATTTCTTCCAGACAACCACTGACGAAAAAAAAAAAAAAAAAAAAAAAAAGAAGCTGAAGACGGGTAGTCGGTGCAATTAGACAATATGAAATAAAATATCTGTATGACTAATACACATACTTAAACCGTACATAAATTAAACATACATAAATAAAATATATCATATGGTAGGAAATGAACGAAAACATATTATACCTACATAAGACTAGAGAGAAAAAGAAAAACATACTTAAGATAGGAACTAAAATTTCGTAAAATTTTTAAGCACAGTAGTGCTTATTAGTAGATAATTTAATTTTATTCCGGGTAAACTTGACTTTTCGTCGGAGTCCGACCAGGTTTTGCTCTAATTCGCAGAGCTTAATCATGGTGAGCAGAGACTGAGTTCGCGACGTC
Organism: Yponomeuta plumbellus; assembly: GCA_947310845.1. Classification (NCBI taxonomy): domain Eukaryota; kingdom Metazoa; phylum Arthropoda; class Insecta; order Lepidoptera; family Yponomeutidae; genus Yponomeuta; species Yponomeuta plumbellus. The sequence continues at coordinate 6,614,963 of OX371221.1, read as the reverse complement.
GGTTCCTCGTCTCTGACTGTAGAATATCCAAGACTCCTGGTGCACATACAATAACGAATATTCCATCTATCTACTATCAAGTAAGGGCTGATTTTTCAATAGTCAGATAACTTTTATCTGAGGAATAAAAATGGCGGTTTGACAGCTTATGTATGGAAGTTATGTCAAACCGCCATTTTTATTCCTCAGATAAAAGTTATTTGACTATTGAAAAATCAGCCCTAAGTGTGCGAAATAAAGTTGATAATATCAACTAGGAATTTCAATGTCAGGGAAAAATGTGCCTTAGTTCCGATGATTGACGAGTCATATCACTTTGAACCTGACAAAAAGTCTCGTGGAATCGTAAATACGACAAAGCATTGCTTCTGGAAAGAAATCTCTAATCTTTAGCTTATAAGCTTGACTTAATCACCAGTTTCTCACTTGATATTGGAAAAGACTCCATCAAAACAATGTCCGAGGCTCTGCAGCGTCTGAGTGAACCGTTCACCCATTTTTTTAATTCGATGCAAAAAGAAAATACGCGGTTTTACCGCTACAAAATATATAGGTTTAGTCGGTAGATTTTTTTTTTACCGTGAATAGAAGACTCTTGTGATCAAAATGTTTATGATATTAAGGGTCTGTTTCACAATCTGCAGATAAAGTTCCGGATAAGCTATCCGCAACCAGGGCTGCCGTTTGTTCTAAATTTGAACCCATAAACGAACACACGCAATATAGGAAAATTTATTTAAATTTAGAACAAACGGCAGCCCTCGTGTAACCAAAATCTTATAATCAAAGAAATTAAAATTTAATTACTAATAAGAGCAAAGTCTACAAAAAAAACACCTACCTTAACTTGGAAGTAAAATGGGGTTGTTTGGTTTTTGCGCACTAGCAACATTCAGACATTGACATCCTTGGGACTGTATTGAGATGTTAACATGACAGTTTTATTTTTTTGCATTGAATTAAAAAACAGACTTTAGGATAAAGAAAGTATTGACAATGAACGAACATGAAAACAGATTAGGATAAATTTGAGGATTAATTTAAATAAGCCTAATATTGTATATTCTACCTTACTTGCAATTCAATTGAGAAATTGGTACTGTACTGTTGCAATAAGTTTTATATTTTAGTAAAAAAGCCCTTATTTGTTTTAAAATATCTCCGTCCGATGGAAGTACCATTAAAATTAACTTAAGGTAGTCGTAGATTTAGGGAAATAGTTAAATATAATATTTATTAGGAATCTTGATTTTATATTTTTCTATGTAAATTGAAGCGATTTTGCATTCCTTGACATAGTTTTTGGGGTTTTGTACACCCACTCTTTACAATTTAAAATATTTTTTTGTTTATTTCGTTGCATTCAGCTTGGTAGGTCAGTAGGTGTAGAGAAAAAATAAATATTTGAAACATTTTACAGAGTTGTCATGTCATTTTGTGTTATAGATTCTAAATTATTTAATTTTTCTATTTTACGTTTTAGTTTTTTTAAATATTTTTTCGGAAATAGTATCAAGGTTAAGAAATTGATTAATAAGGGTTGATACTTTTTGAATATTATTAATATAGAATATTTTTGACGTTCATAAAGTAAAAAAATTATATTTTGAATAAGAAAATTTGAATTTTTATTTTAATATTCGAATTACTGACATAAATGAATGACCTGAGATGACCTAACAACTACATTCCAGTAATTTTACGATACCTGTTAACGGTTTGTTTACATGCACTTAGAGCTAAGCTGAATGAAATGAAATACGACACAGTTTTTTAAAGAACGGGACTAGACTATACCGAGTAAGAGGCAAATAGTTCAGTCTCTTTCTTAAATTAACCGTACCATATTAATGTTTGAAATGTGTCATCTAACTTTAGATGAAATTTAAGTTCTAAGCACAAACGATCACGCAGAACATAAAATACCACCGTATTTTAGTATTTTATAAAATGACTGCCATACGTATAAATGCATATCTATAGAGCATTGGTTGGATGTTTGACGGGGAAAAAAAGAGAGAGAAAAAACTCCACTCCGATCATCTTTTTTTAAAAATAATTCTAAACTTAACACAGAACTTTATTGTATGTGTGGATGTTGTAAAATAACTTTTTAATGTAGTCAAACCTGATATTTTTGTGAATTGTTCAGTAGATTTAATTCTAGTTATGTCGTACTACTTAAAGTATTATTAGTGCCTTGAATAATAACTGACTACTCCAAATAATACTAACTTTGTATTGTACGGCTTTTACTAGACTACGGAATAAATATTTTTTGTTTGTAAAATTGTATAATTCGATACACATGGCACAGCCGATTAACCTTCAGATTAAAAAGCAGGGAGCGGCTGCGCAATGTACATCGAATCGTAATAATAAACTGTAATGTAGTTTTAATGAAAGGCGGCCCTGTACGTGGAATTCGCACATATAAACTTAAGAAATAGACCGTCCGTTCTAATGTACTGTGTAAGATTTTGTATGAAAAGTAGCTTGTATATCTGCAATAAAAGATTTTTTACATAAATAAATGTATTTTTCTTCTATTTATTTTTAGGCTGGGTTTCCATTTACTCAAATTAACTTTTATTAAGCAGGCTGAATGTTAATTCCGCCGTGCCCCGCTGCCGTGTAAAATCCTTTCGGCCGTTTTCGCGACCAAGATTCGTAGGCCTCTCGTCATTTTCCCTAATTCGTCAATTTCACTAATTGGTCACTTGCCCAATTCGTCAATTTCTTAAAAATCTTTAACTCGTCAATATCCCTAACTCGTCACTTTACCTAATTCGTCAATGTACAGTCAAACTCATAAGATCGAAGAAATGTATATAAGAAGGTAATTCAGCGGTCATATTTTTTTCCCCCTTAAGGTCACAGCACATATCAACTCGGAAAGGGATCGTCACTGTATCGCCTTTCGCCTCGCCGTCAACCAGGCGTCAACCTGACGTATGCATCGTAACCAACGCGTATCAGTAGCTCCTGTACGTCAACTCGGCTACGGCTAGGCGACACCGCGCTTACGGCTCGCCGACCACTGATACTTACCAGATTATAGGTACTTGGGGTGGACAAACAGACGTGAGCTCGGGTACGGAGAGACGTAAGCGCGGGGACGACGAGCCGTAAGCGCGGGAACTGCAAGTTGACCACGCACCGCATCGCGGTTCGGAGCCTGTTCTGAGGCGAGGCGATTACGTTACGATTCCGATCAGTGTGCGTTGAAGTAGGGAGTTTCATACAAACAATGCTGAACCGCTCGAGGCGATACGGTGACGATCCCTTTCCGATTTGATATGTGTGCTGTGACCTTTATACCGGAATGTCCAGTCGGTCCATTAACGCCCGAACCTAATAACCAATCCCCAATCCAAGATTGAAATCAATCCCAGATTGTTCCCTATCCAAGGATCGATCTCCTATCTGCGTCCTAATAACAAAAAAAAGAGACCCAATTTTTTTTTCGTTCATGGATTGCACGGCAATCTTTTCCCTCCCGTACGTTCCTTTCTACGAAAAACTAATATCAATAGTAAGATTTATTTTAATACTTTTAAGCCAAATATATTATGTATATAGTTAAATACGATAATGATGAACTACCCTAAACGGAAGATAATAAGGCTGTTTGGCATTTTGTCACGTCCATAATAATTTTATTCAGATTATTTGGAAAGCGCAAATTGTTTGACTGAACGGAATGGAACGGAACGTTACTGACATTTTTTGTGACACTAACACAACAATGATGACATTGACATGTTTACTTAGCAACGCCATTGTTGAATTTAATAATTTTTATATTGATGCTGCTCGATAATACGAATTTTCCGCCCACATGTTGTCGACTCAGATCAACTATTTTTTTACGCTCTTTCATTTGGTGTGCATATCGTTCGAGTCTACCGTAGACACGAACGAAATTATTAATATAGATTACCCGTAATCCCAAAATATTTACTGTGATCCTAGAAAGTCGAGGGATTGGTATTTCGGATTGTTTCGTCGATCGATCGAAACGTCAAAATCGACGGATAGGTTATTGGGACGCACAAAATGCGATTCACGTACAGAGGGCAATCCGTAATCTGTGATCGGCCCTCCGAAAGATAGATTGAATTCCAAGATTGAAATTTCTATCCACGGATATGTTATTGGCACGCATAAACTGAAAAATGGATTGATTTCTAAATCTGAGATAGGCAAAAATGGATCGGGATTGGTTATTAGGTTCGGGCGTAAGTCTATTTAACTGAACGTCGATTCCCTGATAGACCACAATCCTGAATGTCCACCATCATCATCATAACTCTTGTAACCTTCCTACAGTTTAACAAAGTAGCTATGTGGTCCCGCCATTATCCATGACCATATAAAAATACTATATTAGTTATTCAAAATCAAAGCATTGTAGGTTTTAATACCTTATTTCTACCTCCCGAATATCAGTTTTACAATCAATAGTAGTACATTCTCCTTGGTAGTACCTAACGAATATTGGCCAAAAACCGTAATCCCGAAACATTCCGTTCAAAATTTCTTTCATACCGAGGTAATGGACAAAACAAAACACGCTAGATAAAATCAACACCACAATATTTATTCAAAGAACGCCTTCACCAGACACCAATAATTTAGACAGCTACCCACTGGTGGCAGTAAAAATACCGCTCTGCCATAGACACTTCGGACACTGTAGCACATCCTTATTCCGTCCCAACTGGATGTCCACCCACCCAGAGACAAGAGGCTCTTTCTTCCAGCCAGGCTCGTCCCCGCGTTCAGAAACGTCAACATCAGCCTTCGGATTATCGTAAAACGTTTTCCAATTTTTATGGCGACTTTTCTGGCTCAGATGCAGATACTGCGTCAACTTTTCGATTTTTTCCCGCTCAGCCACGTCCGCTATCTCATCGAGGTTGACAGATTCGTTGCCGATAGAGCTTCGGTCTTCCGTTTCCGTGCCAGCGGTACTCGTGTGCAAGGAGAGGAGGTCCCAGCCTTCCAACTCTTCGGCGTTGTGCGCGGGCGCGGCTGCGAGCATTTTTTTCTCGTGATTTCTTAGGAACCTACGGCAAAAAGAGTTAGCGTGAGGGCACTGGAAAATATAAGCAAAGAGAAACTTTTACATATAGGCACACACATTGCTTCTGGCCCCACACTACCCTGTGTAGTGGGAACACGCAAGAAATAGCGACATCACAAACATGTAAACAAGAATAGCAAAATATCGCAAACTTCAGACTGTAGTTTGCTCATTTCAGACGGCAGATTGCAAATCCAGACTGCAGACAAACGTTATATTGCCAACTGGAGATCGCAAAACTTCAGACTGCAGGTTGCAAATGTCAGACTGCAGTTTGCAAATGTCAGAGGCAGATTGCAAATCCAGACTGCAGATTTCAAACCCCAACTGCAGATCACAAAACGTTAGACTGTAGATCGTAAACTCCAGACTGCAGTATGCAAATGTCAGACGGCACATTGTAAATTCAGACTGTAGACAAACGTTAGGTATATTGCAGATAACACAAACTGCAACACACATCCGCAGCTGGACATAAGCATAGGCTTCCTTCAAAGGTTCTCAAAACCTCGAAGCGGCGAACGCAGCGGCGGCGTGGAACGGAAGTTCGCGGTTCTATAATTTGGTTTTGATTTTAAAAAGACAGTCGAACGAACCCCATTTATTGGCAACAGAATCTTTGCCAATCCTATCTCATTCGGATACAAATCGAGCTATGATCGTGTTTAGAATAGGAAACAATGTTTTATTCAAAGTAGAGCAAAAAACGGACGTGGAAAGTTAAATGTAGATGTCCATTTCAAGATCTAGGATCTGAAGATTTTTTTAAATTAATAGGTATTAAAGAAATGAAAGGAGTATGGCCTGTACCTTCCTCAGGGAAGAGACCCGTGCCCCTCGGTGGGGACATGATGGGTTGATGATGAAAGAAATGAAAATGAAATCCCTATGAAAAGCTCATAAGGCTCTATTTTTATTGATTCATTCCCAATTCTAAACATGCTCAAACTTCCACTTTTTGTGTGTCCTCTAAATAAAATGGCAGTGTCAGTCCTCCCTCCCCAGTCACTCCCCGTCAGTAAATTATAATACCAAAATACTTTTGTATGGAAATCAGGTCAAACAGCGCAAACAATGACAAGCAATTGAAATAAAAAACCAACCGCCTGCGTGGAGACATTGGCCGACCCGTCTCCAGCGAAAACTGGAATAGGGGAATCATGCTGGTCACGGTGGACACCGACATATTATGCCGCGCTGACCCATCATCTTGCTGCAGTGACTCCATTTCGTGCGCCAGCGACTCATTATCACTTCTAACAGATGCGCTGTCCCGCCAATAGGGGCCTTTATCAAAACGCTTCTGTCTTCTATTCGGCGACCCTGAAACCCTGAAGCTTTGGCATTGCAGAGAAGAGTTGTCGCGGTTCATCATCCCGTTATAGCGTTTCGGCATCTCATTACTGCGTTCCGGTATTCCGTTATCGCGTGTCGGCGGCGTTCCGCTGTCGTGTTTCAGCAAGCCGGCACCCTGCTGCAACGCCCCGTTATAAAAGAACAGTGACTCGTTCTCGTTTCGCTGTGGGTCTTCGCTCCTTAGGCTGCGCAGCGAAGCGTTTTCAAGTGTCAGCGAATCGTCTCGTGACTCACTGTCGCGCGATTCGCTGTCGTTCTGCGATACGTCTGGTCGCGAGTTTTGGCCATGATCAAGCACGGTGGTCACGAATCGCTGTGCTACATCGTCGAATCGTATCGGTTGAATGTCCTTCATACTGTTCATGTCCATGTTTCTGTCCAACTGGAGTCTTCCCACGCGTGGCGGAGAGACGCCGTGCACTTCGTTTCGACTGTCGCGGCACAAGGGGTTGTGAGTCAAGACGTTTTGTAGCGTCGCGCTGCCATTTCGCGATGGTCCTGTGTCTTGCCAGAGCATTCCTTTGCGCAGTGGACCGGCGGGTCGAGCTGCAGCCGGCGCCTTCGCTACGCCCCGGCAGGGCTCGTCCGGTGCCACGGCTTCTGGGGGCATCCGTTTATTACGTGAGACTCGTTTCCGTTTCTTTGTTTCCTACGGTGGGGGTTCATACGGTAGGTGATTGGAGTTAGAACGGGCCTAGGGGATTTTTGCAAAACTGGCTAGCTAGTTACAGTTTTTGGGTAGTTTTTGTGGGTACATACTCCTGCTACGGGCCTGATCCTGGTGAAAGAATCCGAACACCGTTCGTGCTCACGTAATCAACGGATGCCCCCAAACTAAAGCAATGCTGAACCGTTTTGTTAAGGTTTCTAGAGTTGATGAAATTTTCGATTCCTCTTGCGATGTTTTTAGACGCTATTGCTTTCTGGGGAGTACCTATGGAATACCTATAATATTATGCGTGTGAACGATCACTGATCAGTTATAACCATTGGCGCGATCGTTGTAAAGCCGGGTATCCTGTGGCCATACATACAACAAACCAGTGCGAAAAATATGTCATAATTTGTTTCACCACCTGTTTCCCGTCGCTAAAGGGAGAGTTAGGTAGCTACGAATAAAAGTCACTGTCTAACACGAAGTCTTGTTGGACTGCTGGTGTCTCGTGGGATCGTTGGAGGGGTAGCTATAGACACAACACTGTGTGACAACTAAAAAACGGTGTTCGCTATCGCTCGTCTACCGAACGAAATAGCAAACTGTAAGGTTTTTTTTGTTAAAGACAATTAGGTATTTTATTATTGAGCATTTATCAAATTCAGTTAATTATATAAGCGAATGATATTTTGCGGGCTAGCAATCCATGGAGAACCACCCCATCTCCATTGGCAGATGGGGTGGTTGGATGTCGGGGGTTTTTGGAGAGACGCGTTGTTGAAGATATGCTAAAAAAAGATACGAGGTGAATCAAGGGCTTAAAACTCCCTTTGAAGGTTTGAAGTTTGTTACTTTGTTTGATGGAAGAAGTTTATTAAAATTATGAAACTGACACTGGTGGTTTTATTGAAGAAATTTTCTACAAAAGAACCTACTGCATTTCTTTGGCTGCGGCTGCTGCGTCTCGGAGCCGCTGCAGCGGCAGTAGGGCTCCGCCCCCGGCATCATGAACACCACGGGCGAGGCGGCGCTCTTGTCCGAGCTCATGAAGCCTTGCATGTGCTCGGAAAACTGAGGGTTGGTGCTCCAGTTGTCAAAGCACGACCTGTGGATGAGGACGTGTCACTGCTTATTCATCATCATCATCAGGCTATTAGTCCACTGCTGGACATAGCCCTTCCCTAATGAGCGCCATAGCGCCCTGTCTTCAGCTCGCCGCATCCAGCATCTGCCTGCAGTGTTTCGCAAATCGTCATCCCACCTGTTCGGAGGGCGTCCTACACTACGTTTGCCTAGTTTCACTGCTTATTAGCTGCTTATTAAGTGGATCTGAGTAAGCAAAACTAGCGCCTCCGAGGAAAATGAAACACTTTTTACAGATCGAATTTGCTAAGTGTCTGTAGAATCTCTCAATCATGTCAACTGTACGAGCAGAGAAAAGCGTGTGCAGCCTTCGCTCTGTCACACAGATAGTGTTGTTAGTTGGACTGTGGTGGAAGGAGAAGACATAGTTTATCTCTTCATGGTGGTTTATTCACGATACAGAATTAGGGGAACCTCTTCAACCTTGGATATGGTTGTACCTTAGTCAGTCGTAATTGTTAAACATTGTTATGTATTTGACGAGTGGCTCGAGCCGTCTGGAGGGCGGTAGCGGTGTGCTGGACAATGTTTAGCCCGTACACCAACAGTCGGGCAAAACCTACTCAACAAGATTAAACTCTGCGAATCAGCAGGTTTCACTCTGATTCACCGAGCTTGGTCAGGTGAGCAGAGACGGAGCTCTATTCAGTCAGGTCAGGTGAGCGGAGAACTATTATCCCTACGGCTTATTAAGGGTTAACGGGGAAGACAACTGTCAAAGTGGCGCTGGCGTAGTTTTTACCCATAACAAATAAAGCCGCGTTGCAGCGGGCCTGAACGCTCGGAAATGGGTTCCTCGAGACAAAAATGTGCAGAAACTGTGGCTAAAGGCGTTACGACGCCCAAAATTTGGTCCTTCAAATAGTTCGGGGTATTGTAGCAATCGTATCTATCAGAAGGTTGTAGGTACTGTTGGTTGGTTGATGTGAGAGTTAAATAAGGCGCGCGTGTAAGTTGGGTAGGCGCTGCTGGGTGCGAACTGTCCGTTTATTTTATTGGACTATGGGTTGAGCCGCTCAGCGCGGCTGCGTCATCTGACACTAATGCGACAGAGGTTATGTCGAAATCATTATTTGGAAACTGACTATCATGGCTGCAGTAGAGACCAGTGCTTATTGAAGTTTAAGTTAAAAAATAAAGTCTTAGTGAAAATGGGTGAGACTTCGACATCACTGAAGTCTACTACGGGTACTAACTTGAAAAATTCTGTCGGGTTGTCCTTATCCCTGTTTATCACGTACTGGTTAAAACAATCTTCGCAGAACACTTGACCGTAGTAGATCTTGACAGAGCTGGTCGGCACCGCGTGACAGCAGTCTGAAAGGAGAGTAGCATCGGACTTCGACAGTTGAAAAAAACAATCATCACTATCAAAATGTTTGAGAGATCATTATCACCCCATTATGTCCCCTCCTATGGGCACGGGTCTCTTCCCTGAGGAAGGTAAGGCCATACTCCACCACGGGGGCCAAGTCCGGATTGTTCGCCCTGCCAATATGTATTATTCGCCTCATTTTTAATGAATTTGAAGTAAAATTTTATGTTGCTCAAAAGGTATGGTAATAGAGAGTAAATTGGAAATGTTATGCTGATTAAGTCTTACTCTCTGAGAGTTGGCCGGACTCTATAGTACGTTATGAGATATCAACCAATCAACTCCATAAACCACCGACCGGTCGATAATATTATGGAGGTCGAGAAGCAAAGGACGAGACGCCTTGATAGATCTCGACGTCAGACGTCAGACGTCGTGTGTTGTAAGTATACGATCGATTTCGACGTAAATGACTTTTTTTATAGGCCTTCAATCTCAGATCAGAAACCTATTTCTATCTTACTCTATTGCTGAGATGATTCAGGTGCATAATGTCGTATGTAGGCTTATCTCTCTCTCCTGTAAAGTATAAAAACTAACAAATCCTACCAAATGCTTACGACGTCGAGAGATACAAAACAATTTATTGTACGTTGTACTTAAAAAGGAATTAGGGATGATGCCTACCGGACGCGCCCTCTTTAGACTATGGGCTAGACAGATGGGTAGATTCTTCAATAGAGCCAGGGAGAAGGAACTCACAGCATCTCGCGCAAGGCTGGTGAAACGCCTGCCCACCGATAGTGACCTCCTTGTCTTGAGGAATGGTCTGCAGGCAGCGCGCGCAGAAATGCATCTTAGCAGAGTCCTCTTTCAGCTTTTGAGGTACCTCGGGCTTTGCTGTTGATGACAGAAGCTTATTTGGTAGCCTAAATTCTTGACTCTAGAATCTAGTCTACCAAATATTTATTTTAACTTCACTTTCAAAACAACGAGACAGTATTTTCATAGCGCCATCTACGATTCATACCCAGGATGTTCGCAACGCCATCTATGAACAAAAGTGAGTACTAAAACCACCACAACCATCCTCACTCTTTCCGCTCTCGGCCGTATCTTCCATCTCGCTCTGTTTATTCCCCTTCCTCTTCTCTCCCGTCTTCGGGGTCCACAAGCTGTTTGACTGGAACCTCTGCTCTTCGCGAAATCGGCTCAGCACGTGGGCCTTGAAGCAGTTGGTGCAGAAAACGTGTCCGTAGAAGGTTTTCAAGGACTTAGGGACGTTACGGCATATACCTGCAAGGCAAGCTTAATTAGGTGCCGTCAGTAAGGTAATGAGCATGTATGATTCCTGTCGGGTGGGACTGCCCACCCATATATGCATTGTCCAGGTACGGACTGACACCCTTGGGTGTTTCCCATTTCTTTGCGACGCGCGACGACGCGAATTACCTAAATTATGTATTTTTTCAGTTAATGTATGTAGGTACCTACTGTTACTTGATTATCATGGTTGTTTGTAGATATATTGTTTCAGAATTGCTGTTAGAACTTTCATTTAGTTCACAGTCTTCACAAAGATAATAATATCTAAAAGTAACATAAAAATAAATAATAGCCCCTTTTATGTCAAGAAGTGACTTTTTTGGCAGAATTTATCGGGTTATTCCACTAATCCCCATTGAAAATCCCCATTGGTGTTTATCACCATCGGCTGGTGGCCTTTCACACAAGAAATAATAATAATAATAATGTTCTGATCTCCGAATCCTGAACGATTCCTATCGTATCGTCAAATTCCCTAAAATTGCTATCGCAAACGTCAGGATTCCGAAAGAATTTGGTGCGATTAGGTCTTTGTTAAGGCTGTAACTAGGGCGAATGACTTTGAGCATTTGACCTCTGAGTTATAAAATAATAAACTAGCGCAATCTCTTGAATGTTTGTTGTACTTCTTCGGCGAATACTTTAAAGGCTAATCCATAATTCAAAGATTACACAGATAAAAGATGTGGCGGATGTTCGATGGCGATTGTAGAAATCGTACAATTTTGTACTAATCACGCTTAATATTAACATTAAAAAATATATGAGCAGTTAGGATTGCAGATATTGATGTGGCCGATATTTGCATGAAAGATTTAAATGAAAAGCTACTATCGTTTACCAGCGAAATTAGATTCTGTGGAAAATAAAGCTTTTGGAAAACAAATTTTTTTTGGCATCTAGACAGGTTAAATGCAATTTTTTTTCCGTACGAATTAGTCACTGATATATCCTTTATTACCAAAGATTTTATTCAGAATTTTTTAGTGCGTACTTTGGCCTAACATTTCAGTTAAAGCTAGCCAATTTTGCAACATTTACCCTTGTTACACCCTTAACTTACAGCACATGCTACATATCCGGTGGAAGTTTTGGCCCTCGATGTCGACTTTGTCGTCTGCATCTACCGCCAGAAAACATCTGGCACAAAAACACTTTTTTGGTGAATCCGGTGAAACGTCCTTAGTTTCCATAATGATACTTTACAATTTTTGCAGTTGATATTGTAAATTTTATATAAAATCTGAAAATTGTCCCAATGGCAGGATGTTGATAGAAAAATAGGAAAAAGACAAATGAAACGGTGACAGGTTTGGCAGAATAGAAGATTTAAATGTGAAGAATAGTCTGATGTTTGTGGCCAATACTATTTCAGACTATTTAAAAAAACAGAACGCCATCTATAGTGTGAATACGTACACTATTCAAATAATTCTCCAAGGAGCGTCACCTAGCTGTTAGTAGCAAAACTACTGACATTCATACAAAGCCAACATTGACCATGGAGCTTTTTGCTTTAGATTCTACTAGGTGGCGCTAGTAAATTAATTTTATATGTACGTATTTCTGCTACTCAACAACAGATGCCACTACACTACACATTCATCGGAAAATCAATGCATGAATAATACTTTTTTCGCTGTGTTATGAGTAGTATTAATTTTCTTTAGTTACGATTTACGATTTTCGTAAGAGCACTAAACTAAATAAAAGGTTGCAACTATCACTATCGAATAAATTCAACCCTAGTCAAAATGTTCGACTAAACCAAAACTTAGCACAACTACAACACTATCAGTTGCGTGAGTGTGTGACAGTGTCCGTTAGTATTTTGTTATCATGTTTTTATCAAAAAGTGATAATTGTGAAGTTATTCGATGCTAAATCTTCGTATTTCCAGTGGTAATGCTCCTTCGTTATCTTATCTTACTCAGTTTGCTTGATAAAAACCTAAATACACAACTTTTCGGTGAGGTTATGCCGTTGTATCTGTATGACATCAACCTACCAAGGATGGGTCATGTTTTAACTATTTTGCTGAGAAAAAAACAGGCTTTAGACAATTTGATGCTCCTGTTCACTAATCCGCCTTACGTTCTAGCTTAGAAACCTTCTAAAACACAACTTTCAAAGTTTGCAGAATGTTGGAAACTCAATTTTATTCTGCGCAAGTTCTTTCTGCATGAAAAATCAGTTTGTTTTGAGTTGTAGAGGCACTGATAACGGCATTCTTTGTGGTAATTATGCGCTAACGCTGGCGAGGCGCGTAGAATCTTGCTTAATGGTTAACTGAGCTTTGTTTATGTAGTAATGTGATGTTTCTCCTAAGTTACTTTACTAAGCAGATGCATAATTTCTTAGATAACCGTCGGCAGCCGAAGTAATGCATCAATAGACAGTTAACTTAGCTCGACTATGAAGTTGGTTTATTGCTTTGGAAATCCAATGGTTGCTTCTCACTTGAGTAAAAGTGACAAGCTCTGGAATTAACCATAGTTATTCTATTCCAATTATTACACTGTTGTGATGAAATCAGAGGCAATAAATAAAAATACAGGAATTACTTACCTCGTGTGTTCATAAGTTTTGAGACGAAATAAAAGTTGCATAACTTTTTAAATAATTAACTTATATTTCTAACATTTTTATTAAACATTAAGTAGATAGTAATCAACAATAAATATGTTTACTATTCAAAATGGTCACCCCCATTTTTAATACAGGCCCTTAGACGATTTGGCCACTCATCAATGACGGCACGAATCTTTTTCAGCGGAATTTGCTTTGCTTCTCGGACAAGGGTTCGCTTCAGAGACTCCAAGTTTGGGTAGGACTTTCGGCAGGCCCTGAGCTCTAATTCAGTCCATAAAGAGTAATCCAGGGGGTTGAGGTTGGGGCTAGAGCAGGGCTATTCCTTCGCCGCGATGAAGGCCCGAAGGCCGCCACATTTTCCTTCAACCAAACTTGGGTGGTTTTTTGCCTTCTGGGATGGCGCCGAGTCTTGTTGGAAAACTCAATCCTTATTGTGAAATAAAGTATGAGACAAGGGTTTCACAAGAGGCTCTAAAATGTCACTTTGATAATTCTTGGCTTTCACCTTGACGCCTTGTTGGCAGAAATGGAGCGGAGTGACACCTTCATACGAAACTCCCCACCATACTATCACACTAACCGGATGATGAGTACGCGAGACATTCCGTGCCAAAGCTGGGACATCCTTGCTACTTTTGGCATACACTTTATTGTTTTGTCGGTTGAACTTTTCGTCGACAATAAAGATTTTCTCATCGGTGAAGAGTAGGTATCTTCTTCGCATCGTGTCTCCTAAGCAATATTGGACAACGTTCGCGTCGCAATTTACGAAGGCGATCGTTTGAAAAGTGTACTTTCCTACGGCTATAAGCCTTTACCTTAAGATCATATTTCAGTATTCTGTTGACTGAAATGCATGAAATATTAGTCTGCAGAGCGAGTTTCTTCTGAGTGCAACATGGATTTCGGCGAAGTCGCTCTTGGATGATTTTGATGTTCGCAGGCGTCCTCACAGAGCGTGGCCGACCACTTCTTTAGCGATCTTGCAAAGTACTTGTCTCTTTGTATCGTTTGATAGTGTAATACACAAAGTTACGGCTCACACCAAAAGATTTCACCTCACGGAAAATCTCCATTGGTTTTTTCCCCGCCTTAAATAGAGAAATCACTGTCGCACGTAATTCTTTGGGTCCCTCCATCACGCGAAAATTTAACAAATTAATTTGAAAATCTAAGAAATTCAAAGTTAACATTCCAAATTCAAAATTGGAAAAAGAAATAAATTTCAGCAAGTAATATTTTATTTTATTTTCTTAGTACAAAGTTTGTCTCAAAACTTATGAACACACGAGGTATAACAATGGATGGTATACCACTTTGCTTCAGGCTTATCCTCATGATTATAATATAACAATAATTTGATTCAGCTTGACATGACAACAATACGAATAAATGATTTTTTTAAGTTGATTTTGTGAATTTGTTATAGCTCATGGCTATGGCATAGCTAATTTTTACATTAAAAAAAACAAATTACTCGTTCAAAAACCAGTAATTTTGCAGTTTGGTAATTTTTTTTTATACCATTTTATACTTAAATTTTTATAATTATTTTGGATTATTTAAGGTTCCAAAATAAAACACTGCATATGATAACCAACACTCCCTGGTTATTTACCCAACGAACTGTTACACCGCGACCTACAAATGCCCACTGTGAAGAAATTGAACGCCATACTAAGTCCTATAAAGAATGCATAGAACAACATTCGAATTCCCTGGCAAGGCCACTAATGGAAAACCACAACAAAGCGCGACAATTAAAGCGCAAAATACCTCAAGATTTGGTCCTACCTCAGTAACCTACTGTCTAGCCAATGAAGATGTGACACAGGTCAGGTCACATACTGAGCGCGCCAGCATTACCTCCAACCAATATACTGCTGAATGTCCCATGAAGGAGACAGATTGTTTATAATAAAAAAATTAAAAAAACTACAAAATTACCGGTGTATGAACGAGTTTTGTAGTTTGGTAACTATTTACTCTGTAGTTGATAGTATGCTTTCCTCTTTCCAGAATGGTTCATCAGCTGGATGTTAAGACGAGAAAGATGTCACGCCATGAGAAAGCAAAGAGCGGCTTTGTGAGTACTTGCAGATTAATTCTATCTCGTAACACAAGTTTAGTTTTAATTTTGCTTATAGATTAGATGTGAATAAACCGTAACTTAACTCAATGTCAACAAGAACATGTCACACTTATTGTTAAACAACACGGAAAATGTCGCCCACGATACAGGCTATGGCTAGTTAGGGGACACTGTCACCTTACGATGTTATATTCTGTATATTTTGTTTGTATTCTAAGCTCTACAAGCCTCACAAATTTATAACTGTGTACTTTTACTTGAATAAACATTTTTTACTTTTTACTTTACTTTACAACTTGACTGCCTCGTTGGTCTAACCGTTAAGGTGCATACCTACCAAGACAGAGGTTGTGGGTTTGATTCCGACTGGGGGCTGCCATACATTTGTATGGATGGCCTCTGTCTGAATGTTTATCGATGTTTGTAATGTCCTTGCCTGGTTACCATAGCACAAGGTATCCTAGTTTGGGACCAGGTCAAGTGATTGTGTTGTGTGGAAGTTATTTTTTATTTTTTCATTATTATCATTATCATTCATAACATAAATTCACGCCTGTATCCCAGAGGGGTAGGCACGAGGGTCTGCCACTTGCCACGATCCTGTCAGATCTCTTTCGCTTCAACAACAAATAGGCATTAGCAAAGGGCAAAATAAAAAGTACCCTAAACCGGTGTGCGAGCATGCAGCAACTAGTGAATGTCGATTGTATTTCGATTCAGATAACTGGATTTATCTAGAACTTCGGATTAAGATATAATACGATAAGCAGAAAATTCTAAATTATTCACTAAAAATTCCAAATTGATCAGCAAATTAATCCAAATTGATCAGCAGAAAATTCCAAATTAAACAGCAGACATTCCAAATTGATCGGCAAAAAATCCAAATTCCTTCTACTGGTTGTGCAATTAAGTGATAAGGGAGAACACTTTCAGCAGAATATTCCGAATAGTTCAGCAGAGTACTCAAAAAAAAAAAGGGTTCCTTATTCTTAAAAAAAAGGAGTGATAATATTCAAAGGAGGGTATATGCCCTTTGTATAAAGCACAATCGCTCGTAGCCTGGGCTGCCTGAGTGATCTTAAACGATCACTAAGGTTGAGCAACATACGGCGCGTTCAGTCCATGGATGGGTCACCGTCTATGACTAACGCTAGTGGCATTTTTCCGAGCGGTTCCGTGCTTCGCAAGGCACGTTTAGCAGTTGGTGCCGGCTGCCATCGATAGATGGCAGTCGTTAAGCCAAGTCAGAGGCCTTAGGGCGGCTTGAAAACTTCTGACAGTAAGACCAGCCACTAGTCTTACAAGCCTCCACCAATCCGGACTTGGCCCCCGTGGTGGAGTATGGCCTATACCTTCCTCAGGGAAGAGACCCGTGCCCCTCGGTGGGGACATAATGGGTTGATGATGATGATGATAAAGCACAATATGAAAGTAGAAGCACTGAACGAGTTAGTTTCAACTTCCATACATTTTTTTTTTCATAAGAGTAACGTGAAAAAAATTGCCAACCCTAGCTATATCTTGCAAGTAGGTAAGCGTTTGCGATTTTAAGTACAGTGAACCTCTACATTTTCGCTATAATGTTGCCCCTAACGCGACGGAGAATATAGAGCATGCATGTAAAGGTTGACGTGCTAGTGACTGTACTAGTGATCTGCAAAGACCTCTGATAGGGCTGTCACTCAAATATTTTATGCAATGGGCGTTTTTCCTTTCTTTTTTTTTCTTAGTTCCTTGAGATACACTAGATGACGCCATTCGTTTCCTCATACGAATTTGTGATTCGTTGCAATCAATGTCAAAGTCGGTCCACAGATCACTAAACAAGAGAACTAACCAGGGTTGCTATTCGGACGAGGTTTCTCGTAATAAAAATAAAAATTCAAACCCACAATCCATAGCAAAGACTCCAAAGTATTTAAAAGCGCACTTATCACCAAACGACAACAGCATTTTTTCAACCATCACAAATTCCACAGAACAGTATTATTTTTTGCTTTGACGTTTATTATTACGGTACGGCAGCGCCACCTAGGGATCCTTTTAAAACTAAATTTGACATAAGGAAAAACGCTCATTAGCATGAATTATTTTTTTAATTCGATTTTCTCCATAATCATTTGGGTGACAATTGTTTGCTAAATTCTGTTCGCTATCATAGTGTCACTTTGATATTTACCGCCTCGGCACATGGCGGCTTTTAACAGAAGAAATTAAAGGAAGCCGACTCTGCGCAAACACGCCAGTGAATTTCGCTCGCAGCTCGTCTCATTCTACCAGTGGCGGATTTGCAGTCTTGGCCGCTCTAGGCCCCAGGCCATGTACCGCCCCTTTCTCAGCACAGCACGCAGCACCTATCATATAGACTAGGTACATAATGAATTTACGCTAGACTAGGTACATAATGAATTTAGTGGCGCATACCTATAAAAATTGCTATTCGTTGCAGTGCAGTGCGGCCCGCCATAATTATGCACAGCCTTTTAAATATTTAGGTACTTTGCATTTGAGTTATTTCTTGCTATAATCAGGGATTATAGCAACCTGCCGCCCCTAATATCTGCCGCTCTAGGCTAGGGCCTACTGGGCCTTAGGGTTAATCCGCCACTGCATTCTACTACTTATTATGTACATCACGCAATTAAAGAATTAAATCAATCAGTATTTTAGAATGGATTTATAACGAAACGATCCTGCGTCACTTAGGTAGGTACCTATTCTAAATTCCGGTGGAGATGAATATTCTGAGGACACTTCGAGTGATGAAGAGTAGTGTTTTATTTTGTGCTTCATTGGGTATATTGAGTACCATGTTTTTTTTTCTATTTAAACTATTTTTGCCGTCCAAGTTTTATTATTGTTATAAATGTTTTTTTACTAAAACCAAGATTGCCTTCGTGTGTACCGACACTATCTAAGCGAACGGACTTTACTACTCTTCGGAAAAACTATAACCCAAGGATTACCACAGTACCTACATTTTTATCACTACTTTTTTTTACGCACTGTAGGTATATTGCAGTTCGTTAGTCTCACTAAAACTTGAGAACGGCTGACCCGATTCTGTCCCATACAACACCCGTGTTTTTTTTTTGGCGTTTTTATAGGTAATGATACGGATCCCTTCGTGCGCGAGTCCAACTCGCACTTGACCGGATTTCTTTATTTCCTATTTCTATATTGTCTAGCTGTGTAAGTCTTTGTAGCATTAAATAAATTACTTTTCATATCTTCACGGAAAAAAACGTGTAGATATAAGAAACAATTTTCAGCCCTAATCATAGCACGTATTACCTCGGCCGTAAGAATCCACCTGTACCTACACACGGTATTTGTAAACATCGCTATTGTGAAACAATAATCTGATAACTTCAGTGCCGAACGCGATTACGTTCTAGACGAACGTGCGGCCATACGTACCTATAAATTTCCCTGGAAAATGTACGGATTTTGTGTGCAAAATGCGTTTGTTTGAGTGTCGATTCGCGGTGTGTCAACAAATCTTTGGAGTCTGGAAACCTAATGTTATGTGGCCTCCACACTGCTTGCGAAGTTGACCGAGGCTAGGCAAATACGGTAGGTGTGGAGACAGTGGCGGATTTGCAGTCTTGGCCGCCCCTTTCTCAGCACAGCACGCATCACCTATCGTATAGACTAGGTACATAATGAATTTACGCTAGACTAGGTACTTAATGAATTTAGTGGCGCATACCTATAAAAATTGCTGTTCCTTGCAGTGCAGAGCGGCCCGCCATAAATATACGCAGCCTTTAAATATTTAGGTACTTTGCATTTGAGTTATTTCTTGCTATCATCAGTGATTTTTTTGTCATGATTTGCCGCCTGACAAATACTGGGCCTTAGGGTAAATCCGCCACTGTGAGGCACTTCGTCATACTTCGTCCAACCTCGAGTGTGTGCTACGTACTTCGGTCAACTTTCCCGAGTACTTTGTCGAGAAACTTCGCGAGTAGTCTGGAGGAGGCATTATAGAGAGTTTTACCTAAAAATAAAACATACCTATTATTTTTTCTTGAGATATCCGGAATCCATCTTTGAGTGAAGCCTCTGCTTTCCTGTCGATTGAGTGTCTAGCCAACTTCCTCTCCCCGACGGTGGCGCCACCTACCTTGTTGGGCGAGCTGTCATGGCGCCAAACTGACAACTTTTCGAACGGTTTTTGGTCATTATAAAGCTCAAGATGCACCAGGTAGAACTTACCTGGATTCCGGATATCTCAAGAAAAAATAATAGGTATGTTTTATTTTTAGGTAAAACTCTCTATTATTTGTTTCGTATCGATATCCGGAATCCATCTTTGAGTGATGTGTTTGATATCTCCTGGTGTAAGAAAAGTTTAGAAAACGCTATAATGTGTAAGATAAAGAAGATATGAGAGGGAAAATCTCGTTTTATTATCAAAAATAAATCTAATTGAATATTACCAATCAATAATTTGAACATGGTTTCAATCAACAATAATTACTTTCCAAAACAAAAATTAAGTCTGTAAATTATTTATCGTACCGCATCGAAAAAATTTGATAATGACATCAAATCATTTCTAACAGTATTAGTTTCAATCAGTTCTCTTTGATAAAAATTTCTAAATGTGTGCTCTTGTTTCCAATTACCAGTTGACAATATTTGATCTATTTGAAAATTTTCAAGCCAATTTAGAGAGGCAACAGCTGAACGCAGAGAACCTGGAGATGTCTCAATACCTGCTTCTCGAAGCAAAGATTTTACCCAGCCACCCAAGATAGTTCTGGATGCAGGTTTTGGGTCACCCCTGGCTGTGATAAAAAGTTCTTTTAATGTACCATTTGCTCTGCGCGACTCTGACAAGGACAATAACAGCCTGATCCAATAGATGACATTGAGGTTCCTGTCCGGGTGCTCCCGCAACCTCCATCCAGAC
Source organism: Yponomeuta plumbellus (assembly GCA_947310845.1). Classification (NCBI taxonomy): domain Eukaryota; kingdom Metazoa; phylum Arthropoda; class Insecta; order Lepidoptera; family Yponomeutidae; genus Yponomeuta; species Yponomeuta plumbellus. The sequence continues at coordinate 6,594,471 of OX371221.1, read as the reverse complement.
TGTCTATAGGTAGCATTGTCGGTTTTGGAACCAAACGTGGGCCAGAATACAACTGCCTCACCTTCGTCCATAAAGCCTGGCTCGATATTTAGAAGAGTAAGATCGTGCACTCTGCGTCCAGATGCAAGAAGTAATAAGGTAGCTACATGTCTGTCTGGATACCTGATATAGATTATTTTCGGCTGGCGGATGATTACATAAATATTACAACAGTACTTTTGGGTTCCAAATCGGTAGTCTAGCAGGTTTTGGTTTTGCTGCAGCTATTGCTTTGAGAATATGTTTGATAAAAAAGTTTGAAGATAGATCTACATCAGTATTTACGTTAGTGAAAGTAGAGATCACTGATTTGTGTACCAAAATAGTACTATAAGCTAAACCTGCATAATTGTGTAGATGTGCTAAGTAACGAGCCACTTGTTCAGCCTTAGGATTTTTATAGTCTATGGACTGGCTGTGACACCATGTATTCCATCTGCTCCACGCTGGTTTGTAAGTGTTTATGGTAGATGGTCGCCAACTTGACATTAGCAGATTACGTTCTGCCTCAGACCAACTGTCTACTGAACCTTGCCACCCGAAATCAACCATGCCTCTAGACACAGGTTTTGTATTTCCGGTGGATGACAACCCGTCCTCGTGTCTACTAGTACTTGGGCCAACGCTGGAATCTGATATGGGGGTCGCAGCGCTCTCCGTTGTAGGTCTGCCTGCCAAAAGACTTTCTTCCACTTGGGGGCTATCAGTATGTAATGACCGCTGGCTAGGTTCAAGTGGGACAAGACGCGTGGTATGAAGTTGGGTGGAGGGAACAGCCATGCCAGTTCGTAGTTCCACTGGTGACGAAACCCATTGTGTGACAGAGCTTGATGATCCTTCGGGTCTACTGAGACATACCTTTCTACCACATGGGCTGTTCGAGATGCAAACCGATCCACTTCCGGTTCGCCCCACAGTTGAAATATCTTGTTCGTTGCATACGGAGTAAGGTGCCATTCCGGACACGACTTGCCGCGAGACAAAGCGTCCACCTCTGCGTTGAATCGGCCTGGGAAGTACAGAGCTGTCAGAGAAATATTCCAGTCGTCGAGTACCGTAAGAAGTTCTTGTGTCTGCTCGAGTAATCTTTTCGACTTGGTCCCGCCTTCTTTGTTTATGTAGGCTACTACCGTGCGGTTGTCTGTCTGAAGCAGTATCTGAGCGTCCTGAAGTTGATGTTTCTCTTGACGGATCGCTGCGAAAACTGCAAACATCTCTTTTCTGTTTGCGTGCCATGTTTTCTGACTTTTTAGCCAAGTTCCTGCGATGTTTTCGTCGCCGAGCTGTGCGCCCCATCCGAAATCGGACGCGTCTGTCGTCAGATGTGTGACTATTCCTGTGTGTATAGGCATTGAGCTCCCTAATGTGCTGAGCCACCACTGCATCTCTGAAAGGACTGGCTGTGGGATGCTTACTTTTCGGTATGGGTGATGCTTCGGCAGCTGTCGACTGTAGTATCGCATTGTTCGACAGTGAAGCCGTCCCCGCCGGGTCACGAACGTGGCGAAGTTGAGTCTCCCCATTAGCGATTGGTACTGTCTGAGGGACCAACTGCCTTTACGTATCTGGTGCTGAAGTGCTTTGCGTAGCGTTAGGCACTTTGGTTCCGACAAGGACTTTGCGTTGCGTTTTGTGTCCCATGTTATGCCCAGAAACTCGAGGCAGCGAGTCGGAACCAGCACAGACTTGGCGAAGTTTATGGTCCAGCCGAGACCGCGCAGAAGGGTGATGGTGAACGCTATGCTGTTGCGCAGTTCGTGTTGGGATTGGCTTGCTAACAAAAAGTCGTCCAGGTATACTATACACCTGATGCCACGGGATCTTATGTGCTCTGCTATCCAATTGGTGAGAGAGGCAAATGTCCTTGGCGCCGAAGACAGGCCGAAGGGCAAACAGGTCATTTGCAGTAACCGGCGATTGTAAACGAGTCTCAGAAACCTGCGATGTTCGTGTGCTATGGGCAGGTGAAAGTAAGCTTGGCTGAGGTCGACCTTCACCATCCAATCCAGGTGCTGAAGGAAGCTTGGTACTCGGAAATGGCTGAATAGCCGGAATGACTTGGTCTTTACGAACCGGTTGAGCTGCTTGAGGTTGAAGATAGGCCGGTGTGTACCGTCGGGTTTCGGAACCAGAAAGAACGTCGAAAAATAGCTCGGTGTCAGTTCTGCGTCCTCTAGTACTCCCGACGCTAGCATACTCTCTATTTGCAAGGTCATGTGAGGGGACTGTTTGGTCTGATAACGTTGCATAGTCAATGAATCGGGAAATATCAAGGGTGGTTTTAGCACAAAAGGAATCCTCGTGCCGCCTAATAATTTGCATATTTCTAGTGGAGCTCCTAGATTTCTCCACACACTCTGAAATCACCACAGACAACCACCCTGAAACCTTTGAGAGTCATTCGTGGTGTTTATTTTTAAGAGGTGTACGAGATCGGGGCTTTTTTCCTTTTGAGGTTCGCTTGTCATTGAAGCCTTTTCCTCTATTAGGCTTAGGAGTCGCTTGCGGCGCACGCTGTTCTTTTTTGGTGTTTTTTGCTTGACGAAAGAAGTTATCGCTTTGTTTACTAGTGGATGGCTTTGAATTTGCATAAAACTTTTCTTTGTATTGCTGTTGAGCCGGTCGGGTTTGCGTGATTAATTTTTCGACCCCCCCAATTTTTTGCAAGTAAGTTTGCATCGCTTCGGTTTCAAAGAGTAAGCTGGAGCTTGGGGGAATTTTTTGCAAGACATCGCGATGAAATTCGTCCGGTATTTGACGTAACAAGGCATCTCGGCGCAATGTAACGAAATCGGCACGCCTTCCACAAATTATTTGTAATAAATCGTCGGAAACGTTGCTATACGCAGAAGTTTTTGAAAAAAGTTCTTGAATTTTGTCGAATAGCGACGATGGCATGAGATTTGTTTTTGAATCGCTCGACCAATCAACAAGTGTTTGTAAGGCCAATTGTAATTCTTCTTTTTGGGAAAGAATAGCGTTTGACAAGGCAGCGAAAGTACGCTCTAACAAGTGAATGCGAGGATCCTCGCGTACGGCAGCCGCTTCAAATCGCTTCAGTTCATCGTTTACATTTAGTTCGACAAAACCGGGGGTAGACAAATATTATTTCTGTGTTTCGGAAAAACGTATAGCATACCAATCGTCACATTCGAAACGTTGAAATTGCGCTAATCTTGCGAGGCGCTGGTCATTACATTTTGCGAAAACAGGGTCTTTAACTGTCGTGGAAAGATCCGATACTACAAGCTGAGGTTTTTCCGCACTAGCCGTAGGGCGGCGTAAGTCAAGATCATTTAGGGTTACAGCGCTATTGGTTGATGAAACTGCCGCACCGTCAGCGCTAACACTATCTCTAGCCGTGTTCTGGGTTATCATGTTTGTCAAAAAGGCCACTTGTTGAGACAAAAATTCAAATTGAAGATCACTCACGTGTTTTGTCCGTTTTGTTTTACGAACCGTTTCCTGGCTGGAGCTGGAGGCGTTGCTCGATGCCGCAGATCCATCGCTGCTCGAACTTGGAGAAGGAGAACGCCTTCGTCTCTTTGCACTACGATCACTTTTTTGAGTATTATTCTCAACTGAATTCACACTTTCACAATTACTGTTCTCGTTCTCCATTCTTTTAGGACAGAGGAATTTAACTTTAATTTTAACACTGTAAAATTCAACAGTTTTTCGTTAGCTAGAACTATGTTCACGACGCGAAAAACGACGCTATAATGACCAAAAACCGTTCGAAAAGTTGTCAGTTTGGCGCCATGACAGCTCGCCCAACAAGGTAGGTGGCGCCACCGTCGGGGAGAGGAAGTTGGCTAGACACTCAATCGACAGGAAAGCAGAGGCTACACTCAAAGATGGATTCCGGATATCGATACTAAACAAATAATAAATAGTTTTTGATGTCGCAATCGTTGTAATAAATATTTGTAGGTAATATACGTTTATCGGCAGCGCTTAGCAATGCCACACGTCAATCTGTCTAGACAAAGCAGACTCTGTATATTTAAACATAAACATTTACATACAGGCACGCACATTGCTTCTGGCCCCACGATAGGATACCCTGTGTCGTGGGAACCAGAAACAGCGACTTCACAAACATGTATATACATCCAAGACCTGGAGTTTTTTTTTGGAGCCGGGTTTCGAACCCGAGGCTTCTCGCATGGTAGGCACATGCGCTAACCGCTGCGCCACAGAGTTTGTCTAGTTTGGGCTTCGTCCTATCTCGTCCCTTCATTAGATTTTGTATGATAGTGAATTGGAAAGACACTGTTATTTATTTATTTCGCAAATTAATACAATTACATTACAGCTTACGCTATTTCATAATACATTGTTTGCGGTATTTACTCGAACTTACTTCATCATCAACCCATTATGTCCCCACCGAGGGGCACGGGTCTCTTCCCTGAGGAAGGTAAGGCCATACTCCACCACGGGGGCCAAGTCCGGATTGGTGGAGGCTTGTAAGACTAGTGGCTGGTCTCACTGTCAGAAGTTTTTTGCCAAGCCGAAGCCATGTTTTTTGGTGTATAGCCATGTTTTTGATGTCTGCCTGTTAACCGCAGCCCAGGGTATACCAGCATAGACCAGGATAGGTGATGATGAACTTGAGGACGCGTTGGGTGCAGATTGCGGACAATACGGATTTGACACTATCAACAATAAATTATTTGAGATGCTCGATTAAAACAAAAATTACAAAATGATTCGGAAAATGTATTTCTTATAATCGTTTACTAGTTATTACAATTTTTAAATAGATGAAACATAAAAAGAGTGCTCTGAAATGTGACGTCACAAGCAAGTATTTTCATACACAATTTCGTTTTAAAAGTAACTCATTTGACATTTTGTCAAATACCCAATTTCATAAATATTCTTGATATTTTGTTATAAATTCTGTACTTTACCTCCTTTCTTGCTAAATAATCAGTCGAAATATTATCAGCACGATACACTGAGTCATAAAAACTAATACTTAACTGTTCTTTAATAAAAAAACGTGTTAAAAAGATAAAAGCAATATGAAGTGTTATCAGAAATGAATGAATGAGTCAGTTTCACCCGTGTTTTGGGCTCAGTGCTATGGAAATTATCTACATATTTGCCTAACTCAAACAGCCCAAAACGTTTAACCCTATTAGCTTCGGGGCTATTCATAAATTACGTCACACGAATTTAATTATTTTTTTTACTCATTGTCACACCCCCGTCCTTGTCATTGGAATGACTCTATCGGAAATAAAACGAATTTCTGAACTGCTGTTTTAATTAAATAATTATTATTTCTACATGTGAAAGTGCAAAATATGTGACGTCACACTAGGAAGGGGGGTCTTTCAAATGTAACCGGCTGTGACAAGGGGGAGGGATCAAAAAATCGATCAAAAATAAAAAAAAATCCTCTGACTTAATTCATGAATGACCCCTAATAGTGCTGAACAGTGTCTAACACGCTAACAGTACTGAACAAAGTGAGTGTCCATCAAGTGTCTAAACGCAGTGCATTGACCAACACGCAACAGGAAAGTGCTTTGAACGTACCCTGGAATTCTCGGCAAGTCAACACTGAGGACACAAGTCCTTAAGTCTTCTAGACATGGACGATGGTAGTCCTCGTCACAGCAAAAACTACGGCACCCTACCTAGGCTGAAACGCAGAGAGACATGGAGGAAGAAAGGGGTAAGACAATATTCAAAAACTTTATTCCGGATACCGGATCCTATCCGGATAATGTGTCAGTATTTTTGTTTTTCTTTTATTTTTATTTTTCTTTTGTTTTGTTTTATTTTGTGTGCACGTTAGACGATAGCAAGTGCCTCGCACCTCTACACTACCTGCCCTAATTATAAGTGAGAAATGTTTAATAGGGCAGATAAATTAATACCCTATATTGTACACCATAGAATATTCACTATCTGTGCCTGTATTTTCTCCAAATAAATAATTTAAAAATTAAAATCATCATCAACCCATTATGTCTCCACCGAGGGGGACGTGTCTCTTCCCCGAGGAAGGTATAGGCCATACTCCACCACAGGGGCCTACTCCGGATTGTAAGAGTCTTGGATGTTTACATGTTTGTGATGTCGCTGTTTCTGGTTCCCACGACACAGGGTAACCTTGTGTGGGACCAGAAGCAATGTATGTGCCTGTATGTAAATGTTTAATGTTTTAGTCTTGCCTTTTTGCTGGTACTTCCCCTATTTGGCAAATGCATCGTAATATTAATATACTTTCCTGGTGATGTAAGCATGAAGTAAAGCAAGCATCAGTGATGATATCACTGCACGAGTGACGTAATGACATCAGCCTCGTGGCAGTGCCAAGAGAATGACTTGACTGCCCTGAAGATACGATGAGAAGTTGATGACATGATCATTAAAGGTGAAATAAATCGGCATCCGTAAATTACGTCAACATTAAGGGTGCGGGAGGGGGTCGACGTAGTGTGATATTGTGTGACAAGGGGGTCCTAAATTTCGTGACATCACAGTTCAAAATCTATTACAATCTAAGTGTTAAAACATTTGTGTAGCTAAAATATTAAGCCATAAATATTATTTAAGAAGTCGGTGCCGGCTGCCGTCGATAGATGACAGTCGTTAAGCCAAGTCAGAGGTCTTAGGGCGGCTTGAAAATTTCTGACATTAAGACCAGCCACTAGTCTTACAAATCTCCACCAATCCGGACTTGGCATCCGTGGTGGAGTATGGCCTATACTATACCATCCTCAGGGAAGAGACCCGTGCCCCTTGGTGGGCACATAATGGGTTGATGATGACGAGATAGATAGATAAAATATTTATTTACATTTTCACACACACAAAACACAGGTACAGTCGACGGCACGTGATCCTTCACATTTTAGTTGCAAAGTCGCCCTTACCGCAAAGGAGTAGAGTGCATGCGTGCATAGGATGATGTGCTGTCGAATGTACACAAAATAAAAAAGTAAGGTTCGGCCGATCAGGTTGGTCTGATTCGCGTCGCTTATCATATCCAAATTAGTTATCTTAAAAATCTGCACTCACGTCCTACTACAGACCAAGATCGCGCAGTGCGTTGACAATCAATTCTAGGTCAAGCAAACTGCATTCCTACCTGTAGACAGACATATTGCCCGCACTTGCTAAGCTTGGTCCTGAAGCCACGTTCACACTACAAGCGGAAGCGTCACGCGCCGCGCGTCCGCAGCGTCGGCTATTTTCCCGATTTCTGTCATTTGTTATTTTGCGTATGGACTGAAGCCGCATGAATATAAATATACCTTGTTTATGTATACAAAATAGATAGAACGTTTTGCCAAAAAACTGCTTCTCAGATTGGCGAAATTGTGTTATTGTATTAAAGTTTTTTATTTTGAAAAATAAATTTAAATAAAGTCCGCCTTCCTGTGCCAGTCCGGGGTTTCGTCGAGGTTTCTCAAAATCAAAAGTCAAATATTTTATTCACAGTAAAAACAAAATATATACTAAACTTTATGAACGTCAAAGTTGTTTGTTTCACCATTAATAGATTATGTGGAGAAGAAGCTAACAAAGAAACTCCACATTTATTCTTTTCAAAACAGTTTTAGCTTAATTAACAAACTATCAAACTTGAAAATTATTACTGGTGGATGTTGAATATTAAACACAATTCTCCTCTGAGTAAATTTAATATTAATTTACTGTTTTACACCAGACACATATCGACTGCCTCGTTGGTCGAGCCGTTAAGGCGCTTAGCTACCAAGAAAGAGGTCGTGAGTTCGATTCCCACTGGGGGCCGCTGTACATTTGTACAAATGCCTCAGTCTGGGTGTTTTTTATATTTGTGATGTCGCTGTTTCTGGTTCCCACGACACAGGGTATCCTAGTGTGGGGCAAGAAGCAATGTATGTGCCTGTATGTAAATGTTTATGTTTTATTAACCCTTTGGCTCAACTGTTAGCCGTCAGGCGCACCAAGGGACAAGATACTTTAGAACCACGGTTAATGAATACATACCTGGTTTAATTTCGCTTCCGAGTACCCGCTACCAAATGTTTTAGCGCCGAGCCAGCGGGTTAAAGTAAAAGATTCCGACGAATTGAGGACCTCCTCCTTTTTTTAAGTCAGTTAAAAAGAGTTGCGCGTGCGCAGTATGGGTACGTACGTACCCGATCATGCTTTTGTTCGGTGAGACGCGCAATCCTTTGCACTGTGAACGGACCTTAATGACAAATCGACATTGAGTAAAAAGGTCGCTCCATCTTTTGTGTGGCAGTGACAGACTTACGTTCGTAATTGGTGTGAGATGGCACTGGCCAAGGTTACGGATTCTGCAGATTATCCGATTTGTTTAAGGTTATATTGTTCACATCGAGATCTTGCGCAAAAAAAAAATACATAAACAAACATACATACAGTCACATACATTGCTTCTGGGCCCACACTAGGCTACCCTGTGTCGTCGGAACCAGAAATCGCGACATCACAAACATGTAATCATCCAAGACCTGCAGTTTTTTTGTCCCCGGCCGGGATTCGAACCTGGGACCTCTCGCGCGGTAGGCAGATGCGCTTACCGCTGCGCCACAGAGGTCGTCGTAAAAGCTGTTTTGTCTTTGGAGAGGGCTTTACATACAAGCATAAACTCACGCCTGTAACCCAGAGGGGTAGGCAGAGACCAGGGACTGCCACTTGCCTCGATCCTGGCCGATCACATTAGCTTCATCGATATTCATTAGTCATTGCATGCACGCACGCATGTTTCGAGTACTATATAGATGAATAAGGCCAATGTAGGCCATCTTTATAAATGATTAATCGTAGTTAGTTAACACCTCTACGATTAATAGTTTACAAAATAATGATGTATTATATTCTGTCGAAAAATAATGCTAAAACGCGCTTCAACGAGCGGGCTCGAACTATGATGTCACAAGGTGATCTCAACACCCTATAACGCGCATCGAATCGTCATTCAACTTCTGGGCTATATTTCATAAATACGTAATTCATGCTGTACGGGGAAACGGTAAACCCAGGTTTTTGTGGCAATAGGGTAGTTTCCAGGGTCAAAATAATTAAATTCTATTTAGTCCGTATTTTAGATTATAAAAAAATATTGTACACGTATTTTTTCTTTTTTCGATTAAACAAAAAATAACAAAGATATAGCCCATTAAAATTACGTGTGACGTCACTCCGTGCTAAAAAATGCAGCACGGCGTGACGTCACACGTAACTTTAATGGGCTATATCTTTGTCATTTTTGGTCTAATTTACAAATAAAAAAATACGTGTCCCTTATTTTTGAATAATCTAAAAGACGGACTAATTACATTTTTTAGGGCAACTAGCCCATTTACACCAACATTTTCAAGAGTTTTAAAGATTTTTTTAAATCACAAACTGCGTGTTTCAGTAATTTCCCATTTTACTTTGCAACCTGATAAGGTACTAGGCTCTTGCCTAGTACATTATCTTATTAAGAGCTCCTTCCAATTCCTGACCATCGGAATCCATCAATAAATAGGTACCTAATGTAAATCCAATTTAATAGGTCACATTTGACACTTCAACAAAATTCATCAACGTAACCCTGTAACGCAGGGCACACAATATTATTTATTTTTTCAAAGTTAGAACTACACAATTGCTTCACTTTTTTCAGTTAATAATACATATTTATTGTAATAATGTCAAAAGAAGGCATTATTATAATTTACTTTGACTAACAAACCATTTTAAACTTAATAAACAATGTTTGTTCTAAAAAACTGAACTTCATCACAAGGTTATGTCGGTCAACCCTTTTTGTTTTTAAAAACTAGGGATGTTACCGTAAAAATCAAAGGAATCATCAGTCAAAAAGTTGAATCGAATGCAATGAGTACCTGTAAAGGAATGTATAGCCATACATGATTTCACGTTGTGATTATTTTATTAGTAGATTGCACAACTAGCACGCATCACATAAAGACGAACTTTTAAAGTATGAGAAGTAAAAATCATTATTATATTATTCTTTTAATAATCTTAAAAATACAAAAAATAATTGAATAAAAACAAAATCCGTTTCATAATATATTTTTTTTAATCTTGTTTTTCTGCTAATAGCAGAATAGGCAAAGGACTTTCGTCCGTGCAGTCAGGTCTTACGTTTTTCCTTTTTCTGTATCCGAAGACAACTTGTTAATACAGGTAATCCTTTGTAGAAGGCCAAAGCCAAATCTTTGTTGTGTTTTATAAATAACAACATAACATAACATTTACAGGCACATACCATTGCTTCTGGCCCCACACTAGGAATATCTTTTTCGTGTTAAGGCCGAGGCCAAATCTTTGTAAAAAAATTTTAGACGTATTTTTCTAGTTTAGGCCGAGGCTCGTTTCATTATATTATTACACTTTTAGGCAAAAAAAAAACTCGTACGATGTTTTTGGCAAAGTCGTCGAGAAGACAAAGAAAACAATTTTCGATGATTTTGACGAGATGTGAGAATAGACAACATTATCGAAGAAGAATTAATTATATCTCTGAGAACGGACAGCAGTGATGATGATGACAACACTTGTTAGAATTCTATTAGTTCTAGTGAATTAAGGCATTTTTTCTTGGTTAAATTATTTACGTGTCTTATTTTGTTTTATAAATTTAGGTTACACAATAATGGGACAGAGTTTTGATTAATAAATAATTGTTTATTTGATTTGATTTTCAATGGAACTCAATTAAAATTACAGTACCTGTGCATACTTTTTCACAATAACTGCATTCGATTCACAAATGTTTGAAGTCCGTATCGATTCATTCGATTTAATCGATGTTTTTTAGCAGGCTACCTCACTATGAAGCTAAGACTGACACATGTCAAATGTGGCCTATTAAATTGGCTTTACATTACCTCTCAATTAGTCAATGAGCGAACGATAAAGGAATCCGGTAGTCATCGTGACCAGCCCCTGACTCGAGTCTAAGGTCAGTGTATAGAGCAGAAGTTCCCAAACTTTTCTTTCCCGTGGACCACTTCCAAAGTTTTACTATTTTCGGTAGGCCCCGTGCTGCTGCATTTCTACTGTATTTCCAAAAGTCCTAAAAATATCACCCTAAAATGGGGTTGTTAAGAAGAAAAAAAAGTAGCACATTTCTTGTGTCCTATTTATTAAAATACTACTTGTTATTATACAAAATTATAAACATTCAACAATTGACGTTGATAGGTAAATCCAAGCCAAAATTTTTCCAGATTTTTCGTGAACCCCCACTTACAACTTGTGAACCCCTGTTTTCTTTTCACGTCTACGTGGACCCCCGTGTGGTCTCCAATGGACCCCTGGGGGTCCACCTGGACCACTTTGGGAATCTATGGTCTAGAGTCAACGGATTGCCTTTGGCGATCATTTTACTGACGAAAATCAATGAATGTGAATGTCTCTATTGTTTTGAATGTCGTTCGATTTCTATGCGTTTCAACTTGCTAACAAACTATGTCAATCGCCTAGCTCGTTTTCACGAATATATTTATACATCTATGTGAAATATTTTGCTTGCGCGATGCAGGAATTGTGAAACATTGATTATGAGACAGAACACATCGATGAGTAATCGATTACAAAGTTTCTGCTGAACGCACTCAAAAATCCATCGAAAAATGTAATCGGACGCGTAATCGATGACTTACTGTTGTTAAGACCATGTGTTAAGCTAAAGGCGGCCAATGGGAAAGCGGCTGGGAGACATTGGACGAGACTAGCACTGGACCGGATGGGTTGGCGTGAAAGAGAAGAGGCCTATGCCCAACAGTGGGCTCTATTTACGTGCTGATTAGGTAGATTAGATAGATGCAGGAATATCGAAGATGAGGCGAGGAGAGATGACATCTGCTCCCCACAGTACATACCGGAACACAATATGGTGTAAACAGCAAGGTGCGTCGTTGCTTCAAGAGTTCGTCGAAGTTAAATCGGTCGATTATATGATATCTAACTCGAATTAGCATGTTATGCGCATTGACCTTTGCGGCCGTACCTTTTAAGGTCTATTTGAGGTCACACTGCCTGGAGATCTGATGTTGAGAAGTGTAGGCTGTCTTCACTCTGTCTTAGTTTAGAATAGGCAGAACAAGAAAATTATGACTTTAATTTGGTAGCATGCAAGCATACATTATTGGTTCTACAAGAACTTGTAAACTTATCATCATCATAATCTTCAACTCATTATGTCCCCACCGAGGAGCACGGGTCTTTTCCCTGAGTCCGCATTGTCAGAATTTTTCAAGCCGCCCTAAGGCCTCTAAGACTTTGCTTAACAACTGGCATCCATCGCCGGCGTGCCTTGCGAAGCACGGATTCGCTCTGAAAAATGCCACTAGCGTTAGTCATATACGGTCACCCATCCATGCACGCATCCAGCTATGTTGCTTAACCTTCGTGATCGTATAAGATCACTCAGGCAGCCGGGGCTACCACCGATGGTAGCATGCAACCATACATTATTTATTCTACCAGAACTTGTAAACTTATGCTGAACATTTAACTGATTTGACACAACAATTTTTTTTCAACATACCCACAACATTGAAATGTATGTGAGACTCGATGAGGGACGTCAAAAGCCGTGATACAGATTCGCCTAGTAGGTTATACGGTTTTCAATAAAATATTCAACAATAAATTATTTGATATGCTCGATTAAAACAAAAATTACATAATGTTTCGGAAAATGTATCTCTTTTAATCATTTACTAGTTATTACAATTTTTAAATAGCTGACACATAAAGACTGCTCTGAAGTGTGACGTCATAAGCCAGTATTTTCATACAAAATTCCGTTTGGAGCTCGATTTGTGGAATGGAATATTTCTTTATATTTATTTACATATCAGATCAAAGTAAGCAGATGTCTATTTTTCCCAATGATACATCAGTACCTAATGCCCATCATTCACACACGGATCATCTCTCGAATAGAATCAACTTGGACTCTGTCCAAACTGTCTTTATTTGTTCTCAGAAACGCCTCCACCAAAGAGTACGTGATCTTATCGGTATCCATAACACAAAATCAAAATAGAAATTTTGGATTGCGGAAAATATATCACTTGCGAAAATGGTTTGCGAATGATGCGTGGACTTTCGTGGTCAAAAATTAAGTTATGTTTCTGTACATACATTAAGGAATGAAAAAACCGCCCAAATTCAAACCCGGGTTTTTTTTCGGTTTTTTATTTAAAAAACCCTACACGAATAAATATATATTTTATTAAGAATCTAGAAATGGGTGACGTGAAAATGATAGATTTAAAAATGTTTCATCATCATCAACCCCTTTTGTCCCCATCGAGGGGCACGGGTCTCTTCCCTGAGGAAGGTACTTATAGGCCATAATCCACCACGGGGGCCTAGTTCGAATTGGTGGAGGCTTGTAAGACTAGTGTCTGGTCTTACTGTCAGAAGATTTCAAGCCCCCCTAAGGCCTCTGACTTGGCTTAACGACTGCCATCTATCGACGGCAGCCGGCACCAACTGCTTAGCGTGCCTTGCAAAACACTGAACATCTCGGAAAAATGCCACTAGCGTTAGTCATAGACGGTCACCCATCTATGCACTGAACGCGCCCTATGTTGCTTAACCTTCGTGATCGTTTAAGATCACTAAGGCGGCCGGGGCTACGAGCGATTCTTATACCGTAAAAAAGTTTACACCGTTAAAAAGTGTTTTCATGAAGAATATTCCATTTCCATCATCATCTTTTTAATGGGAGTGGATGACCTTTTACATAGATAGCGGGCGACAAATGAATGCGCCTAGCACGCACTTGATATTCAGACTACACACCCAGTAGGTAGGCAATTTCACAAAGTGACTGCGGCCGTAATAATACAAGCAGCATTATATACTGGGTGTCCCAAAAAATAGTGTCAACAGGAAGTCCAGATATAGAGCACCTCTAGAGGTACCCGAATCAACGATGTATGTTCCGCCATTTTTTATATTATTCGAATAATAAAAATATTTATTTCGTATTTTTGTCTCACGTTGACCTACAAGAAATTATTGGCCACAGAGACACGAATTATTAAGATGCATCCTTCATTTTATTTCCAAAATGGGCGAATAGTGTGCTTGCAGACACAAACTCAATTGTAGCTCAATTTGATACAGTAGCTCCATAAAAAAGGCATAAAAAATTAAGAATAGCAAAGTTAGTTAAAAAATAAATTCTTAAAATATTTGAGGACTCGACAACGACAAAAAAACGCGGAACATACATGGGAATGATCGGATACCCCTAGGGGTGCTCTATCTCTGGCCTGTCGCCGTTATCCGGGCATAATTTAAAAAAGTTTTTAGAAAGGTTTTTTAAAGTTTTACTTACTATATCTTGGAAAAACAAAACGTCGCTGAAGAAATTGTTAACAGGTTTTCCGTTATCTCTTAAACACGTCGCAGTTGGGCGTGCTAGGCACACTGCACATGTATTAAAATGTCTTGAGATTGAGACACTTCTTCTGGAGATGTGACAAAACACAGCTTCCACAAAACAAAACACACTCCGTCTCTAAAATATGTTCTATTTTTGTAAACAAACATGGCATCGGAATTTTTTACTGTTTCCCCTATAATCTGAGGTCAGCTGGAAGAAATAAACTCGCCGTTTTATTTGTTCTCTCTAATGTAACGTGATTTTTGTACAATAAATTAAAGAAAGAAGACTTTTATTAGAGTTGTCATAGAAACACAATGTAAATAATCAATAAAATACACAAATAATTAGGTTACATACTGACTACTCTGTCGCTGAGATCTCGCATTGTGATCCGCAGAGGGACGTACGCCTATGCACTTTGTCATAAAAATTCATCTAAATCTGTTCAGTTAAAATATGATAGAGTATTGTATTTAATAATTTAATTTTTATCCTTATTTCCGTCCCTTGAAAACAAACAATGTTGACTTGGCGATTGAGATTGTTGACGTTTATTGTCTCATCGCAAAGCGTGGAGTGTAAACAAATCACACCGGCAAGGTCACCTGTCTCCTTCGCACAAAGTAAACATCGGCCTAGCCAGAGAGAGACGCACTTCTACTGCTTGCATCATTAGAGTAATAATTGTTACTCAGAGACTTGCAGAAATTATTTTCGTTGATTCTGTAAGAGCTCTTCAGTTTTTTTTTCACGACATTTCTGCACTGAATCTTGGCTGCCAGTTTGTCTCCTGTTCTCTTTTCGAACGCTTACTCTGTCGTGTTTTTGTTTTCTTTTTCGTTTTGTAATTTTTCGGCCAGTGTTTTGGAAACCTGTTGATTTAACCGGCCATGATTTTTGGAATGACAAAGTCGTGATAACCTTTTTGTTCGTGGCTATATAATCTACGATAAAAAAACTAAAATGGTGACATTTTGAAATTGGAATAGTTTTATATCGGACTATGGATACAATCAAAGTGGTTGGTGAATTTGTTAAGGAGAGGTCCCCGTTTTCGGTAATGTATAATTTAATAAGCCTCTTTGGTCTGCGGTAGGTACTTCATTTCTTCAAAATATCACTTGGGTTCTCCAACAGACTCTGAATGTTTTTCCATATGTTTGATGCCTTAGCCTGGTTACCGTAACACGCCATCCTAGTTTAAAAAATGTATGAACATTCTTATATTAATATTATATTATGACTTCCATATTATAGTCCGCTACTTGACTCTTTTTTCAAGTATGTCTTAAATGCTAAATATCTCTTCCATTAGACCAAAAAATATTTTAGTATATTTTTTGAGGACCTGAAAGCAACAAAAACATTATTTTAAAACGTTGCTTTGCTAAACAGCCAAAAACGCGGTCCGCCATTTTTGTCTATGGTTTGAAGTACTCTACGTTTGTAAACAAAGTTTGACATTCAACATAGGTAGAGTTCGTGCCACGAAAGAAGTATGAGTCACAATAGAACCTACGCACGCACGACTGACAGATGTTTGTTTACAACCAAAGGTGCTTTCAAGATGGCGGATAGTGTTTTCACCGTTCCGATTTAAAAGCGAAAAAATTTTTTTTTATTTGCATATTTTGCAGCCATCCTGCATATTTACTTAGCAAAGTCAATATATTTCGGTTTCTTACGTTAGATACTACAGGAAATATCCATTTATCGCGTCCAATTTGATACGAGTCAAGTAGCGTATTACTGACATATTAATTATGCGTGCTGATTTAGCAATAAAGTATCTATCTATCTTATATCACAATATACTATTATTGTAGTAAAGTTATACTAAGTAATTTTATTTTAGTCGCCGATTTACGTAAATGAGAAATTGGGCTTATTTTTAATCGGAAATGTCCAATGACACACTTTTGGTCTCAAATTTTGGTAATATGAACGCCAAACTTTTCTGCTAGACCTTTCTTGTCAAACAAATTGTTTTAAATCAGAGGCTAGTCAATATGGTTTATTTTAAATCGATTGTACGAATCGATGCTGTGGTAATCGATTATTGAACCGCGGCGGACGCCAAAAATGCTATTAAAAATGGACCTTATTTTAAAGTATTAAGGATCACATAGTGGGGTGCTTAAAAGGCCGAAGTATTTGATTGTTTCTGTAAGTTCATTTAATTTATGCAATTTCAATTATTTCATTGAAAGAGTTGAGTTGTTAGCCTTGATGGGTTGGATTCACTATTCGCGTCTTACGTTGAACTGTTAGGCCTGAGGCGCACAGAGAGGCGCGGGGCGAGAAAAGGACGGGAAGTCTTTCCAATTTACTTTCATACAAAATGTACTGAAGGGACGGGACGCAACCCACATAATATGCGACGCGTGAGCGTGAGCGAGGACGCGCGGACGCGAACTTTATCATCATCAACCCATTATGTCCCCACCGAAGGGCACGGGTCTCTTCCCTGAGGAAGGCATAGGCCATACTCCACCACGGGGGCCAAGTCCGGATTGGCGGAGGCTGGTAAGACTAGTGACTGGTCTTACTGTCAGAAGTTTTCAAGCCGCCCCTAAGGCCTCGACTTGGCTTGACGACTGCCATCGACGGCAGCCGGCACGCCACTAGTGTTAGTCATAGACAGTCACCCATCCATGCACTGAACGTGCCCTATGTTGCTTAACCTTCGTGATCGTCTAAGATCACTCAGGCAGATTCAAATTTATATTTTTCCAAAATTGTGGTGCTTGTGACGTCACTTGAGCATGATTAAGGAGTCTTGCCTACATAAAAAAAAAACAATGTCATTTGCATTTTTTTTTTGTAAAAGTAAGGCATTGGATTCATACTCTTACGGCCTTACTAATTAATTTTATAAGTTATACACTCTGAATAACTATTTGACGTATATCAATTTATACTGGTTTAATCGCATTTAGCGTACAGTCGACAGCACATCATCGTATACACCCATGCACTCTGCTCCGTTGCATTACGGGCGACTTTGCAACTAAAATGTGAAGATTGACGTGCTGTCGACTGTACAAATAACCAGTTTGTCAGACCTCGCATAACGGCTGTATACACAGCTCATAACTTTTACTAGTAATGCCGATACTGTGTTTCTAACGTGATAGAAAAGTCATTTAAGGACAAGGCTTTTCACTGAATCTTTTAAGCCTTCTAATGGCGGTAATTAGCATAAATATATCCCCAAGCCCTCCCTGTATGCCACAGGCGTTAGTACCATAGGGAAAAGTATTAAAGAGTACAAATAAATAATAATAAGTATTGTAAATCGGTCAATGTAATCAATAAACAAATTCCGGTGCGTAAAGTAAGTGCAGGTCTAAAAAGGCGCCAAAACCTCATTGTATATTGTGACATTGTTCGGAGGCGGCCTTGTTAAGGTAAAGCGAACTGTTCAACAATACCAGTGGTACTGACCCCTGTATACTCCGTTCCACAACTCGAACTCCTGGGGAACCAAGTACTTGTATCTCATTGGTCAATCCGTGCGGCGCATTATTCAATAATTTATTATTCAATCATTTGATTGCATTCATGGGTCTTTAATTTTGACCTTCTTAAGTAGATGGACATTTGTATCAAATATTGCACTTATTAGACTTAAGTTGATTTGAGAACAGATGGTCAGAGTGGAGTTTTTTTTGCTGCCTTTTTCTCCACTACACTCGGCCCCAAGGCAGCGGCTAACATTAGCATTATAAGTACATTGACATTCAACAAGCAGAATGTAAATTCTTTACGTTGAAATAAATTTCTGATTTCTGATTTGATTTGAAAATTCTTTATTGCACAAGAAAATATCTGCACAAAGGCGAGCTTAATACTAAAAGTATTTTCTTCTACCTAACCATGGATGATGTGGAAAGAGTAAGAAAGAGTGAAAAGTCCAAGTGTAATCGAATCATTATTCAATCCCTCACTTCATACCTATGAAGTGGCTATTATGGAAGGTCACTCGCATTCAACATCAACCCATTATGTCCCGATCCTCGGTGGGGCACGCGTCTCTTCCCTGAGGAGGGTATGGGTCGGGGGCGGGGTCACGGGGGCCAAGTCCGGATTGGTGGAGGCTTGTAAGACTAGTGGCTGGTCTTACTGTCAGAAGTTTCCAAGCCGCCCTAAGGCCTCTGACTTGGCTTAACGACTGCCATCTATCGACGGCAGCCGGCACCGTCTGCTTAACGTGCCTTGCGAAGCACGGAACCGCTCGGAAAAATGCCACTAGCGTTGGTCACAGACCGTCACCCATCCATGCGCGGGTCATCACGCGCATTAAGAGAAAGAAAGATGTAAAAGAGAGAGATAGATAGATAGATAGATAGAAAGAAGGGAAAATATTATAGCGGCGACGAAAATGCATCATCTGTGAAAATTACAACTGTCTAACTCTCAAGGTTCATGAGATATAGCCTGGTGATAAATAGACAGATGGACAGTTGATAATAGGGTGCCTTACCCTTTGGAGGACCCCTAAAAATAATTTTTCTAATCTCTTAATTACATTTTCCCTATTTTTCATGACATTTTTTCGTCTCTCCACTATTAGAGGTCGCAATAGGCACTAAAGACATTTGTATGCACAGCCAGGCTCTGTTAACGATTCGGTTACACTTTCAATGCAATACAGCTGTACCAAGATAACTGTAGAATGTCGAGACAAAGATTTTTGGTGTTAAAGAGTAGATTAATATTAAAGTGTTTAGTGTTCAACACATCCATGAATATTTTTTTATATAATAACAAATTTTTATGTTTGTAAGTTTGTTCATTAAGCTAAAATTGTTTTGAAAAGAATGTACCTATGTGGAGTTTCTTTGTTAGCTTCTTCTCCATGTACTTAATCTACTAATTGCGACAATAACAACACTGTATGAACATCAATGTTGTTTCGGCAAAACGTGGGCCCAGTTCTAGTGACACAATGAGCGATAACGGACGTGCGTTTTTTTTGATAGATTTTGTTTTTATCATGAAGAAAAACTAATTAAATTTTAATGTGTCGTTTGTTTAACGTTAGTCATAGAACAGTCACTGCCCATGCACTGAACGCGCCCTATGTTACTTAACCTTCGTGATCGTTTAAGATCACTCTGGCGGCCGGGGCTACGAGCGACTCTTTATCATCCACCCACTATGTCCCCACCGAGGGACACGGGTCTCTTACCTGAGGAAGCTATAGGCCATACTCCACCACGGGGGCCAAGTCCGGAATGGTGGAGCGACTCTTATTGTACACATTAATTCATAATAATTATGTGTATTAGATGTAGCCACTTGCAAAACTATATTACGTGCCAAACAGTTTCTATACTTATTTTGGTACGACTGTACCCATTGTGTCACCGTACGCATTCAGCCGTAGAATAGTCGGCTCCGCGAGCCATGTTGGACGACTGCCTCCGATGGCTTTGCCTTGAGGTGCATTGTTTGTTTATTGTTCTTACTGAGTGATCAATAAAAGTACAAATAAGTTCAAAAGTTGTCTATCGTAATATTAAAATAACGCATAATTCAGTATCAATATCAAACCACTTGTAATAAGCAAAAGTTTACAACGAAAACGTTTCTTTATCACAAACACACACACACACGCACGCACGCACGCACCCACCCACCCACGCACCACGCACACGCACACACATACACACAGAGTAGAGTAGTCCGTTCCGCAAGTCACGTTGTTTTTGGTGGTTGTGCTTTAAGATACATCATTGTGAAGTTTTTTTTATTTACAGTTGTTACCGAGTCGTAGTTTAGGGGTGGTCAGTCGGTAGCGATATTAAAACACTTTTGTGAAGACATCTCTTTTTTCACACAATCTTGAAACCTTACACGGCCAACTGAACGCGCACGCTCACACACACGTGCGCGCTGACACCGTCGAATGCCCAGAAAACCAAATGAACCCGAACGACCTGCTCACCATATCTCATTCTACCCCCCAGCTGGACACATGGTTCGGGCGCCCCAAGAAGGGGGGCGGCGGCCCCGAGCGCGGCTACGACACCGTCCCGCGCGGGGCGGAGGCCCGGCCCGATGACGAGGCCGCGGCAGAGTATACCCAGCGTATAGAGGCGCTCAGCGACGACCAGCTGCATCAGCGGTTCGAGGAGATGCTGGTAAGTTAGCATTCATAAACCATTAATTCAACCAAGCCATCATTTGCACAATTATTCCACCAAGACGCCAAAAAACTGGCCAAGTAACTGGCATGTAACTACGACACGGTGTTGTGCGGGGCGGAGGCCCGGCCCGACGACGAGGCTGCGGTGGAGTATACCCAGCGTATAGAGGCGCTCAGCGACGACCAGCTGCATCAGCGGTTCGAGGAGATGCTGGTAAGTTAGCATTCATAAACCATTAATTCAACCAAGCCATCATTCGCGCAATTATTCCACCAAGACGCCAAAAAACTGGCCAAGTAACTGGCATGTAACTACGACACGGTGTTGTGCGGGGCGGAGGCCCGGCCCGACGACGAGGCTGCGGTGGAGTATACCCAGCGTATAGAGGCGCTCAGCGACGACCAGCTGCATCAGCGGTTCGAGGAGATGCTGGTAAGTTAGCATTCATAAACCATTAATTCAACCAAGCCATCATTCGCGCAATTATTCCACCAAGACGCCAAAAAACTGGCCAAGTAACTGGCATGTAACTACGACACGGTGTTGTGCGGGGCGGAGGCCCGGCCCGTCGACGAGGCCGCGGCGGAGTATACCCAGCGTATAGAGGCGCTCAGCGACGACCAGCTGCATCAGCGGGTCGAGGAGATGCTGGTAAGTGCTGGAGGACGAATCATAAAGTTAACCGTTAGACCAAATCAGCTGTCAATCACCCAAAGAAGCCACCATCCAGTCAATTATTCCACCATGACGCCGACAATCTAATCAAGTCACCGACGTCTAACACGGCGCGAAGGCCGAGGCACGAGCACACGCAGTAAGTGCTAGAGATCGCACCATCGAACTAAATAAGTTAACTGACGTTCAACCAATGGTAGCTTGGTAGCCCGTCAATTATTCCACCATGACACCAACTATCTGCTCAAGTAACTGATATGTAGCATTCGCTCTTAACGAGGCCGCGGTAAACGTAGCGTATAGAGGGGCTCAGCGACGATTAGCTGCATCAGCGGTTCGAGGAGATGCTGGTAAGTTGACATTTATAAATTAGCTACCATTAATTCAACCGAGCGACCATTTACGCAATTATTCCACCAAGACGCCCAATAACTGGCACGTAACTACGACACGGTGTTGTGCGGGGCGGAGGCCCGGCCCGTCGACGAGGCCGCGGCGGAGTATACTCAGCGTATAGAGGCGCTCAGCGACGACCAGTTGGATCAGCGGTACGTCTAAATTAACATTCATTCAACCAAGCTACCATCCTGTCAATTATTTCACCATCAGACCAACTATCTACTCGAGTATCTGACATGCTAAATCAGCGATTTGATAAGTAATAAAAAAATAAAATATGCTTATTTTCAGTATCAAACTTAATCTAGGTTACAATTTTTTGTGGGATTTTCCTTTTAAGTAAAAATTACCTGTGCCAGGAAAACTCCCGCTCTTCCTAATTGGTTAGCATTAATTAAGTTGATTACAGTTTACAATTAATTCAAGTATGCAATAAAAATAAAGTAAACAACAAACTCCTCTCAGAGAATCAAAAGATAAGATAAGATCCTGGTAAGTGCTAGATAAGGAAGCATTCATTCAACCACCAAGCTACCATCCTGGCAATTATTCCACCATGACACCATGTCCCCGTTTTTACGCTGTCTGTAGGTTACGAAAAATGTGTGTAATTTCAAAACAAAGTGTTAAAATAAGTTCCCTATCTATTTACCCGAGTAACTGACATCCGATACTGCCTCTTGAGGCCATTAGAGGCGCTTAGCGCTTAGATCAGGTGCGTTAGCGGTTTGACGCGATGTTCATAAGTGCTGGAGTAATAACCATCAAATGAACCATCTCAACAAAGCCGCCATCCTTTATAACCAATAGGGTGATTATCAGAATTGCATAATTTTTATGTCGCATTTTTTTTTCATCTTAAGTCAATAAAAAGTAACATAATACATGATGATTTTTTCACCGGTACAATAAATTTTACCATATCATTGTATCGATAATAGATTACATTTATCAAATAAAACTATCATATATATTTTTTTCATTTTCATTAATTTACCCTTCATCCAATTTGTAACGCATGGGCGCACTAATTACAAGGCGTCAACGGTGCGAGGTAGAGGGCGGCGGGGTGGGGTGAGTGAGCGCAGTTGCCAGTTCCTGCGTTTAGTTATGCTCATGCGTAATGCGTCCACATTTCTTTAAGATTTGCGGATAAGTTCAGACATTGGTATTTTTGTTTTTTTGTACCAACAGGGTAGTCACAAAAAATGTTGGTATTTGTATTTTGGACTTAGTATTACGTCTGTTGATTTATTGTACTGGTGAAAAATTTTTCCTGTATATTGTAGTAGATGCCACAAAAACCTAAAAAGTTCCCTTGATTCGCAACTGGTTGCGAACAAAGAATAAAAATTTCTTAATTCGCAACTGGCTGCGAACCACAGTGCAAAAATGGACGGAGGGCTAGTAAATATGTTACAGTACAATCTACACGGCCAATAAACCTACAATATATTGTTACTTTTTATTGAGTTAATATGAAAAAAATGCACCAAAGAAATTAGGCAATTTGAGCCATTTTCTGAGAATCACCCAAAAAATTATTTTCTAATTATCGTATAATTCTAGTGCTATTCTAGTAAAGCCGGAACCAGGTGAAAATGCAAGTTTTTATTTTTTTTTGCATTTTTCTGATAACCAGTATGACTTGCCTTTTCACCTGGTTCCGGCTTGATGTCGATGTACGGGACACCCTGTATATTGAGGTTCGGTGGTAAATGTTTTTATATCTTTTTTCGCAGGCGGACATGAACTTGAGCGAAGAGAAGAAGGCGCCGCTGCGGAAGTACCACCGCGACCAGAAGAAGAAAATGCTGGTCGCGTACAAGTTCGTCAACACGCAGGTTTGTTTAGAAAATAATTAAGGCTGTTATGGGGCCTCTAAACGGGCCATGTTTTGCTGCAATATGTGGCTGCACTTTCATCGCACCCACCTCACTCGTAAAAATTGAATTATTATTATGTGTGATTATTATTATTGTTATTTTTGGCGACCGCTGAAAATCAGCGTCATGGTCTTCAACGATCATGGCAAAATGCTGAGCGGCGGCCATTTTGGTGCCATTTACTTTAGGGACTTCACACACGGCAGCTATAATATACATTACATCCCAGGATGTATAGCTTACAGACCGCTCAGTACTTTTAAGATGCGAAGATGTAAAGATGTATATTATAGCTGTCGTCTGTGGTCTCCCGACGATTTCTATGGAAAGATGTAATGAGATATATCGTGCTATAATATACATCTTTACCTGATAGCCGCCGTGTGTGGAGTCCCTAATTCTTACTTTATTTTATGGTAGTAAGTACTCAATGTATAACCTAAGTTACACGCTAGACCATGATTGTTTTTATTTAATTCTGTTGGTACCAAATAAACGTTTTCTATTCCTATTCTATTCTATTCTATTCTATTCTATTCTATTCTATTCTATTCTATTCTATTCTATTCTATTCTATTCTATTCTATTCTATTCTATTCTATTCTATTCTATTCTATTCTATTCTATTCTATTATAAAACATGCCCTACTGTATTCACAAATATGTAGTACATACGTTTATAACTTTATCTATTGTGTTTGACAAAGAATGTGAATGAAAGTCCACAAATTTTTTGGTTAAGTGGTGTCTATAGGCGAGAATCTGTTATTAGCTCCTAGTTACCTATTTTTTCCACTAGATTAATTTTATAAGCTGATGATTCTCCGAACTGAATAAATAAATAAATATATTACCTAATCTAGAATAATTGCTGCACTGACATGTCAACGAAGAAGTTCTTCCTTACATAAAAATAATATTAATACTTTTATGTTTGGATCAGTGTTATTTTTTATTCACTCCCATCAATATTCTACAGTCTCTATAAAACTACTGCCGTCTCCCATTCCAGGAAGGGCGCTCCAAGTTCGAGAAACCATCGGACTACGTCAACTACTTGAACCAGCCTGAACTGTCAGTGGGAAAGCTGCACAGCTGTTTGGAGAATCTGCGCATAGCCTTGACCAACAATCCGCTGTCGTGGATTGAAGAGTTTGGCACTAAAGGCATTGAGAGCTTGCTGACGACTTTGAATACCTGCTATAGCAAGTGAGTAGATTATTGATACTCAAGACGGAATTAGTGACTCCCACATTTGAGTTTTAGTGATTAACACACTGTGTGACTAACTCACTGATCTAGTGACAGATTCACTGAGTCACTCACTGATTCGGGTATTGATTCCGTAAGTAACACTGATTCAGCAAATGAAGTTAGTTCAGATTCTCTAGGCAAGCTCCATAGCTGCCTAGAGAATCTGCGCATAGCCTTGACCAACAATCCGCTGTCGTGGATCAAGGAGTTTGGCACTAAAGGCATAGAGCTTGCTGACGGCCTTCAATACCTGCTATAGCAAGTAAGTAAGATTCTCTCGTAGCTCCGGCTGCCTGAGCGATTTTAAACGATCACGAATGTTAAGCAACACAGGGCGCGTTCAGTGCATGGATGGGTGACCGTTCTATGACTAACGCTAGTGGCATTTTTCCAAGCGGTTCCGTGCTTCGCAAGGCACGTTAAGCAGTTGGTGCCGGCTGCCGTCGATAAATGGCAGTCGTTAAGCCAAGTCGGAGGCCTTAGGGCGGCTTGAAAACCTCTGACAGTAAGACCAGCCACAAGTCTCAAGTCTTACAATCCTCCACCATTCCGGACTTGGCCCCCGTGGTGGAGTATGGCATATACCTTCCTCATTGAAGAGACCCGTGCCCCTCGGTGGGGACATATTGGGTTTATGATGATAATTATAGCAAGTAAGTAGATTATTGACACTGCTAAGTTCCTAAGACGGAATAACTGATTCCCACATTGAGTTTTAGTGATTAACGATGAACCAGATGCAAGATGCAGCTAGTCAAAATCAAAATCAAGAATTTATTTCAACGTAAAGAATTTACATTCTGCTTATTGAATGTCAATTTACATACAGTTATGTATAATGTTAGCCGCTGCCTTGGGGCCGTCTGTAGTGGAGAAAAAGGCAGCGAAAAAAAAACTCCACTCTGACCATCTTTTCTCAAATCACCTTAAAGCTAATACAAATAAAACATACAAAATAATATCTTGGATGTGTTGAACACTAGACACATTTATCCTCTGATTTAATTTAATATTAAACTACTATTTAATGCCATACGTCCTTGCCTTCTAAATAATCGTTGATTTTATAATAATCTTTTTTGCAAAGAGTGTGCTTAAGCGGGAAATTGCGTAAATGGTGCCTTGCACTCCTTCGTGAGTAGCCAGAATATCTCCAAAAGGGCAAGATTGGCTATCCATAACGGTGTGCTGGTCCCAACACTGATGTATGGTAGCGAGACTTGGGTGTGGCAGAAGAATCATGAAAGTAGGATTAATGCAGTAGAAATGAGGGCCTTGAGAAATATGTGTGGTGTTACTTTGAATGACAGAATACGCAATAGTGTGATCAGAGAACGTTGTGGATTGAAAGAGGATGTAGTGACTAGAATTGAGAAATGAATGTTGCGTTGGTTCGGACATGTGGAGAGGATGAAGGAAGAAAGACTGACGAAGCAAATATATCGAGCGAATGTGAGTGGAAGGGCCGGTAAGGGACGCCCCAGGCAAACATACTTCGACCAAATAGGGGATGTATTAGCAAAGGGCAAGATAAAAAGTACCCGAAACCGGCGTGCGTGCATGCAACGACTAATGAATGTCGATGAAGCGAAAGTGGTTTGTCAGGATCGTGGCAGGTGGCAGTCCCTGGTCTCTGCCTACCCCTCTGGGATACTCGTACAGGCGTGAGCTTATGTATGTATGTGCTTAACACAATTCTTAAATCGCGTTGGGGGTAACTCTAATATATCTTGGGGTATCTTGTTGTAGAACCTTATACAGTGCCCCATGAAGGAAGTATTAACTTTTGCAAGTCTAAATCGTGGAAATGACAATTTATGTTTATTCCTAGTATTAACGTTATGATGGCTACCAAGAGTTTCGAAGTCCTTAATATTTTTCCGAACGTACATAATATTTTCATAAATGTATTGACTTGCAACTGTTAAGATGTTAGTTTCTTTGAAAAAATCTCTTAGCGAGTCCCTAATACCTAGCTTGTAAATAAATCGGATCGCTCTCTTCTGCAAGATGAAGATAGTCTCAATGTCTGCTGCCCGGCCCCATAGTATTATACCATAGGACATAATACTCGTACTATGGAAGTAACTAAAATAAACAAGCCTAGCAGTTGCAACGTCAGTAAGTTCTCGAATTCTTTTCACGGCATATGCTGCGGAGCTTAGTCTATGTGCCAATTTTATAATATGTGGACCCCATTGTAGTTTGGCATCGATTGTGATGCCCAAAAATACAGTAGTCTCTGACTCTATCGGACGAGTCCGATAAAACAACACCCGTAAGTGGATCCGGACTAAAAGTTTAAAATGTGTTGTGCTAACGAAAGTTTTAGTTCAGATAAATCATAACTATTACTTCCTGCTATAGCTCTCTTTGACAGATACAGTGGTTTAGTGAGACACTATTCTTTGCTTATTTTCAATTGAATTAATTTAGACCATGGTTGACTGACACACCGTTAAGTAATTGACTTGTTTACTATAGCTGAATCCGTAAGAGACTGGCTGATTATGAATCTAATTTGCTTATTCTTTCATGCAATCAGTGGAGGTGGATTCTATCGGTACGTATTTTGTGTATAAGATTTTTCTTTTTTTGCCAAGTCGTGATACCTGGGAGTCATAGAAAAGATGATCAAAATATTTAACAATTGTTTCTTGATTATCTATTATATTATTATATACAAGCCAATTGTAAACCAATCAACCTACGCAGAATCACTTATTTCTAAAGATGTTCTGAATAATTTTGGGATGAGGACATAATGATTGTGTTCTTTAAAATGAAATAAAATGAATTGCTCGCAGCCCCGGCTGCCTGAGTGATCTTAAACGATCACGAAAGTTAAGCAACATAGACGGCGTGCAGTGCATGACTAACGCTAGTGGCATTTTTCCGAGTGGTTCCGTGCTTCGCAAGGCACGTTAAGCAGTTGGTGCCGGCTGCCGTCGATAGATGGCAATCGTTAAGCAAAGCAGTTGTTAAGATAAACACAAAATCAGCCGAAAAGTAGGTAGCGGTAGAATTACAAGTAACACGAAGACAAACAATAGTACCTAACAAAATATCGGACAGTTTTAAGTATTGAGTCCCATAAGCGTAAGGTTGTAACCCAGAGATCACTTGCAACGCTGATTTTCAGTCAGGTCTAATCGGGTCTTGTGGAAGTTATTAATATTAATACCACATCTTTCTTCCACAGTGACGCACGCTACGATCGGGTCCAGTACGAGTGCATTCGATGCATATCCGCCATAATGAACAACACAGTCGGCATTAGAACAATGTTCGAGTGTAAGGAGGCCCTCCCGGTGTTGGCTCGGAGTCTCAACCATAGGAAACCGCACTGTGCTTTAGAAGCTGCTAAGGTGAGCAATTATTTCAGTGAGTGACACACTGTATCAGTGACCGACACACTGTATTAGTGACTGACAAACTGTATCAGTGACTGACAAACTGTATCAGTGAATGTCACACTGTATCACTGACTGACACACTTATCAGTGACTGACACACTGTATCACTGACTGACACACTTATCAGTGACTGACACACTGTATCAGTGACTGTCAATCTGTATTAGTTACTGACACTCTTATCAGTGACTGACACACTGTATCAGTCACAGACACACTGTCCCACTGACTGACACACTGTATCGCTGACTGACACTTTGTATCACTGACTGATACCCTGTATCATCCACGAATTCAAGGCCTCACATTGTAATTCAATAAATGACACATTGTTTCAGTAATTAATACATTGTTTGAGCCTATGAGATTATTATTGTTGATTCAATACCCGACGTTCCTCCCGTTTCTTATTAATAATGTATTATGTTAACTTAATATATTGTCAGCTGTCATTAGTTTTTGTGTGCACTTAAATCATTTGGCCACTTCAAAATTCATACAACATTCTAATGTCAACTGTGAACAGCAATTTACAAATTCTTAGTGATTGACACATTGAATCAGTCATTAATACATTGATTCAGTGATGGACACACTGAGTGACTATCACTCCAATTTAAGATAAGACTCACATCGTCCTCTCTAAAGTTGACAGGATTTGTAAACTTTGCATCCACTGATGACCTTGTCCTTGATTTTTTTATATCCCACTTTATCTCCACCAACAAAAGGTCGCAACTTTAACAGTGATAAGTTCAACTAGGATACTCCGTGCTGTGGTTGCTGTGCCCGACAGGGTCCATAGTGATACAATTACCCGTTAATTAAGATCTACCAAACTTATTATAGTAACCTTATAGTATAAGTAAACTTATAAGTGAGTGGTAACCAGGCAAATGACCGTCCTCAGGTGCTGGCAGCGACGTGTTTCATCCCCAACGGCCACGAGAAGGTTCTGGAAGCGATCACAATGGCGGGCGAGTCTAACAGGAAGCCAAGGTTCCTCCCAATCGTTGAGGGAGTGATGCCGAAGGCGCCCGAGAGCTTAAAGGTGAGCCGGAAACTGCCGAACGCTTCCGATGATAGCCGAGCGTTACCGATAGTTTTTTGGCGCTACTAAAAGGCCTGGTATGCTTCGAAATGTTTAATACACTCCAATGCGGTCTTGAGCATCTTTTATCTGGAAGATGCTTTAAAAAGTTTGTGAAATATATGCGATGATTTTTCTGCTTTTTTAACTAGGATCATCTTGATCATAAGTTTCGATTCGAAGAGAAGAGAAGAGAATAGATTCGATGATTTTTCTGCTTTTTTAACTATAGTCCGTTTTTTAATTCAATGCAAAAAAAAAATGACGCGGTGTTACCGTTATAAAATATATAAGTTTACTCGGTAGATTTTTTTTGCCGTGAATAGAAGACTTCTGTGACCAAATCCTCATCACATCAAAGACATTGAAGTTTAATTCCTCATAGCAAAGTAAAAAAAAAAACACCTATGTAGAACAAACAATTTTTACTTGGAAGTAAAATGGGGTAATTTGGTTTTTGCGTGCTAGCAAAATTCAGACATTGGATTGTACTGTTTTATTAACGTGACTGTTTTATTTTTTTGCATTGAACTAAAAAACTGACTGTAAGATCATCTTGATCATAAGATTCGATTCGATTCGATTCGAAGAAAATAGATTCGATTATATTTCTGCTTTTTTAACTAGATCATCTTGATCATAAGATTCGATTCGATTCTTGATCACGGATTAAATTCGAAGACAAACAAAATTACGTCTGTTTGTACCTCCGGGACCGCCGTAAGATTTTATGTATAATGTTATTCAAACCGACCCGAGCTTCACCGAAGTCGCCCGACCTCTTCCGAACTTGCCCGAAGTTACTAACAATCGATCCATTTCCCTTTCAGAACGGTTGTATGCAGCTCATAAACGCGATAATAACCGAGCCCGAGGAGTTGGACTTCAGACTGCATTTGAGGTCAGAATTCATGAGGACAGGCCTTTACGATTTGATTGGTGAGTAGAATTACAAGGAAACTATAATAAACATAAACTGTCTTAGCACGACATACCGGAGTTATTGAAACCCAAGACTATTTAGATATAAGACTTTAATTCGGTCTTTTATAACTAGCTTTCGCCCGCGACTCCGTCCGCGTTCAACATTTTGCAACCCCGTTCGCTCCCTTAAGGGTTAAATTTAGAAAAACGGCAAAACACGTGTCCAATCAATTGTGTTGAAGAGTATTTATTTCAAGTTTCAAGAAAATCAGACAACATTTTTTATACCTCCCATACAAATTTTGGCAACCCTTTTCGGCCCCTTCGGGGTTGAATTAAAAAAAATCCGGTCTTATTCCTCCCTCTGTGCAAAATTTCAGTTTCCTAGGTCCAACGGCTTGGGCTGGGCGTTGATGAGTGAGTGAGTGAGTCAGTCAGGACTTTGAATTTTATTTATATAGATTTAACAAAATGAAGGCGCCTCCGGCAGCGGTCGATCGAAAAGTGATCTGTAGGTAGGATTGTATGAAGCTACACAATGCAAGATAAAAAAAATGTTGAAAGCAACACTGAACTGAGTTGTGGAACAGCAATTTCTTGCGCATAACATCATCACAGGCGCTTGGGCTTGAACATAAACATTTACATACAGGCACATACACTGCTTCTGGCCCCACACTAGGATACCCTGTGTCGTGGGAACCAGAAACGGCGACATCACAAACATGTGAACATCCAAGACCTGGGGTTTTTTTTCCCCACCCTGGGTTCGAACTCAGGACCTATCGCATGGTAGGCAGATGCGCTGACCGCTGTGCCACAAAGGTCGTCAAATAACATAAACATTTACATACAGGCACATACATTGCTTCTGGCCCCACACTAGGACACCCTGTGTCGTGGAAACCAGAAACAGCGACGTCACAAACATGTGAACATCCAAGACCTGGTTTTTTTTTGTCCCCAGCCGGGGTTCGAACTCAGGACCTCTCGCATGGTAGGCAGATGCGCTAACCGCTGCGCCACAGAGGATTTAATAAAAAAATCACAAACAACCGGACGCCTGAGCATTATCTACTATCAAACTACTGGTGGTCGGTAACATAAGTATTAGCGAAACATAACTTTATCAATCTGTGGTTTATAAGTGAAAACCTGTAATTAGCTTACAGTTGTTATTTTGACGTTATTATTTAATCTAAGCTGTTGGTTTTCCATGTACTAGTAAATAAATAAATAAACAGACGAGACCAATCTAGGTTCCACCGAATGAGTTACTTTGTTGAATTTTGATCATGCCTGCTTCTCCTTTTGAGTTGTTGGTTATTTTTAGTTCCAAAACCAATGTAGGTAGTACGACGACGCGAGTCGCGCGCCATAACATCAAAAGTCGCGACTTTCCAGTACATTAACTGTCAAATTCAGACGTTTTAGCGCCACAAAACGCGTGACTCGCGTCATCGTACTACCTATGCTGGTTGTCAAAGGGTGTTCACTACCTACTGATCGTTTCACTTGGTCCCAAACTAGGATACCCTGTGCTATGGTAACTGGGCGAGGACGTCACAAACATGGAAATACACCCAAACGTCATTTGTACAAAGCAAATACGGCGGCCTCCAGTGGTGATCAAACCCACGGGCTCTGTTTTGGTATTCAAGCGCGTTAACTCAATTCATCTCTAAATCAATTAATCTCTAAGCCAAATCATTTCTAAGTCAATTCATTTCTAAGTCAATTCATCTCTTAAGTCAATTAATCTCTAAGCCAAATAATTTCTAAGTCAATTCATTTCTAAGTCAATTTATTTCTAAGTCAATACATTTCTGAGTCAATTCATCTCTAAGTCAATTCATCTCTAAGTCAATTAATTTCTAAGCCAAATCATCTCTAAGTAAATTAATTTCTAAGCCAATTCATTTCAAAGTCTATTCATTTCTAATTAAATTAATTTGTAACACCGTGGATTAGTGGGTTAGTAAAGAGTCAAGCCAGAGAGGCGGCTTGAAAACTTCTGACAGTAAGACCAGCCACTAGCCTTACAAGCCTCCACCAATCCGGACTTGGCCCCCGTGGTGGAGTATGGCCTATACCTTCCTCAGGGAAGAGGCCCGTGCCCCTCGGTGGGGACATGATGGGTTGATGATGATGATGATGAAAGAGTCAAGTCCAGTCTCGATAAAAACGCAAGAAAGCTGTCGTAGTCAGTGATATTTCGCCGGTACTTAGGCCCCAGTACATTGAACTGTCACTGAACAACTATTAACGCGATAGTACGACCATTACAGAGGAGCTCCGGGCGGGCGCCGAGGGCTCGCGGCAGATTCAGATGAACGTCTTTGACAGCCACGGAGCAGCCGATTTGGATGAATTCCTCGCCAAGTTTGATGACGTCAGGTATGTTAAAAAAAATTCATTGATGCAACGGGAAAAGTGTATAATTTTTTTTGTATTCTAACCCCAATTAACCTTATATACCGGGTGTCCTGAAAATGACACGTCACAGTGACATCGGAGGTAGACCTGCTCAAAGAAATCGAACCAACCTAACATGACCTCAACAAAAGTGAAAATTTAGAACAAATTTAAATTGGCCATATCTCAAAAACCGTGCAACTTTTACTGGTTGGTTTGACGCCTCCTGGGCAGGTCTACCTCCAGTGTCACTGTGACGTGTCATTTTTGGGACACGCCGTATTTGGTTCACATCGTCAATGGAATCGCTGGAAATAATATAGTGTTAATAGATAAATATGAAGATTTATACTCCATTGAACGAGTCAAACTCTTAGGTAACCAAATACTCGCATCACATTGGTCAATGCGCGCGGCTATAGATAAACGGTTTGCTTCATAGGGTAGGATAGTGCTATTAGCGAAGACCGTCCGCTTAATAGTGTAGGACAACGCGATTGTCTAAATTCAATGATTGTAATTAATTCGTATTATTCTAAGTTGTACATAAATTGTTTTGATTTATTGCCCTACCTGCATGGTGTGTCTTTTTTTATATTGTAAGAAGGTGCTATTTGATTATCAGCGCTATTTCAAATAGAAACAGCAAACACTGACATAGCACCTTTGTCGCACGCTGTATATTATATCTGTAAGTAAGTAATATATCTTTTGCTATTTTACTTGGACTTCGTAGCACTGCCCCTTATTCTTTCCACATCACCCATGGTTAGCTGGAAGAAAATACTTGTTAGTATTAAGCTCGCCTTTGTGCAGATCTTTTCTTGTGCAATAAAGAATTTTTCATTCATTCATTTCATATTATATAATAACTATTATTAATATTAATATCTTCTGTAAGCGTGCCAATATGACAATAAACATTCATTCATTCTATTAGCGAAGACCGTCCGCTTCATAGGGCAGGGCAGTGGCCATTGAAGGTCACGCGCGTATTTCATTCATTGTTGTTGTTAGTATACAGTGTGTCCCTGGATAAAGTGCAATCCCGAAACGGGATGAAACTAGACCATGAATCATTGACTAGAAAAATATAAAAAAAAATTATAAAAAAATATTGTAGGATTTATTGGTATTTTAAGATTTTCATGTTTCATTAAGGACTCTATGTACAAAAGTATTGATTTCTTCCAAAATAATGGGTCTATTTCTTTGAAATAATAAAAAACAGTATGCCTAATACCTGGCGATGACCATGAAATAATAAATAGTCCGCAAAAAAGTAACTATCTTGGGTAAAAAAATGTATTTTTATGAAAAAAATTATTTTTTTAGACGTTTATTTTAAAAAACTTCAAATTACTAAAAAAATGTGCCCTATAACTATGTAATTTTATAGCTTACTTTTATTCTTTACCATTTTAGCTTCCAAATAAAAAAAAACAATGTTCTAACTAAAAAATTGGCTAGTTAGGAGTTATTTACATTTTAGTAGGTAATAAAAGTCAGACTTTAATCACAATAACTTTATTAATAAAATTATCCGTAATTTACAATTTTGCATTTTTATTTAATGCATTAAATGTTCAAAATGGCCTCCTCGATTTTGCAAGCACATTACTGCACGAATATTAATTTGGTTAGTGGCTCTGCGAATCATTCCTGGATCATTTTTAATGTCATTTGCGCACTGAATTATTCGGTCGTGCAACTGTGCCTCGGTATTTATTGGCATGCTGTATACTCTTTGCTTCATGACACCCCATAAAAAATAATCTAGGGGTGTCAGATCAGGTGAACGCGCTGGCCAGCCTACTGGCCCTCCTCGGCCAATCCACCGGTTCGGGTAATTTTCGTTCAAAAATCGCCGCACCTCCCGCCCATAATGTGCAGGACATCCATCCATTTGGAGATACATACGCCCACGCCGTCTCGTAGCCAGGGGAACATCTTCCATCAACATGGGTAAATTTTGTAGTAATTCTAAAAAACGTTCAGCATTTAGGGTTCTGGGTAAAATGACTGGACCAATTAAAATGTCGTCGATTAAGACTGCCCATACGTTTATTGAAAATTTTACTTGAAAAGTAGATGCCTGCTTCAATCGTGGATTTTCGTGAGACCACTGGTGCAAATTTCTGCAGTTTGTAATGCCGTCTCGGGTAAATGTCGCTTCGTCCATCCAAAAAATGCGTTTGGCAAAATTTGGGTCAGCTCTAATTTTTCTTACAATCCACGTCGACATTACGCATCTTGGACGATTATCTACATTTTCGTATAAATGTTGTACTCGTTGGTAATGGAAAGGATGCAATCCCTCCTTTTTCAAAATTCGCCAGACAGACGTCTTCGATATGCCATGACGCAACGCTAATCGTCTTATGCTTGTTGTAGGGTCAGCAAACAGATCGTTTAAAATGGCCTCTTCTATCGCATTGTCAATAACGACAGCTGGTTGCTCACGGCGATCTCGTGCCAAACCAAGTCCAATGTTGGAGAGCCTCCTATGAATCTCTTGAAAATTTCGAGCTGAGGGTATGAGTCTGCCCGGGAAAGCATTTATGTATGCAGTCCGAGCGACTGTTGTGCGACCATGTGACATGCCATAATAATAATGCATGTCGGCTATTTCTCGAGGTGAGAACTCTGTCAATCGCGGCATTTCGTCAACACTTAACAGCAGAACAGGAACAGTCCAAACGTAACGAACAGTAGAAAACGTAACAGTCAACAATGTAACAAAAACTTAATAACAAATCAACGAGAACACAATGCGAGAACGAGAACAGTAGTAGCAGCGGCGAGAATATCGGAGCGACTGTGTAAGTCCTGTTTCGAACCCCCTGCCTCCCCTCCCCTCGCCTTCCCTCTACCTGAGTGTAGAACAAAAGGACTGCGACTGCCGAAGGGCACAGAGTAGAACGGAAACAATGGAAAAAACGGTCTCTACCTGCACGGTAACACGATTAGGCTCCACTTTAAAAGTTCGTAGATAGCGTGTTTTTTTAGTTAGAACATTGTTTTTTTTTTATTTGGAAGCTAAAATGGTAAAGAATAAAAGTAAGCTATAAAATTACATAGTTATAGGGCACGTTTTTTTAGTAATTTGAAGTTTTTTAAAATAAACGTCTAAAAAGATCATTTTTTTCATAAAAATACATTTTTTTACCCAAGATAGTTACTTTTTTGCGGACTATTTATTATTTCATGGTCATCGCCAGGTATTAGGCATACTGTTTTTTTTTATTTCAAAGAAATAGACCCATTATTTTGGAAGAAATCAATACTTTTGTACATAGAGTCCTTAATGAAACATGAAAATCTTAAAATACCAATAAATCCTACAATATTTTTTTATAATTTTTTTTTTATATTTTTCTAGTCAATGATTCATGGTCTAGTTTCATCCCCTTTCGGGATTGCACTTTATCCAGGGACACACTGTATATAATTTCTAATATGTAAGTGTGGTGTTTTGTGAATGGCGGCTTTTTGATTTGCGCCCTTTGTGAATCACGATGTTTTATTTTTATTTTTTATAACGATATTGTTTTGTAACTTTTTTACCTTTCTTGTCTTGTTGTAGTATATTATGATAGGATGTTCTAATTGTTACATATTGTCTTGCTTTCTTATTGTTAGCATATTGTAGTTGTGTTGTCTTTGTCTCATATTTTGTTGTGTGTGTTATTGGTATGGCACATAAACTTTTTATCTATCTATTTATCTATCTATTTTGTTGTGTTTCAGAGCGGACTTCAATGACATAAACGAGTGCTTCGAGCTGGTGAAGAATCTGACCCTAGAGACGCCGGCGGAGCCCTACCTGCTATCCATATTTCAGCATCTGCTCATCATCAGGGACGACGAATTAATCAGGTTTGTACTGTGTAGAATTTATCTAAACTTCTATACTAATATAGAAAAAGTGAAAATGAATTTATTTACCAAAATTAAATTTGCCACGTACCGAAAATAAATGATAGAACACAATCGACAGCAACTCGATCCTCAATATTATGTATCTTACACTATTACCGTAGTAGTACCATACCACTATTAATTAATTTTCGTCACGTGTGGCCGTGTTGTAAGGATTGACCAGATGTTATAAGGATCGACCGGATTATAAAGAGGAAAGATTTGTATTTTTGTGTGTTTGTAATGAATATGCTCGGAAACTACTGGGCCGATTTTAAAAATTCTCTCACCATTAGAAAGCTACATTCTTCGTGAATAACATAGGCGGTATTGGATTTTCAAAAAGTTTAGGTTTCCATGCGAAATCTCGAATAATGTAACCCAAGGTGTAAAAAAATTACTACCCCGGGAATTTTCCAAAATTTTTCAAGAATTTTCGTGAACCGTGCTTCGCAAGGCACGTTAAGCAGTTGGTGCCGGCTGCCGTCGATAGATGGCAGTCGTTAAGCCAAGTCAGAGGCCTTAGGGCGGCTTGAACACTTCTGACAGTAAGACCAGCCACTAGTCTTACAAGCCTCCACCAATCCGGACTTGGCCCCCGTGGTGGAGTATGGCCTATACCTTCCTCCGGGGAGAGACCCGTGCCCCTCGGTGGGGACATAATGGGTTGATGATGATGATGATGACCTAGGTCAGCTGGTAGATAATGTATCTGAGCAGTATTAAGCTCCCCTGTCGTGATTTGTCAGGATCGTGGCAGGTGGCAGTCCCTGGTCCCTGCCTACCCCTCTGCGGTGCAGACGTGAGTCTATGTTATGTTGTTATGTTTTGTGTCTTCCAGGCCCGCGTACTACAAGCTAATAGAAGAGTGTGTGACCCAAATAGTTCTACACAAGAACGGATACGACCCCGACTTTAGAGCCACGCAGAGGTTCAATATCGACGTCCAGCCGCTCATAGACGGACTCATTGGTAAGTTGTAATTACCTAATACAAATATGTACAATATATTCACTAGCTGTGCCCCGCGGTGTTACCCGCGGTTCATCGATTTTCCCGTAGGAATAAGATATTTCCCCGCGGTAAAACGTAGCCTATGTTTTAATCCAGGGTATCGGCTAACTCCATACCAAATTTTATTAAAATCCGTCCAGCCGTTTCAGCGCTAAAGACTGACAAACATATAAACACACACACAAACTTTCACGTTTATAATATTAGTGTGATTATTACCTGATAAAAGTACATTTTATCCTTATTATCTAAAGATAGTACGGATAGTAACAGATTATTATTGGTGAATTTTTTTGTCATTTCGCACCCCTAGATGAAAACCCCACTAAGTTATTTCGACTTGGTGGGGTTTTCATCTAATGGTGCGATTTGTTTTTTTTTATATTATTGTTTTTGTAAATAAAATCATTACCAACATTGACGTTCATTGGTTGCCATTATAACCCTTTATAAGGCAGAGCTAGTCTTAATCTTTCCCTCTCTTTATCTTAGTCTTTCTTCGAACATCTTGAAGAGATTTGCACAAAAGCCTACAAAAACCTAGGATTTGTGATGAGAACTTGTAAACCATTCTCCAACACCACAGCTGTAAAAGCGGTTTACTTCCTATGTACGTGGTGTGCTTGAGTATGGTTGTTGTGTCTGGGCCTCTCAGTACGATGTATACAAAGACAACATAGAATACATTCAGAAGAAGTTCACAAAACATCTGAATTACAGGCATAGAGTGAGCCTGGACTACATAGAATCCTGTAGATATCATCGCATTCTGCCACTTCAGGATCGCAGAATTCTACTGGACATGCTCTTGCTACACGATATTTGTACTGGCAGACTAGATAGCCCTGAACTATTGGCCCGTATCAAATTAAATGTGCCCAGCAAACGCACCAGACACACTAAAACAAAACTGCTTCACGCACCACGTTGTAGTACAAAATACGGGCAACACGCGGTCATTTCTAGACTTGTAAACACCTACAACTCTCGTTTTACTGAAATAGACCTATTCTCATCTAGCAAGGCCTCCTTCAAGCAGCGGGTTCTAGAGGTTCTACTTCACTAATCACACAGACACACACACTCAAGCACACACACAAACGTACACACACACGCACACGCACAAACACTTCTCCCTCTCCTTGTCCCGTCCACTTCCCAATTCAATTTAATTAAAAAACATTGTTAATTCTTTTTTTTTCCCACTGCTTGATATGTTTGTATAGTTAGTTAGTTATAAGTGATATCCATTTTTGGCTTTATTGTTACCACACTTTTGCAGATATACATTATGTTATTTTGTGCTGTTGGATTTCCAAATAAAGAATAATATAATAATAAATAAATTTTCATTGGTTTTGGACTCTATGTCAATGCAATAAAGTTCAAATTATGGTGGCCATAATATGGTACAGAGCCTTATGAAGGGTTAAATCATCAAAAAAACCTTTGACGTTCACAAAGTGAACATATTTGATTTGAAAGAATCGGGTAAACAAAATAAAAAAAAATTAAAAAAAGGAGATTACACAGGCATTTCTTAATATACCGACAGTACCGACGGCTGCCTTACGACTAAAAGTGATCTCTTCCAGACAACCTTTGGATGGACTATACATATAGCTACAATTAATATACAGGGCGTCCTAATATTATGGGACATGAAGGGAAAGTACCTTAAATATCGTAGACCTTAAATATCGGGTATTGTGCTGAAAGAAGACTTGATGTTATTTTTAAAAGTTAGTAAACCTGCATTCAAAGATTTTCTAAAAGTTACATGCCTCGTCTGGGAATCGAACCGACTTAAATGTCAAAAAAACACCTCTATTTTTATTATGCCAATCGAAATAATGGCCAAAAAATAAAAAAATAATAATAATAGCCCTTCTTAAGTAACATAGTATTTTAAAAGAAAGGAACAGCGTGAAATTAATCATTTTAATCAAATTACAAACATACATGAAACTGCCTTAGTCATTACAATCCGGTATCAAACCAATGTCACTCAGATCTAAGCGAGACTCCCCATTATTCCCTGTTCCAGAAAAATCTCGAGCCGAAGAGGAGCGTAAGATTGAAGACCTCAAGGGCAAACTGGAGGCGGCCATCGCCGCTCGGCAGGAAGCCGAGGCTAAAGTGGCCCATCTAGAGGAGAGGCTGAAACAAGATGGCGGCGGGCCCGTCTCGCAGTCCAGTATAGCCGCTATTGCCAAGGTAGGAAGGACCACATTCCTTTGCTGTTAGAAGAAGAAGAAAAAAATTTAGTTTAATTAATTAATAAATTTTATATTTTTGACATTTAGTTTTTTTGACCTAATATGAATCTGATTTTATCTTTGTAAAATTTTAATAAATAATGTAAATGTAATTTGAATTTTAAATGTGATTTTAATTTTAATGTAAATGAAATTTTAATGTGATTTTAATTTTAATGTAAATGTAATTTTAATGTGATTTTAATGAAAATTAAATTTAATGTGACTTGTAATGAATATTACGAATAAAGTATGTCTATGTCCATTATAAAAACAGCTGCAATAACAGAACGAAACCGAAAATAAAAATCCTATTGTAGTATAATATTAGATGTTATTGTCAAATCCTACGTTAAACTAGCTTTCGCCCGCGACTCCGTCCGCGTGGACTTTATTTCGAGGTGCGCAAACGGGATTACCTCGGACTTTAGTTCAACATTTTGCAACCCCGTTCACTCCCCAGCGAGGGGCACGGGTCTCTTCCCTGAGGAAGGTATAGGCCATACTCCACCACGGGGGCCAAGTCCGGATTGGTGGAGGCTTGTAAGACTAGTGGCTGGTCTTACTGTCGGAGGTTTTCAAGCCGCCCTAAGGCCTCTGACTTGGCTTAACGACTGCCATCTATTGACGGCAGCCGGCACCAACTGCTTAACGTGCCTTGCGAAGCACGGTTACATTTTCCTGTTGATTGCCATGATCGTGGTCTAATCTGAAACAAGATGGCGGCGGGCCCGTCTCGCAGTCCAATATAGCAGCTATTGCGTAGGTAAGAAGGGTGTTAATTCTGTGCGGAACTGTAAAAGTCAGCGGTATCATACCTTATGGGTCATGGTTTGGTTAGTATTTGAGTTACGTTTCCTGATTTCTCCGCAGGCCATCGGGAGTCCTGGCGGCCCCCCGCCCCCGCCCCCGCCCCCTATGCCCGGCGGTAAGCAAATCTCATTCTTATTACTATATATGTACATAAGCTACTAAAGAAATCCGCGGTCTAATTGGCCAATTTACTTTTTTTTTATATGTTTTTTATAATTGATTTTGAAAATATTGACCCTTCTTTGCTTCTTCTTAATCCCGCTAGTCCACCGGAATCCCGTATAATTTTCGACCGGGATCCAGCAAAATGTACGTTATTTTCAAGGTTCAAGGTCCAAGGTCCACATCCAACATGGTACTTGGTCTTTGGAATCCCAGTATTTCGGGATCTCGGTATTTCGGTATCCCAGTATTTTGGGATCCCGGTATTTCGGGATCCCGATATTTAGGTATCCCGGTATTTCGGGATCCTGGTACACCGGGATTGCATACCCCAGTTACATTGTACATAACCTACACGATATAACCTGCACATGATTAAACTTATACAGAGCACTGCATGTTTTCTATTGGGTCAATGTCTGCATTTTAGGTGGGGGAGCGCCGCCGCCGCCGCCGATGCCGGGAGGTAGGTCCTCTGTTTTGCCTCGTAATTGTATTAATTTAACTTTAATTAATCTTAATCTAATAGCCCAGTTCTAGTGATTGGTGCCTCTGCCTACCCCCTCGGGGATAACAGGCGTGAGTTTTTTTTTAAATACATAAAATTCTCGTGCTACCGTGTTAGTGCGCATACTCCTCCGAAACGGTTGGCCATTAGATGAAATTTTATATGTATTTTCGTTAGGTCTCAGAATAGGTTGTTATCTATTTTTCATACCCCAAACGCAAAACAACGTTTGCCGGGTCAGCTACAGTCTGTTTTTTCATTAAATGAAAAAAAAAAAAAAAAATTGTCACGTTGACATCTCCATACAATTCTTAGGCTGTCAATGTCTGAATGTTGCTAGTACGTAAAAACCAAATAACCCCATTTTTCTTCCAAGTTAAATTGTGTATGCAGGTGTTTTTTTTTAGACTTTGCTCTTAAGAGTAATTAAATTTTAATGTCTTTGATGTGATAAGGATTTTAGTCACATGAGTCTTCTATTCACGGTAAAAAAAATCTACCGAGTTAACCTATAGCTTTTATAGCGGTAACACCGCGTCATTT
Organism: Yponomeuta plumbellus; assembly: GCA_947310845.1. NCBI lineage: Eukaryota > Metazoa > Arthropoda > Insecta > Lepidoptera > Yponomeutidae > Yponomeuta > Yponomeuta plumbellus. Next base: position 6,552,589 of record OX371221.1, on the reverse strand, counting down.
TTTTTTTGCATCGAATTATAAAACGGACTATAGTAACGATGTAATTTAATCATCCGAAGTTTTGGTTTCATTAAATTCTTAGTCCGGACCTTGAAAATAACGGTAAAAAAACCATTGTTTTTCAAGGTCGGGACTAAGGAGGTTAAAAGGTTTTATCCCCTTTAGTCCTGACCTTGAACATAACAATTTTTTTCTATTGTCATTTTCAAGGTCAGTGGGCTCATTATGTAATTTTCGCAACGGATATTCATACGTCTTAAAAAGTGATGTATACCACTTCTCTTAAGACCCTATGTTAGAGCGAGACAGCACTTCGTACGACGTCGGTTTTTGTGTTGACTTGACTTTTTAAGATGTATGAATATCCGTTGCGAAAATTACATAATGAGCCCACAGGACTTAACCGGTCAAGTCATAAAATATGTATGATGTCCGTAAGACAGTTTTGTGCATCTAATGAATGCAATAACATTAATAATGGAGCCTATGTACGTGCCACACTGGAGGGCGCAGGCATTCTCTCAGATAGAATTCCTGAACTTTCGGAAACGTTGCAGTTGCTGTGGTCACGGGTAAACTGAACTTAGATCAATAATTTTCAAATACATTGGTGTACTACCTACCTGTACAGTGTACTTCGTACTATCTTTTTGCGTGCCAACTAAATTTATATAGTGTTGTAACCAAGGCCCACTTGCACCACCGACTAACATCCGTTTAACCCCGAGTTAAACAGAATTTTGACAGTTCCGCCATACTTTATCTGTCAAAATTATCGAAATAACCCGTTAACTCGAGTTAAATGAGCTACCCCGGGCTGACGCAAGTGGGCCTTAGTAGATAAACAGGTAACGATTGGCCAACAGGAGGCGGAGGCCCACCGCCCCCGCCCCCGCCGCCGATGCCGGGCGGGCCGCCGCCCCCGCCCCCGCCCCCCGGCATGGGAGGCCCGCCCCCGCCGCCCCCGCCCCCCGGCATGGGCGGCCCGCGGCCCCCCCCGCCGCCCGGCGGCCCCATGGCGCCTAGGATGGTGAGTTGGCTCTCTACAGTGCCTGGAGAGAATTTAGGTTTACATTTTCTACACTTTGATCTCATCATCAACCCATTATGTCCCCACCGAGGGCCACGGGTCTCTTCTCTGAGGAAGGCATAGGCGATACTCCACCACGGCGGCGTCCGGATTGGTGGAGGCTTGTAAGACTAGTGCCTGCTCTTACTGTCAGAAGTTTTCAAGCCGCCCTAAGGCCTCTGACTTGGCTTAACGACTGCCGTCTACCGACGGCAGCCGGCACCAACTGCTTAACGTGCCTTGCGAAGCACGGAACCGCTCGGTAAAATGCCACTAGCGTCAGTCGTAGACAGTGACCCATCCATGGACTGAACGCGCCGTATGTTGGTTAACCTTAGTGATCGTTTAAGATCACTCAGGCAACCCAGGCTACGAGCGATCTAGCTTACAATGGATTTAATTTAGTTCCATCGATCTAAACTTCAATCAATGTTACAATAACCGTATATTATTTTTTTCTATGCATTTTCTACACTTCTATCAATCTTAAATCAATTGGATAAAATTTGATCTTACATCTTTTACACTTCAATCAATGTTACATACAGTATTTGGATAGAATTTTGTTTTACATCTTCAACACTCCAAAAAATCTTACATCAATTAGATAAAATTAGGTCTTACATCTTTTACACTTCAATCAATGTTACAGTATTTGGATAGAATTTTGTTTTACATTTTCTACACTTCAATTAATCTTAGATCAACTGGATAAAATTTTGTCTTACATAATTTAGAATGCAATCAATCCTACATTTGAACGTAGTTTAGCAGAAAGGTTCCACAAAGTGAGTTTTGAAATATTCGAGTTTTTAGGGTTAAGCTGATTTACGCTCTCCATACATTCGGGTTGGACTACCATGTGCCATAACTTTGCACATACTCATCGGATCGCTATGCAAGTCTTTGATTCTTAAAGGATAGAGCACTAGCTGTGCCCCGCGGTGTTACCCGCGGTTCATCGATTTTCCCGTAGGAATAAGATATTTCCCCGCGGTAAAACGTAGCCTATGTTTTAATCCAGGGTATCGGCTAACTCCATACCAAATTTTATTAAAATCCGTCCAGCCGTTTCAGCGCTAAAGACTGACAAACATATAAACACACACACAAACTTTCACGTTTATAATATTAGTGTGATAGTGTGATAGTGATCATTTTGGTATATTTAATTCAAAAATGAACATGTTGTGGGTTGGAACCTTTTTGCTAAACTACGTCCTATTTAGTCTCACATATTTTACACTTACACTGATATTAGGAATTTTACATAATACTCTATGAACAAGATATTTTTTTAAACTAAAACTTTCGTAAGCACTTCACATTATAATCAAGTATTCGGAATAAAGATAATAAGTATATTTTTTGCATGGCATTGCCACGTTTTGTGTGTTTCACTCTTGTCTTGCTCGTAGCCTGGGCTGCCTGAGTGATCTTAAACGATCACTAAGGTTAAGCAACATACGGCGCGTTCAGTCCATTTATGGGTCACCGTCTATGACTAACGCTAGTGGCATTTTGTTCCGTGTTTCGCAAGGAACGTTAAGCAGTTGGTGCCGGCTGCCGTCGATAGATGGCAGCCGTTAAGCCAAGTCAGAGGCCTCAGGGCGGCTTGAAAACTTCTTACAGTAACACCAGCCACTAGTCTGTCTTACAAGGCTCCACCAATCCGGACTTGGCCCCCGTGGTGGAGTATGGCCTATACCTTCCTCAGGGAAGAGACCCGTGCCCCTCGGTGGGGACATAACGGGGTTGATGATGACTCTTGTCAAGTCTATTTAAAAAATAACAGTTAAGAAAAATACAGTTACAATTTCTCGCATTTTAGGTAGCTGTTTTTTGACCTGTCAAATACTGACACTGTCTGACTTGAGACCCCATTTCACAGCCACAACCAGACATCCTGCCGCACGGACTCAAGCCCAAGAAGAAATGGGAGGTGCAGGGACCTCTCAAACGTGCTAACTGGAAGACCATTATACCGGCCAAGATGTCAGAGAAGGCGTTCTGGGTTAAGGTAAACGTACAGGCACATACATTGCTTCTGGCCTCGCACTAAAGTCTGTTTTTTCATTCAATGCAAAAAAATATATATTGTCACGTTGACATCTCCATACAATTCTTAGGCTGTCAATGTCTGAATGTTGCCAGTACGCAAAAACCAAATAACCCCATTTTACTTTCAAGTTAAATTGTGTATGCTACGCAGGTGTTTTTTTTTTGAGACTGCTCTCACGAGTAATTCAATTTTAATGTCTTTGATGTGATAAGGATTTTAGTCACATGAGTCTTCTATTCACGGTAAAAAAAATGTACCCAGTTAACCTACAGCGTTTATAGTCCATGGAATTGGTACATTTTGGTTTGCAATTGCATCAAATGGGGTGGTTCTGATTTTTTATATGTTAAATTTATGTAATGAGGTGGTAATGACAAATATAATTTTTCAACCTCGAAAGCCCTCCGGAACATTGTAAAATTCACGAAAAGCCATTAAATTTTTGATACTTTTTCAGTTTTTGCCATTTTTTACCACCAAGGACCTGTTTTACGGTAGAAGTCACTAAGAATTCATTTAAAGAAGACTAAATTTGCAACAAAATGAGAATAGTTGGGTCTCGATAAACTGAATAATTACAAAGATACAGCTGTTCAAATGTTACGTTAAGGATACCCTGTGTCGTGGGAACCAGACACAGCGACGTCACAAACATGTAAACATCCAAGACCTGGGGTTTCTTTGTACCCAGCCGGGACTCGAACCTCTCTCTTGATAGGCAGATGCGCTAACCGCTGCGCCACAGACAGTGGCGGATTTACCCTAAGGCCCAGTAGGCCCTAGCCTAGAGTGGCAGATATATATATATATATATATATATATATATATATATATATATATATATATATCCTCCTAGCCGTGTTCGGCCATAGCGACCGCATACAGGACTCATTTCTTTATGGTTGAGGGTTTCGCTGGTGTGCCCTCAGGTGACTGGTGTAGCCGATCTTGGCTCGGAAAGTGCGAGCACATTGGGCGCACGTCAAGACACCATTGACGTAGTTATATTGTATGGCTGCCGGTGGTCGGGCCTTTAGCTCGTCGCGCTTGGCATCTAAGTCGAGCAGTCTCCTCCTTTCAAACTCGTCCAGAGAGTTTGAAAGAGTGGCAGATATTAGGGGCGGCAAATCGTGACAAAAAAATCACTGATGATAGCAAGAAATAACTCAAATGTAAAGTACCATATGCAAATATTAATTCAATATTTTCCAATTGTAAGTTAATGTAATGCATATTTCAAATAGCACTTTAAAATGTTGCGTGCCCTACAGGGTCCACAAAGATCTCATCAAATAACTGTTAAGTTAAATTGTAACAACCCTACAACTTGTGGAATGCAATAAAGTATTGAGTATTGAGTATTGAGTACCTAAATATTTAAAAGGCTGTGCATAATAGGGTAGTTTCCAGGTTCAATATAATTTAATTCTATTTAGTCCGTATTTTAGATTATAAAAAAATATTGGATACGTATTTTTTCTTTTTTCGATTAAACAAAAAATAACAAAGATATAGCCCATTGAAGTTACGTGTGACGTCACTCAGTGCTACAAAATGCAGCACGGCGTGACGTCACATGTAACTTTAATGGGCTATATCTTTGTCATTTTTGGTCTAATTGACAAATAAAAAAATACGTGTCCCTTATTTTTGAATAATCTAAAAGACGGACTAATTACATTTTTTTGGGAAACTAGCCTATTATGCCGGGCCGCACTGCACTGCAACGAATAGCAATTTTATAGGTATGCGCCACTAAATGGGCTAGTTGCCCTAAAAAATTTAATTAGTCCGTCTTTTAGATTATTCAAAAATAAGGGACACGTATTTTTTTTATTTGTAAATAAGACCAAAAATTACAAAGATATACCCCATTAAAGTTACGTGTGACGTCACGCCGTGCTGCATTTTTTAGCACGGAGTGACGTCACACGTAATTTTACTGGGCTATATCTTTGTTATATTTTGTTTAATCGAAAAAAGAAAAAATACGTGTCCAATATTTTTTTATAATCTAAAATACGGACTAAATAGAATTTAATTATTTTGATCCTGGAAACCACCCTATTCATTATGTACCTAGTCTTTATCCTCGTGAGGCCCGACCTTGAAAAGGACAATTGATTTTGTGATCACTTGAAGATAGCGGTGGTGGCGTAGTGGGGTTGACCCTTGCTTCTCGATCATGAGGGTCTGGGTTCGAACCACGCATGTACCAATGACTTTTAGTTACGTACATTTGTTTGTACAGCAACACCATTCGCTGATAAATTGTGCCCGGATAACGGCGACAGGCTTGCCACTTGTCACGTTTGGGACCTAATAAACTCGGCAAAACGTGGGTCCAGTTCTAGAGACTGGTGCCTCTGCCTACCCCTTCGGGGATAACGGGCGTGAGTTTATTATTATTATTATTATTATTTGAAGACATTGGGCCTCACGAGGATATGATAGATGCTGCGTGCTGTGCTGAGAAAGGGGCGAAACATGGCCTGGGGCCTAGAGCGACCAAGACTGCAAATCCGCCACTGGCCACAGAGGTCGTCAAATATGTGCGTTCTGTTTTGGTATTTCAGTCCATCTTTGTCTACAAAGGTCCAAAGCCTTTTGGAGTCTTTGAGAGCAGAACTTTCGATCTATCAGTATGGTGGCAGTATGGTCACAAGGTGGGGCGTTAGGAGAGTTAGATAGAGAATAATTTGCTTACACAATATTATCTATACTAATATTAAAAAGAGGAAAGATTTAAAGAATTCGTAAAGGCCTCGCCAAACAGAAAGCGTAATTAGCGCGCGTCAGGGCGCTAACGCTAAAAAGCGCCCTAACGTCGCACACTTTGTGTGTGACAGCTTCGACGCTATTCAGTAGGCGCTAACTAATATTCTGTAATAAAATACAACGCGACGTCATGACGCGGCGCTAGAGCGTCGCGTACTGGTAGCGCGCTGGCGCTGTTTGACAGGTTATAATCTGTTCAGTACAAAACGACGCGACGATATAACGCAGGACGCTTTAGCGCCCTTACGCGCGCTAATTACGCTTTCCGTTTGGCGAGGCTTTAAATTAATTAATTAATTGATTATTTAATGCTCTTTATTTGGTTTAATTCGTATTTTGAAGGCTTTTTTGTGTCTGTATTTATTTATTTGTTTGATTATGGTGACTCCAGTGATTCTTTGTTGTTCCCAGGTCCAAGAAGAGAAGATGGCGTCGCCAGACATCCTCAGTGGCTTAGCACAGAAGTTCTCCAGCAAGCCGGTAGCGAAAAAGAACGAAGATGCGGTCGACAAGTAAGTTTACTTTTACACAACTAATAAAAGGGACCATTTGAAAGACCCGTGCCCCTCGGTGGGGACATGATGGGTTGATGATGATGATGACGATTAAAATTATAATTTAGTAATTACAATCCTTTTTCTTCCATTGGTAGCGCTATTCAATACCGGAACCCCAACAGCAGCTATTTATAGATATTTATAGATATATAGAATATTTTTAAGTACTCATAAATTACATTTACAGATTTTTTATTTATGTTACAATGATATTCGCAGAGTCCACACGCTAAAGAAAGTCAAGGACCTCAAAGTCCTGGACAGTAAGGCGGCCCAAAACTTGTCTATCCTCCTAGGCGGGTCCTTGAAGCACATGCCCTACGAAGAAATTAGGACCTGTCTACTGAGATGTGACACGCGGATACTGAACGCTAACGTTCTAGACTTGCTTATACAGGTGATTATGCTCTAACACTCTCCCCCTCACTCTCTCTCACTCCCCCATCTCTCACTCCCTCCTCTCTCCCTGTCTCGCTCACTCCCTCCCCCCTCTGTCCTTCTCAGTCCCTCCGTCTCTCACTCCCTACTATCTCTCTCGGTCTCGCTCACTCCCTCCCCCCTCACCCCTACCCCCTTCTCCTTCCCACTCCCCCTCTCTCTCCTTCTCGCTCCCTATCTCTAATTTTCTTCTCTGATTTTTCTTCCTCACTCTACCTCACTTTGTCTCTTTCTGAAATATAAGATTAAAAGTTTATGTGCCATACGAAAATCCCACACAATAAATATGACCCAAAGACTACAGTTTGCTACTACTACAGTAACCACAGTAACTATAGTAACTGCTAACAACAAAAAAAACAGACAAAATGCAACAATTACAAAAACCCTACCTAACCTAACAAACCTCCCCGAAAAGCACCAAGACCAAACGTCCCCAGTACGCCGGCAGCATTGCCACGGCACCTTTTTATAGTATTTATTTATATAAGGTATTTTAAATAAAACTTATTGCTAACTAAACACTACGAATATGTGTCACGCAAACACTACTGTGAGCGTATAATATTGACATCAGTAGGTAGTTATTGGGCATTCTGGATCACCATTTTACGACATCACGCTCACGGCCCCGCCGTTCACTCGATGCCAAAAAAGGCGATCCAACATGCCCAATAACTACGTCGATAATTCCTGTTGCGGACAATTAATAATGTAGTTAAACAAAAAAAAGTCCAGGAGTTCAGGCATGTGTTACCTACATTATTTTTTTTCTTAAATACTACAACGACTAAATATTTTTTTAGTTTGAGGTCGATCCTCAAATAAAACGCTTCTTGTTTCAAATAGAATGAAATTCTTAAAACATTTTTTGTTTTTACGTTTTACGTTTACATTACATTACGTTACATTACGTTTCAACATGTTATGTCTCACGGAATATATACAAAAAATGTTTCTTCATGGAACTCTTCCGTTGATGTCACCATACCTCCTTTCATTTGTCTAAAGTCTGTTTTTTAGTTCAATGCAAAAAAATAAAACAGTCACGTTGACATCTCAATACAATCCAATGTCGGAATGTTGCTAGAGTACGCAAAAACCGAATTACCCCATTTTACTTCCAAGTAAAAATTGTTTGTGTTACGTAGGCGTTTTTTTTTTTTACTTTGCTCTTATGAGGAATTATACTTTAATGTCTTTGATGTGATAAGGATTTTGGTGGTCACACAAGTCTTCTATTCACGGTAAAAAAAATCTACCGAGTAAACCTATATATTTTATAACGGTGACACCGCGTCATTTTTTTTTGCATTGAATTAAAATTGAGTGGGTCCAGTTCTAGAGACTGGTGCCTCTGCCTACGGGCGTGAGTTTATTATTTATATATTTTATTATTTATGAATTAAAAAACGGACGGTAACTGTCTGTTCACAGTACTTACCGCCCGCGGACCAGCTCAAACGCCTCGGCGATCTAAAAGGCACTGAACTCACAGAGGCAGAGCAGTTCGCAGCGACCGTTAGCGATGTCAAAAGACTGGGGCCCCGACTGAGGAGCTTGGCGTTCCGGGAACACTACCAGGAGATCGTGGCTGAGCTTAAACCGGTAACTATAATAGGGTAGTTTCCAGGGTCAAAATAATTAAATTCTATTTAGTCCGTATTTTAGATTTAAAAAAAATATTGGACACGTATTTTTTCTTTTTTCGATTATACAAAAAATAACAAAGATATAGCCCATTAAAGTTACGTGTGACGTCACTCCGTGCTAAAAAATGCAGCACGGCGTGACGTCACACGTAACTTTAATGGGCTATATCTTCGTCATTTTTGGTCTAATTTACAAATAAAAAAATACGTGTCCCTTATTTTTGAATAATCTAAAAGACGGACTAATTACATTTTTTCGGGCAACTAGCCCATTGGATGGTCCAATACGCTTCTTGCCTCGTATCAAATTTGACGCGATAAATGGATATTTCCTGTAGTATCTGACGTAAGAAACCGAAATATATTGACTTTGCTAAGTAAATATGCAGGATGGCTGCAAAATTTGCAAATAAAAAAATATTTTTCGCTTTTAAATCGGAACGGTGAAAACATTATCCGCCATCTTGAAAGCACCTTTGGTTGTAAACAAACATCTGTCAGTCGTGCGTGCGTAGGTTCTATTGTGACTCATACTTCTTTCGTGGCACGAACTCTACCTATGTTGAATGTCAAATTTTGTTTACAAACGTAGAGGACTTCAAACCATAGACAAAAATGGCGGACTGCGTTTTTGGCTGTTTAGCAAAGCAACGTTTTAAAAAAATGTTTTTGTTGCTTTTAGGTCCTCAAAAAATATACTAAAATATTTTTTGGTCTAATGGAAGAGATAGTTAGCATTTAAGACATACTTGAAAAAAAGAGTCAAGTAGCGGATTCAAGAAATCATTAAGTCCAATTTCATACATTTGCAAAACGACGTAAGTCCAGAAATCATGCGTTGGACTTACGTCGTTTCGCAAATGTTGGACCATTCAATTGGGTATTTGACAGGATGTCAAATGAGTTACTTTTAAAACGGAATTGTGTATGAAAATACTTGCTTGTGACGTCACATTTCAGAGCACTCTTTTTATGTTGCGTCTATTTAAAAATTGTAGTAACTAGTAAATGATAAAAAGAAATACATTTTCCGAAACATTTTGTAATGTTTGTTTTAATCGAGCATCTCAAATAATTTATTGTTGATAGTGTCAAATACCGTATTATATGAAAAAAACGCCACATTTTTTTTTCACAACTACCGCCTTGTGTTTCTAAATCTTGTTTAGAATCATCATCATTATCAACCCATTATGTCCCCACCGAGGGGCACGGGTCTCTTCCCTGAGGAAGGTATAGGCCATACTCCACCACGGGGGCCAAGTCCGGATTGGTGGAGGCTTGTAAGACTAGTTACTGGTCTTACTGTCAGAAGTTTTCAAGCCGCCCTAAGGCCTTTGACTTGGCTTAACAACTGCCAAAAATATCAGAAATCAGAAATTTATTTCAACGTAAAGCATTTACATTCTGCTTGTTGTATGTCAATGTACATAAAATTATAATTTTAGCCGCTGCCTTAGGGCCGAATAGCGGATGAACCCTATAAATAGGCGGTTCTGTTCGCAGGATATCGTCTCCGGGACGGCGGCTTGCGAGGAAGTGAAGACCAGCGCCAAATTCGCCAGAATACTGGAGCTGGTGCTGCTATTAGGCAACTATATGAACACCGGATCCAACAACGCCGGCGCCTATGGCTTTGAGATCAGCTTCCTTACTAAGGTGAGTCGCTGACGTTGATTGAGAACGTCGAGATATGGCAAAATAACATGACAAGTTTTTTATAATTTTATTTACATTTACGTGTCCGCATTGCGGTAGGAGATGGTAACATATGCCTTAAATATCTAATAACTTAATCGATGGGTGCTTCGATCAATTTGAAATTTAACATAAAAAGTTCTTACTACTTATTAGTACTTAGTTCGTACTATCTTCAGCCAAATATACCTCCGCAGTTCACCAGAAGGTGTATCTTCTTAAATACTTCAGTAGTAACGTCCCACGAAGCCAACAATACATCACTCACCGTAATTAGCAAGTCGACTGCTCGATGTGAGGAAAACGGTTTGTATTGTTCTCGTGAACTTTTGAACTTCACTTAGACAACGACCACTTATGTATATTTATCCAGTAAGCTTTCATCATCAACCCATCATGTCCCCACCGAGGAGCACGGGTCTCTTCCCTGAGGAAGGTATAGGCCATACATTTTTTAATGTTAGCAACACTAATTTTTCTCTTCCTGTGTGACCGCCATTGTTTCTGTGCGTACATGTATTTATTCTAATTAAAACTAGCGTAAACAGATTCAATTCTCCTTTTATTCCACTATACCTGCCAACAGAGAATTTGCCACACCCACAATACGGTATTTGACACTATCAACAATAAATGATTTGAGATGCTCGATTAAAACAAAAATTACGAAATGATTCGGAAAATGTATTTATTTTAATCATTTACTAGTTATTACAATTTTTAAATAAATGAAACATAAAAAGAGTGCTCTGAAATGTGACGTCACAAGCAAGTATTTTCATACAAAATTCCGTTTTAAAAGTAACTCATTTGACATCCTGTCAAATACCCAATTTGTTACCCTGTGTTTTATGCTGAATTTCGTTGCTGTTTTTTTTTTGTTGTTTGTTTTATTTGTTCTGTCTCAACTGTTGTATATGTGTGTGTAAGCAAACGCAAATAAATGTTTTTTCTATTCTATTCTATTCTATTTTTTTCTAGAGACGGCAATCGTGCCAACTGCATTTATAATGCACCTAGGTATTAGTTCCACTGCAGGGCAAGGGGTTTCTTTCAAAGAGAGACAGGGGGGAGAGGGAGATAGAGAGGGAGGGAGGAGAGTGGGGTGAGGGAGAGGGGGAGGGATGGAGAGAGGAAGAGAGGGAGGGATGGCGAGAGGGAGTGAGGAAGAGGGGAATGAGGGATAGAGAGGGAGGAGGGGAGGGATGGGGAGAGGGAGAGAGGGCGACAGAGCATTCCGTACCGTTTGTGGCACACCCGCATGTGGCCTAAAAGTACCATCTAACTTTGATAACTACATATGATTGTACACCTAAGCATTGAATCTAAATTCAATGACCTAAGTTAGTTTGTAAGTTGTTGTGCCAAAACTTCTGTAATATTTTTTTATATGTACGTAACGCTTTATGTTTGTGTGTGTGTGTGTGTGTGTGTGTGTGTGTGTGTGTGTGTGTGTGTGTGTGTGTGTGTGTGTGTGTGTGTGTGTGAGTGTGTGTGTGTGTGTGTGTGTGTGTCTATAAGCCCAAATAGATGTTTTATCTATCTATCTAAAACGTGGTGGTTAGAAACTGGAGTTTGAATAGAAACACAAAGTTGAAAAAGGTTTGTTTTGCCACCGATTCCGTTTGCCAACAGTTGACGGCGACGAAAGACTTGGAGAACAAGCACACGCTGCTTCATTACTTGGTGGAGACAATTGAGAGTAAATTCCCTGACGCTCTGAGCTTTGCCGAGGAGATGCCTCACGTTGACAGGTGAGACCACGACACCCCTTTGAAATTTAGACGTAAAATGGGCATCAATTCTTCAATCAATCATCATCATCTTCATCAAGGACCGGAATTCTTCATAGCAAAAATCAAACTGTCATCATAAAGAATGACCAAATTGTTTTATCGACTATCGATAAATAAATGTCACTTAATGAGTATTTAACATGTCATCGGTAGATGTAGAGCGATCATTTTCCACTTATAAATGGATCTTCAGTAAATTAAAATACCGGTTTATTCCGAAAAACTAGGAACAAGTGAACATAGTCCATTCATTTATAACATGGATACGTACTTAACTCAAGACAGTGACGAGGACCTCGAACACTTAATTCCAGTCACCAATAATTGAAGGGATTTTAAATATAATATACACATACTCTTTTGAGAAGGTTGTGTAACTGGCAATTAAGTGCACAAATGTGAAAAAAAAATTGGAATTAAATTGCTTATCAAAAAGGTCAAATGTTTCAGAATAATCGTGTAAGTCGATATGCGATAATATTCCATAACTTCGATAAGTGGAATTGTCGATAAAACAATTTGGTCATTCCCTATGACAGTTTGATTTTTGCTATGAAGAATTCCGGTCCTTGATCATCATCATCATCACCATCAGGGTATACTAGTCCACCGCTGGATATAGCCCTGTCTTCAGCTTGCCGCATCCAGCATCTGCCTGCAGTTTTTCGCAGATCGTCATCCCACCTGCCCTTATATTACGTGACTTTCCACTCTATCGGGTTAAGCATTTAGACAACTCGACAGTCCCGGGTTCGAATCCCGGCTGAAGACAAAAAAGAAGAAAGAAAACCCAGGTCTTGGATGTTTACATTTTTGTGACGTCGCTGTTTCTGGTTCCCACGACACAGGGTGTCCTAGTGTGGGGCCAGAAGCAATGTATGCCTGTATGTAAATGTAAATGTAATGTATGTTTTGTTTCTACATCGAATCTGTCCACAGGGCGGCGCGTGTCTCAATGGAGTCCCTTCAGAAGTCTCTAAAGAAGATGGACGCCGATATCCGAGCGCTTGAGACTGATTTGAACAACTCTCGGGTACCGCAGTGTGACGACGATCGCTTCCACGACCTGATGGCTGTATCCTTTTATTTTATTTATTAGAGTACAGTCTACTCTTATAATCAACCCATTGTGTCCCCACCGAGGGGCACGGGTCTCTTCCCTGAGGAAGGTATAAGCCAAACTCCACCACGGGGGCCGAGTCCTCCGGATTGGTGGAGGCTTGTAAGACTAGTGGCTGGTCTTACTTTCAGAAGTTTTGAAGCCGCCCTAAGGCCTCTGACTTGGCTTAACGACTGCCATCTGTCGACGGCAGCCGGCACCGACGATACGACCACCAACTCCGGACTTGGTCGAGTATGGCCTATGCCAGGGGTCACCAAATGGCGGACCGCGGTCCGGATCCGGACCGCCAACCTATTTTGTGCGGACCCAGAAGAATCTGGGAATATCAGTATCAAAATGTGTGATATTTCAATTTAGCCCGCGGTTTCACCCGTGTGGTTCCCGTTCCCGTGGGAATATCGGGATGAAAAGTAGTTTATGCCAAATTTCATTCAAATTGGTTCAGTATTTTTTGTGTGAAAGAGTAACAGACAAACGAACTGACATACTTTCCCATTTAGGATATTTAGTAGGTTTAGTAGTAGGTAGGATTGGCAATTGACATTTTAAGTCTTTGTTGCTAGTTATTATCATAAACCAAACGGACCGCGATAGAGTTATATTTGTTACAAACGGACCCACAATGAAACTAATTGATGACCCCTGGCCTATGCCTTCCTCAGGGAAGAGACCCGTCCGCCTCGGTGGGGACATAATGGGTTGATGATGATGATGACGATGTTTTTCTTTACAACTATAAATGTCCAATATAATCCTTAACCGAAACCAAAACAGCCATTCGCCAAGGAGGCCCGTTCCCAATGCGACCTCTTGAACTCGATGTTCAAGAAAATGGAGAAGCTATACTCTGAACTGGCTGAGTACTACGTGTTCGATCCTCAGAAGTATACGTTGGACGAGTTCTTCGCGGATATCAAGACTTTCAAGGACTCCTTTGCGGTGAGTTACTGTTCGGGTGCCTTCGGATGCCTTCGGCAATCCTCGGGATTCAAAATGGCTGCCTTTTCCAACTAAGTGTCAACTGGGCTTAGTTACTAATATTAGTAAGTCTTTCTGTTACTAGAACAAAGTAGGAAGGAGTAGAATCTAATATTGAAAACTCTGCAGAAAGTTTTTGGCGATCTCTGTCATTTCTAGTACTCAAACCTTAAATGGTCCCATACATTCTTTTGATCCCCACAAGAAATAGGATCGATTGGCATAATTTTTTTTTTGTATTTCAGCATTTTTCTCGCTGAATGTACAGTTTCTCCATAATCTGTGAACGCAGTTCATAATATCTTAAAAAGTTGGGGATGGTCTCCTAGGAACGATTTCCTGTAACTATAACGATTAAGCTACCTGCCCTTACTGCCCCGTCTCCAAAATCCACCCGCTTACGATTTCGAGGCAAGTTCCTCATTATTCATTTTTATTTTTATTTGTATGTACTATATTCTATTTACTGAAGCGAACGACTAAAGCTAAACAAAGACACAGCATCTCTCAAACTTACATCGTTGTACTATTATGTATTCTGTGGCATCGTATTCATCGGTTTGGCAGAATCAGCGTTGGGTCCGGCTCGCTCGCCCATATTTTCCGTTTCGTAATAACAAACACAAAAGTATAAAACAACTGGACGATGGACCAAAAAACTTTACCAATACCTTATTTACAATGATGAACCGACTAAAGATAAGTTACTCCCGTCAACAACAACGTCAATCTTACTTTTTTTGTCTTTAATTAAAAAAGAGGTTCGTAGTCAGTTCTCCATACTTCTTCCTACACTTCGCGTAGCCCATTGGTAGCATAAAATAGTCGATCATAATCGGCCTTTAAATGAAAGTCCGTCATCTTTCCTAGTTGCGAACATATTTGGCAGCAGTAGGATCGCTTTTATTTAAGGACCACTGAAATTTTAGGTATTTTTTGGGGCATAGATCTCTTAAGCAAATGGTATTTTCATGATAAAATAAAATATTAGTTAAATAAACTGCAAGTGGGGGATAAATCAGGTAATAACAGTGTTATTGTGTTAATTGCTTAATGGTATTTATTAGGCATATCGTTTTGTATAACTTTGCTAAATATTATGCAGTGTTATAAATGTGGCATATTGAAAAACCAAAATTTTGACATGTTGACACTTAGTCGTTCGCTTCAAAAAATAGACTGTAGGTGATTTGTAAATTGTTTGTATTGTTAGTTTTTAAGTTGACATGAAATATTTGTATACCAGCTGCGCTGATGCATCACGCCTGTGCTAATGAAATTAATCATATTGACATCAACATGAATATACCGTTTTGCTGACAAATAAATGAAATCTGAAATCAACAACTCATTCTCCACTCCACAGGCTGCCCAACAAGAGAATCTAGTACTGCGCGAGACTGAGGCGCGAGCGAGACGGGCGAAGGAGCAAAGAGAGGTGGCAGAGCGGGAGAGGAGAGACCGCCAACACAGACACAAGCAGTTTGTCGACATGGAGCGGGCACAAGAGGGAGTTATGGACAGGTAAATACTATCATCAACCCATTATATCCCTACCGAGGGGCACGGGTCTCTTCCCTGAGGAAGGTATAGGCCATACTCCACCACGGGGGCCAAGTCCGGATTGGTGGAGGCTTGTAAGACTAGTGGATGGTCTTACTGTCAGAAGTTTTCAAGCCGCCCTAAGGCCTCTGACTTGGCTTAACGACTGCCATCTATCGACGGCAGCCGGCACCAACTGCTTAACGTGCCTTGCGAAGCACGGAACCGCTCGGAAAAATGCCACTAGCGTTAGTCATAGACTGTCCCCCATCCATGCACTGAACGCGCCATATGTTGCTTAACCTTCGTGATCGTTTAAGATCACTCAGGCGGCCGGGGCTGTGACTAAGTCTATTCTATTCTAAATACTATATGCGGTTTGAACCCGGCTGGGGACCAAAAAAAACCCAGGTCTTGGATGTGTACATGTTTGTGATGTCGCTGTTTCTGATTCCCACGACACAGGGGATCCTAAGTGGGTGTTCAGAAGCAATGTACGTGCCTGTATGTAAATGTTTATGTTTTTAAAGCCTCTAGCTAGGTAGATTGTTCCGTTTTCGGTAGTCATCCGGTTTCAAAATGGCGGATTTTAGAGTCAACGATGAGTATTTTTCTAGGCTAGATTTCAAAAGAGACCGCTAGTATAGACGTAAGCAGTTTGTCGACATAGAGGGGGCATAGGACGGAGTTATGGACAGTTAAATACTATTTTGAGCCTCTAGGTAGATTGATCAGTGCCGATCGGGCATCTTCGGTAATCATCGGGTTTCAAAATGTCGGATTTTAGAGTCAACGATACGGTATTCTCCAGACTTTAGAATAGATCGCCAGTGTAGAACCAAGCAGTTTGTCGACATGGAGCAGGAGGGAGCCATGGCCAGGTGAATACTTTGCTTGGGACCGATCGGGCATCTTCGGAGATAATCGGGTTTCAAAATGGCGGATTTCGTAGTCCAGATTTTATGAAATAGCTAGAAAGATAGAGAACACTATGAAATCTGTGTTTTAGATGAGTGATTATTATTCGGGCGTCTTCGGAAGTCATCGGGTTCCTAAATGACGGATTTTAAAATTAATAATGCGGAATTAACTTGCTACAGTTATTCAGCTATTCATGAGCACTTCATGGAGGGTTTTATTACGTTTGTAATATTCAGGACTGATCGGGCGTCTTCGGAAGTAATCGGGTTTCAAAATGGCGGATGTTAAACTCGCCGATGAGATGGATGTAAATAACTTCACGGACAAGGCGTCTTTGAAAAGTGACTCTTTCTTAGATCTTTAGAGTCCGTTTTTTTAATTCGTTGCAAACAAATGACGCGGTGTTACCGTTATATAATATATAGGTTTATTCGGTAGATTTTTTTTACCGTGTATACATAGAAGACTCGTGTGACCAAAATCCTTATCACATCAAAGACATTAAAGTGTAATTCCTCATAAGAGCAGGGTCTAAAAAAAAACACCTACGTAGCACAAACAATTTTTACTTGGAAGTAAAATGGAGTTTGGTTTTTGCGTACTAGCAACATTCAGACATTGGATCGTATTGAGATGTCAACGTGACTGTTTTATTTTTTTGCATAGAACTAAAAAGCAGACTTTAGGTCTAAATTAGACTGTTCCGGTTATATAAACATTATGTTTTTTTAATCAATAAGTCTGCTTGTCGTCAGAAGATTCTAAACCCCTCATTCTCGTCCACAGTTTGATGGAAGCGCTTCAGAGCGGCTCGGCGTTCAGCAGAGAGCGGCCTCGGAAGAAGGCGAATCCACGGGCGGCTGGCGGTAAGTCAATCTGCGCCTTATCACTGCGGCAGACGAGCGAGTTTCCCGTGCGCGGAAGAAGAGCGCAGTTTGCTTGTGGCAAATTGTCAATTACATCGCGGACCTCCATACCACTCTAAAGCTCATAGCCCACTTACACGACTCTGCTCCCACCCGGCAGAAATAATATCATTCAAATATGGGCTTTAAATATTGCTCTTTAGATATATTTTACATTGGCATCATAAGTTAGCAGACAGCTCGCTGTCAGCTACAGTCAGCCAATGTGAAATATATCTAAAGAGGAATATTTAAAGCCCATATTTGAATGATATTATTTCTGCCGGGTGGGATCAGAGTCGTGTAAGTGGGCTACGACCTTTATACCATACCCTTGTAGGGTAAGAAGATATGTGAAAGCCACATTTAAACAAATTTACTTTAGATTACTTATGTATTGGTTTTCAACTCCGCAGCACATTAAAAGATTGATTTGAATAACCAAATCATTCTTTGTAGTTCCCAGCTCGTAAATTTTCATTCCTTTTCTAAACCAATAAAGGCATTCCACCCATAGAAACTGCTTAGCAGTGTCTCACTGGCACAATCACAGTACAGTCTGTTAGCGTTTAGAATAATATACCTCGTACCTCGGCTGAGCAATCAAAATCCGATTATATTGCAATAAGCTAAGGTTTATTTTGTATTGATATTTATAACTTTACATAACTTTTCAAAATAGTGAAGAAAAGTTTTATACAGAGCAGGAAGTAGTATTACACGTGTGCTTTCGACGAAAACCGAAGCCTACTCTAGAGCCCGAGGTATATTCTAAAAGCTAACAGACAAAGGAATGTCAATTTATATCGACACTTTTGACACTTGCAAAATCATGTTTACATTCATTACACTTGTTGCACGCTCACCTTAGTGGATAGTGAAGACGAGGAATATGTGTACGCAATACTGCACAGAATTGAAGGTATGTATGTATTTAGAAGTACTATCAAAAGTACGTCATATTTATAAACACTATTCCTTAAAACACTCTATAAACACAGACTAAAGTCTGCGGAGATTTTAGAATAAGATACCTAGAAGAAGAAGAGGAAAAAGGATTTTTTTAAATAAAAACAATACACACGCCTAAATAACGAACACAAACCGAACAAAGAAAAGAAAACATTACCACATAACATTTATAAAAAGAAAAGAAAACAAAGGTCACGGCGTGTCACTGCTGTTATAAATGGCAGCTGACTCAGCCACATGCTGAGGATTAAGCCTCCAGCGCTGATTTTCAGTAAAGGTCAGCGCCAACCTAACCTAACTACCAGTCGGGTAATTGCACCTATAATCGGCGCAGACGCTGTCGTACCGCTGGGCTGCGGTAGGCGGCTGCGGCGGCAACGCGGCGTCTCACCCACTTTGAAGCATTATAGACAAGTTATTATGTGTTTGCATTATCGTTGTAGCTTTCTGTGTTGTTTTACAGATTTTTTTTATGCCTGTTGAATCCGGTTGAAACTGGTTTTTGCCCGGCTAGTTTTGGGTTGTCTAATAACGATTTTCATGCGAAAATTAGTTTGACATCAAAATGAGGTCTAATCACAATCATCTTAAAATAATATTCGTATATTTGTATGTAATGTCCTTAAAAAGACCATGAGTTGCCATTTAGATTCATTGACAAATATTTTGAAGTAAGAAATGTTTGTTGTAGAAATTATTTTGATTACATTTGTTATTTATCGGGGCTAAAGCTGGAGTTTGACTGGTTTCTTTGACTAATAAGACTCTTTTCAGACTATTTTAGTCAATTAATAGACCATGATGATAACAAACCATTTTAAAAACCGGTTCAAGATAATTTTAATGTTGTATTTTCGTAGTTTTAATCTCACACACTCAATATTCCCTAACGTTGACTTGTGTTACGTTAATAACCTTATTTTTAATTCAGTGGAATGACCAATGAGCACTGACCCCACTTCTACAAAACTAACACGGTGCTGTGTGCTGTGAAAATTTCGATGTTTACATTGTATACATCCAATCTGTGTGTTTGATCATGTTATCGTCGGCTAAAGTCGCAAACCTCTTAACTCCATTTTTTTTTTCAAAATTTAATAGGTACGTCCTGAAATTTACTAACTAAGGATGCAAAAAAAAATTTTTGAAAAATATGGAGTTATGAGTCATGGTAAAATAAAAGATTCAGTGAAATGTGCTGATTATAAAGTTCGCTAGTAACCTAGTGACACTGGACAGATATACAGATTTATTACAGCAAATAAATTCATTGTGGCCAGCCTAATGATTGTTTTGGTGAGCAGAATAAATAGATGAGCCAATTTTTGCCTCTCCTGGACCTCCTGTGGGTTGACTGGTAGAAAATGCCATTAGCATTAAGTCCACCTTTTGTACACTATTGTTTGTGCAATAAAGAATTAATAATGAGCAGCAAAACAATTTATTTTCTATATTAATAATTTCGTACCCATCGGACCCGCCGGCCGGTCCTCGGGGCTTGACGGGTTAACCCTTTGTAAGGCTCTGTACCATATATGGCCACCATATTCTGAACTTTATTGCATTGACATAAACCGTCCAAAACCAATGAAAATTTAAACTAGCTCTGCCTTATAAAGGGTTAACGCATGTTTTGTCGTCCGCAGCTGAGCGGCGCGCCCAGCTGAGTCGGTCGCGCTCCCGGTCCGGCCTCACGGGGCCTATGACGGCGAGGGAGCTCACCAAGTGAGTACGGCTTCCCTTTTCACGTACAATAAGGGTCAGTTGACGAGACCGAATCAGAAATGACGAGGTCCGTAGACAAACGAAAGTCGTCGACATAGCCCTCCGGATGAGCAAGTTGAAGTGGCAGTGGGCGGGGCACATAGCACGCAGAACTGATGGCCGATGGGGCCGAAAGGTTCTTGAATGGAGACCACACATCGGCAAGCGCAGCGTAGGACGACCAGCCACAAGATGGACAGACGATCTCATCCAAGTGGCAGGGAGACGCTGGATGCAAGCCGCTTCCAACCGGTCTTTTGGAAATCCATGGAGGAGGCCTATGTCCAGCAGTGGACTTCTTGTGGCTGAATGATGATGAATGATGATGAAGGGCCAGTTTCTGAATAGAGATTTTCGCTAAGTAGATAGATAGATGGAACACTTAACAGCAGTGCTGTCTCGTGAAATTTCTCGGAAAAAAGAGCGTGACAGAACTTTACTTAAGTAACATCCTGTCACGCGTTTGAATTTGAATTTGAAGAAAATCCTCAATTCAGAAATTATTCATGTTTGTGGTGTCGCTGTTTCTGGTACCCACGACACAGGGTACCATAGTGCGGGACCAGAAGCAATGTATGTGCCTGCATGTAAATGTTTATGTTTAAATCGGCCATTAGTCCCTCGGTCCTGGCTATATAAATGACAAAGGTTTGCAATTGGCTTTTTCAAGGCGAGGAGGAGAATAAAAGATTCACTATCGATCTATCTATTACTGCCCGACAATGACGCTCTGGCTGTGTGCTCGATAGTGTCGCTTTGGCTATGTGCCCGACAGTGACGCCTTGGCTATGTGCTCGATATTAGCGGCGCCTTGGGTATGTGCATGATATTGGCACCATAGCTATGTGCATGCTTTGATGCTTTGCATTGGCCGCCGTCTTAAGGGATTACAAACCTTTTACCTGCGACGGTAAGGTCTGTTCTTGTACGTCGACAGCACACCCATATACCCATGCACTCTACTCCGTTGCATTACGGGGGACTTTGCAACTAAAATGCGAAGGTTTCAAATTCCAACTAGCAACTATTCAAATCGTCATCAACCCATTATGTCCCCACTGAGGCGCACGGGTCTCTTCCCTGAGGAAGGTATAGGCCATACTCCACCACGGGCGCCAAGTCCGGATTGGTGGAGGCTTGTAAGACCAGTGGCTGGTCTTACTGTCAGAAGTTTTCAAGCCGCCCTAAGGCCTGACTTGGCTTAACGACTGCCATCTATCGACGCCAGCCGGCACCAACTGCTTAACGTGCCTTGCGAAGCACTGAATCGCTCGGGAAAATGCCACTAGCGTTAGTCATAGACGGTGACCCATCCATGGACTAAACGCGCCGTACGTTGTTTAACCTTAGTGATCGTTTAAGATCACTCAGGCAGCCCAGGCTACGAGCGATTCAAATACAAAGTCCAAATTCCACTGTTTTGGTTGAGGTAAAAAATGCGATACTATTTAATCGTTAATTTCTTGTTTCCAGCGAACTACTGGGCAACGCCTGAACGCGGGACGCTCGCAGTGATATTAGATCTAGATATAATACTAACGACTAGACTCTGAAAAGACTGTACGCGGTGCCCGATCACAGTTCGTTACATGTAAACAAACCCTTTAAGAAAGTCCGAGAAAGTACGAAGCGAACTAGAACCCGTTTCACCTGTAGATTTTTTGTTGGGCCGATCGGCTAGAGAATAAAGAAAATATAGAATATTCTATCTATCTATCTATCTGTCTATCTATCTGTTGACTCACCTTAACAATTGTTTTTGATTGTTATTTTTAAGGTCATAACGCAATTCATTTATGTTTTAGCTAGCGAATTTTTCAATTGTGACATTGGCCGGCCACATTTAAAAAATTTTATTTGAGTGTTTAGAATACAAATCGATTCGGCCAACGTTGTTTTTCCATATAAATTAGCCTACAATCTATTCTTAGACATAGCAAATATACTTACACATAAAATCATAAAAATAGGTGACGCAGTTTGGATATCGATAACGAACACTGTCACGAGATTTTTACATATTGGACAACGAATATTAAAAAAAAAAGAATTGCCAATTTCGTCCTCCAATCGTTCTCAATGGACACTGGGCAGCAGGTCAATCCTTACATTTTCGTCGTCATAGACGTTCTTATGATATGAATAGAATAGATATGAATAGTATGAAATATTAAAAAAAATGTTTGTTTACATTTAAGGAACTTTAGTCTAGAGCGGGGTATAGTCCGTATTGGAGTAGTAGCAAATTTCACCCGTTTTCAATGGATGAAAATGGCCACGTGGCGGATGGTTATGTGCCTGGGACGTGTTTAAATGGAGTACGCTTGCCCAGCACCTGCCTTCCCCACATTTAGTCATAAATTAATGGAAAATGACAAACAATAAAAAAAAAACTTCGTAATTAAAACTTAACGTAAGTCAGTAAAAAATGCGAGGCCTTTATTAAAAAAAAAAGGTGTGAATCTTAAAAAAATATTTGTATATAACGTATTTAATTTTAGTAAGACTATCTACTTAGAGTCACACTTTTAAGAAGTCTTCTTGAGCTGTGCTAAACGAATGGTTTTGCAACAACGTCTCCTCTTAAAATGCAACAGTTATAATTCAATAACCACCGGTTTCCCGAACACTATGATATAAAAAACGAGCAGAGTGAGAGGCTCCAAAGTAGTAATGCGTCTCTTTCGAATAGTGTCAGGCGGTTGTCATATTGAATTGATACAAGGACAATGTGGTCACTTAGGATGGCGAAAACCTACTAAATTTTTTTCAAACGACTTTTTTTTCGTTTAATAACCGAGATACTTACATTCTTATTATAAAGTATTACTTTCAATATTCTAACTATACAAAAAAGCTAATGAACTATCTAAGAAGTAGTACTGCCGTCTGCCCAATAAATAACCTACCTAATTGGATTTTCTTTAGTTCAGGCAACTCGGTAGACAAAAACGCACTACTACTTTCAAACTATCTTACTCGGCTCGTCTTTCTACTTTCACGTTTGGCGGAGAAATATAAACTTTATATCGATGGTTTAGAGTGTAAGTTTGCATTCATTGTAAATTTGAGTAAGCTGTCCAGTTTAGGAATGTGTATATAAATCCGTGGTTAATCTATTGTTAACCGCTGTCAGTTGTCAAAAGTGCATACAAAAAAAAAGCAACTGACAAGCTGTTAGCTGTTGGGACTGTTGGGACCTAATAACTCGGCAAAACGTGGGCTCAGTTCTAGTGATTGGTGCCTCTGCCTACCCCTTCGGGGGATAACGGGCGTGAGTTTATTTTTATTTTATTTTTTTAAACTCTTATATTCAACTCAGTTAAACAAAGAACGATTGAATTTATTGTTGCCTTTGCCTTTTAGAGTAGAGAAATTCCTTTGTCCCAATATTGTGATGTGGTTTTTACTGCTTACTCTTTATACTTAACCCATAAAATTGTTTAAATCCTTAGTAATTTTTAAGAAGTGAAGGTATACTAAACTTAAGATGGGGTAAGATCGACTACCGGGTGTAACTTTTGGTGATTTTACCGAATTCGAGTTCAACAATGGGGGATTGAGGAAAACGATGGCGTGATGGGGAAAAAATTCGTGATTGGTTCGTGATGGGGAAAAGACATGATGGGAAAAAGATGTCGTGATGGGGAATAAATGGCGCCATAGGGAAAAAATGGTGCGATGCAAAAAAAATACGTGATGTGGACAAGATGCCGTGATGCCACGTGATGGGGAATTGAGGACGCCATAGGGAAAAAATGTGATGCCAAATAAATACGTGATGGGGAGAATGCCGTGATGCCACGTGATTTTTTAGAATTATTATTTTTTATTTGTTGCTTTTCGGAAGATTTAATGCCTATTAAAGAGTTGGATTAGATAATATAATAGTTACCCCCTGACGATCTTGCCCTACTTAATATGCAATTTTTATAACTAAAATTCGTTTGACAGTTTGCCCTGGAACGAAGCGCAACGTCTATAAATGTAAGTTTTTTTTTTTACAACAATGTCAACGTTGAACTGTCAATCGATTTTTATTTATCGTCGTTGCGCCTGTAAAAACCGACCAACGTAAAATGCTAACAATTCAGGACAAAGAAAAAACTTAATAATTTCGTAATTACGACGCCTTATTTTATTCAGTAAGTACGGTCGGGGTCTAAAAATGTTTACCAGTTTTCAAACTTGATTCTTTGTGGCAAGATGTGCATTATAGTCTATAATGCTTTAACAATGTACTTATTACCTTTCAAAGTTCCGAAGCCTGGATTCTAACAAGTATCTAAATTCATTTCTTATTTTAAAATTATTGCATTTGTTTATTTGTTTAAATGACACAGATCAAAACTCTGTCAAAATAGAAAGTTTGAAAATATATTGTGAAATATATTCATCCTTGAGGGAGCCAAGAAGGTTTGCTCTAAACTTTGAAAGGTTGGTACTCAACTCTTTATTCTGAGCTTTATGCTTTTTAGAATCAAATCAATACAAATATTGACCAGGTACAATTATGAACCTTAAGGTGGTAAACATTTTCAGACTCCGACTGTACATAGATGATATTTACATTTTAAGTTTCAAGCTAACTAGCACAAAATGGGATTTGCAGGCGCGTGGGGCTAAGAAAATACTAACAAAATACAAAAAAATCTAATTTTACTAAAAAAGAAATGGTTGTATATTTTCTAGGCGCAGCGACATTATATAAATTAAACTGTAAATAAATGTAACCACCTTTTAAAAAACTCATTAAATAATATTAAGGTATTTTTTCACACGTTTTAAATAATTACTACGAAGCTATTCCATTTTGTTGCTGTGATTGTTTTTTTTAACTAATAACATTGTTATCGATGAACTATGTAAAAATCACGCAATTGTTTTTTTTTTGTATTAATTTTGAAAACGCACAGAAATATGCTGGACCTATTTAACTGTGTTCTGGTTTTTATTTTGTAGAGTGATTTGGTAGTGAGTAATGGATATGGTACTAACGGTATGGACTGATTTATCGTAGGTCGAAATGTCGAATGGTTGATCCAACATAGGCCGACTTGCTTAACCGTTAACCAGGCAACGGTCTGGGCTCAATCATCATCATCGTCATCAACCCATCATGTCCCCACCGAGGGGCACGGGTCTCTTCTCTGAGGAAGGTATAGGCCATACTCCACGTGCCTGGCGAATTCGGAACCGCTCGGAAAAATGCCACTAGCGTTAGTCATAGAACGGTCACCCATCCATGGACTGAACGCGCCAACGACTGAACAATAATTAAAATAGTTAAATTGTGAGAGCGAGAAGCATGCTCCGCGTAACAACAGCCTTGAGTGACATTTCAGGAGTGATGCAAGTCGGCCTTGAAATTCTATTTTTGTCTAATGCTACCTCTTTCTCTAAGCAAACTTCTCTGCAAAAGTGAAAACGGAACTTGACTTAGCCATAAAAACAGTATTTACAAAATAACACGATAATTAGCTTTTATACGGGAAAGTGTCTTAAATAGAAACGCATTATTGGTTATAGATAGGTAAAGTCTGTTTTTTAATTCAATGCAAAAAAAAACTGTCACGTTGACATATCAATATCAAGCCAAAGGCTGTCTACGTCTGAGTGTCGCTAGTACGTAAAAACTAAATAACCCCATTTCCAAGTAAACATTTTGTGTGCTACGTAGGTGTTCTCTTTCCCACTTTGCTCTTATGAGTAATTAAGTTTTAATGTCTTTGATGTAATAAGGATTTTGGTCACATGAGTCTTCTATTCACGGAAAAAAATATCTACCGAGTAAACCTATATTTGATAGCGGTAACACTGCGTCATATTTTTTTTTGCATCGAGTTAAAAAACTGACTTTAGTCATCAATTTAGACGTTTGGCAGTATTGTATTTTAAAGGATGTTTTTGGTTAAACGTAACACTTGAAAGCAGTCTTCGCTGATATGAAAGTTCAACGGTATTATTTCTAAAAGCACAATTCCTCTAACCACAGTTCGAATAGTCGGTGCTACACCCTTTACCACAGACTATAGGCTCAAAAGGACTAGTATCTAGGGCCGTTACGCCACGGGCATTTTGTCCCTACATTCCACAGAGTACTGGCGCAAAGCTTTGTCACGATAGACGCAGGTGCGGCCCCAGCATTATATAAATACCTAGCCTAGCCGATAAATACGGAGTGCTTTTGGGGTGACGGTCACTTGTGAGCCTGAGGATGCCTCGTGTCAGAGGCGAAACGCGTCGCATTTTCTCACACAAGTAGGTGTCGGTGGTGGTGCGTTCGTGTCTTGCTTCCGCTTGAAAAAGTGGGAGGGAGGGCGGTGCATTAACTAACCGCATGGTGCTGTGGGATTTTGGCGGAATTTAGCAAAGTGATTTTCACATTTTAATGCTTATATAAAAGGGAACACAAACTATATTAACTGCAATCGAGATGATTATTATTTATCAGTAAGATTGTAAGATTAAAAACATATTTTGGTGCCTCTTTCTCGACGCGGTCAATTTATACACTCTGAAATGTAAGTGGTTTAAAAGCCGCCAAACATTATGAAATTGACTTACTTCACTTGGTCCAGGGACACTAGCGCCTCCAATGGAAAAAAGCAGAATCCATTTGAAAGTGATGGTAGAACGAATTTATTTACGAACGAATTTAAAGCAAAAAACCTACGACCAGTTATCATACACTAATAGACTAATAGGTGAGATCTAGTGATAGAACAATTCTTGTTTTTCCGGATGATGAAAACTGCTTTCAGTGTTCCGTTTGGTTAATTACATGGTTTATTAGGATTTTATCTTCGCTCAATGGTTTTCGCGGATACCTACAATTAGTACGCTGAATATTTGTATCTCAATCTTAACATTGTAAACACCAATTGAATCGTATACGCGAAACGTGTAACTGGCGAATTTTTATGTCCATATGAATTAATAAATAAAATACACACGTGTAAATATATTTTTGTAAAATGTTACATTTTTAATTATATGTTTTTGAAACTATTTTGTTTTTCTGTTGGTATTTATTTAGTTTGAACACGTAAGTATACCTACTCGTAATGTAACTTTGAACATAAACATAAATATAAACGCTTCTGGCCCCACACTAGGATACCCTGTGTCGTGAGAACCAGAAACAGCGACGTCACAAACATGTATTGTATACATCCAAGACCTGGGATTTTTTTTGATTGATTGATTGATTGATTGTCCCCAGCCGGGATTCGAACCCAGGACCTCTCGCATGGTAGTCAGATGCACTAACAACTGCGCCACAGAGGTCGTCTATAAATCCTTAGATATAAATCCAGCCCAGGGCACACTACCACTGAATTTATTTCGAATTCCGGCTGGGGACAAAAAAAATCCCAGGTCTTGGTTGTATATAATGACATGTTTGTGACGTCGCTATTTCTGGTGCCCACCACACAGGGTAACCTATTGTGGGGCCAGATGCAATGTACAATTATGTGCCTTGTAAATGTTTATTTCCAAAATACCTACGAGCACGTTCCTGTCCAAAACTCCTGAAATTTCGGGACAAATCCTGCAATATGGCTACCCTTGCGCATTTTAAACCACCTCTTCCGGCTGACTGGTTGATAATGTTCCTGGCATTAGGTGTATGTAAATGCAACATAAGTTTTAATAAATAAATAGTTTGTTTAGGAACATTACCTTGTAACAGGGAAAACCTCTTTATGTACACTTTTTTTAATGTTTATTTCATTCTCATCATCATCATCAACCCATTATGTCCCCACTGAAGGGCACCTTCTATGCCAAGTCCGGATTGGTGGACGCTTTTAAGACTAGTGGCTGGTCTTACTGTCAGAAGTTTTCAAGCCACCCTAAGGCCTCTGACTTGGCTTAACGAGTGCCATCTATCGACGGCAGCCGGCACCAACTGCTTAACGTGCCTTGCGAAGCACGGAACCGCTCGGAAAAATGCCACTAGCGTTAGTCATAGGTACTCGAACGCGCCGTATGTTGCTTAGCCTTGGTGATCGTTTAAGATCACTCGGGCAGCCCAGGCTACGAGCGATTCCATTAATTCTATTTCATTCTATCATTTTTAAATCTAAATTTAAAATTAAATGACCCATTTCTAGATTCCATTCGACGGGTTTTCCGCCTATGGCCAAAGGTGCGAGTCGTCAAAGTACCCTGTTGGTCAATAGTGCCTTTGGTCAAATTACATACCTACCTATTATGTCAAAAGTGCGATTCGTCAAAGCACCCTTTTTGTCAAAGGTGTCTTTGCACGATGTTTCTGCCAAAAGCAACAATTTTAACAAGTGTTGGGGGATAGGAGCCCTAGGCTTTATTTAGTTTTTCTTATTTATATAGCATAATTATTTTCTTAGTACCTAACCATTCCGATATTCGAAACGCTTAAAAAGAAATAAAATTTCCGACAACTAAAACGAATCGATTGATGTAATAATCATCTATACAGGGTGTTGATTTGTACAGTTGACTCCGACTCAGGGATGGTTATTTATATGATACTGATGCAAAAAAAAATCACCTAAAAATCACAAATTTTTATGGCTTAGCTTCTATCGTTTGCATTTGACGGGTCCGGCGGGGGTTTCGCGGGGCGGGGCTGGAGAAAGCGCCCGCGCGCTTGCCTCCGGCTCCGCAAAACCGGGGATTTTAGGTGATTTTCAATAAAAAAAAAATTTAATATATTTTTTTGCTTCATTATCACGTAAATAACCAACCCTGAGTCGGAGTAAACTGTACAAATCAACACCCTGTATAAATAAAATTCAAAGTCCTGACTGACAGATTCATTCACTCATCAACGCCCAGCCCAAGCCGTTGGACCTAGGAAGCTGAAATTTTGCACAGAGGGTCTATATAATGTAAGCAAGGAATAAGACGGGATTTTTTGAAATTCAACCCCAAAGAGGGCGAAAAGTGTTGCCAAGATTTGTATGGGAGGTACAAAGAATGTTGTCTAATTTTCTTCAAACTTAAAATAAATACTCTTCAACACAATTGGTTGAACACCTGTTTCGCCGTTTTTCTAAATTTAACCCTTAAGAGAGTGAACGGGGTTGCAAAAATTTTGAACTAAAGTCCATGCGGACGGAGTCGCGGGCGAAAGCTAGTAGTCAATATAAGTACTCGTTTTGGCCTAGAGTGCTACAAAGGAACAATATTCATACTTAGACTGTTAATAAAAACATTACTTATCCCACACGCCACTTGTGTCAAGTTTTGACGTCTTTGGCAAAGCTCATTAGACCAAAAGCACCTTTGACAAATCCACTTTGGCAAACCTCAACTTTGCCCAAAAGCTCCTTTGACGAAAAGTTTTTGACGAATCGCGACTTTGGCAAACATAGGACCAACCTGGCTGTTGTCACAAAACGTATTTTGACGTATCGCACCCGTGACCATAATGACCATAGGCGAAAAACTCCATTCGACATACCTAATGATGATGTCCCTTTTCGCCACACAAACAGTAAAAAAGTACAAGTAAAGAAAACATATTTTTATTAAAATATCTAATCATCATTAATACTAATATCACTATCTTCATCATCATCATCATCATCGCCGATATGAATTATTAAGAGAGCTAACAGCGGCATACTTCACTTTTCTAAAAAGGTTTACGAAACCTTGAATTCGTAGGCAGTGATGCCAGCTAAAGAACAAAATAAAGTAATTAAAGTTAATTTGATATTATGTTGTTCGTGATAATGAAATATTTTTTATTTTTGTATTAGGTCACTTAAGAAAATAAATATTTAGATTAATCTTTTTAAGTTATATTTTTAATTATTTTTTGTTAGTTCATTATTAATATTATTTCAAGCAATTAATAAACTATCTTTTTGTAGATAAAACATGAAAAATACGTAGCATTTTATTTTTTAGTGTCCGTATAGTTGGCTTTCACGTGGTCGAATTTAGTAATTTCAAGTATGCCACCGAACTGTGTATTAATAGTGCCTAATAGTGCTACAAGGCACAATTAGCTAGGACAAGTATTTCCGGAGATATTCAGGCGAGTCACTGAGGCAGCCAACTATACGTCTACTTAGCAGACACATCACGAACGGCTGTGTATAGAGTTATGATTTGTATGCCAGATAATTGTGCGCTAATAGTGCTCCCTACATGCCAAGCTTCCAGAATAGTGCTTCAATATAAGCTGAGAAAACATACCCTATTGTTGAGGCAGCCAACTAGACGCTTTTTCTTACCATGATTTCTTCGTAACGGCGTAGAGTTTTAAAACAAAACCTATACCAAAAAACTGTGCGTTAATAGTGCCTCTTAATGAAACACAAATGCCCCCGAATCACCTATGCGTTTAGCCAAGAAATTAATGTGAACTTTTACATACATTGAGGTTTTGGTACATGTAAGAACAAAAGTGAAAAAATAATATCTATCAGCAAATATGGCACGGACTAAAGTATCCGGAGTCGGTATATTAATTTAACTACTAAAGTAAACTACTATTAAACCTTTCCGAGTACTAGTTACCGAATCACTATTAATACTCTGTACTATTTCTTTTTTTTATCTTTCCCACTTCCAGAAATATGGAATTAATCACTATTATTAATCTATTGGTGAAATTAATAATGTACTATTTTTTATAATTTAAGATAGTAAGACGCTGTGGGTAGACTCTTCTCTCAGAAAGCGGTGAGATAATTAGAGAAATGACGAACGAAGCCTTCGACATTAAAACTAGTACAATATTTTTTTCTATGAACATGAATTTAGTGAGCGCTAACCAGGGATCAGTTTTTTTCGGTCATGTGACAACATGGCTAACTGATTTGATTCTTCCAGCGCACATCGTCAAGGGTTTTCTTCCTGCGTCGATTTATTATGAGTAAGTATGTACTGTGTGCAGTAATATACATCAAAATTATCTTTCCAAAAAATATAAATATATATATATATCTCAGAAACTATACTTTTAGCAAATTCGAGCGAAAGGTTTTAAAAACAAGGTGGAATCAATAGTCACAAAATAGTTTTAAGTCTCAATAAATTTTCACATGAACAAAAATAATTTCATACGGAAATCTTTAGCAAAACAGAAAATAATTAGCACAGAAATCTTCAACAATTTAGCAAACGATTAGCAAAAATTAATCAGAAACAAAGTAATGCAAAATAATAATATCGGATGGATGTTACACCAACGGCGGTTCGGAGCGGAATGAGGGGCAGGTGGATCTCCTCGAATTGTCGCTAATTCGTCATTGTTGTCATTAATCTCTCACAGTTCTCAGCACAACAGAAATGTGCTAAGTATACAGTTATTGTCGTTACAGTATGTAAGATTGTCAGTCAACTCCAACTAATATAGAAATAAAAATATCTTTAACAACCTGTTGCACTGACAACATATAAGTGTGACACTTCCGATTACAATGACGCCGTCAATTTTAGAAGATTCACCCGCGCGCGATGCCTTTTATACCGTCCAACCACGTGCAGGTCCAATCTCCATTTACGAAAATGAATTTTCTCCTACAATACGATATAAAAAAATCTTCATCTTCAAATCAAAAATCTCTGTTTTAATTTTTTTAGGTAATCTGCCTTAGCATAGCATATTCTGTGAAAATTTCGACTGGTTACTGCTAAGACACAGCCCTTAGAAGGTTGAACAGGGAAGGACAGATAGTGAACGCAGAGTAGGTAAAAGAGTCTCGTTTGGCACCCTGGGTGCGATACCCTAAAACGGGAGCATCCCACTAAAGCGGGGCATCTGGACATACGGTACTTACAACATTTGAAATTCAATCCTCTTTTTGGGCTTCGCCGCCGCATTCGTACTCAACATCACCAGCCCACTATTGACCAACAATGCCCAAGACGCACAGTGTACTAAACCAACTAGCCATTAGATGGCCGTGAGTGACACTCACCGAGTGTTATAATCACTTCTCTGCTTGTCGGTATCAAATAATTGTTACAAACAATTTTCACCCTAATTGCGTTTTCATAAGAGTTCATTTTAATTTATTGCAAAATTATTGTTTAGTACGTAGAAGTTTGCATACATTTCTTAGCTAAACGCATAGGTGATTCGGGGGCATTTGTGTTCCATTAAGAGGCACTATTAACGCACAGTTTTTTGGTATAGGTTTTGTTTTAAAACTCTACGCCGTTACGAAGAAATCATGGTAAGAAAAAGCGTCTAGTTGGCTGCCTCAACAATAGGGTATGTTTTCTCAGCTTGTATTGAAGCACTATTCTGGAAACTTGGCATGTAGGGAGCACTATTAGCGCACAATTATCTGGCATACAAATCATAACTCTATATACAGCCGTTCGTGATGTATCTGCTAAGTAGACGTCTAGTTGGCTGCCTCAGTGAGTCCCCTTAATATCTCCTGAAATATTTTTCCTAGCTAATTGTGCCTTGTAGCACTATTAGGCACTATTAATACACAGTTATGTGGCATAGTTGAAATTACTGAAATCGACCACGTGAAAGCCAACTATACGGACACCTCTATCATTGCCCTCAAATGGGTCAAATTTATCCCTTTTTTGGTGGAGAACTTTTTCAGTCGCAACACTTATGAAATGTCAGAATTCTACGGAATAAAAAATCAGAGATTCCTACTTCACCTTTTGACGATATCATGAACTGACAACTTGTTAGGTACTTGCTAATTATATTTAAATTTTTTCTACTTTCATCACTTATCATCAATATAAAACCACACTTATTCGAAGTCGTATACATTTTATTAATCTACAAAAAGAAATCCGGAATCTTACCTAGAAAGATGATTGATGGCCGTAGTATTTATGACTTGGAGGCGTGGCTTAAAACGGTGCCGCCCACTGTCCCGGAGTGCCACGAGCCAAGCCCCGCCCACCTGCGCCCGCGCATGCTGGTAAATACCGCCGCTATTTCGGTCGCTTGAGTAGATAAATCTAATAGATTGTAGTTGTACTGAGGCGTAATTTCTGTCAGCAATATTTGCTATTAAAACGGCGTGTGTCCACAAGGTTTCATAATCGTAGTTTATGTAATTTATTTTCTGCTATATGAAGACCAGTTTTTAGGGATCCGTTCCCAAAGGTTAAAACGGACCCTATTGCTGAGATTCCGCTCCCCGTCCGTCCGTCCGTCTACGAAGTATACGTCCGTATCGAAGAAATAAATAGGTACATAACTACCTATTTCTGTTGCCGCTATAACAACAATATTAAAAAAAACAATGTAAAATAAATATTTAATCTCATGGGGGCTTCTGACAGAGAGTAGGTAACTGGTGCCGGCTTGCGTCGATTGATGGCAGTCGTCAAGCCAAGTCAGAGGCCTTAGAGCGGCTTGAAAACTTTTGACAGTCTTACAAGCCTCCACTAATCCGGACTTGGCCCCTGTGGTGGAGTATGGCCTATACCTTCCTCAGGGAAGAGACCCGTGCCCCTCGGTGGGATATAATGGGCTTGATGATGATGAAATCAAAATATTAAAAAGAAAAAATCTAAAAATCTTATATCTGAGTCAATTAAAAACCTCAAAATATGAGCTGATTCTTGGCTATCTAGCTTTGGCAGGTGGGTACAGGGGTAGCACAGAAACACAAGTTTGTAAAATAGTTTTATTGTCTACCTGCTGAGATGTATTTATTTCAACAATAACTAAATTTAAAATAACAATGATAAACTAAATATTAAAACTAAACTAAATATTAAAAACTTAAAATTACATTAATATTAATAATTAACTTACTATAAATAAAAATAAATATAACTTAAATATAAAACTATACTAGTACATACCTAAATATCTTTGATTAAAAATACATATTATTTACAGATAAAATATCTGCCCCTAGGTCACTGCCCCGCGGCAATGAGCCCAGAATGCTGGCGACGTTGCCTACTTAATTAATATTACTTACGTGTCAGACATACTTCTGGTGACGGGTGACAACTGTGACATTGTGTGACAAGGGGGGGGAAGTTTCGTGGAGTCATATTTAAAAAATATCAATAATGGGCTAGTTGCCCTAAAAAATGTAATTAGTTCGTCTTTTAGATTATTCAAAAATAAGGGTCACGTATTTTTTTATTTGTATATTAGACCAAAACTGACAATGATATAGCCCATTAAAGTTACGTGTGTCACGCCGTGCTGCATTTTTTAGCACGGAGTGACGTCACACGTAACTTTTATTTTTTGTTACATCGAAAAAAGAAAAAATACGTGTCCAATATTTTTTTATAATCTAAAATACGGACTAAATAGAATTTAATTATTTTGACCCTGGAAACTACCCTATTTATTCATCTTAACCCTAGGCAAGATGCCTATTCTTCTATTCTTCTAAAATATTGGTATTGTATAAACAATACCAATATAAATTGCAGATCAAATCGCTGATTTCGGGTAAGTGGTTTCTGAGTTGAGAATGATCACTAAGTAAATGAATGAATGATGGTTCCGACCGATTTCGGCCATGGCGACCACTTTGACCCCTAATCAGAGATGTGGCGCTGGTGCGCTCGAAGATGGCTTATGTGTAGCCTATCTTCACGGCGAAACTCCGTGCACATTGAGGGCACGTGAGAATGCCGTTCTCATAATTATATGTTATGGCAGCAGGTGGGCGAGGTTTTAACTAAGTAAATACTTAACTGTAGTCAAGTAAGTAATAAAACCGCGGGTTAATCTATGACAACCGCTTTTTGTGACGGGCCCTGCCTCACCGGGACGGCCATCGCCACGTCGCCAGCGACCGTATCCAAGCAGTTAATATTGAAATGTATGGTGCCTAACTCACTTGGCGTTACGTACTTAGCGAAATTCTCAATACAGAAATCGGCCTAAGTACCTATAAGTTACCTCAACCAAAACAGTGGAATTTGGACTTTGTATTTGAATCGCTCGTAGCCTGGGCTGCCTGAGTGATCTTAAACGGTCACTAAGGTTAAGCAACATACGGCGCGTTCAGTCCATGGATGGGTCACCGTCTATGACTAACGCTAGTGGCATTTTTCTGAGCGATTCCGTGCTTCGCAAGGCACGTTAAGCAGTTGGTGCCGGCTGCCGTCGATAGATGGCAGTCGTTAAGCCAAGTCAGAGGCCTCAGGGCGGCTTGAAAACTTCTGACAGTAAGACCAGCCACTAGTCTTACAAACCTTCACCAATCCGGACTTGGCCCCCGTGGTGGAGTATGGCCTATACCTTCCTCAGGGAAGAGAGCCGTGCCCCTCGGTGGGGACATAATGGGTTGACGACGATGACGACGACCTATAAGTACTTAAGTAACGTTCTGTCACGCCCCGTTTCTGAGTTTGACAAGAAACCACTACAGTTAAGTAGGTACTTAGGGAGAATTCAATTCAGAAATCGGGGGCCTTAAAATGTAAGAGGTATTTAGTACTCCAAAACTTTAGGAGCCGCTGTCATAGATTATCCTTGGTGGACAACGCCTGCACTATCCGGCGCAGCCTCGCTAAGCTGTTGACTCCACAGCCGCCTTCACCTGAGGACCAACGAAGCACCGCTGTATGATTGATTGATCTATTGATTGATTAATTGGTTGATTGATATGTGGCGAGCACATGTCAACTCTGCGCGCGCACTATAAACTCCAACATTTCTGCATCGCGCAATCAAAGTTTACACATGACTTACTATAAATACAACGTCCAACAGATTACAGTTGGACCCAGTCAGATGTAGCCCCCGCTCCCAACAGTGTCCCCGGGGACACTACTCTCTCTTAAATTTCTTTCTGTCACTATGTGACGAATCCCTCTGAGCGGTAGCTTTAGTGAGCTCCGCTGTGCGCCCTCCTCGGCCTCGAGGGGGGTCGCTCATGATGTAGGCTTAGGGGTCCTTAGGACCAAACTAGCCCCAAGGTGGTGTTTAGTCGGTAGGCGCACTCTGTGAGTCCCACATTGGCAACACGGCCGGGCCCGTGCTGTTATGCATGAGCATTCACCACCTCCCTCCCCCGTGTCCTCCGGAGGGTGCCCTTTATAGGGCTAAAAAAAAAAAAAAATACAGTTGGACCGGCCGTCCCCAGGCACACGATCTGCCTGGCGGGAAATTTCCCTCTAAAGTGGAAGAGCATGATCACCCACTCTTCCCTATAGATATATTGACTGATTGGTTGACGATTTTACTCAATGTTTTTTTATTGATTGATTGATTGGTTTTGATTGATTGATTGAGTAATTATTGATTGATCGATTGCTTGAATGATTGACTAATTGGTTGATTGACTTATTGACTGATTGGTTGAAGATTTTATTCAGAAAAATATTGAGATTCAGATTCAGATAAATAAATAGTTAGTTGGATTTGATTTACAGTTTCTGTTACTCTTAACCGAAACCTTAAGGTTTAAGATATTTATTTCTCATAAATTCACATACTTGAGAAGCAATTAGTTAAGTAGGTAACAATACAATATCGATAGACAGTTATTAGAATTTAAAACAATAATAGATGGTAGTCCATAAACAACGATCCAGATAAACAACGATCCAGTTACATCGTTGTTTTGTAAGGCTGTGTTTACATTAATTATGTTGGATACGCAAAATAGATCCGGTTTATTTAAAATTTATTTAAAGGTAAAAAAAGGCGCTAAAAATAACTATCGTCGCAGATACTTATAATTCCCCACACACTCCCTTGTTATGACAATTCGATGTACGTTGCGTAGCAGTCCTCCCTCGTTAATCTGTTTTTTAAACGACTTCGCAATGTAAAGCAAATCCCATTAATATGGCCGACCTTGAAAATGACAATGGTTTTTGTACTTCTCTTAGTACATTGGGCTGGAGGAGGATAAGGAAGACACCGTGGGGAAACCTGCAGGACCTTACCATTGACAAAAGGCTTCTCCCGGTCGCCGGCCTGTTCCCGTCCGTCGCGCGGCCGCGTGTCCACTACTGGAGTATCTGCGTAGCTTTTGCAAGGCTCAGCCTCCATCTAGGAAAAGAGAAAATAATAGAATATTGTTTATTCATAGACTCATTTTATAGAGGTTTACAAGCTAAAAACAAAATGGGGGGCCACATTACCACCTTCTCCTCTATTTTGTATACTACTCAACTAACAGGGTAGGTAAATGGGAAACTGAAAGTTTTTTTATACCATCGAAAAACCCAAAAAAAAAGTCAAAAAGTTTATTTCATTATCTACCTACTACATGCATTGACGGTATCTACTTGTAAGTATGAAAATACCTGTAGCAGTAGACACACTTACATACATAAGCTCACGCCTGTATCCCAGAGGAGTATGCAGAGACCAGGGACTGCCACCTGCCACGATCCTGACAACTCACTTTCGCTTCATCGATATTCATTAGTCGTTGCATGCACGCACGTCAGTTTCGGGTAATTTTTATCTTGCTCTTTGCATCCCCTATTTGGTCGAAATATGTCCGCCTGGGGCGTCCCTTACCGGCCCTTCCCCTCACGTTCGCTCGATTTGATTCGTCAGTCTTTCTTCATAAGGGAAAAAGCGTGTTACAGTGCCACCAACTTATTGTTCAGTTGATAGCGGCGCTAGTGGAGAATTTAGTAGTAACATTTACGAAATTTACCTAGAAAAATGAGAATATTTTAACCCGTTTTTAAATTTTAAGGAAAATATACCTTATAAATATATAAATCTTAGTAAGTGAATAAATTAAACGAAAAATATAGATCATGATTTACAATTAATTAGTTAGTTACAATTTTGCCCACCTGAACAGATGACTTGGTGGCGCTGTATAATCTTACGCTGGCGGTGCTTATCACACTTTGGACGGGATAATCATATTGGCCCATTCTGTGGACGCCACATCAGATGGCCAGCTAATTTTAGCCGCAGACTCGCTCGTGTAGCGATAAATAATCTGTGGACGTTTATTAATGTGAATTTAACCTAGCGACATCTAGAGATGTCCCTTCTAGCGCGGACCGATTTAGACCGACCGTGGTAGTATTCCGGAAGTTCTTCAGTGCGGCGATTTGTAAAACTAGGGTTTATCTTAGCAGCTGTGGTAGATGGATATATAAAAATCCGCCAATTTTATAAAAAAACAAAATTCCATCTTAGATCTCCAGCTGAAGTGCCGTCGTGTAAAAGAGGCGAATTTGGGGAAAAGGGGTGCAATTACGTAGTACTCCACTGTATGGAGTTGTCTGATTTAGAATAGAATAGAATATTCTTTATTGCACACTGGAAAAAAAATTACAAAAAGAACACAAAATATTTACAAAGGTATTTAGCCCCTTTGTTCCCGGTATGTCACACCACCTCATGTTACACTGTTACGTTCTGGGACTTTTTTTCCCAGTAGGTATGTCATACTCCTCCGTACAACTCCGAACTGTCATTATACATTCTTATTTTGACTTTTT
This sequence comes from Yponomeuta plumbellus, assembly GCA_947310845.1. Taxonomy (NCBI): domain Eukaryota; kingdom Metazoa; phylum Arthropoda; class Insecta; order Lepidoptera; family Yponomeutidae; genus Yponomeuta; species Yponomeuta plumbellus. The sequence continues at coordinate 6,513,938 of OX371221.1, read as the reverse complement.
CAAGTTGTCTAAATGCTTTATGCTTTAACCTAAAATATGGTAAATATAATAGGGTCTTTTCTTTTTGTTCACAATAGGCGAAATTTAATAAATCAAATGTTACACTACATTACTAACCGCAGTATGGACCCGACTGAAAATCAGCGTTGCAACTGATCTCTCGGTTGCAACATTATGCTGAGTCGGGCCCATTTTGGGGACTCAATACTTAAAACTTCCCGATATTTTGTTAGATATTTTTTGTAGGCTTGTCTTTGTGTTACTTGTATTTCTACCGTCACCCATTTGTGTATTCTGTTGAATGTTGTATTATGTTGCGTGATTTTGTGTTTTTGAGTATCGTGTCGTCGAATAAATATATTTTTTTTTCTTTCTTTCTTACCCAGATAGAGTGGAAAGTTACGTAATATAAGGGCTGATGGCTGTTGGGATGGAAACGTTCCGTCCCCCTGGCAAGTGCAAACGGCACTCCGCAATCCAACTTTTGCTCCTCAGGGAAGAGACCCGTGCCTCTCGGTGAGGACAAAATGGGTTGACGATGATGACGATTAAAGGCGAAATTCTTGGTCAGGCTTTAAAACCGGGTGGTACTCTACTTAATCCCGGACTAACTTTTCTCCCTGAATAAGCCGGCACACTTCAAAGTGCACCGGGAATATTATTGCATGTTACACTGTCGCGAACGTCCCGGAAAGCGATCCGCTGAAAACTTGAAATGCTCTGACATGGAAGCTGGACGTTTATGAAAGTTATGGACATTTTGGTTACAAGTCCCTCAACTACCTGCACTGTGCGAATGAATTGTAGGGGAAGAAATCGGCCAAGTGCGAGTCAGACTCGCGCACGAACGGCTCCGCACCATCTCTAATCTATCTTCTATCTTCTATCTATCTATCTATCTATATATATAAAATTCAAAGTCCTGACTGACTGACTCACTCATCAACGCCCAGCCCAAGCCGTTTGACCTAGGAAGCTGAAATTTTGCACAGAGGATCTGTATATAATGTAGGCAAGGAATAAGAACGGATTTTTTGAAATTCAACCCCTAAGGGGGCGAAAAGGGTTGCCAAAATTTGTATGAGAGGTAAAAAAAAATGTTGTCTGATTTTCTTGAAACTTGAAATAAATACTCTACAACACAATTGATTGAACACGTGTTTCACCGTTTTTCTAAATTTGACCCTTAAGGGAGTTGTAGAGAGTGTGTTAGTCTCTTTGCTCTACACAGCTCTACGTACTCTGTGGGTTTTTGATCTGTGATCTGTCTGAAAATATTTGTTGTTGTGAAAATGCAATATAATTTGCGATCCAATTAAATCCCTTCTTTTCATTGTAATTCCATCACCGAACCTAATTACGAGAGCCTCCAGTGGCCACAGGCCCTCGTTACACCTTTTATTTTGGCGACCGAGCAGTAAATTATGGAAAGGCTACAAAAAGAAAGGTCGATTGCAAGAACCATATTTACGAAATGCAAAAACAAATTTATTGAAACCCTTGAAAAGGAAAAGGGAAACCAGACCAAAATAAGATCGTGCTTCGATATTCTGGCTGAAAAAGCACAAGCACTCTTCGATATCGACGAAAAGATGCAAGAACAATGGATGACAGTAGAAAATTGCAGCGAAGACGATATTGTCAAAGACTGCGAAAGGGCCGATGAGTATAAGCTTGCATTCTATGAGGTCAAAAATAAGTATGAGGCGTCGGAACACCCAAAATCCCCCCCTGAATCACACTATGATAGCCTATCGGTAAGCGGAAATCGCAAAAGAAATTTACCTAAGCTTGAACTAGCGAAATTTGATGGCGAGCCCAAGAACTGGCTAGGGTTTTGGAGTTCATTCAAAAAAATACACACAGATCAGTCAGTAGACGAAGATGATAAGATGGCTTACTTGACACAAAGCATGGTAAAAGACTCTCCAGCCTACAATCTTGTCAAGAGCTTCCCACCGTGTGGTGAGAATTACATACAAGCAGTAGACCAGTTGAAAATGCGCTATGGACGAGACGAGCTCCTCATTGAGATTTACGTAAGAGAGCTTTTGAGGTTAGTACTCCAACAAGCTAGAGAAGTAGACCCCATCCCAATTTCCACTTTATATGATCAATTAAAGACTCAGTTAAGGGCACTAGAGACACTTGGTGTTACAAGTGAGAAGTATGCTGCCATGCTCTACCCCTTAGTGGAATCTGCCTTACCGGAAGAAATGTTACGTGTATGGGAGCGGCAGAGGGACAGGGGCGCTGGGGAAGACATCCTAAACAATCTGTTGGAGTTTGTGAAGATTGAAGTTGAGAGCGAAGAGCGCATCCAATTGGCTAAACGAGGCCTGAGAACCAATGACAACGTCAATAAAGAAGGAAAAGTACCCACAGCTTCTTGTTTAGTAGCTGGGGATTCCAAAAAAGCCACGACATCAAAACAATCAAATAAGGCGACTGTATCCTGTATATTTTGTGATAAACCTCAACACGCGAGTAACGAATGTATAGCAGCTTTGAAAATGACTGTGGAGGCCAGACGTGACATCGCAACAAAGAAAAGGGCTTGTTTCGCCTGTCTCAAGACTAATCACAGTTTTTTCAGATGTAGGTCCGGCGTGAAATGCATATGCTGCCAGAAGAAGCATACGGTTCTACTTTGCCCTGTAGTTTGCAAACAAAATGAACCAAATGAAGATGGTATGACCAGCTCTGATAATGCGGAAGCAACGCTGGCCAGTAAGTCCAACGGAACGACACTCTTACAGACGCTCACTGTGAGGATTGGCAATGAGTTGGTAAGAGCATTTATAGATACTGGCGCACAGAGGTCATACATAAGAAAAGACGTGGCAATAAAACTGAGTTTGGAGCCCACAGGTGAAGAAGTGCTACGTCACTGTTTATTTGGTGGAGTTCAAACGAAAGATGAGGCCCACCAAGTATACGATTTGAAAGTAGAGAGCGTGAAAGGAGACTCCACTCTTGGCATACTTGCCCTAAGTAAAGAAAAGATTTGCGGGTATATACCGCGAATCAGGGACGGAGCCATAAATCAGAAGCTAAAAACACATAAGCTGACCCTAACAGATGTGGGCCAGGATACTCCCGAGGTTGGGCTTCTGATAGGTGCAGATTACGCAGGCAAAATCATGACGGGCAAAGTCATACATTTGAATGAAGATCTCCATGCTATTGAGACTACGCTTGGATGGACGTTGCAAGGGATAGTGACGCGAGAAAACAATTCAATCATTGCAACAGTAGACCTATGCGATAGCGATATAAGCAAGCTATGGGATCTGGAGGTTTTGGGGATCGAAGACCCCAAAGATAAGCTCCTAAAGAATAGAACTCAGGAGGAAGCCTTAGAAACCTTCAGAGATAGTGTTTCCGTAAATCATGAAGGGCGCTACGAGGTAACACTACCATGGAAGATGGACCGACCGGAACTGCTGGATAATAAAGGACTAGCAGAAAAGCGGTTGATGTCCACGACAAAGCGGTTAGAATCCCTGAATGAGCTGGAAAACTATGGTAAAGTTTTTAAAGAGTGGTTGGAGCTGGGAATCATTGAAGTCGACCCAGACACCACCAGTCCAGGTCACTACTTATCACACCACGCTGTGATTAAGGAGTCCAGCCTTACTACACGAGTGCGGCCTGTATTCGACGCGTCCGCACGAGATTTTAATGGGAACTCAATCAATGCATGTTTGGAGAAGGGTCAAAATTTTTTAGAAATTATCCCTATATTGTTAACGAGGTTCCGAATGCATATGGTTGGGGTAACGGCAGATATAAAAAAGGCGTTTCTTCAAATCGCGATTGCTGAGCATGATCGTAAATATCTCCGCTTTTTATGGTGGTCAGAAGACAAGGAAATGATTACATATAGGCATTGCCGCGTCGTTTTCGGCTTGACTTGTAGTCCTTTCTTACTGGCTGCAACCCTGATACACCACTTGGAGACATACTCACTATCACAATATAAACATTCCGCAGAACTTCTTAAAGATTCCTTCTATGTTGACAACTGTGTGGCGAGTTTGGATAGTCAACAAGAAGCAGAGAAGTTTATAGACGATGCAAAGAAGATGATGTACGAAGGGAAGTTTGAACTACGTGGGTGGGTGACCGCACCAGTTCAATGTAAAGGTACAGATATAGAGGCGACAATATCAGTGCTCGGTATGAATTGGGACACAGTGAACGATGAGCTCCGTTGTAATATTAACGCAGTAAAAAAATTCAAGGAGCCAATCACTAAAAGAGAACTTTTATCAATATGCAACAGAGTGTTTGATCCGATTGGGTTCACTTGCCCAACTACGCTCATCCCTAAGCTCCTTTTGCAGAAAACGTGGTCACTAAATGTCGGCTGGGACGGGGCGTTGCCAGACGAAAGAAATAAAGAATTTAAGTCATGGCTTGAAGAGGTCCACTGGTTGAACGAGTGTAGGATTCCCAGACGCTTGACTGAGATACCCATTCGAGAAGGTAAGATCTCACTACATGCATTCAGTGACGCGAGCAAGCAGGCTTATTCCGCCTGCATATTCTTACGTTCAGAGACCGACAAGAAAGAGGTCAGTGTTCAATTGGTGCTAGCAAAAACGAGAGTAACACCAGTAAAGGAAATTACCATACCGAGGTTGGAACTCATAGCGGCAGTAATGTCGACAAGGCTCTACGCACAAGTGTGCGAGGCTTTACGACTTGAAGACCACAAGGCTTATTTCTGGTCTGACAGTTCCGTTGCCATTACCTGGATAGTCACGAACAAAGAATGGAGCGTGTTCGTCAGAAATAGAGTACGCGAGATCACAGAGAACACGCGACAAGAAGATTGGAGACATATTAGTGGTGCTGCCAACCCAGCTGATCTCCCATCCAGAGGGTGCACGCCCAAGAAATTAGTCGAGTCAAGATGGTGGGAGGGACCAGCATGGTTAAAGGAAAGCGAAGATAAGTGGCCTACTTCAGAGATAGCCGTGAGGGAGGAGGAGGCCAACAAAGAATTGAAGAAAACGAAGCAAGTAATGAACAATTTAGATATCGTCCCAGAACGATTCACTACACGTCTTGAGAACATGAGTAAGTACTCAAAGATTGTTCGCACAATAGGCTGGATATTAAGATTCTATAGAAACTGCAAGTCAGCCAATAAGGCGAACGGAGAGTTAAAATTTGAAGAAGTAGTACAAGCGGAAAAAACTCTATTACGCGTAGTCCAACAAGAATCATTCGAGAAGAAAGAGAAAGGGAATGTGACGAAAGACCTAGAGGTTTATGTAGATGGAGATGGGTTGAAAAGGGTCAGAACAAGACTAACTTTGGATGAAGAAAGTGAAAGTTTTAAGGCACCAATCCTCCTCGATGGAAAACACTACATTGTCGAACGGTTGGTAGAGCAAAGACACCTACAGCATCTCCACGCGGGTCTAAACATTCTATTTTCCACAATTCGCAATGAATTTTGGATATTGGGAGGCAAGAAGCTGGCAAGAAAGATTATATCGAGGTGTGTAATATGTAAGAGATTTAAAGGTGATCATTATAAGACGCCAACCGCACCATTACCTGATAATCGAGTAAGAAACACTGGAGTGTTTCAGGTGACTGGAGTAGATGCGGCAGGGCCGCTGATACTTAATACAGGTGAGAAAACCTGGATCATTCTTTTCACCTGCGGGGTCTACCGAGCTGTACACATAGAGCTAGTGATGGCTATGTCGACTGAGTGCTTCCTTATGGCACTACGTCGATTTATCGCGCGGAGGGGCAGAGTCCAAGTTATGTACTCGGACAATGGTACCAACTTCGTTGGTGCGGAGAATCTCCTCTCAAATGTTGATTGGAAAAAGGTTGAAGAATACTCAACGATCCATAAGATCAAGTGGATATTCAATCCGCCAGCGGCCCCGTGGTGGGGAGGCTGGTGGGAACGAATCATTAGAATACTGAAGGAATTACTCCGGCGGAACCTTGGAAGAGCGTCCCTGTCGTTCATCGAGTTACAAACCATACTGTGTGACATAGAAAGCGTGATCAACTCGAGGCCGCTCACATATATCGCTGAAAGTGAAACCCTTCGACCTCTGACACCAGAGGCATTCTTCCATCCACTACAAGGCACAGAAGTCCCTGATTTAGACACCGTTGATGCCGAAAACTTGAATGCTAGACAACGACACCTACAAAATCTGAGAGAAGGACTAAGGAGGCGTTTTAGAGACGAGTACCTATCTCTGCTAGTGAGTCGAAACCAAAAGACCAATAGACCGATTCAGAAGGGTGACGTTGTCATCCAACGGGGTTGGATAACTAAAGTCCACGCGGACGGAGTCGCGGGCGTAAGCTATTCACCGTGTTTGTGCACATACTCGTCCGAAACTCCGATTTTGGTGAAATTTTATATACAACGTGTCCCAAAAATGACACGTCACAGTGACACTGGAGGTAGACCTGCTCAAGAGGCGTCGAACCAACCTAACATGACCTCAGTAAAAGTTGCACGGTTTTTGAGATATGGCCAATTTAAACTTGTTCTAAATTTTCACTTTTTTTATCAACTTTAGTGCTGTGCTAGCACTTAAGCTAAGTTAGTAAGTTCGTGACCGAGTACAAATAAAAAAACCAAACACGAGGGCTATCTAACTTAATGCTAGCACTAAACTAAGTGAAAATTTAGAACAAGTTTAAATTGGCAATATCTCAAAAACCGCCTCTTGAGCAGGTCTACCTCCAGTGTCATTGTGACGTGTAATTTTTGGGACACGCTGTATAATCGGTAGGTCTGGGAATAGGTGGTTATCTATTTTTCATACCCCTATCCGGCAAAACAATGTTTGCGGGGTCAGCTAGTTATCTATAAAAACGGCAGAAAAACATGTCTGTTGCATGGGAGCCCCCTTAAATATTTATTTTGTTCTCTTTTTTATTATTTGTTGTTATAGCGGAAACAGAAATACATCATCTGTGCAAATTTCAACCGTCTAACTATCACGGTTCATGAGATACAGCCTGGTGACAGACGGACGGACACCGGAGTCTCAGTAATAGGGTCCGTTTTACCCTTTTGGTACGAAACCCTAAAAGAACTTGCTATAAACAAATCTGACATTGGCAGAATCCTAACGGCCTACTAATAAATAAGTTATAAACTCTGAATAACTACTCGTATTTGACGTATATCAATTTATACTGGTTTATTCGCATTTAGCGTACAACTACCCAGTTTGTCAAACCTCGCTCGTATTGAACAGCTCCTAGCCACTGTTAGCGAGTGCTATTGCTAATATAACTTCACAAATGTACATAACTTAAAAAACAAAGTCATAGAGTGTGACAAGTGAGTCGTGGCACAAGCCTCTGGCGGGAGATTTAAAAATCTTTTAGTTGTTAACCCTGTGTTTGGTGGGGTGCTCACCCCTTTAGCCTTAAATTGGTGTATAATGCTTTGATTAGAAGCGTTATCGATTATGGTTGTTTCGCCCTTGAGCCAATGAATAAAACTGCTCCGGGGCAGGCTCCCCTTCAGGTTATAGGCGTCAGTTTACCTAATTAATGTATGTATTTAATAATCTATTACACTGGCAGTGCTTTTTGTCATCATCATCATCAACCCATTATGTCCCCACCGAGGGGCACGGGTCTCTCCCCGGAGGAAGGTACCACACGGCTTCTTCTCACCACATTTTTTTTCTACAAACCTTCCCTAGACTGACGACGGCGAAGACGACCTCAAGAAAGGGACACAGCTGCTGGAGATCTACGCACTGGAGATCCAAATGTACACCGCGCAAAAGAACAACAATTCCCTAACTAAGTTAGATCGCATTCAGTACAAATGTTTGCGACTGGTTTTAGGTTGTATGAAATCGACACCAACTAACGCCCTTCAAGTTGAAGCGGTTGATCCTCCCCTTCATCTTCGACGCCAGTTTCTTTCGGACCGTTTTATAACCAAAGCCTGTTCCCGTACGTCTCATATTCTCCCTCAGAAATTACAAGAGCTTGATTCCCTAACCCATACAAGTCCCTACTGGAATAGCAAAGAAATTCCCCAAATTCTGAAGAGCTTTAGATGGCTTGGGAATTTCGGGAATTCTATAGTGACAGCCAGAAAAGTGCAAATATTTGATTACACCTACGATGTGTTACAGTATAAGCCTAAAACTGTTCTGAGCATTGGTATAGGTAAAGACGATCCTTCAGCTAGCACCAATTTTAATGCTGTTGTAAGTGAACGTTGGAATGATTGGGAAAAATTTTTCACTGACGCGTCGAAATTATCACCGTCCTCGTCAGTTGGTGTTTCGGTATTTTTAGAAAACTCTCAATTAGCGATTCAATTTAAATGTTCTGCGGAGTCCTCTGTGTTTACTGGCGAGTGTATTGGAATTTTGGAGGCCTCCCTTTTTGTTGAATCTCACAATATTAAAAATGCGGTTATTTTCACTGACTCGTTAAGTTGCCTACAAGCTCTAGATCACAATCAGTTCAAGTCAAAATTAAATAGTAAAATAATTCTGGATATTAAAAAGTCTTTGCTGAATTGTGCTAGGAATAATCTCGAGGTTAACCTGGTCTGGATACCTGGCCACTCAGGTATTGCGGGCAATGAGAATGCGGATGCTATTGCCAAACATGCCTGTACTCACGAAGTGGACCGGAAGCACTACTCTCATTATCCCTATGACTTGCTAGCGTTGCCAAAAAAACGACTTCATGACTCCTGGTCGACCCTATGGGAAGAGAGTAGTCGCTTCAAGGGTTCTCGCTTTTTCGCCATTCAATCAACTATCAGGCCCAAACCTTGGTTTTTCAAATTCAAAAAGCTTAGTAAGAGAGTTGTTTCGGTAATTTCACGGCTCCGGATTGGTCACTGCTGTACGCCTGTCTTCTTAAATAAAATCAGAGTGCGTGACAACTCGATTTGTGAGTGTGGTCTTGAGGAGGGTGATCTTGACCACATTTTTTTCAACTGCCCTAAAAATAATATGTCAATAGATTTATATAATTGTGTTCCATCTATAAATATTCCTCTTCCAATTAATTTCACATGTTTATTAACATATTTATCATCATCCATGGACCTTGTATTATTTATCAAGTTCATTAAGGAAAATGATATTAAGTTATAACTAGAGTTTGGTTTTAGTTTTGTTTTTTGAGTAGTAGTATTAAGTGAGTAATTTCTTAATTAGAATATTTTTTTTCAGTTAATGTTCTGTAATGTTGTTTGTATATTGTTTCAGAATTGCTGTAGATAGAACCATCATTTAGTAAAGTCTTCACAAAGAAATCAAAATTTAAGTAGCTACAAAAAAAAAATTGCCCATTTCGTGTCAAGACTTGATTCTGGCAGAATTTGTCGACATCGGCTGGTTGCCATCAAAACAAGAAATAATAATAATAATAGTTGTTAACCCTGGATCATCATAGGCCTTGGCGTCCATCAAGAGAAAGAAAGAAAGAGAAAGAGAAACGTTTATTGCACCAACAGTCACACACAACAAAAATACGAAATACAAATGAGAAGAAAACATTAAAGATAAAAAGAGGTACAAACATAAGGAAATACATTTATACAGTTTTGTCGCGGTGTGTAACCGCTGCTGCAAAAGGCAGCTGACTCAGCATAATGCTGAGGGTGTAGGCCCTCAGCGCTGGTTTTCAGTCAGTGCCTAAATGTCCCGTAAGTGTCCCAACTGTGCGGCGCAGTATATATTTATATAATACGGACCATTCAAACAGTGCCTAAGGATACAGGACTTGACACTTTTTTGAGTGACTGAAAAGTCCAATTCGAGAGCGGCAGCCCCTACCGCATGTAGGACATATAAAGAGAAGGTCCGGAGTCGGCTCATTACGGATTTGGTGCCTCCTGGTTCTCTTGTCCGCCAGTGCCGAGCACCATACTTCGTCGCAGGTCTTGCGGCCCTCCCGAACCCTGGATATAGTCTGAATAAACCATCTTGATACTTTTGCTTAACACTAGAAAGACGGGAAAATCTATCTACCTACAAAGACGGCGACCGGTCAAATGACTCCTCCAATATATTAAATCTTTTTTTATTATTTTAGCTGTTAAAAATGGTAACTATAGTAATAAAACGGGGTTTAATGTATGATTAATTATAATATTTATACACATATTTTACATTTTAACATTTTGTTTACATTACAAGAGCCGCAAAGTGGCTTTTTACAAGTGTCGCAGACTTTATTAGTTTTATTTTTGCACTTTTGTACATAACATTCTCGCCTTTTCCGAGTTTCCGGATTTTGAGTAGAAGATCGAGAAGTAGAAGGTGTAGATTCTTCAGGCAATTGTTGGGTTCCAGAAAGTCCGGCATCAATTTCTACTTTGCCGCAAAGTTCACTTGCTAAACTCATTATGAAATTCCTTCGTTTTATGTTGGTACCGACATTTTTTTATACAAAATGAAAGAATTTATCTCTGCTAGGTCTAGACCTATATTGAAAAAAAACCTGTACGGGCCACCTTCGAGATGCCGCTTTGACACTATAATTTTTTGCCATCTGGACAGCCACATCCACGCCGTACGCTTTTTCTTAGGGTGACTGATTGGAGTCTATTTCAACATTGTTATGTAACGTGCTAAGCAATAACACGTTCTTGTTTCGTTTTCCTTGATAAATTGTGAGTGTACATCTATCGGATTTCGGGATTTTTGTTTCAAACAAAGTCATATGAAGTGATTTGACGTAAGGTGGAATCTCTCGTCGTGCCCTGTTCATAGTTCCTACGAGGGCTGCTACTTATGTATGCGGAATAGAAAAAATAAACAAATGTATATGGCTAAATATGCTTTTATTGTTTTTCAAAGTATTCTCCACTATGATCGATGCACTTTTACATTCGATGAAACCAATTTTTAAAACCCTGATTGAGGTATCTCCAAAACGTGCTGTTTGAACGCATCTACGGCATCTTCACGGGTCGAAAATCGTTGACCACGTAATTTATTCTTTACATTTGGGAATAAATAGAAATCATTGGGAGCCAAATCAGGGCTGTACGGTGGCTGACCCATCAATTCTATTTTTTGACCATCCAAAAATGTAGTTATTTCCTGAGATGTATGACAGCTGGCATTGTCATGGTGAAGTATGATTCTGCGTCGCTGGTTGTTTTGGCGTATTTCTTCAAATACTTCCGGCAAACAAATGGTCGTGTACCACTCCGAATTAACCGTTCTGCGATTCTCCAGTGGTATTGTAGCCACATGGCAATTAATACCAAAAAAGCAGGCCACCATTTGCTTTACAGTGCTTTTTGCACGAGCCACTTTCGTAGGGTTCGGCTCATTTTGAAACACCCAAACTGTTGATTGTTGTTTAGTTTCGGGATCGTACGCGTAGATCCAGGATTCGTCACCTATGTAGATATTATAAACAGATTTTGAGTCGCCTCCGTTGAATTTTTTTAAGGTTTTCTTGCACCATTCGACGCGAGCATCTTTTTGATCCTGAGTTAAGTTGTGCGGGATCCAACGCGAACAAATTTTTTTTACAGACAAATGTTCATGTAATATCCTATGAATGCTCGTCATACATATGCCCAGAATAGCTTCTATCTCGCGATACGTAACATGGCGGTCTTGCATTATTAGTTTTCGCACAGCTTCAATATTTTGTGGGACAACCACCGATTTCGGGCGACCTTCTTTAACTTCGTCCGTGAGCTTACTGCGCCCGCGATTAAACTCACTAAACCAGTGATACACAGTCGTTTTTGATGGAGCTTCACCACCAAAAGTCGAAGTTAATTGATCTACGCACTGTTGTTGCGTTAAACCACTTCGAAAATCGTAATAAATCATAGCACGAATATTTTCACGAGTGAGTTCCATTTTTTCAGTGATATGACATTTTACACCCAACAAAAACAAAACAGTAACGTATATAAGAGAAAACTATTAGCGGCCAGTATTTAAAAAAAGAACGAGTTTGACCATGGAGGTCAGTAAAATTATTGGAATCCCAGATTCCGCATACATAAGTAGCAGCCTATGTACAATCGTAGTGCGTTTTGCGAGTAAGTTATTTGCCAAGCTTACCGATGTAAAGAAGTTGTCAGTAGTTATATTTCGGCCAGTATTTGCAAAAGGTTCCACGAAACGCATAACAACGGATTCACCAAGGCTTTGGTTTTGTGGCCTGCTTTCATCCTTTCCTAAATAAGGAAAGCCGTTGAGCACAAACTTTGAATCCACATCGACACAAAGCCAAAATTTTATTCCAAACTTATCAGGCTTGTTAGCAATGTATTGAAGAAACCTGCATCTGACCTTAGTAGAAAACAGTTGTTCGTGAACTGTAATATTTTCTCGTGGCTTGTAGCAAGATAAGCAGTTCTCAATAAATTTCTTCCAAACGTCTGATATTAGTGCAAATTTGTCTTGTTGAAGTCGTGAACTTCTTTCAGATCTATGATCAAATCGCAAAAACTTCATATTTTCTTTGTATCTGTCACGAGGCATAACTTTTGAAAAAAAATTTACTCCCCAAGTTTTACTCCATAGCTCATTTACTGGAATATTTTTTGCACCGTAGGCACCTCGAGCATATCAAATAGCGATAAAACTTTCCAGCTGTTCCAAAGTTAGTATCCAATTGTTGTGGCCTAATTGCCTATTAGCTTCTTCTTGAGTACATTTCTGAATATGTCTCAATATAGATTCATCAATCACAAACCTCCACGAATCTGATATACTTCCCGTGAAATTTCTTCTTGCATATGAGGTAGGCCCTGCTTGCTCAGTTATGATATTGTGCCGTGCTCGGCGACCACTTTGAGTTGACTCCACTTGAAGTGACCACGACGTACCGTCGGTAGAGGTGATAAGACCTTGAAGCTCAGAATCATCTGAACTATGACTCCTACCACGGCCTCGACCACGAGCATAGCTACGACCACGGCCACGAGAACTTGAACTGTGAACGTTTTGTAAAGTTGTAAGAGGTACCTGATCTTCCAGGTCACTTTCTTCCGTAGAGGAACTCGAACTGAAAAGAGATACCGCACAATCAACGTCACTATCGCGTTCTGCGCTTTCAGAGCCACAATCCGATTCATCTTCACGAATATTTTGCAAGATTGAAAGTATTTCTTCATCCTGAACCCTTCGAGACATTTTCCACAAATTACTTACAATAATTTCGACTAAATTCACGGGCAGTCGAAACTATACTGACTTCTTTGACTAACAAACTACAAACAACTGATAAACGTACCTAATTTATGTTCTACCATCTCACATTACAATTATAAACACTTATCGGATCTCAGCCGTCAAATGACTGCCGCCGTCTTTGTCGGTATATCAAGATTTTAAATAATAAACAAAAGCGATGCGAGTTATTTTCATACATAGTTTCATTTAACTACTAATATTAATAAAAGTCACAAAGTTTCAATACGTTAAGTCAAATGGTTTGTGAATTATTCAATATTTAAATTCAAATTGCAGTCCAATGACTGCTCCCGTCTTTCTAGTGTTAACTTGATTATTTGTTTAATTAGTTTGGAGTCTCCAATGAATTTTGTCCAAACATAAATATAAGCAAAACGAAAACAAGGCACAGGCTCGCACTGAGAGTCGAACCTGGGCCTCCCGCTTCCGAGTCCATTGCTCTACTCACTAGGCTACCACCGCACTCAAACTCAAATTTATTTACCTGGTCTATTTACTTTACTTTTGTTTTGGAAAACTTGCAGCTTAACAGCAACAAATGGTCACATAATATTTCATCATCATCATCAACCCATTATGTCACCACCGAGGCGCACGGATCTCTTCCCTGAGGAAGGTATAGGCCATACTCCACCACGGGGGCCAAGTCCGGATTGGTGGAGGCTTGTAAGACTAGTGGCTGGTCTTACTGTCAGAAGTTTTCAAGCCGCCCTAAGGCCTCTGACTTGGCTTAACGACTGCAGCCGGCACCAACCGCTTAACGTGCCTTGCGAAGCACGGAACCGCTAGGAAAAATGCCACTAGCGTTAGTTATGGACGGTGACCCATCCATGCACTGAAAGCGCCCTATGTTGGTTAACATCACTCAGGCAGCCGGGGCGACGAGCGATCACATATTTGATTTAACTAAAACCTAAAAATAAGTTTCCGCACATGGTAACAATGTGATAAAAAAGTGCAAGTATTAATAAGTTCACACTAAGTTTAAACTACACTACAGCACCAAGAACGCGCCTTTGAATGGTTTTTAATAAATAAAAATAATAATAAACTCACGCCCGTTATCCCCGAAGGGGTAGGCAGAGACACCAGTCTCTAGAACTGGACCCACGTTTTGAATGGTTTTTAATTGAGAAAATAAAATTCACCACTGCCATAAGACCTCATAAAGATATCTTAAATATGAAATAAAATAAAGATATCTTATTTCATATTGTCTTTCTTTTTTTTTTTTTTTTTTTTTTTTCTTTCAGTCAATGGTTGTCTGGAAGAAATTACTTTTAGTAAGAAGGCCGCCAATTGTACTGTACTATGTTATTGTCACATCTCATGTGTAATTCCTGGTGTACGTACATACGATAAAGAATATTCTATTCTATTTTAAGACCAAATTATCAACTAGGTATCACCAAGAAGAATATTTACTCATTGTTCACGTATCAGAAAGGGAACCGAATTAAAGGGAAATATGAGGGCCTGTGAGCCGCTGAGCCTGTCTCTGTCAGATCTTCGTGTTCATTTATAAATGCGCGCGCGCATATCTGTCGCGAATCAAATCTAACAAGTGGCACCTGTGACGGATGTGCCGCGCGAAATAGCGCACAAATATGGCGGACGACTGATAGACAGAGAGATAAATAAATAAACCAGTAGTCAGTCAAAAGTCGAATCGCTCGTAGCCCCGGTTACTTGAGTGATATTAAACAGTCACGAAGGTTAAGCAACATAGGGCGCGTTCAGTGCATGGATGGGTGACCGTCTATCGCTAGTGGCATTTTTCGGAGCGGTTCCGTGCTTCGCAAGGCACGTTAAGCCATTGGTGCCGGCTGCCGTCGATAGATGGCAGTCGCTAAGCCAAGTCAAGGCCTTAGGGCGGCTTGAAAACTGCTGACAGTAAGACCAGCCACTAGTCTTACAAGCCTCCACCAATCCGGACTTCGCCCCTGTGATGGAGTATGGCCTACTTATACCTTCCTCAGGGAAGGGACCCGTGTCCCTCGGTGGGGACATAATAGGTTGATGATGATTATGAATCCCTCGTGGCTTTTCAAGCTTCCCGGTGTAGTGCTGCTGTATGACTGCTCGAAGTATCTCCAGCATTATTGGCAGTCATAATCAACAGTGCTGGAAATACTGTCGTACCTGTTAATTCTCCCGTGCAATCAAATTATGAATCAGTGGGTATGTCTATTGAAAATGCGATGATGTTATCCGGGTCACTCAGTTACTCCAATGCAATTCGTTAGCATTGTTCTTCTAGACATGTCAATGTTCGGAGATTATTTGTAACTTAGAGCCATCGCAAACAGGGCGACTTGTCGCCGCAACTAGACGCGGCGACAGCTCGGCCTGCTGCGTTGGCTCTTAGCTTGACGTCGCGACTCCGCGACTCTGACGCCAAGTGTGCGAAGCTCCGAACAAAATATATGAAAATAAAATTGTCGGCCGTAGCCTGTCGTCGCGTCGTCGCCGTCGCGTGTCGCTAGTGTGCGCTAGTGGGCTTAAGGTAATGGACAGAGACCAGTGACTGCCACCTACCATTTAAATCGATTAATAATCCGTCAAAGGGCTTGAAAGTGAAAAGTCTCTAGAGTCACTTACAGCTGCAGCGGCCCTCATGGCTGCCTGGAGTCTCTCAATATGCTGCATGACGTCATTAGGCGTCTGAAAGCTCCTTTCAGTATCAGCATTTTAGTCTATAAAATAAGACCGCTCAGCCTTAGCTGTTTAACCTATAGGCAGAGACCATGGTCCTTGCAAGGACTGCCACCTGCCATTTTTGTCAAATCGATTGATAATCCGTGCACGGGCTTCTGAAAGTCTCTAGAGTCACTAACAGCTGCAGCGGCCCTCAAGGCGGCCTGGAGTGGCTCAATGTGCTGTATGGGTGCTCGAAGTAAGTAAGTTATTTATTTATTTCCTTCTCACAGAGGTATCGAAACACTAAACGTGAACAATTGGAGTAATCTAGACCTATGTGTGCTAGGAAAGATCCTGTGTGACAAATCTCCAGCTTGGGAAGACGGCCGCTACCATCGCGTGGGCACTATTTATGATGACGTCATTAGGTATCTGAAAGCTCTTTTCTGTTACTCACAGCTGCTACCGCCCTCAAGGCGGCCTGTAGTCTCTCGATGCTGCATGACTGCTCGGAGTATCTACAACTTGGACAGACGGCCGCTGCCGGCGTGTGCGTTCAATTAATGATGACGTCATTAGGCGTCTGCATGAAAGCTGCTTTCAGTACCTATCAGCTTTTTCTATACTAATATTATAAAGCAATGTACCTATGTGCCTGCATGTAAATGTCATGTCATAAAGAGGAAAGATTTGTATTTTTGTGTGTATGTTTGTAATAATAGGCTCGGAAACTACTGAGCTGATTTTAAAAATTCTTTCACCATTAGCAAGATACATTCTTCGTGAGTAACATAGGCTATATGGGATTTTCAAAAAGTTTAGGGTTCCGTCCGAAATATCGAATAATGTAACCCAAGGTGTAAAAAAATTACTACCCCGGCAATTTTCCACGGAGCTAATATACCTAGCTATTTCCATAGAAACGTTTTTGCCACCCGTGCGAAGCCGGGACGAGTCGCTAGTAGTCTATAAAATAAGACAGTTCAGCCTTAGCTGTTTAACCAGAGACTGCCACCTGACAATTTTGTCCAATCGATAGATAATCCGTCAATGGCTTCTGAAAGTCTCTAGAGTCACTTACAGCTGCAGCGGCCCTCAAAAGCCTGGAGTCTCTCAATATGCTGTATGGCTGCTCGAAGAATCTCCAGTTAGGGGAGACGGCCGCTGCCGGCGCGTGGGCACTATTTATGATGACGTCATTAGGCATCAGGAAGCTCTTATCTGTTACTCACAGCTGCTACCGCCCTCAAGGCGGCCTGTAGTCTCTCGACGCTGCATGACTGCTCGGAGTATCTACAACTTGGACAGACGGCCGATGCCGGCGCGTGCGTTCTATTGACGATGACGTCATAAGGCGTCTGAGAGCTCCTTTCAGTATCTGCTTTTTCTGTATCTGGCTAGTCTCTGGTTAAACAGCCTTAGCTGTTTAACCAGAGACTGCCACCTGACAATTTTGTCAAATCTATTGATAATCCGTCAATGGCTTCTGAAAGTCTCTATGTAGAGTCACTTACAGCTGCAGCGGCCCTCAAGGCTGCCTGGAGTCTCTCAATGTGCTGTATGGCTGCTCGAAGAATCTCCAGCTTGGGGAGGCGGCCGCTGCCGGCGCGTGCGCGGATCCTAAGCTCGTCGAAGGCTGCGTTCACCTGGTGAGGGAAATTAGAAATCATAAATAGGCTATTTGACAATGTGAAAAAACAGTATAATTTATATGTACCTATTCGTATAAATAAACAATTATGATTTGTATGGCCGATTCTATTATGATGTTACATGTCAGTAAAAATGGCGTCTATCATTCATTCTTTCTTACGTTCATTGGTTGGTTTTCTGGGATGTGACGTCACAATGCCTGTGCGACGCCATATTGCCTAAGATAGCGTTTTGGCGGCTTATTTCAAAAGTGAATTTTCGTTTGCCTTTTTTAGAAGAAATTCACGAAAGAATTTAAAAAGACCACTTTCTGAGGACTCCATGAATACCAACAAGAAATATGAGACGGTTTTCGACAGTCGGTCAAATAACCTATTTAAACATAAGATAAAGATAAAAAAAAACATTTAAACCACTTACTTATAAAATATACAGTTAATGTATTCAGATTTTTTTGTTGATGCAGCAGTAATATTTTATTTTATTTTATTTTATTAAGTTTACAAAACAGAATACAGTCGTTACAAATTCAACTTAAAAATAAACTGTTTGTGTTCTGGACTGCAGTCCAAAGTATGTAAACATAGAAATTTGCCAGATTGGAAGCGGGATATGCAGTTAAAACTTAATCTAAAACATTAAAACATTTGGCGACCTCTGTGGCGTAATGGTTAGCGCTTCTGCTTACCATGCGAGAGGTCCCGGGTTCGATCCCCGGCTGGGGAGGAAAAAAAAAAAACTCCAGGTCTTGGGTGTTTACATGTTTGTGACGTCGCTGTTTCTGGTTCCCACGACACAGGGTATCCTAGTGTGGGGCCAGGAGCAATGTATGTGCCTGTTTAAAAAAAAAAAAAAAAATTTTGTGTTACAAACAAACACATAACAAAACATTTACAAACACAAACACAACAAACAATTATTGGGTGAAGTATTGGACGAAGACGAGTTATAAATTATAGGACTAATCATTTTAAAGAATTTAGAAGGATTTGATTCAAATATGTCAATGCTTGAAGATTCGGCGAACAGGTTGTTATAAAGACGACACATTCTAGAAATAGGGTTGTACTACGACGTGTTTTTCCTATACACACGCAGGTGGAATGGTCTGTATTTCCGGGTTCTAAAATAGCAATTAATGTTAAGGAGACTTAATAAATTCCCCTGCTCGGTTCTAAGCAAGGACCTAAAAATATTTACGTTTTCTTTTCAAGCATAGAATTGTCTATGCACACACATTGGTGTGGACTGTGGGATGCCAATATGTGTCAAAAAGTAAGATAAGATAAGATAAGATAAGAATATTCTTTATTGTACCAGGAAAACACATACAAAACATAGAAAGATACAGTACAATTGGCGGCCTTATTGCTAAAAGCAATAAGGCCGCCAATTAAGATAAGATAAGATAAGATAAGATAATGATTTCTTTTCAATTTTTTTTAATTTTATTTTCTTAAAGTATATTCTGATTTCTTAAAGTAAATAACTACTGCTGACGTAATCACCATCTAGACCCCTCTTCCCCTATGTCATCAAAAATAAGCAAAGCACAGACTCCCAAAGACTTAAGGCTTTCCACCCAGCTTCCAAACACCCTGTATATGGTGCGCAATAAAAACTATGAATGCCACACGTTTTCGCCTTCTCTATTCTATTCTAGCTCTATGGAAAGCATACTTAAAAAGCATGAAAATAAAGTGGCGCAGTGGTTAGCGCATCTGCCGAGTTCGAGTCCCGGCTGGGAACAAAAAAAAACCCAGGTCTTGGATGTTTACATGTTTGTGACGTCGCTGTTTCTGATTCCCACGACACAGGGTATCCTAGTGTGGGGCCAGAAGTAATGTATGTGCCTGTATGTAAATGTTATGTTATGTTAAATGTAAAACGCGTTGGGTTTTTCTGCGCCCTCGCGCTATGTCCTTTCTGTGTGGGCCCGGCCTAAGCACCGCACTCTCTCCTCCCTCCTTCCGAAGTGTATATTTAGAAAAGTATCACCAATAAAGTGTTAAATATACGATACGACAAACGTCTTCATTACGAATGAATAACGCATAAATTGGAGCGTCAAAGGGAACGAAGTATTAAAAAGAAAATATATTCTTTAACACCGATTGTGATAAAACATTTGTGACGAAAACTAGCTCAAGCGCAAGCGAGTATTAGTAGATATAATGTGACTCAGGATTCAAAATTGTTTGGTGCAATCACTGAATTAAATGAAACCAGAAACAGCGACGTCACAAACATGTAAACATCCAAGGATGTTTTTTTTGAGGTTTTTTTTTCTCTCCAGCCGGGTTTCATTTAATTCATGGTAAATTCATGGACCTCTCGCATGGTATGGCGCAGATGCGCTAACCGCTACGCCACAGAGGTCGACGTAATAATATTGATATTACCAATATTACATACAAAAATAAACATAAGTCACTTTGCCAGCTACCACGATCCTGACAAATGTCTTTGGCTTCGTTGACATTAACATTGTGATATTTGTTATATTAATATAATATTACTCAATAATATACTCTTGAGGCACTCACTGCTATTGTTAATAAAAGCATCACGTCTATGGTATTTCCAACAACGTGGACAATTGCTCAGGTGACACCCCTTCCAAAAAAACCTATTCCCGTTCATTGCTCTGACCTACGTCCAATTAGTATCCTTCCCTGTACATCCAAGATACTAGAAAGAGTGGTATGCGATCAGTTGTCGAAATACTTGGAGGACAATGATATTCTGCCAGAACTACAATCGGGCTTCCGAAAGGGTCGATCGACCGTCACGGCATTGCTTGATGTAGTTGACAACATTCTTCATGCGCGTGATGTTGGCCAGAGTACCCTACTAGTTCTGCTAGATTTCTCCAGGGCTTTTGACAGCATTAACATCCCTCTTCTTTTGTCGAAGATGTCGTATTACGGATTTGATACTTCTACGGTGAAGTGGTTTGACAGTTACCTCTCCGGCCGGGCTCAATCGGTCGGGCTCAGGAAAAGAGATGGCAGGACTATGTGGTCATCCTTGCATTCTGTGACTAGAGGAGTGCCACAGGGTTCAATTTTAGGTCCGTTACTCTATATATTATACAGTGCCGACATTATTGACAGTATAAGGAGTAGCGATCACTACCATTTATACGCTGATGATGTACAACTTTATACGTCAAGCAACCCAGCAGACGCAGCTGTCGCAGTGCGTAACATAAATTCAGACCTTGACCGTATTGCAGCGTGGTCGAGGAGGAGCTGTTTGGCACTTAATCCTGGCAAGTCCAAGTACATCGTGCTTGGTACAAAGAATCAAATTCGTAATACACTGGAAACCCTTGTAACCAAAAATATAGCTATTGAGGGTCAACCTATAGAGCGGGTAGATGAAGCATGTAATCTTGGTCTGTTAATGGATGGAGAGTTGCGCTTTGAAAAGCACATACTGCGTGTTGTATCCAACTGCTTCTACCGGCTCAAGTTACTGTATAATATACGGGATTACCTAAGTGTGGATTTGCGTGTCCACCTTTGTGAGTCGCTTGTATTATCCAGGCTAAACTACTGTGATGTGGTCATCCATGGTTGTATACTAGGTCGTACAAAAAGGCTAATACAACGTGTGCAAAACGCATGTGCACGTTATTGTTTCCGGATCCCTCCCCGCTCCCACGTCACCCCGTACCTATGTGACGCAAATCTGTTAAACATGCAGGCCCGCCGGCAACTGCACCTTGCCACGTTGCTGTTCGGTGTTGTGCGGTATGAAACCCCCTTTTATTTGTTTAGAAAGCTCGCCTGGTCTAGTCAGGCTAGGTACTATAAAGTGAGGGCTATTCTGCCGCTGCACCGAACGGCAGCGTTCCGAGGCAGTTTCAGATTTGCGGCATCTAAGTGCTGGAATGACATTCCCCCTCCTATCCATGCCACTACTAGTAAGTACGCTTTCAAGCGAAAGTTTGGAAGCTATTTGCTGGGAATGCAGAAAACCCATCCCTAATCCAGCACTTATTGTCTATTTACTTGGGTATTTACTTATTTATTGTAATATATTATTGAAATTATTTAAGTACTTGTGATATTAGTTTATATATAGCCTTAGTATACTGTGTATCTTGTTTGTACAACATATTAATGTATTTAAGTACTTATTATTTGTATATATGTTTTGTGGCATGCATGTATGTATATATATGTGTTACGTTCCGGGTGCCAAAAAAAAAAAAAAATGGTCCCAACTGAAAATCAGTTTTACTGGTGTTGTGCTATCCATAGCACACACCAGTGAAGTATGCTGAGTTGGAGCCCTTTTTTACTGTCACAGGAGCACCTGAGGCGTTTGGAGTTGGGGGTGGCTGGGCACCATACACTACTGTGTGGAGCCCTGCTGCCGTAGATTTAAAAAACGGTTGTTTGTTTTCCTTTGTCTCTATTTTATTTTTCTTGTTTTTTTGACTCTTGTGTATTTTGTCTATTATGTACTTTTGTCTTCATTGTGTTTCTGTGACAATACTAATAAAATCTTTCTTTCTTTCTTTTCTTTCAATATGCACGTGGCATTACTTACTGTTAGCGCGGCAGAATGATTTTCCTATCAATCAGATTTTATGGTGGCGCCATACATGGCTATTTGCGTTGGCGTATTCGAATTGGCTTAATTTGACAACATTTTTGTCAATAACGTCAATACCCAACGCGGCATTTACACATGGAGCCAAATACCAAAATACAGTGATATTTTGGCAACTTCGCAAACATTAGAACACAGACAGAGTGAATAGATACAGACTTTTTTAATCGTGTCCATGTGTACACTCCATTTATCTATACTTGACATTTTTTTCAGACTTTAAACGTCACTAAATCAAAAACCTTAAGCGGTAGAAAACTCGAAACAGTTTCCAAATTTAGTATTAGCTAGCACTAAATTTGTAAACTGTTTCGAGTTTTCTACCGCTAAAGATTTTTGATTTAGTGTCGTTTAAAGTTTGGAAAAAAAGTCAAGTATAGATAAATGGATTATAGTTACAATATTTGCGTATTTGTCTATTTGCCTCCTTTTGATGTGCGTTGAAAAACCGACAGCAAGGCGGATACGCGTGTTTACTATTTGACATGTTTGTCAAATACGCAATTAAGGCCATTGTTTTGGCAAATACACCATCCACACATCGCCGTTGTTTTGTCAAATACACAAATAAGCAAACGCAAATAGCCATGTGTGTGTGGCGCCACCATCAGACATCACGCACGATATGTTTCACGCGCAAACGTACACGCGGGCGTCAAAACCAACACCGTCATTTATTATCTCAATCGGTTGAAAGAAAACTTTTATTGCTTGTTCGTCCGTTTTGTTTTTGATGTTAAATATTGTGATGGCCCTCTTATAAATCTGTCAAAATTCATGTAAAAAAAAAACACTTTTACAGTCGGCGGCAGATAGAATAGGATTTTTGGTTTCCACTTGGGAATTTTCGAATGGGATTTTTATCTTCCAATGACTTGGAAGGAATTTTGTTTTTAGAAATAAGACCATTGAGAGGCTCCATAGAGTAATAGGTACTAGTGCCACATTTCGTGTAATATTTCTTCTACTAAAGGCAAACGAAAATTTACTTTTCAAATATTTTTTTTATATGGATATACTCCGAAATAAATAAATAATAATAATAATAAGGCGCCAAGACGCTATCGATCAATCGATGTTTGACATTGCGAGTATTAATTGCACTCATGGGTTTTTAATTTTGACGTTCCTAAAAGTAGATGGACGTTTGTAGTACCAAATATTGTATTAGACTTAAGTTGGTTTGAGAAAAGATGGTCAGAGTGGAGTTTTTTTTGCTGCCTTTTTCTCAACTACACTCGGCCCCAAGGTAGCGGCTAACATTAGCATTTCAAGTACATTTTTAAGTAAGTATTCAACAAGCAGAATATAAATTCTTTACGTTGAAATAAATTTCTGATTTCTGATTTCTATCTTAGGCAATATGACGTCGCACAGGAATTATGACGTCACTTCCCGTAAACCAACCAATGAACGTAAGAAAGAATGAATGACAGACGCCATTTTTACTAACATGTGACGTCATCATAGAAACGGCCAATCCAGGCAATGGCGGCAGATACAAAATATCAAATTTTATCGTGTTTTTTTTTACAAATCATAATTGTATTTTTAGTTAAAATGCCTTAAAGCGGTTTTTAGACACATAATTTATACGAATACGTATAAATAATACTGTTTTTTTCACACTGTCAAATAGCCTATTAGCAAAGTATTTGTGCGATCTCTCAATCACGTTAATTAAGGTCATCCAGTGGGATAACTAGCACCACCAATGAAAAAAGTTCATATTTTCTTTTACACATTCTTTTCTTTTTCACATACATATTTTTTTCCCCTCGGGGATATGTAACGGGCGTGAGTTTATTTATTTATTTTATATTTTTTTCTTTTGCAAAAACTTATGCTTTTATAGATAGATAGATAGATAGAGAACACTTTATTGTACATAAAAAGGAAATTACACAGATAAGGTATTTCTTAATTTATATTGTGTAAAATAATATCATACCTACTGCAAAGCAACAGCGCAAACTGCGTTTCCCTTTTCCAATTTGAAAAGGAGCATGGCAATCGATTGTGCCGATATTGAATGTCCTAGTATATTTTATTCCATACATAATCGGAACATGTCTAGTTTATAATGCAATAAAAATATCGTTACTGTCTAAAAAATAAATGCACTCTTATTGGGACACCCTATATATGGTCCTGTACTATACAGGGTGGCCCGGAAGTGACGCAGTGAAGTTTCGATGTTAGTCGTTAGTCAAGCGCCGAATTTATATTTGCAATTTCACAGTTCCCTAGCGGATTGGCCGAATTTTGACGTTAAAATTAGCCAAAGCTTATTAGCTTCGGACGATTAAGAGCAAGCGGCCCAATTCAGTGGAGACGACAAGAATTTTTAAGATAGTTTTGATATATATATTTTTTGTAATTTATTTTATTTTTGGAACTTTTGGCACAAGGTGACGATGACAGTTCCATCGTACCCGTTATAAAATTATATCTTAATTAACTATATACATAACAAAAACGACTTAATTTTAGCTTAGACACATTGCAGAGCCAAAAAAAAATTAGTCTCTTAACTTAAAATAAAATAATAATTTGGCTGAGTTTTGATAATGTTCGGACTCCTATAAAAATAAGACTTGCTGAACGTCTGCATATCTATTACAATTGAAAAATAGACTTAAGGGTGTAACAAGGGTAAATGTTGCAAAATTGGCTAGCTTTAACTGAAATGTTAGGCAAAAGTACGCACTAAAAAATTCTGAATAAAATATTTGGTAATAAAGGATATATCAGTGACTAATTCGTACGGAAAAAAAATTGCATTTAACCTGTCTAGATGGCAAAAAAAATTTTTTTTCCAAAAGCTTTATTTTCCACAGAATCAAATTTCGCTGGTAAACGATAGTAGCTATTCATTTAAATCTTTCATGCAAATATCGGCCACATCAATATCTGCAATCCTATCTGCTCATATATTTTTTAATGTTAATATTAAGCGTGATTAGTACAAAATTGTACGATTTCTTAATTAGCGCAGGGAATAATCGCCATAGAACATCCGCCACATCTCTTATCTGTGTAATCTTTGGATTATGGATTAGCCCTTTTAAAGTATTCGCCGAAGAAGTACAACAAACATTCAAGAGATTGCGCTAGTTTATTATGTTATAACTCAGAGGTCAAATGCTCAAAGTCATTCGCCCTTGTTACAGCCTTAAAAAAGTCTCCTCACCGCGAAAATATTTTTATTATGAGTTTTAATTTTATTTACATACATACATACATACATACATACATAAGCTCACGCCTGTATCCCAGAGGGGTAGGCAGAGACCAGGGACTGCCACCTGCCACGATCCTGACAAACCACTTTCGCTTCATCGACATTCATTAGTCGTTGCATGCACGCACGCCGGTTTCGGGTACTTTTTATCTTGCCCTTTGCTAATACATCCCCTATTTGGTCGAAGTATGTTCGCCTGGGGCGTCCCTTACCGGCCCTTCCACTCACATTCGCTCGATATATTTGCTTCGTCAGTCTTTCTTCCATACATTGCTAATTAAATAACTCTGATTCATCATCATCAACCAACCCATTATATCCCCACCGAGGGGCAGGGCACGGGTCTCTTCCCTGAGGAAGGAATAGCCCATACTCCACCACGGGGGCCAAGTCCGGATTGGCGGAGGCTTGTAAGACTAGTCTTACTGTCAGAAGTTTTGAATTTAATTGCAATAAAAGTACCTATCCATTAATAAATAAATAAGTTTATAAGCCGCTCTAAGGCCTCTGACTTGGCTTAACGACTGCCATCTATCGACGGCAGCCGGCACCAACTGCTTAACGTGCCTTGGAAGCACGCAACCGCTCGGAACAATGCCATAGCGTTAGTCATAGACGGCCACCCATCAATGAATTAAAGGCGCCGTAGGTTGCTTAACCTTCGTAATCGTTTGTAACTTTAAAACTTTGTTAATTAAACTAAAACTGTTTTGAAAAGAATTAATATGCAGTTTCTTTGTTAGCTTGTTCTCCACATAATCTATTAATTGTTATTATTTACTTAATAAACATAAATATTTACATACAGGCACATACATTGCTTCTGGCCCCACACTAGGATACCCCGTGTCGTGGGAGCCAGAAACAGCTACATCACAAACATCCAAGAGCTGAGTTTTTTTTTGTGTCCCCAGCCGGGGGTCGAACCCGGGACCTCTCGCATGGAAGGCAGATACGCTAACCGCGCCACAGAGGTCGTCACTGATTAATGCGTACCTGGTCTACACATTTTGTTTTATGATTAAAAAGTTTGTTTGATTTGATTGAATTCTCTCTGTGTTCGCTACTATTCTGTATTTCTGTAGAAATATTTTCACGAGCGGAAGTGACATATAAATTAACTTTCATAGAGCGGTATTCCTTCAGAAAACTGTGAACTGTGACAGGCCACCGTCTGATGGTCGTGTTTTGTTTTTATCTTAGCAAATAGGCGAGGCGTGCGGCGGTTGTGACAAACAAAACTGAAGATAAAAGGTAACCAAGCAAATATTATAATGAACATAGAAATAGGAATTGATTAAATCTATATCTACTAAGCTGATAAATTGTGCCCGGATAACGGCGACAGGCTTGCCACTTGTCACGTTTGGGACCTAATAAACTCGGCAAAACGTGGGCCCAGTTCTAGTGATTGGTGCCTCTGCCTACCTCCTCGGGGATAACGGGCGTGAGTTTATTTAGTTTTGTTTTTATTTAATACTAGCTGACCCGGTGAACGTTGTTTTGCCAGATGAAATACTTCTAGTGGGCCGCCGTTATCAATTAGGGGTATGAAAAATAGATAACAACCTATTCTCAGACCTACCGAGTATACACATAAAATTTCATCAAAATCTTTGATAAAATTTTATACATACCATAATTTGAAATTTTATATGTACCTACCTGTAGATTTTGCTAGAGTACGAGTATGCACACTAAAACTGTGACATGAGAATTTTATATACAGGGTGGAATTTTGTAATGCCACCTGAAGGGGAAGTACTCTTAATACTGTAGATAGAAAATTTTACTCAAAGGAAACATTCCTTTATTTTTGAAAAGAAAGAAAACTGCATTCAAAGATTTTCAAAAATTCGCATGCCGCACCCGGTAATCGAACCTACTAAAATCTGTGAAAGTTGCACCATGTACTTTTATTGCATCCATCGTTAGGGTCAATTATAAGGATGAAATCTCTCTAACAAACTTCATAAATTAAATGAAAGGAATGAAATTTTTAATTATTAATTCAATGGGTCAAGTTAAAGCACTTTTACTCAAAGATCCGTTTCTTTATGTTTACTTATGTTATTAATTAATTATTATTATTGACGTCATTGATCCATTAAAATGACGAATTACTATTTAGATAAGACGATTGCAATTTGCACGATCACCAGATCTCATCCCTTTAGATATTTTTTTTTGGGGATATGTAAAAAATCAAATTTACATTAAATCTTATGAGAATGTAAACGAGTTGAGAGTTGAGGGTCAGAATACGATTTAAACATTCACTACAACACGTTATTAAAGGTTACTAGAAATGAATTCGTTAGAAGAATAAATTTGTGTATACAAGAAAATGGAGCCCATTTCGAGCAATAAATTAGTTAGTTTACCATTTTTTGAAAATAATTAAAACAATTTAAGAATTCATTGTTTTCCTTTCATTTAATTTATGAAGTTTGTTAGAGAGATTTCATCCTTATAATTGAACCTAACGATCGCTGTGATAAAAGTACAGGGTGCAACTTTCACAGATTTTAGTAGGTTCGATTACCGGATGCGGCAAGCGAATTTTTGAAAATCTTTGAATGCAGTTTTCTATCTTTTTAAAAATATAGGAATGTTTCCTTTGAGTAAAATTTTCTATCTACAGTATTAAGAGTACTTCCCCTTCAGGTGGCATTACAAAATTCCACCCTGTATTAGAATAAAGAAGATTATAACGAGAAAAAGTTGATATATTTCTAAGTATCTAGTTTGTCAACGGTAATCTCCGAAAGTTTATAGAAGACAAGATGTCTGATGTTAAACAGTAGGTTAAGCACGAAGGTTAAGCAGCATAGGGCGGGTTCAGTGCATGGATGGGTGACCGTTCTATGAGTGGCATTTTTTCTGTGCGGTACCGTGCTTCGCGAGGCACGTTAAGCGGTTGGTGCCGGCTGCCGTCGATAGATGGCAGTCGTTAAGCCAAGTCAGAGGCCGATTTCAAAACTCTCAAAAGTCAAAACTCCTGGCCCACCCGTGACAAGATATTACAATAAAAATATCTATAATTGAGCCATTACAAACGTGCGAATTGAGTCATAAAAGTGCGAGCGAGAGTTCCAATATGCCTGATATACCTCCTATATGTGTGAGAGAGAGGTCTGATACAAATGTTTATGACTCAGTTTGCACGTTTGTAATGGCTTGAGCCATATAGTAATAATTGTATAGTAATTGTATAACGTATAGTAATTGTGTAACGTAAAAATTACCACTAAAACTATCAAACCGAGTTTAATAATAAACTGGGCTTAAGTACGTCGGTGAACCTGGACTGAGTTTATAAATACTCGTATGCATGTCAGTCGCCAGCAATTTACTATACATTAGCGTGAAATGCTCTCCGGGCGATAGTAAACTGTTGTGACTACCCTATGTCAGCTCCAGTGACAGGCTCTCTTGGGAGCCAAAGTAACAAGCTGTGGGTTTTAAAGTGGAGAAGCTTTGGTATTTAAGTGAGAATAACAACTTCCACACAGGACAATCGTTTGGCCATGCTACTTATTTTTGATTTATTGTGTATTTCGTAGTTTATTTTGAAAATATTGACCATTTTAATTTAACCAATAAATAACGCTGCTTATTCTTTAAATGGTACTGGAAGTTATTATTATTTGCACGCAGTTCACAGATCATTTATTACATGATAAAAACTTATTTAATACTATCAAGCTAATCTAATATAATGCGATGGTGGCGTAGTGGGGTTGACCCTTGCTTCTCGATCATGAGAGTCTGGGTACGAACCACGCATGTACCAATGCCTTTTAGTTACGAACATTTGTTTGTTTGTACAGCAACACCATTCGATGATAAATTGTGCCCGGATAACGGCGACAGGCTTGCCACTTGTCACGTTTGGGACCTAATAAACTCGGCAAAAAGTGGGCCCAGTTCTAGTGATTGGTGCCTCTGCCTACCCCCTCGGGGATAACGGGCGTGAGTTTATTTATTTTACTATATACTAAATCATATAAATAAGGACAGCGTATTTGTGCCGTTTTAAGGCAAAACAAAAAAAAACTGTGTACAATAAAGAATATTAATTTATCTATCGTGTCTTAATTACCCCTTGCAGTTCATTTACTCCTTGCAACTACGAATGTCGTACACAAAGGGGCGGCGAGGACCACAGCATGAATACTCTGTACCGTTGGAAAGTTCTACAGATGTAAACAAACACTCGATGACACTTAAACTGTCGCTGTTTCCGGTTCCCACGACACGGGGTATCCTAGTGTGGGGCCATGGGGTATCCTAGTTTATTGAATTTAACAGAATGTGTTTATAGTTTCAATTTCCGCGCATTATTTGAGAAAAATCATATACGAGCCTTGGCCACAACTAGGCATTGATGGACTCACGTATGTTTTCACGTTCGTCCATCAATGCCTCTTTTGCTGGCCGCTCCAGTAATGTACTTCTCAATCAATTAATATTGTATTTATTGTTATTTACAACACAGAAACTTCTACCCGGTACAGAGTACATCTATCTTAATTTCGCTCACGCAGCACACGCGGCCTAATCCCATCTAATCCTTTGTACGTGTCACTCGACTGGCTTGCTAGAGCCGCGTTTATTTCAGTCTGTTTTATTTTATTACTCTATCTTGTAAGATGGAGGACGCAGGGATTTGTCACGGCTCTGGTATTTCCGATTGACAGCGAGAAAATACTTGTTAATATAAAATACTTTAGTGACCCGGCGAACGTTGTTTTGCCAAATAGGGGTAGGAAAATTACATAACAACCTATTCTTAGACGTACCGAATACGCACATAAAATTTCATCAAAATCGGTCAAGCTTCTTCGGAGGAGTATTCGCACTAACAATGTGACAAGAGAATTTTATACAGGGTGTTGATTTGTACAGCTGACTCCGACTCAGGGATGGTTATTTACATGATACTGAAGCAAAAAAAGAAATAAAAAAAAATATATTTTTTTAGTGAAAATCACCTAAAAATCACAAATTTATATGGCTTAGCTTCGATCGTTTGCACTTGACGGTCCGGCGGGGGTTTCGCGGGGCGGGGCTGGAGAGTGCGCCCGCGCGCTCGCCTCCGGCCCCGCAAAACCGGCGATTTTAGGTGATTTTCACTAACAAAAATTTTTTTCTTATATATTCTTTTTTTTGCTTCAGTATCATGTAAATAACCAACCCTGAGTCGGAGTAAACTGTACAAATCAACACCCTGTATATTAGACTAGATGACCCGGTTTCGTCGTACATTATTACGCTTTCATATATTACGATCAGAGCTACAAAATGGATAGAAAAAAGTAAAAAAGTTCATAAAAATTGATGGAGTTGTCAAACTCAAATATTTTATTCAGAATAAAAACAAAATTATTACGAACGTCAAAGTTGTTAGTTTCACGATTAACCCTTTGCCAGGCAGTGGCATAATAGTTGCCACCTTAAATTGAACATCATCACTTTGAGATAAAGTCAATGAAAAATTTATACTAGTTCTGTCCGTTAAAGAGTTAATAGATTAATACGTGGAGAAGAAGCTAACAAAGCAACTCCACAATATTCTTTTCAAAACAGTTTTAGCATGACTAACAAAATTTCAAACTTAAATAATATTACTAATGGATGTGTAGACTAGACACTAGACCCAAATTCTCCTCTGAATATGTTTGATAATAATCTACTGTTTAACACCAGAGTTTTTTCCTTCACTATCGATAGCGAGAGCGTTTGCAATTTGTATAGGAGTGACAAAGCGCGCCACATAGTAAGTAGTCCCTTTGTCACTCCTATGCAAATCACAAACGCTCTCGCTATCAAAAGTGAATGAAAAAACTCAGTATACGCACTCAGAGTGCGTATACTAAGCGTATACACTGACATCTTGTCCTCTAAATAGTCGTTGATTTTATTATTTTATTAGGTACTTTTTTGCACAGTGTGCTTAAAAAACAGGTAAGCGGCGTTCGAGGTAACTCTCTTGAGGAATCTTGTTGTAGAACTTTGTACAGTGCCCCATAAAAGAAGTAGGTATTAACTTTTGTAAGTCTAAATCGTTCGAATCGAATCGCTCGTAGCCTGGGCTGCCTGAGTGATCTTAAACGATCACTAAGGTTAAGCAACGTACGGCGCGTTCAGTCCATGGATAGGTCACTGTAACGCTAGTGGCATTTTTCCGAGCGGTTCCGTGCTTCGCAAGGCACGTTAAGCAGTTGGTGCCGGCTGCCGTCGATAGATGGCAGTCGTTAAGCCAAGTCAGAGGCCTTAGGGTGGCTTTAAAACTTCGACAGTAAGTGCCCTGCCTCATTGGGACGCCATGGCGACGTCGCCAGCCACGTATCCAGGCAGTTTGTATTGAATGGCGACCGCGCCAACGGTCGCCAAGTGAGGTAGGCACCATACATTTCAATACTAACTGCTTGGATACGGTCGCTGGCGACGTGGCCATGGCGTCCCGGTGAGGCAGGGCCCTAAGACCAGCCACTAGTCTTATAAGCCTCCACCAATCCGGACTTGGCCCCCGTGGTGGAGTATGGCCTATACCTTCCTCAGGGAAGAGACCCGTGCCCCTCGATGGTTACATAATGGGTGATGATGAAGTCTAAATCGTGAAAATGACAATTTATTGACTGCCTCGGAGGAGTTCGATGATAACCAACACTGTGACACGAGTTTTTGCATTTTGCATTAGACTGCCATAGATCTATACCATTACCACTTCAATACCATTTGGATTTATCATTATCATCAACCCATTATGTCCCCACCGAGGGGCAGGGTTATGAATTTTCATAGAAATTTTTCCGGCCATGTACCTACTTCAGTATTTATTTTTTAAAGGCAACAGACTAATTACTTTGGACAGATTCAAATGAATCGTAGACCATGGATATAATAATCAAAGAGGATTGAGTACTCTGACAAAAAAATGTCCTGACAAGGAGGCTCGAACTAGAGAATGCCATTTCTTTCTAAGTAGGGTGACCTTGGTGTCAATGAAAACCGGACGAAACATAAGGGAAGCCAGCCGGAAGGAACGAGCGAAGTTCTCTCTTTAGGAGTAACTTGGGCATTTACTTCCATAATGGGCGACACAGTACCTAGTGGTAGGTATATTCATTGACTGAAGAACTTCAATCGCTGCTTTTCTAATTGTTTTCTTGCTTTAACTTTTCGCTGCCTTTTTCTCCACTACAGACGGCCCTAAGACAGCGGCTAACATTATACATAATTGTATGTACATTGACATTCAACAAGCAGAATGTAAATTCTTTACGTTGAAATAAAAAATTTTGAATTTTGAATTTAATTATACTTATATTTTCATTTAACGAAGTTTTAACATTATAAAATGAAAGCCAAAATCAAGCCATACAATTTGCTTTAATCTAAAAATAAACACAAAGAATTAACTCATTTAAATGTATAGAATTTACAACATGCTTATTAAGTGTTAATGTATGTACAGTACATTACATACTGCCCTCAAATAAGGTTTGTAGTGGAAAAGAAGAGTAGAGAGAAGAGCAAAGATAAAACTCAACTTCGACCATGTTAAAAAACTTTTTTAAAACCTTATGAGTGGTATTGCTACAAAAATTACTTAGCATACATTCATGGCTCGATTCGAGTCTGGGCCTTTAATTTGAGAATAAGTAAAGTTCACTATCTTGCATGGATACATGCAGGATAGTGAACTTTACTTACATTCACAGTTATTAATAGTGAACTTTTCTTACATTTCTTATCATCAGTTACAGTACTTTTATCTATTACTTTTTAATATATTCGAAGCTACTTTTTATCGCGGAAATCGCACTCATTCTGCGAAATTAACTTAATCATATTTTGATCTACATAAGTTTACAAATTATTTTCAGTTAACCAATTTAGAACTTTATATCATTATGGTACTCTTGGTCTTGACAAGGGTTAACTTAAAAATTCAAAATGTTGTTTCAGACAAATTTTAGTGTACAAATTGTAATTTCAGATAAAAAAATCTAACTTGCCAATGCGAATAAAACTCATGTAGCTAGATTGGTGAGAAACATTTAAATGTTTTTTTTTACATTTAAAATATTCGAAGAATTTTTTTACATTTAATATAGTTAAATACCCTATCATAATCGCATTGTAATGTTGTGTCTATAATGCTGTTCTGTACATCTTTACCAATAAATAAAAATAAATAAAATAAAATTTGAGAAGACAAAGAGTTTAGTTTTCTATGGAAGGTTTTTCGTAGTGCTCTATCCTCTTTGATTATAACATCCCTGTCGTAGACGGAGAATACGGAATGAATAATACTTTCTGACTTTGTATTAATCTGTGATGGCGTAATGATCTGTATCGCTGAGCGAAATTAAATAAAGAAATTATTTTCCCGAAAACTACAGCACCTAAAAATAAACAAAAAATATATTCTTATTTAGTGACCGCTCATATCCATATCCTAGAAGAAACTTTCTTGATTCGTGACCATAGAAATATTGTAATACTAGCTGTGCCCCGCGGTGTTACCCGCGGTTCATCGATTTTCCCGTAGGAATAAGATATTTCCCCGCGGTAAAACGTAGCCTATGTTTTAATCCAGGGTATCGGCTAACTCCATACCAAATTTTATTAAAATCCGTCCAGCCGTTTCAGCGCTAAAGACTGACAAACATATAAACACAGACACAAACTTTCACGTTTATAATATTAGTGTGATGTCCATTTCGATTTATCTCGAAGAAGGTTGCCGAAATAATGCTCAAGTTTCCGAGCATGTTTGAGAAAAAAAAAAAACAACAAACTTACCTTCCGTAACCGGCGTCTCTCGCGCAGCGTGGCCGCCTTCCGCCGGTCCACGGCCGCCGTTTTTCTCTTGCAAGCCTTGCATGCCCACGCCAGGCACCTCTTGCTGGGACCTGGGGCGATGTAGATTCATTTATGTACCGCAAGGAAATCCGCGACAAGATAAAGTACTTCCATTTTATTTTTTACGAATTACCTACGCGAGTCGAGAAGACGTTACGGAATCACTCGTAGCCACGGCCGCCTGAGTGATCTTAAGCGATCACGAACGTTAAGCAACATAAGGCGCGTTCAGTGCATGGATGGGTGACCGTTCTATGACTAACGCTAGTGGCATTTTTCCGAGCGGTTCCGTGCTTCGTAAGGCACGTTAAGCAGTTGGTGCCGGCTGCCGTCGTTAGATGGCAGTCGTTAAGCCAAGTCAGAGGCCTTAGGGCGGCTTGAAAACTTCTGACAGTAAGACCAGCCACTAGTCTTACAAGCCTCCACCAATCCGGACGTGGCCCTCGTGGTGGAGTATGGCCTATAGGTTCTTTCCTCAGGGAAGAGACCCGTGCCCCTCGGTGGGGCCATAATGAGTTGATGATGATTGGAGAAATAGCACATTGCTGTAGCGGCCAGCAAAAAAGGCACTGATGGACGAACGTGGAAATGTGGGCCGAAGCGAAGCCGAGGCACACATACGTGAGTCCATCAATGCCTAGTTGTGGCCAAGACTTGTATAATTATGATTTTTCTCAAATAATGCGCGGAAATTAAAACTAGGCAGAACTTTTTTCTTTCGATTTTGGCGGTAACAAGTTTCCTATTACGGCTCTTGCCGCCTCTTGAATTTCAGGTGGCGTTAAAATAAGTTCATCGCAGTCATTTTCATCACTTGAACTCAACTCATTCTGTTAAATTCATAAACTTTCAAAATCAGACGAAGCGTTAGTGTTTTTTTTTTCAATAAGGTATAATCCGGCTTTCTATCGCAAGCCAGTTCGAAATTTAAATAAAACCTCTGATAGTTACCTCCTTGGTTGTCATTGTTCGAAATAAAGATCGTTCCATTTTTAAAACACGACAGATATATGAGTTTAACTTAGTTCCTATGTAATTTATTTGGCAGCAAACGAACGCACCTAAAACATGTTGAACGTGTCCGTCTTCCGGTTCCCTCTCGTCGCCATCTTGGATTTCCAAATGTCCCTTTGGCTTTTCTTCCTTGATTTCTGAACCGACTTTTGTACTTTGTTTCATATTTTTCTTCACAAACTCTAAATCAAGTTTGTAGTTATTATTGTTGGTATAGTTTTGATTTGTGGTGTCGTAATAATTTGTTTGATTGTAACTCATTTTAAGGAAAATCATTCACCGTTAAGGAGGATAGTGGGTTACCGTTGAGACAAAGTTTTCGGTAAAATTACACATTAAAAAAAATACGCATAAGATGGTTTTCACTTTTTAAAACAAATTGTAACTTTCGGAGTTCAAAATCGAGAAAAAACTTTGTCATTTATATTTTATCACCGTTTTTTTTTGCAGTCCGACCTCTTTCTTCACGAACTCCTTTGATTTTGACAACTTGGCTTCCCGCCTTTTTTCACCGAACTTTTTTTTCAGACGACAACGCACGCCGCGACTCGCGCGACACTGATTTTGGATCCGAGGGGTGAATCTCAAGTCAGGATTTACAAAATATGTCTGCTATTAATACACTGTCTAGCAGCATTCGAATCGTGGCGACTTCTCTACATTATGCGCAAGTTAATATATACAGAAGGTAAGCTTAGAAGGGTTAGGACCTGTGTTTAGGACGGTGCATGAGTACCCACAAGATGGAAGGAGAACACAATTTTGCAAAGATTTTAATTTCTTGAGCGTCATTTGGGCAATTATTATTTTCTGATCGGAACAATTAATACTCGGTCAGCAAAAAAATCAGTAAAATAGTCATTCGATTTTAGGGGGGCACGGGTCTCTTCCCTGAGGAAGATATAGGCCACATTCCACCACGGGGGCCAAGTCCGGATTGTTGGAGGCTTGTAAGACTAGTGGCTGGTCTTACTGTGAGAAGTTTTCAAGCCAGCCGCCCTAAAGCCTCTGATGGGAATTACTCGTGAACCGGCCGCCTGAGTGATCTTAAACAATCACGTAGATTAAGCAACATAGGGCGTGTTCAGTACATGGATGGGTGATCGTTCTATGACTAACGCTAGGGGCATTTTTCCGAGCGGTTCCGTGTTTCACAAGGCACGAAGTCGATAGATGGCAGTCGTTAAGTAAAGTCAGCCATTCGATTAGCCAGCAGAATAAGAGCAGTATATGGTCAGCAAATAAATTAAACTTGGTCAGTAAAATTACTATTAATTCATAGCTGATCAATTTGGGTGGTTTTGCTTATGAACTTGAAACTTTCTGTACCTAAACTAAGTGATGTGAAAGCTCTTATCATACAACTGTAGTACAAAAAGTAAGTAGTTTATTAATTGCTAGGAAATTACAATTTAGTTTGGTCCTTGGCTCACACTAGGCTTATGTTAAGTAAAACGACACTAGAACAATTTAATTTATCTAATTTCAAATAATTAACTTTGATATTAATCTGGTTTCTTTATTTCAACTTACTTAGATATAAATCTAATTTCGTCATAAAATTTGATTCTGTGACGTGGAAAACCTATTTAGCAATTAGCAATTTAGGTTTGAGGTAAGGACATACATAGGTAACTAAATATTTGTAGTCAATATTTTCAACCACGATCCTTTCATTTATCCTGCATTCAGACCTTCTGTGGCAAGTGGCTGCCCCTGGTCTCTGCCTACCCCTCTGGGATACAGGTGTGAGTTTATCTTACGGATGTAGACCTTCTGTGACTTTTTTCACCATGCCGCCGCCGAGAGATGCCAATTTATGAGTGTTTAGATTGAAATGGATGCCGGTGATATTTTCAACTGAATTTGTTCCGACGAAAGCTTTTCGACGTTTTTATTCCCAGCCCCTCGTTCGCGGGTTCTGAATCGATTTTTAATGTCCACTGAGATGTTACGAATTAATTAACTCGAGTTAACCACGGGCGGGTTTGTTTCGAAGAATTATTGCTTTTTCCCGCGTTTTTTGGTTGCGGAAAACGCTTTTGACATTTTCTGATCCGGTACTTGAGAAAAAGACACTAACTACAACATATATGGATTCTACATGAAACGTAATGGAAGTAGGGTCCGTTGAGAACGTCACGAATTCATTACCTACCAATTTCGAGTTTGCTTCCGCGATCGCAGCTTGTTTCGAAGAAATTTCCCGCGCTTTTTGGTCGGTGGAAGCTTTTGACCTTTTCTGAAAACATTTTCTGATATTTTCTCTGCATGAAAAGAGAAAATAAACTTCACTGGATAGTCTCGATATATTTATAACGCACTATGCAAGTACCTACCTAGGCCCGATGAGATGTTATGAATTAATTCGAATTGTTTCGAGGTTATATTCTACTTCCCGCGCTTTTTGATTGGCGCACTTTTGCTTTTTTCTTATCATTTCTTGAGATAATCCATTCGCTGATAAATTGTGCCCGGATAACGGCGGCAGGCTTGCCACTTGTCACGTTTGGGACCTAATAAACTCGGCAAAACGTGGGCCAAGTTCTAGTGATTGGTGCCTCTTCCTACCCCCTTGGGGATAACGGGCGTGAGTTTATTTATTTATTTTATTTTCTTGCGAAAAAAACTACCATATACCATACAAGGCATGGTGTAGTGAGGTCTGCTGGGATGTTGTGAATTCATTATTTCGAGTTGACTTCTGCGGAGCGCCTTTTCTTTGTGCAACATAAAAAAGTTATTTAATTTGTTAATATATTCAGTGTTCTTAAAAACACTCTTAAGTGTTTTTGTGGAATCAACTTTTTATAATGTTTTTTTATTATTATTATACTGCATAATTTGTATTGTAATATGTTTGTTTGTTTGTTTGTTACACTTTATTGCACAAAAGAAATAAAACAATACATAAAATCTTAAATAACAGGTATGTGTCGAGGTATTTGTATTCTATTGTACTGTATCTTTGCTTATTAAATGTTTTGTATGTGTTTTCCTGGTACAATAAAGAATATTATTATCTTATCTTATCTTACTTTGATGCCTCTATCTCCAGTATGGGAGGCTTTAGTATAAAAAAAAACGAAAAGCAAAGAGTTGTACAGTTCCTTTCTTTAATTGACAATGCTGTAAAAGTTATCTATCCACGATCTCATCCAAGTGGCAGGGTGACGCTAGATGCAAAATGAACCGGTCTTTTTAGAAATGCATGGAGGAGGCCTATGTCCAGCAGTGGACTTCTTGTGGCTGAATGATGATGAAAAGTTATCTATATGGAGAAAATACAGACATTTCATTCATATTTCACGAAAATCCACGAAGACTCGCGGAAATGCGCGAAATACCCACGGGTCGTTCCTGTCGAATGCAAATCTTTCTAAATTGAACATCTACAAAACCTCAATGAACTTAAGGCAATATATTTGAAGAATGAAGGTTTTTTTTTGTTGTGGTACTATGAATTTGTTTGTTTTCAAATATTCTTTCTGTAAGTAAATAACGTTTGTCTTGAGCTTGATTTGCGGTTACAGACAATGTTGGGCTACTTAGGATGAATCCGCGCGTGCGCGTTTGCGACAAGAGGGAAACTGCACGGGAGGTAAAATGGACCAGACTAGAGACATTCATGGAGTCGAAATTGGGAATGCTATCGTCACTGCGTGTACTTAAGTCCCTAAAGTAAATAAAAAAGGTTTTAAATAAGATTTAAAAAAAAATTTTAGAAATAAAAGACTATCCACTATACAATGGGCCATGTAACATTTAAAAACGTTAGTTGGACGAAAATGTAAATAATTACAGCTGTCAAAAGCAACGCAAAATATAAATATATTTATGTAGGTACCTACTAATTCTATCGATATTGTAAAAGTATAATTTTAGGGCCTTTATTTGTTTAAAAAAAAACGTTCTCAATAAGTCTTAGAAACCCATTGTATTGACAAGTAAAATGGAGATTTTCGGATATTTTATTTCCCTGATGAAGGGTTTTTTTTTAAACTTTCTTACTAGTCGGAGACGATGCGAGCTCCGTCTCTGCTCACTATCATTAAGCTCTGCGAATCAAAGTGAAACCTGGTCTGACTCTTCCAGTAAAACACAAGTAAGTGAAGAACAAAATTATATAAAACAAAACCACAAAAGTTTACACAAGCGTGAAATGATTCACAAATATGTTCAAATCATCATTTTAATAACTTTGTTAAGTTCTTCTTCTCCATTGTACGCTGTATCTTTGAATTGTTTTGGCCAAGTATACTCTATACTCTTGTGTATCGAATATTCTTATCTTATCGTCACTTCAATTTCCAGCATCTTCGCGATGATACTAAGTACAACAAGACAATTTTCAGCATCTTCACGATGATACTAAGTACAAAATAGATAGCAACTCCACTCCACGCCTACTCTGTCCGCAGCAGCGCAGCCCCAACCGATAGGGGTGTGACGCGAGCGGGCACTCGCCTCATAAAACCGACGATAAAATTAGTTCGGAAAACAACATCCCAAAACACACCCAAAATTGTGTCAAAAACCACAGGCTACATCATCCATGGAGTGAAAAAAAATTGGTGACCTTTCGTGGCATTGCAGTGACTCTGTCTCCCCTCGGATGTGTGAGTACTACCTATAACGATTTTCTTGGACTTTTTCTGATGTCTGTGTGTGTTAAATTAGACGTCTAATGCTCAGTGTAAGCCCCGTTTTATTCGGAATGAAGTGATAAAAAAAATAGTGCCCGCGCTTAAACGCAGGTAAATATAATTATTTTTTCACTGCTGTGTCTGCTCAAACAAGTGAAAATTTCCACACTTGAGTGTTCATATTAAACTTATTGAAATTTAATTTTTTTTTTATTTGCGTGCGAGTTAAAATTAAAATAAAAATTTTTATTTCCAAATATGTAACTTTCAAAAGGGCATTAAAGAAAAAAATCGTCCGTTTGCATAAAGTTATAAAAAAAAACAAAAATTAATATTAATATTGTATCAGCTCTCTTAATGTAACGTTTTCCCAGGCTTTACAAGATATACCCGCGAGTTCTCTCCATGACCCAATTCGGTACTAGAAAGCATTTACTTACCTACGATATACTCACCAGCTAAGCGCTACGGTGACCTGAGTGATCCCACTGTGTGATACTCTATCTAGGTCACCAGGACTACCACAGAGCGGGGTTGTGACCTAGGTCGGGAGGATCGCTGGATACAATTTAGTTAACGTAGTTTTTATCATATTTCGTAACTTTGAGGTGAAAAGTGCACATTTTTCGTCCTCATGTTCTTTGAATTACAATGTTTTTTACAACATACATACATACATACATACATACATACATAGATACATACATTCATACATACATACATACATAAACTCAAGCCTGAATCCCAGAGGGGTAGGCAGAGACCGGGACTGCCACCTGCCACGGTCCTGACAAATCACTTTCGCTTCATCGACATTCATTAGTCGTGCATGCACGCACGTCGGTTTCGGTTACTTTTTATCTTGCCCTGTGCTAATACATTCCCTATTTATTTATTTTGTTAATTAATTTATATACCTAATGGACTGTCTAGTATATAGGTCTGTATTTTGTCTTTTGCAGCTGAAGCTGACGTTGACGTTCATTAATATAAAACATATTGTTTGTATTGCGATAAAAATATTTGAATTTATTATTTTCATAATGCAATTAAAGTAAAGTAACTCTTCCAATCCGGACTTGGCCCCCGTGGTGGAGTAAGGCCTATACCTTCCTCAGGGAAGAGACCCGTGCCCCTCGGTGGGGACATAATAATGGGTTGATGATAAAAATAGGTAAAAGTACCGAAAACCGGCTTGCGCGCATGCTGAACTCTTGACTGTATTTTCTTCAATAATCGTAAGTCGCGGCCTTAGGGGGCGGCTTGAAAACTTCTGACAGTAAGACCAGCCACTAGTCTTACAAGCCTCCACCAATCCGGACTTGGCCCCAGTGGTGGAGTATGGCCTATACCTTCCTCAGGGAAGAGACCTGTGCTCGTCGGTGGAGACATGATGGGTTGATGATGATGTATCGTTAGTCGCTAGTCATCATTGATGTACGAAAAATAAATTAAGGAAAAATTCAGGATGTAAGTGGCATACTCTGGTCTCTGCCTCCTCCTCCGGTATACAAGCGTGAGCTTACGTGTGTATGTTTATCAGTACTAATCAATCCATGGCTATTTTAAAAGACTACCTGAATAAAAATAGCCCGCCAGCCAGTTAGGCTGAAAAATTGACTATCGAAGCGCTCGATCGCAGACAGAAAAAATAAAAACAAAAGATCAGCTTTTTATAAGGCCCTAGAAATAATGAAATTCGACATCGATTCCATTAGTTTCATATGTATTAATTTTTTTATAGCTTCTCTAAAGGTAGTAATTGTTACTGGATTATTATTACTTAACTCAATTAGGTTAACATTAATAAATCGTAGGTAGGTACTTTATTACCACAATGTAATGTTTTACGTTTTGTTTTTGTTACCTACGGTATGTTGGCGACTGGCTGTGGTGCGACCTATTTTGTTATAAAACGTCATGTTTTTATATTTGATTCTATTTCCATTTTTATTGTCATTGTCTGTTGTCTTGCCACTGTCATACGCCTTGTACGTCCTGATTATAATAATCTAGCTGTTGCCCGCGACTACGTCCGCGTGGGCTTTAGTTGAGTAAAGTGTTTGCAAATAAGATAGGGATACTTTTAGCGCATTC
The DNA here is from genome assembly GCA_947310845.1 of Yponomeuta plumbellus. NCBI lineage: Eukaryota > Metazoa > Arthropoda > Insecta > Lepidoptera > Yponomeutidae > Yponomeuta > Yponomeuta plumbellus. The sequence continues at coordinate 6,471,921 of OX371221.1, read as the reverse complement.
GAAAAAGGGCCCCCTTAAGGGGGCAATCCCCCTTGCCCCCTTAAGGGATTCATACTAGCTTTACACCCCCCCCCCTTTTTCCCCCTTAAGGGATGATTTTCGAAAAACTATTTTACTGTTTTTCACGACTTTTAATGAAGGACCTTCATATTGAATCTCATACGAATAACTTCATACTAAGTTTGCACCCCCCTTTTTCCCCCTTAAGGGATGATTTTTAAAACCTATTTTACACATATTTCATAATGTTAAATGAAGAACCATCGTACTAAATTTTATTCGAATAACTTCAAAAACGGCAAAGTTTCATACTAACTTTGAACCCTCATTTTACCCCCTTAGGGGATGAATTTTCAAAAATCCTTTCTTAGTGCTCCCCTACGTTACAAAAGGAACCCCTGTGCAAAATTTCAAGTTTCTAACCCTTAATAGTTTAGGCCCTGCGTTGATATGTCAGTCAGTCAGTCAGTCAGTCAGTCAGGTCAGTCAGTCAGTCAGTCAGTCAGTCAGTCAGTCAGTCAGTCAGTCAGTCAGTCAGTCAGTCAGTCAGTCAGTCAGTCAGCTTCTCCTTTTATATATATAGATAACATAAGTATTTATTTCCTCCGTGTTTCCCTGAGCAAACCATCACATTGTATTCTTACAGTCCACTCAACCACTCGCTATCATTTTTATAGTGTTCAAAGTCTATTTAAATCCAAATAAGCAACTTTTTAATATGAACTAAATCCTGACCAAAGTATTACCTGAAGTAGGTATTATTTAAAATGAGAGAAAAAAAATCAAAACAGAAGTCGTTGGCGAACAGGGACCGATGTTTTAAAAAATAACTCTGTATTCGGCAAAACGTGGGCCCAGTTCTAGTGATTGGTGCCTCTGCCTACCCCCTTGGGGATAACGGGCGTGAGTTTTTTTATTATTTATAACTGTATTATCGATGGTAATTCTGCGAGTCGTTGGAGCTTAAAACCGAGCCTCTGCGGATATATACGGACTGATACAATTTATTTGGATCGGTTGACTAATGTATTGCCAAAAATCGTTTCCCAAAGTATTACTTCCCAAACTATTTTCCGCAAATTATCACTTGGCAAAAAAACATTTCTCAAAACAACTTAAAGCAAATAAACAGTTAGCAAAAGTTATTATGGCAAGTTATTGTTTACCAAATAAATACTTGGTCAAAATTCATTTTACCAAAGAGGCAACAAGAGGCAAGGTAAGAACGCATCAAAGTCGAGTCTGTTTTCGATCTTACATAGAGAACCTAACGCTCCGACACGCTCCGCTTCGCTACGCGCGTCGTCGCACCTATTATTTCTGTTGTCACGTATCTATTCTTTACATCGCCGACCCCCCGTTCCATTATTTGAAAATAACACTTGCCAAAATAAAACGTTAGCATAATAAACGTTTGTCTTAATAAAACTTGACGCAGTAAAATTATGCGAAATGATAATTTGACCAAATGAATAAAATGCGAAATGAAAACTTGCTAAAGTTTCATTTGGGAAATGAAACTGATGCCATAAGTTTATTGGGAAGTAAAATTTGGCGAAAAATACTTTGGCTAAACGGCGGTATCCCATTTGGATCATTTCTTAAATAAAAAAAAAAGAAAGGAAAGGACCAGTGCGAGTCGGACTTACTATCGAGGGTTCCGAACTTTATCGGTACTTACAATTGGACCATTTTACGCAAACTGGGACCAACCCACAGCATGTCGATTTCGAAAAAACGAGACTTTTGTAAAGTATTTGTATAAAAAATAGTTGATAGGCTTGTATGACAGATTGAATCCTGTCTAGGAATATCAGACTTACTGATTTTCTACCGTTTTTATTGAAAGGGTAGGAAGTGTTATCACTATCTGTGTACTTAAATCAATTTCATAAGCAATGTGGGTTGGTTCCAGTTTGCGTAAAAGGGTCCAATTATTGTTACTATAAATAGTTCAGAAACCGAAACTTTCAGTTTTTCTCGAATTTAAAAAACATTTTTTTTAAATTAAATTACAATGTAGTTTCAGATTTTTCCCTGTACTCGTAGTATAAGACGATATTACTCGTCAAATTCCATAATTGTAGGTCAACGGAAAGTAGGTACCTACCCTATACAATTTATTTAAAAAAAACTCCCTTGAGTGTCGAAGTTATTTTGAGTAAACTTTATTTATTTTCAGACCTTTTTTTTCACACTTTTTTATTTTGATTCTCGCTATTTTTTATTTCCACTTTGATTTTTTCATAGCTTCAAGGGAGCGTATACCTGAGTATTATGGTTTTAATTTCAACTCGATATCTTTACGAGTTTGTCAGAGAGCAATGGAGCGAAGTAGGTATTTTGGGCGTCAGGAGGGTTGACCGTGTCCGAAATACCATACTACGCCAAAACCCGAATAATCGACATGGGCGTTCAGACGGCGAAATTAAAGTGGAGCTAGGCTCGTCACGTCAGTCTAATGGACTCGGATAGGTGGGCGAGACTCGCCACCGAGTGGGTGCCACAAGACGCACATCGAAGTCGAGGCCGACCTAGGAGACGTTGGAGAGACGATCTCAACCAACACCTGCCGGAGAGGTCTGAGGTGGCCCAGGACAGGACCGAAAACTTTGGACTGAACTGGGGGAGGCCTTTGCCCAGCAGTGGGACACAAAAATGGAGGCTACGTAAAAAAAAAACTTTACGAGTTCCCGAAATAAAGGGTCGTGCTTGACAGATGGATGGACTGACGAACCGACGGACTACAAAATGATCGTATAAATAAGGGTTCCATATTATTCCTTTTGACGTTGGAACCCTAAAATCTACGGTAGATACATACAAAGCAAAACTCTGATATTATACCTATACCGGGAGCGATATCTCTGTTTCACCGGCTACCAGATTAATAAATTATTAAAGAATGACCCAGATTCTTATCCTATTCCGAGCGGTTCCGTGCTTCGCAAGGTACGTTAAGCAGTTGGTGCCGGCTGCCGTCGATAGATGGCAGTCGTTAAGCCACTTCAGAAGCCTTAGGGCGGCTTGAAAAATTCTGACAGTAAGACCAGCCACTAGTCTTCCAAGCCTCCACCAATCCGGACTTGGCCCCCGTGGTGGAGTATGGCCTATACCTTCCTCAGAGAAGAGACCCGTGTCTCTCGCTAACGATGATGACTACCCAGATTCCTAATATTCGTTCCCATTCTTGACCATAGACATGGATCTAAAATCTTGACACAAGGTTTTGGATGATCACATGTTTGTGATGTCGCTGTTTCTGGTTCCCACGACACAGGGTATCCTAGTGTGGGGCCAGGGCCAGAAGCAACGTATGTGCCTGTTTGTAAATGTTTATGTTTTGTATTTCTTTACGAGAATCAGAAATGATGAGGACCGTAGACGAAAAAGTCGTCGACATAGCCCAGCGGATTAGTAAGTTGAAGTGGCAGTGGGCGGAGCACATAGCACGCAGAACTGATGGCCGATGGGGCCAAAAAGAGCTCGAATGGAGACCACATATCGGCAAGCGCAGCGAGGGCGTCCAGCCACAAGATAAACATAAGCATTAAACATTTACATACAGGCACATCCATTGCACAACAGCGACGTCACTACAAACATATAAACATCCAAGACCTGGAGTGTTTTTTTCACTCCAGCCGGAGATCGAGACCTCTCTCATGGCAAGCAGATGCGCTAACCACTGCGCCACACAGGTCGTCAGATGAACAGATGATCTCATTTAAGTGGCAGGATGAAGCTGGATGAAAGCCGCTTCCAACCGATCTTTTTGGAAATCCACGGAGGAGGCCTACGTCTAGCAGTGGACTCCTAGTGGCTGAATGATGATGATGATGACGTTTTTACTGCGACAAGTTTCATAAAAGTTTCATTGTGTGCGAAGAAAGTAGTGTCACATAATAATGAAACAAATTTCAAAGTCACATCCCGCGCCCCCGCCAATGAGACCCGGAAAATACGTCTAGGTGAAGTTAAAGTCAGTTGGTAAACTTATTTGTCCGAGGCCCATTTTCCTAGGGACGAAAGGAAAAACTCCAACTCATCCTATAAATAATTCCGCTACCCAACACAATATTCTATGCAAAGCGAGCGATGTGTCAGGGAGATAAACGCCTTTGTTCTGTCGCAGATCGCGAGGAGGCTTCATAATGTTCAGACCTGCGGAACCGGAAACCCGAGTTGGAAGTGTTCAAGTGGATGTTGAGACCCATTTCCGGATTCTACGATCGGTAAGTTTCACACTTCCGGTACGACTCCTCTCTAGGTTTGCTGAAAGAATCTCTCACGAAATGTCCTAGGGCTCGTTATATCGGGTATCCGATAGTGCCCCACCTAGGTCTTCTCGTGTACCCGCCTTAGCCTCTGGGAGCGGCACGTAGGGGCTCCCGATGGTGGCCACATCCAGGTGATAGGGAGTCTGAGTGCGGTATGTTGGGGTTTCCCGATATCGGCCGTTCCAGGATTGTTGAGAGTCGTAGGTACCTCTCACCAGGAACAAGAATAGCAGTCAATAATAGTAATCGTTCGTATGATAGGAATCGCTCGTAGCCTGGGCTGCCTGAGTGATCTTAAACGATCACTAATGTTAAGCAACATACGGCGCGTTCAGTCCATGGATGGGTCACCGTCTATGACTAACGCTATAGTGGCATTTTTCCGAGCGGTTCCGTGCTTCGCAAGGCGCGTTAATCAGTTGGTGCCGGCTGCGGTCGATAGATTGCAGTCGTTAAGCCAAGTCAGAGGCCTTAGGGCGGCTTGAAAACTTCTGACAGTAAGACCAGCCACTAGTCTTACAAGCCTCCACCAACCCCGACTTGGCCCCCGTGTTGGAGTATGGTCTATACCTTCCTCAGGGAAGAGACATAATGGGTTGATGATGAATCGTAATCAAGTCGCCCCCTAATGTGTTTAAGTAGATAAGTAGTGCGAGTGTCGATGGTGCAATGAAAACGCGAGGGTACAGAGACAGTGAATAAAACCGGTATTAGACTAAGTAAGAGATAATTTGAGTAGGTTTAAGAGTGTAAATATTTCTGTAGTAATAAATGGTGTCGGTTCTTGGGAATACGGTGTAGTCATTTCGAGTAGTCCCCATAGGCATCCCTTAAAGCGCTAACCCGTCTAATATTCACCGGGTCACGCATAAGCTTACCTAGAGTTAGTTACTAATATAGGTTAAGTACATAATACTAACAATTTTTATATGGTTATACATATACCTATACTCCGAAATAAATAAATGATAAATAAATAAGCCTTGTCTCTTAGGAAGAGCACCTCAAGAGGTTAGTGTCACAATTGGTATATGAACACTCATACCTGATTTGTATTTGCTTTAAGGTGATTTTAGAAAAGATGGTCAGAGTGGACTTTTTTCGCTGCCTTTTTCTCCACTACACACGCCACCAAGGCAGCGGCTTACATTATACATAAGTGTATGTACATTGACATTCAACAGAATGTAAATTCTTTACGTTGAAATAAATTTTTGATTTCTGATTTCTGAATGGCGCCCAACGTGGGGCTGGTGACGACCACCCCACCACGCTGCTGTAAATTCAATCCGCCATTTTTAGTTAAAACAATTGATTGAATGATTGATCTCTCGCTCCAGTAAACGGGCGCGAGTGAGAGGGCGCCATGTCGTCGGAGCGGTGACGCCCCCGGCGCCCCCCGCGCCGCTGCAAGCTCCATCCGCGAGTCATGTCATGGGACTCCATAGAGTCACGTGACTTCCTCAGGTTGGTTCCGATCCCACTTCTGATTTCGTGCAAGGGGGATGTAATGTGAGATTCTTAAAATGAAAATTGAATTTATTCGAAATAATCAATTGATGGGAATTTCACTTTCGGCTTCAAATCAAATCAAACTTAAGTAACATGTGGTAATGCCCGGTTCACATTATTCCAGCAGCATTCCAGTTCAGCATTCCAGTCCAGCGCTGGAATGCTACTGGAATAATGTGAACCTGCACTGGAATGTACTGGAATGAACTGGACTGGATTGATCACTGGAATGGTACATTCCAGTGCAGGTTCACATTATTCCAGTAGAATTCCAGCGCTGGACTGGAATGCTACTGGAATAATGTGAACCGGGCATAAGGCGGGAAGACGGCAGGACTAAGGCAATCACTGAGTAGTGTTCAAGAACAGGACGACGGTCACTGGGCAGACCTGCGGCCCGATGGTCTGACGATGTCGTTGAGTTGGCCGAAGGTACGTGGATGCGAATGGCGAGATACCGTGTGAAATGGCATTTGGGGGAAAAGGCCTATACCCAGCAGTGGGCAGCGGTGGGCTAACGATGATATGTTTGTGACAAGTTCGTGGTAGAGACATATTTATTTGATAACCATTTTTGAATAATTCGCTGATCAAAATAACGGTGGCGTTTACTTTCCATCTACTTCCTTCCCGCATGTAAAAGTCTCGTCCATCCAAAGGTTGACCGGAAGAGATCACTTACTTAGATATAATAAATAGATAGATAAAAATTAAATATCCTTTATTATGTACATAAATTACTTTTACAGAATTTTTATAAATCAAAGTACAAAGGCTATTTGACGTTATAGCGCATTGGCGGCTTATTTCAAAGTAAATTTTCGTTTCCCTTTTTTAGAAGAAATAAACGAAAGAATCTAAAATGACCACTTTCTGAGGACTCCATGAGCACCAACAAAAAATATGAGGTGGTTATCAGAAGTCTGTCACTTACTGTTAGGTTAAGAGATGTCTCTGTATTTTTTTTATGTCACAATAATTTTTTCGAATGTTTAAAAAAAAAACTCACGTCCGTTATCCCCGAAGGGGTAGGCAGAGGCACCAGTCTCTAGAACTGGACCCACGTTTTGCCGAGTTTATTAGGTCCCAAACGTGACAAGTGGCAAGCCTGTCGCCGTTATCCGGGCACAATTTATCAGCGAATGGTGTTGCTGTACAAACAAATGTACGTAACTAAAAGTCATTGGTACATGCGTGGTTCGAACCCGGACCCTCATGATCGAGAAGCAAGAATATTTAATCATATAAATATCCGAATGCACCGCAGGGATGTGCCTGCGCACCAACTGTCGGCGACGCGGCTGCTAAGCTCCCCGGACCCCTCCCGCCACCACCATGAACGCTCGGAGCGGGAGGAGCCCGATCGGGGTAAGACCAGACTACCACCCGCTTAGGAAGCATTGAGGGGGAGATGCCCCCCGATCGAGCCAAATGTCAACCAACTTGATGGAGGTCTCGGCAGACAGCAAGTATTCTTTCAGCACTGTGTAAAAAATGCAACAAATAATTTATTATCAGAGCACGGAGCTGGAGGAGCCCGATCGGGGTAAGGCCACAGTATTACTCGCTTAGGAGGCGCTGAGGGGGGGAGGGGAGGTCCCCCATCGAGCAAAAGCTCAGCCAATTTGACTAAGGTCTCGGCAGACAGTAAGTATTCTTTCAGCTGCGGACAACATTCAGGTAATTAGCTAATAAACACTTTTTTTTCAAGAATTAAAAATGTTACAGCAGGTGATACAGCGTGTCAGCAGTAATAATAAAGCTATCATCATCATCATCATCATCATCAGCCCACCTCTGTCCGCTGTTGGTTAAGGCCTTTTCCTCACCACGCCACACCTCGCGGTCTCTTCATCCGCATCCACGGACGCCCCGCCGACCTGGCCACATCATCCGACCGTCTCGTCACATCGATAAGTAATCGATTACAAAGTTTCTGCTGAACGCACACAAAAAACCGCTGACTGACAGCGATTTATAGCAATCGGACGCCATTTTTCCATCGGATTTGAATTCCGAACGTCCTTGTGAGAAGCAGCGATTCGTTGCTGTCAAACGTAATTTATGTTTGATGCTGTCAATTTTCGCGGTTACTTGAACTTTACTTCTACTTTCATATTAGTTTGTATAAAACGTAAACGATACAACATGGAAATCTTCAACATGGAAGCGCAGAAGCGCGTTCAGCAGAATCCATCGAAAATACGGTATTTGATACTATCAACAATAAATTATTTGAGATGCTTGATTAAAACAAAAATTACAAAATTATTCGGAAAATGTATTTCTTAAAATCATTTACTTGTTAATACAATTTTTAAATAGATGAAACATAAAAAGAGTGCTCTGAAATGTGACGTCACGAGCGAGTATTAATACAAAATTCCGTTTAAAAAGTAACTCATTTGACATCCTGTCAAATACCCAATTGTAATCGGGCGCGTAATCGATGACTTAGCGATTACTCATCGATGTGCTAAGCTAAATGCGGCCAATGTCTCTTTCCCAGAGCTGTACCCGTTCGCCGAGGAGTACTCGAACGGTGGAGGCGAGCTTACCCGCAACGGGGCGCTGCGCTGGGGCTCGCGCTTCGGGCCGGCGCACCGGCCGCCGCGCGCCGGCCTGCTGGCCTGCTTCCAGGCCTGCCGCGAGCGGCTCCACCAGTACTTGGCCAGGCGGAAGGTGAGAGGGTCAACCCAGATCAATCGAGGTCAAACCCGCAACGGGGCGCTGCGCTGGGGCTCGCGCTTCGGCCCGGCGCACCGGCCGCCGCGCGCCGGCCTGCTGGCCTGCTTCCAGGCCTGCCGCGAGCGGCTCCACCAGTACTTGGCCAGGCGGAAGGTGAGAGGGTCAACCCAGATCAATCGAGGTCAAACCCGCAACGGGCGTGCGCTGGGGCTCGCGCTTCGGCCCGGCGCACCGGCCTGCTGGCTTGCTTCCAGGCTTGCCGCGAGCGGCTGCAAGAGTACTTGGCCGGAAGGTGAGGCCGTCGACCCAGACCATCACCAACCCATTATGTCCCCACTGAAAGGCACGGGTCTCTTCCCTGGGGAAGGTATAGACCACACTCCGCGAGTTGACACCGACCCAGATCAATCAAGGTCAAACTAGGTCAAACCGCATCAATCTGTGTCGAGCTAGATCGATCAGGGTTAACGGAGATCAATCCAGGTCAAATCACATCAAAAACATGTCTACCTAGATCAAGGTCGGTAGCTAGTTTTTTTCCATCATCAACGCATAATGCCCCCACCGAGGGGCACGGGTCTCTTCCCTGAAGAAGGTATAGGCCATAGCTTAGAAAACAAAGTCATAGAGGTGCATGCCTGTACCCATGAGGCCCAAACTGCCTCTGAAGACTGTTTTAATTATTGGTGTTTTTACAAGTGATACCGATAATATATTAGATTCATCATCATCATCAACATTATGTCCCCATCGAGGAGCACGGGTCTCTTCCCTGAGAAAAGTCAGAAGTTTTCAAATCACCCTAAGGTTGTTTAACGAACTGTTTAATTTAATAAAATTATGGATTTTTTTCGTTGTTGTCTATTTTTGACTTTGATTTGAAATAGTTGGCCGCCCCTTGAATCTACTGAGGCCCTGAAAGCCCTATCGTCGCTTATGCCCCAACAGCGCGAATATGCATTTTTAACATTATATTTTTTTTTATTTAACTGTGTAGGTGAGGATAGAGAATTATACCGCATATTTTTTCGACAATGAGATTAAAAATTTTTTCGTCTCCTGCAAAGTTGTCCAAATGCAGGTTCGCGATGTTGAAGTATAAGCGACAATTATGGTAGATCCAGCCCTGGGCACAGTCTACTGTCATGTCTACTGTCATATCAGCTGCTCGAACTGTGTAACCTTGGATCGGTTAGTTTAGGTAGGCGTTCCCGTGGCCCCGTCCCTTGCGAATGGGATGGAACACCCCAGGAGTTTTAGTCGGTATACTGCCCTTTTCAGGGCGGGGAGTCTGACATAACCGCCGTGCTCCCCCGAGCCGGCGGTACCCGTAACGTGGTTTCTCCTGGGTCAAAAAGAAAAAAAGAAAAAAAAAAGGTAGGCTCTAGGCTTTAACACTGACTCTTCGACGGGCACAGATCGAGCGCGGAGTTCGGCTCTACAGCCAGAACGAGCAGCGTCAAGCGGTGAAGGTTTGGCTGTCGGCACTTCGTGGCGTGCGGCACCGGGCCGACCGGTTCGCGCTGCTCGGACACCTGTACCGGGCGTACATGGACTTCGGCAAGTACAGGTGAGGCCATTATGTCCCCGCCGAGGGCCACGGGTCTCTTCCCTGAGGAAGGTACAGGCCATACTCCGCCACGGGGGGCAAGGCCGGATTGGTGGAGGCTTGTAAGACTAGTGGCTGGTCTTACTGCCAGAAGTTTTCAAGCCGCCCTAAGGCCATCTATCGACGGCATCTGGCACCGACCCAGATCAATCAAGGTTAACCTAGGTCGAACCGCATCAATCTGTGTCAAAATAGTTCGATCAAGGTCAACGGAGATCAGTCCAGGTCAAATCACATCAAAAACCGGTCTATTACATAGATCAGGCTCGGTCGTTTTTTTTTCATCATCAACCCTTTGTGTCCCCACCGAGGGGCACGGATCTCTTCCCTGAAGAAGGTACGAAGGTATGAAACACATGGCGTACAGTAAATTCACATAAACCTGCGGGACCTATCTCATACATTAAGGCACGAAATTTTAAACAGAATCACGAACACATTATTTACGTTGAATTATGTTTTTTTTTAAATTGTGCAATTAAGTCTACGAACAGCAACGTTGTCGCAGGGAGTCCCTGGAGTTCGCGAACCGGCAGCTGGGCATCTCTGAGGAGCTGGACTCGGCGCCCATGCGCGCGGAGGCCTACCTCAACCTGGCGCGCGCGCACCAGACCCTGGGCGGGCTGGACCGGTGAGCACTGGCCCACTGGCCTTGGGTAAAACATAAACATGATATGACATGGACATGGACATGGACATGGACATGGAGATGGACATGGACATGGAGATGGACATGGACATGGACATGGACATGAATATGGACATGGACATGAATATGGACATGAATATGGACATGAATATGGACATGAATATGGACATGAATATGGACATGAACATGGACATCAACATGGACATGGATATGGACATGGACATGGACATGGACATGGACATGGACATGGACATGGACATGGACATGGACATGGACATGGACATGGACATGGACATGGACATGGACATGAATATGGACATGAATATGGACATGAATATGGACATGAATATGGACATGGACATGAATATGGACATGAATATGGACATGAACATGGACATTAACATGGACATGGACATGGACATGGACATGGACATGGACATGGACATGGACATGGACATGGACATGGACATGGACATGAATATGGACATGGACATGAATATGGACATGAATATGGACATGAATATGGACATGAATATGGACATGAATATGGACATGAACATGGACATCAACATGGACATGGATATGGACATGGACATGGACATGGACATGGACATGGACATGGACATGGACATGGACATGGACATGGACATGGACATGAATATGGACATGAATATGGACATGAATATGGACATGAATATGGACATGGACATGAATATGGACATGAATATGGACATGAACATGGACATTAACATGGACATGGACATGGACATGGACATGGACATGGACATGGACATGGACATGGACATGGACATGGACATGGACATGGACATGGACATGGACATGGACATGGACATGGACATGGACATGAATATGGACATGAACTTGAACATAGACATGAACACGAACGTAAACGTGAACATTCACAATAACAAACCTACAGGCATACACATTACTTCTGGCCCACACTAGGATACCCTGTGTCGTGGGAACCAGAAACAGCAACACCACAAACATGTGAACATCCAAGAACTGAGTTTTTTTTTATCCCCAGCCGAGGTTCGAAACCGGGACCTCTCGCATGGTAGGCAGACCCGCTACCGCTGCGCCACAGATGTTATTTTGTGATAGAGGCTCAGAATTAGTCCTTATTCTGAGGATAGAGGCATTAGAACAGAATACTTCGAAAGAGGTCCCCAACAGGCTATTTGACATTTTGACAATGTGAAAAAAAGTATATTAAACATAATTCGTATAAATCATGAGTCTTAAAAACCGCTTTAACCTCCTCAGTCCTGACCTTGAAAATAACAATGGTTTTCTATTGATATTTTCAAGGTCAGCACTGAAGAGGTAATGGCATTTCAAGTAAAAAAATTGGATAGTCTATCCTAAAAACTGGGCGAACGGACGGACGGACGGACAGTGGAGTCTTAGTAATAGGGTCCCATATTTACCCTTTAGGTACTGAACCCTAAGTCATCATAAAATAGGCTCCAGAATGTTCCAATCTCCCCAGAGCCCTCTCGTACGCTCGGCACGCCCTTTACAACGACTGCGGCGGCGGCACCACGGCTGGCTGCGTGCATCTCACCGTGGCGTCAGTCAGTTTGGAGCTCGGCGCCTTCTCCAAAGCCATGGACGGCTTCCAGAAGGCCCTAACCCTAGCGCAGAGTCGCAGCGACAATGAACTGCTACTCCAGGTAAGGTTCGAGATGAACATAGACACATTTAAGAAAGAATCCATGTCAAGAGAACAAGAGCCAAACAGAGGGATCATGATCTTCCATCGTAATGGCTCCAGAGAGCTGGATGGCATCTTCAAAGACAAGGATGGCTTCCAGAAGGCCCAAACCCTGGCGCAGAGTCGCAGCGACAATGAACTGCTACTGCAGGTAAGGTTTGAGGTGAATAGAGTTACATTTGAGAGGAAATGTCATTGAGAGACAGAGTCAAATAGAGGTACCGTGGCTTCCATCGTAGTGGCTCCAAAGAGCTGGATGCCTTCTTCAAGGCTGTTGTAGCGGTCACGACTTATTACTGCTGGTGAGATTTGAGATGAAAACAGTTACATTTGAGAGGTAGTCCATGAAGAGAGAAAGATTCAAATAGTTAGACTGTGGCTTCCATGGTAATGGCTCCGGAGAACTGTATGCCTTCTTCGAAGGCATGGACGCTTTATTAAAGGCTGTAACTCTGGTGCAGAGTCGCAGCGGTTACGACTAGTTATTGCATCTGAGGTTTAAGGGGAAGGCAGTTACATCAGGGAGGAAACGAATGTCACTATAGGGGAAGAGTGACAGGGAGACACACTGGCTTCAGTCAGTTTGCAGTTTGGCGCCTTCTCCAAATCTCCAAGGCTATGGACGGCTTCCAAAAGGCCCTAATCCTGGCACAGAGTCGCAACGACAATGAACTGCTACTGCAGGTGAATAGAGTTACATTTGAGAAGAAATGCATCTCATAAAAGAGACAGAGTCAAATAGAGGTACCGTGGCTTCCATCGTAGCGGCTCCAGAGAGCTGGATACCTTCTTCAAGGCAAATGGAAGGCTTCCAGAAGTATCTAATAGAAATCTGGCTAAACAATGAAAAAGGTCTCTCGCTAGCAACAACAAAAACTTGGTCGTACTCCTCCGTCAAAAAGTCAATAAGTGCATCCGGAATAAAGTTAATAATTGAGTCATATAGAAGCAAAGGCAGTAAAATCCACACTTTTTAACTGAATGTTGCTGCCTTTGCTTCTATATGCCTCAATTCTAGAAGTAAATCGCCTCATCTTCGTCCCAGGTATACGTGGGTCTCTCGGAGCTGTGGCGACGGTTACGGGACTACGAGCGGGCGGTCGCCTGCGCCGCGAGAGCCTGCGACCTCGGTCGGGGACCCAGGTACGGGGAACTTGGGCATTACCTGTAATTTCCTTTTTTATGTACTATAAAGTGTTCTCTATCTATCTACTTTAAAAACATAGGTGGTGTTTTGTTACATTTCTTCGAACTACCTATTTTGGTAATTTTGAGAGCCGAAAAAGTCTGAAGTTTTTGAACTCCCAAACCCCCAGAGCGACAAAAGCAACAAAAAATATTATTGTCAATTCCGTCCTCCCCAACCCACAGGGCGTCAAAAACATCGAAATCTCTCTGACATGTTTGTACTTCCCAACGCCCAAGGTGGCAACAAAACTTATAAAAAATATTTCTTAATATTAATAATTTTGTATGCCCCAACACCCACCCAGAGCGCACCAAAATCTTTCTGACATGTTTGTTCTCCCCAACTAGGCACCATCAATACCAAAATCTTTTTCTGACTCGTTTGTACATAGAACACCAATAGAACGTCAAGATCTAATAATCTCCTTTAATATAAATAGGTAGACCGTAGGTACCTATAATCAATTTAGCAACTGTCTCTCCGATTACCACGATTCAGGCTCAACCTTGTGTGGTAACACTGTGCAAACATAACTATTTATTTTCTGTCAATAAATGTTATTTTATTTATTATTGTTACGGGCTAGGGTTCTGGATTTGGATGTAAAACGCCAATGACAACTTCTTAGGATTTATTCACGCAGGGTCTGGTCTGCAGGTCTTCACGACACGAAGTCCACACGTAGAATCCAATCGCAGGTCCAATCGAAGTCCAATAGTATCGCTGAGGTCGTAGGTTTTTTTTTTTTACTGCCACTATTGATTTTGTGGCAACCTTTATGTCATTTATTTTAAAATATCTTTGATTTTATTCAATTACGTCTTCTTCATTACATCTGCTTAATTAAATTAAAAATTATATTACATAAAACTTGTGCAATTATGATTGTAGTAAGCTTAACTAGAGGTCGTAGGTTATCGCTCGTATCGCAGGTATGTTCGCTCGAAGTTCACTCTTCGCTATTCCAAACGGAACTGACTGCGCGCCGCGGCGGCCGCTATTTATATCCGGCCGCAAGGGCTCTAGAACATTCCCGTACCTACGTACCTACACTCGGTACACGCGGCAACGTCGCTCGAACAGTAACCCATTCAAAGAGTTTTGAACCTTACGCTAATCGACATACGAGTCATTATTGCTTGCAGCGCAGCATGCGGCGACTATTCGATAGGCTTCTAGAAGGCTCTATTCTAGATGGTTCGGGATAGGACCGCGACATTATTTTATTATCTCATCCAAGTGGCAGGAAGACGCTGGATGCAAGCCGCTTCCAACCGGTCTTTTTGGGAATCCATAGAGGAGGCCTATGTCCAGCAGTGGACTTCTTGTGGCTGAATGATGATGATGATGATGATGATTGTTTTGTAATCCTTGTACCGCAGGGCGGCTGACCTCAACACTCGCCTGCACCGCGTGGCCTTGCTACAAATGGCTGCGGCTTTGCGCTCGCGCGGTGAATTAGGCGACGCGCACGACTACTGCAACGTGAGTGTGCTTACGTTGGGTTTATCTATGTTTAGTAGAAAGTAAGTTAAATAGACCTGTCACTTTCACAATCAATCAAGCGATCAATTGAATAATCGTTTAATCGATTAATCAATCGGCCAGAGAATCGCTGCTGCAAATGGCGAAGAAGAAGAGCTGGGCGAAGCGCACGACTACTGCAACGTGAGTGTGCTTACGTTGGGCTTCATCATCAACCCATTATGTCCCCACCAAGGGGCACGGGTCTCTTCCCTGAGGAAGGTATAGGCCATACTCCACCACGGGAGCCAAGTCCGGATTGGTGGAGGCTTGTAAGACTAGTGGTTGGTCTTACTGTCGGAAGTTTTCAAGCCGCCCTAAGGCCTCTGACTTGGCTTAACGACTGCCATCTATCGACGGCAGCCGGCACCACTTTGCAAAGCACGGAATCACTCGGAAAAATGCCACTAGCGTTAGTTATAGACCCATCCACTGAACGCGCCCTATTTTGCTTATCTAACCTTCGTGATCGTTTAAGATCACTTGTACACGAAAGGTGTAAATTTTGTGTACCTACAAGCTTTATTATTTTTCATGTAACTAACTACCTACGGTCACAGACCTGAGTGCTTAGTGCGTGTTTTTTCATTCACTTTCGATAGCGAGTTTGCAATTTGTATAGGAGCGACAAAGAGACAACTAAGTGGCGCGCTTTGTCACTCCTATACAAATTGCAAACGCTCTCGCTATCGAAAGTGAATGAAAAAACACGCACTAAGCACTCAGGTCTGTGACCGTAGGTAGTTAGGTACATGAAAAATAATAAAGCTTGTAGGTACACAAAATTTACACCTTTCGTGTACAAGTGATCTTAAACGATCACGAAGGTTAGATAGGCAAAATAGGGCGCGTTCAGTGGATGGGTCGTCACAAACATGTAAATCCACTCAGACTGAGGCCACGTTTGGCTCCGTTTGCAGGAAGCTATTCACTTCAAATAAAGTTTTATCATGTTTCCTACGACCTGACCGTACATCCTGTACTATAGCGACCAGCCAAGGCCGTCACAAACATGTAAATCCACCCTGACTGAGGCCACGTTTGGCTCCGTTTGCAGGAAGCTATTCACTTCAAATCAAGTTTTATCATGTTTCCTATGACCTGGACCTGTAGTACGAGGACGCGAGTCGCGCGCGACAACGTCAAAAGTCGTCAGGATTCGACAATTAATGTACTAGAAAGTCGCGACTTTCGACTTTAGTCGCGCGCGACTCGCGTCCTCGTACTACCTTTGCAGGCAAGGCCATCACAAACATGTAAATCCACCCAGACTGAGGCCACGTTTGGCTCCGTTTGCAGGAAGCTATTCACTTCAAATAAAGTTTTATCATGTTTCCTATGACCTGGCCCTGTAGTACGAGGACGCGAGTCGCGCGCGACAACGTCAAAAGTCGTCAGAATTCGACAATTAATGTACTGGAAAGTCGCGACTTTTGACGTTGTCGCGCGCGACTCGCGTCCTCGTACTACCTTTGCAGGCAAGGCCATCACAAACATGTAAATCCACCCAGACTGAGGCCACGTTTGGCTCCGTTTGCAGGAGGCGCTGAGACTGGCGGCGGTGGCCGGCGACCAGGGCTGCTACGCGCGGGCCGTGCGCATCGCGGGCGACGTGTACCGGCGGAAGTGCGACATCGGGAAAGCTCTGCGGTGAGTTTGGCTACATCGCGGGTAGGGTTGCCAACCCTACTATATAGTATAGTATCCTACTATAGTAAGGGCTCAAATACTATATTTCTAAAAAAAATATAGTATGTAGGCGAAACTAAATTTTGCGTAAAGCGAAAACGGAGAAGCATTCGCGCGCTATTCGCGGACTCATTTAAAAAATAAGGAAAATATTTAACCACATACTTTTTTGTTTACTATTATTTCGCCATCTACTATATTTTTAGAAAAAATTCGGCAACACTAATCGTGGGCGACATGTACCGGAGGAAGTGTGACATCGGGAAAGCTCTGCGGTGAGTCGGGCTACATCGCGGGTAGGGTTGCCAACCCTACTATATAAAATCAGGCGTTACTTTGTGGAAGTCCACAATAGCATTAAATGTGAAAATAACATTAAAATTACTTACATGAAATAAATTACATTAAATTGAAAATTTGCTAAATTCCCCCAAAATCCCACAAGCATCACCACCGACACCAATACTGGCGGAATTTAGCAAAGTAATTTTCTCAATTTAATGCTATTATGGATTTCCGCAAAGTAACGCCTGATTCTATAGAATACCAATACTTGTGTGAGATAATGCGAGGCGTTTCGCCTCTAACACGAGGCATCCTCAGGCTCACAAGAGACTAAACTTGTGAGCCTATAACTTTAATTAAAATTTTCCAATTTAGTGCTAATTAAGTTGCAACCCTAATCGCAGGCGACGTATACCGGAGGAAGTGTGACATCGGGAAAGCTCTGCGGTGAGTAGGACTCGAGGTCATAAGCACAGCTTAAATAAGAATCTGCAGTTACCAATCTTCCGACTAACGTCCGAAACGCGCCTATTCAATATACAACATCTCGGTGAGCTTCGGGTCACAAGGAGTCCGGTGTTCACCGTGCGTGAGTCCAGACGGGCGACGCGTCGGATCCGCTAGCTAGACGATCTTCCTGTTACATTGTGAATAGAACTAAGTGCGACATCGGGAAAGCTCTGCGGTGAGTCGGGCTACATCGCTGGTTGGTTGCCAATCCTACTATAATAATATAGTTATTGTATGGAATGAGGCGTTACTTTGCGGAAGTCCATAATAGCCTTAAAATGTGAAAAATACTTTGTTAAATTCCGCCAAAATCCCACAAGCACCACCACCGCCACCAATACTTGTGTGAGAAAATGCGACGTGTGTCACCTCTAACACGAGGCATCCTCAGGCTCACAAGTGACTTGTGAGCCTGAAGTGCAGTGGAAAGCTCTGCGGTGAGTAGGACTGGAGGTCATAAGCACAGTTTAAATAACAATCAGTTACCAAACTTCCTCGTAACGTCCGAAACGCGAGATTTCGGTGAGTTTCGGGTCACAAGCAGTCCGGTGGTCACCGCGCGTCAGTGCACACAGGCAACGCGACAGATCGGCTAGCTAGACGAGAGTGAGAATGTATTACATATTAAGTCTTTCTGTTACATTGTGAATAGAAGGAAGTGCGACATCGGGAAAACTCTGCGGTGAGTTGAGCAACATAGCAGGCGACGTGTACCGGAGGGAATGCGACATTGGAAAAGCTCTGCGGTGAGTCAAGCTACATCGCGGGTGACGTGTACCGAAGGGAATGCGACATCGGGAATGCACTGCGGTGTGCTGGGCACTCGGGCTACATCCTAAGGACGGGTAATAAATTGTTATTTTGGTGATTCGTGTGGTTTATTCCGTAAACGTATAGATCTGCTTCTCCGATTCTCCAAGAAGATCCTGATCCCGATTCTCCATTTGCTTTATAAAACTACTTAACTATCTAGGTGGTGTGATCCAGCAACCATCATCGAGCAACCAGCTTCCAGAATACTTTATTGCACAACCAGAAAAAAATCAAATGCCTATGTTCATCTGTGGACGGCAAATAGTGATAATGATGATGATGCTATTTATTTCAGACATTACGAGGTGGCGATGGGTGCTGGCCAGAGCTTGGGCGACAGGCTGGCCCAAATGGAGGCCATGGATGGAGCGGCGAGGTGCCTGGAAGCCTTAAGGCTTCAGGGGCGGATCTGCAACTGTCGACCCCTCGAGTTCAACACCAGGCTTCTGGAAGTAGCTACTGGTGTCGGTGCTAAGGTATGTTGGTGTTGGACCAGATTCTTCTCACGTCCTTTCTCAGAAAGACGCTTCTAACGAAGAATGATAATTTTCTAAGAGTGTCCTTAGCGTAAAAATATACCTATGCAAAAGTTTTTCAAAACTGAAATTCGATGTTGATCAAGGTACCTTTTTGTCGCACGGCCTTTTAATGAGCCTTGTTTCTTTAAATAGGTTACCCTTTGTTTTATTAGTATTTCCATACTACCGTGCATAAATGTATGATAGTAAATGTTGGAACATATCTTTAAATTTCTTTTATTTGTAAGCCCTTTATGGTCGTGACCTTTATGGTATGGTCGCGTTTCTTATGGTCGTGACTTCTTTTTTAACTAGCCATGATTGTTTTACTTTCATTCCTTCTTGTGTTTGACCAACTCTTGCCAACTCTTGGTTTCCGTCTCTGCCTTGCCGTAGACGGAAACCTGATTCTTCATAACTGCACGTTTACTAAGTAATCCCCCCCCCCCCCCCTGCAGATGCTAGTTAGGCGCGTGCGCCTGCGCCTGTTGTAATCAATGTTTCCACTTTAATGATTTCCTTTCCCGCGCCTCAATAGGCTTTGTTCATGATTTTCCTCGATTTCCCCTTTTTCTTCCCCTCTGGACTGTAATATCCCCTCAAAAGAGAAATTTTCCCTCATTGTGGAAACACTATATAAGTTACCCCCCTCCCTACACACGCCATGTGCTATTCTAGTCTATGCTTGTCCGATATCTACACAATCTTAGGCACAACTAAGTAAACCCCCCCACCAGATGCTAGTCCGGCGCGTGCACATAATCTCAGGCACAACTAAGTAAGCCCCCCCGCCAGATGCTAGTCCGCCGCCTGCACATAATCTCAGGCACAACTAAGTAAGCCCCCTAGCTGCGGCTGGCGGCGATCTACACAATCTCAGCCGTAAAGCCCATTAGACAATGAAAAAAAAAAGGTATAAGAATAAGGAATAAGAAATAAGGAACCAGGAGTAAGACATAGCACAGAAATAAATTGTCTTCCTTATTCTTGAATTGTGTCTAGCTCAACGGTGCTGCCATTGCTGGATTCCGCTATTCCTTGTTCCTTATTTCATATTCCTTATTCTTATACCATAAGAATAAGGAATGGCTCTTATTCTGGCCATATTTCGCGAAGAACCGACAACCGCTGGGGTAAACGTATTCTTGAGTGGAGACCGCGACTCGGCAAACGTAGTGTAGGACGCCCTCTAACCAGGTGGGATGACGATCTGCGAAAGACTGCAGGCAGATGCTGGATGAGGCAAGCTGAAGACAGGGCGCTATGGCGCTCATTAGGGGAGGGCTATGTCCAGCAGTGGACTAATATAGCCTGATGATGATGATGATGATTCTTATACCTTATTTTTTTTCATAGCTTAACTCGACGTAGTTTAGCAAAAAGGTTCCAACCCACACAAAGTGACTTTTGAGATATTTGAGTTTTTAGGTTTAAGCTGATTTACCCACTACATACATTTGGATTGATTTCAATGTGCCATAACTTTGCACATACTCATTGGATCGCTATCCAAGTCTTTGATTCTTAAAGTATAGAGCATAGTGATCATTTTGGTATATTTAACTCAAAAATGACCATGTTGTGGGTTGAAACGTTTTTGCTAAACTACGTCCAACTAAGCCCTCCCCCCCGCCAGATGCTAGTCCGCCGCGTGCGGCTGCGGCTGGCGGCGATCTACACGGGGCTGGGGGACGGCGGCGCGGCGGCGCGGCAGCGGCGCGCGGCCAACGCCTGGCTGCCGCCCGCCTGCGCGCGCTGCCGCGACCCCCTGGCCGAGCAGCCCGACGCGCTCGCCGCGCTGCCCTGCGGGCACATCGTGCACCAGGCGTGAGTGCTGACTGCTAGACTCGATTGACATCAATGGGCGTTTTTCCTTTCTTTTTTTTTTCTTAGTTCCTTGAGATACACTAGATGCCGCCGTTCGTTTCTTCATACGAATTTGTGATTCGTAGCAATCAATGTCAAAGTCAGTCCACAGATCACTAAACAAGAAAAGGAACCAGGGTTGCTAATCGGACGAGGTTTCTCGTTATAAAAATAAAAATTCAAACCCACAAAGACTCCAAAGTATCCAAAAACGCACTTATCACCAAACGACAACAGCATTTTTTCTTCTAGGTAACCAACCATCACAAACTCCACAGAACCATATTATTATTTTTTGCTTTGACGTTTATTATTACGGTACGGCAGCGCCACCTAGAGATCCTTTTAAAACTAAATTTGACATAAGGAAAAACGCTCATTATTATTCCATGTGACAACGACTGAATTTAAAGTCAATTTGATGTAAGAAAAAAGATTGAAGACTAATTTAAAGAAAAAAAAAAGAAAAAAAAATATTTTACGCCAGATACACAGGAAAAGTAAATACAGAAATAAGGCACATTTCAAACAAAATTGAACGTAAGTAATGTGAAGCTAAAGTGAGAAAAATAAGGCTTAAGAATACAGACTGCTACGACTCTTTCAACATCAATAATATTTAGGTATCTTTTTTAAAATATATTTTTTTAATTTAACTTAATTACGCAGAGACCCGGACACGGACATTTATATTAATAGCGACGGTATTGCAGCAGTTTTTGGGAGTGAGTTAGTAGGCTCTCTTCTCATTACTTAGATAGACAGATAGAGAACACTTTATTGTACATAAAAAAGGAAATTACACAGGTATTTCTTAATCTAAGAGTACAAACAGTAGGTAGGAGTAAACGCGCGCTGCCGTGACCCCCTGGCCGAGCAGCCCGACGCGCTCGCCGCGCTGCCATGCGGGCACATCGTGCACCAGGCGTGAGTGTTGCCAGCCGAACTCTGTTTTTTAATGAGCGGTTTTCAGAAGAAAAAAAAACCAACATTTTCAATAAAATATAACTCCGAAAGGACAAACATTTGGCTGTTGGCGTCATAGTAACTTTTATTCAGCTCGCTGAGACCTATTGGATGATGTATCACACATGGCTATTGGGCTGAGGCTCAGAATAAGGTATTCTGAGGGCTGAGGTCCAAAATTGCATTCCTTTGACAGCCATTCGTTTTTTTTTATTTCTTCTGAAAACGACTCATTGAATTGAAAGAGAGAAAAGAAAGAAAATAATTTATTTTACGACAGATACACAGTAAAAGTAAATAGAGACAAATAAGGCATATTTAAAACAAAAGTGGCAGTAGGTAGTGAAGCTAAAGTGAGAAAAATAAAGCCTAAGAATACAGTAGGTAGGAGTGGTAGGAGTAAACCCGCGCTGCCGCGACCCCCTGGCCGAGCAGCCCGACGCGCTCGCCGCGCTGCCATGCGGGCACATCGTGCACCAGGCGTGAGTGTTGCCAGCCGAACTCTGTTTTTTAATGAGCTGTTTTCAGAAGAAAAAAAAACCAACATTTTCAATACAATATAACTCCCGCTATCTAACTATCAAACTATTTTAAGTAGGTATTTAATTAATTCTGTATATACCTACGTATTATATTACTTCATGGTTGTATGTACCACATCGCGGTCTGTGACGTTCGCGGGGTATCTCTTGGCACTGACTGAAAATCAGCGCTGAAGGCTTGTCCATCAGCATACTGCTGAGTCAGCTGCCATTTATAACAGCAGTGACACGCCGTGACCTTTATTTTCCTTCTGTTCTCTTCTGTTTTTTGTTTTGTACTGTATATATTTTTATTCTATTATTTTTTTTATTGTTTTATTATTGTGGCGTGTGTACTGTTTTTATAATAATTTTTTCTTCTTCTTATTAAATATCTCATTTGACGAACAAGTTAATTATCTATATAAATTCATTAAGTACGAAATAAATATAACTTTAGTCTTGATACTTGATCGGGGTTCCTTAAGGCTCTTTACACACTGTGACTTTTATCATCGATGCAGTCGAATGATCCACCTTTGCCGCGATGCTGTCGCGCGTTTTCGATGCTCGAATCGAGTGTCTAGTACAGTCAGTGTTGCCGCGACTGAGTTCCCAAAAAGTACATGTCGAGCACTAACATAACAAGTTCAAAACGTACGTAAAAGCGATGCAATCGTACATCGTACATGCGAGGCCTAAAACGTACGTGAAACGTACGAAATGTACGCTAACGGCAACACTCTGTACAGTAGTCATCTGTGGGGTTGCATTGCCAGATTCTAGTATGGGGTTAGAAGCGATGTATTTTTTTTTATTTCTTTTCTCATATAGACACAACATAAACTTAGGCGGGCGAAAACCATACGAGGTTTATCTGCCGCTGTTTTCGCTTGGTTAGGTTACATCCAATTTTATTTCCAAATACATTGATTGTATGTGCCACTACGAAAATGTTTATGTTATGACTGGCTGTCCCGGCAAACTTCATACCGCCAAAGCTTTTTTTCTCACCATTCAAACCTTCCCTGGACTTTCACAAATATAAAAAACCAAAAATCAGCCAAATCGGTTTAGCCGTTCTCGAGTTTAGTGAGACTAACGAACTGCAATCCTTTTTTTATATGTATATAAGAAGATGTAGTAAAAAATAAATCTTCGTCGTTCATATTGCAATTTGTTCTATGTCAAAAAAAATATAATATTTTTATTTCATTTAGAACAATTTGCCGTACGCAATGAGTTGATCATGTGAGATATTGCAAGTTACAGCGCCAAACGCCGGTTTTCTATAGGCAGATGACATTGAACCTTTTTTTGGTCGCGTTCAAAATAAAATTTGAAGCACATTTTTGAAATAAAAATTTTATAATTTTTTTTGACATAGAACAAATTGCAACATGAACCACGTCTTGTTTTTTCCCGCTAGCTGCGTGCCCGAGTCGTGGTCCCGGCGCTCGGTGCGCGGCGCCGCCAACCCGCCCGAGTGCAACGAGTGCAGCTCCCCCGCCGCGCCCCGCGCGCCGCCCCCCGCGCCGCCCGCGCCCCCCGCGCCGCGCGCGCTGCCCACGCTTGCCAACGTGAGTGCGATGCGAAACATCGCACCTCAGAAGAAGGAGTACCATAGAAGGAGCGTTAAAAAATGAAAACGTGCCACATAGTCTGTTTCGTCAATCTAAATAGCCGCAAGCTACGTGTTAGAAAGAGAAAAATATAGTCGTGTCTTTGTTGCTTTTTTCGAGCGTACAACCCTTAAACGTCAGTTGGTTACCTTTGGTTACCATTACGCGACCAAATTAGAACGGCTCAGAAAATGACGGCATGCAATGTGCCGCCCAATGACATTGATTTGGCAGAGGGTGTTCTGTGTTTGGCAGTGTGTTTGACAAGAGGTTTGGGAGTGCGCCGTTTTCAAGAAGCTTGTGTATTTTATATTTACTAAAGCACCATTTGAAGTGAATTATAGTGGATTCTCATGGTATATAGTATAAGTAACCATCGGCATGGCGTGTGTTGTGTTAGAATGTATATCTCATTCTTCCCGAGAAGATAATGAAACAACATTCATCAGCTTCCACCGGTAAGTCTCAATTTTGTGTACCTAAAAGGGTATTTTCTCTAAGATTTCAACTATGGGCTACTAGAATTGCAAGTTAGCTATTAGAGAATAGTGTTTTCATCATATTATTGTGATATTTTCGATATAAATCATAATACAAGTTTGGTGTTTGTTGTAGGGGAATAGGGATGGGACTTTCCCACTTTCTCAGTGAAAAAAAGTATCGATAGTTCGTAGACCATATTTAGTTATTTCTTGCGTTCGTATAGTTGTTTTAATTGTTAATTATCTATTGCAGGTTACCCGAAGACAGCACAAAATAACAAATGTCGATGACGCAGTATCACGTACAAAGTAGTCTTGGAAAAATTTACACCGCATTTGCAGCAAGCGACTGTTTCATAAATAATAGCAAGTGGCGTAGGTTGGAAACAAGTGCCGTACCTACTTTACGCTTTTCCTTAGCCCGCAGATCATTGGTAAGGTTATAATTATACATTATAATGATACTTAAAACAAAATAAAGTCTACATACTGCACAATTATGTCGACTGAGGTGCACGTTTTGCTGTATGTATGTACATCAGGAATTTCACATGAGACCCGACTGTCTCGTTGGTCTAGTGGTTACTCCACTTGGATAATAAAACAGGTTTTTAGTTCCAACCTGCAAGGCGCCGTATATCACTTGTAGAATTTTTCCCTGATTATTGCCTGACTGGGTGTTTTTTTCTATCCTGGACAACGTTTAGCAGTTAAAGGTCATAACTAGTTTAATACTATCATAGTCTGATTCTGGTGCAAGTGATTTTTATAATTTTTTATGTGGAAGTTATCAACGTGAAGTACTTAAATAAAAACATTTTCAGGTTGCGCCCTCCGCGGAAATGGACAACGTTCGTCAGCTGCAACCAAGCTGATTTCATTTGAATTTCATAAAATATTATATTATCTTTTACATTATGGCTGACATGACACATTTTTGTGAAGAAAAAAAAAGTTAATAGGTACTTGTAAAACAGAAGTCAGGGATAAAAAACATATACATTATAGTAATACGTGTTGGTTTCTTCTCTATTGAGCTGCAGCCTGCCACTTTTTATGTGAAAAGCTTGAAACTACGTACTTTATTTGATGCCAAATAATCTTGTAACATTAAATCGTTTGGTTTTTAATTTTTATTTTATTCCATCGAACCTGGACTGATTATGTTATTACAACGGGTGCCTTGAGTAACTATGCTAGGTGTTAGGTATTTATTGGAAACAAATACGTAATCTATTAACACGACACAGGGTATCCTAGTGTGGGGCCAGAAGCAATCTATGTGCCTGTGTGTAAATGTTATGTTATGTTATTAAATAGTTTTTCCTATTTTGGTCTTGTTTTATTCATTATACTTTCTTACAGTGCCACCATCTCATTTGTTCAGTTGATAGCGGCGCTAGTGGAGAATTTAGTAGTAACATTTGAGAAATTTACCTAGAAAAATGAGAATATTTTAACCTATCTTTCAATTTTAATGAACATATGTCTATAAATCTTAGTAAATGAATAAATAAAACAAAAAATGGGGAACAGGATTTACAATTAATTACTTAGTTACAATTTTACCCACCTGAACAGATAACTTGGTGGCGCTGTATATGGTGATTATTGATGATTTGCAAACATATTTAAAAAAAGGTTTTATATTCGCCGTACATATACATTTTGCCATGTTACCACATAACTCGGTAAAATATTTCTTCGGTTCGCTATAGCCATATTAGTCCCATTTATATTATTGAAAACCTGATGTAGAATTACTTACTGTTACTTATGAATATTTATTGTAACTTATATGGTATGTACCACACTTAGCACATAATAACATAACCGTAAGGGGTTCCAGCTGGTTCACTAGCACCACCAAGGGAAAAATGATATTTTTTTAGAGATAAATACATTGATAATTAGATAGATAGATAATGGTGATAATAGCGATTATCATGGGCCCATGACTGTAATTTAAATTAATTGGAATTGGAATAATGGAATTTAGTCGTAGGTTTTTTGGTACACAGCCATGGGTCCGAAAAATCACTATTAAACATGGTGATGGGATTGAAAAGATACTTTTTGCAAATTGTGTAAAAGAGCTATGATTTTTTTATCATTTAATATTAATACTTAATTACCAACATTAATTTTAAAAAATACACAGACTATGTAGATCGGAATAAATAATATCGACATCTTTATGGTGTTTGTCCCAGCCCTATCGATTTTGGCTTTGTTCAGTAATCTGTGGCAACCGTGTACGATTGTAAAATTTTTAGTGCATGAGTACACTACAGCTGTCTCTTTCTGGCGCAGAGATTTATCGTAAGAGTAACATGGACAGCTATACAACTGTTACTTTTTATTTTATTCCTCCTTCTATGGTACTCCTCTTCTTCTGAGCATCGCACAGTGCGAATCCGACCAGATTTAGTAGTCCCAAAGTATCTCGCACGAAGTAGGTTTTTGTGCCTATTGCACTTATATGGATTCGCGCTGTAATCGATTTCATCGCATTTCGGTTTACACCCAAAGCAATACGTCGGCTTAGGTCGCAAACGTTTTTTTTTTTAAATTTTTTTTTTGTATCTTCAGAAAGTAAATTTCTAGACGCATCATAAAGGAAAACTCTTAAATAAAAAAATCCGTTTATATACAAATATAATGCACGTAATTATTTTCCGCTGTTAAAGTCTGTTTTTTAATTTCTATTCTCTGTCTACGTTTAATTCAATGCAAAAAATAAAACTGTCACGTTGACATATCAGTACAATCCAAAGGCTGTCAATGTCTGAATGTTGCTAGTACGCAAAAACCAAATAACCCCATTTTACTTCCGAGTAATTGTTTGTGCTACGTAGCTAGAGAGAGACAAGTGAGTCGTGGCTCAAGCTTTTGGCGGGAAAGGAGACGGAAACGCTTCCATACATTCTTGGGCCTAGATGTAAAAAGACGAGAGTGGTGTCAATAAACAGCTTATATATTGTCAAACCATCTTTGAAAATTTTGGGGATTTTAGCAATCTGAGAGCAAAGTTAAAAGAGATTTAGTAAAAGTGAGGCTATGCAACAAATTGACAATAACCTATAGGTACTTATAAGCTGATTTTATAACTATGATCATATGATAGACAGTTATTTATTACATTAATTGTAGTTCTTATTGTATTGAGTGGGAAAATGTACTCACGTGGAAAATAAACTCACAAATAGATTAAAAGACAGGGAAGACAAGGATTTGTGTCATTTCATCCTCTAAAACTCGTCGGCCCAATGTATTACATCGATAAGTCGGTATGCCACAGTCGTACAAGTTAAACAATATACTAGAAGTCCGTAGAGCGAAAGCACTGGTCGAGGAATATAATTAAAATAGGTACGCAAACGATAACCGATACAAGACGAGTAGGTAGGTAGTCCGGTGATCATGATGGGAGACGATAATGTACGTACCGCGAATGCACATCCTGAGAACGTACGCCCCGGTAATGTACAGCCACGGAATCCGTGCACATGTACACGGATTCCCGTCCGTACGTTCTCGGGTCATGCGTTATCATATCAGGCTGTATAAAATTGGTACGGGCGAAAGTCCGTGTACAGCCATAGACACGACAGAGTGGTGCCTCGTTTCCATGAAGCGTAAATCATTCACTTCGCAGCCATTACACGCTCGATCTAGTGCGTGACATTATCGAGGCTATGAGGCGCAATAGATTGACGTCCTGATCTGGCTGGATCTTACACTAGACAAGTCAATCCAAATGATCAGAGTTTAGATGTAGAGGAGCGATACATCAACCCATTATAAACCCACTGAGGGGCACGGGGCTTTTCCCTGAGGAACCTTTCTCAGTGAAAAGCCCGTGCCCCTCGGTCCTATACCTATAGGGCATACTCCACCACGGGGGCCTAGTCCGGATAGGTAGAGCCTTGTAAGGCTAGTGGCTGGTCTTACTGTCGGAAGTTTTCAAGCTGCCCTAAGGCCTCTGACTTGGCTTCAAGACTTCCATCTATTGACGGCAGCCGGCACCAACTGCTTAACTTGCCTTGCGAAGCACGGAACCGCTCGGAAAAATCCCACTAGCGTTAGTTATAGATGGTCATTTGGGCACGAATTCCCGGGTTGTACATTCTCGTGCCGTAAATTCTCGGTCCGTGCAATATAGTGACCCATCATGATCATAGATTGTAAATCCGGGAGCTGTCACTGTCAGCACAGATTAAATACATTTGAAAAACATAAAAAGTAATAAATCGATCTGTAAACGAGAATCTACGAGAATCGATTTTAAAGTTAATATTCTGTTTTATTGTAAACTATTGACAATATAATAATTTATTCCGTAGATTTTGTTCACTTTGATTGAATCCATCATTCGATGAGAGTATTTTTATGTTCAATAATAATTCTTGAAATCATTCACAGTAATCGATTATAGTAATCGAAACTCTATTTCATCAGTGCAATAAACTTGTTTTTAAGATTTCTCGTCTCCCAGATTGTGAATTGAGCAGATTTTTTATATTTTGAAACAGAAAAAAATACCGCTTTTTTTAAACCATATTTCAGCTTATTACAATGGACAATAATTCGGGATTTTTTCCTTTGCTGTATATGAAAAGGAAGCTAAACTGGATAGCCCTACGTTCTTAGTTTTTACCTCAGATAAGATTTTCATTCATGATTTTAGTTTTGAAATCCTTCTCATTCTAAGAGGGCGTATAAGCAAAACAGAACGGAATCATAGTCGTATATCCACGCCATCCAACGTTGAAGCATTTAAAAAAACTGTCACTGCTCTGTCAGTGATTTCTGCTTTGACGTGTTTATGTACGTACAGTGCCACCATCGTAGATGTTCAGTTGATAGCGGCGCTAGTGGATAATTGTTTTAGACTAGGTAATTACTTTTGACAGATTCGAATGAATGATACTTTCTGACTTTGTATTAATCTGTGATGGCGTAATGATCTGTATCACTGAGCGAAATTAAATAA
The DNA here is from genome assembly GCA_947310845.1 of Yponomeuta plumbellus. Lineage (NCBI taxonomy): Eukaryota > Metazoa > Arthropoda > Insecta > Lepidoptera > Yponomeutidae > Yponomeuta > Yponomeuta plumbellus. The sequence continues at coordinate 6,442,461 of OX371221.1, read as the reverse complement.
AGAAATTATTTTCTCGAAAACTACATCACCAAAAAATAAACAAAAAATATATTCTTATTTAGTGACCGCTCATATCCATATCCTAGAAGAAACTTTCTTGATTCGTGACCCTAGAAATATTGTCCATTGGGCCCAGAGATCCCCGGCTCCTTTAAAAATCTTTTAGTTGATAACCCTGCATATCGTCTGAATAAACCGTCTTGATACTTTTGCTTAACTTGATTATTTGTTTAATTAGTTTGGAGTCTCCAATGAATTTTGTCCAAACATAAATAAATATAAACAAAACGAAAACATTAACTACATCAAAACCAACATTTCCACTCCACCAAAAACAGGGATAATAAAAAAGATACACCACATAAACTTATAAACATTGATTAATGCTGAACCATAATCAAAATCTGATTCATATCTTTTTTCTCAACATCTTTGAGTTCTTTGACTAAGTCTTCGATCTGACGTTTAACATTTTCGTCATCCGACAGACCTTACAACAAGTAATAATTCATGTTTGTTTTAAAACATTATTACTCGTATGTACATACTAAAATTATGTTGAATAGAAACAAAAGTTTTTTTCTTGTTTAAATCTGGGACGAGTATCAAAATGTTCGCGCAAAATGTACTACTTGCAGCTGAAATACCTAAGTTTGACAGTCAGAGTGTGGCCATATGAAGAATTCGAAATAAATCGCGTCCCAGGACTCGCTTGTCAGACTCTACGTGTTATTTTTTAGACTTTGCTCTTTGATGTGATAAGGATTTTGGTCACACGAGTCTTCTATTTACAGTTAAAAAAATCTACCGAGTAAACCTATATGAATCGATTATTTCAAAAACAACATTTGTCACATTTTTTTCGAAAACTATTTTTTGTTTGTATTGTCCTCTCTGGATATAAACGTACAAATCGGTGCTAAAGCAACATAAATCCGAGTAATATAGAGTTATAGAGTTACGACGACTTGAAAATGAGGATTATTCTTCTTCTTAGCGTGTCGATGGCAAACAATTTTTTTATATATTTTTTTAAAGTCTACTAGATAGTTGCGGCCCAGAACTTTGCGACGCTGACTGCTTTATCACTTGCAGTCATTAGGTCCTCCTGAGTGCAGGTGTTAGGGCACATTTATGAGGATTATTACAGAAACAACATTTGTCCTGGACAAATGTGGTTTTTGAAATAAACCAACAGGCAACTCTCAATCGGCTGTCACAATAATTGCGCGCCTTTCTCTCTTTTAACCCTCTTAGGGGGTGAATTCACAAAAAGGGATATCAGAAATACTCATTATTAACAACTTATAACCCAAACACAACTTTTTATTGAGATAACTTTGAAAATCAGAGAACTTTCATACTAACTTTGCACCCCCCCCTTTTACCCCTTTAGAGAATGATTTTTGGAAAAATATTTTTCACGTATTTCATGAATTTTAATGAAAAACTTGCATATTCAATTTTATTCTAAAAACTTTAAAAACGATAAAGTTACATACTAACTTTGTTTCCCCGTTTTACCCCCTTAGGGGGTGAATTTTCAAAAATCCTTTCTTATTCCTCCCCTACGTTACAAAAGGAACTCCTGTGCAAAATTTCAAGTTTCTAACCCTTATAGTTTAGGCCCTGCGTTGATATGTCAGTCAGTCAGTCAGCTTCTCCTTTTATATATACCGGGTGTCCCAAAACTCGACGTCAACCCGGAGCCGGGTGAAAAGGCAAGTCAAGCTGGTTGTCAGAAAAATATTTAAAAAAATCTAAGTTGTATGATTTTTTTTTCAATACAGTCAGTTAAAACTAGGCAATTTTTTATTTTGAAAGTTTTTCTAGGAAATAAGTCCTATTTTTTATGCAAGCTAGAGCAGCTGGTTTCAAAATTTTGATTACAGTTTAGAGAAGCATTATTCAGGGTTACACAGCAAAAAAAATAATTGGAAAAAGTAAAGATTTGTGGCAACAGGAGTAAAAAGACTGTCACAGGGTGTGTAATTTTGCGATTTTTAAAAAAATGCCTATAATTTTGAAATCATACAACTTAGATTTTTTTTTATATTTTTCTGACAACCAGCTTGACTTGCCTTTTCACCCGGCTTCGGGTTGACGTCGAGTTTTGGGACACCCGGTATATATATATATATATATAGAGACTTATTCTTGGCCAACTACAGTTACTGAAGAGATTGAGGATTTGTAGACACTATTTTTGTATGATTTTTTAATATAAAATTAAAGTGAAATGTATGTATTTTCATTTACTAATCCTGTGACCCCATTTTTGCAGAATGAATGTAAAAACAACATATGTCCACCTTTATTGTGAAAACAACATATGTCCATAGTTTTAAATTTTAAATAATATCTAAAATGCCAAATTGATATGTAAAAATTATTGTAATTTTAGATGTAAAATGTACTTCTTTACATACAGTAAATAAGAAAAAACATGTTTTCATTGTTGGTTTAATGTTAAAAAGTTTTTTGGCTCTCCTGAAAAGTTAGTTTAATGTGACTTATGTTGTTTTTGAAATAATCGATTCATATATTTTATAGCGGTAACACCGTGTCATTTTTTTTGCATCGAATTAAAAAACGGACTTTAGGTTGATATGTTTAACTTTCGGCGATAAACGTGAAAATCAGCAAGCCTTCATAAACTTCATACATAATATTTACATGGTGAAGTTTTTTGTGCATCCTGTACAAAATCCAACATCAGTTGGGTTCAACGGAGTTAAGAGGGTTGCGACGTTAGCCGACGAATATATATATTTTTTAATCTTCTTTTATTTAGAAACTTTGGTCACAGGGTAACGATGACAGTTCCATAGAAAATTCGTATTATCATAGACCAATTACTTATTGGTCTATGGTATTATCGAGTATTTTCAATATAAAAATGAAGGAATTAATTAAGCTGGTAACGGCATGGTCGGCCGGTAAACATGTCGAAGTCTTCAATGTCACGTTGGTGTCGTGTCATTACGCAACACAGGTATCACAGGTTTGTATTCTGCCCATTGTGACGTCTGAGGTCTAATTGGGTCTGCCAGATCTTCGTTATTTTATAAAAGCTGAAAGTTTCTCTGTGTATGTCTCCAACACAGGTAAGTACGGGTGCGGACTCGCTGTCACACTATTTTGTCACGCCGCCAGTTATAAATCAACTGTTTCCTTTCCTTACAAAAACCAAACAAAGTATTTTTCACTATATTTTGACCGTACTGACACAAGGAAACAATTGAATTATACAAGGAAACAGTTGTTTTATAAGTCGTCAGTGATATTAATGAGGTTGAAATAATACTTATCCTTGCCGTCAAAATATGATAGTGTGACTGTGAGGAAAAAAAATCTTCCATGTCACACTGGTGTGACTGTGTGTAAAAAAATCTGTGTTACACTGGTGTGACAAAATAGTGTGTGTGACAGCGAGTCCGCACCCGTAAGAACGACTAGTAATTTTGATCTTGGATTTTGTGACAGAGACGTGATAGTTATTTGAGTAAATAAGACTAAAGAGAAATGTCTACTGGTGAAATATCGATACTTAGGTTAGCTCTGAAAGTGTGTTATATTAGGGTTGGGTCAGAATTTTCTATCGTTTTATTATCTACGTTTTTACCCGAACGAAGCCGGGTTTTCGTCTATTTTAATATTTTTGTTCAATATTCCAACACTTATCAATAAAACTAAACACAAGTTTTTTTCCAGGACTTCCCCTTTGGCACTCCACCGACGCTTCGGGAGTCAGACCTCAACTCGGTGCTTTCCGATCACAGCAGCCAGCAGGCGACCTCAAGCGTGTGAGCTCAACAAAGTATTGTGCGCCAACGAGGGCTTTTCAATGACAGCTGTCAGTTGAGTTCATTAAAAAAAAACTAGATGGCGCTGCAAGAAGACCAAAATGTCATCATGTTTTTAGGTCTGTGGTTTTAATCGTTATTAATCTGTGATAATGTAAACAACTCTTTGTAGTCTGTGATCTAAACTAGACTTTGTTTCGAAACTGCTGAAACTTGAAAGTTATCGAAGTATTTTTACTTTGTTTATTACGTGAATTGAGTCTTTTCTCATGACTAGCCCATGCATTGTGCATTTTTGTAAAAACATAGGACAGGAACCACAGATAAGGTACAGTGATGTCATGACGTCAGCACCATCTATCGGTAATTTGCGGTACTAATTTTTTTAATGACGCTCTGAAAAGCCCTCATTCTATCAGCAGTCAAAATAGTCCTAATCTAACTTTACAGAAAGAAAGAAAATTTGTCTTAACTTGTTATTAAACAAAGATAGATGGCATTATTTAAATTGCCTCCAAAAGACACAGTAACATGGATAAAGTCGGAAACAGACTATTGAAACGCGACGCGATACCAACGTGTCGACACCCGATGTGCATCGCAGTTATTACCTACACGCAATGCCTAATATGCAGTGGTCGGTATATTGATTTTTCGGACTTGCACTATGATATCATAACATGGACATGCCCTTTTTCTTAGTCTTAAACGTCATTACCATCGTAATCATTATCATTGTTTGTTTGTAAACGGTAATGATGTAATGTGTGTTTTATTTATCTAAATTCTGTCTAATTTTGATATTTTCATTTAGGAATAGCGAAATTTAGTTTAACACATTATAAGCGTAAGACGTATCGACGTAAGACGTGAAAACGCGTATCGGGAACGGACGCGTGCTAACCGTACTGATACGGTGTGGTTAAGAGGTTGAGCATGCTGGTTGTTGCATTTCAGCGAGGTGAACAGATAATAGTATTGTGACCATGTTATGCATTGGATGTTACCACCGATACTAGCTCCTTTACTGTAAAGCCAATAAGCCAGTATAAAATACAAAACAATGTGTCAATTTAGTAACTAGATATAACGAGCGCTGTAACTCAATCTCGTTCGTCATCCGAGGTCTGCGGTCGAGATGTACTCCATCGCATAGTATTGAGACCAAAGCGAGATGCTTTATTATATAAGTACTCGAAGTAAACAATAGTAACCTAGTAGCATCGGTAGTAGATTGGACACAGTGAACGTTCACTGATAGGTGGGACATCTTTTTATCGAGACGATAACAAAACATTTTTGAAATAAAAAAATAAGCTTTTAACATCTTACTATGTCTTTGGCTAAAAACTCAAAGGTTTGAAACCTAGGACTAAATATCATTATCGCTATGAACGACCATTTTTGACATAAATCCTGTTTCTACTGTAATCCTAGGTTCTGCGTCGTCGTAGGTCCTAAAAATAAGTTCTATTAACATGATGGATTTAAATTATAATAGAAACTTACCAGCAAGTAAAGCATATAATGGGTTAACTCTCTTCACTACCAAAGCCAGTTAGTTAATTACCACCTAGTTAATTAATTTGGTAAAAAGATGTCCCACCTATCAGTGAACGTTCACCGTGTCCAATCTACTACCGATGCTACTAGGTTACTATTGTTTACTTCGAGTACTTATATAATAAAGCATCTCGCTTTGGTCTCAATACTATGCGATGGAGTACATCTCGACCGCAGACCTCGGATGACGAACGAGATTGAGTTACAGCGCTCGTTATATCTAGTTACTAAATTGACACATTGTTTTGTATTTTATACTGGCTTATTGGCTTTACAGTAAAGGAGCTAGTATCGGTGGTAACATCCAATGCATAACATGGTCACAATACTATTATCTGTTCACCTCGCTGAAATGCAACAACCAGCATGCTCAACCTCTTAACCACACCGTATCAGTACGGTTAGCACGCGTCCGTTCCCGATACGCGTTTTCACGTCTTACGTCGATACGTCTTACGCTTATAATGTGTTAAACTAAATTTCGCTATTCCTAAATGAAAATATCAAAATTAGACAGAATTTAGATAAATAAAACACACATTACATCATTACCGTTTACAAACAAACAATGATAATGATTACGATGGTAATGACGTTTAAGACTAAGAAAAAGGGCATGTCCATGTTATGATATCATAGTGCAAGTCCGAAAAATCAATATACCTACTCCGACCACTGCTAATATGATTCTGATCATAGAAAATAGTAGATTTTTCATTTGGCACAACACGCGTCACGTTGCGTGCTCATTACCAACACGCCGTTTTCAGAAGAACAAAAAAAAAAATATTACGGCTGTCAAAGGAATGCAATTTTGGACCTCAGCCCAATAGCCATGTGTGATACATCATAAAATAGGTCTCAGCGAGCTGAACAAAAGTTACTATGACGCCAACAGCCAAATGTTTGTCGTTTCGGAGTTGTACTTTATTGAAAATGTTAGTTAAACATAAACATTTACACACAGGCTTAGTTAGGCATAGGCTTAGGCATACATTGCTTCTGGCCCCACACTTGTTTTTTTTTTCAATATAATATAACTCCGAAAGGACAAACATTTGGCTGTTGGCGTCATAGTGACTTTTGTTCAGCTCGCTGAGACCTATTTTATGATGTATCACACATGGCTATTGGGCTGAGGTCCAAAATTGCATTCCTTTGACAGCCGTTAGATATCTTTTTCTTTATATTTTTTATAATTTTCAGTATCCTGTATATAGCCACCCCTAAGTCGGACGTAACTGTACAAATCAACACCCAGTATATAATTTTAACTAACGAAATAACAACAAAATCGGAATCATTAATATTTTTACCTGACAGCTTGACGTTGAACGCTGTTAGCTGTTTTTATATCAGCTTTGGATAACTGACAGCGAGACAAGAAACGGAGATTCGCGTTTAGCCTTTGTCGAGTGCTATTATGAGGATAAATGTGTCGTTTAAAAATATAAGATCTCCCACGGATTTCCTTCTTAGGGCCCTCGCCCACCGCGACTTTCTGTAGCTATGCGGTCGCGCGTTTTTTCGTAAAATCTCGACAGCATCGCTTCTAATACCCGTTAGTTGCATTTGCACCGCACTACAGAAGCGATGCCAACGCGCTACTAACACGCTACAGCATCGCGGCTGTATCGATGCAAGCGTGCGACTGTGTTGGACGACATCGGGGAAAGAATGCGGGTAGGGTGGCCTCTAGATTACTGAATCGCTTTTGAATCGCGACAGACGCGCGACGGTATCGCGTTTGCATCGTGGTTACGTGGGCGAGGGCATATAGCTAGCGACTCTTCATCGCGGCTGTACCGATGCAAACGCGCGACGACATCACTATTGTATTGCTGCAAAACGTCGTCGTGGGCGACGGCCCTTAGACTTTGCCAGCGTTGGCCTCACCTGCAAATGAGGATATCAGCGCAAAAGTGGCATAACCCACAATAGGGTAGTTTCCAGGGTCAAAATAATTTAATTCTATTTAGTCCATATTTTAGATTATAAAAAAATATTGGATACGTATTTTTACTCTTTTCGATTAAACAAAAAATAACACAGATATAGCCCATTGAAGTTACGTGTGACGTCACTCAGTGCTACAAAATGCAGCACGGCGTGACGTCACACGTAACTTTAATGGGCTATATCTTTGTCATTTTTGGTCTAATTTACAAATAAAAAAATACGTGTCCCTTATTTTTGAATAATCTAAAAGACGGACTAATTACATTTTTTTGGGAAACTGGCCTATTTTTCATATTCGTACTTTTTATTTTTTTATGCAAAACGAGCCTATCCCTAGTTTTCCCCATGGATAACTCTTTCAGGGATAGGCCGGTTTTGCATTAAAATTTATTAGGTTTTAAATAATTTAAGATAAGTACGCATATGAAAAATTGTGGGTTAAGCTACTTTTGCGCCGACGGCCTCAAACAACAAAAAAAAAAACTTTTACATTTACTAAAGTTGCCTGTCCATATCTGATCGAAATGAAGAAATGATTACTTTAACATCTATCATTATAAGCAACTTGATAAGTTAGGAGGTTATTCCCTTAAAAAAAGACATACGCTTTATTAAAAAAAGTATTTATTTTATACGAATTAATATACTATAATAAGTGAATAATTTACTATATAATTATGTAAATATTTATTATTTAGCTTAATTAAGTAACTACTCCAAATCTAAACAGGTATCTTAACTTGATAGATACAAAAAAAACTGTTATACAGCTTTTAAAGTTTCTAAAGTTATCGTTGTAATGTTTAATTTTGTATGTTGTAATAAAGTATAACGCATATTTATATAATCAGTTGCATAGTACGTATCTACATAAGAATGTATATGTATAATGATAGTCAGTCGAAAAATTATCTATTTAAATATTCACAATTAAACACACCAATATTAAAAAGTGTAATCGACAAACTGCCACAAAATCTTAAACCGTCAATTAAGATTAAAATGACACTTAATAAATATTAAAAAAATATATAAATACGTAGTATACATTTGCACCCGTTTTAGTCAGTGGCACTTGCATGAAATTAAGAAGAGGTACTAGAAAGCTTTCGAAAGGCACGCCATGATATTTTTGGCACGAATATTACAAATACGAATGGAAATGACATATAAGAAGAAAGGGTGATTATAGCACTGTTAGTATAAGAAAGGTACTGAATAGTTATTCAGTCATATAATTAAATATATGTACCTATAGCTAAATAAACGTACATGCCTGAGGTTATCTGACAGTGTTAAAAAATAGTATTATTTATTTTGCGATAGCTTTACCCAAATATTATGTTAGCATGGGCTACTACAATAATTATGTTGATAAAGAAGGAAAAAGCGACCAATTGACGGGTCTAGCAATCACGATGAAGGCAAGTATTAGGCACACAATTAAATTGTTATTTTACCATAGTAAATTATCATTGAATTACTATTTGCTACACACAATATGGACAGCAATATTTTAAGACCGAGAAAGAAATAAGTGTCCAGTCCCTTTCTTGAATTAACGAGGTTATATAGATAATGGACGGATAATTATATTATAATTTCACGTGATTCTAAAATTAAGATAGTTAAAACAAAATGTCCTACTTATCGAATACCTGTTTAAAGTCTATCAAAGTCGTCATATAAATTAGATAAAAATGAAGTTTATTGAATTATCTAATAATAGAAATATTTCATGTGAAAATATAAATAGATAGAAAAAGATAAATATTGAATTAATTGGAAAACTCTCACTGTAAAGTACGTTAGTATGTAATATAAAATTGTGACAGAAACTTTGAAGAAATATGTAATTTATGAAATTTATATTTAAATTTATTAAATATATTTTATTATAATCCCTTAGTAAGGAATTTATTTTTTACAAACAAATATCCGTCACAATTTTACAAACATTCCTCATGTACCTGTATAGATTAAAATATTTCACTGGCACTTTATTAAGATACCTGAATGTATTTAATTTAAGAAAGCTGATTTTGCTTTTTTAACACCACATAATATAGGTACCGCCTTCAATATTTGTTTCTTTTGAAAAAACTTTATTTTGACACTTCTTGACGTTAATGCAGTGATTTTATTGGTTGATGCTCAGTCGTGAATTCACTTCATTCAGAGACGTCCTAATATGAACATAACTACCTTTATTGGCCATGCTATATTTTTGAACTTGAACGGAAATATCAAAACTATTTCGGGGATTATGCTTTCAATACAATTTCTATTTATCAGATTTGTAAATAAGTCTATAATTTTTAAGATATTCAATAAAAAATCTTCACCTTTAATGACTTTTTTATGTCGACAGCAAAGGCAGTATGAGCATTAATCCTTTGCCTTACTTAAAAAAAACCAATTCAAATCAAACTTTGATTTGAATTGGTTTTTTTTTAATAACATTTGTTTTTTGTATGTAGGCAAAGACTGTCTCTATCTGATGACGTCACAAACACCAAAACTTTAGAAAAATATTAAAAATAGACATAATGAATAAAAGTCAAAAATTCCGAAATCATAAATTGTCAATCATCTTAAAACACACAATATTTAATTTTATAAAATAAAAAAAACATACATCACAAATAAGTAGCATTGCCAATAATTCCAAATAAATCTATTCTGAGCAAAATAAAATGAGAGATTTTTGCAATACCTAGAATTTATGTTACTAAGTTAATTTTGCAATAATTAGTATTTACGCGTAATAAAATACTCTAAATTTTCATATTTTATGGGTCGATTTCTGAATACGCTACTTGACTCGTATCAAATTTGACGCAATAAATGGATATTTCCTGTAGTATTTAACGTAAGAAACCGAAATATATTGACTTTGCTAAGTAAATATGCAGGATGGCTGCAAAATTTGCAAATTAACAAAATATTTTTTGCTTTTGATTCGGAACGGTGAAAACACTATCCGCCATCTTGAAAGCACCTTTGGTTTGTAAACAAACATCTGTCAGTCGTGCGTGCGCAGGTTATATTGTGATTTGGATTGGATTTAGTGTTTTTGCAAAAACTCTTCTTGTGCAGTTAGTGTCTTATCATTTTATTGATAAGCGCAATCATGGACGCTGGATTCGTGGAAGCAGATAGTAACAATTTGCCAAAACCAAACCAAATCAAACCAAGCATTATTACAGCTAAAAACAGTTTCTGTGTACATTGATATTACAGGACTTACATTAAAGTGTTCTTCACATAAATACACCCAAGTTTCAGTCGATAAAGAATCGGGGTCTCTCTTGGCAAGTTCAAGCCAATTTTTTCGTATGTTTATTTCACTGGGTACACGAATCCGCGACTTCCCGGCGGTCTTTATTGATGTTTTTTTGCATTCTCGACTAATGCAATAATGATAATTGATATATTTTGCATGTAAACCCGATGAAATCGTGGTTGCGTTGTTTTTATTTCACTATGCTCACAGATCACTAACAGATTTTAGGACCAGGTAAAGATTGTTTCACCAAACAAGTCCCACGGTAAAATCCATAAGGCCATAACAATAAAAGCCAAAATTCATTAACTCATACTTCTTTCGTGGCACAAACTCTACTTATGTTGAATGTCAAACTTTGTTTACAAACCTTTACGACTTCAAACCATAGACAAAAATGGCTGACCGCGTTTTTGGCTGTTTAGCAAAGCAACGTTTTAAAACAATGTTTTTGTTGCTTTTAGGTCCTCAAAAAATATACTAAAATATTTTTTGGTCTAATGGAAGAGATATTTAGCATTTAAGACTTACTTGAAAAAAGAGTCAAGTAGCGGATTGAGAATTTCACTAAGTAAATACGTAACTGTAGTACTATCTCGTGATATTTCTCAGAAAAGAGCGTGACAGAACGTTACTTAAGTATAGGTCAGTTAAGTAAAGCTGGCACGTTCATCACATTTACACGTTGCGCTTGTGTAGTGTCTGTGAATAGCGCGCGGCGTGACGTGTACTGCATGCGCATCATGAAAAGTCTGCCCGTCTCTCTTGCGCGCGGTCTAGCTTATGAGTGTGAAGGGGACAGTTATAGTTTTACTTTTACTACTGTTTATAAATATAGCGTGATCTTTTTGGTATTCAACCGTATGTGCGTTTCAATGAGGGATTTTTCTGACAGCTAAGAAAAGTAGTTCCAAATGAGCCGCTTTCAGAAGAAATAAAAAAAAACGAATGGCTGTTAAAGGAATGCAATTTTGGACCTCAGTCCAATAGCCATGTGTGATACATCATCGAATAGGTCTCAGCGAGCTGAATAAAAGTTACTATGACGTCAACAGCCAAATGTTTGTCCTTTGGGAGTTATATTGTATTGAAAAAAAACTAAAATTTTCAAATTCAAAAAAATAACATGTATCACACATGGCTATTGGGCTGAGGTCCAAAACTGCATTCCTTTGACAGCCATTCGTTTTTTTTTCTTCTGAAAACGGCTCATTAGTCAGTTGATGGCATTTTTAAGAGAGGATTTTTGTTTTCCTAATGGGAATTGCGAGTTTATTCTGTGGTCTTTCCTCTTTTTTTTGGCTCTTGCATTTGATTGTGATTGGACTTCGAACAACTGCTACTGGTGCTAAAATCATGGAAAAAACCACAATAGAAACCGAATGATGTTGCTCAGTTGATCACAGATTCCTTCCAGTTGATGAAATTACAGAACAGTAATAAAGTTTTTATCTGTGGCAAGCAATTAGAAAAAAAGGTAGGGTAATTCATCCAGTAACTGACCACTGAGCGTCCGTTACCCTTTGTTACATAAGTAAATTATTATTAAATTGTTGAGGATTTCTGGGATAATTATTTTCTGTTTTGGTAAAGATTTTCTTAGGTGAAATTATTTTTTGTTCATGTGAAAATTTATGGAAATTAATACTATCATTGGTTATGATTCCACCTTGTTTTTAATACTTTTCGCTCGAATTTGCTAAAAATATATTATAACAAGTAACCCATATATTTGTATTTATTTATCTACAACGCACCTATCTTACTAAAACCTAACTCTAGTCTACACTTAACCTAGAGTCGCATTTTGAATCAAAATCATATATTTTTAAACATCCTGTGTCGTGAAATTGCATAAGTGTGAGTACTGTGAACGTGCCAGCTTTAGATAACAGACCTATATCTACCTTAGTCATCATCATGAACCCATTATGTCCCCACCGAGGGGCACGGGAAGAGACCCACTTTACTTAATGTAAATTCTCAATTCAGAAATCGGCCCTCAGACTTGTAGTCTCTACGAATCTACCATTCGGTAGGTACAAATAAAGTCCGTTCGCTTAGATAGTGTCGGTACACACGAAGACAATCCTGGTTTTAGTAAAAAAACATATATTCCAATAAAACAACTTAGCCGGCAAAAATACTTTAAATAGAAAAAAAACATGATACACAACATACCTAATGAAGCACAAAATAAAACACTACTCTGTATCACTCGAAGTGTCCTCAGAATATTCATCACCACCGGTATTTAGTATAGGTACCTACCTAAGTGATGCAGGATCGTCTGGTTATAAATCCATACTAAAATACTGATTGATTTACTTCTTTAATTGCGTGATCTACATAATAGTAGAATGCGACGAGCTGCGAGCCAAATTCACTGGCGTGTTTGCGCCGCGTCGGCTTCCTTTAATTTCTTTTGTGAAAAGCCGCCACGTGCCGAGGCGGTAAATATCAAAGTGACACTATGATAGCGAACAGACTTTACCTGCTATTTTTACGTGGACCTTTATTTTTGTCAATTGTATTATTTCATGCAATGATTGAGGAGTATTTTAGTATAAGATAAGATATGTAGATAGTATTTCACATAGCACTGAAATCTAAAAAATAAAGTACTTACACATACGTGTATCAAAATCCCTTTGTTCTAAGTGGTAGGTAGGTACCTACATACATACTCGTATAAGCGAACAACTTACACTGATCCCACATACCCGACGTATACAGGGTGTCCCAAAACTCAACGTCAAGCCGGAACCGGGTGAAAAGGCAAGTCATACTGGTTATCAAAAAAATATTTAAAAAAATCGAGAGACATGAGAGCATTTTTTTAAGGTTTTAAAGTAATGGCCGAAAGAGATAGCGCTATAACGTGATGCAGTGTCTCTTTTGCTCATTATTCCTGCGTTTACGGAGTAAATAAAATCGCGTTAAAAAAATAAATATCTATGAATAAAAAATGGTTTTCTTCGAAATATCACGTTGTTCTTGCAAGGGTGCGACATGCAATTTTTTTTTATTTTTATGATAACCAATATCAATTATTGCCTTTTCACCCAATTTCGGCTTGGCGTTGAGTTTTGTACGCTATAAAATAGTTGATACACTACTTTACTTACATTATAGATCTTTCCGATAGAATAAAGCGGATTTTGATGCACGAAATGTAACTGTTTTCTTCTTATACACTCTTTATTATTTCAAACCTGAATGATCAGTAAAGAACAAATGAATTTAAACTATCGACGCCGCAAAATTTAAGTACCTATGTAAAATAAAACAAATAGTTGTGAATATGGCGTTGTGTTTATCGGATGTTTACTAGATTAAAGTTGAGAGTAAAACTATGACTGTTATTTTAACTTTTAAATTGGAATATATTTATTTGAAAATGAACTTGTCTTTTTTTGAGCACTGTTAGTAAAGAACCCAAATAAAACGAGAAACTTTTATCTCAGGTTAGGTACATACATACTATCGTAAATATTTTAATTCGAACTTTGGCGCGTTTCCTTCATGGCCGTTCGGAAAGTTTAAGAAATCCTATATTAACCAAAGGCCGGGCTTTGCTGCAAAATATTTTGGTGTATTCAAAACTATTTAATGATAATAAATTACGTTAAATTTATCAGAAAGTACTTTTATTACGATATTACAAACATGTATGAAACAAAAAACATTTTCTCACATTCAATACTTGGCAGCACAATACCTTATCCGAGCCTCAAGTTTTGCAGCGCACGTTTAAAAACAAGAGTTGTTTAGAAAAAAAATACCGTGTATTGATTTTCCGTGCAGCAGCGCCCACATTTTCCAGTCAAAACGTTCCAGATAACTCAATACCTGTGCCCGGGAGACCTGCATCGCCGACATCATTCTGTGTCACACAATAAAAATCAATCGAGCCCCTCGAAACGCCATCTTTTCATGCAATTTTCCGCTGCAACGCGAGCCATTGCGGGCTGAATAAATTAAATCTTGAATAAATCTCTGCTTTCTCGCGAAAATTCTGTGAAAAAAGCCGTTTTTTTGTCGAAATGAGTGCTATAGCGCAGCAGGAGTCGCTCGTCAAGGAGAGTTTATTTCAATTTATCACTAAAAGCATTCCATCTGCTGACTTGAGTGCTATCGACGATATAGTTTTGTCCTACGTGATTTCTATCCTTGAAGAGGCATCTCAAGATCCTTCCTTCGACGTCGAAGGTGAGAAACAATAATTTAAGTCCCCATTATTCATTTGATCTGCTATAAACGCAATTGTGGCGCACAGTACGAAAATACATGCTTGAGTACCTTTCTGGTACTCTCATAGTAGAATGTATGCTTTTATTTTATTACCATAACAAAAGAGTGACTTGAGGCCATTGCACTTGTTTTGCTTTGCGGTTTTACTCATGAACTATGTACTGTTAACTGGTTTCTCTAAATGATGTCTTGATTGTAGAGATATTATTTTCTTGACAAAATTAAGCTAGAAGCTGGAGACATTTTGTTTTCGTGAGTCAAATGTCATTCTTTAATGTAGGCTGAAATTGCAAAATGGCACCTCCAGTTTAATTTCAATAATAGCCTAGGAAGTCCAAATATGCCTTGAGTACCCTAGGCATTCAGAGAATATATTTTTCAAATTTTAAAACTTCCAATCCCGAGGCTTACCCCCGGTTTCTCGTAGGCTAACAATCTGTTAATCTATTGCTAACAGCTGTTAAAAAAATTTTTCGTATGCAATTTGGCCAACTGACAGCACTTAACAGTAGATTAACAGTTTGTTAGTGTGCGAGAAACCGGGAGTTAGCCTGTTAGAGGTCTGACAAAGAAATTATAACTATTTTTAGTGACAAAAAATATTCCATGTAGGTACCTATAATGTATCTTTTCGTTTTTAGAATTCTTTTAATGCGAACCATGCATGGCTTAACCCCCAGTTTATTGAATGTTATCTTTTAATCTATTGTTAACAGCACTCAGTTTGCAAACAAAAAAAATAACTGACAGCAAAGCTGTTAACAGTAGATTAACAGACTGGTAGCGTACGAGAGACCACCCCGGTCTAAAAGGCACTAGAATGTAATATTAAGTTATCTGTTTGTTTTTCCAAGTCGTTTAATCTGTGATTAACGGTGCTGGTGGTGCAATCCGCTACTTGACTCTTTTTTCAAGTATCTCTTAAATGCTAAATATCTTTTCCATTAGACCAAAAAAAAATTTTAGTATATTTTTTGAGGACCTAAAAGCAACAAAAACATTATTTTAAAACGTTGCTTTGGTAAACAGCCAAAAACGCGATCCGCCATTTTTGTCTATGGTTTGAAGTCCTCTAAGTTTGTAAACAAAGTTTGACATTCAACATAGGTAGAGTTCGTGCCACGAAAGAAGTATGAGTCACAATAGAACCTACGCACGCACGACCGACAGATGTTTGTTTACAACCAAAGGTGCTTTCAAGATGGCGGATAGTGTTTTCACCGTTCCGATTTAAAAGCGTTTTTTTTTTTTTTATTTGCATATTTTGCAGCCATCCTGCATATTTACTTAGCAAAGTCAATATATTTCGGTTTCTTACGTTAGATACTACAGGAAATATCCATTTATCGCGTCAAATTTGATACGAGGCAAGTAGCGTATTACGTGACATTTTAAGCAATTAAGTAATTATGTTAAATTGTCATTATACTACTGTTTGTTTTCCTTAATAAATAAAAATAAAATATGTGCCTTAGCGGTTAGACCAACAAAGGGGTCTTAATTCAAATATTTTTATTCACAATAAATCAAAATCATATCACATTAATATTATAAAGGCGAAAGTTTGTGAGTGTGTATGTTTGTTACTTCTTCACGTCTAAACGGCTGGAGCGCTTTTAATAAAATTTGGTATGGAGTTAGCTGACACACTGGATTAACCCATAGGCTACGTTTTACCGCGGGAAAATATCTAACTCCCATGGGAAAATCGATGAAACGCGGGTAACACCGCGGGGCGCAGCCGAACGTACATTTATACATTTACATACATACAGGCAGATACTTTGCTTCTGGCCCCACACTAGGATACCCTGTCAAGTAAACATCTACAACCTGGGGTTTCGTTTTTGCCCCAACCTAGGTTCGAACCCGGGACCTCTCGCATGGTAGGCAGACGCACTAATCGCTGCACCACAGAGGTCGTCAATGTTTACTTTATGAACTTCAACATTGTTAGTTTCACAATTAATAGATTATTTTAATGGAGAAGGAACTAACAAAGAAACTCTACATTTATTCTTTTCAACACAGTCTTTAGGGTCGGCTTCACAATCTGCAAATAAAGTTCCGGATAAAGTTGATCGCACATTTGTCAGCACCGTACGCGACGCACGCGCCGCATTTTAGAATTCGTTGTATGCAATGATATGTAAGCTCGCATATTTATCCGCACCGTACGCGCCGCATTTCGTAAAATACGGTAGGCATCCGAACTCCGAAGGAAGAATTCTGATGACGTCATATAATGCGGCGCGTACGGCAGGTGCGGCGCGTGCTGCCACTCAGTGTTGCCTCATTCGGATCCGAAGAGCTGATAATGCTCCATATAAGTTCCTTTTTGAATTAATGATGCGGTTGGTGGGTAAAGTTGGGGGCGGGGAGTAGGCGTTGGGGTGTATGCATGGGGGCACTATAGGAACCCAATTGGACGCAAAAACGAAAAAAAAAACCAAATTTTTTTGACTTTTTTTTTTTTTTTTCTTGCATTGTGTAGGGATAATCTATGGGAGCAAAAAAAGGTCCCGTAACTTGGTATAGCGTACTCCAATATAACCTACTTATGTTACTCACGAAGCTTTCTAATGGTGAAAGAATTTTTAAAATCGGCCCAGTAGTTTCTGAGCCTACTCATTACAAACATACACACACACAAAAATACAAATCTTTGCTCTTTATAATATTAAAATAGATTAATCCCCTCCGGCCGTTTTCGCAACTGCGTTTCGTAACTGGTTGCGAATCAAGAAAACTGTTTCCTTCGCCGCAACTTGGTTGCGAACGAAGAATACGATCTTCCCAAACTTACAGAGTTGCGATGGGAGAAATTAATTTCCTTATTCGCAACCAAAGGCTAATATAATAATTCAGAGAGAAAGGAAATTAAATCTTAAGAAATTTTAATTACTTAACACAATTATATATATTTTGTAATGCAACAAAGTAATCTTATGTAGTTCTCTTAACCTAATTAAATAAACTAAAATAAAATAAACATTTTATGGAAGGCCTTCTCCACACTGACGTGCTCTTAAAGGTATATTGTCAAGACTAGATATTGTCTATTGATATTATTGTAGACTAGCTTTCGCCCGCGACTCCGTCCGCGTGGACTTTAGTTCAAAATGTTGCAACCCCGTTCACTCCCGTTAAGGGTTAAATTTAGAAAAACCGTGAAACACGTGTTCAATCAATTGTGTTGAAGAGTATTTATTTCAAGTTTCAAGAAAATCTGACAACATTTTTTTATACCTCCATACAAACTTTAACACCGCCGTTTACCCCTTTAGAGGGTGAGTTTCAAAAAATCCTTTCTTAGTGCTCCCCTAGGCTCCCTAAGGAACTCCCATGCCAAATTTCAACCCCCTAGGTTCAGTAGTTTGGGCTCTGCGTTGATTCTAAGTCAGTCAGTCAGCTTCTCCTTTTATATATATAGAAGATAGAAGATGTTAGTGTCTTTGTGAAAAGTTTGCAATACGAATCAACAAAATTGAAACAAAGATGGTTGCGAATAAGGAAAAAATAATCTTTTGCCGCAACTGGTTGCGAAACATAACCATTAGGATGCCTAGTTGCGGCTAAGGAAAAAGTTGTCTTGATTCGCAACTGGTTGCGAACAAGGAATAAACATTCTTGTTTCGCAACCAGTTACGAAACGCAGTTGCGAAAACGGCCGGAGGGGATTAATCTACTGTTTAACGCACTTTTATGACAAGGTTACTAAATATCTCATGTTACTCCTTACCATTGTTCAACAGAAGGCTTTATTCGCAAACTGGATGTATTCTATTCAAAAGTATCAAATAAAAGAACAGGATAATAGCCTAAAAAATATTTCTATAACAGAAGGTAATATCTAGGGCTTACGGACTAAAGCACATAAGCATACACAATTACACAACACCAATTCGGTATTTGACACTATCAACAATACATTATTTGATATGCTCGATTAAATCGAAAAATTCCAAAATGTTTCGGAAAATGTATTTCTTTTAATCATTTACTAGTTATTACAATTTTTAAATAGATGAAACATAAAAAGAGTGCTCTGAAATGTGACGTCATAAGCCAGTATTTTCATACGAAATTCCGTTTTAAAAGTAACTAATTTGACATTTTGTCAAACACCCAATAATTATGTAACCCTAATGAAGAAGTGAAAAAAGTTACATACATAAGCTCACGCCTGTATCCCAGAAGGGTAATCAGTGACCAGGGACTGCCACTTGGCACGATCCCGACATATCACTTTCGCTTCATCGACATTCATTAGTCGTTGCATGCACGCACGGCGGTTTCGGCTACTTTTTATCTTGCCGTTGAAGAGAACATATCAACATTTACATGCAGGCTTTCATTGCTTCTGGCCCCACACTAGGATACCCTGTGTCGTGGGAACCAGAAACAGCGACGTCACAAACATGTAAACATCCAAGACCTGGAGTTTTTTTTTCTCCCCAGCCGGGTGTCGAACCCGGGACCTCTCGCATGGTAAGCAGATGCGCTAACCGCTACGCCATAGAGGTCGTCAAATAAAGAATTGAATAATTCTCAATCTGAAAACCGGCGGTTTCTCTTGAAGATTTTGAGTGCATAAGAATGTATTTTGCACACACGGTGCTATGTTTACTGTTAATTAGGTACTTCCTAATTTTCGTAACACACAAAGGCGCGTGTAATTTACATGAGTCATACACTCTGCCACGTTGATCTAACGGATAATGGACAGTAAGACCAGCCACTAGTCTTACAAGCCTCCACCAATCCGGACTTGGCCCCCGTAGTGGAGTATGGCTTATACCTTCCTCAGAGAAGAGACCCGTGCCCCTCGGTGGGGACATAATGGGTTGATTGATGATGATGCATACGAGAATTTGACATGGGCCTATTCTTTAAATTGAAAGAAATGCTATTATATTTTAACGGAATTTCTAACTGATTGATTATTATTATATTATTTATACTGTGTGTACTGATTCTTCGAAACACAAACTTGGCTTTGAAATTACTTTAATATTGGACAATTTGATAATATGGTTTTTTTACATTTTTTCCTTTGCACTAAAATTGTTTTTGCTAATATAAAAAGGGTCCCACGACACAGGGCATCCTAGTGTGGGGCCAGAAGCAATGTATAGTGCCACCATATTATCTGTTCAGTTGGTAGCGGCGCTAGTGCAAAATTTAGTAGTAACGTAACATTTAAGAAATTTACCTAGAAAAATGAGAAAATTTTAACCCGTCTTTCAAAATTAATGAAAATTATATCTATAAATCTTAGTAACTGAATAAATAGAACAAAAACTGGGGAACAGGATTTACAATTAATTAGTTAGTTACAATTTTGCCCACCTGAACATAAAACTTGGTGGCGCTGTATTGCCTGTATGTAAATGTCATTTCATGACATGTCAATGTCATGTCATGTCATGTCAGTAACATAGCTCGTGTGGAAAGTATTGATGTTGTTACAATTTATTGCACAAAAAAATTGCGTGATAGAGACATAGGTATTTTAATGACAAACCACAGGCATCTCAGATATCTATGTGACAAACATTGGTGCTCTCTCTAAGTCCCGTTGCGAACATATACTTACAGGACGTGTTTCAATGTAACAACCTCATATTTCATATTTAACAAATAAATAATCGTTAACTTTATCTGAAATCCGTTGCGTTAAAAAAAAGTATGTAAAATTAAATTCTGATTTCTATCAAAAACCCCTCCCAGAATGGTACATTTTGACAACCGCCTACGGAACCCTGCAACATACGTATCATCATCAACCCATTGTGTCCCCACCGAGGGGCACGGGTCTCTTCCCTGAGGAAGGTATAGGCCACACTCCACCTCGGGGGCCAAGTTCGGATTGGTGGAGGCTTGTAAGACTAGTGGCTGGTCTTACTGTCAGTAGTTTTCTAGCCGCCCTAAGGCCTCTGACTTGGCTTAACGACTGCCATCTATCGACGGCAGCCAGCACCAACTGCCTAATTCTCGTATATCTTTTGGTATTTTATTGTAAACCTTAGGCCAATACAATATAGACTTTTATGCATAAGTGCAGTATTGGCTCTACCTGTACATACTCTATGGGTATCATTTAAGCTATCACCAATTTAATTAGTTTTGTGTTTCTTAAATAATAGGGTTTGTCCTCAAAATAGTAGATCTGTCACCAAAATGTAGTCACCAAACAATGCAAAATCAGTTCCACAATAAATCACCTAAAATCCTGAGATATAAGGTCTAGTACCAAATAAATGTTTTTGTATGTATTATAATAGGTGTGTCCTAATAAGTATTTAAGCAAACTAATTTAAAGAGATCACCAATAAATCATATTATGTTAAAAAGGCAACAAGAGGCAAGGTAAGAACGCATCAAAGTCGAGTCTGTTTTCGATCTTACATAGAGAACCTAACGCTCCGACGCGCTCCGCTTCGCTACGCGCGTCGTCGCACCTATATTTCTGTTGTCACGTATTCTTTACACGATTTATTTGGTGACAGATCTACCATTCTGAGCACAGAGCTATTATTTAAGTAACAAAACTGTTATTATAAGAACGAAGTTTATATTCATGTAATGCAATATAATTTTATTGGTTATCGATCTCTTATTTTACACATATATTAACATTAATTTGATAATTCATACCTGGGAACAATTTTTGTTTATCTGAGAACGAAAATATTTCGTGGCGATAGATCTATTTATTAGGTGATACAACTTGATGACAAATATAAATTTTGGTGATAGAAAATATAGATGCCATACTCTATTTTCATCTCGTTGTAAGCCGCTTCTGACAAGCGCGATCGATCGAACAATGTCTGGGTTAGATTTAACAAACAGTGCATCTAAAATATACATTGACGGAACGGAAGTGTTTGAACATTGTAGTTTTGGAAATGCGGCTTACAACTGTCCGTATTTTTCAATCCAAACAGTACAAAACCAAATACACACATCAAAAAAAGCTTGCGAGCACTAGCAAGCTGATATAACTTTTTAAATTGAACTTATCAAGAAAAAATAATAAAAAAATTGTTGTTTGTTTTCTTTAAATAGAAATACCCAGTTTGAAATTAAAAAATAAATAAAATAATCTACCGTAACAAAAAAGATTTCGATTTTTTAAAGTGATCGCAAACCCGCGTACAACTACGGGTTTGTATAGGTTGGTATACACACATAAGCATTAAGCATACATGTATATAAGCTCACGCCTGCATCCCAGAGGGGTAGGCAGAGACCAGGGACTGCTACCTGCCACAGTCCTGACAAATCACTAATCAATTAGGAAAGGGCAAGATAAAAAGTGAACTGGATATGTGTTGTTTTGCAAAAACACTACTTATAATTGAAAGAAAAGGTCACAAATTTATTACTAGAAACTATAACTTATGAAATAAGTATGTACTTAATGTAATTAAAATCTAAGACACCTCTACATCGTCTTTCTCTGTGGTTGGCCAGTTGAAAATTTCTTCATAGAAGTTTTTAATATGTTCCTCGTCCGGCATGTAATTCTTTAATTTTCAGTTTTTTTTTTTTAAGATTTACTGGTTTCTTACCATCTAGAATATCGGATAGGCACATCATCAAAACTTGCGGCAGAAATTTTGGTTTTGCCATGTGATGGCAAAACACAATGGCTGGAGATGTGTTGTTTTGGCATAATTCTGTGCTAAGAGCAACACGTTTCTACTATGAAAACCCCATAGGATTTGTGTGATTTTTGCAGCAAATGGTCATACAATCGAATACCGTTGAAAAGTGAAATTTGAAAAAATGGTTACTTGTGTTGTTTTAGCAACACATGATTCAATTAGCTTGTTGACTTTTGTCCATAACTATAAAGGTCATAGTCCACTTACACGACTCTGCTCCCACCCGGCAAAAATAATATCATTCAAATATGGGCTTTAAATATTGCTCTTTAGATATATTTTACATTGGCATCATAAATTAGCTGACACCTGACAGCGAGCTGGGCTACGACCTTAAAAGTCAAAACATTAGCTATACTCTAAACTTAGACAGCGAGCTATCGGCTGTCATTGATGCCAATGTAAAATATAATATCTAAAGAGCAATATTTAAAGCCCATATTTGAATGATATTATTTTTGCCGGGTGTGAGCAGAGTCGTGTAAGTGGACTATGACCTTTAGGGTGACATTGTCAATTTTTGTACAAAACCCTAGAGAAATAGAGATTATAAAAATAAAAAAATTACCCCGGCAGGCTTCATAGAGATGATGGCGGCCTACGTGCCGCAGTTCGCCCACATCGACGCCGCTCGTGTGCTGAACTGGGTGCTGGAATTGGAGGCGAAGCTGACCCGCGCCCCTGAGACCCCCGCTAGCGGTAAGCGTGATGATATCATCTCCGTTGGGAGGACTGACTGTGTGACTGTACAGTTTTTGCTAAGTCAAATCTCTGCAAATATTGACGAGGTTGGATATACCGCCTCTTCAAGGCTAGCTGCGACACAGTTATAAAATAAAAATAAAATGTAATTTTAATTTCGCTAACTTTTACGCAGTTTGTTTTTGAGACTATTCAGTTAGCGACTTCTCTCTTGATTAAATAGTTAAGTCGTGAAAACCTGTAATTAGTTATTTAAGTGTTAAGTTAACTAATTATTATAAATTGTTGTACTGGTTGGCTTTCCTAATAAAATAAAATAAAAAACAGTTTAGGTACAGACATCTGAGCGACAGATTAGCTTAGGACGTAATCTTCTGAATCTCTCGAAGCCCCGGCTGCCTGAGTGATCTTAAAACGATCACGAAGGTTAAGCAGCATAGGGCGCGTTCAGTGCATGGGTGGGTCTATGATTAACGCTAGTGGCATTTTTCCGAGCGGTTCCGTGCTTCGCAAGGCACGTTAAGCAGTTGGTGCCGGCTGCCGTCGATAGATGGCAGTCGTTAAGCCAAGTCAGAGGCCTTGGGGCGGCTTGAAAACTTCTGACAGTAAGACCAGCCACTAGTCTTCCAAGCCTCCACCAATCCGGACTTGGCCCCCGTGCCCCGGAAGAGACCCGTGCCCCTCGGTGGAGACATAATGGGTTTATGATGACGTATTCTTCTATCGTGGCTGTGACAGAACCAGTTTAACTGGCCCAGGCGCGGTACTAAGACTTATCTCTTCGAAGTTCAACGCGACTGGACGCCTGTATTCGTTCCTTCGCTTTCAGATGACTCCGCTGGCAGTGACAAGTTCACCGTGGCCCTGCAGAGCCTGAGCGAGATGCTTCCAGCTGTCACCAAGAGGCATCGGTAAGTCGGAAACCTGGTCAGACTCTTCCTACAAAAAGTCAAGGAAGTGTATCCGGAATAAAGTTGATAGATAGATAGAATATTCTTTATTGTAGGTACTGTAGCGATTCTCTTTATAATAACTGGCTGGTACAGGCGTCTAGTATGATTTTAAAGGTTTGAAAGCTCAGAATAAGAATTATTCTGAGTTTGAAAGAGGATGGCTACGTGTTTGCGCGATGTCAGTCGATGACTAGCTAGGCTAAGCGTTTCTTGAAAAAAGATAATAAAATAATAGTATTATTGCAATAAGCATCTTTCAATGAAAGTAGTTGGCTACAACGCAATCGAAGTACAATGTATACAGGCTATATGACAGATTTCTGAAAACCATCTCATATTTTTTTTGGTGCTCATCGAGTCCTCAGAAAACGGTAATTTTAAATTATTTCGTGTATTTCTTCGAATAAAGGCAAACGAAAATTTACTTCTGAAATAAACCGCCGAAACGCTATCCCGGGCAATATGGCGTCGCACAGGAATTATGACGTCACTCGTCAGTAAACAACCAATGAACGTAAGAACGACATGAATGACAGACGCCATTTTTACTATGCTGTGACGTCATCATGGAATCGGCCAATCCAGGCCGTTTTCGATGCAATGGCTGCGGATTACACAAATACGTATAAATAATACTGTTTTTTTCACACTGTCAAATCTAAATAAATAAATCTCTAAATACATTTAATACTATTATTTTAAGTTTAAAAAGCCGGGCCGAAAAGTTCTCGAATGGAGACCACGTAGGACGACCAGCCACAAGATGCACAGACGATCTCATCCAAGTGGCGGGAAGAGGCTGGATGCAAGCCGCTTCCGACCGGTCTTTTTGGAAATCCATGGAGGAGGCCTATGTCCAGCAGTGGACTTCTTGTGGCTGAATGATGATGATGAAAACATTTGTACGCCTCATTGGCTAAACATAGCGCGCATTTTATATTTATAAGACCATGCATGTATTGTATACCTATGTTTGACAAATAAAGTTTCTGATTCTGATTAATCTACTTTTTAAACTTAGACATCCTTGTCTTCCAAATAATCATTGATTTTATAATAAGCCTTTTTGCACAGTGTGCCTGAGGCATTTCTTTCTACCTTTCCACCTTTCTACTTCTTCTTTTTTCTACCTATCCACCTGTCTACCTTTTTTCTTTTTCATCCATCTTTTTTTTTTCTTGCTCTCATTCCTTCTAATTCTAGCAAAATGCTAACACCTTCCCCGCGGTTTACTAATGTATTGCCAAAAATCGTTTCCCAAAGTATTACTTCCCAAACTATTTTCCGCAAATTATCACTTGGCAAAAAAACATTTCTCAAAACAACTTAAAGCAAATAAACAGTTAGCAAAAGTTATTATGGCAAGTTATTGTTTACCAAATAAATACTTGGTCAAAATTCATTTTACCAAAGAGGCAACAAGAGGCAAGGTAAGAACGCATCAAAGTCGAGTCTGTTTTCGATCTTACATAGAGAACCTAACGCTCCGACGCGCTCCGCTTCGCTACGCGCGTCGTCGCACCTATATTTCTGTTGTCACGTATTCTTTACATCGCCGACCCCCCGTTCCATTATTTGAAAATAACACTTGCCAAAATAAAACGTTAGCATAATAAACGTTTGTCTTAATAAAACTTGACGCAGTAAAATTATGCGAAATGATAATTTGACCAAATGAAAAAAGTGCGAAATGAAAACTTGCTAAAGTTTCATTTGGGAAATGAAACTGATGCCATAAGTTTATTGGGAAGTAAAATTTGGCGAAAAATACTTTGGCTAAACGGCGGTATCCCCTTCCCCGCAGCTCCGAGTCCCGGTCCCACTCGAACTCTGAGAGTTCCGAGGACATGGGCCGCCGCGGCGCGACGATCGACGACGCGTGCGAACACTGGGACGAGCAGTGCGCCATATTGCACGAAATGTTCCCTAACACCTGCGCCATGGAGGTATGGACTAGACCCCGGCTTTTCTCTAGAGTAAATAAATAATAAACTCACGCCCGTTATCCCCGAAGGGGTAGGCAGAGGCACCAGTCTCTAGAACTGGACCCACGTTTTGCCGAGTTTATTAGGTCCCAAACGTGACAAGTGGCAAGCCTGTTGCCGTTATCCGGGCACAATTTATCAGCGAATGGTGTTGCTGTACAAACAAATGTACTCTAGAGTAAGAAGAAGAAACTACAAAGAAGAAAGAAAGAAAGTTTATTGTACCAATCACATCACAGAAACAAAACACACAAAAAAAGTAACATAATAAATAAGTAAGGCAACAGACGAAACACAAATAAATTTAATCAAAAACCTTAGTCTGTGGTGTGTCTAAGTCGCCACAAAAGGCAACTGACTCAGCGTTGTGCTGACGGTGTGAACCCTCGGCGCTGATTTTCAGTCAGTGCCTACGGTAACTCACAAAAATACTCCGAAAGTGCGTGACGTGGTGCATTTGCGAGTAATTTAAAATAAATACAATAATATACCTACATTCAATAAAAGAAAATCATAATAATATATTGTATTAAATACATATATTAGTGTTAAAATATTATGCGACAAAAAAATGCTTGCCTTTTTAAATTTATTTTTGTGTAGAGGGGGAAAAAAGAAAAGACCCGTATCTATTCGATTTCTTCCTGGACACATTTAATAAGAAAGACTTTAGAAAAAATAAACTATTTAACCGGAAGTGACGTAGCTCTGAGACCTGTATGAATATTGTGTCAATGCCTCACTTTGCCAAGTTAAAAAAAGCTACGACTGACTGGTCATCTGTCAAATAAAATAAAAAAAAAAAAAAATAAACTCACGCCCGTTATCCCCGAGGGGGTAGGCAGAGGCACCAATCACTAGAACTGGGCCCACGTTTTGCCGAGTTTTGTCAAATAATAATCAAATAATCTGTCAAATAGACACTGTCATTTTTTTTGGCGGCGAAAACGCGGCGGGCTAAGGAAACTTGCTTATTGTGGTCGAGCTGTGACGTCACACATAGGTTTTCGAATTGAATTTTTTTTCCGCATAGTTATTGAAGTAAAAATTTACAAAGTATTTTTCCTGTATTCTATAGCTCAGGTTAATCTAGAAACGGTATTTTTTATTTCAGCAACATTTTTTTTTTCGTATTGTCCATTGGGTATGTAGTTGACAAAATGTCAAACAAGTTACTTTTAAAACGGAATTTTGTATGTAAATACCGAATCTTTTATGTTTCATTTATTTAAAAATTGTAATAACTATTAATTGACTGAAAGAGATACATGAAATAAAATTTAGACTTAAAATTTAGCCGGGTTTTCATCTAGTAGGCCTTTAATTTTTACGATATTCAATAAAAAAACCAAATATCGTATTTTCGAAGCTATTACCTCTAAAGATAATAATATGAGTGGTTAAATATTTTCTTTATTTTTTTTGTTTGACTTTATTTGACTTGAAGAGCGAGCTTTAGAAAAAGATTAAGGCTGGGTTCCGCTTTACGCAAAATATAGTATTAGTTTCGCCTACTATATATTTTTTTTAGAAATATAGTATTTGAGCCCCTAATATAGTAAGATACTATATTATGTAGTAGGGTTAGCAACCCTAACTATCACCTGCTGTTGACGAAAGCCCTTCAGGAATCAGGAAAGGAGGTTTTAATTTATATAAAGTTTTATTCGTTTTTCGTGTTCGTCAGACATGGAGTTTTCACAAAAGAGGGAGTATAGATCATCATAGACAAGGCAGATTAAAATCGATAACAGAGCCATCTGTTGGAATCGATACAAATCGTGCGCTAGCTTTACATTGATGACCGAGTGTGCCATCCGAGTAAACTAATGCTTCTTATTGGACTTTTTTTCGTCACGACACTAAAATGGCCAATCAGAATCATGAGTTTACTCGGATGGTGCACTCGGTCCGGGCGCACTAAGACCGTGAAAACGCGGCTTTCGGCAGCTTCACTGGCCTATCGTCTTATCGAATACGGTATTTGACACTATCAACAATAAATTATTTGAGATGCTCGATTAAAACAAAAATTACAAAATGTTTCTGCAAATGTATTCCTTTTAATCATATACTAGTTATTACAATTTTTAAATAGATGAAACATAAAAAGAGTGCTCTGAAATGTGACGTCACAAGCAAGTATTTTCATACAAAATTCCGTTTTAAAAGTAACTCATTTGACATCCTGTCCATATATATATTCCTTGCAAGAACAACGTGTTATTTCGAAACCCTTACATGAGATTTTTTTTAAGGTTTCAAAGTTATCGCCGAAAGAGATAGCGCTATAACGTGATGCAGTGTCTCTTTAGCTCATTATTCCGGCGTTTTCGGAGTAAATAAAATCGCGTAAAAAAAATACTATGAATAAAAAATGAACGTCCACCAGGCACTGCGTCAGAAATGCATGCTCTGAACAGGAGAATTTGCAAACTAATTCGACGCGATCTCCGACGCTCCAACACTCGTTCAATAGAACGAGCAATCGAGCAAAATCGGTGATCGAAAGTGTTTGTCCAATCTCTTGGGAGAAGCCATCTGACAAAGTTGATCACCACGGATGGAGTGGTTGTTTCCTCCATACCAGAGGTTCTTTCGGAAGTTGAAAACTTCTACGGCCAGCTGTACGCTGCGCATGCATCTCGGCCTGATCCCGAAAATGAGGATTCCAGAGCTACATTGACACGCCACTATACTGAAGACTTGCCAGAAGTCAGCCTAGACGAAATCGCGATGGCTCTTAAACAGCTTAAAAATGGAAAAGCCCCTGGAGAGGACGGTATTACTACTGAGCTCTTGAAGTCCGGCGGTAAACCCGTAATGAAGGAGCTCCAGAAGATCTTTAATGCTGTCCTCTTTGATGGGAGAACTCCGGAGGCGTGGAGTAAGTGTGTTGTCGTGTTGTTCTTCAAAAAGGGTGATAAAACCCTCCTGAAGAACTACCGACCCATTTCACTCTTAAGCCACGTCTACAAGCTGTTTTCAAGAGTCATCGCGAACCGTCTTGCGAGGAGACTCGATGAGTTTCAGCCACCTGAGCAGGCCGGCTTTCGGTCGGGTTACGGCACCATAGACCACATTCACACAGTGCGGCAGATTATACAGAAGACCGAAGAGTATAATCGGCCCCTGTGCTTAGCGTTTGTGGACTATGAAAAGGCCTTTGACTCGGTCGAAACCTGGTCTGTTCTGGAATCTTTGCAGCGATGCCAAGTCGACTGGCGATACATCCAAGTGTTGAAAGGTCTATACAACGCCGCTACTATGGCCGTCCAAATCCAGAACCGGCAGTCTGAACCTATCCCCATACATCGTGGTGTGAGACAAGGGGATGTTATTTCCCCCAAATTGTTCACAAATGCTATGGAGGATATGTTTAAGACGCTGGACTGGAAGGGGTACGGCATTAATATTAGCGGCGAGTACCTTTCACACTTGCGGTTTGCAGACGATATTGTCATCGTGGCGGAAACGCTGCAAGATTTACAACATATGCTGAGTAGCCTAGCTGATTCTTCCCAACGCATTGGTCTCCAGATGAACTTGGATAAAACCAAGATTATGTTCAATGAACACGTAAATCCGGAGCCAATTGCAGTTCAAGGCAGTACTCTCGAAGTTGTAAAGGAGTATGCTTACCTCGGGCAACCCATGCAGTTAGGTAAAAACAACTTCGAGAAAGAGGCCAATAGAAGAATTCAGCTGGGCTGGGCAGCATATGGGAAACTACGTCGAGTCTTCACATCGCCAGTCCCACAGAGTCTAAAGACGAAAGTCTTCAACCAGTGCGTCCTACCCGTCATGACATACATGACATACGGTGCCGAAACGTGGACACTCTCGGTGGGGCTGATCCACAAATTTAAAATCGCTCAGCGTGCTATGGAAAGGGCTATGCTCGGGGTTTCTCTGAAAGATCGAATTCGAAACGAAGTCATCCGACAGAGAACCAAAGTCACCGACATAGCCCACCGAATTAGCATGCTGAAGTGGCAGTGGGCCGGCCGTATCACCCGAAGAACTGATAACCGATGGGGTAGAAGAGTTCTTGAGTGGAGACCGCGGATCGGTAAACGTAGTGTAGGACGTCCTCAGACTCGGTGGAGCGATGATCTTCGCAGGGCGGCTGGCAAGAGCTGGATGAGAGTAGCCGAGGACCGTGCTCAGTGGCGAGCAATGGGAGAGGCCTATGTCCAGCAGTGGACAACCATAGGCCGATGATGATGATGATGATGAATAAAAAATGTTTTTTTTCGAAATATCACGTTGTTCTTGCAAGGGTGCGATATCGTCGGCCTAATTATCAGAATGCGTAATTCCCTCGGCATGATCTTTACAGGATCTCGTAAAAACGGTTTATTTTTACTACGTACGGAAATAATTTCAATGCATTTAGGAATCTAGTAGTAAAAATTATCAAGGTATTTAATTTTTCAAATAGTTTTTAGTTTTGCAGACTAGATCATTAAGAAAATGGAAATTCGATATTTTGTGGAGTTACGTATTCTGGGCCCTTAGTGCGAGTTTTTTCATTCACTTTCGATAGCGAGAGCGTTTGCAATTTGTATAGGAGTGACAGAGAGACAAATAGGTGGCGCGCTTTGTCACTCCTATAGAATATGAGTTTACGTTAACGCGATCGAGTAGTTAAAAAAACTCGCACTAAGCACACTGATAATTTGGAGTTACGTATTCTGATAATTAGGCCAACGATATGTGATATCGAATTGATATAAAACCATCCCTCTGACAGATAAAGCACTGCGTGTCCATCGCCCACGGAGACATTGAGAGGGCGGCGGCCACACTCCTCCACCGGCGCGAACAGGGTCAAGCCCTCAGCTCGGCCGCCCTCCACTCCAACCGTGCCCAGCCAATCATCGACGATCACGAGCTGAAGAGCCGCATCATCGCTCGGTGAGGAAACCCGCGATTTGCGCGCAGGAATACATAGGCTTATGGCGCGAAGATTTGCGTTCTCGCGACATGTCTGGCCGAAAAATTCGTCCTATCGCGAATGCTCTGCTGTCGGTAAAATCATCATCATCAACCCATTTATGTCCCCACCGAGGGGCACGGGTCTCTTCCCTGAGGAAGGTATAGGCCATACTCCACCACGGGGGCCAAGTCCGGATTGGCGGAGGCTTGTAAGACTAGTGGCTGGTCTTACTGTCAGAAGTTTTCAAGCCGCCCTAAGGCCTCTGACTTGGCTCAACGACTGCCATCTATCGACGGCAGCCGGCACCAACTGCTTAACGTGCCTTGCACAACCGCTCGGAAAAATGCCACTAGCGTTAGTCATACACAGTCACCCATCCATCCACTGAACGCGCCCTAAGGGGCCGTCACGTGAGGCTTGAAAGGGGGGGAGGGGTTTGACAAAAATCACGAAATGTCACAAGGGGGGAGGGGGGGTGTAGTAAGATATCACGTGTATTTATTTTACAATTATTTTTTCAAACGCGCACGCGTACACACGCGCGCTTGTTCGCGCAAGACGATTCTAGTTCTAAAAAAATTAAGATGTTTTGTAGATACGAAAAATACACGTGATGTTGGGTGGGGGGTGGGGGGTAGTCTTAAACCTCACCATGTATCACCAAGGGGTTAAAAAATGCTTAAAAAAGGATCACGTGATTAATGGACGGCCCCTAAGTTGCTTAACCTTCGTGATCGTTTAAGATCACTCAGGCAGCCGGGGCTAAGAACATTGCCTACTGCTGTTCAACATCAACCCATTATGTCCCCACGGAGGGGCACGGGTCTCTTCCCTGAGGAAGGTATAGGCCATACTCCACCACGGGGGCCGAGTCCGGATTGGTGGAGGCTTGTAAGACTAGTGGCTAGTCTTACTGTCAGAAGTTACTGCTGGAATGAAGCTTACAATAAAATAATACTGTGTAATACTGTTTATACTACACCTGCTTGGAAAGTACCTTGATACTTTATCAAATTTACGGTAGAAAGTACGTCATTGCATATCGAACAAATATGCGGGGAGAAAACGCATCTGAGCGGGAGAGAAAAGTGTATGAAAATCCATTTCTTACGTGGTTTTTCTTTTTTAATTTTGGGTAAGACTATGCGCCGGTAACCTAAATATCAAAAGCCAAAAAGTTTTTACAGTGAGTTTTTATCTCCAAGTTCGCAAAATGACACTGGCCACTAGCAACAGTTTCAATATAAATTTCAATTAGTAAAGATTTCGTTTTTTATTTTCCTTGTAGGTGTAGTATAAATCACTATGTATCACTCGAGAGAAACTGCGATTCCCGATCTCAGGTGTTTTAAAGCCCTCGCCTACGGCTCGGGCTTCAAACGACACCCTCGACGGTAATCGGTCACTTTCTCCTCTCGGTGAACAATGTACTATATTGTTCAATAGTTACTCATACGTGGACAAGAACTCTGACGCCAAGGAGCATAAGCCGCTGGCTCCGAAGATCGAGCCAAAGAAGATGGTGCGTTATCGCGACAACAAGATCGTGTCGCTTAAGGTAAACGTTTTATTAACATAACAAAACATTTACATACATGCACATACATTGCTTCTGGCCCCACACTAGGATACCCTGTGTCGTGGGAACCAGAAACAGCTACGTCACAAAAATGTAAACATCCAAGACCTGGGTTTCTATTGTAGGTTTATTGGCCCTGAAGATTGTATTATAACATAATATATTTGTAGGTTTTGATGGCATCTACTACAATATATATCGCACACTTGCAAGAACAACGTATTATTTCGAAACCCTTACGTTACATGAGAGCATTTTTTTTAAGGTTTCAAAGTAATGGCCGAAAAAGATAGCGCTATAACGTGATGCAGTGTCTCTTTTTCTCATTATTCCGGCTTTTTCGGAGTAAATAAAATCGCGTTGAACAAAAACAATTTCTATTATTAAAAAATGGTCTTCTTCGAAATATCACGTTGTTCTTGCAAGGGTGCGATATGTTACTTTTTATTGAATTAATATGAAAAAAAATGCGCCAAAGTAATTATGCAGTTCTGTGAATCAAGCCCGCTCAAGTATTACGTAAGCACTTTAGGGGGGTGGGGGAATCTTTGCTTTGCTTATTTTTGATGACATGGGGGGCGGAGGGGTCTAGATGGTGAAACCGTCAGCAGTAGTTATTTACTTTTTAACATAGTAAATATGTAAGTAAGGAAACAGTAAACACAGAAAATATGCGCTAGCCCCACAATTGGTACATTTAAGAAGCAGCTGAAAGAGCATTATCTATCTCTATCATAAATTCGAGCTATATATTTATTTAGGTATTGTATTAATTTCTACAGGTACTTAGTCTATGTAGTGTATTTATTTTCTGCATAAAGTAGGTAATTGTTTAGGATATCTGTAGTTTATTTAGTCTATTTGTACACGTATTCATACCCGTTTTTTACCGCTGCTCCGACTCGCTGAGGTTTGCTGGAAGAAATCTCTCACAGAGATAAGCTCGCCTTTGTACATGTTGTATTTTAATGTAATGTTCTGTTTAATGTTTCGTGTGCATTAGAGTGTATGATATAGTATTGGCAACCCACACATTGTCTATTCTTGAAAACTAAACGTATTCTCGGGGATTCTCACAAATAATGAATATATTTAGGTACTCGCTTAGAACCGAGTAGGGGAATTACTGTTGCTCATGACTCATTAAAAAATCAGAATACTTTAGAAGAAAAATGCATATACTAATGTTTACGTGGGCATGGGAGGGGGGGTCAGAGCTTTGCTTACTTTTGCTGACAAGGTTGGGGGGGGGGGAGGGGGGTGAATTATTGTAATAAATCTAATCTCTTTAAACGAGCATTTCTTGTATATATATTTATATATAATCAGAATCTCGGAAACGGCTCCAACGATTTTCACGAAATTTTGTAGGCAGATGCTTTCGGGGGGCTTTAATTGATCTAACTAGGTTACATTTTTAGAAAACGTTGTTTTATCCGTGTTTTAAGCCAATTGAAATTTGCTATGATAACATACAGAGGTAAATTTCGCGTCTATCTGCAAGGTTGGGATAGTTCCGATGGGAAAACGGGCGACCCGTTTCGGGCCGATTTCAAGAGACCCGGTTCGAGTCATGATGTTTTTTTACAAGTTCTTTTTTTTGTTGAAAAAGGATTATTTTAATTTTATATTACATATTTTATAGTACATAAAGAATACCGAGCAAAGCTCGGTCACCCAGGTACTAATACTTGAACGGCCCCATCACCCAAAGGCTCTTACTAAACCGTTTTCGCAGGGCGAGCGCTACACTGAAGTGCCGAAGTCCGGCGTGGACGAGGAGAACTTAAAGAAGCCCAAACGCCAGCACTGCCCTTAACCCGAGCGGTTCGGTCAGTTCAGAGAAAAAGTGGAGGCGTGGGTCCCACATACCCCTCGTAGACTCCCCTCTCGTGTCTCTTCTAGTCGTCCCTTGCCGTCTTTGTTTGGGGGTAGTGTTAATGTAGGGTTAACCGTCTTTTGTCTCGACCGTCTGGCTGGCAGCTGTGAATTTAGTAACGTCAAAGTTTACTTTTTACTAAATTTTCTAGTGGCCAGTGTAACACGTGTTCTGATGCTCGTAGTTGGTTTATTGGTGAGTTTAGTAGGCGTTTGGTCTAGTGTGCACGGTTCCTATCTGATAGGCGGTGACAGATTTAGTAACGCGAGTGACAGATTTGAAATTTCAGTAAGATTTAGTAATCTGCCAAGTAAAGCTGCGTCCCGTGCAGAAGTTAGTGGCCGTTTCGGAGGAAAGGGTTGTCACACAACAGGTAGTCTGGAAACTAAAGACTGTGATTTCGAAAGCACAAATGTAGCTTACTGTGTTTTAGTAACTCCGTCGGGCAGTTATATCTTTAGTAACTTGTCAAAATTATCAATATTGTCTGTTGGCGTAATTAAATTTTTCCTTACGCCGAAGCCGTTTGGATCATCAGTAAATGTTTATGCGTCACAAAATTATAGACTTAATGCCAGATCTGAGATCAGGATTAGTAATCTCACAGCAGTATTAGAAATCTCACAAGAGAATCTGGTGTCCAATGAACTGGAAAAACAAAAGTCGCAAAGTGATTTGATCGTGAAAAGTCTGATAACAGTATTAGGTGAGAATCTAGAAATTATAATGTCAATGTTGAAATTCAACGTAATGTTGGCGACATCAGTAGTTAAATTTTTAATGACGGAGAAGTTTAAATCGAATCTGTCATTGGAGAAATATCATAAGGATGATGCTTTAGGTAATATTTACCCCCAAACAAAAGTACGTACTAATAAAATTAGTGTTTGTCCTTCGTGCAAACTCTCTGTGTGTAGTCTTAGTGTGTTCCAAGCGCGACCTTTATCGTTATTTCCGTTGTTAATGATAACGATTATTTTCGATTTTAATTATCCGCTTTTTCTCGCGACTGATTTTTTACCGATTATGTCACAATTACTTAGTGAAAACAAAATGGACTGCATTAGTTATACTATAGTTAAGTTATCGATACTTTTAAGTTGTATTTTATTTATTCACATAGTGTTTATCGTTAATTTTAGTTTACAATTGCAGCTTAATGACAGTATTATTGTAGCAAAGCGCGTGTGGCCCGAGGTGGCATGTAAAAGTGTAATATTCGATAGTAAGTGTAGGGAACGTGATTTGTTATCTGTAGAGTGTGATTTTGCGAACAAATTGTACGAGTATATGGAATTGTTTGACGATACCATAGAATGGTGTGTCCTCGTGATACGTACAAGCGTTGGAGCGCTAAAATGGTCAGAAAGGAACAGCTCTGAAAACTGTGCACTGGTCGCCCCAAGGCGCCATCTTGGGCCCGTCGGCCATTTTAAATTTCCTCTAGTTTT
Organism: Yponomeuta plumbellus; assembly: GCA_947310845.1. NCBI lineage: Eukaryota > Metazoa > Arthropoda > Insecta > Lepidoptera > Yponomeutidae > Yponomeuta > Yponomeuta plumbellus. The sequence continues at coordinate 6,406,426 of OX371221.1, read as the reverse complement.
AAGTGACGTTTGTCTTGAACCTGTGATTTTTTATCGTTACGACTATAATTTTACTGAAACCAATGTGATTCCTATATTTTTTACGTTCCTCGTCAGCGTATCTGTGATTTTGAAGCCAATGCATTTTATTATAATTTACCGAGCGTGTTATTATTATTTAGTCGTAGGTTTTATAGTTACTATTCAGAATAGTTATTTACTATTATCACGTTTAGTTGTGGTTTTTATTATTTATAGTAATCTTTTACACTGCGTATAATTTGTGATGTTTTTTTCTACCGACTGAAGTTCCAAAATGGAGATCTCATAATGGGGATAGAATCGTTATTTTATGTTTTGTTTTTAAATGTCACAGGAAAGGTTACAGAAAAATATAAACTTAGCAACTAATAAAACTATGTCGTATTTCAATCAAATTTAATTGTTTAGATAGGTGCAAAATTACGACATACGTACATACCTAAATTAACGCTGTATCGCGGAGGGGTAAGTAGGTAAAGCGTTTTTTTACGTTTTAAGATCAATGCCTGTACATTGTCCATGATGATGGTTGAACAGTGTACAATCATCATCATCAACCCTGTTATGTCCCCACCGAGGGGCACGGGTCTCTTCCATGAGGAAGGTGTAGGCCATACTCCACCACGGGGGCAAAGTCTGTACCATAACTCAATTCAGTTATTCACTAGACAAAAAAATCCTTGCTAAAAGTGAGCTCAAACCACTATTTTTAGTAGTTTACAGTCTGATGTTTATTCAGTAGAATTCTGACATTTCATAAGTGTTGCTACTGGAAAAGTTCTCCACTGAAAAAGGGACAAAATTGACCCATTTGAGAGCAATAAAAAATAAAATGCTACGTATTTTTTATGTTTTACCTACAAAAAGGTTATAATATTTACTAGTCAAGTGACCTAATACAAAAATAACAAATATTTCAATATCACTAACAATATATCGAATTAACTTTATTTTATTCTTTAGCTGGCATCACTGCCTACTAATTCAAGGTTTCGTAAACCTTTTTAGAAAAGTGAATCTCTCTTAATATTTCATGTCAGCGATGATGATGATGATGAAGATAGTGGTACTAGTATTAATGATGATTAGATATTTTAATAAAAATATGTTTTATTTACTTGTACTTTTTTACTGTTTGTGATGAAAAGGGACACAATTGTCACTCGCATTAAATTCTCTTTTAATTTGGAACTCCACACTTTATAAAATGGATACATTCACTAACAAAGTAAATGTGTAGACTCAGATGTTCACACTCGTATTGAAATTGAAAAATGTGCCCGGCCAAAACTGGTTTCTAATCTCTGACATGTCAAAAAATAATAACTGTCAGAATTCTACGGAATTAAAAATCAGACTTTAGTATATGTTACTAAATTTGCCATTGGTTAAAAAAGGCGATCACAGACGGATAATTTATAGACAGATTAGAAATATGGGTACATCATACCACTGTATGCAATTGCGAACTATTTAGTAAAATATTTAGTAATTTTTCCTGTGACATGACTTTTTACGTACATCTTTATATTCTTCTACTAAAAGTATTTTTGGCATAGCCAAACGTTTTTATCTTCTTCTAAGTTTTTACTACTCTACGTCCAAATGTGATTTAAAAAAGGATATTTAGCCAAAATTGGGTGCTAAAGTGTTAGTGCCAAATTCTCTATAAATTATTGAAGGGTTCGTTAAATTTTTGGAACTGCGAATATTTTGTTGCAATTTATTCTTTACTGTTGATCTCAGTTTTATGAATATTACGATTGATTTTTGGACAAAATCTATGCTTTAATTTATATTTTCGTGCTGTAACTATTCTGCCAAAACTTCCATACGCATTGGCTACCTTCATGTTATTTAGTTACGAATTTGTGACCGACAAGCGACATATTTTCTTAAACCATCCAGCGGGTGTCAACCCTACTACCTGGGTCTTGGTAGTCAACCGTGCCAACCCTAGACCAAATCGGCAGTTCAAACGTCAATTAGGTAGCACCCGCACTGAAAGCATCTAACATATTCTTTTAGAATGGGCATTGTCTTAAGAAAAAAGTTTTATTTTTCTATTAGGGCTACTTTAATCATCAAAGCGAAGCAGCATAATCTGAGTACGTCAGTACGTAATTTCGTGGAAGAACGTCATCGAAACAAAACTAAAAGTATTTATTACTTTTAGAATTATAATAGAATTAATTATTAGAATGATTCTAATCTGTGCAGCTTAGGCCGGCCTCACACAGCCGGAATGTCTCTCTGAATTAAAAAACGGAATTCATAATATTAATCGTGAAAGCATGGAAAATCATAATCTGAGAAAATTAGATGTACGTGGAGCATGTTTACGTTATATGTAAAATTTCATGCTTTCTGGATTAATATTATGAATTCAGAGAGACATTCCGGCTGTGTGAGGCCGGCCTTAGAGAGGTATTGCTTTAACTGTATATCAAGATGTCTACTACTTGAGTTTTTTCATACAAAAATATTTTGCCTTCTTTCATTCGCGTTTGAAACGAAAAGTCATACAATTATTAACAAAAATACCAGAAACGATTTGTCAATGCATATGACAATGCTCATTCCTGAAGATATCGCCGTTATGTAAAGATTTGAGGTTAGTAAAGACAGGATCCTGGCGTCAAGGTCACAGATGCGTTCGAATAAAAGGATGACGAAAACCTGGATAATGTCTAGTCGGTAAGCACGGAGAAGTTCGTAGGAAATTCGTAGGACCATGCAACGTTTTGCTTTGATGCTTACGCATAAGACCAGGGTGCTTATACTGAGTTTTTTCATTCACTTTCGATAGCGAGAGCGTTTGCAATTTGTATAGGAGTGACAAAGAGGCAACTAGGTGGCGCGCTTTGTCACTCCTATAGAATATGAGTTTACGTTAACGCGATCGAGTAGTTAAAAAAACTCGCACTAAGGGCCCTGAGTGCTTATACTGAGTTTTTTCATTCACTCTCGATAGTGAGAGCGTTTGCGATTTGCATAGGAGTAACAAAGAGACAAATAGATGGCGCGCTTTGTCACTCCTATGCAAAACGCAAACGCTCTCGCTATCGAAAGTGAACGACAAAACTCAGTATACGCACTCTGGTTTAAACTTGCTTTATCTTCATGCTTTTAAAGCATGCTTTCCATAAGTAGAATGAGATAGATTTGAGGAGCAAACATTCAAACAGTGCTTTGTCTTACTTACCTACTGCGATGGCTCAGCGACCCGAAGTGGATCTTGGCCTCCGATACAAGAAGTCGCCACTTGTCTCTGTCCAGGGCCCTTAGTGCGAGTTTTTTCATTCACTTTCGATAGCGAGAGCGTTTGCAATTTGTATAGGAGTGACAGAGAGACAACTAGCTGGCGCGCTTTGTCACTCCTATAGAATATGAGTTTACGTTAACGCGATCGAGTAGTTAAAAAAACTCGCACTAAGCACACTGCGCGGTCTGTTGCCAGTCACCGGCCTGGAGCTCGCGCAGGTCCTTGGCTACTTCGTCCCTCCAACGATGTCTGGGGCGGCCTACTGGTCTTCGGCCGCTTGGAAGCCCCGAGTACGCTCTCTTAACTGCTCGGTCCTCTTCCATTCTTTCCACGTGACCAAGCCAACGGATTCGTCTTGGTGTATCGATATCTTATTAATGGATTTTTAGTTACTCATTTTGTCCAAAAGAATACATTTCTTACAGCAGTCCCAAGTAACGGATCAAAGTGGACATAAAGCTGGGTGCTGACCAACGTTACGCGGTGTAATGTAACATGTTACACAACGAGCAATCAGTCCAATCAGTACGTTTTGTTACGCCGAATTCTACGATCAACGACGTACTGACTGCACCAATGCTCGATGTGTAACATGTTACATTACACCGCGTAACGTTGGTCAGTACCCACCTTTAAGTCCACAAAAATCCATCAATGGATTTTGTGGACAAAATGTTAGATTGTTGGGTACCTAAATGGAAAATTGAAACGGACCTTAAGAGAAAACACTGTTTGTATGCAACAGTAGATTTTAATATGAGAGCATAGATTACAAAGAATGTTTTGCACGAAATTGAATAAGCAAAAATGGTGTATTTTATCAACTTTACTGTACAAATTGGTGTCGCCAGTTCGTTTTTCTAGAAAATGTGACTCACTGTTTGAATGTGTGCTCCTCTCATACATTTGAAATTACCTATTCGTGTGCGAACTGTCTCAGCCTACCCCTCTGCGTTACAAGCGTGTGTTTTGTGTATACCTTCGTGCTTTGCGACTAGACTTTATTGACCATAGCTAGGAAGCTCATTCCTAGCCGAAATGTCGCATTTAAACAATCTAATCTCATTTTGTAATTTATTATAAGTTATTAAAAGCTACGTAGTATAAGTGATTGTACCTTAGGTTTTTGATATTGCCTGTATAATGTGTTTGTTTGTGACGGCCCAATCTGATTGGCAAGGCCGTGGACGCACGAGAAAGTGACTGAAATAATAATAATATAGTTACAGCTATAAAAAATTGCTACGTAAGTCAATTGCCCATGCTATTTATTTGTGATATAAGTTTTATGTAATTTATTTTGAAAATATTGACCGTTTTAAGAAACTAATGTCGTTATTTTTGAGTCTTATTCATTATGTCTATTTTTAAGTTTTGTATAATTGTGTTTGTGACGTCATCAGAGCATGATTAAAGAGCTTGTCTTTGCCTACGTACAGAAAAAAAAACAAATAGTTTTTTTTGTTAGACAAAGGATTCATTGCTGACGTCATAGTAAATTCATTTAAGGTCAGGGCTTTTTAATATCTTTTACAATATAGACCTATTTATAAATTCCATGAAAACAGAAATTGTATTGTGACCATAATTCTCGATATTATGATTCTGAGATTTCAGTTCATGTTCAAAAATTTAGCATGGTCAATTGTAGTGCCAGAAGGAAAGTAAAAATTACGACTTACAGCGTTATTTAAAAAACGGTTCTTCAAAAAGATAAATAACGTTTTTACGTTTTACGTTGGTTACGTTTTTTTCTAGTCTGTTTTAACATTTCTGAGGGATCTTCGTAAGTTCCTAATACTGCAGTTGCGCCCTCAACGAATATTATGTTGGCCTGCATTGTCTTGCCAATCGAATTTGACCCTCACATTTTTAATAATTAAGTTGATTTTCGTACAGGAGCGCTTACTCGATGTCTTGTCCTATCTCCCAGTGTCTGGTCAATACAGAGTATTGAAATATATCGTTAAAACCCTTACCAATCAATGTCTTTTTATTGTATCTATCTCCGAAAAAAATAAAAATGCAAAAAGTAAGAAAATGCTAATAAAAGCTGATACAGCTATATTCAAAGTACCCGCCTACTAAGCACTATCGACTAAGGGCTGATTTTTCAATAGTCAAATAACTTTTATCTGAGGAATAAAAATAACTAGCGGTTTGACATAATTTTCTATACCTAGGCTGTCAAACCGCCATTTTTATTCGTCAGATAAAAGTTCTCGGACTATTGAAAAATCAGCCCTTACTGAATTTGGGTCCCGTCTTGCTTAAGCCAAAAAAAATAAGGTATAAGAATAAGGATTAAGAAATAAGGAACAAGGAATAAGGAATAGCGGAATCCAGCAATGGCAGCACCGTTGAGCAAGACACAATTCAAGAATAAGGAAAACAATTGATTTCTGTGCTATTCCTTATTCATGGCTCCTTATTTCTTATTCTTATACCTTATTTTTTTTCATTGTGTTATGGGCTTTAGTCTTCAAGTGTTTTTTATTGCAGTGCTAGTGGCAGCGCCATCTAGTGATGAGTAACAAGCGAGTAATTTTAACACCCATAGGCCGCGAACCTATTGTTCGGCCGCTGGGAGTATACGATCCTGACACCTGTCTGTTTCATATGACTAGTGATGGGAGAAAATCAACGTTATCATTCCTTACGTTATTCGTTATTGTAGCGTATGACGTGGCCGGCATACGCTACAATCGTCGCTGCTCGCTTCTTGTGGCGACGTTGGCAATATCCCGAAGAAACAAACCGCTGATCACTGTTCAAAGTAGATAGTTATACGAGAAACTGTAGGTACGACGAATTATAGTCGTCACCTTAAAAAATACAAGGTAGACACCAATAAAACCCAAAATGTCATATAAATATTTACATTTTATTCGTTTCCTTCAACTTAGTACATCTGAGATGTTACGGCCAAGCTAGATAACAAAAACAATCGCTCTTTTATCAAAGACCCATCTGGATACCAGCGTGGCCAAAACGAAAATAATACATTTTATTTACAAATCAGTCAAAAAAAAACCTACGCCTTTTTATTTTCTAAGCTAATTCTTGCACAAAAATATATCGACTAGTGCTATGAATAGGGATAACTCATGAACTGCGCCTGGCCTTCTGCTATTGGAGTTGTCTAATAATGATAATAGCGTGACACGTAGATCACATGACACCATAGATCTGCAATTGATCAAATAGATATCTATGTATGTATACGTTAAAATTTACATAACCAAGGCTCAGTTCACGAATTATGTGCAAAAATAATTAATTGATTACGAAAGAGATATTTTGCCAACAAGGTCTAATTAAAAAAAAATTGGTTTTTTTTACTATCTTACTTACTCGGACTTTGGTTTTAATTTAGACCTTGTTTACCAACCTTTTCCTTTCTCTTGTACATTCAGTACCTAGTAAAAAACTTAGTAATCAGTAAACATCTGATACAAGTACGCTTTTGAAGTCCAGATACCCTACGAATATCGATGGGATGTTTTGTTTTTGCATCTTGAAATCGTAAACATAATTTCAAGGGAATAATAAATCTTTTCATATTGATAATTAATTATTTAGAAAAATAATGATATATTTTTTCTTTTTACGTTCAAAACTATTTTTATTATAAAGTGCATATTTTTTCAGGCACGACTTCCCATCAACACTTTGTACAAATTCATTTTGCAATTTTCAAGTGATTTTTGGTAAGTACAACAATATTTTTTTTGTAAACTAGTGCCATAGGATTCTGCCCACATTCTGTCAAAATGTCCACTTAACATTTTGCCAGCGAATTCAATACCACTGACGGCGGTGGCGTCCAATGATACGTCCTCGGAATTCGTAGAATATCCAGACAGCCGTTAAACACAATAGGATTATTCTGATCAGATAGGTTAGCTAAGCATACGTATTAACTAAAAATAGGTTACCTAGCATCATTCCTTGTGAATTTGAAGTAGACAAGGAAATGGCTGCACTAAACAGCGTTTATAATTCAAAGGAGTTATTCGTCAGTTCGCGTCGGGGTAAAATGCACTCTAATAACTAAAGCGACACGAGCGATTATTCTGTGAGATTATAAACACAATCATAACAGCAGTTTTAGTGAAAAATGTCGACCTATAGCTAAGTTTAAAAGTAAAGAGATGAAAGGAAGAATATAAATTCAAAAGAACATTGGGTTTATCAGGAGCCGGGAAATCTGTTAAAAAAATTTGTACATTCTCATATTAATTAAAAAATAACTTAGTCTGTTAGCTTTTTAGAATATACCTCGGTTACTATCTTATAGATTCGGATATAAGTATTGCAATAAGGTAAGGTTTATTTTGTATTGTTATTTATAACTTTACATAACTTTTCAAAATAGTGAAGAAAAGTTTTATACAGAGCAGGAAGTAGTATTACGCTCGTGTGCTTTCGGCGAAAACCGAAGCCTACTCTAGAGCCCGAGGTATATTCTAAAAGCTAACTGACTGTAATACCTTGACTGCTAAGAGCACGTTTAGAGAACACCAATATAATATAATTTGTATAGGAAAATCGAGCGAATATGGGGACAAAATGTCCCGATATAGGAATACAAAACTAGGTATATTTAAAATGTCCGCGATTTAACTATGCCGCCAACTCTCAGACCAAAGTTTACTCATTTTATTACAAAATAAAAAATGTTAAATTGTAAGAACAATCTTAATGATTGCTAATGAAAGGAAAACGATGCCATTAAGAGACAGATTTCCACGGCCAAATACACAGAGATAATATGATTTGTTGTTTTTGGCATTTTTATGGTACAAAATGTACATTCTAATTGGACATAGTTTAGCAAAAAGGTCGCAACACACAACATGGTTATTTGTGAGTTAAATATACCAATATGATCACTATGCTCTATACTTTAAGAGTCAAACACTTGCATAGCGATCCGATGAGTATGTGCAAAGTTACCCTTCGGCCGTTTTCGCAACTGCGCTTCGTAACTGGCTGCGGAACAAGAATGTTTATTCCTTGTTCGCAACCAGTTGCGAATCAAGAAAACTTTTTCCTTAGCCGCAACTAGGCGTCCTAATGGTTATGTTTCGCAACCAGTTGCCGCAAAAGATTGTTTTTTCCTTATTCGCAACTATCTACAACCTCTGCAATAATATCAATAGACAATATCTAGTATTGACAATACACCTTTGGGAGCACGTCAGGGTGGAGAAGGCCTAAAATTTTTTTATTTTATTTGAGTTTATTTTATTAGCTTAAGAGAACTACATAAGACCACTTTGTTCATCACAAAATATATATATTATTTTAAGTAATTAAAATTTATTTCCTTTCTTTTTGAATTATTATGTTAGCCTTTGGTTGCGAATAAGGAAATTAATTTCTCCCATCGCAACTCTGTAAGTTTGGGAAGATCGTATTCTTCGTTCGCAACCAAGTTGCGGCTAAGGAAAAAGTTTTCTTGATTGAAACATTCTTGTTCCGCAACCAGTTACGGAAACGGCCGGAGGGCAAAGTTATGGCACATGGTATTCTACCCACATGTATGGAGAGCGTAAATCAGCGTAAACCTAAAAACTTAAACATCTTGAAACTCACTTTGTGCGGTTTCGAACCTTTTTGCTAAACTACGTCCAATTTACGTTTAAAACTTTATTTGTTACATACTAAGCGTACATTTTCAGGCAGTTCGAAGGAGCGCCATTCCAGTTATGTATTGAGAACCTCCAATTTTGAGAAAAGCATCAGGTTTTGTTTACAACGACTGCAGACGGGATGTCCTTCCCATCCCCAACACACACGCCATACTTTGGTGTCCTCAACTATGTTGTGCATACCGAACTCTATGAGTTTTTTCTTGTATCGTTTTAAGTTTTCGTTCTTGTATTATTTGATTTTATGTTTCAGAATGTGTGTTTGTGTGTAAGAAGTTCAAATAAATTGTTTATCTATCTATCTATTGCAACACATGGCCCAGCCATAGATTGCTCGGCACTCAGTTGCAATAATACATTTTTGTGGTGGCCGGGCAATTATTTTCTGAAAGTGCGGCCACATATTGCAGCAAAACATGGCCCGTTTAGAAGCCCCTTTAGGCTTTCCCTTGCACAAATATTCAGAGCAATCACATCGAGCTCACATTACACAAAGGCAGAGTGATAGACAGAGACCAGTGGGCTCATTATGTAATTTTCGCAACGGATATTCATACGTCTTAAAAAGTCACGTCAACACAAAAACCGACGTCGTACGGAGTACTGTCTCGCTCTAACATAGGGTCTTAAAAGAAGATAGTGCTATACAGTAGTGGTATACATGACTTTTTAAGACGTATGAATATCCGTTGCGAAAATTACATAATGAGCCCACTGAACCTAGATTCTGTTAATGAATTGTAGTAAAATGACAACTGCATGAAGATGGCGATTTAGTTTCGTTGCCGCTTCAAGTCTACGCAGTACAATCCTCCATTTGTTTGCTAACTCTCGCCTTGATTAAGAAAAAAGCCCATTCTTTGAAATTCCATACATAACTTCCGCTGTCTGTAAGCACCAATCTCATCAATCAAACAATTTTCGACATTAAAAAGGGATTTAGGGTTCCGTAACTCAAAATGGACAAATGGAACCGTCACAAAATCACTTTGTTAAAGTCTGTTCGCTAGCATAGTGTCACTTTGATATTTACCGCCGCGGCACGTGGCGGCTTTTGACAAAAGAAATTAAAGGAAGCTGACGCGGCGCAAACACGCCAGTGAATTTGGCTCGCAGCTCGTCTCATTCTACTATTATGTAGATCACGCAATTAAAGAAGTAAATCAATCAGTATTTTAGAATGGATTTATAACGAAACGATCCTGCATCACTTAGGTAGATACCTATTCTAAATACCGGTGGAGATGAATATTCTGAGGACACTTCGAGTGACGAAGAGTAGTGTTTTATTTTGTGCTTCATTAGGTATATTGTGTACCATGTTTTTTTTCCATTTAAAGTGTTTTGGCGGTCTAAGTTGTATTATTGAAATAAATGTTTTTTTACTAAAACCAAGATTGCCTTCGTGTGTACCGACACTATCTAAGCGAACGGACTTTATCTGTCAGTCCATCCGTCCGTCCATCTGTCTGTCAAGAACCTCTATCGCGGGAACGCGTGGGTGTATTGAAAAAACATATATTCAGGTCTACAGTAAACATTTAAACCAACATTTACATACAGGTACATACATTGCTTCCGGCCCCACACTAGGATACCCTGTGTCGTGGGAACCAGAAACAGCGACGTCACAAACATGTAAACATCCAAGACCTGGAGTTTTTTTTTTCTCCCCAGCCGGGGATCGAACCCGGGACCTCTCGCATGGTAAGCAGATGCGCTAACTGTTACGCCACAGAGGTTGTCAGAGGTCGAAAGTTTCAGTAATTAAGTAATTAAACATTTAACAATAGTGAATTTAAATCAATTGGTTAGATAAAAATCTGTGATACAGGCGTCAGTGCCCTATGTAGATGATTTTAAAAAAAATTGTCGTAATAACAATCGATAGATTTCGAATAGCTTTGTTCAACAGATAATATAATAAGTGAATAATTGATTAATTAGTTTTATATTCGGTGACATTTACTGCGTAAATGCGTACGTGAATGTCCGTTGAAGCTGTGAAAAACTCAAACATAGAACTACGTAATTTGTCAAGTAACATCGCCTTGTACTATGAGTATAGAAAAAAAATCTCAAAACTATAATTGGTACATAAATCATTAAGAAAATTGTCATTGAAGTTTGAGGAAGGTCCGAAAAAACTACGAGTCGATTCCTGAACTATTTGTATTATTTAAGTATATACAATTTGTACGAAACCCTCCTGGCCAAGCCCGGCTCGCATTTGTCTGTTTTTTATTAAATGCAGGTCTAAAAATTATTCTTTAAAAAAAATCAGTGAGAGTTTGTCATTGACAATTTTTTGTTAAAAATAATAAATTCTCTGGTTCCCTTGAAATAACAACGTTTTAGTTAGATTGATGAAATCGACACCTAATCCTGGCTTCTGATCTGAGAATTTGAGGTGAGCATGAGTTTTTGAGAACTCGCGTTTAAATACAGGCACATACGTTGCTTCTGGCCCCACACTAGGACACCCTGAGTCGTGGAACTAAAAACAGCGTCATCACAAACATGTAAACATCCATGATCTGGGGTTGAATAGCGAAATTATCAAATCAGAAGCTACACAACAGCTTTCAACATTCAACTTTATTCAAACTCTCCATATCCTCGTGAGACCAAATGTCTTCCAGTGATCACAAAATCAATTGTTATTTTCAAGGTCGGGCCTTACGAGGATATGATTTCTCACAATTCACTAGAAATGGACAGCTCACGATTTTCACTTTAAGTCCTTTCACTAGTAGAGGTGTTTTTATTCAAACTAGCTTTTTTTATCTAGCTAGACAAATATGAACATGTACGTACACTGCAGTTGCAAACGTGTTCAAACGTCACATTCGTTGTTCACAAAAAAATCTCTACGTAGGACTAAATTAGTGTATCCAGAATAAAATCAATAAAGAAACAAAAAACTTGATATTGTAATGATTTTCTCGACCCTTGTTTTACATGAACAAAAGTTATATAAACACTTTTACTTTGGAAATTACTGTCAAGAGACATTGTTTACCAATGTATTATGTTGCCAAAACCTCAAACTTGCCATTGGTGGAATCTGCATGTCTGGCATCCTTTGGTAGACAAAAAAAATTTTGTATCACGGATCTTGGTTCGACGCTTTGGCAAACAGCGGTATCGGAACAAAAATTAGTGACGTGTGAAATCACAAAACCTAGTGTAATCACTTGTGAATACAACAAACATTTCTGAAATTTTCAGCGTGATTAACTCAATTCAACTCTCCTTTAAGGTCTCTGCACTGATTGTCTGGTAAAATTCCGCCAAAGTCACGTGTTAGACCAAACAGCCTATCACACCCTGAAGTCTGTATTTTATATCAACAGCGAGACAAATGACAGACAAACTAAGTCACTATAGTAGTAAAACTAACAATCCCGAGACACCATTTGCAAATACCGCTTTGGACCACACTGTACAATTAGACCAGCACTCTCCGCACTAACCCTCACAGTAAGACGGTACTGACACTATTCCAACGTCTTGCGTTCCACACGAGAGTCCACTATTCACTATCCACTGTCACTATAATCCACCATCACGAATTGTCACAGGTTTCACTCAGTTACACGGTTCACTCGTGTGTGTAAAAGATGAGCTGGCGGTTGGAGTCGTCCGGAGACATCTCAAGCTGGACGAACTGTGGCGTGGTGCGCGCCGACTCGTAATTCGTGCCACTATTGCGCGAGAGGGAGTTTCTTGATCTGCGGAGAGAGTAGACAGTCATCATCATCATCATCATTCAGCCACAAGAAGTTCACTGCTGGACATAGGCCTCCTCCATGGATTTCCAAAAAGACCGGTCGGAAGCGGCTCGCATCCAGCGTCCAGAGTAGACGGGGTTTGTTTGAAACGCAAGAAATTCTAACTGCAATTTTCTTTATTAAACTGGTATATAAAATGGACTAGACAAGAGCGAAAGAAACCGTGGACGCTGGACGTGGACGACAACGCTGTGCAAAAAGACTTTTATAAATCAAAGTAAGCAAGGAGTTGATAAAAAATTCAAATGCACCACAACTCGCACTTTAGGCTATGTGACAGTATGAAAAAAACAGTATTATTTATACGTATTCGTACTAGAAAAATTATTATTTGTAAAAAAACACAAGATCAAACTTGATAATTATGTATCTGCAGCCATTGAATAGAAAACGGCCTGGATTGGCAGATTCTATGATGACGTCACACGGCAGTAAAAATGGCGTCTGTCATTCGGTTTTCTTACGTTCATTGGTTGGTTTACCGGCAAGTAAGTGACGTCATAATTCCTGTGCGACGCCATATTGCCCAAGATAGCGATTTGGGGGATTATTTAAAACGTAAATTTTCGTTTGCATTTTTTAGAAGAAATACACGAAAGAATTTAAAATTACCACTTACTGAGGACTCCATGAACACCAACAAAAAATATAAGATGGTTTTCAGAAATCTGTCAAATAACCTGAGGGTTAATACCCTTTGAACAACGCTGGTTAGTATTAAAAGTAAAAGTAAGTAATAAATAATAAATAAATAAATCTTTATTATTAAGATTTATTGAAATAACACAGTTACAGCATATTTTTTGTTACCCAATATTTTGTTTAACAAAAGAGGTGGGTAGGTGCACAATACACAGTTTAACGGCTTGTGTTGTTAGTATTTTCTAAATGAAATTAAATGGGGATACCGCCGTTTAGCCAAAGTATTTTTCGCCAAATTTTACTTCCCAATAAACTTATGGCATCAGTTTCATTTCCCAAATGAAACTTTAGCAAGTTTTCATTTCGCATTTTATTCATTTGGTCAAATTATCATTTCGCATAATTTTACTGCGTCAAGTTTTATTAAGACAAACGTTTATTATGCTAACGTTTTATTTTGGCAAGTGTTATTTTCAAATAATGGAACGGGGGGTCGGCGATGTAAAGAATACGTGACAACAGAAATATAGGAGCGTTAGGTTCTCTATGTAAGATCGAAAACAGACTCGACTTTGATGCGTTCTTACCTTGCCTCTTGTTGCCTCTTTGGTAAAATGAATTTTGACCAAGTATTTATTTGGTAAACAATAACTTGCCATAATAACTTTTGCTAACTGTTTATTTGCTTTAAGTTGTTTTGAGAAATGTTTTTTTTGCCAAGTGATAATTTGCGGAAAATAGTTTGGGAAGTAATACTTTGGGAAACGATTTTTGGCAATACATTAGTAAACCAATTAAATAAGATACTGACTTGGCTTTGGCGTGTGTGAGTATGTGGGATTTGAGGTTGGTGCTCTGCGCGAATTTCTTGTTGCAGCTGTCGAACGGACACACATAGGGCCGGTCGCCCGTGTGGATGCGGACGTGAGTTCTGCGGACAAATACAATGTTTTACGCTGCGGCCACACTTGAAGGCGAAGATTCGTGTTCGCGTTGTCGCGACAAAATTTCGTGTTCGCTCTACGGCGAAGAGCTTGGCCACATCAAATAAACCTTCGCTACGTCGCGACAATCTAGAACGTTGCTAAATTCATTTTGCCTTTTGATGTGCGGTATTTTACCGACAGCAGCGCGAAGGGTGTTTGTATTCGCGATGATGATTCGCGATAGGACGAATTTTTTGGCCAGACATGTCGCGACAACGCAAATCTTCGCGTTATCGCGATAGTGTGGCCGTACCATTAGAGATGATTTTCATATGAATAGGTACATAAGTGCACTTACGTACAGTCGACAGCACATCAACCTTCACATTTTAGTTGCAAAGTCGCCTGAAATGCAACGGAGTAGAGTGCATGGGTGTATACGATGATGTGCTGTCGACTGTGCCCATAAGAATCGCTCGTAGCCCCAGCTGAGTGATCTTAAGCGATCACGAAGGTTAAGCAACATAGGCCGCGTTCAGTGCACGGATGGGTGACCGTTCTATGAATAACGCTAGTGGCAGTTTTCCGAGCGGTTCCATGCTTCCCAAGGCAGTTGGTGCCGGCTGCCGTCATTAGATGGCAGTCGTTAAGTCAAGTCAGAGGCGTTAGGGCGGCTTGAAAACTTCTGACAGTAAGACCAGCCACTAGTCTTACAAGCCTCCACCAAACCGGACTTGGGCCCCGTGGTGGAGCATGGTCTATACCTTCCTCAGGGAAGAGACCCGTGCCCCTCGGTGGGGACATAATGGGTTGATGATGATGATTGACGGTTGTATTTTTGGTGATTTTATGTTTTACAAATAAATATATTCTTCCTGTCGGGAAGGCACCTCAAGGGGGTCCCGGGGGTAGCACTAACGCCACGAACAAGAAAATTATAATACTCTTAATAATATTTTCTCAAACACGCTTGGAAATTTGAGCATTATTTAGACAACCTTCTTAGAGATAAATCTAAGTTGCTGTACTGGCCAATTAAACGCGAGAAGCGGCCGAAAAAAGTTCTATGAATATTCATAACTGTCGCGTTTTGCGGCCAAATAAATTAGAATTACATTATCTGTCGTGTTATTTAAAAATGGAACGATATTTTACTCCGAACAATGACAACCAAGGAGGTAACTTATCAGAGCTTTTATTTAAATTTCGAACTGGCTTGCAATAGAAAGTTGGATACACATATTGAAAAAAAAAGAACACTTTAACTCGGCAAAAATTATTTCAAATAAAAAGTTCTGCCTTAGTACTACTTAGTTTTAATTTCCGCGCATTATTTGAGAAAAATCATATACAAGCCTTGGCCACAACTAGGCATTGATGGCTCTTTTGCTGGCCGCTGCAGTAATGTATAAATTCAAATTCAAAAAATTATTTCAACGTAAAGAATTTACATTCTGCTTGTTGAATGTCAATGTACATATAGTTATGTATAATGTTAGGCGCTGCCTTGGGG
The DNA here is from genome assembly GCA_947310845.1 of Yponomeuta plumbellus. NCBI lineage: Eukaryota > Metazoa > Arthropoda > Insecta > Lepidoptera > Yponomeutidae > Yponomeuta > Yponomeuta plumbellus. The sequence goes on along the minus strand of OX371221.1, from coordinate 6,390,608 downwards.
CCGTCTGTAGTGGAGAAAAAGGCAGCGAAAAAAAACTCCACTCTGACCATCTTTTCTCAAATCACCTTAAAGCTAATACAAATCAAACCTACAAAATAATATCTTGGATGTGTTGAACACTAGACCATTTATCCTGTGATTAAATTTGATATTAAACTACTATTTAATGCTATACGTCCTTGTCTTCTAAATAATCGTTGATTTTATAGTAAGCTTTTTTGCAAAGAGTGTGCTTAATACAATTCTTAAATCGCGTTGGGGGTAACTCTAATATATCTTGGGGTATCTTGTTTTAGAACCTTATACAATAAAGGAAGTATTAACTTTTGCAAGTCTAAATCGTGGAAATGACAATTTATGTTTATTCCTAGTATTAACGTTATGATGGCTACCAGTACTATACCTCAAGTATAAAGGAAGTATTAACTTTTGCAAGTCTAAATCGTGGAAATGACAATTTATGTTTATTCCTAGTATTAACGTTATGATGGCTACCAGTACTATACCTCAAGTTGAAGTCCAGCGAGAACCGTTTCCCGCAGCCTTCGAAGGTGCACTGGAAGGGTTTCTCCCCGGTGTGCACCAGCTGATGCCGCTTCAGCTTAGAACTCTCCACGAAGGCCTTGCCTGGAAACAGGGACGTCAATCGTCATACATAGAAATCAGAAATCGGAAATCAAAAAATTATTTCAACGAATCGCTCGTAGCCTGGGCTGCCTGAGTGATCTTAAACGATCACTAAGGTTAATGTCAATGGCTAACGCTAGTGGCATTTTTCCGAGCGGTTCCGTGCTTCGCAAGGCACGTTAAACAGTTGGTGCCGGCTGCCGTCGATAGATGGCAGTCGTTAAGCCAAGTCAGAGGCCTTAGGGCGGCTTGAAAACTTCTGACAGTAAGACGAGCCACTAGTCTTACAAGCCTCCACCAATCCGGACTTGGCCCCCGTGGTGGAGTATGGCCTATACCTTCCTCAGGGAGGAGACCCGTGCCCCTCGGTGGGGACACAATGGCTTGATGATGATTTCAACGTAAAGAATTTACATTCTACTTGTTGAATGTCAATGTACATACAGTTATGTATAGAATAGAATAGAATAGAAAAAACATTTATTTGCATTTGCTTATAATGTTAGCCGCTGCCTTGGGGCCGTCGGTAGAGGAGAAAAAGGCAGCGAAAAAAAACTCCACTCTGACCATCTTTTCTCAAATCAACTTAAAGCTACATAAGCTTACAGTCTGTGACATTATAAACACAATCGTAACAGCAGTTTTAGTGGAAAATGTCGACCTATAGTTTAGCACGAAGCAAAGTTTAAAAGTAAAGAGGTGAAAGGAAGAATATTAATTCAAAAGAACATTGGGTTTATCAGGAGCCGGGAAATCTGTTAAAAACTTGTACATTTTTCTCATATTAATAAAAAAAATTAGCTTTTAGAATATTTAGGATATTTTTATGTTACGTTTATGTATACCTCGACTACTATCGGATAGATCACCTCTGTGGCGCAGCGGTTAGCGCATCTGACTACCATGCGAGAGGTCCCGGGTTCGAATCCCGGCTGGGGACAAAAAAAAAAGAAACCCAGGTCTTGGATGTTTACATGTTTGTGACGTCGCTGTTTCTGGTTCCCACGACACAGGGTATCCTAGTGTGGGGCCAGAAGCAATGTATGTGCCTTTATGTAAATGTTAAATGTTATATTCGTGTAATAGAAATATCGGAACTAATATGACACTTAACTTTACATAGCTTTTCAAAATAGTGAAGAAAAGTTTTATGCAGAGCAGGAAGTAGTATTACACTCGTGTGCTTTCGTCGAAAACCGAAGCCTACTCTAGAGCCCGAGGTATATTCTAAAGGCTAACAGAATGTACGCCTGTATCTCAGAGGGGTAGGCAGAGGCCAGCTACTGTCCCTTGCCACGATCCTGACAGCTCACCTTCGCTTCAACGACATTCGTTAGTCGTTGGATGCACGAACGATCGCCATAACTTTAAAAGTCAAAACAATAGCTATAGCTATACTCTAAATTTTCATATCGTCGTGTACCAATCTGACGGCTGCAAGCGCTCTTTCTTTTTTTTAATGTTGCCAGCTCAAGGCTGTAATACTACAATGTAGCAATGTATGTGCCTGTATGTAAATGTTGTTGTCGTCGTTGATAACCTCCTGACCGCTGAGTGACTAATGGAAGACATAAAACAAGGAAAAAGTATCCCTTTGGCTTGAAATGATTTGCGCGAAAGTACAACTAGTGACATCATTAGAAATTACAATTAGAATTAGAATTTTTAAAAAGAATTAGAATTACAATTTTAGTTATAATTTAAATTTAATTTTTTTAAATAACATTAAAGTTTTACATTTTCCAACATTCTTTAGTTAGAAAACACCCTATTCTGAAGCCAATTTCTGAATATCAACTTGATCGCAGCAAAAAACTTGTCTCAGAGTGCTTAGTGCGAGTTTTTTCATTCACTTTCGATAGCGAGAGCGTTTGCAATTTGTATAGCGCTTTGTCACTCCTATAGAATATGAGTTTACGTTAACGCAATCGAGTAGTTAAAACAAACTCGCACTAAGCACTCTGTAGTCAAGAGGTTAAGCCCCTGTTTCACAATGTTCAAATAAAGTTCCAGATAAGCTATCCGCAAGCAGGGCTGCCGTTTGTTCTAAATTTGAATAAATTTTCCTATATTGCGTGTGTTCGTTTATGGCTTTAAATTTAGAACGGAAGGCGAAGATTCGTGTTCGCGTTGTCGCGACAAAATTTCGTGTTCTTTCTACGGCGAAGAGCTTGGCCACATCAAATAAACCTTCGCTACGTCGCAACAATCTAGAACGTTGCTAAATTCATTTTGCGCGAAGTGTAGGCAACCGCTCGAACTTTGTCGCGATAGAACCCTTTGATGTGCGGTATTTTACCGACAGATTTACGAATCGCTCGTAGCCGGGGCTGCCTGTGTGATCTTAAACGATCACTAAGGTTAAGCAACATACGGCGCGTTCAGTCCATGGATGGGTCACCGTCAATGGCTAACGCTAGCGGCATTTTTCCGAGCGGTTCCGTGCTTCGCAAGGCACGTTAAGCAGTTGAATTCGAGTCAGAGGCCTTAGGGCGGCTTGAAAACTTCTGACAGTAAGACCAGCCACTAGTCTTACAAGCCTCCACCAATCCGGACTTGGCACCCGTGGTGGAGTATGGCCTATACCTTCCTCAGGGAAGAGACCCGTGCCCCTCGGTGGGGACATAAACGGGTTGATGATGATGATTTTACCGACAGCAGAGCATTCGCGATAGGACGAATTTTTTGGCCAGACATGTCGCGAGAACGCAAATCTTCGCGCTATCGCGATAGTGTGGCCGTACCATAAAAGTATCAATAAATAAACACTACAACACTCTACAACACTCTGCAACACTCACCGCACTCCGCGCAGACGTGGACGCGCGGGCCGTGCGTGTGCAAATGTTTGCGCATCGCAGAGTTATCGCGGAACATCTTCGTGCAGTCTTTGTGCGGGCACGCTGCGGGAAACGGGGTAGTTATCAATGTACATAGGTCGTGGGGGGTCACTGAATAACTAGAGAACTGTAAAATTGAGACGAGGAATACGGTATTTGATTCAACAATCAACAATAAATTATTTAAGCTGCTCGATTAAAACAAAAATTACAAAATGCTTCGGAAAATGTATTTATTTTAATCATTTACTATAGTTATTACAATTTTAAAACAGATGAAACATAAAAAGAGTACTCCGAAATGTGACATCACAAGCAAGTATTTTCATAAAATACCCAATTGGGTAGTTGACAAAATGTCAAATAAGTTACTTTTAAAACGGAATTTCGTATGAAAATACCGGTTTATGACGTCATATTTCAGAGCACTCTTATTATGTTTCATCTATTTAAAAATCGTAAGAACTAGTAATTGACTAAAAGAGATACATTTTCCGAAATATTTTGTAATTTTTGTTTTAATCGAGCATATCAAATAACTTATTGTTGGTCGTGTCAGCTACCATATTTACAAATGGGTTAAGTGCCAAATCACAATTATTTTCAAGCTTTCGCCCGCGACTCCGTCCGCGTGGACTTTATTTCAAAACTTTGCAACTCAGTTCACTCCCATAAGAGTTTTTAGAAAAACGGCAAAACACGTGTTCAATCAATTGTGCTGAAGGGTATTTATTTTAAGTTTCAAGAAAATTAGACAAAATTCTTTATATACATACATTCAAATTTTGGTAACCCTTTTCGGCCCCTTAGGGGTTGAATTTAAAAATATCCAGTCTTATTCAGTCCAGTCTTGCCTACATTATATACAGGAATATTTTTTCACCAGTACAATAAATCAACATACGTAATACTAAGTCCAAAATACAAATACCAACATTTTTTGTTACTACCCCGTTGGTACAAAAAAACAAAAATACCAATGTCTGAACTTATCCGCAAATCTTAAAGAAATATGGACTCATTACGCATGAGCACAACTAAACGCACGAACTGGCAACTGCGCGCGGCTTGCGGGAAGGAAAAGAAGCGGCGGCGGCGGCGCGACGACGCCTTGTAATGGGTGCCCATGAGTTACAAATTGGATGAATGATAAATTAATGAAAATGAAAAAAAAATATGGTAATTTTATTCGATAAATGTAATCTATTATCGATACCAATGATATGGTAAAATTTATTGTACCGGTGAAAATTTCAGCTTCCTAGGTCCAACGGCTTGGGCTGGGCGTTGATGAGTGAGTGAGTGAGTCAGTCAGGACTTTGAATTTTATTTATATAGATAGATAGATGAAATAAAAATGGATTAGTTTCTGAGTCACCATTTATTAGGATATTTTGTCACAACCTTGCAAGCTTAGTAATTTAAAAAGCTTAGTTTTTAGGCACTTTGCACTTTTGAAATGAAATGGCTACCGAACTCGGCACCATTGAAAGGCAAAAAGTAGATTTGGATGTTTTTGGCACTTAGCCCATTTGTAAATTCCACGCCTCAACTATTGTAGTACGCCCACTAGAATGCTCACTAGAACGCTCACTACAACGCTCACTAGAATGCTCACTAGAACGCCCACTACAATGCTCACTAGAACGCTCACTACAAGGCTCACTAGAATGCTCACTAAAACGCTCACTAGAATGCTCACTAAAACGCTCACTAGAATGCTCACTAAAACGCTCACTAGAATGCTCACTAGAATGCTCACTAGAACACTCACTAGATTGCTTGCTACACTTACTAGAATGCTCGCTAAAACGCTTCGTTTATCCTGTGAGCTTTTTACGTGTTCGTTAGAATGCCGCTTACTCGTGAATGTTCAATGGGCATTGTATTAAATATTTGTCAATATTTAGGACTAAAAATGGGTCTGTTTCACAATCTGCAGATAAAGCTCCGGATAAACTATCCGCAACAAGGGCTGCCGTTTGTTCTAAATTTGAAGCGATAAACGAACCCACGTTATAGGAAAATTTATTTAATTTTAGAACAGCATTTAGAACGGCAGCCCTGGTTGCTTATAGCTTATCTGGAACTTTATTTGCACATTGTGAAACAAATGAACAAAATTAAGAAGACCCGTCATTCAAACATAAAATATAATATTAGTAACTTTATTCCGGATACACTTAAATTCAAATTCAAATGTTTTATTCAAAATTAAAACAAAATGTTTACTTTATGAACGTCAAAGTTGTCTTACTTGACTTAAGCTCTGCGAATCAGAGCGGAAACCTGGTCGGACTCTTGTGACAAAAAGTCAAGTAAGTTATCCGGAATAAAGTCGATAATATCTAGTGCTTACGAAAGTTTAGTTCGTAAGATAAAATTAATAAAATTTGTTTATTTTTACGCAATACCGAGATTTCAATATCGAAATCGCGTTATTCATTCTAAAATATATTTATTTAGTCACACACTTATTCACAAAAATACAAGTGAATATTATTAATTTATAATTCACGGACATTATACCTTGAAAATCAGGTACCTATCACTTGCAACCCTTGTAGGTGATTATCAGGAAATTGATCGAATTGCAAAATTTCTTTGGCGCCTTTTTTCGCATATTAACTCAATAAAAAGTAACATATTATACTAAAGGTTTATTGGCTCTGAAGATTGTATTGTAACGTATTTGTAGGTTTTGGTGGCATCTACTACAATATATTATGTTACTTTTCATTGAGTTAATATGAAAAAAAATTGGCCAAAGAAACTGCAGTTCTGAGAATCACCCTTGTCAATATTAAGGACAATCAATCGGCAACTTAAGGCTGATTTCCCACCAAACTGACTGTCAGTCGCCGAGCGTTACGCAGTTTATTGTATTTCCATACATATTCACTTTTTCGTTCACATCTAACCGACAATACGTTATTACGTTCTGGCGTAATAACCATTCTCACCCCGTGGCACTACAGCTTGGCACTACTTGTAGTGCCACGGGGGAAAAAGGGTAATAACTCACATTCGGCGGCTGACTATACGTTTGGTTTGAACACGGCCTAAAACTATTAAAACTAGTAACTACGAGTTAGAAGAAGAAAATGGGTCGGGTTATACCTATGGACTCACCGATGGTGCGGTCCGAGCTCTCGGGCGACGGTTTCTTCAGCCGGATCTTGTGACCGGGCCGGGCGAACTCCGCTAGCTGTTTCGGGTCGGACAGGTCTAGACCTGCAGGAGAGAATAGACGAATGTTTATACGACAAATCGTTGATTTTCTTTCTCAAACTCGTATCTTAAGCCTCAAAGTCGTAGTGTTCAGTAAAATGTTCTTGTAAACCTAGATTAGTCCTTGATTTGTTAAAATGTTATTTCGATGAGGCAACAAATACTTTTTTATCTTAAGGGTTAAAAAAAACAACTTTTCAGGAGAGAAATATAACTGTCTATCTTTTTATACTACCTATGGAGTTTCGGTAAAAAATGAATGCCATTTCTTAGTTAGATGTGGACTATTAGGTATAAATAGAAGTAAAACTAAGATACTATTTTTTTTAGCTTTAGTATGGACGCATTTTTTGAGATAAGAGTTTGCTGCATTTTCTTAAGATACGAGTTTGAGAAAGTAAGGCAACGAAATACTAAAGTCCGTTTTTAGATGATATTAAAAAAAAATGAGGCGGTGTTACCGCTATAAAATATTATAGGTTTACTCGGTAGAGTTATTTTTACCGTGAATAGAAGACTCATGTGACGAAAATCCTTACCACATCAAAGACATTAAAATTTAATTACACATAAGCGCAAAATCAATTTTTACTTGGAAGTAAAATGGGTTATTTGGTTTTTACGTACTAGCAACACTCAGGCATTGACAGCCTTTGTATTGATATTGATATGGCAACGTGACAGTTTTTTTTATTGAATTAAAAAACAGACTTTAGACGCCCCATTGGTCTAGCCGTTATTACGTTTAACCCTTTGGCTCAACTCTGCAAATGATAAGTTGCCGTGACACAAGGGACTTTAGAACGACGATGAATGAATATAAGGTTTAATTTCGTTTCCGAGTACCCGCTTTATTTTATCTATCTATCTATCATATTTGAGCAAATAAATAATTGATTTGATTTGAAAAAAAAAACACTTACCTGGCATAGTTTCGCCGCCCAGTATGTTCTTCTTGCCAGACATGTACTCGGTGTAGTCAGGATCGGGTTCCGGGTTCGAGCCGTCATCTGCAACAAAAACATTAAATTGTTTGAAAACTAGTACAGTCGACAGCACGTCAATCTTCACATCTAATCTCTTTAAACGAGCAATTCTTGTATATATAAACATAAACATTTACACACAAGCACATATATTTATTTATTTATAATCAGAATCTCGGAAACGGCTCCAACGATTTTCATGAAATTTATAATTACATTTAAAAAGTCACCCGTAATGCAACGGAGTAGAGTGGATGGGTGTATACCATGATGTGCTGCCGACTGTACGTACAATCTGTGGGTTTTTTCGCTCTGCAAAAGGTCGAAAAATATAACATTCAATTCTTTGCCAACAGTTACAGTCTGTGGGTATTTTGAGAGAGAAAGAAGGAAAGAGAGAAGACATTGATTTGTTCCGCGACAGCATAAGTAGCGTACGTAAATATATTACCTCGGACTGTAACTCCCAGCAATCAATTTCCTGGCCATAGATTATGGATTGAGTAACATTAATTTACAAATTTTCTGTTTTTCATTAGAAATCATGCAGCATAACTATTTAAGACGATAATTGTTTATTAGTATCTATTTATCTATTGCGTCTTGAGTGAGTGTAATATGGTATCCTATGTATCAGGCATTTTCTGCTATAATATTTCTATATGTGAAAACTTGTTATTGGCTTATTGTCTTTATTTTAGTTGAAATGTATGTGTTTTAAGCTGTAAGTTTTCCTAATAAAATAAAGCCGGATTCGAGTCAGACGAACGGACTGACGTACGGGCGTCCGACCATCCTTAATTCCTCTGCTTTCGGCAGAAAAAACATACCGATATTCGGACGGACTGACGGACAGACGGGCAAACAGATAGGGAGTCGATAAAAGAGTTCCTGCAGCATCTTACCATCATCCTCGCCGGTGGCCCACATGGTGACTGAGAACTCTCCCTCCATAGTCTTGATCTGCACCTGCTTTTGTTCCCAGCGACGCGCCGCCGAGCGACCGCCGCAACCCAGGCCTTCCATCAGACCCATTGGCACCTCGCCTGTGGGGTTAGATCAGGTTAGATTAAAGTTTGTTTTTAATTCGATGCAAAAAAAAACTGTCACTTTGACACGTGCCAGTGTTGTAAACCATCGTAAGTTCACAACCAGTTCACAAACATTAAAGTCCGTTATTTAATTCGATGCAAAAAAATGACGCGGTGTTACCGCGGTGTTATACAGGGCGTCCCAAAGTTTAAGTCCCGTCAGTTTACGTATGTTTTTAATTTGATTAAAATAATTAATTTCACGATCGATTCGATCGGAATCATAAAAGTAGGGGTGTTTTTTTTACATTTAAGTCGTTTCGATTCCCAGACGAGGCAAGTACCTAATTTTTATAAAATCTTTGAATGCAGAATTACTAACTTTTAAAAATAACATGAAGTCTTCTTTCAGCAAAATACCCTATCTACGATATTTAAGGTACTTTCCCTTCATGTCTCATAACTTTGGGACGCCCTGTATATCCTCGTAAGGCCCGACCTTGAAAAGAACAATTGATTTTGTGATCACTTGAAGACATTGGGCCTCACGAGGATATAGGTTTACTCGTTAATTTTTTCTTACCGTGAATAGAAGACTCGTGTGACAAAAATCTTAACACATCAAAGACATTAAAATTTAATTCCTCATAATAAAACTAATTTTTAATTGGAAGTAAAATGGGATAATTTGATTTTTGCGTACTAGCAACATTCAGACATTGACAGCCTTCGGATTGTATTGAGATGTCAACGTGAGTTTTATTTTTTTGCATTGTATTAAAAACAGACTTTAGTTGACGATCTCATCTCAAGTTCTTGTGTTAGAGACAGCAAGTCCAGGACAAGTCATTGTTTACATAAGTATGAATGTTTACAATTTCTTTTTGCCTGCCTACCTATTTCCTCTACCTCCTCCGGTTAAGTAAATGTTTAGTAAGTGCAATAAACGATTTTTTTTAAACTAATACTTTCGTAAGCACTACACATTGAATGAAGATATCAGTTTGGCGTAATTGTGTAATTGAATAAGGTTTTTGTTTTTGTAAAATTAAAAAAAAAAATCCGTATACACTTGACTTTTCGTCGGAAGAATCCGACCCGGATCGCTCTGATTCGCAGAGCTTAAACACAGTGAGCAGAGACGGAGCTCGCGTCGTCGGTTGCTCGTTTCTGAGACTCTGGTCGAACTCTTACGACAAAAAGTCAATTAAGTGTATCCGGAATTCCGGAATAAAGTTACGTAATAATAAATGAAGAATCGCTCGTAGCCTGGGCTGCCTGAGTGATCTTAAACGATCACTACGGTTAAGCAACATACGGCGCGTTCAGTCCATGGATGGGTCACCGTCTATGACTAAAGCTAGTGGCATTTTTCCGAGCGGTTCCGTGCTTCGCAAGGCACGTTAAGCAGTTGGTGCCGGCTGCCGTCGATAGATGGCATCCGGACTTGGCCCCCGTGGTGGAGTATGGCCTATACCTTCCTCAGGGAAGAGACCCGTGCCCCTCGGTGGGGACATAATGGGTTGATGATGATGATGAATAATAAATGAATAAATTGTCTCACCAATTGGCATCAAGTGCTGAATGCTATTATTTGTGGAGCCACGCGGCCTGCCGCGTCCTCTTCTGTGAATAAAACAAGCAGGTGTTAACTACCCTCTTTGACACTCTTATTACGGCCCCTACACGGGCTACACTTTTAATGAAATATTTGGCTACTTCATAGCCGCCTATATCCCGAAAATACAAAAACCATTTTAATGCAGCACATAGCTGAAAAATGTATACCTCGAAAATACACTCAGAGGCACAATTAACCGCCCACTTTAATTTTCCGACGTAACTTGAAATATTCATTAGGGAATAATTCGCACTCGCCATGACCACTCACGTAGTACCTTGATGCCGTGGGTATAACCTATCGAACACGTTTGGGTCAATTTTAAAAGGCGAGTGGAAATCATTCCTTAATTAATATTTCTAGTTACGTCGGAAAATTAAAGTGGGCGGTTATTTGTGCCTCTGGGTATATTTTACAACAGTATATGGCTCATTATTTTGTCTTTACACGGGCTACATAAACATGGCGGACGAATCACGTACTAGGAAAAAGGGACGCACTTAGGCCGTAAAGCGAGACAGCAATAATAATATAGCTGAAAAATATTTTAAGTATTTTCGATTGCAAAGCGATCGTTTCGGCTATACGGCTAAAATCATCGGCTATACAAAAAATATTTGGCCTTATATCCCGGCTATACTAAAAATATTGCAGAGTATTGCAAACTAGCCAAAAATGCTAGCTGACTATACTAGACTAGCTATACATTTTCGTGAAAACATAGCCCGTCTAGGCGCCCCATTACAGTACCGGATCAGCATAGAGACATAGCAAGGAATTTTTCAAGGATATCCGGTAGTGATGTAAGCCGATTACAATTTTTAGAACTGGTATTTTTCAATTAGTTTTACAAGTAAACCGTCGAGAAAAAAAAAAAAAAACCACGTGGGAAGAATGGAAGAGGACCGAGCAGTTAAGAGAGCATACTCGGGTCTTCCAAGCGGCCAAGTGGGCCGCCCCAGACATCGTTGGAGGGACGAAGTGGCCAAGGACCTGCGTGGACTCCAGGGTCTAGATTCTGCTAATGCATTGTAGTACAATGACAATAGGGAATGGATGAAAATATCAGAAGTGCTTGATATTTTTTTTGGTGATAGGAATAACCTTCCTTAGCGCGAGAAAAAAGTTTCAATTTTTTTGGCTTCGTAGTTCATTTTTAAATATACTTAATATTTTTCCATTCGTAGTTCTGGGCTTAGTACGGCATATCAGACATATTCCTTAGTCTGCTACGTATGAAAAAAAAAAAACTGGTGACAATGACAGCTTTTCAAGGTGGATTTTTTTTTATACGTAGCTGACTAAGGAATATGTCTGTTAAGCCGTACTAAGCCCAGAACTACGAATGGAAAAATATTAAGTATATTTAAAAATTAACTACGGGGCCAAAAAAATTGAAACTTTTTTCCCGCGTTAAGGAAGGTTATTCCTATCACAAAAAAAAATATCAAGCACTTCTGATATTTTCATCCATTCCCTATTGCACGTACATGGTGATTTAGTTTCATTGCCGCTTCAAGCCTACGCGCGCACACGTATAAACAATCTAGGCGTCAGTGGTGTGGAAAAACACGTCTCGTGACCCGACCATGTATCTGTCATCGTACTGTAATGCACTCACAGAATCGGGGCTAAGGCCAGTGACTAGCAACAGACCGCGCAGGACAGAGACAAGTGGCGACTTCTTGTATCGGAGGTCAAGACCCACTTTGGGTCGCTGAGCCACCGTAATAAGTAAGTCTCCCTAGTAACAGCACTCCTACCCGATTGATAGCTTAACCTCCTTAGTCACGTGTCGTCAAAATAACAATGGAAAACTATTGTTATTTTCAAGGTCAGTGTGCTTATACTGAGTTTGTTCATTCACTGTCGATAGCGAGAGCGTTTGCAATTTGTATAAGAGTGACAAAGAGACAACTAGGTGGCGCGCTTTGTCACTCCTATACAAATTGCAAACGCTCTCGCTATCGAAAGTGAATGAAAAAACTCGCACTAAGCACTCTGAACTAAAGAGGTTACATACATAGTTCAACAAACACTTACCGACTAGAAGTGGCCGGTGCTGAGTACACCGGATCATAAGGGTTGTCCGCCCCGGTGTTCAGGACTTCCTCCGATGAGATCCCGGGCAATATCACCTCTTCACTGCCCACTACAACGGAGAGCTCTGCTTTAATATGTTATAAAAAAAAAAAACTCACGCCCATTAGGCAGAGTGGGTAGGCAGAGGCACCAATCACTAGAACTGGGCCCACGTTTTTGCCGAGTTTATTAGGTCCCAAACGTGACAAGTGGCTAGCCTGTCGCCGTTATCCGGGCACAATTTATCAGCGAATGGTGTTGCTGTACAAACAAATGTACGTAACTAAAAGTCATAGGTACATGCGTGGTTCGAACCCAGACCCTCATGATCGAGAAGCAAGGGTCAATCCCACTACGCCACCACCGCTTCATGTTATTCATTCATTCCTTGTATTGTACTGTATTGAACAGTCACTAAAAGGGGTCTTATTTGCCAAATATGGCTCAGAAAGGGTCAGAGGAAGGCACATGATTATTCCTCCGAGGAGATATCACATCTTTACTGGCTACTGCTTTACTTTGTTCTTCATTCAGTCACCAAAGGGGCCTTATGACCCAAAAAGTCAGGGACAGAGATATGATTATTCCTCCAAGATTACGAAATATAGATTATGTAAGGTTTCCAATGTTATCTCTTTCTGGTGTGTACAATAAAGACTTCTAATCTAATCTAATTTCGGGCAATATCACCTCTTAAGTGCCTACTGCAATGGGGAACTGCTATTCATACTATGCTATTCATTCCTTATTTTATATTGAACCGTCACTAAAAGGCATATGATTATTCCTAAGAGGAGATTTCGGGAAATATCACATCTTTACTGGCTTCTGCAATGGGGAACTCTGCTTTAATTTGTTTTTCATTCTGCGTATTGTATTAAAGTCACCAAAAGGTCTTAACTGCTAGGTACCCAAATATGCCAGGTATGCTCATTACCTTCCTCGAGATGCTGTATGCCGATGACCTGCTCCTCTTCCACTTCCTCGTACTGGTCGTCGATGATGTACTCCTCGTACTGAGAAGCCTCGATCTCCTCGTACTGTGGAAAGAAGGAAATACGCAATTGGGTATTTGACAGGATGTCAAATGAGTTACTTTCAAAACGGAATTTTGTATGAAAATACTTGCTTGTGACGTCACATTTCAGAGCACTCTTTTTATGTTTCATCTATTTAAAAATTGTTATGATTAAAAGAAATACATTTTCCGAATCATTTTGTAATTTTTGTTTTAATCGAGCATCTCAAATAATTTATTGTTGATAGTGTCAAATACCGTATTATAACGACATCTCAAACCAAACTAGATCAATGCTATGGAAGAGCAGAGTCACGTAGTACTATGTTCTATAGTTTGTTAGCTTTTAGAATATACCTCGGCTACTATCGGATAGAATCGGATATATTCGTGTAAAAGAAATATCAGAACTAATATGACACTTAATTTCGAAATCGCAACTAATATGACGGAAATAAACTAATACAGAGCAGGAAGTAGTATTACACTCGGGTGCTTTCGGCGAAAACCGAAGCCTACTCTAGAGCCCGAGGTATATCCCAAAAGCTAACAGACTGTACTACTATGTACCAAAATATAAGGAAGACAAAGAATAAATATTTTTTATTTCTATTGTTTTTCACTAAAACTAACTTTATTCCGGATACAATTACTTAACATAACATAACATTTACATACAGGCACATACATTGCTTCTGGCCCCACACTAGGATACCCTGTGTCGTGGGAACCAGAAACAGCGACGTCACAAACATGTAAACATCCAAGACCTGGAGTTTTTTTTTTTCTCCCCAGCCGGGGATCGAACCCGAGACCTCTCGCATGGTAAGCAGATACGCTAACAACTACGCCACAGAGGTCGTCGAAACTTGACTTATTGTCGGAAGAGTCCGACCAGGACCTAGATTCCGTTAATTCATTGTAGTTCAATGACAACTGCATGGCGATTTAGGTTCATTGCCGCTTCAAGTCAACGCGCGCACGCATATCGAACAATCTAGGCGTCAATGGTATTGAAAAACGCGTCCTATGGCCCGACCATGTACCTGTCATCGTACTTTAATGTTCTAACAGAATAGGGAATGGATGAAAATATCAGAAGTGCTTGATATTTTTTTCGGTGATAGGAATAACCTTCCTCAACGCGAGAAAAAAGTTTCAATATTTTTGGCTCCATAGTTAATTTTTAAATAATCTTAATATTTTTCCATTCGTAGTTCTGGGCTCAGTATGGCTTAACAGACATATTCCTTGGTCCGCTACGTATTAAAAAAAAAATCTGGTGACATTGACAGCTTTTCAAGGTGGATTTTTTTTTCATACTTAGCGGACTAAGGAATATGTCCGATATGCCATACTAAGCCCAGAACGACGAATGGAAAAATATTAAGTATATTTAAAAATTAACTATGGGGCCAAAAAAATTTAAACTTTTTTCCCGCATTAAGGAAGGTTATTCCTATCACCAAAAAAAATATCAAGCACTTCTGATATTTTCATCCATTCCCTATTGAGACCCAGTTTTCGCTCCGATTAACAGAGCTTAATCATGGTGAGCAGAGACGGTGCTCGCGTCGTCGGTAGCTCGTTGACTTTATGTTACAATACTATTTGTATGCGAGTTCTCGGGATTAGTTGACAGGACTACAATGGGTGCTGTCCACGGGTAGAGTAAGCGGTAGAGTACCAACTATCCTACTAACTATACCAATGTAGACAGCATTGGTAGAGTAGAGTACTGTAATGTGGTAGAGTAGAGTAACTAGCAACGTGGGCGAGCTACTCTACCACTTTCCTTCCCCCACTCCAGCGTCCACTCTACTCTACCGAATACTCGACCCATGTAAGCGGTTGGTAGAGTAACTAGTTCAAACATTGTTTCTTACAATTTCTCGATTAGTGACGTTCATTGCTCTAGTGCTTCTTACCTAGTGACAACTCTACCGACAAAATGAAAATTTACATGTAAACAGTTACTCTACTTAAATTGGTAGAGTACTTGGAACTGGCAAAATAGTATGCTAGTTGACTCTACCGTTTACTCTACCCGTGGACAGCAGCCGTATCTCGTAAATGCCCTTCGGCCGTTTAGGAAACCGGGGTTTGGAAACCAGTTTCGTAAAAGGATTTTTTTATCATTCTGCGTAACTGGTTACCTAAAAATACCATGTTTATGTTATTTCAGCCACCTACAAAACTAATAAGCGGATTACAGAAGAAATGTTTATTGGAATTGAGTATTGCATTTAATTTATTGTTTTTGTAAAACCGTAAAATTATACCATTTATGTGTGGTTTATTTCAGATATATGGATTCAATAATATACGACCTTTGTGGCGCAGTGGTTAGCGCATCTGCTTACCATGCGAGAGGTCCTGGGTTCGAATCCCGGCTGGGGACAAAAAAAAAAGAAACCCAGGTCTTGGATGTTTACATGTTTGTGGCGTCGCTGTTTCTGGTTCCCACGGCACCGGGTATCCTAATGGTATCCCAGGGTATCCAGAAGCAAAGTAATAAATGTTATGTTATGTTACTAATAACATTTATAACATAAAGTCAATTCATTAACAAAAACCACTCTTCTTAAGATGAGATAAAAACTACTTCCTTAGTTTTAAAATAAATAGAAAAATGCCAGTTAAACAATAATACCAGTTACGTAGAAGGATAAAAAAATCCTAAAAGGAGAACTGGTTTCCAAACTCCGGTTTCCTAAACGGCCGAAGGGCGTAAATGCTAGTGACGTCGCCAGCCACGTATGAAGTCAGTTTGTATTGAATGGCGACGTCGCCAACAGTCGCCAAGTGAGTTAGGCACCATACATTTCAATACTAACTGCTGCGACGCTGGCGACGTGGCCATGGCGTCCCGGTAAGGCAGGGCCCTTACTCATTATACAGCAATACAGTACAACACAGCTGGTCGCCTCTCACCTTGACACCAACCTGGTCATCGCCGTCAATCTCGATCCCGCCGTGCGTGCCAATTTCCACCTCGCACATGATCTCCTGGTTCATCATTGCGACGCCCGATGGTGACGCCCTGGCGATGAAGAGGTGGTGATGATGCAAGAACAAAATGGTGAACAAAAATATAGAAAATCAATGGAAGTTTGATGGCGAGGTTCTGGTCGCGCATCAGTATTGGGGAGTCATGGATTCAAATCCCAGTATTGCCTGCAGAAAAGCTTGTTGCTTTTGATGATTTCCTATTGTTCATTTTTAAAGTCATATTGGAACAGATTTGAGTGTATTGGCAACTCTAAACGGTGCAATGCAATCCTGGCAATACCGGTAAAGGAAGCAGGAAGTAGTTGCGTGCAAATGGTGAAGAAGAAGTTGTTTTGAGAAAGAAAGGGACGGATATAGAGATAAAAATGGCGTTTACAATGTGAAGTATGAAACACGGGTAATCTGGTTTCTGAGAGTGTTTTTGGTTAGAAAGTGATAGTTTTGATAAAAGCAATCTGTTGGTGTGGCGGAGAGATGTCTTAGTGTATAATACAATAAGAGGTGATAGAGAATTAATAGACAGATTCTCTTTCCAAAGACCATCGGTTTGAATCCCAATGTACCAATGACATTGTTTTTAAAGTTAACCTTTTTTTTTAAAGTTAAAAAATAATAATAAGATTTATATAGAGAATGAGACAGTGGCCTCATTCCCTGCAAGCCCGGATTAAGAAAACAAAACTATTGCAAAATGTTCCAGATAACAGTTGCATTAAAATGAGGAAGATATAAAAAAAAAAAAGTAACGTCCCTTGTGTCAAAAACAATTTATCATTTGCAGAGTTAAGCCGAAGGGTTAAGTAGGTACATTTGTTTCAGCAATACTACTCCCTAACCGTGAAGAAACATTGAGAGGAAAGACTAGTGTCTGAGGTATTGGCATATCTCAGCGTTTGCTACATACAAGGGCCTATCTATGTTGTCTAAGTTTGGAATCAAAATAAGTAACTAAACAAGAGGAGATAGTGTACTAGTATGAGTTTTCGCAGCATACATACCCACTTAGAATAGATAATAAATGTAACTTACGATGTGCTAAATAAACAACAATTATTTATTGTGTTTATGTATGCTAGCTGTGTGTTAACACAGGCATCAGTATCAATGAATAAACTCATTCAGGCAAATATAGACCTTATCAACTCAGCTATTGGGGTCAAAATTGTCGAATGATGTGGGGTTTTCGGGTAATGCTAATATCAGGAAAGATTTTGAAGATGCTGCAATGAATACATGTCATTTTCATACAAATACACTGTGAAACATGACTACTTAATGAGTGTTATTAATAAGTAGGTACTTGAGATTGAAAAATAAAGATATCACATAGCCTATATTTAGCAGTCTATCGTGGAAAAACAACTAGTTTGAAAGATTAAGCTTTGTTCGTATCTCGCCATTCTTTAAGAGTTATCGTGGGGTAAGCGAGACTGGTCGCTAACTGTATTTTAATGCGATGAACGCAACGTTTTCGTTCTGTATCTTGGTTAGTATGTTTCGAAACGCAACTTATTTGAAAACAAATCGCTTGTCTTTGCTTTTTCGAGCTTGTCACAGAATGGGATACAAAATGCGAGAATTTCAGTGGAAACCCGTTTTGGAACACTTTTAGTACAAGAAGGCGACTTTTTGGTACAAAGTCACGCTTTGTTGGTAGTAATAGAACTTTGTATGTAGAAAAAGCGACGGGTCCATAACCGGCGAATGAATGAGTCAATTTGATAGCGACTTTTTTTGATAATTATAAAATCTACCACGCCAAACGATGCCGCGGTGGAATATTCAAGAACGGATCTTCGCACGCGCGCACCTATGAGGCGTAGCGATGCGTAATTTCATAGAAAATGCGAAACACTTGTACTAAAGTGTCAAACTAAAGTAGATTTTATGTGGAAATCGTTTACCTTTATTTATCTTGTAACAAAGCAGAACGACCCCCAGGAGACGAATATGGGCTGCAGCGTTGGCACAGATTTTTTCCACGTAATATTTACTGTAATCAACGCACCGGGCTTCAGTGAAAAAAAGTTGAATATTTAGGCTCAAAAATATTTGAAATTTACGCGAAAATGTTTATAAAATATGTCCGACTAAACATGGCGTCTAAAGATGTCCGACCAAATTCAATATGGCGAAGCAAAATGGACGCCCGATCCGTGAACAAGGGATAGGGTAAAGTTGGCACACACGACCCATGGAACAAAATCGTTTGCAGCCTATGTTGCCAGCGCTAAAAAGTATATATCTTAAACTCGTATTTTTGTTGCAGTAACGTTACAGGTAAACGATTGAAAAGATTTTATTATAAATTTGCAGATAATTTTGATGTTATTTTTAAATCAAAAACCAAAGAAGACTTAAATAACACTAACGTAATAATTTAATGTGTCTGTGCTTTACAACGCTACCAACGCCATCTACACCAAAAGTTTTGACAAAACAACGCCCTCTCACGGATTTTTTCGGCACTAGTGTCCGTCTTCCTTTTCCTGTGATTACCCAACAGCTGTATTCCTGAAAATAAAAAGGCTTTTTGAGCCGTAAGAAGGGAAATACACGATGGCTGTGAGACTTCTATCGAAACTGAAGGTCCTGCCCGAGCTGCGGGGCGCGGCTTACGCCAGCTCCGCCGCCGCGCCGGGTAAAATCTCTGATTTTGATATGCAGCACAAAACTCCAGTTATCAGACGGCAGAAGATGATTCCGAAGGCTCATTATGGTGGGAGACACGCCGTCTCCATGCTTCCAGGCGGAGGCATCGGTCCGGAGTGCATGGGATACGTTATGGAGATTTTCAAGTAAGTTCTTCACCTGTGGTATTTTGGTTATGGCAGCGAAGGTTAGCCTGTGACGCAGTATGAAACAATTTTTTTTCGAATTATTTAAGATCTGTAAGGTCAGAAGTTCCTAAAAAGTCCATTCTTAGACGAGACTGCGTCATAATATTCAATTACAACGTGTGAAGGCCATTCCCTATTTTCAGATTTTAATTTGATACCTAACATGTTGGGTTATCAAACTCAAGTGCTAAGCTGAAATTGACTTTATTCTGGTACCCACTTTCATGCATCACCAATAGCTACTGGTTGTTACTAACCTATAGAATGTTTGGTAGAGCGATTGGCTCACCATTTTTCTTTTTATTGTTTTTTTAAAGTTAATAACGCAACAGAATAAAGGTCTATTAGATACACATTAAGATAGGCCAGAGACTTACAGGCGCAATGATACAAAGTAGGTGAAATAAACCTTAGTGACTTAAAAGTGGAGGCCTGGGCTTTCAAACTTATGGACTTTTATTATCATATCTAGTCATTATTAACTTTATTCTGGATATAATTAACTTTTTGTCGGAAGAGTCCGACGCCGGAGATTTTACAAGGAAAACATGGCAACAGTATTAATAGATTGTCTCTGAGGAATGTGTTAGGGAATCATGTTTTTATAAAATAACACTGTAACAATTTTAAACATTAACTAATTTTAAACACCAACTTTGCGCAGGTAGCTCTGAGACTACAGAAAGTAAATTCTCATCAACAGATTCATTGGCGCTCCTGTAGACTTCGAAGTAGTCCACATTGACCCCACAAAGGACAATGATGATGATGTCAACTACGCCATCACTACCATCAAGAGAAACGGCTGCGGCATCAAGGTGGGTGACATTTCTAAGTTATAATATAAGAATAACCAAAGTTCCCTCTGCAAACAAGTTCCAGCAATGTGGAATGGGGTGATGAGAAAGTAAAGTCAAATGAAATCAAATAAGTTGAAATATGACATGAAAAAAAAGCCAGGTCTTGGATATTTACATGTTTTTAATGTCGCTATTTCTAGTTCACACGACACAGCGTCCAAGTGTAGGATCAGAAGCAATGTATGTGCCTGTATGTAAATATTTGATGTTTGTCATTAGCCAATTGCCCTCGGCAAAGGCCTCCCCTTGAGCTCTCCGCTCCTCTCTGTCATCAGCTTAAGGATTATTTTACTATAATTGAAGTTGTCAAACACTCTATGCGTGAACAGGGTAACATCGAGACGAAAAGCGAAGCCGCCTACGTGACGTCACGCAACGTGGCCCTCCGTAACGAACTGGACATGTACTGTTACGTGCTCAACTGCAAATCGTACCCCGGTGTTGCCAGCCGGCATAAGGACATTGACTGTGTCATCATCAGGTTGGTACTTCTCATATTCTTTTTAGTCAGGCAATACAAAACCGTCAATTGGGAAATCAGAAATCAGAAATTTATTTCAACGTAAAGAATTTACATTCTGTTTGTTGAATGTCAATGTACTTATAATGTTAATGTTAGCCGCTGCCTTGGGGCCGAGTGTAGTGAGAAAAAGGCAGCGAAAAAATACTCCACTCTGACCATCTTTTCTCAAATCACCTTAAATATAGTACAGTATGAATATCCATCTACCAAGAACCTCAAGACCCATAAGTGCAATCAATACTTGCAAAGTCAAACATTATTTAATTTTCTTAAAAGGTTATTTTTTAAAAAACTGTTGTCGAAGATGGCACATGGACATGGACCTAAAAGCTAAAATATAAATTTCGACTTCAAATAAAAACTATTCCATAACAAATTATATGCACTAAAAATTTCAAAATATTTGCGTGTTCTTACTTACTTGCGTTACAATTTACATATTATTGTTAGTTTTGGAGTCTGTGTCATTATGGTTAGTTATTATAATATTGTAGTGTTTCCTTGGCTGACGATGACTCCAAAACGATTAGTAATTATAATGCAAGTAAGAAAGACGGTTATAATATTCGTGATGTTGCTGTTACTGGTTCCCACGACACAGGGTATCCTAGTGTGGGGCCAGAAGCAATGTATGTAACTGCTTATGTCTATGAATACAAACAGTTAACCTGTGGGAGATTCTAATATGAATACTCTTTCGCCCACAGACAGAACACGGAAGGCGAGTATGCCATGTTGGAGCACGAATCGGTGGTGGGCGTCATCGAGTCCATGAAAGTCGTGACGGCTAGTAATTCGGAGCGGGTCGCGAGGTTCGCATTCGAGTTCGCCAAGAAGAACGGACGTAAGAAGGTATGTAGAACCAGTATCCCACTTCTGATTCCCAACTGATGAGAGTGGGAGTCTAAAGGTCATAGCCCACTTATAGTCTGTTCGCTATCATAGTGTCACTTTGATATTTACCGCCTCGGCACGTGGCGGCTTTTCACAAAAGAAATTATAGGAAGCCGACGCGGCGCAAACACGCCAGTAAATTCGGCTCGCAGCTCGTCTCATTCTACTATTATGTAGATCACGCAATTAAAGAAGTAAATCAATCAGTATTTTAGAATGGATTTATAACGAGACGATCCTGCATCACTTAGGTAGGTACCTATTCTAAATGCCGGTGGAGATGAATATTCTGAGGACACTTTGAGTGATGAAGAGTAGTGTTTTATTTTGTGCTTCATTAGGTATATTGCGTACCATGTTTTTTAATAAAACCAAGATTGCCTTCGTGTGTACCGACACTATCTAAGCGAACGGACTTTACACGACTCTGCTCCCGCCCGGCAAAAATAATATAATTCAAATATGGGCGTTAAATATTGCTCCTTAGATATATTTTACATTGGCATCATAAATTAGCAGACGGCTCGCTGTCAGCGAGCTTACCGCCGTCAGACTGCTCGGTAGTTGACGCCATATAGGCCGTACGTTATAGACGAGCGGTGGGCGCGGTTCACTGCTAGCAGTGGCCGCTCAGTCGGTCAGCAGGTTGGCAGAAGAAATTGATAGATAGATAGATAGATAATTCATTTATTTACATAAGACACACACGCGTATACAAAGCAAAGCAAAACACGTCTAACTACAAGTCACAGCACTAAAAAAAGCAAAGAAACAAAATTAATAATAGTACATTAACACAAATAACAAGCAGAGACACATAGAAAATTGGTGGACAGCTGGCCGTCTGCTAGCTGTCGCCGGGTGCACTGCGAGCATTCGTCTTAGTTTAGGGCGGTGTTGCGTGGGAGCGCTATTGGAGCAGAGTCGTTTAAGTGTGCTATGACCTTGATATTTAGTATTAAGCCCGCCAATTGTACAATTTTTACTGGTATGTACAATAAAGAATTTAATAATAATAATAATACCCCACCTGTGATGCTAGAATATTGCAATAGAGTTCGTGAAAGTTGTGACGACCAGTAATTCGGAGCGGGTCGCGCGATTCGCGTTCGAGTTCGCCAAGAAGAACGGACGTAAGAAGGTAAGTAGAACCAGTATCCCACTTCTGATTCCCAAGTGATGAGAGTGGGAGTCTGGTATCCCACTTGTGATACATAGGCTGCTACTTATGTATGCGGAATCTGGGATTCCAATAATTTTAAACGCAATGTCTGACCTCCATGGTCAAATTCGTTCTTTTTTTACATACTGGCCGCTAATATTTTTCTCTTATATACGTTAGTGTTTTGTTTTTGTTGGGTTTAAAATGTCATATCGCTGAAAAAATGGAACTCACTCGTGAAAATATTCGTGCAATTATTTATTACGATTTTCGACGTGGATCAATTAACTGTATCACTGGTTTAGTGAGTTTAATCGCGGGCGCAGTAAGCTCACGGACGAAGTTAAAGAAGGTCGCCCGAAATCGGTGGTTGTGCCACAAAATATTGAAGCTGTGCGAAAACTAATAATGCAAGACCGCCATGTTATGTATCGCGAGATAGAGGCTATTCTGGGCATATGTATGACGAGCATTAATAGGATATTTCATGAACATTTGTCTATAAAAAAAATTTGTCTGTAAAAGAAAGTTGTGTCAGCTAGTAATTCGGAGCAGGTCGCGAGATTCGCATTCGAGTTCGCCAAGAAGAACGGACGTAAGAAGTTAAGTAGAATCAGTATCAGCAGTGGGATACAAGAGAGGAGAGAGAGAGCTGTCCTGTATCCCACTTCTGATTCCCAAATGATCAAGTGGGATTCTGATATCCCATTTGTGATGCTAGAATATTGCAATAGAGTCCGTGAAAGTTGTGACGGCTAGGAATTCGGAGCGGTTCGTGAGATTCGCGCGCGCGCGTGCGATCGAAACGCGTTTGCGTTTGAATTTCAATTCAAACCTTAACTTCATATCATATAAGGTTTATTTTGCGAGGTAATAAAAAATGATGATTCCCTGCTGCTCCTAGCATTAATAATTTTCACTTTCTGTGAAACTTTTCTTCAAAATGAAGATTATTTTCAATATTTATATTTTTTAAATAACATTTTTATTTATAATCTTTCTCAAAAAAACACTAATATTATTTTGTTACTTTTTTAAATAAAAAATGTGGTAATATTATTTTACAACTTCCTTTCACATTTTAAGTGTTCAATCCCCTTACAGAATGAAATTTTTAGCCTAGATATACAGGGTGTTGATTTGTACAGTTTCGTCCGACTCAGTTAATGGTACTGAAGCAAAAATATATATATTTTTTAGTGAAAATCACCTAAAATCACCGGCCGGTTTTGCGGCGCCGGCGGCGAGTGCGCGGCCGCAAACGATAGGAGCTAAGCTATATAACTTTTTGATTTCTCGGTGATTTTCACTAAAAAAATATTTTTTTCAATATTTTATTGCTGCAGTAAGATGTAAAAACGCCCTGTATATCCGATGCATATCGGATTTATATTAAAAAAATAATATTGAACCCTGCTATGAACCTAATCCGTCCACAGGTGACCACAGTACACAAGGCCAACATCATGAAGCTGTCTGACGGTCTCTTCCTCGAGACGTCCCGTCGCATGGCCAAGGAGTATCCAGACATCGAGCACAACGACATGATCATTGACAACTGCTGCATGCAACTGGTAGCCAAGTGAGTTGACACGATCTGAAGGTTCAATAGGCTATTTGACCGATTGGTTTTGACTGGATTTTACCTTTTCCCTCTGAGTGCGGACTTGAAGAGGGCACCGTTAATCTTTTGTTTTTCAAGTGCCGTAAATTACCTTCACAACCTCCTTCCTCCAGATATTCCCAAACCCCTGCCTTGGGGCCGTGTGTAGTGGAGAAAAAGGCAGCGAAAAAAAACTCCACTCTGACCATCTTTTCTCAAATCACCTTAAATCTAACACAGTATGAATATCCATCTACCAAGAACCTTAAGACCTATGAGGCCGATCTAATCTAAGTTTAACGCAAGCCCCCTATTATTCGTCTTTCCACAGCCCCCACCAATTTGACGTGATGCTGATGACCAACCTCTACGGCTCCATCGTCTCAAACGTGGTATGCGGCATAATGGGCGGCGCGGGCATACTGTCCGGCCGCAACTATGGCGACCACTATGCCGTCTTCGAGCCCGGCACTAGGAATACCGGTCAGTGACGTTTAGTAGCGGTCAGTGATTAGTGATGGCGGTTAGTGATGAGTGATGGCGGGCGATTGGATCGGTGTGTTGGTGTTTACAAGTCAGCTGTGATGACTTTGTGAGGTTGATAAGTTAATGCTGAGTAATAGCAGCGTTGAGTAGTAACTGATAGAGATTGAAAGCGTCCTCTAGTATGTCAGTAACTGTCGTAAGGAAATCCAAAGAGCAGAGGTTTCTTAATTCAAATTCAAATTAAAATTTATTTCAACGTAAAGAATTTACATTCTGCTTGTTGAATTTCAATGTACATATAGTTATGTATAATGTTAGCCGCTGCCTTGGGGCCGTCTGTAGTGGAGAAAAAGGCAGCGAAAAAAAACTCCACGTAGCACTTTCTTCTTCACAAACAATTCTACGTAGTGCTGATTTTTAACTGTATCTACGGCTCTATTGTCTCCAACGTGGTATGCGGCATAATGGGCGGCGCGGGCATACTGTCCGGCCGCAACTACGGCGACCACTATGCCGTCTTCGAGCCCGGCACTAGGAACACCGGTCAGTGACGTTAAGTAGCGGTCAGTGATTAGTGATGGCGGTTAGTGGTGAGTGATGGCGATTGGTGGGGTGTGTTGGTGTTTACAAGTCAGCTGTGATGACTTTGTGGGGTTGATAAGTTAATGCTGAGTAATAGCAGCGTTGAGTAGTAACTGATAGAGATTGAAAGCGTCCTCTAGTATGTCAGTAACTGCCGTAAGGAAATCCAAAGAGCAGAGGTTTCTTAATTCAAATAACAAAAAAAATTTTTTCAACGTAAAGAATTTACATTCTGCTTTTTGAATGTCAATGTACATATAGTTATGTATAATGTTAGCCGCTGCCTTGGGGCCGTCTGTAGTGGAGAAAAAGGCAGCGAAAAAAAACTCCACGTAGCACTTTCTTCTTCACAAACAATTCTACGTAGTGCTGATTTTTAACTGTATCTACGGCTCTATTGTCTCCAACGTGGTATGCGGCATAATAGGCGGCGCGGGCATACTGTCCGGTTGCAACTACGGCGACCACCACGCCGTCTTCGAGCCCGCAACTAGGAACACCGGTCAGTGACGTTTAGCAGCGGTCAGTGATTAGTGATAAATAAGGACATGACAAACAGAAACCAGGTGGGATGACGATCTGCGTAAAACTGCAGGCAGATGCTGGATGCGGCAAGCTGAAGACAGGGCGCTATGGCGCTCATTGGGGGAGGGCTATGTCCAGCAGTGGACCTGATGTAGCCTTATGATGATGATGATGATGATGAAACATAGAAAAATATCCAGACTGTGGCAAATTGTACAAATGTACGGCGGCCCCAGTGGGAACTGAAGCCACGACCTCTGTATTGGCAGGTAAGGGCCTTACCGGCTAGACCAACGATGCAGGCAAAGGATGATGATGATGGTTGTCATGAATCTTTAGGGCCTTTCTCCACTGCTCCGGTCCGGCAAACGTTAATTACCGATCCGATTTAGAAACACACAAGAATACTAATAAGCTTCTCCACTACTCCGGCATCCGGTTTTTAACGGTCCGATAATTTGCTAGATCGGAACGGTATTTTACCGGTCCGAAGTGATCGACGTACAAAAAAAATACACGTTTTTGCACCGCGCATACAACCCAAAAATGTTCCCATACTATTTTATTTACATTAATAGAATGTGTGGAAAACGTCCCTTGCCTCGAATAGAAAAACCGAGGAATTTTAATAAAGCACTGCGTCACGTCCATTGCCGATTATAATCGGATGAAGTGGAGAAGCATAATCCGGCATCGGATATTTTTCTCATGACTGATTCAGGTTCCGACGCCGGACCGGAGCAGCGGAGAAAGGGCCTTAATTTCATAGTACTTAATTCCTTCACCCAGGCACCGCTATCGCCGGCAAGAACATTGCAAACCCCATCGCGATGATCAACGCATCAGTGGACATGCTGGAGCATCTCGGGCACGACTTCCATGCCGGTCTCATGAGGAGGGCCATCCACAAGACTATCAACGTTGACAGAGTATGTTGTGATAATAAAAGAAGAAACTGATCGTGACGTCATCACGTCACGATCAGTTTCTTAGGGTATTTGACCGATTTCTGAAAGCCACCTCATATTGTTTGTTGGTGTTCATGGAGTCCTCAGAAAGTGGTCATTTTAAATTCTTTCGTGTATTTCTTCAAAAAAATGCAAACGAAAATTTACTTTGTAAATAAGCCGCCAAAACGCTATCTTGGGCAATATTAGGGGTCGCAATCCGGGATACCGAATTTCGAAAATACCGGAATACCGGGTCAAATTTTGGTCTAATTAATACCGGTATTCATTTCACAAAAACCGGGATATTCGGTATTTTCGATTTTAGTAAAATAAATAAAAAACAAATACAAACATTACAAACAAATACAAAAAGTTACGCACCATTTAATTAAAAAAAAATCCGGCGAGAGCCGAGTAGCCGAACTTCCTTCATCGGGTTAGTTGTGTAATCATTTGTGATCAAGATTGAGTGATAAAAGTTTAGATACTTTACTGTTTCTGCGATCTCATTATAAGGCTCACCAAAATTTAATGAAGATTTAATAATATTTTGAGTAACTCTTTGTAACTCAATTTGATTTGGACTGAATTTATTTAAGCATTTTTGGTATTTTGTTAATTAGAATATTATTTGATGATTAGTAAACCATACTAAGACTTGTAGTGCATCCTACATGGAGCGTTCGCGCGCCTCACGCGTGCTGGCCGGCGAAATACTCTCGCCACCGCGCCAGACAAGTGTCAATGAAAAACACTCACGTCAGGTCTCTCGTTTTTGCTTCCACACGTTTTCTCTCTCACTCTCGTTTTCTGGCGCAGCAAAATATATCCTGCTAAACCCTTCTGATCTTTTCATTGTTGAGGAGGAAAGCATCCCCCTCACAGACTTAATTTTGTGTTTTATGAGAATTTATTAGTTTTATGTTTTATGAGAATTAATTAGAAGTGTATTTTTTTGGTTCGTTTTGTTTACGTTGAGACTGCTGTGAGTTGTTTAAGTTTGATAAACGTTTTATTTTTAGAACTGATTCTTACTTCCTAGTAGGAATCCTACTTCTTAGTCAAACACTAAAAAGTATTTGAACTAGTTAACGTAAGTTATTTTAATAAAGGAATAAACGGGCATTTAGTATAGTATTAGTATTGGTAAGAACGAACTCATGTGTAATTAATTCCTGGTGTACATACAATAAAGAATATTCTATCTATCTATCTAATTGATTACCAATATATCAAAATAATAAACCTTGTGTTAATGAAAATTTTGTTTTATTTAGAAGATAAATTCATTTAGGTTAGATACCTACTTACTATTCCTTCGCAAACTAACTTTATTATACTAAATTTGCTAACTTTAGCTTAATCCCGGAAATATCGAAAATACCGGATTATCGGTATTGGTCTGGAGCCAATATCGAAAATACCGGTTTTGCTTAAATGATTCGGTATTGCGACCCCTAGGCAATATGGCGCCGCACTGGTATTATGACGTCACTTCCCAATAAACCAACCAATGAACGTAAGAAAGAATGAATGACCGACGCCATTTTTATTGAATTGCGACGTCATCATAGAATCGGCCAATCCAGGCCGTTTTCGATACAATGGCGGCAGATACAAATTATCAAATTTTATCTTGTGTTTTTTTACAAATCATAATTGTTTTTTTAATTAAAATACCATAAAGCGGTTTTCAGACACATAATTTATACGAATACGTATAAATAATACTCTTTTTTTTTCACACTGTCTAATAGCCTATTGTCTATATTTAAATACCTTTTTTTTATTATACTTTTTATTGAAACACACCTACATGGTTTTAGACAATTTAGCACACCTACATGGCTCGATTGTACTTTCGTATTAATAGTCACTTTATGTTAGAATACACCTGCATGATTCCACATAAGTAACTCGGATCACACCTACATGGTTCCGAACAATTCAGCACACCTACATGGCCGATTGTTTATTAGTACGTTATTAGATCACACCTACCTACCGACTTGTTTTAACGACTGCCATCTGTCGACGGCAGCCGGCACCAACTGCTTAACGTGCCTTGCGAAGCACGGAACCGCTCGGAAAAATCCCACTAGCGCTAGTCATAGACGGTGACCCATCCATGGACTGAACGCGCCGTATGTTGCTTAACCTTAGTGATCGTTTAAGATCACTCGGGAGCCCTTTGAATTTCATTAATTCAATATTTTCTTTTCAGATTCTGACCCCCGACGTTGGTGGCACCGCGTCCTCCCGAGACGTGGTCAACTCCATCATTGCGAACATTGGAAATGAAAACTAAGTCTCAAGCATACACGGTGTTATTTTTAAAGGCACGCCTGTAAGGCTGCGTCCCCAGTTGGCAAACAGTTTGCCGCCGACTGAGTTAGCGGCGTATGGGTTTAGTATGCCCTTCCATATACTTTAAATGGAGTGTTCACAGTTTTCTAGTTTTGCGCTCAATCTACGCAATTTGCAGCGTTACGCGCGCCGACTATCTCAGTGAGCGGCTGACTCACAGAAAAGCCTGTTCCACTCGGCGGCGAAATAGTTTTAGTCCGCTTTGAGTATGCCGCTAAGTCGAATTTCAGTTGGCTACAAATATGCGGCTCACTCAGTCGGCGGCGAACAGTTTGCCTACTGGGGACGCAGCCTTAACCCCGAACCCCTCAAGCCTACAACATTTTTCTTTCACAGGTAAATTAGTTATTCACAGAGTAATATTTGAAATTTATCACAGTTTTCAAAGAACAAAACGTGCTCATACAACTGTGGTCTGTATCATCTTCAAAATTCGATTCAAAGTGCCGTTGCGAGACCGACTCGCCGGCGGGTCTACGGGGCCTGACGGAATGCGCCGTAGTTTACATCGGACCCGCCGGCGGTACCAGGGCTTGAGGGGTTAAACAGGCTATAGTGTAATAGATCCCACTTTAAAATTAACCTTATCACCTCGAAATTAAGTCCAAAACCAATGAGAAACTCTTACTACCCGTGCCTGGTTAAGGGTTAAACAAGAGGAATAATCTCTTGTTATATAAGTATTTGTTTCTACCATAGACTCTTTAAAATGGCTCTGGGGAGTGATTTAAGGAATCGTGGTCTCATAAATAAGATCGACATAGTTGATCTATGATCAGCGCCTATACTCAATTCCACGCAACGAGCTCCTAGAGATGATCGTCTTATGAAATTAAATTAAATATTTTTATTCCAAAAACAAATACCCAGGGTACAATACACATTATGCGCGTGACCTTTTACTTTCACTAGCCACTGCTATGAAGAGGACTATCTTCGCTTATCTCTAGCCGCGCGCATTGACCAATGAGATCCGAGTATTTGCACCCTAGGAGTTCAACTGGTGGAACAAAGTGAAGGTTCTAATACTCTTACTGCCGTCATAAGAAGAAAGGCCGTAACTTAAATTTTTACTAGTGAGAAGGAGTAAACTGTATTTAAATAAATAACATTAATTTAAGAAAACAGCTTATGAAATAATGGATTATGAACATTTTTCTTGTGTTTTTCAAATAGGAATCACCGACATGTTAGCAGATATGCTTCTTCAAGTTCATGGTAGTTACGGCCTTTTTTTATTATGACGACAGCATTGTTATTCAATACAGTTACATAAGCACTTCAATAGCTGTCATTGGCCTCCATTTCGTATTCTATTAAGCAATTAGCAGTTTGTACAGTTACACAATACAGTTTATTGGTACAAAATGTACTCGACCTTCACATTTTAGTTGCAAAGTCGCCCGTAATGCAACGGATTAGAGAGCATGGGTGTATGGGATGGTGTGCTGCCGACTGTAAGTTGCTCGAGAGTGCAGAACTTCTGTGTTTCGTAAGGAAATAATTGTGCTAAATGACATCTTAAATGACGAGTTGTTAAACCAAAATGGGAAGGGCCGTCTTAACCTATCCAGGGGCCCTCGGGCAGATAGGCATTTGGAGCTCTTTTCGAAAGTAAATAATATTAAAAATTTCTTCTTTTTATTATGGGTATTAGTCACAAAGCTTTACTGACAACTTTTACAATTCCACATCGCCCACCAGAACATTTAAAAAATCTTAAAACGGCCATACTGTACAATGAAGATTTTTGTTTAATGCCATTTATGTTTTCAGTGTGCGATATGTAAAAAATATATATTATTGTCATATATTTTTTCCTTCAGGGGCCCCTTTGGGACGGGGGCCCTGTGCACGGGCCCCGAGAAGACGGTAATGCAAATGGGTAATAGATCTTTGAACAGTATTTATAACTTATTTTATAGTGTTTAGTAAATGATAATTTCGTTGAATAAAATGTCGTTTCACGAATCAAATTGTCATCTTTATGTTTTTAAATTCAATAAAATGTAACTTATTAAATTGAGTTTTATTATCATATATAGCAGCCCCTCGTTTCTAGATATCATTTATAATGGAATTTCACAGAAACTAAAACATTATCTTATTTGCTTTGTTCGATAGTCTCTCTCATTAAAACTCGAGTAAACGGTTAGACCGATATGGCATTTTTTTTTTTTCATATTTGTGGAGTTACAGAGAATGTTTAATGTCGAGAAAACTCTGAACATAGGTACAAAAACTTAAGCGGTACGAAATTCACCCAGAAAAACTTTGCTACAAGTATTGCTACAACTTCACAAATCGACTGTGATCCGGTAATAACTCTCACGTTAAATTTTTACTTCATCTTGTCATACCTTTAGACCAAGTTTTACCAAGCCTCATTGTTACATTTTGCCAAAATATATATTTGAAAACTCGCGCGTAATTTGACTTCAATAAACTTATTTAGACGCAGTTAGTCTGTGGAATTAAAAACAGTTTTTTTGTCCGTATCCCAGAATAAGGATTATATTAAAGCATATTCTGAGGTCCGTATACTGACTGAAGCACAGAACACAATTACGACTGAAGGCAAAGGTAAGTAAAGTAGGTAGTAAACTTTCTTGCCTCTCATGCGCAGTTCGTAAAACAGAGCTTGGTACTTACAAAAATTTTTGTTGTTCTAAGATGAGAGTTTTCCAATTTTAATAGCATAACAAAAGTTGTGGAGCTTATTCTTTTACCTCAAACTACAATAGGTATGTTCTGGTTTTTTATACATATAAGACTGTTTGTATATATAACTATATTCTTTATAAATAACTGGTTATCTTCAAGAAATAGCCCTTTATAAGGCCAACACAACAGGCAGCGTAGCATAGGATTCGTCGATCCAAAATATTTTGTATTGTAAGTGGCGCAGTTATGGATTAGATTAGTTGAAGCAGACCATACATTCTTATCCTCAGAATAATTCCTTATTCTGAGTTCTTATCTATGAAGCAGACTAAGCCCTTTCTGCACTGCTCCGTACCGGCGTCGGAACCGGAATCAGTCATGAGAAAAATATCGGATGCCGGATCATGCTTCTCTACTTCGTCAGATTATAATCGGCAATGGACGTGAGACGCAGTGCTTTATTAAAATTCCTTGGTTTTTCTATTCGAGGCAGGGGACGTTTTCCAATGGGAACATTTTCGGGTTGTATGCGCGGTGCAAAAACGTGTATTGTTTTTGTACGTCGATCACTTCGGCCCGGTAAAATACCGTTCCGATCTAGCAAATTATCGGACCGTTAAAAACCGGATGCCGGAGTAGTGGAGAAGCTTAATAATATTCTTGTGTGTTTCTAAATCGGACCGGTAATTAACGTTTGCCGGACCGGAGAAGTGGAGAAAGGACCTAAAGATGACGATAGGCAGACTGGTATTTGGCCCTAAAAGTTGATCAAAAATATTTTTTTACCGTTTCAGTTTTATATTACTAGTTTGTTACAAATGTCGTTTTGGTCCAGAAGATTCATAACATCAGTCAAAAAAGGTGTCTTCTTTTTGATTTTATTCTTCCTCATTCCTGTCAGAATAGGGTCTGATGTCAAAAGCAACCTGTTTAGCACATCTTGGTTGCAGGCTATTCTGGAAAATTTTCGGGAATAATCCTGTCTGTACGTTCGAATATGCTTATTACGGGCTTCTGCCGCTTCTTCCGACAGTTGTCCGATTGGTAGAATCGCCTTCCTTATTACGGCTGCTCCATGGCACAACACCTTATGCAATAGGGAATGGATGAAAATATCAGAAGTGCTTGATATTTTTTTGGTGATAGGAATAACCTTCCTTAGCGCGAGAAAAAAGTTTCAATTTTTTTGGCTTCGTAGTTAATTTTTAAATATACATAATATTTTTCCATTCGTAGTTCAGGGCTTAGTACGGCATATCAGACATATTCCTTAGTCCGCTACGTATAAAAAAAAATCCACCTTGAAAAGCTGTCATTGTCACCAGATTTTTTTTTTCATACTTAGCGGACCAAGGAATATGTCTGATATGCCGTACTAAGCCCAGAACTACGAATGGAAAAATATTAAGTATATTTAAAAATTAACTACGGTGCCAAAAAAATTTAAACTTTTTTCCCGCGTTAAGGAAGGTTATTCCTATCACCAAAAAAAATACCAAGCACTTCTGATATTTTCATCCATTCCCTATTGTCGGTGACATTGGGTGGAATTTATAAAGCGAAACATATAATACAATAGGTACAGCAGTTTCTTTGCAGTATTGCTCAAACTTTTCTGTGTTGATTTTAATACCACAGCACATAGCATCTAGTATTACTTTAAATCGGTATATTAAATTTTGGTCAATGAGCCGTTTTCAGAAGAACTAAAAAAAAAAAAATATGGCTGTCAAAGGAATGCAATTTTGGACCTCAGCCCAATAGCCATGTGTGATACGTCATAAAATAGGTCTCAGCGAGCTGAACAAAAGTTACTATGACGCCAATAGCCAAATGTTTGTCCTTTCGGAGTTATATAGTATTGAAAAAAAACTAACATTTTCAACAAAATATAACTCCGAAACGACAAACATTTGGCTGTTGGCGTAGTAGTAACTTTTGTAGACCTATTTTATGATGTATCACAAATGGCTATTGGGCTGAGGTCCAAAAATGCATTCCTTTGACAGCCATATTATTATTTTTTTTTTAGTTCTTCTGAAAACGGCTCATCCCAGTTATTTCTGCAGACTTTTCATACTCGTCAAAAAATCGTCGGCTGGTGTTACCATCATTGGTGTTTCCGAAATTCGCCTTAGGTATATCTACCAATAAGCCCAGTTGGTCTCGAAATTTTGTTTGTACATCTTTTTTTTGGGCTGCCACTAGATCCTTTTCCTCGGAAGAAAGGCGAGCGTTCCACTTTTTTACCGGGAGCTTATACGCCACATGCAGGATGCTCTCGAAAAATCTAATCCGAGCGTGCAGCAATGACAGCCCAAACCTCATATTTTCCGTGTTGCATGGCCTCTCCTTTGTTAGGTCGTTAAACTGTGCAGATGTGGCGCCACATATATAGCACTTCATGGTGGACTTGGTATGTGTCGCAGCATTACATATTTTGCCGTCCACCATGGTAAAAACCATTTTATGTTTGACGGATATGTCGTCAATTTTGGTCTCGTCCAGTTCTTTAATTTGATTTTCAATATAGTTAATATCATCATTAGTCACATCAGTTGTTTCCTTTATAAATCTTAAACGAATCGGTCTGCAATAACGTGGCGATGAAGGGGTAGGGTTTTGCCACATAATTTTCCTGTCTATTCCGAACACTAATTGTAGTGGAACGACAGAACTCTGAAATAGGTTAGCGTCGGAATCCGTCTCATTCTCAAACTTCATTTTGTATTGCATTTGTTGCGTCCCGTCACAACCCCATTTGCTTATGAGCACAAATGATTGTGCTGTCACTGTCAACTGTTCCATCACCTCTTCACCAAGATGTAACAGGAGTCGTTTGGTCGTATGATCCATCAAACTTTGTACCCTTACTTCAGCGCATGTTTCTGTAATGCGGTGGATTTCAGGGTAGCATTCCTTTTTCAGTTTTTGAAGAATGGAATAACAGGGGTAAAACCCCGGATTTGTATCCCGTACGACTTTGTATTGTGCCTGCGTGAGCCCTGCTTCAGTGTACATAATAACGCTCGTAGATGTATCAATTTTGTTGAAGCTGCTTGTTTATCTTCTTCAACAGTGCTTTTTTTAATGGCTGTAGCATATTTTTTAGCTCTTCGGGGGCTTCTTGTTAGGGCTTTTACTATTTTTGACGCTTCAACTTCGCCCGTCTTTCGTAATTTCATTTGTGTTGCATATGCCAACTCTTGCAAGTCAGATGATCGTAGATTTTTTGTTTTTCGTCTCTTACTACATTCAGTTAGTTCTGAGAACGTCTTTTGAGGTCTGCCCGGGCTTAATCCTGTAACAATGAACACAATTTATGTTTATTACTGCAGTTAGTGTCAAAGAATTCTTTAAATAAATAAACAATAGAATTTGGGGTTTACGTACCTGCTTTTGGTAGTGATATGGATCCATTAAGCCACTCGCTATTGTGTTTCAGAAATCTGAGCCTTGTGTTCTTGGCTTTTGACCATTTCTGCTTAAATTCGTGTCGTACAATCGACAATTTTTGTTTCACAACAGCAATGCTTGGGTCATTTTCAGAATAACGACTACTGAGAAGCTCCAACTCCATAAATTTCAACTTTTCGTTGAAAGTCTTAGCATCTGCGCGTTCCATAATATTCCATAAGTCGTTTCTGGATAAAACCCTTATCCCAGAAAAACCTGTTAAAAAAAACACCCATTTTTAAAAAAACATAATGTAACTACTTTTCGGAGTCTATCTATTAAAAAAATCACAAACAAATAAAGGGTGGTTTGGGGTGGCTGTTTTTTACTGTTTCTATTTCTAGAGGGCCTATTCTACCAAATACTATTAAAATCTAAGCTCAGAAATGCACAGAAATACTTTAAAAGTCTTAATGAAATTTGAAAATGTGTGTTTTATTTTAGATTTCGTGGAGCGTAACTATAAAGGGCAAATCTCTATTAAATGCTTATATTTCATCTTAAACTTATGTTTTAAATAAAGTACATACCTGGTTGAAAACAATCCATAGTAGAAACGGACACAACATCCACTTTATCACAATGAAATTAATATTTGAAAACAGTAAAGTTTTGAGCGTATCGAATAATCACACGAGCACGGTTAGCGAACGGTAACCGACTGACTTCATGCATCTTGTGAAAGGCGCAAGCGCGCCATTTTGATGCTATTGTTTGGAGGGACTACCTGGCTTTTAGAAAACAAAAGCGAAGCGAGTGTGGATCCAAAATAAAAAAATGCATTTTAAGCGTTTTTTAGCGCCAAATACCAGTCTGTGGGACCACAGAACAAAAAAAAAAGAGTAGAAATAGTGACATGACCTATCAGTAGGAAAACCAGTGTGACCTCAGAAGAAGGAGTACCATAGAAGGAGGAATAAAATAAAAAGTAACAGTTGTATAGCTGTCCATGTTACTCTTACGATAAATCTCTGCGCCAGAAAGAGACAGCTGTAGTGTACTCATGCACTAAAAATGTTACAATCGTACACTGTGTATTTTTTAAAATTAATGTTGGTAATTAAGTATTAATATTAAATGATAAAAAAATCATAGCTCTTTTACACAATTTGCAAAAAGTATCTTTTCAATCCCATCACCATGTTTAATAGTGATTTTTCGGACCTATGGCTGTGTACCAAAAAACCTACGACTATATTCCATTATTCCAATTCCAATTAATTTAAATTACAGTCATGGGCCCATGATAATCACTATTATCACCATTATCTATCTATCTAATTATCAATGTATTTATCTCTAAAAAAATATCATTTTTCCCTTGGTGGTGCTAGTGAACCAGCTGGAACCCCTTACGGTTATGTTATTATGTGCTAAGTGTGGTACATACCATATAAGTTACAATAAATATTCATAAGTAACAGTAAGTAATTCTCCATCAGGTTTTCAATAATATAAATGGGACTAATAGGGCTATAGCGAATCGAAGAAAGATTTTACCGAGTTATGTGGTAACATGGCAAAATGTATATGTACGGCGAATATAGAACCTTTTTTTTAATATGTTTGCAAATCATCAATAATCACCATACAATATACAGCGCCACCAAGTTATCTGTTCAGGTGGGTAAAATTGTAACTAAGTAATTAATTGTAAATCCTGTTCCCCATTTTTTGTTTTATTTATTCATTTACCAAGATTTATAGATATATGTTCATTAAAATTGAAAGATGGGTTAAAATATTCTCATTTTTCTAGGTAAATTTCTCAAATGTTACTACTAAATTCTCCACTAGCGCCGCTATCAACTGAACAGATGAGATGGTGGCACTGTAAGAAATTATAATGAATAAAACAAGACCAAAATAGGAAAAACTATTTAATAACATAACATTTACACACAGGCACATAGATTGCTTCTGGCCCCACACTAGGATACCCTGTGTCGTGTTAATAGATTACGTATTTGTTTCCAATAAATACCTACCACCTAGCATAGTTACTCAAGGCACCCGTTGTAATAACATCATTAGTCCAGGTTCGATGGAATAAAATAAAAATTAAAAACCAAACGATTTATTGGTACAAGATTATTTGGCATCAAATAAAGTACGTAGTTTCAAGCTTTTCACATAAAAAGTGGCAGGCTGCAGCTCAATAGAGAAGAAACCAACACGTATTACTATAATGTATATGTTTTTTATCCCTGACTTCTGTTTTACAAGTACCTATTAACGTTTTTTTTTTCACAAAAATGTGTCAGCCATAATGTAAAAGATAATATAATATTTTATGAAATTAAAATTAAATCAGCTTGGTTGCAGCTCACGAACGTTGTCCATTTCCGCGGAGGGCGCAACCTGAAAATTGTTTTTATTTAAGTACTTCACGTTAATAACTTCCACATAAAAAATAATAAAAATCACTTGCACCAGAATCAGACTATGATAGTATTAAACTAGTTATAACCTTTAACTGCTAAACGTTGTCCAGGATAGAAAAAAAACACCCAGTCAGGCAATAATCAGGGAAAAATTCCGTTCCTTCCTCGTGGTCAAACTTTGTAGTCAAACTGATTTGACCACGAGGAATTTTAACATTCTTCGTGGTCAAACTATCAAATGTAATTATAAAATTACACCCTGTGTGATAGTCTTGAAATAAAATTGTACAGTCATAGCCAAAAATTTGTTTAACGTAATTTATTTAAAAAATAACCTACACCTATATCGCCATGTATAAGTTCCATTTGGCACTTTATTACGAATTCGTCTCGGAATATTTGTTCTTGGCGTCGAGGAGATGGTTTTGGATCAGTATTTTCTTTTTTCAATAAAGTTGCCAGTAAACGAGCAACCGTGATTGGACGATATCGTTTCATCAATTTGTTCAGTTGTCCATTCCATGATTCAACTATATTATTTGTACGATGTCGCTGACCATATACGGACCATTGTTTTTTAAATGTTTTATTCTTCATCCATGTAGTCTCGAAATATTTTAAATATTTATTACATTTCGCGGTGTTGGGACTATCAGATTTAATATACTCCCACCCTTCCTCTATTTTGTCTTCAGGTAATAAGGCGAGTACAGCACATAAGCCAGCCACTCTCTTTTCATCTTTACTTTTCAAGTTCAATTTCTTTGCTCTTCGCCACTGGCTGTTTGAGAAATGATAAAAACAGTGTACAATTTGGACTTTAGGAAAAATTTGTAATAGTGCATTGCTTGACGCTGTTTCGAAGTCCACGTGAAAAATTTTTGGTGACCAATTATTCAATCGTGATTTTATCATCGAAAATAATATATAGTAAGACTCTTCTTTTTTGTCAGTCATTAATGCATAAGCCAAAGAAGCCGTGTTTGTTGTAGTTATCGATTTTGAAAAATCGGCATGAATGCAGTACAATTGGGCGAATGGACTTGGGCAACTACAAAATGTGCCATCGCCAAAAAATTCATCTGATTCCTGAATTTTTTCCTTGCTGTTTTCGGAACAGAAAACCATAATCCGACATTTCTCTGTATTATAATCAGCCAAAAGAAATGACTGAAATTTATTTGGTACAGTAACTTTAGTAAAATCTGTAAAGGAAGTTTGTTTCCTGTTTGCATACAAAGCAGTTTTAAGGCTACCAAAAGATGGAACTTTGCTTTCAAAATTTGCGTCCCGATTTATTATTGACGTTTTCTTTTCAGCATACAACTCTGAAATTGTGGTCTCAGTGTCTTTTACTTCATGCTTTAATTCATCAACGGCAATATCAATCTCATTCTTATAGTTATCAGCAACACATAAGTGATTAGTACATTTCTCTATATTGTTATCCTAAAAATAGAAACGAAATAGTGTTAAATTCTGGGGAGCCTTGGGTAACATCTGTTAATTTTAATTACAAGTAAAAGAAGACATCTCCCCTGATTAGTCATCATCTCTCCAGGTATCTACACTTCGCATAAGGCAAACGCAGGTACCACGGGCAGCAACAACACTTAAAGATTGTGTAATTTTTTTACCTTCAGAGTAATAGACCCCCGACACTTTTCACTTTTAAGACGACTGCAAGTCCAGAAAGTGGATCCATTTTTGTACGTCCGCAATTTATAGTACTGCCGTCCACTGAATAACAATACCGTTCCTCTTTTACGCTTTATGTATTTTATGTCCATATTTAAAAATATCACAGAAAAGTCCCAAATTATTTCAACATGAAAAAGCAAATGCAAGTGTCAAATACAATCATAGAACAATTGTCATATTACTTTTATTTTTCCCTGTACAATAAGACTACATCGTATATAGTATGTTCAAAGAGGTTATATAGTTACAGTTTGACCACGAAGAATGATAAAATTCCTCGTGGTCAAATCAGTTTGACTACAAAGTTTGACCACGAGGAAAGAACGAAAAATTCTACAAGTGATATACGGCGCCTTGCAGGTTGGAACTGACAACCTGTTTTATTATCCAAGTGGAGTAACCACTAGACCAACGAGACAGTCGGGTCTCATGTGAAATTCCTGATGTACATACATACAGCAAAACGTGCACCTCAGTCGACATAATTGTGCAGTATGTAGACTTTATTTTGTTTTAAGTATCATTATAATGTATAATTATAACCTTACCAATGATCTGCGGGCTAAGGAAAAGCGTAAAGTAGGTACGGCACTTGTTTCCAACCTACGCCACTTGCTATTGTTTATGAAACAGTCGCTTGCTGCAAATGCGGTGTACAGTTTGTCCAAAAAGAGTAGAAACCGGAAGTGAAAGTATACTAATTGTTTTGTTGAGAAGTCAAAACATTTACTATATTTATTGAAGCACAATACCTTATTTTATGTAATAGCTCAAGTTTTTATTTTATATAATGCTTGTAAGCGCAAGATATTATCAAACACATAAAAAAGTCTGAGCAAAACCGTACTCTTTAATTTCTACTCTTTTTGGACAAGCTGTAAATTTTTCCAAGACTACTTTGTACGTGATACTGCGTCATCGACATTTGTTATTTTGTGCTGTCTTCGGGTAACCTGCAATATATAATTAACAATTAAAACAACTATACGAACGCAAGAAATAACTAAATATGCTCTACGAACTATCGATACTTTTTTTCACTGAGAAAGTGGGAAAGTCCCATCCCTATTCCCCTACAACAAACAACAAACTTGTATTGTGATTTATATCGAAAATATCACAATAATCATGATGAAAACACCATTCATTCTCTAATAGCTAATTTGCAATTCTAGTAGCCCATAGTTCAAATCTTAGAGAAAATACCCTTTTAGGTACACAAAATTGAGAATTACCGGTGGAAGCTGATGAATGTTGTTTCATTATCTTCTCGGGAAGAATGAGATATACATTCTAACACAACACACGCCATGCCGATGGTTACTTATACTATATACCATGAGAATCCACTATAACTCACTTCAAATGGTGCTTTAGTAAATATAAAATACACAAGCTTCTTGAAAACGGCGCACTCCCGAACCTCTTGTCAAACACACTGCCAAACACAGAACACCCTCTGCCAAATCAATGTCATTGGGCGGCACATTGCATGCCGTCATTTTCTGAGCCGTTCTAATTTGGTCGCGTAATGGTAACCAAAGGTAACCAACTGACGTTTAAGGGTTGTACGCTCGAAAAAAGCAACAAAGACACGACTATATTTTTCTCTTTCTAACACGTAGCTTGCGGCTATTTAGATTGACGAAACAGACTATGTGGCACGTTTTCATTTTTTAACGCTCCTTCTATGGTACTCCTTCTTCTGAGAGTGTGACCAAACTCACACACACAAATCAAAAGCACACTGTGAATGCCAAGCTGCCATTGGCAAATAAAGGCAATTCTGAAAAGGTCTCCATCATAAAAGTTCCAAGTAAAATATGAACCTTTTCAATCATATAAACAATGATCAAAATCAAATGATAATTATGAAATTAAGTTTGACATACGATCTTTGCTTTGTAGTACCGCTACTCTACATTAGATGGAACTACCGCCGCGTGTGATCGTCGAGAAGCTTTAAGTTTTATGCCATAAAGTCGAATATTGAAAAATAACTATCTGCTATGTTGCTACTCAGGCTAAGGATGGGACATATTGCCATATCGACAAATTATAGAACTGTTTCATAAAGCGACAGTTGAAAATGTTTGAAAATGAAAATGACAATGTTTCTTAATCATTTTTTTTTTTAGTATCTACATTGACAAAGTAACATAATGTATTCCCTTCTGCCAAACTGTACCACAGTTCGATGCAAATTACGCAGCCGGCTACCATATTAACTGTCCTTCTGGATGATTGGCTACGCAATGTACCTATAATGGAATTCTATTCATAATCTAACCATAGTCGCTTTATGAAACGAAGCCGAGCAAACTTATCGTGTACAATTTTTAGAGAATAAGAAAGCCTATTGTATATATTTTTTTTAACTGTAACTTTTATTTGTCTCTTGCTTCTTGTGTGAAATAAGGAATATTCTTTTTTTTTACGTAGCCTCGATTGCCACAGAACAGAAAAAAAAAAAAAAAAAAAAGAGTCAGTTTAGCGACGGCTTCCGTTGGTATTGTACGTGTCGTTTAGAAACCACGCGAACCGGTTCCTAACTTACGCTCGTATTGGAAAATGTGGAGTGTATTACTCAATTCTTCATTAGTTAATGAGTAGCGATAGTAAGTTTAACGACGTCAATTGGGAAAATGTAGACATTGTATGTGAAGATAGCCCTAGCTGTGTGAAAGTGCAGGATACAACTTTGAATGTGGTAGATATGGAGCAAAATTTGAGAAGTGAGTCAACAGGGGAGCAGAGTTCTAATACCCACCGTGGGAAGAAACGTGAAAGAATAAGGGATCAAGAGGAGATATGGACACGAATAGGAAGAGGAGGTAAAAAGATAGCTTTAAGTACCGATGATGACTTATCTATCATAGCAGAAGAGATAATTGAGGTATCCTTATCTAGTAAAGAAAAGCTTCCCAAACAAATTGGACTGGCCCGACTACTTAAAGAAGAACAAATCCAGGATATTACTAAAGTAAAATATGTCAATGGATATAAGGCAATCATACAATTTAGTAAGGACGAAAGTGCCGAGAAGCTTTTAAATAGTGGCAGCCTTATAAATAAAGGATTTCGGTGCCATAGGACTATGGAAATTGACAAATCGTATGGAGTTATAAAAGACGTGGAACTAGACCTAACAGAAGAAGAGGTCCTTTCAAGCCTGAGGAGTGAGGTGGAGATAATCGCAGTCAAGCGATTGAAGCGCCGGAGCACGGAAGACGGTTCTTGGGAAGAGAGTGAATCGATACGGCTATGCTTCAACAGCTCATCCTTGCCTACCCATATCTATATATTCAATACAAGAGTGAAAGTAGACCCGTATATTTTTCCGACGACCCAGTGTTCGAAATGTTGGAGGTTCGGCCATTCACTAAGGATGTGTCCGTCCCTTAAGTCTATCTGTCCAAAATGTGCCAAATACCATGCTAATTGCGAAACAGTTGAGTACAAATGCGTTAACTGTACTGGGAAACATTTGGCTTTATCAAAATCATGCCCTGTATACCTCAAAGAGAAACGCATACGAGAAATTATGGCCGAATCGAACTGTTCGTATCGTAAAGCTATGACTATGTATGTTCCTACCATCTCACCTCTGCAACGTGAAAATATCAAGCGCTATGATTCATTCCCACCGCTCGAAAACACAAATGCATATTCTGTACAAACTGACCGGGCAGCCTTCGTATCTCCGAGCAGTAGCTCTTATTCTCAGGCGCTTAGAGCTCCAATTCGAAAAACGGTACGCATAGCCGAGAGCGACCAGTGTTCCGTAGCTGTCGCCGATACTGATAAGAACTTGATCAGGGACACTCAACCAGCGGGCCAACAAACTTCAACTAAAACCACAGCGGGAAAAAAAGACAAGAAGAGGAAACAGAAGCAAAAGAAAGGTGAGGTACAGGGCGAGATGTTATTCACAGATACAGAAGACACAGACTATGGATATGAGGACATAGAAAATAAAACAGGTAACATCACTGACTTACTTACAAGAATAAAGGAGATAATTTGGTCGAAAAGATACAACATAAAAGATAAAATACATATGTGTCTGAAATCTGTTTGGGAATGGCTTTCACAAGTTGCAGTTAACTACATTTCCGACTTGCCTTTCTTTAATCTTTTTTTTAAATACTATGCAGAGCAACAGCAACCGTCGTAAATTAAATATATGCCAATGGAATTCGCAAAGTCTTCGCCCGAAATTAACCGCCTTTGAACAATTATTGACACAAGAGAAAATTCACATCGCGATTATAAGCGAAACTTGGTTAGAACCCGACAGCAGATTGAGAATCCCTGGATACAATATCTATCGACAGGACAGAGCAGATGCTTACGGCGGTATTTCAATAATCACTCACAAGACAATTAAATGTCTTATATGCCCTTCTCGTATCGACAACCCGGGTATTCAAGTTTTACACGTTAAAGTACTGAACTGCGAGCACTTAGAAAATATTTTTGCCGTTTATTGTCCATCGAGTGTGCATACTACTCACAGGAACTGGGACCTACTTTTTGCTGTAACTAATAGTCGATCGATAATTGCGGGTGATTTCAATGCTCATCACTCAACCTGGTCTTACAAGACTGATAGCCGAGGCAGGCAGATTTTTGACTCACTGATAGATAGCGACTACGTCACAATCAATGATGGGTCGCATACACGGATTAAAATGGTAGATGGGAGGATGCAATCAACTTCACCCGACCTGACTATAGCTTCATCTGATATCGCGTTACAATTTAACTGGAAAGTATTAAATGAAAGCTTGGGAAGTGATCACTTAGTTGTTCGGTTTACTACGGACTTGACCGGGCCTTCGATGGTGCGTAAGAAGAGAAATTTTAAAAACGCAAACTGGCTAGGCTATGCCACTTACATTGATAACCTTACTTCCACAACAAGTTTACCCCTGAATCCCCAGGATGCATACGACCAGTTTATTGAGACGATAAATAAAGCAGCGGATGAAAATATCCCTTTCATTAAGATCTGTAACAACCCTCAGCGGTTACAAAGATTTAAGCCGAAACCCTATTGGACCAAGGACCTATCAAAGTCAGTTGCCGAAAGAAGACTTGCGCTGACAAAATTAAGGAAAAATCCCACACCCGAAAACCTTCAAGTGCTGAACGAAAAAATTTCTAGTGCTCAAAGATGCATCCGCAATGCTAAAATTAAATCGTGGCAATCATTCTGTGAAAGCATCGATAGCATTACGTCATCTAGTCAGATGTGGCAACGCATGAGGTGGCTTAAAGGTTTCAGGTCCCCCCAGTCTTATATTAACGAAGAAAAAGCCAACGAACTCCTGCATAAATTAACCCCTGATTTTGTAACTCCATGTCAACCAATATTTCATTCAACGAATGAGCAGCTTTCAATGCCGATATCGGCACAGGAACTTGAGAGAGCTATAAAAACTAAAGATACGGCACCAGGAGTTGATGACATAT
Source organism: Yponomeuta plumbellus (assembly GCA_947310845.1). Classification (NCBI taxonomy): domain Eukaryota; kingdom Metazoa; phylum Arthropoda; class Insecta; order Lepidoptera; family Yponomeutidae; genus Yponomeuta; species Yponomeuta plumbellus. Next base: position 6,345,685 of record OX371221.1, on the reverse strand, counting down.
CATTCTCAATGATTAAAAGACTGCCTGAATCTGGGAAACGTCAATTACTCTATTTATACAATATATTCCTACGCTCAGGTTTTGTACCAAGACAGTGGAGAGAAGTTAAAATAGTTCCTGTGCCGAAACCGGGATCAACGAGCAGCTCACCAGAATTCCGACCTATATCGCTAATGTCGTGTCCCTGTAAAATCTTTCATGCGATTATTAACAACCGACTAGAATGGTACTTAGAAAAAAACAATTTCTTTTCTAGATATACCTTTGGATTCCGTAAATCTAAATCGTGTTTAGATAGCCTCACTCAAGTAGTCTCTAACATACAAATAGGGTTTACGAAAAAACATATTACAATAGGTTGTTTCATAGACATAGAGAACGCGTACAATAACGTGGACATTAGGACCCTATTAAATTCAATGGATAACCTCGGAATAGGTGGCAAAGTATGCCAATATCTATGGAATTTTTTTTCACTGAGAATCCTACAGATTCAATCAGATTCACAATCAACTTGCAGATATAGCGGAATAGGTTTAGCTCAAGGAGATCCTCTGTCCCCGTTACTGTTCAACGCAGCAACCATCGTTGTCGGCCAAACTATAACCGATGTAAATTTCACCCAATATGCCGACGATTTTGCATTGTATACTTCTAGTTCTAATCTCTTAGAGGCTTCTGTCAGATTACAAAATGCGTTAAACATTTTTGCAACCCTAATTAGTAATCTTGGTTTAGAAATTTCTACAAGAAAAACTAAATTTTGCATTTTTAGCCGCCGTCGTCGTTACGAAAATATCAACTTAACTATCAATCGTCAGTCATTACAGCTAGTAGAAAACATAAAATATTTAGGCCTGTGGTTAGATCGATCGCTTCTGTGGGGAAAACATATCAATGAAATATGTCAAAAGACACTTACATTTCTAAACACATTAAAAGTGCTCGTTGGTTCGTCGTGGGGGGTGCACCCAAAACACGTCAGAAGGCTTTACATTTCTATTATCAGAAGTAGACTAGATTATGCTAGCTTTTTATTCGACTGCGCGGCCAATTGTCACCTGTATAAGCTAGAAAAAATCCAGAATCAAGCCATGAGAGTAGTAGGCGGGTTCATTAGAAGTACCCCAATCCATGTCATGGAAAGCGAATTAAGCCTCCAACCGTTGAATATTCGGCGTCGTTACTCAGCAGGGAAGTTTTGGTTAAAGTCGCGATCCTTTTCTAACAATGAAAACATTGGAAAAATTACAGAGTTAAGTAGGCTTTGTGGTGATAGATATTGGTTTAAGAAACGAAAACCGCTATTGGCAATAATACATCAATCTATGAAAGATCTTAATATTCAGTCGAGTAAAATTTTAGAAATGTACAGTTTGGACACATGGGTAGCAAACATTGACGTGTTTTCCGCGATAAACATAGATATTAAAGGTGTCGATAAATCAAAAAAAGTACTGGGTACTTCGTACCTTAAGGCAAAGGCAGAGAGCATGTTGAGTGAAAAATACCCAAATTACTACGAGCTCTACACAGACGGCTCAAAAGACGGAGATGGAGCAGGTGCAGCGTTTTATGATCCACAGCTAGGCATTAATATGAAATTCCAAGTAGATTCACAAATTTCTATAATGCATATTGAACTTTTGGCCCTTTCAGAATGTATCTCCTATGCTAACTCACTTGTCTGGGATAAAATTGTCATTCTTTGTGATTCAAAGAGTGCGTTACAGCACCTGGCTCGGTGTACTTCGAAAAATCGAAGTATCCCGATAGCCTACAATATTTTAGATTCTATGATGAAAATTAATAATAATAAGACGCTAGTACTCCAGTGGATTCCGTCCCACGTTGGAATCAGAGGAAACGAAGAGGCTGATAGACTAGCAAAACTTGCCCTATCTGAAGGAGATCTCTTGTCAAGTACCCCTATTTTCTCAGATATGTTGCTTATATTAAGAGAACAATGCTATGATTTGTGGAAAGAACATTTTGACCTAAGATCTGTAGAGAAGGGAATTTGGTATAAAACAGTTCAATGTTGTCCTCTTCGTTTCCCCTGGTTCGATAATGGTGATAGCAGTAGAGGTGATATAGTATTAATGTTTAGACTACGGTCCGGACACATTCCATTAAACAAGTTTGGACACATGATGCGGAAGGTAGATACACCAAACTGCAGTGAATGCAACATCCCAGAAGATGTTTACCATGTAATGATGGAGTGTGTGCGGAACGAGCCTCAGAGACGGCAGGCATGTTGCAGACATCTATTCGAAGTAGGTGGCTGTAACATCGCTTTGGCCACCCCAATGTCAACTGAGGCTAAGTCCGTACTTAATTTAGTTAAGATCGCCCTTAAAATAAGACGAAACATTGTAGTGTAATATTAATTAATTCTGTTGTTCTGTTAGTATCACCATGTGTCCAATTAGGGTGACATGATCACTATGTGACCAAACCCTTCAATAAAGATTAAAAAAAAAAAAAGAAAAAAAGAGTAGAAGGAGCGACATGACCTATTAGCAGGAAAACCAGTGTGACCAAACTCACACATAAGCCAAAACCCACACTATGAATGCCAAGCTGCCATTGGTAAATAAAGGCAATGCCGAAAAGGTCTACATCATAAAAGTTCCACGTAACGTATGAACCTTTTGGTGATATAAACAACGATCAAAATCAAATGATAATGATGAAATTAAGTTTGACATTAGATCTTTGTTCGTAGTACCGCTACTCTACACTAGCTGGAAATCCCGCCGCGTCTGACCGTCGAGAAGTTTTATGTGATAGACCATAAAGTCGAAAATTAAAAAACAAGTATGTGCAATGGTGCTTCTCAGCTATGGATGGCCTATCGACAAATTATAGAATTGTTTCGTAAAGCGACAGTTGATATTTAATTTAATTACAATAAATTCGATGTAAATTACGCAGCCTGTTAGTATATTAACCTACCTTCTGGATGATCGGCTACGCAACGTATATGGAATTCTCATATGAAACTAACCATAGTCGCTTTTGAAACGAGGCCCAGCAAACTTATCGTATGTATAGTTTGTTTATTTTTTTATTTATTTATTTAAAATGTCGTTATCCATCAACGCTTGTGCTTCATTTATATTATGGAGATGACATTTGCCAACGAAAGTCACGAGACTTCCCCATAGATTTATGGAGTAAGCGTTGATTAAATTATCTAGACCCCCCCCCCCAGATGATTTTACTACACGAGCACATAAAATCATCTAACTTTGAAATTATGCATGCTGGTTTTGTTTTGATGACAATACGCCAATCTATACTAATAAAAGTGACATGTTTATTGAACTAAAACTTTCGGCACAACACATTGTAAACATTTAGTCCGGATCTACTTACGGGTGTTGTTTTATCGGACGAGTCCGACTAGGTTTCGCCCCGATACGCAGAGCAGTGAGTGGGTGGTGAGCAGAGACGGAGCTTGCGTCGTTCGGTTGCTCGTCTCAAAATGGGATGGGTAAGTTGATCCGGATTAAAAGTTTACGTAAAGTCAAAGTTAAAGTAAAGTCAGGACCACATTCTCGCAAAGGAACTAAACAGCGTCAAGGAACATGATCAATAAATTTTGCGCAGTATCAAAAATAATTGCAACTAAAAATGTGTTAAATAATAATAATAATAATAATAAAAGATGATAATAAACACTTACATACAGGCACATACATTGCCCCTGGCCCCACCCTGGGATACCCTGTGTCGTGGGCACCAGAAACAACGACGTCACAAACATGTAAACATACAAGACCTGGGATTGTTTTTTGTCCCCAGCCGGGATTCGAACCCGGGATCTCTCGCATGGTAGTCAGATGCACTAACCACTGCGCCACAGAGGTCTTCAATTAAAATAAAATAACGACAATTATTTTACCAAAGTACCTAATAAAACGCAGGTACTCTACCTAAAGTACCGATAATTATTTATTAGTGCTAAGTCATACACAAAATATTATCGATAGATTTTTATAATGTTGTGTCCCAGCTGAATTGAGTAGCATTTGAGTAGCATTCAAATATTGACAGAAATTTGTAGAAAAAGTACACAGACTTCGACGAAAATTGAACATTATATTCCAGTAAATAAAGGTGGTTTTACTTTCTCACTTTCGGATTGCTTTCCTTGTTCATGTCAGTGCAAATTTAATTTCTATTAAATTAAATACAATGGAAATACTACTTACCGATGGAATGTTACGGCATGATCGGTACATTTTGGTCCCCAAGTTTTATTTTTGCACTCTAACACAGCACAATAAGGCATTTTAGTAGAGTTTTCACAATTGTTTTCTTTACTAGAAGCGCACGGCAACTGAGGTAAGAAAAACTGTCAAAGACTACGCTTAGGCAATACATTGCTAATTTGAGGCACGCGGGCACCGCCCACTTACGATTGCTACTCTTTTTTTTTTGTTCTGTGTGTGGGACGATAATCAAAACATGTGTTCCGCTATTCAACAATAGAGAGCGCTAGTAAGAATTCATTTCCGTTTCCGAAATTTCTTTTATTGATATCATGGACGTAATATATGTACCTTGATTTATATAGAACCAGGTTGGTTCTATACAAATAATGCTTATAATTAAATAAGGCTTTTCTATGGATTTCAAATGGTAAAAATAAGTAGGTATCACTTTGTTTCGTAAAAGAAACCGCGAAGCTTTTTTTTGCAATATCTAAACGCGCTCTGTCAAAATTGTATCAAGTTTCAAAAAACCGCGCGGGTAAGCGAAATATTTTCAAGGTTACCCTTTTCATTGACAAACTCATTTCTCGTGAAAACTTCGTTAAACATCTTTCAGGAGTTAGATAAATGTCGGAGGTGTGAAGTGAACGATCCTGCTGCTAATGCTGGGTTCAAAACTTCAGCCATGCAAAAAAAACCGACCCCCCCGAACATTAACAGAAATGTATGGCTCCTGCGCCAAAGCAAACGGTTTCCAGGTGAATATTACTGCTTCAACACCGCTAATGGAGAAGCGATGTGGTGCCGGAGCGAAGACGTAAGTTTCACTGTTGATATCACAGTAGTACCATGTTTTGTTGACCTGTCCAAAAGTTTTTGCCCATTTCGTGTCAAAACGAGACTGTACGAGGACTGGACATAAAAGGCAGCCTAAGTTAAGCAACATGGGCGCATCAGTGCATGTACTGGTAGCCGTTCTATGATTTACGCTAGTGGCATTTTTGCGGGCGGTTCGTGCTTCGCAAGGCACGTTAAGCAGTTGGTGCCGGCTGCCGTCGATAGATGGCAGCCGTTAAGCCAAGTCAGAGGCCTTGAGGTGGCTTGAATACTTCTGACAGTAAGACCAGCCACTAGTCTTAATAGAGATTCTGGTTGACCTATAATTATTGTTTACAACAATCTAATAAATGCTTATATTTTTAGGATTGATTATGACTGCCTTGTTGGTCTAGCCGTTATGGCACTTACCTACTAACACAGAGGTTGTGGTTTCGATTCCCACTGGGAGCTGCCGTACATTTGTCCAAATGGCCCCAGTCTGGGTGTTTTTCCATGTTTGTAACGTCCTTGCCTGGTTACCATAGTCCAGGATATCCTAGTTTGGTAACAGGTCAAGTTATTGTCTTGTGTGGAAATTAATATTATCAACTTGTTTCAGAGACCAAGCACTGGCAAACCCTTTGACAATTTCCAAACAAACCTTATGGAAGACACAAACGCCTACCCAGAGCCAGGAAGCCCTCCGCACAACTACAACATACCAAACACCACTAGAACCACCTTTAAGCCCACCGCACCAACATTTGGTACCGTCACATTCCCCACCTACTTACCTCAGGCTAACAACGCTCAGCGAATGTACACCAACGCTTGGGGTGTCCCTAATAACCAGAAAATCTTCCTAACACAAGCTATACCAATGTTCGTTCCCAACTACCCAAACCTGGACCGAGTTGACCGCATCACACAAACCTCAAGAAGCAGCAGCCCTGTCTTCGTTGAGACTACCCGAGTGCCTATAAATCGGAGGGTCAACGGGCATTTCGATCTAAGCCGAACTGTGAGCTTGGGGGACAATCGAAATTACAACTTAAAACAATTTGATATGGTTGGTTTTACACCGATATCACCGGCGAGAGTACCAATGAGAGATGTTGGTGTAGAGGTGAATACATCAGTGTTACGCAAAGGAACGATTTCTGAGGATTCGGAGGTCTCAAAGAAGGATGACAAACCCAAGGAGGTGTTTGTTAAGAAGCGAACAGTTTCCTACATGGAATCTTCAACTTTCAGTGCAGTTGAAATCGATAAGAACATTCAAGGTATTTATGGATATATTTACATTATCAAGCTGTATGTTATATATGTTTATTCATTATGGTTAGGTATATTGTAACCCATTATGTCCCCACCAAGGGGAACGGGTCTCTTCCCTGAGGAAGGTATAGGCCATACTCCACCACGGGGGCCAAGGCCGGATTGGTGGAAGACTAACTTTTTAGTGCATATAGTTTTGAAATAGTTTTTTGTTTGACGTCTTTTTTTTTGTTCTTTTTCTTCTCTTTAAAAAGCAACCCTTTAGAATCACATTGTTGTCCGGCTGCCTGCCTGCTTGTCAAGACCCTTTAACTAAAGCCCCGTCCATATTTGTAGCATTTTGATGTATCAAAAATATGGATTCCCTCGGTGGGTACATACTTAATGGGTCAATGATGATAAACTAATGTGATGCTGATGATCTCACGGTGTTCAAGTATCTTATTATTCCTGCATAGGTAGTAGGATGACGCGAGTCACTCGTTTTGTGGCGCTAAAATGTCAGAATGTGACAGTTAGTTAATGTACTGCAAAGTCGCGACTTTGGACGTTGTGACGCGCCATGCGTCGTCCTACTACCTAGGCTGGTACAGTCGACAGCACATCATGGTATACACCCATGCACTCTACTCCGTTGCATTACGGGCAACTTTGCAACTAAAATGTGAAGATTGACATGCTGTCTACTGTACACCATGCTGCGTTGGGGATAGATCGTAATATTTTATTTTGGGCACGCTGTAGGGATACATTTCAGTCGCATAATTTTTTGTTCCTAATTTTCTTTGTCATAATGAATGTCGCATAATTTGTACCTACTTTCATAATGATACTTTGCATAAACGTTCTTTGGCATAATACGTCTTAAGAATAATAGTCCGTTATGCTATATGGTACCAATCTAAGGTGACTTTCAGGGTACTCTTTAAGAAATTTCTTCTGGACCAGCAAAAACTGCTGCCCTAGCAGGTTATATTTTCCGACTGTTATATTTTATTATTGTAATCAAATTATTCATTTCAATTATTTGAATTAATTATTAGTTTATAGTATAGTATAATGTAATTTATGCAATGATTTAATAAATAATTTTACAAAATTTATGAATATAATAATAACAAGAGTTTAATCTATGTAAAACTGTGACTTTATCTTACCTGGACATTTTATTTAATATAATATATATACCTATATCGATCTATCTGTGAATCAATTTATATTTAATTTAAATTTTACAATAACATTTTATAATTCTTTAAATCGGACATTATGGCAAGGTAAACATTGACATCTTTTATATTTTTTATTTTATTTATGTTTACTTTTTTAACCAAATAATATTAACATTATTATTATCTGCGACTTTGAATTGTTAAAGTTTGCACAGGCACTACTTCGCATGCATCACTTCTTTGGGCTCTGCGCGCCGCTCACACTGGGTATCGGCAGAATACCAGCGCAGGAGTTTTCTTTTGAAACTCCCAGCACATGCTGAGTCGAAACCCATTTGCATTTGCCACACACACGTAGTCACGCTATTTATCCGCTCACATCCTATAGATAGGTACTTCTCCTATCACATAAATGCTTGTATTGCTTATGTATGTTTCTGTTTCTGTTTTGTCAGTGTTAATAATTTGCTGTTACTTTGTGATTTCATTTGTTGATATATGTACGTGTGTGTGTCCTATGGAAATAAATCTTTTATCTATCTATCTATCTATCTATCTATATTCATTTTGACTATTGTTGTGACTCATATAGTCATTTAATTTGTCTTTTTGTCATTTTACCTAATATTAAATTTCCATAACCACACATGGCATAAGTTATATGAAAATAAAGCGAATGCTCTAAAAACCGTAACTGCGACAACAAAAATATAGGTGCGACGAAGCGCGTAGCGAAGGTTGAACATGTAAGACCAAAAACAGACTCAACTTTGTAAGTGCATATAAATGACCGCGTTTTGCGAAACGCGAATTAATTTATTTATCGCATGCTTAATGGAACATTGACCCATTAGTAGATAGGTCATTTGATTTTTGATATGATAGACTTATCCTACTTTTGATGCATAAAATTAAAACTGATTTATTAATTAATCACGAATGCTTGTATTTTGAGCGTATGATTAACTATTGATGAGATCTAAGTAAAAAAAACCGTACTTAACTCAAATTATTAAATATCTACTAATGGGTCAATGTTACACTAAGCATGCGTTATGTTTTTTGATATGGAGTGTTTACGCCTGCCAAAAAGTACGCAACCTCCTTGCTACTTCAAACTTATTCTTTTATAAATAGATAGTGTTTTGTTTTTTTTTCCTGTGAAAAATATATTTGCGCAAGCAGCACGCTTTGTCATTAAAATGTTTCTATTATAAAAGTCGTCGTATTTTATTGCGAGGATTTGCAGAATAGATAAATCTCTTCTGCAAATCCTCGCAACAAGTTAAAAACGGTACATGTGACTACCGTGAAAAGTTGAAAACGGTACATTTGGCGACCGAAAAATTGATGACGCTCTATTTCTGCGAGCTTCTATTTTGCGTCCGTCTATTCGTCGACCGTCCATTTGGAGTCCGTATATTGGAAGAAAGAAGATCAAACTGGAACAATTGGTAAAAGGAGATGTCCAGCTGAAGGATCCGGCCGGCTAACTTTACTATAGAACAACCCATCCAGCTGCTAGTAGCCTCAGCCCCAGGAGCGCTTTGACAGGAGTCTTCGCGATCAAGAAACAGCGTCGCGAAAGGCCAATCCAAGATAAGTGTCATCCCAACACCATCCAATCCGAGCCCCATACCTTTGTTTTTGCAAATAGTGCCTGCTTGTGCCATCACTTCAATATTTCAGCAATTATTTTTCAATTTGTGCAGTAATTGCTCTATAACTTACGATTTATTTAAGTATTTATATACTTTGTCTATTCTAAAATTGTATAAAGACATCTGTTAGCAATTACTATTGCATCTGATTAGGACTTCAAAGTAAAACATTATTATGTTGTAAAAGAGATCTGCCGAACTGTTTTCAGCAAAGGTAGTATGAGGACGCGAGTCGCGCGCGACAACGTCAAAAGTCGCGACTTTCCAGTACATTGGTGAAGCAAAATTAGGAGAACGAGATATTTCGCTTAAGATTGATGACAAAATAATAACAACAAATGAAGATATCGCTGCAGCTTTCGAACAGTTCTTCACTAATATACCAATTGCAACCACAGCTCTGTTGAACTCGTCACCTGATCGTGCAGCAACGTTATTACAAGATCATGTCCCCGCGTGCGAACACGATTTCACATTTAATTACATTAAGCCTCATAACATAGTTAAAATTTTTTAATTATTGAATCTCAAAAAAACTAAGGACTTATGGGGTATGTCAGTAAAAATTGTTAGTTCAGTGATACATATTCTAGCATCGCCGTTATCAGAGATATTCAATAAATGCGTAGATGAAGGAGTATTTCCAGACCTCATGAAATACAGTAGGCTAGTACCTTTATTTAAAAGCGGTGATAAACAAGATCCAACAAATTTTAGACCCGTATCAGTCTTACCAGTACTAAGTAAAATATTTGAGAGAATTATCTTGGATCAATTACTTTTGCATTTCAATAATTACAAACTCCTTCATAGTCAGCAGTTCGGTTTTACTAAAGGGCGGAATACAACAGACGCTGGAGTCATGTTACTTAAACATATTTTCAGTGCGTGGGAGGATCATAGGGATGCTGTAGGAATATTTTGTGATTTGTCAAAGGCTTTCGATTGTGTAGACCACAAAACACTACTCTCAAAGTTAAAACATTACGAAATAAAAAATGCAGGATTATATCTTTTAAAATCGTATTTAGAAGGAAGGGTTCAAAAAGCAGACATAAATCGTATTAAATCGTCGGGTTCACTTGTAAAAATGGGAGTCCTGTGGGACTATCTATCCTAGGGCCGTTCCTTTTCCTGGTCTATGTAAATGATTTACCGTTTATGGTAAAAAAAAATGTGCGAGATAGTGCTATTTGCTGATGACACGTCATTCGTTTTTAAAATAAGGAGACAGGAAAATAATCTTGACGAAGCAAATAATGCTCTCTCGCACGTTCTAGATTGGTTTACTGCAAATAATCTATTGTTAAATTCAAAAAAGACAAAATGTATGAAGTTTACCCTACCTAACGTAAAATTAGTTGAAAATAACATTGCGATTGGAAAGGAAAAACTAGAATTTGTTGAAGATACTGTATTTTTGGGCATCACAATCGATGCCAAACTACAATGGGGTCCACATATTGTAAAATTAGCACATAGACTTAGCTCCGCAACATATGCTGTAAAAAGAATTCGAGAACTTACTGACGTTGCAACTGCTAGGCTTGTTTATTTTAGTTACTTCCATAGTATTATGTCCTATGGTATACTACTGTGGGGCCGGGCAGCAGACATTGAGACTATCTTCATCTTGCAGAAGAGAGCGATCCGATTTCTTTACAAGCTAGGTAGTAGGGACTCGCTAAGAGACTTTTTCAAAGAAACTAACATCCTAACAGTTGCAAGCCAATATATATATGAAAATATTATGTACGTTAGGAAAAATATTACAGACTTCGAAACACTTGGTAGCCATCATAACGTTAATACTAGGAATAAACATAAATTGTCATTTCCACGATTTAGACTTGCAAAAGTTAATACTTCCTTTATGGGGCACTGTATAAGGTTCTACAACAAGATACCCCAAGATATATTAGAGTTACCTCCAACGCGATTTAAGAATTGTATTAAACACACTCTTTGCAAAAAAGCTTATTATAAAATCAACGATTATTTAGAAGATAGGGCGTATGGCATTAAATAGTAGTTTAATATCAAATTTAATCACAGGATAAATGTGTCTAGTGTTCAATAACATCCAAGATATTATTTTGTAGGTTTTATTTGTATTAGCTTTAAGGTGATTTGAGAAAAGATGGTCAGAGTGGAGTTTTTTGTCGCTGCCTTTTTCTCCACTACAGACGGCCCCAAGGCAGCGGCTAACATTATACACAACTATATGTACATTGACATTCAACAAGCAGAATGTAAATTCTTTACGTAGAAATAAATTTTTGAATTTGAATTTGAATTAACTGTCAAATTCTCGCGACTTTTGACGTTGTCGCGCGCGACTCGCGTCTTCATACTATCTTTGGAGGCACCGAAGCGACCCGATGGCTTCCCATACTGCCGCACTGGCGCGGCACTACTATACCTACGGCCGCACGCAGCTCTGCTGCTTGTGTGACACCACGCTGTGCGCCCGGCCCTGAGGAGTTTGCGTGAGATCTAACTTTATCACTTTGATTCCTTCGATTAAACAAACTTTATACAACTATGGCTAGCTTGAAAGAGTTAGTTACCAAGCGAGCTTCCATTAGAGGGCGTTTAACCAAAAATAAAAATTATCTCGAACTCGTAAAAAATATTTATGTCCTGAGTTCTATTCAATTAACCGAACTTTCACTGAAACTCAATCAAATAGAAGCGCTCATGAGTACATTTGACAACGTGCAAACCCAGATTGAGGTGTTAAATTCGGAAACTGTGGAGAATGACACGGACGAACGGATCCTAGTTGAAGACAGTTTTATATCTGCCATTGCCATTAATTGTAACTCTTATTTGTCTCTTGTTTCTTATGTGCCATAAAGAATATTCTTATCTTATCTTATTGCCCTATCGCAAGAAATAATTTCAAGACACAAGACTCCTAAGTCAGCTGAGACATACGAGTCTGGACGTTCCTCTCCGTCACATGCCCCACAGTTGCAATGTAACCATGGCTTTAAGTTGCCTCAAATCGAAATACCGAAATTTGATGGTGCCTATTTTCGTTGGCTGTAGTTCCGCCGTCATTGAAAGTCATGAAACATGTGTAAAGTAGTTTTTAGAAAATCATCCCTTAAGGGGGTGAAAGGGGGGTGCAAAGGTAGAATGAAAGTTTTCTGATTTTCAAAGCTATTCTAATAAAATGTTGTATTTGGGTTATTAATTCGTAATAATGATTATTCCCGATATCTCTTTTTGTGAATTAAATACATAAGCGGGTAAGAGGGGGGTGCGAAGTTAGTATGAAAGCTCTCTGATATTCAAAGTTATTTCCATCAGGGAATTAATTTTTACAACTGTTATTTAAACAATACAGAAGTTATTATGATCAGTTGAAAAATTTTATGGGCAGTAATTTAATTTTTCAGCGGTTAGTGAATTAGTGAGTCAGTAAAACGATCAGTAAATCGACATGTATAATCCCAATACGAACCAAACTGAATCAGTTCGTGCGTTACTTGATTGTGGGAGTCAGTCTAGTTACATGACGGCTTCCCTAAAAGATAAATTAGGTTTACAGGCACAGAAAACTAATGTAAAGATTGTAGGTATTGGAAACAATACTAGTCCATGCGTCGAGTCCTGCGTGGCACAGATTTTATCGAAGGAAAAAGATTTCTGGGCCACACTGACGTTTTTGTTGTTGCCTACTTTGACCGGTTACATACCGAAGTACGAAATTAGTACTGAGTTACTTACCATTCCCAGCTCAGTCAGACTAGCCGATCCCCTTTTTGATGAACCGGCGCCAGTGGACGTCATACTCGGCGCTGATATTTTCTGGGATATTCTTGGCTCCAAGCAAATCGATCTTGGCGAAAATTGACCAAAGCTAAGGTCTTCTCAACTAGGGTGGTTGATAGCAGGTCCGATCACAGACACACTCACTCATTTTTCAGACGATCACACGACGTGTACAAATTTCAGTTCACAACTGGAAGAGATCGATTCCCAATTGACGAGGTTCTGGGAATGCGAACAAATACCCTCTCTTAGAAAGCCGGGATTATCTGAAAGTGAGAGAGAATGTGAAAAACACTTTTTGACAAATACCAAACGACTAAGCACGGGTCATTTTTCGGTTAGGCTGCCTTTGGTTAATAGCCCCGATTGTTTAGGCGATTCGTAACTACCCGATTGCTAAAAAACGTTTTTTAAATCTTGAAAGGCGCGTCAGAAAGCAGCCAGAGCTGAAAGCTTCGTACGCTGCTTTTATTAACGAGTATAAGGCTCTGGGCCATTGTTCTGTCTCTGAAGTAGCTAAGCCAGACGTATCATATTTTTTATGTCACCATCCTGTCCTTCGCATGGATAGCGAGTAAACCAAACTTAGAGTGGTTTTTGATGCCTCCGAACGTCCTCTGGGGTTTCCTTGAACGACCTCAAGCTCACAGGTCCAAGCATTTGCAGGATTCTCTTTTTTCCATACTGTTGAGATTCCGGCAATACAAATACCTACATCCTCACAGGCGGCATTGAAAAGATGTTCCGTTGCGTGATGCTTGATGAACGGGATCGCAACCTCCAATTAATTTTGTGGAGAGAAAATGAGTCCTTACCTTTAGAAACGCTCAAATTGAACACCGTCACTTACGGTTTCACAAGTGCCAGCTATTTGAGCATTCGGTGTCTGTGGCAGCTTGGAGAGGAATGTGCGGATAAATCTATAAAACAAATAATACAACACGATTTTTATTGTGACGATTTGATCACTGGAGCTGATAATCCAGAGCAATTGACACACATTCTAAATTCAGTAACAGCAGCTTTGAAGTTAGGCTGTTTTAATTTGCGAAAATTCCGATCGAATGAGCCTTCCATTCTCGCACAATCCAACGTGAATCTGAGTGGCAATATATGCTTGAGTAATTCATCGAGTGCTTTAGGCCTCGAATGGAACCCAAACACTGTCCAGATTCACGTGTCTGTTGATATTTCCAATCCTCGTGAAGAAAAAATTACGAAGCGCTCGATTCTATCATCGTCCTTCCGTATTTTTGATCCTTTGGGCCTTATATCACCTTGCACAGTGATCCCCAAGCTCTTTATACAAAAGTTATGGAAGGAAAAACTTACATGGGATGAACCTGTCTCTCCTCAATTGAAAAAACAGTGGAACACTTTCAAGTCTTCTATCTCAGCTCTTTCCTCCCTTGAAGCACCAAGACTGGCGTTATGTGACTCGCCGTCTACCATAGACCTTCATTCTTTTTGCGATGCATCTCTCAAAGCCTATGGGGCGTGCATTTACTTAAGATTAGTAGATAAAAATAGCCAAGTCAGAGTTCATTTGCTTTGCGCCAAGTCTAAAATTGCGCTTATCAAGCCTACTACGATTCCCAGGCTTGAGCTATTCGAGGCACAATTAGCAGCTCGTCTTAGCAAATTTGTAACTAATGCATTGCGATGCCGGATTGACACATGCTATCACTGGTGCGACTCTAGTGTAGTTCTAGGTTGGCTACACGGTAGCCCTAGCAAATTACAACCTTTCGTTGGCACTAGGGTCGAAGAAATTGCTGAGCTTACTCAGGTTTCATCATGGTGACACGTTCCCACGGCTTTCAATCCAGCTGATTTAATATCCAGGGGCGTGAGCCCTAATTCCCTTCAGGATTGCAATATTTGTTGGTCTGGCCCTCAATACTTATACCAAAATGAAATTGACTGGCCTTCCTCCCCTAACGAATTTCGTGATTGTGATTTACCTGAAGACACTCGCGCATTATACTCGCATACGTCAGCTGACAGTCAAACACGATATGAATCACCTATAGATTTTGACAAGTTTTCCAAATTAACTGCACTAAAAAGAACGATTGCCTATGTTCAACGATATGCAAAAATATTTAAAAAGGAACAAGTTGAAACCGGCCCGATAACATTAAAGGAGCTTAATAGTGCATTTAACCTAGCTTGCAATATTGCACAACGTCAGGCCTTTCCCAAAGAATACGATTCTTTACTAAATGGTCGGCCTTTGAGCCCCAAGTCAGATATTTTAAAATATTCCCCATTCATTGACGAAAATCAATTGATACGCGTAGATGGCAGACTCGATGCTTCTACTTACAATTTTGATAAGAAGCATCCTATTTTGTTGCATGGATCGCACCCACTCACGAAGCTTATTTTTGCCCATGAACATATAAAGCATTTGCACGCGGGTCCTCAATTGTTATTAGCATGCGTTCGTGAGTATTTGTGGCCAGTTAACGGTAGGCACGTTGCGCGACGAACTTTTTATAAATGTGTTGTCTGTACTCGATTGAGAGGCAAAACGCTTCAGCCTATTATGGGAAATCTTCCTAATCAGAGAGTTGTGGCTGACTTCCCATTCATAACCGTGGGCATCGATTTCGCAGGTCCCATACTTACAATTAATAAAAGAGGCCGAGGCGCGAGAACGGTGAAATCCTACATGTGTTTGTTTGTCTGTCTTAGATATAAGTGCATACATTTAGAAGTGGTTTCAGACCTTACAAAGGATGCATTTCTATCAACATTGTGTCGCTTCATAGCACGTAGAGGTAAACCTCGGGAGATTTTTGCGACAACGGAAAAAACTTCGTTGGCGCTGCCAGAGGCATAGGCACCTTTATTAAATCTAATCAGTTACCGATATCTGGTTTTGCTGGCGAAGAAGGTATCAAATTTGTTTTTTCTCCCACGCATGCTCCTCATTTCGGGGATATATGGGAAGTTGGCGTAAAATCAGCCAAATTTCACATGAAAAGGGTCATTGGCAATACCTATGTTACATTTGAGGAACTCGCTACTCTCTTGGCACAAGTGGAAGCTATTTTGAATAGTCGTCCTTTATGTCCTCTGTCTTCTTCTCCCGACGACTATCATTTCCTATCCCCGGGGCACTTCTTGATTGGCCGATCGCTCACGTCGCTGCCTGCACCTGCCCTGGAAGACCGCAACCCTACAAACCTCAAACGGCATCAACGGCTGGAGCAAATAAGGCAACATTTCTGGAAGCGCTGGCAGAAGGAATGTATAGCTGAAATGCAACAACGATCTAAATGGCGAACCAACTATGTCCAATTGAAGATTGGTGACCTTGTCCTACTGCAAGAAGATAACCTATCTCCACTGTGTTGGCGCTTGGGCAGAGTTACGAGATTATTTCACGGAGCCGACAACGTAGCGGGCGTCGCTGATATCAGCACTGCAACCGGAATCTTCCGAAGACCCTTTGTCAAGATTTGTCCTCTATTTCCAGAAAAAATGAATTAGTTTATTAAATATACATTTAATGTTTCCTCCTAAATGTAGAGTGTATATAATTTTGTAAGTTTTTCGTGTGTTAGCTATGATTTGCATATGATTAACTAAATTCTACTTTTATTATGTATGCAGTAGATTTCCAATTAATATTGCTTGAAATTCATATTTCAAGGCCGGGGAATACGTTTACGCCTGCCAAAAAGTACGCAACCTCCTTGCTACTTCAAACTTATTATTTTATAAATAGATAGTGTTTTGTTTTTTTCCCTGTGAAAAATATATTTGCGCAAGCGGCACGCTTTGTCATTAAAATGTTTCTATTATAAAAGTCGTATTTTATTGCGAGGATTTGCAGAAGAGATAAATCTCTACATGGAGAATGCTCTAAAAGCCGAAACTACGACAACAACAATGCGACGAAGCCTGCATTTTGCGACACGCGAATTAATTTATTTACGATTTTTGATATGGCGAATGCTCTAAAAACCCAACCTGCAGCAACAAAAATATCCTCGTGAGGCCCGACCTTGAAAAGAACAATTGATTTTGTGATCACCTGAGGACATTGGGCCTCACGAGGTTATAGGTGCGACCGACGAAGCACGTAGCGTGGCGGAGCGCGTAGGAGCGTGTTAGGTTGAACATGTAAGACCGAAAACAGACTCAACTTTGTTGGGTACATATTCTACATTTATTGAGTAAATTAACAACATGTATGTTGTAGTAAAAAAAAACATCTCAGCAACTAGGCATTTCCGTGAGCGGTAGATGCCCCACCCCCTCCTCAAGGTCAAGAGTTCAGGGGCTAAAGCACAGAATACATAATAGTACAGGTACAGAAGATTCACTCCGCAAAATCAATTAAAGAAAAAGGAACTCTAGCAGCGATACAATTAGGTGCAATTTAAATCGCACGGCGCTAAAAAAGCTACGTTATATTCACCTACACGTTGCCGCTCTTTCTACCGCGTAACTCTTACCTCTTCTGGCGCCTGAATTCCTTCCTATTTTCCCCGTCGACGGGGTACCCGCATGTACTTACGCGTTCGATACCGCCACGCAAAGTGAAACAGCCCTGGCTAAAGTCATTATTAAAGCAATACTGCTATTACTGCTACAGACCGCAAGTTTGCCTGCTTGTCTTTGCTAGGTAGGAGTAATTTTTATGTCGTTTGATGTGTATGCCGATGATCATTATGCTATGCTGTCGTTATGCTTTTCTCAATCTATGCGTTAGAATATTATGATTTGTTATTATTATGCCACTTTTATTTATGCTTGTTAAAATTATGCGTAAACAGTTATGCGTATACTCGTAGTTGTTATGGGTAAATATAATTATGCGTGAAAACATTATTCCTAATTAAATTATTACAAAAGTCGTTATGCGACCGAATATGGACCCCACGCTGTGTTATGAGAAAAATTGAAAAGCAGTAAAATCAATGGTACGGAAACGGAACTCTTCGTGCGCGAGTGCGACTCGCATTTGGCTGCTTCTTTCCTAATAATCCCTCGTTAATCTTCCAGCTCCCTCTCCGAATCCAACACATAAAGAGACGATCGTTGGCAGACTCAGTCAAAGCACAGAAAAGGCACTAAGCGCTGAACCAGCAGTTGCTGTCATCACAACTGCAGCTCAGCCCCCAGAGGAAATGACATTTGTTCACAATCTAGCTAAAGATGACCTCAGGTACAAGTTGCTGGCTAAAAGAAGGAAGACTGGGGACAGCTCTGGACACGCGGTGCAGGAGAAAGGTAGAGGAAACGTTTGTTTTTTAATAATAATAAATAGGTTATTTGAACGATTTCTGAAAACAAACTCATATTTTTTTGTTGGTGTTCACGGAGTCCACAGAAAGTGGTCGTTTTAAATTCTTTCGTGTATTTCTTCCAAAAAAGGCATTCGAAAATTTACTTTTGAAATAAGCCGCCAAAACGCTACACATCTTGGGCGATTATGACGTCACTTGCCAGTAAACCAACCGTTGAACGTAAGAAAGAATGAATGACAGATGCCATTTTTACTGGCATGTGACGTCATCGTAGAATCGGCCAAATCAGCCCGTTTCCATACAATGGCCGTCATTACATAATTATCAAATGTAATCTTGTGTTTTTATACAAATATCACAATAATAATTTTTTTAGTTAAAATGCCTTAAAGCGGTTTTAAAGACTCATCATCATCATCAACCCAATATGTCCCCTCCGAGGGGCACGGGTCTCTTCCCTGAGGAAAGTACCTATAGGCCATACTCCACCACGGGGTGTCAGAAGTTTTCATGCCGCCCTAAGGCCTATAACTTCAGTGGCTTAAGACTCATAACACAGGGTTTCCTAGTGTGGGGCCAGAAGCAATGTATGTGCTTGTGTGTAAATGTTTATGTTTATGTTTATGTTTATGTTTATATGAATGCGCATAAATCATAGGTGTTTTTTTCACACTGTCAAATAGCCTATTGCCCGTGACATAGTTAGTCCTGAGATTTCCGCACTTAGCCCCATTATTTGGGACCTTGTACGTAACAAGTCTGTGAGCTTACCCCAGCCAGCCTATATCTTTCCAGAAGGCCAGTAGTGCTCTGATGACGCAGGGACGACACAGAGTATCCTAGTGTGGGGCCAGAAGCAATGTATGTGCCTGTATGTAAATGTTATGTTATGTTATGATGTCACTGCATGTCTGAAGGTATCCCAACTTCGCAATGATGGCGGTCCGTTGTTTTTCCACGCCTTCACAGTAGATGGTCACGTGGGTGGATGTTTCCTCTTATTTCAGGGATCCTCGGCAAAGTGGGCTGTGCCGGTTAGTCCCATGTTGTGGAAATGTCTATTCAGTGAGCAGTGGCCTGTTAGGATTGCCACATTGTATGCCATCATGGGTACCTTTGGGTCGGATGTGTCGCGGGCGGCTTATTCGATTGACTGACTTTGTTTCATTGTTTTTGATTCAAAATTCAAAATTCAATTTTTTTTATTTCAACGTAAAGAATTTACATTCTGCTTGTTGAATGTCAATGTACATATTAATTAAGGTCTAGAATTTTTGGCTTGTTAAAATGATATTCTGTTTGTCTGAAACAAAATGTGGATCTGTGTGGATTTATTTGATCTTTTAATTGTGAAACTAACAACTTTGACGTTCATAAAGTAAAAATTTTGCTCTTATTGCGATGAAAAATATTTTAATTTTATCAAGTTTTATAAATAAGGCTGTGTCTAAAGCTAAAAGTTTTTTTTATTGTTAGAGTAATGCTTTTTCGCAATTTTTCAAACCCAGATAAATACGAAGAAAAAAAATTTTTTACCGTAATTTTTACCTTTTGTTTTTATTATGATTAAAAATATTTTAATTTGATCACGGTTTTTATCTGATTTTTGGTTTAATTTTTGTATTTATTTTGTATTTGTGGCATGTGTTCTGTTTTTACAATAAATTTTTCTTCTTCTTCTTCTGTGTCTAAATATAAGTTTTTTAATTGTTACAGTAACTTGCTTTTTCGCAATTTTTGAACACCAGATAGATAAGAGAAAAAAAAATAGATATGTTTTTTTTGTGATTTTCTCTTTTATGGTATAATTTTATTTTGAGTCCAGTCCCCCGTTTTCCAGAATCAACCAATACAAGGGACCAAGCTGAACCGCTGAATCCTGCTGAAATACCGGTCAAGAAAAAGGTCTCATTCGATTTCAATAACGCACAGACGGACTCATCCATACACAGTGAAGAAATCTACGAGGTATGCAAAGTTACTTACATTCCAGTTAAGCGTACAGACTCTCTGCAAGAAAGAGTAAGAGTTAGTATATTGGCTTCACGACTACGCATGGCGTGGAGTGGAGTGGAGTGGAGTGGGGTGGAGTGGAGTGGAGTGGAGTGGAGTGAAGTGGAGTGGGGTGGAGTGGAGTGGAGTGGGGTGGAGTGGAGTGGAGTGGAGTGGGGTGGAGTGGAGTGGAGTGGGGTGAGGTGGAGTGGAGTGGCGCGGAGTGGAGATAGCGATGCAAAATTCAGTTCGATTCAAAGACATTTATTTCTCATAAAGAACTTACTGTTCACTTAATTAATGAGAAAAACAAAAACTTAAAATTAGCATAATTTATACGGCATGCATTAAAGTAGCATCAATCTTAATTATTAAGACATGTAGCTTTAGTTTATTTTTTAAAGGCATTTATATTTTGTGTATTCTTTACTTCAGGTGGTAAGTTAATATACAGTTGGACACCTTCATACATGACATTTTTTTTACCATATTCAGTTCGTGGTGTTCTTAGTTTAAGTTTATTTTTGCATTTGCTTCATAAGCTATATTGCGGTGAGTTTATTTTTTATTTCTAATGTCACATTTGGTTCTCAATAAATAGAGAATAGTAGTGCCGTATCTGGATCCAGAAACAATGTATGTACCTATGTGCCTGTATTAAATGTTTATGTTATGTTTACAACCTGGGTTACAAATTTAGCAGTAACAGATGCTATTAAAAATAGAATTACCAAGTCTTACCTTAAAAATTACAGGTGTTTTATCACATAAAATAATATGAGAATATTCTTTATTTCACCGGAAAAAACAAACAAGACGCAATCATTAATCCTAATATTATTTATAGATAGAATATTATTCTTCATTGTATGTACACCAGAAATTACACGTGAGATTTCACAATAACATCATCATCATCATCAACCCATTAACTATGCCCCCACCGAGGGGCACTGGTCTCTTCCCTGAGGAAGGTATGGGCCATACTCCACCACGGGGGCCAATTCCGGAATGGCGGAGGCTTGTAAGACTAGTTGCTGGTCAATAATATAGGTGGCCTTATTACTAAAAGTAATTTCTTCCAGGCAGAATGTATATGTATGATTTAGGGCCCTGCCTCACCGGGACGCCATGGCCACGTCGCCAGCGACCGTATCCAAGCAGTTAGTATTGAAATGTATGGTGCCTACCTCACTTGGCGACTGTTGGCGACGTCGCCATTCAATACAAACTGCCTGGATATGTGGCTGGCGACGTCGCCATGGCGTCCCAGTGAGGCAGGGCACTTAGAGAGACTTTATTTTGTAGGACCGCGAAGGAACATACGCCCCCTCAGAGACGCCACATACTGAGTATCACACGGCCAAATTGAGAAGTCTCACCGGGAACCATGTAGAGGGCAAATGCTGGTACATTGCCGCCGATATTGCGGTGCTACTGAACGAGTTTGGGTTCATTGAAAACTTGGTGCTGTCAGGTAAGTAGGTACCTACAGTCCGTTTTTTAATTCTATGCAAAAAAAAAATGACGTGTTGTTACCGCTATAAAAGCTGTAGGTTAACTCGGTAGATTTTGTTTACAGCGAATAGAAGACTCATGTGACCAAAGTCCTTATCACATCAAAGACATTAAAATAGAATTACTCGTAAGAGCAAAGTCTAAAAAAAAACATCTGCGTAGCATACACATTTTAAGTTGGAAGTAAAATGGGGTTAATTGGTTTTTACGTACTAGCAACATTCCGACATTGACAGCCTAAGAATTGTATGGAGATGTCAACGTGACAATATATTTTTTGCATTGAATGAAAAAACAGACTGTAGTTTGTTTTGGATTCTATGCCAATACAGTAGCATAAAGGAATTTCCTCGCTTTATTGTATTTTTTAGCAATCTCTTTTAAAATATGTCATCATCATCATCAACAACCCATTATGGGGTACCCACTGAGGGGCACAGGTCTCTTGCCTGAGGAAGGTATAGGCCATAATCCACCACGAGGTCCAAGTCCGGATTGTTGGAGGCTTGTAAGACTAGTGGCTGGTCACAAGTTTTCAAGCCGCCCTAAGGCCTCTGACTTGGCTTAACGACTGCCATCTATCGACGGCAGCCGGCACCAACTGCTTAACGTGCCTTGCGAAGCGCGGAACCGCTCGGAAAAGTGCCTAAAAAGTATATTTGTATGCCTACAAAGGGCAAGGCACGCAGGATCTACATATTTCAGATTGTACCACCCTTATAAACCGGGGTCCTGCTGTTTGACCAAAAGTCATTTGGCAAAATTACACTTGACAAACAATTTTTGACAAAAAATGCTTTCGCCAATTGATCATTTTACTACTAATCATTTTACAAATGACTCACTTATCCAAATGATCAACACTTAAATTTACATTTTACAAATAATTATTTTACTTAATGAACATTTAACAACTGAGTTATCAGACAAAACTACTATTGGTCTAAAAACGTTTGATAAAATGTATTATTTGACAAATGTTTCGTTTATTAATCAATCTTACGAACGGGGGGTCGGCGATGTATAGAATACGTGACAACAGAAATATAGGTGCGACGACGCGCGTAGCGAAGCGGAGCGCGTCGGAGCGTTAGGTTCTCTATGTAAGATCGAAAACAGACTCGACTTTGATGCGTTCAACATTTTGTTAAATGACATTTGGACAAATGCTTCATTTGCGAAACATATTATTTGGTGAAATTAAAAAAGGTCAATTGACATTTTAATATTCAAAACATTTAACAAATGTAGTGTTTGCTAATGGATCATTTGCTAAGTGAGTTTTTGTAAGATGATACTTTTTTTTTAAATGTCTCGTTTGCCAAATGAACATTTGGTTAAACGTTGTTTGTCGAATGAACATTTGTCAATAATTTTTTGGTCAACCATTAGTAATCCTTATAAACCACAAACCAATGGTAGGGACAAAGAAAGAAAACCCAGTTCTTGGATGTTTACATGTTTGTGATGTCGCTGTTTCTGGTTAGCGCGACATAGGGTATCCTAGTGTGGGCCAGAAGCAGATGCCGTCGTCAGAAGTTCGGATAGTTTGCGTTGTACCGTCTGTTTGTTAATACGTGGTTAATACAATGAAGAAAAAAAACTGTCACTTTGACATATCAATATCAAGCCAAAGGCTGTCTTTTTTTTAAATATAAAGTTTAACGGCTCTGGATACTAGTCCTTTTGAGCCTCCAAAGGCTGTCAATGTCTGAGTGTTCCTAGTACGTAAAAATCAAATAACCCCATTTTACTTCCAAGTTAAAATTGTGTGTGCTACGTAGGTTTTTTTTAAGACTATCCTCTTATTAGTAATTAAATTTGTATGTCTTTGATGTGATAAGGATTTTGGTATTCTATCCACGGTGAAAAAAAAATCTACCGAGTAAACCTATATATTTTATAGCGGTAACACCGCGTCTTTTTTGTACAGAATTAACCCGTTGACTCAACTCTGCAAGTGATAAGTTGCCTTGACACAAGGGACTTTAAAACGACGGTTAATGAATATAAGGTTTAATTTCGCTTCAGAGTACCCGCTACCAAATTTAATAGCCGCCGAACCGAAGGGTAAAAAAACGGACTTTACCGGATTCGGACCCGTCCCGGGTTCGAATCCCGGTTGGGGACAAAAAAAAAGAAACCCAGGTCTTGGATGTTTACATGTTTGTGACTTCGCTGTTTCTGGTTCCCACGACACAGGGTATCCTAGTGTGGGGCCAGAAGCAATGTATAGAGTGCGTGTAAATTTTATACATATATGTTATGTGTAATACATTTCTCCTCTAGACCAGGACTGCCGTCTCGTGGTCCCGACAGCCGTGCGGTCGCAGCTGTCGCGGCTGAGCTGCCGGGTCGCGGCGCGGCAGTCGCGCGTCTTAGCCGCGCGGCGGCTGTCGCGGCGGCTCGCGACTGCCGAGTTTGTGGGTATGACTCGCTAAATATTTTAAAAGGTTTATCTCTAATGACCTTCTTTTTGTCCATGTTCATTTCAAGTTTCAAGTCCATATTTGTCAGCAAACACGGTAAATTAAGGTTTTACATAGGTAATACATTGTTACGGACAAGCGTGTAGCACCATTATATGGTATACAAATATTATAATTTAACATTAGAAAAGCTATCATCATCAACCCATCATGTCCCCACCGAGGGGCACGGTTCTCTTCCCTGAAGAAGGTATAGGCCATACTCCACCACGGGGTCCAAGTCCGGATTGGTTGAGGCTTGTAAGACTAGTGGCTGGTCTTACTGTCAGAAGTTTTCAAGCCGCCCTAAGGCCTCTGACTTGACTTAACGTCTCAGAAAGTATTTGTGTCAAAATCACTCAACGGGATGCCTGAGTCAATCATCACAATCTTTAATTTGCAAAGGCATCTTCACGGCATTGTAAACACGCCCGCGATAGAGAATACCCCCAGCGCCACCTATTGATAAAATTAGCGAACTAGTTTCGCCTATTTTTAACTTTCGAATGCGTTTTTCGTCTGCATCGATCTGTCTCTCTTAACAGTTCACGAGGAAAATCAGAGCAGTCCAAATGGTGCAGATGGCATCATTGAATGCTGCAAAAGGTATAATGTGGTGAGTGATTTATGTTTAAGAACTAAACATTTTGTTAGCAGGGCGCCGGCTACATGTTAACAAGCATAAAACAGTCAAGTCTGTTTGTTAATTCAATGCAAAAAAATAGAACTGTCACGTTGACATCTCAATACAATCCAAAGGCTGTCAATGTCTGAATGTTGCTAGCACGCAAAAACCAATATAGACACACCTAGTAGAAATATTGTTGATCAAACTAGTCTTTCTATATAGCCTAAAGTCTGTTTTTAGATCAATGCAAAAATATAAAACAGTCACGTTGACATCTCAACACAATCCAATGTCTGAATATTGCTAGTACGCAAAAACCAAATTACAATACGATTAAAATCAGTTAACACTTCGGCTTTTCTCGGATATCATCGCCTAAATCCGGAGACGGAAATGACACGAAATACATTACCGCGATTTCTTTTCGGTAGCATTCAATTTGAAGTATCATAAACGCAATGTATAGCACCTGCTAAGATGACATTACTAACCGGTAGACTTAGGAAATTTATTATGCAGAAGAGTCATGAATTTGACTGATCTGAGAGCTTGTCGTTTTCCTTCAAAATTTTTAACACGCTGCTTTTCGAAACTCCGGTTGCTTCAGAAAGCCTGTCCAAAATTTTTTAATGATATTTACTTTCCCCTTTTTAAATAAATTAGCTTCTTTTCTAAAATAGTTATTACATTATTTACAATTTCACGAGATTGAGCAACAATTTTTTTACCACGCTTTTGTTGAAGCCATGATACATAACTATTGTAAGTTAATTGTTATAAAATTTGATAGAATCGAATATTTTCACGAATTAAATTAGCGTTCATAAACATAAATGTATCAGATACGTCAAACTGTTTTTATTGACACTAAGAAGGCAGACTGTCAAAATAGTCAATTATTTTTCTAATTTCAATAAAAAGGTTGGTGTTCGTTTTGAGCTCCATAGGTTTTGTTGCTCATATCGTTCTTGTATTGTATTCAATGAGACAAAGAGTTATATAATTAAAGTTCATGTCTGTGAATTGATAACTCTATGTGAAAGACGACGGATTCACGACAATTACCGAGGTTGGCCGAAGTGTTTAATCGTATGATTTTAATCGTATTGTACTCCATTTTACTTCCAAGTAAAAATTGTTTGTGCTACGTAGGTGTTCCTTTTTAGACTTTGCTCATAAGAGGAATTAAATTTAATGTCTTTGATGTCTTGATTTTGGTCACACGGGTCTTCTATTCACCGTAAAAAAATCTACCGAGTAAACCTGTATATTTTATAACGGTAACACCGCGTCATTTTTTTTGCATCCAATTAACAAACGGACTTTAGGCTCTAATTATATGCGTCCGCGCGACCGAGCGGTTTGGCCGCAGATTCCAGCGACCGCGGCCAAGTCGCTTTTTGATTTATATGAAGCGGCCCGAGCGACTCCGCTCTCCACACGTTCTCACAAACAACAAAAGAGCGTCCCGTCCGCTTCAAATGCACCGATACAAGCGAACACGTTGAAACTCGTCCGAGCGGCCGGGCCGCGCGACCACGCCGCTCGAAGGCGCGACCGCGCCGCTATTTAAATAAATCGTTACAAACAATTGCTTGTAATTTCGTGGTGACTTATTTGTAACTTGTGGCTGAATGATGACGATGATGATGATGATGATGATGAACTGATGTTGTGTGAGTGATACGATGTGAATTTAATTGTTTGTGTGTGGGTCATAACGTAGGATTTTATCCAAACCTTCTCAAAACGATCTTCGTTTCAGATCCTAATAACTAACCAAATCGCTCTCCACACCAAAGCGTCTTCCGCCAAAATACCGTGCATCACCCTCGAAAAGGCCAAGAAGATGGCCACAGAACTGGCACCCACACACTTTGAGGCGAAAAAGATAAAAATCACCTTGAAAAACTTCACGGCCACCAAAGAGGACACTAACTTATTCTTGCAGAACAAAATACAGGCCGGTGACAAAGAGAAACGCCTCACAAAAGAGGTCAAATTCAATGAATCCTCTTTACACCTCCCGCACACCCAACAGACTGTTGGAAAAGAAACTCCTTACTTAAGCCGCCACGATACTGCCAGTTTCTTGACAATCACAAGTGACACCATAACAGAGTCTTTGGACACCAACTGGGGCATCGAAGACCTGGATTTGCGCGACAAATCGCCGATATTACAAAAAGTATCCTCGAAAGTTTCCAATACAAATCAGCTGAGGGATCCTAGGTGGCCTCAAACGAGTACTCTGGAGGAGTATAAAAAGGGGTTTGAAAACGAGTTGCTAAGGTTTGGTGTTGTAGATATGGTGGTGGAAGAAAAGTTGGTGACACGGAGGGAGGAGTGGCTTTGCCGATTCGTGCAGATATTGGAAGAGGCTCTCACTGGTGTCGTGTGTGTAAGTTTATTCTATTTTATTTATTTGCTCCGCTCACAGGATTAGTACATTACTGCAGCGGCCAGCAAAAGAGGCATTGATGGACGAACGTGGAAATGTTGGCCGAGGCGAAGAAGAGGCACACATACGTGAGTCCATCAATGCCTAGTTGTGGCCAAGGCTTGTATATGATTTATTTCAAATAATGCTTGGAAATTAAAACTATGAACTCATTCTGTTAAATTCAATAGACTTTCAAAATCAGACGAACCAAGAATGAACAACAATAATTTTTATACTACACCTGCTTGGAAAGTACCTTGATACTTTATCAAATTTACGGTAGAAAGTACGTCATTGCATATCGAACAAATATGCGGGGAGAAAACGCATCTGAGCGGGAGAGAAAAGTGTATGAAAATCCATTTCTTACGTGGTTTTTCTTTTTTAATTTTGGGTAAGACTATGCGCCGGTAACCTAAATATCAAAAGCCAAAAAGTTTTTACAGTGAGTTTTTATCTCCAAGTTCGCAAAATGACACTGGCCACTAGCAACAATTTCAATATAAATTTCAATTAGTAAAGATTTCGTTTTCTATTTTCCTTGTAGGTGTAGTATAAAGCACTATGTATCACTCGAGAGAAACTGCGATTCCCGATCTCAGGTGTTTTAAAGCCCTCGCCTACGGCTCGGGCTTCAAACGACACCCTCGACGGTAATCGGTCACTTTCTCCTCTCGGTGAACAATGTACTATTGGCGCGTTAGTGTCTTTTTTTAATAGGTATATCCAGCTTTCTATCGCAAGCCAGTTCGAAATTTAAATAAAACCTCTGATAAGTTACACGTCTTTAGTTGTCATTGTTCAGAGTAAAAGATCGTTCCATTTTTAAATAACACGACAGATATGAGTTTAGTATGTAATTTATTTGGCCGCAAAACACGACAGTTATGAATTTTCATAGAACTTTTTCCGGCCGCTGCTCGCGTGTAATTGGCCAGTACAGCAATTTCGATTTATCTCGAAGAAGGTTGTCGAAATAATGCTCAAATTTCCAAGCATGTTTGAGAAAAGTACATTATACATTGAAAATTTACAGTATTACAAAATAATAAACATAAACATCTACATACAGGCACACACACTGCCTCCGGCCCCACACTAGGATACCCTGTATCGTGGCAACCAGAAACAGCGACGTCACAAACATGTAAACATCCAAGACCTTGGGTTTTTTTGTTTGGTCCCCAGCCGGGATTCGAACCCGGGACGTCTCGCATGGTAGTCAGAAGCGCTAACCGCTGTGCCACAGAGGTCGTCAAAATAATATGTACCTACACCCTAATTACAGACTAATACTATTAATGTAGTTGATTTCAAATGTTTAATGCATAATGCATTAACAGTTTAAATTTATGTAAAAAAAAATACAATTTGTATTTTATTGAGTTGTACTTCGATAATTAGGTTGGTATAAAAACGATAATTGCATTTTAGTGTAATTATTAATTTAATAGCTATAATATTTGTATACATGTTCATGTATTAAATTGTTATTAGTTCCGCAGCTATATATTTATTTATTTACATGTTAGATTATATTGGATTTTTAGTTTTCTTTATCGAAAGAGTTCTTGTATCGAGCCATGGTATCACTAAAAACTGATAGCTCGTTAAGCTCGTAGAATCTCAGTTGATAACGTTTTTTGTGCATGACGTACTTCCGGTTTCGTAGACCATGTTATTTTTTAATTTTCGCTTTGAAAATTAATTAAAGCATACCACATCGAAACATTCGGCCCAGGCTCTCAAATTACCTATATTCGCAAAAAAAATGTATATATAAAAACATAATTTCTTTTTTTAGGAAAATTCCAATTAGTTACATCAACTAGTCGTTGTTGTCTCGGATAAACGGTGCGTCTACATTTTTCCGCCATCTTGAATCTCCACTTCACAGAGTAATTCTGAGAGCGCCACAGACGTCCCAACGCCGCTGCTCCTCGACGAAGCTCTGACATCCGTCAGCCGGCTCCACCCGGGGCTTGGCGACCGTGCGACCGCGACCTTGCGACTGGCTTGCGACCAGGTCGCTGCCCTGTTCGTGTATCCTTCCAGGGAAGGGGATTTTGGTATTTTGGATCCATATTATCGTCGTTAGACAATACTATTTCTGTGAATCACCCAGTGAAGCTTGGTCAGCTAAAGTCTGTTTTTTTTCAATTTCAGTTCAATTTAATGCAAAAAATGCGTGAATTGCGACGAAAAAGAAATGTTTACAATTAACATAATTCATTTAAGTAATCAATTTAGTTATTTGATGCATGTAATTTATTACTATTTATAACAAATTAATAAAGGCTTATAATATTTATTATTTCTGTATATGTCAATATTTCACGATAAATAAATATTCTGGATCCATA
Organism: Yponomeuta plumbellus; assembly: GCA_947310845.1. Classification (NCBI taxonomy): domain Eukaryota; kingdom Metazoa; phylum Arthropoda; class Insecta; order Lepidoptera; family Yponomeutidae; genus Yponomeuta; species Yponomeuta plumbellus. The sequence goes on along the minus strand of OX371221.1, from coordinate 6,316,067 downwards.
TGGAATATTTTTGTTCGATATTCAATATAATTCTGAATTTTATTCCAGTTTTACTGTTGATGCGATTTCATAATGACATATATTACACTTTCGCTTTGCGAATTAGAGCGAAACCTGGTTTGACTCTTCCGACAGAAAATAAGTAAATGTGTCCGTAACAAAGTTAATGATTAACTTTGTAAGTTCTTATGAAACTTTTAGTTCCAAATATATTACACTACATATTGAATATTTTTTCATATTTTATCCTTAAAGATATAATTATGTATATTGAAGGTGTGGTTTAAATTATAATTTAAAATATATCGATATTGTCCATACCGAAGAAAGCAAGATAGCACGTACATGCTATGTAAAACAAAATCCATAGAAGATCTTCTAATATATACAGATATTCTATGGATTTTGTTTTACCATTATTGCAATTTCATAATGACATACATTACACTATTTAATAATGATTTTTTTATCCCTTTCGTAGTTCAAATAAAACGAGACATGGACTCCAAGGAGCTTATCAGAATTTTAGGCGCTGGCGTTATTCTGATAAAGCGCCTGATTGTGAGTTTATTCCAATTTCCCTATTTTTGTGTAAGCGGTAGAACATAAACATTTGAAGGCACATACGTTGCTTCTGGCCCCACACTAGGATACCCTGTGTCGTGCGAACCAGAAACAGCGACATCACAAACATGTAAACAGCCAAAACTGGGGTTTTTTTTGTCCCCAGCTGGGGTTCGAACCCGGGACCTCGCATGGTAGGCAGATGTGGTAACCGCTGCGCCACAGAGGTCGTCGAAACGCCGCCCTCACAATCGGAAGGTCGTTGGTTCGAATCCCGGCTTTGTTTTCTAAGTTGCGTACATTTGTGAAGCTGTAGTGCTGCTGTTCTAACGATAACCAACGCATTCGACATTTTTTGCGAAAATGCGCTGAAAATCAGCGTCGCCAGGTTTTTTTGTTCAAAGCTAGCGACACAGCTGAGCGCGCTTCCTATTGCCAAAATAAAATGTTTTTTAAAACCAAAAAACTAATATAAATAAAAAATGTATACATTTTATAATTTTTAGTTTAGCTATAAGATTTAATTTCGTGTTTTGCATGCAATTTTTGGCAATTTTGGCAATAAACCTTTTTATTCTTTTTCTTCTTTTAAATGAGTTAGATACAATATTCTGAGTCGCGTCAGCGTTATATATCTGGATCAATAACCTGTCTATTGATATTTTTATTGGTTTATGAGATATTGTTAAGCATACTAGTTATAAATAGTTTTTGTGTTTTCTATAGTATGATTTTTTATTCCGTACAATTCTGACAGTGTTGCTACTGAAAAAGTTCTTTACCGAAAAAGGGACAAATTTGACCCATTTGAGGGCGATAAAAAATAAAATGCTATGTATTTTATATGTTTTACCTACATAAAGGTTAATCTAAATATTTACTTACTCAAGTGACCTAATACAAAAACAATAAATATTTCAATATCACGAACAATATATTGAATCAACTTTAATTACTTTATTCTTTAGCTGGCATCACTGCCTACTAATTCAAGGCTTCGTAAACTTTTATAGAAAAGTGAAGTATGCCGCTGTTAGCTCTCTTAATAATTCAAGTCAGCGATGATGATGATGATGAAGATAGTGATATTACATGATATTAATATTAATATTGATTAGATATCATAATAAAAGTATGTTTTCTTTACTTGTACTTTTTTACTGTATGTGTGATGAAAAGGGACACAATTGTCACTCGCCTTAAATTCTCTTTTAATTTGGAGCTCCACACTTTATAAAATGGATACATTCACTAACAAATTAAATGTGTAGACCCAGATGTTCACACTCGTGTTGAAATTCAAAAATGTGCCCGGCCAAAAAAGGCTTTTAATCTATGACATGTCAAAAAATGATAACTGTCAGAATTCTACGGAATTAAAAATCAGACTAAGATACTCTAGGCTTTTGAATTTACACCATTATATAGAAAGGTAATTTTTACATTGAATGGTTTTTGAATGGAGACCACACATCGGCAAGCGCAGCGTAGGACGACCAGCCACAAGATGGACAGACGATCTCATCCAAGTGGCAGGGAGACGCTGGATGCAAGCCGCTTCCAAACGGTCTTTTTGGATATCCATGGAGGAGACCTATGTCCAGCAGTGGACTTCTTGTGGCTGAATGATGATGATGATGATGATGATGATGATGAGTGTAGTGTAGATTATTATACCATCTTGTGTATTCCAGAATCTCCACCCAGCGTGCGAAGCGCTAACCGCAGCGCTGGAACGTCTCAATCAGCTGCTTCGTGACACGCGGGACCCGGGTTCGACGCCCGACTCGTCCATTTCGGACTTCAAGGGGAAGGTCCCGTACAAGAGTATCCCAGAAGATGTTAGCGTGGAGGGTAGACTAAATGGTAAGTTCTCCGACATAACTAAAAGGGCTTCTAAACAGGCCTTATTTTACTGCAAGTTGTGGCTGGAATACAGTGGCCGGCAACATTATGAGAAATACCAGCCATACTATGCAATATTGCGGTAATGTCCCGGTCATGTAGCAAAACATTTTTGGTATGGCCACATATGGCCGGTATTGTTTTTATAGGTTGCCGAACGATCGCTGAATTTATGCAATATTGCCCAGCTTGTTTTTTTGGTGTTTCAGTTGCTCTCTATGGTTATGGCATTGGCATTTTGTAGCTCATTTATGAGTCTGCATTGTGGGCCGTATCATTTTATTTTATTATTTTTTATTTTATTTTAGTTTATGAGGGAAAATGCAGCTTACATTAAAAAATAGCACATATTTGCTTTTACTAAAAGCTAAAAATAAGTTTCCGCATGTTCTGACATTATATTCTGAAGTTTCTGCATTATTGCAGACATATAGACATACATATATGGCCCAGCCATATATTGCTCGGCCATCAGTTGCAATAAAATATTTTTGTGATGGCCAGGCAGTTATTTGCTGAAAGTGCAGTCACATATTGCAGAAAAACATGGCCCGTTTAGAAGCCACATAAGTCAAGTGTTTTAAAATACCTAAAAGGTTATCGTACATTCCTCAGTACCGTACGCGCCGCACGCGCCGTATTTTAAAATTGGGTCGCATATTTGTCAGCAACGTACGCGCCGAACGCGCCGCATTTCTGTGTGTTGCCAACAATTTTTGCAGTTTTTTCTTGCCTCTGGTGTGAAACGGTGCGGTGACATTGTGCTATGGAAGAAATTGTTGTAATAGCCTGCTTATTGGCAGAAAAAAATGAAATTCCAAGAAAAAAAAGACTCTGGATGCACAACATTAATTCAAAAAGGAACTTATATGGAGCATATTCAGCTCTTCGGATCCGAATGAGGCAACACTGAGTGGCAGCACGCGCCGCACGCGCCGTACGCGCCGCATTATATGACGTCATCAGAATGCTTCCTTCGGAGTTCGGATGCCTACCGTATTTTACGAAATACCGTACGCAGGCGCGTACGGTGCGGATAAATATGCGAGATTTCATAGCATTGCATACAACGAATTCTAAAATGCGGCGCGTTCGGCGCGTGCGGCGCGTACGTTGCTGACAAATGTGCGACCAACTTAAGTCTGTTTTTTAGTTCAATGCAAAAAAATAAAATAGTCACGTTGAAATCCCAATACAATCCAATGTCTGAATGTTGCTAGTACGCAAAAACCAAATTACCCCATTTTACTTCCAAGTAAAAATTATTTGTGCTACGAAGGTGTTTTTTTACTTTGCTCGTGAGAGAAATTAAACTCAGTACTAACTTTTATAGTTTTTCTGTATGACTGTTTGTGTCCTGAATAAAATTAAAATAAAATAATCTTTACTCTCTGATGGTTATATTAGAAAAAAAACCCCAGGTCTTGGATGTTTACATGTTTGTGACGTCGCTGTTTCTGTATGTAAATCTTTGTTTTTTTTTTAAATCTGAAATAAAAACTTATGTCACAGATAATTCTGGAGCCATCTTTTTATGTTTTTTTAAACTTTAGCATCAAAAATTATCGCGAGTTTAAATTTTATCACTAGATAAATTTTGTTTTATTCAAAGTAAAGTTTTAGATCTTTAGATTATTTCTCTCCTTATTGTTTCTCCTGATTTATTTATTCCTGGACCTTGGATAAAGTACAATATTAAACAATAAATAAAGTAAAAAACCCAGTACCGAAAATCTGGTTTCTGGTTTCCACGACACAGGGTATCCTAGTGTGGGGGCAGAAGCAATGTATGTGCCTGTAAATGTAAAACCCTGCTGTCTCCCACATGAGGTCTAACAGGGGAGACACGGGTCCGACGCGAAATAAGTAGACCAATTTTTAAAACGATAATTAATCATTAAATTAGTTAAAAAAATAATTTTACAATTTAGAGTTAGTAAACTTTGAATTGGGTATTTGACAGGATGTCAAATGAGTTACTTTTAAAACGGAATTTTGTATGAAAATACTTGCTTGTGACGTCACATTTCAGAGCACTCTTTTTATGTTTCATCTATTTAAAAATTGTAATAACTAGTGAATGATTAAAAGAAAGACATTTTCCGAATCATTTTGTAATTTTTGTTCTAATAGAGCATCTCAAATAATTTATTGTTGATAGTGTCAAATACCGTATTGAATGTTAGTTGTACGTTTTGCAGTGACGAAGAAACCTTCAGAAGTGGTGGAGTATCTTAAACGCCACTTCCCAGCTTGGCAGGACTACAAGACTACGGAGCGCCCCAACCAATTCGGGACTCTGCTCGAAGATTTGGTACTGAACGACGAGGTATGTGCAAATTCAAAAAAATTATGGCCTTTGTATAAGATAATTATTCGTAAGTTATTCGAAGTCGTGTCAGATAGTTTTAAAAAGATTTTTAAATTGCGCCATCTAAAAAGAAACGACAATAGAGTAGGATTTAGTGAATGGGCAACGTTAGGTATTCGAAAGAGCAGAGACACACTTTATGAATTATATGACAAAAAGACTTATACACATGATGCCAACTTCATACAGTACGTAAAAAAATATTCAAAATTATTTAAGGCCGTCTGCCATAAAGCTAAATGCGATCATATAAAAGGTAAAATCCAACAATCACCGAATAAAATAAAAACTATTTGGACCATAATAAATAGAGAAACGGGTAAAGCAAAATTAGGAGACCGAGATATTTCACTTAAGATCGATGACAAAATAATAACAACAAATGAAGGTATCGCTGAAGCTTTCGAACAGTTCTTCACTAATGTCCCAATCGTAACTACAGCTCCATTAGACTCGTCACCAGATCGTACGGCGACATTATTAAGGGACCATGTCCCCGCGTGCGAACACGATTTTACATTTAACTACATTGAGCCCCATGACATTGTTAAGAATTTTAAATTATTGAATCTTAAAAAAACCGAGGACTTATGGGGTTTGTCAGTAAAAATAGTTAATTCAGTGATAAATATCCTAGCTTTGCCGTTAGCACAGATTTTCAATAAATGCGTAGATGAAGGAGTATTTCCAGACCTCATGAAATATAGTAGGTTAGTGCCCTTATTTAAAAGCGGTGATAAACAAGACCCAACCAATTTTAGACCCGTTTCAGTCCTACCAGTATTAAGTAAAATATTTGAAAGAATTATCTTAGATCAATTGCTTATTCATTTCAATAATTACCAACTCCTCCATAGTCAGCAGTTCGGTTTCACTAAAGGGCGGAATACAACAGACGCTGGAGTCATGTTAGTTAAACATATTTTCAGTGCGTGGGAGGATCATAATGATGCTATAGGAGTATTTTGTGATTTGTCAAAAGCATTTGATTGTGTAGACCACAAAACACTGCTCTCAAAATTAAAACACTATGGAATAAAAAAATTAAGTTTAGATCTTCTAAAATCATATTTAGAAGGAAGGGTTCAAAAAGCAGACATAAACCGTATTAAATCGTCAGGTTCACTTGTAAAAATGGGAGTCCCCCAGGATCTATCTTAGGGCCGTTCCTTTTCCTGGTCTATGTAAATGATTTACCGTTTATGGTACAAAAAATGTGTGAGATAGTGCTATTTGCTGATGACACGTCACTTATTTTTAAAATAAGGAGACAGGAAAATAATCTTGACGAAGCAAATAATGCTCTCTCGCACGTTCTAGATTGGTTTACAGCAAATAATCTATTGTTAAATTAAAAAAAGACAAAATGTATGAAGTTTACCCTACCTAATGTAAAATTAGTTGAAAATAACATTGTGATTGGAAATGAAAAACTAGAATTTGTTGAAGATACTGTATTTCTGGGCATCACAATCGATGCCAAACTACAATGGGGTCCACATATTGTAAAATTAGCACATAGACTTAGCTCCGCAACATATGCTGTAAAAAGAATTCGAGAACTTACTGACGTTGCAACTGCTAGGCTTGTTTATTTTAGTTACTTCCATAGTATTATGTCCTATGGTATACTACTGTGGGGCCGGGCAGCAGACATTGAGACTATCTTCATCTTGCAGAAGAGAGCGATCCGATTTATGACTCACTAAGATTTAGGGACTCGCTAAGAGACTTTTTCAAAGAAACTAACATCCTAACAGTTGCAAGCCAATATATATATGAAAATATTATGTACGTTAGGAAAAATATTACAGACTTCGAAACACTTGGTAGCCATCATAACGTTAATACTAGGAAGAAACATAAATTGTCATTTCCACGATTTAGACTTGCAAAAGTTAATACTTCCTTTATGGGGCACTGTATAAGGTTCTACAACAAGATACCCCAAGATATATTAGAGTTACCTCCAACGCGATTTAAGAATTGTGTTAAGCACACTCTTTGCAAAAAAGCTTATTATAAAATCAACGATTATTTAGAAGACAAGGACGTATGGCTTTAAATAGTAGTTTAATATTAAATTAAATCAGAGGATAAATGTGTCTAGTGCTCAACACATCCAAGATATTGTTTTGTAAGTTTTATTTGTATTAGCTTTAAGTTGATTTGAGAAAAGATGGTCAGAGTGGAGTTTTTTTTTTTCGCTGCCTTTTTCTCCACTACAGACGGCCCCAAGGCAGCGGCTAACATTATACATAACTGTATGTACATTGACATTCAACAAGCAGAATGTAAATTCTTTACGTTGAAATAAATTTCTGATTCTGATTCTAATATAATGTAGGAGAAAATTCATTTTCGTAAATGGAGATTGGACCTGCACGTGGTTGGACGGTATAAAAGGCATCGCCCCTTATTCCGCTCCGAACTGCCGTCGGTGTAACATCCATCCGATATTATTATTTTGCGTTACTTTTATTCTGATTAGTTTGTTTTTGCAAATTGTTTTCGAAATTGTTGAAGATTTCTGTGCTAGTCATTTTCTGTTTTGGTAAAGATTTTCTTAGGTGAAATTATTTTTGTTCATTTGAAAATTTATTGAGACTTAAAACTATTTTGTGACTATTGATTCCACCTTGTTTTTAATACCTTTCGCTCGAATTTGCTAAAAATAACATATTATGATGAATCGCTCGAGTCGTAGCCCCGGTCGTCTGAGCGATCTTAAACGATCACGAAGGTTAAGCAACGTAGGGCGCGTTCAGTACATCGATGGGTGACCGTTCTATGACTAACGCTAGTGGCATTTTTCCGAGCGGTTCCATGCTTCGCAAGGCAAGTTAAGCAGTTGGTGCCGGCTGCCGTCGATAGATGGCAGTCGTTAAGCCAAGTCAGAGGCCTTAGGGTGGCTTGAAAACTTCTGACAGTAAGACCAGCCACTAGTCTTACAAGCCTCCACCAATCCGGACTTGGCCCTCGTGGTGGAGTATGGCCTATACCTTCCTCAGGGAAGAGACCCGTGCCCCTCGGTGCGGACATAAAGGGTTGATGATGATGGATATCTATTTTGTTATCTGTGTAACCTGAAATAAAAGCATATTTAATTTAATTTTCAACAGTCTAACGTGAGAATCATCCGTACCTGCGGACGAGACCTCGGACGCTTGAAATTGAAACCGCATACCATCACGCTGGATGGAGGTTGGTGGCATGGTTGCTTACAATAGAATAAAATAAATTTTCTTTATTGTTGTACATAAGGTGTTAAATTAGCATTTATAGGAACAAAACAAGAACCGCCCTGGGGCGCTGCTAAATTTAGATTATAAAAGTATAATAACTATAATATATAAATAACTAGGTTAGTTGGAAGAAAATGCTACTAAGCATTAAGCTCGCCTATGTGCAAAACCTGTGTTTAAATGCAATAAAGAATTTAAATTATTTAAATAAAAATTCTTGTCTGTTAGCTTTTAGAATATACCTCGGCTACTATCGGATAGAATCGGATATATTGCAATAAGGTAAAATCCGTTTTTTCATTCGATGCAAAAAAAAATGACGCGCGGTTACAGGTTAACTCGGTAGTTTTTTTTACCGTGAATAGAATGCTCATGTGACCAAAATCTTATCACATCAAAGACATTAAAATTGAATTACTCGTAAGAGAAAAGTCTAAAAAAAACACCTGCGTACACAGTTTAACTTGGAAGTAAAATGGGGTTATTATTTTTTACGTACTAGCAACATTCAGACATTGACAGCCTAAGAATTGTATGGAGATGTCAACGTGACAATATTTTTTTTTTGCATTGAATGAAAAAAACAGACGATTATTTTGTATTGTTATTTATAACTTTACATAACTTTTCAAAATAGTGAAGAATAGTTTTATACAGAGCAGGAAGTAGTATTACGCTCGTGTGCTTACGGCGTGTGCCCGAGGTATATTCTAAAAGCTAACAGACTGTACTTTTAATATTTAAGAGGTGTTCCCATACAACAAAAGTGATTTTTTCCCAATTTGTAATGTTACGGAACTCTTTCTTCCAAGCCCCGGCTGCCTGAAGGAAGCAACATAAGGCGCGTCTAGTGCATGGATGGGTGACCGTCTATGATTAACGCTAGTGGCATTTTTCTACATTTTCTAGATAAGCCTACAAACATAGTTTTCATCTAGTTTAGTTTCAGATTTAAGGGTACTAACAACACTATGGATCTCTGTTTTATCCGAAAAAAAATATTATTAATATTTTCCGAGCGGTTCCGTGCTTCGCAAGGCACTTGAAAACTTCTGGTAGTAAGACCAACCACTAGTCTTACAAGCCTCCACCAATCCGGACTTGGCCCCCGTGGTGGAGTATGGCCTATACGTTCCTCAGGGAAGAGACCCGTGCCCCTCGGTGGGGACATAATGGGTTGATGATGATGATGATGATTAATACTCCTTTCTATCCTTCAGGAGCCAACCAGAGGGACGATTTCACGAGCGACAGTGGGATTTGCCAGTCTGACGAGAGCCAGCACGCCAAACCGCTGATAAACACGTTTCTGGGCGAGATCAGCGACTTCTTCATACTCGTGTGCGATATTGTGTGAGTGCCTATCCTCAAATTGATGTATAAATAGATGACCTCTGTGGCGCAACGGTAGCGCATGACTACCGTGCGAGAGGTCCCGGGTTTGAATCCCGGCTAGGGCGAAAAAAAAAACCCTAAGTCTTGGATGTTCACATGTTTGTGACGTCGCTGTTTCTGGTTCCCACGACACATACATAAATTTATAAAACAAACATACAGGACATAAATAAAACCCAACAACAGTAAAAAGTATTTTTACATTTCACTCCAGTGTAATGAGTGTAAACATGAATTTTGTTCACAGCAAGTCAACAGTACTGGAATTTGAAGATTCGCTTCTGGAGAAACGGAAGCGCGTAATCAGTCGCAAGGTGGGAAAAATCCAGAGGGTTATCGTGGAAAATCGGGAAAAACTTCAGAGGTGAGCAAAATATGCCGTCGATAGATGGCAGTCGTTAAGCCAAGTCAGATGCCTTAGGGCGGCTGGAAAAATTCTGACAGTAAGACCAGCCACTAGTCTTACAAGCCTCCACCAATCCGGACTTGGCCCCCGTGGTGGAGTATGGCCTATACCTTCCTCAAGGAAGAGACCCGTGCCCCTCGGCGGGGACATAATGGGTTGATGATGATGAATTTCGTAGTGCGCGCAATCCCTTGGTCCGTTACAAGGAGAATTAATTCTCCTTGGTCCGTTATAACACATATAATCCATTTATCTATACTTGGCATTTTTTTCAATTTGACTTGAAGTTTTCAAGCCGCCCTAAGGCCTCTGACTTGGCTTAATCGACGGCAGCCGGCACCAACTGCATAAGGAGCCTTGCGATGCACGGAACCTTGTTTGTATAATAAATATTTATCTTCTTCTAATTAACATAACATTTACATACAGGCACATACATTGCTTCTGCTCGGGTAGTACGATGATGCGAGTCACGCGTTTTGTGGCGCTTAAACGTCAGAATTTGACAGTTAATGTACTGGAAAGTCGCGACTTTTGACGTTGTGGCGCGCGACTCGCGTCCTCGTACTACCTTTGCTGGCCCCACACTAGGATACCCTGTGTCGTGGGAACAAGAAACAGCGACGTCACAAACATGTAAACATCCAAGACCTGGGTTTTTTTTTGTCGCCAGCCGGGATTCGAACCCGGGACCTCTCGCATGGTAGTCAGATGATTAATAAATACCGAGTGTTTCCAATCTAACTGCGGCGCTTCTTTCAGCATAATAAGAAGAGAAGCTTCGGATTCTGAGAGTACCCTCAAGATGTTGATCACAAAGGCGGGTGTCAGTGTGAGCAACATTAAGATGAGCCGATACAGGTGAGTTCTACACTTTATTTACTATATTACGTGAACCGGTACTAGGAAACCTACATTTCTATAATAGGGAATGGATGAAAATATCAGAAGTGCTTGATATTTTTTTCGGTGATAGGAATAACCTTCCTTAACACGAGAAAAAAAGTTTCATTTTTTTTGGCTTCGTAGTTAATTTTTAAATAATCTTAATACGTAGCGGACCAAGGAATATGTCTGTTAAGCCGTACTGAGCCCAGAACTATGAATGGAAAAATATTAAGATTATTTAAAAATTAACTACGAAGCCAAAAAAATTGAAACTTTTTTCTCGCGTTAAGGAAGGTTATTCCTATCACCGAAAAAAATATCAAGCACTTCTGATATTTTCATCCATTCCCTATTCTGGCCCTCCTCTAGAATTTCTTAAACTTTGTCGCCCCCCATTAAAAAAGTTTGCCCACCACTGTTCTATATTCTATTTACTGAAGAGAACGACTAATTGTCAACATGTCAAAAATTTGGTTTTTCAATATGCCAAATTTACGACGCTGCATAATATTTAGCAAAGTTATACAAAACGATGTGCCTAATAAATGCCATTAAGCAATAAACACAATAACACTGTTATAACCTGATTTATCCCTTACTCGCAGTTTATTTAACAAAATATTTAATTTTATCATGAAAATACAATTTGCTTAAGAGATCTGTGGCCCAAAAAATACCTAAAATTTCAGTGGTCCTCAAAATAAAAGCGATCCTACTGCTGCCAAATATGTTCGCAAAATCGCAACTAGCAAAGATGACGGAATTTTGTTCAAAGGCCGATTATGATCGATTATTTTATGCTAATGCGCTACGCGATGTGTAGGAAGAAGTATGGAGAGCTGACTACGAACCTCTTTTTTAATTAGAGGCAAAAAGTAAGATAGCCACCCCGACGCCATATTTTTACTCACGACGATTGACGTTGTTAATGCGAGTGCAACTTCTCTAAGCTATTTTATTTTCTTTTGTATTTGTTTTGTCTTGTTTGGTTGTCTGTCTGTTTACCTTAAACAGTAGGTAGGTACCTTAACCTATGTGGGTATACGATGCAAGCAAAGCTGCGTGCATGAGCTATTTTGAGTGACATGTAAGTTTGAGAGATGCTGTGTCTTTGTTTACCTTTAGTCGTTCGCTTCAAAAAATAGAATATAGAGTATAATTCTTTTTGTTTCAAAAAAATCCGTTCATTGGTTAGATAATAATTTGGTATTTAGGCAATCTGGTCTTTTTTTTTTTCGCCGCCATGACACCCCTGTCAGTTAAGGTCATGTGATGTACTGGGATTGGTGGAGGCTTGTAAGACTAGTGGCTGGTCTTACTGTCAGAAGTTTTCAAGACGCCCTAAGGCCTCTGACTTGGCTTAACGACTGCCATCTATCGACGGCAGCCGGCACCAACTGCTCAACGTGCCTTGCGAAGCACAGAACCGCTCAGAAAAATGCCACTAGCGTTAATCATAGATGGTCACCCATCCATGGACTGAACGCGCTCAATGTTGCTTAACCTTCGTGACCGTTTAAGACCACTCAGGCAGCCGAGGATACGAGCGATTCGGACTTAGCCCCCGTGGTGGAGTATGGCCTATACCTTCCTCAGGGAAGAGACTAGTGCCTCGCGGTGGGGACATAATGGGTTGGTGATGATGACGATGATGATTTGACCTTCTTTGCAGGCAAGTAATAATGAAACTGCTAGAGCAAGCATACATACTGGATGGCTCCCTACAGACCATAGCGCAGCTGACCAAAGGAGAGAAAGTCGATTTGGAGATGATCGAGAAAGTATGTGACATCAAGTATATTAATATCTTCGATGCGCTAAGCGGCTAACTGTTTGAAATTTCGACTGCCTCGTTGGACGAGCCGTTAGGGCGCTAGGTTACCAAAAACGAGGTCATGGTTTCGATCCCACAGTAGGTACATTTGTACAAATGGCCTTAATCTGGGTGTTTTTAGATGTTCGTAATGACCTTGCCTGGTTACTGTAGCACAGCGTATCCTAGTTTGGGACCAGTCAAGTGATTGGGTCCCGTCGCGTTTCAATAATGTGTTTCCGCCTTTATTCGTGCCAACGAATCCACAGACTAAGGGCCTTTCTCCACTGCTCCGGTCCGGCAAACGTTAATTACCGATCCGATTTAGAAACACACAAGAATACTAATAAGCTTCTCCACTACTTCGGCATCCGGTTTTTAACGGTCCAATAATTTGCTAGGTCGAAACGGTATTTTACTGGTCCGAAGTGAGACGTACAAAAACAATACACGTTTTTGCACCGCGCATACAACCTAAAAATGTTCCCATACTATTTTATTTACATTAATAAAATGTGTGGAAAACGTCCCCTGCCTCGAATAGAAAAACCGAGGAATTTTAATAAAGCACTGCGTCACGTCCATTGCCGATTATAGTCGGATGAAGTGGAGAAGCATAATCCGGCATCCGATATTTTTCTCATGACTGATTCCGGTTCCGACGCCGGACCGGAGCAGTGGAAAAAGTCCTTAATAGAGATAAGACGAATCTGACTGAACGGACCAATATAGAATCTAACAAAGGCTGTGCCTATCATAAGACTCGCTAGTGATACTTCAATTTATCACGTAAGAGTTCTAGAAGTGCTAGATAAATGTGTTAGTTTGTAAGGAAAAGTTTTGAAATTGTTAAGCAAAAGTATGAAAGATACAAGCGATTATCGTATTAGGATATTCATATCCTATCCATAACGTCTTCAGACGTTGTTAGCAACTTAAGTTTATTTTATCTGTTGTATCTGTCACCAGATGGAGTTTTTTGTGTTTAGTGCAAACTAATATTTAATAAGTTTTGACTGATAATAGTTGCCTGTAAGATAAAAGCTTAGAGATCTTATTTATTAAAAAAAAAAATATTGGTCTTATTTGGGATATTTCTAGCGATGGCAATAATCGAGCATATTTAATAATCGAGTACTCACTCGCCTCTCGAGCGGTTTCAATAATCGATCGAATCGCTCGAGTGGTTGGATGAGAGCAGCTGCGTACAGTTTGATACAAAAAAATTTTTACTTAATCAAATAAAACTAAAGTAATTTATTACTTCAGCATCGATATAATCACATAAAGATAAAACTAAGAAAATTAAAAATTTAAAACATATTGTTATTGTACATAGCGTCGTAAGGTACGTAGTTAGGTAACCTAACTACATTCACAATTTGTCATGCCATATTTATTTACCTACAGTTTAAAATTTTACACACACCTTTGTTAGTACCTATACAATGTGAGTCTTCATAAAGTGCACATATCAAAATCGGGGAAACTACACCCCATTTCATCGACGGAAAAAATAAAAAATTGAATAAAAAAAAATATTTGTATTTATTATGATTTTTTTAAAATTATGAGTTGCACCTGTTGACCCATTTAGATAAATCGTCATAATTTTTAAACTAAGTGCGTTATCGCAGTGAAATAAATTTTGTGATGATGTCTAATAATAAGCCGTACCCATAAAGTAAAAATATCCAAGAAAACTAACCCTATAAATTTACAATTAAGTGAAACTTGAAGAAAATCTGTATTTTTTTTCATCATTTTTGCATTTGTTTTACAATTTCTCCTAAAATCATGCTATTGACCCTACTTTTTTTTCATTCTAGCTTATTTTACATGGCATTAGCTTTCTAAAAGTAAAAACTGCACGTTTATTACTCAAAAAACAACAGTTTTTATGACCGTTTGAAAAAAGCCCATGCGCATCGTTTTGCACACCATTGTTTATCACCTTTTTTACAAATATTTTATTTTATTTTTTATTTTATTTTTTCCGTCGATGAAATGGGGTGTAGTTTCCCTGATTTTGATATGTGCACTTTATGAAGACTCACACTGTATACTCACACGCCTCAGCTTACACTTAACTTCACAGTTTCACACACGTTATACTTTTAATAAGTAACTCAAACTCTCAAAGTTATGTGGTGCACGAGCGAACGCCTATAAAACGAGCAAATTGTCAACTTCCGAGAAATTCAGTACCTACCTACTACATACCGCTTCGCTACCGGAAGGAAGGTGTGAGTGTCCGAAAAAAAACCGCTCGGGTTAATAATCGAGTAAACAACAACCGTATCGCTCGTAGCCTGGGCTGCCTGAGTGATCTTAAACGATCACTAAGGTTAAGCAACATACGGCGCGTTCAGTCCATGGATGAGTCACCGTCTATGACTAACGCTAGTGGCATTTTTCCGAGCGATTCCGTGCTTCGCAAGGCACGTTAAGCAGTTGGTGCCGGCTGCCGTCGATAGATGGCAGTCGTTAAGCCAAGTCAGAGGCCTTAGGGCGGCTTGAAAACATCTGACAGTAAGACCAGCCACTAGTCTTACAAGGCCCCCGTGGTGGAGTATGGCCTATACCTTCCTCAGGGAAGAGACCCGTGCCCCTTGGTGGGGACATGATGGGTTGATGATGATGATGATGATGAAACAACATCCGTAGCTCGAGTAATCCGAGTAACGCAAATAATCGAGCAGCTCGAGTAATTTCTTTCGATTATTGCCATCGCTAGATATTTCCCACGACACAGGGTATCCTAGTGTGGGGCCAGAAGCAATGTATGTGCCTGTATCATGTAAATGTTTATTTGTATAAAAAAAAAACTAAATGTTCTAAAAGGGCAATTAAAGGGGTTAATAAATACGGGGTGTCCCAAAAATGACACGTCACAGTGACACCGGAGGTAGACCTGCTCAAAAGGCATCGAACCAACCTAACATAACCTCAGTAAAAGTTGCACGGTTTTTGAGATATGGCCAGTTTTTTGTTCTAAATTTTCACTTTTTTTAACAAGTTAAGTTAGAGCGCTAGCATTAAGTTAGATAGCCCTCGTGTTTCGTTTTTTTATTTGTACTCGGTCACAAACTTACTAACTTAGCGTAAGTGCTAGCACAGCACTAAAGTTGTTAAAAAAAAGTGAAAATTTAGAATAAGTTTATATTGGGCATATCTCGAAAACCGTGCAACTTTTACTGAGGTCATGTTAGGTTGGTTCGATGCCTTTTGAGCAGGTCTACCTCAAGTGTCACTGTGACGTGTCATTTTTGGGACACCCCGTATTTATTAACCGTCGCTCTAAAGTCCCTTGTGTCAAGGCGACTTATCATTTGCAGAGTTAAGCCAACGAGTTAAGATCGACCTAAGCCTATCTACGTGCCGTGTTTATATTTTATTGAAAATGTTAGTTTTTTTTCAATACAATATAACTTATTATTTTATGATGTATCACACATGGCTATTGGGCTGAGGTCCAAAATTGCATTCCTTTGACAGCCCCCATATTTTTTTTAGTGCTTTTGAAAACGGCTCATTGACCAAAGTGCATAAAAAAAACAACTGACAGCAGCTGTTAACAGTAGACTGTTAGCCTTCGACAAACCGGTGGAAAGAGAGGCTTTACTTGATTTTTTTTTAAATAAATAAGACCGGTAAAGTTTATAATATATATAGTTATCGGTTGACATGTGGTTACAGTATTCGTTAATTGATTAGTTGACATACGATGTATGATGCCAAGAACGAGTTGACAGATTATAAAATAGATATAAGTATCTATAAATTATTGTGCTTTTATATAATTTACTTTGTTGACCTTTGAAATAAGTTTTTGTTCACAGAAATCATAATTATATAAGAGATGTTTTTGTTCAAAAATAAAAACAGAGATGTCTGAATAATCAGTTTATTTTATTTGTTTCCACTCATTCAATAATTTAAGATTTAAAAGATACCTAAGTTAAGTACATAATTATTTTCATTAACATTAACAGTAGTACATGGAATGCCTCATTGCAGCATAAAATATAAATGCAACAAAGTTAAAAAATCACTTCAACGTATAAAAATAAAAACTAAAAAAAAAAGATTTGTACTAAAAAACTCTTTGTTATTAACTAATCTTCTTCTTCCATCCTTTAACTCCTAAGGGAGCATAAGGCCTCAACAACAGACTTACAGTTCTGACAGAAAGTCATCTTTTCTTTGTTGGTAACTAATGGGCTCAAAAAATATGGACTAAAATTTGTCCCTTCTTACCCACGGTCTACCTCCCGAGACCACCTGGGTGAACCGTGGGGGTTTTTTTTTTCAAATGACTCCCTTTGTCCACCTGGGTGTTTCTTGGGAAATATTTCTTTTCCACCGTACACCTTGATGTCGAAACTCTTCAAAGTCAAGCGCAAAGAGGTCATGTTATCATTTTGCTGATGTAAATTTAGTAAAAAACACGTCAAAAAACTCGCGTGGCCAGCATCAAACTTCCGGGGTGTCCGTCACCAATAAAAAATATAACGTTAAATGTTTTATCAGAGAGGTGAACGGTAGTAAAAAATAACCCATGGCTCATCCAGGTGGTCTTAGGAGGTTTACGTGGGAAAGAAGGGAAATTTGTCAATCCAAAAGTTACCTTTTCTGATCGATCCTTTATGAGGGCTCCCTTTCAGCTAAACGTCGGGAATAATTTGTTATTTTTAATCAGACATGAACTATAAAAACGTACTATTTACAGACCAAAATTGGTTACTATACATATGGCAAGAAAAACCAAAAAGGAAGCAAAAAAACTCAATCAACTTTCATTTACAGCCTCTTCCTTGAAATGCACTAAGAAATTTCTAAAAGAATAACGGTCTTTTTTATAACAAATCAATTGCTCTTTAGAGCAACTGAGCTTTGAGTGTTTTAACACTCCTCAGAAACAGTTTAAATAATCTGTGTTTACATTGTTTGTTTGAGCACAGACTATTTTAACTGCCTCTAGTGTTGTAAGGAATCATTTTATTTATAGGAACACTAGCTTTCGCCCGCGACTCCGTCCGCGTGGACTTTAGTTCAAAATTTTGCAACCCCGTTGACTCCCGTAAGGGTTAAATTTTGAAAAACGGCGAACACGTGCTCAATCAATTGTGTTGAAGAGTATTTATTTTAACTTTCAAGGCAATTGGACAACATTCTTTATAACTCCCATACACATTTTGGCAACCCTTTTCAACCCCTTAGGGGTTGAATTTCAAAAAACCCGGTCCTATTCCTTACCTACATTATATATACATCCTCTGTGCAAAATTTCAGCTTCCTAGGTCTAACGGCTTGGGCTGGGCGTTGATGAGTGAGTGAATCAGTCAGTCAGGACTTTGAATTTTATATATATAGATAGATAATAAGTATCTTTTATAAAAAGTCTAACCCACTAAAACACTCTTAACTCCATCTTAGTCTTCATCTCTGTTTACGAGAGGTATTTCTTTTTAAAGAGTCATCATCATCAACCCATTATGTTGCCGCCACGGGGCACGGGTCTCTTCCCTGAGGAAAGTATAGACCATACTCCGCTACGGGGGCCAAGTCCGGATTGGTGGAGAGTGTCTAAGTGGAATTATAAAATAAGACCGCAAATATCCGGAAATAAAATCCAAAATCTACCCTACAGCCCCCACGACCATCTGCGCTAAGTCCGCAACAGGCGACCGCGCTACAAGCTGCATAGTGACCCCACCTTCCGTCTCCGCCAACCTCCCCCTCACTATCACAATAGCACCAGACCTATGCTCCCCGCTTGCCCTGATTTCTACCATAGAACTGTCCTCCTCTTTTGCTATCACAGCCTTTGGCAGACCTAGATGATCGCAGACAGCCTTAGCGGCTGTCATGGCGTCTGCTTGGGGCAGGACAAACGTGTCCATCTCTTCCGAGAATTGCGAGTGCTCCCACAAAGAGTTCTCCTCAGATGGCTTGCGAAGCTGATCCCCGACTCCTACTTCAAATTCCTCTAGCGGATAAGTGTCGGCGTACCCTTCTCCTGACTCCGGTATGCCCGAATCTGGGTCGCAATCACGGACAGTGAACTCTAGAGACGCCCCGAAGATGCCTGGCGAGTCCACAGCATTGGGCGGGAATCGCAGAATGCAGAACGCTTGACCAGGTCTGTCGTATGGCAGTCTCTCGCAAGGTAACTCTTCTATTATTACGTAGCCGGGTGGAGTAACCAATCGGACATGCACGCGCTCTAGAAGCTGGTCGTTCAGTGTGTTTAGACACTCGAACTGCAAGATCAAATGGTTGGAGTAGACGTGTTTGACGCAACTGATGCGGTATTCGGTTTCTGGTTCCGTCAACTCCACCGGGTTTGAAGACTTGAAGATCTGGCCGAACCTCCTTTCAAGGTCTGGAATGACGGACATTTGCTCAGAGTAGAGTTGCTCTTTGGAAACCTGCACTGGCCTCTTTGGCTCCAATTCTACCACTTGTTTGGTTTCTTCCTGTTCCTCTTCTTTTGGAACGGATAGAATGTCAAAGTATTCATCGGGACGCGTTGCCAGATGTGCCCTCAGAGCCTTTTCGAGTAAAACGTAGTTGGGTTTCGGCACATTTATGATGTAGTCCTCAATCAGTTGCCTATCAGCGGTTTCCAGGATCGCACTGTAGTAAATAGCTCTGTCGCGGACCTCGTCGTCGTCGTCCAACTGACACCTCTCAAGAAGAACGCTTATATTGGGCATCAGTTCTGGCCTTCGAGCGCCGAACTGGGCTACAGCCCACACCGCGGCCGCTCGCACAGGTCCCGACTCTAAAATCACTCTGTTGTAGATGAATCGGATGTACCGAGACGGTTGACGCGATTTCGGGCCTTCGCGACCGAGCAGATGCAGTATACGCACGGCCAAACTCATATGCTCGCAGTCCTCGATAAACTCACATAGGTGCGCCAGCCCAGTTTCTTTAGCGTGTGGATTCTCTTCAACTAGATCTATTAAGGCGTCCGCTATAGCTGCTTTATACTCCAGGCCGCCTTCGTCGCGCAGCATGGCTGCTAGAAACGTCGCCAGCATCTGATGCTTCCGCGGAAATTTAGTGCAGAGACGCCTTATGGCCTTCACCACAACTATTTTGTAC
This sequence comes from Yponomeuta plumbellus, assembly GCA_947310845.1. NCBI lineage: Eukaryota > Metazoa > Arthropoda > Insecta > Lepidoptera > Yponomeutidae > Yponomeuta > Yponomeuta plumbellus. Next base: position 6,296,364 of record OX371221.1, on the reverse strand, counting down.
TCATCAGAGATTTCTGACACAAAACTTGCGATTTGCTTCAGAAGTCTCTCTACCGAGCTTTCCGCACCAGTTGCTAGGAGCGTGGTAACGGCCAGGGTAGCAATGGACCTGTTGGAGTCCGAGATTAAGTTTTCCAGATCGACGGCGCACGCTGCCACAACGGTTGGATGTTTCTCCGTCAGTCTAGCGAGCGTCCTGGCCCCAGCTAGTCGAAGAGATGGTTTGGATGAGCCGCAGAAAAGTTGTAGCACTGAAACAGCTGGAGCCAAGTCCTTGGTGGACTTCCTCAAGTTGACGATAGCATGGGCGGCCTCGTAGATGACCATGTCAGACTTGTGCCTGAGGCAACACTCGATAAACTTTAAGTACAGTTGCGAGTCTGATTCTTCATTGTCGACCAATTGAGCTGCCAGACGAATGTATAAGCATATGGCATATGGAGATTGCATAGGCATGTCTGACAGCCGTGTAACAAGTTTGGCTGTAGCTAGTTTGTCGTTGCGACGGGTCGTAGCAGCGACGCCGAGCGCGTGGTATGAGACCATCGGGTCCTCTGAAGTGATGCTTTCCTGGAAAGAAGATACAGTGGTTCGTTATCGCTTCTGAGTCTAATTCAAGAAACTGAAATTAATAGCCTACACTGCCGATCGTTTTCAACACGCCGCTGTGAAATCAGCGTAAATATTAAATAATATACGAAATTAAAAAACAACTTACAACCCATTAAGTATTAACTACGAAGAGTTACAATGTAGTAGTTCGTGCTTGGCAGTCGGATTTTATCAATGTAATATATGTTAAAATAGTTTTTAAATTTTTGTATTTTTAGTGATTTTTGAAATTTCTTACTGTCGTGCTAATTTCATATAGGCTATCACTCGCACGTTATGACGACAGGGGCTTAATCATCATCATCATCATCAACCCATTATGTCCCCACCGAGGGGCACGGTCTCTTCCCTGAGGAAGGTATAGGCCTTGCTCCACCACAGGGGCCAAGTCCGGATTGGTGGAGGCTTGTAAGACTAATGGCTGGTCCTGCCGTCAGAAGTTTTCAAGCCGCCCTAAGGCCTCTGACTTGGCTTAATGACTGCCATCTATCTAAGAGCTTAGTCATGCACACTAAATCCAGGGTTGGTTTAAGCTCAGGATTTGGTGCACCTTATTTGTCAAATTCTGAGGTAACATAGAATCAGATAAAATATACACAAAACATACATAAAATAAGATTCTTTATAATAACAGCACTCTAAGGACGCTAACCGAAAAATATGTCAGCCCTTTTGCATCATTGGGTTAAAATACTTGATTTTCAGCGAGTGATATACATATTTTCGGGTCTGCTGCCAATGAGACTCTATTTTTTTTTTTTTTAGTTGTAACCTATAACCTATCTTGTAATATTTAACCAACTTTATCTCATTAAATTACCTAATACATACAAAATTTTAATTAATAGAAAATCAATATTAACATGTTGCCTGTGCAACTGGAAACAAGACAGTGACCCCTCACATGCCCACATGGTTTTATTCACAATTTCACAGCTCATATGTGTACGGCAAATGTAATGCTTTAACTCAGACGTACTAGATTTTGCTTTAACTCAGACGTGCTAGATTTTACAAGCCTAATATTTCATTAGAGGGAGTGAACCACATGTGGTGCACTCACGCCTCACCTAAACCTCGAAATGCCCCACATGTGGGTCACTCACAAGGAATGTGTTAATTTATTGCACTATAAGAAAATTGGGCCTACATGTCACTTCAATTATTTCCTAACATAAAATAGCTCTCTTAACTGCATACCTGAACATGAACAGACACACGCACATAGGTATACCGCACAAAACAGTCTCAAAATTCTGCTCAAAAGCGAGGCAGCAAGCATACCTACAATAACTTAACATATGTGTGCCAAGGGGCTTGTTTTAAGTGACATTTGCAGACAGACACATTCATTACAAAAATAATGGATGTACAGGTTAGCATAATCTAAACAAATCAGTAAAAGTATGGATTGAATAAATTTTGCAACAAGAGGTGCATGAGCAAAGGTGTATGATTGACCACATTTGTATTAATTTTATTTTAATGAAGGACTTTTTCTTCTTGCTTTGGTTTTGTTCATCATTTCTGTTCATTTTTGTGAACTTTGAAAGAAAGTGCTATCCACCCAAATTTTCTTTCCATAAAATATTACATCAGCCATAATAATATAAAAAACAAATTCCTCATGTAACAAAATATTTGGAATAGGATAGACAGGATATCCTATTTTAATCTAGGTATAGCTAGTTTTACTCATCATTACAAACATTAGTAAAAAATTTCATCAGCCTCTTTCAACACAAGTGACTTGACAAAGTAATTATACCAAGGGAAATGATTGTTTTTTTCTCACCTGAGCTTCGTTAGCCCACCGGCGAACTAAATCAGGGGCCGAGAAGGAGAGATGTAGGGCCGAAACCAGCGCTGCCGAACTCACTGCCGGATTTTTATCCACAATCGCCTGTTTCATGTATCTTTCAATGGCTTGCAGCATTGTACTGTCTGTGACACTACACAGGGCTCTTATCGCCGCCGCCCGATACAAATCCTCCTTGCCTGTCATGTCTTTAGTAAGGGATGAAGTCACGATGATGACATCTTGAGCCAGGGAACTCAGCTGCTTAATGCAAAGGTATACCATTCTACGTAAGATCACGTCTTTGGATTGGAAAAGTTTTGTGGTCGCGAAGAAAACGTCTGTAGCTTCTTGTGTCGTCAGTTTTTCCCCCTGGTTTAGGAGGTAGAGGATTTTCGCTAAAATATCAGTGCATTTGCGCGGGTTGACCGGAGTGTCGTTGAAGTATCGAGTTTCTTGCAAGACGATAGTTTTGTCGAGGCTGGCGAAGGGGCTCCCTCCGCCCACTTCCTCTTCCTTTTTGTCGCGTTTGAAAGAGCTCATCGTGAGCCTCTTTTTGCGGGTGTTGAGGAATATATGCGGGAATGAAAAATCCACGATTGAATTGATTGAATACACTTCGATTTACTGTGCTACTTTGGTTGGAATACATACACGATACACGTCACTTCAAACCGTGATTGATTTTGTGAACGGATGTCAAAATATGGCTCGACGTTTCTTTCTCCGTACTTATTAAGTTAGAAGTATAATTTATTGCTTTATTTTTTCACAGGTAGGTTTACACGGAAATTTTCTAATCGAATATATATATTTAAAGTAATAATTTATAATTTTCTATAACTTTTCAAGCAGAAACTGTAAGAATAAACTTGTAAATGAAAAATGTAAAAAAACAATTCCGAACTTTTTTGGGGAACGGAACGTGATGGGTGGGATTCCGTTTTGAGCCATCATGGCGTAAACTTCAATTTTTTGTAACAAATGTTTCCCGAACATCCGTTAGGGCTTAAGTTTCGTACAAGGCCCTGTAAAAATAAAGAATTAAATAATTTTCAAATTAGGTGTACGGATTGACTAATGAGGTTAAAAACTGAAAGCTCATTGTAGTTGGCAGCACTGGTGAGTGTTCTGAACCGTCATATTGTACTATTTTGTTGTTTGGTCTCGCGATTATTATCAGCTAGAACGAAAAAAATGTACTCGACTTGTAGTGTAGCTGAACTAAAAGACGAGCCTGAAATTGGAGTTAGAAAATGGACGAAGTACTAGCCATCCAATTTTTTCTACAAACAGCTTTCTCCCACAGTTTTCTTCTTTTAGGTTCCTTAGGAAATAAATGGATTCCCATATTTTTGTAATCAACGGCTGCACAAAGAGTCATTGTATGATATTATTCACAAAACAGTTTGTTTTAGGTCTGTGGTTTGTTTACAAATTTAAATAGGAGAACTGTCAAATCCATGGTACACATACAGTGGTGACATCTCTAGTGAGTATTAGGCAGTTTTTAAGCCCAATGACGTAAAATTACACGGATTTTACTAAAATTGGATTGGACATATTATATAATTACAACTGAAGACGTTAAGAATGAAAAATATATTACTGAGGACTTTAACCTCCCAAAAACTCCTAATGAAGAACAGAAACCAAAGACGTGGCAGCATAGTCTACGACCTTAGCCGGTTCCTTGCGGGACGAACTAAAAAAAAATAATCAAATTAGGTGCTGCCAGTATAGCTGAAATTCGCCACATTAAGAAAATGTTGGTTCCTTAGCATAATGGACAATCTGGTGGCCAGCCGGCTTACATTATGATAACTGAGGATTTGGATAACAAAAATAATATTATAATAATATTACACTCTGTTTGCTTTTAAAATATACCTCGGGCTCTAGAGTAGGCTTCCGTTTTCGCCGAAAGCACACGACTCACTAAGTGCGATTCTCTTTGTCACTCCTATGCAAATCGCAAACGCCCTCGCTATCGAAAGTGAATGAAAAAACTCAGTATAAGCACTCAGAGTGCGCAAGCGGGACGAAAATTCGCGCGGCGCGGTTTGCCGGCCACGGGCAGCAAAGGTAGTATGAGGACGTGAGTCGCGCGCGACAACGTCAAAAGTCGCGACTTTCCAGTACATTAACTGTCAAATTCTCGCGACTTTTGACGTTGTCGCGCGCGACTCGCGTCCTCGTACTACCTTTGCAGGCGCGTTTGCCGCCGCGACTAGTAGGGCTGAGTAGGGCAGGCCGGTCAAGAGCGAAATGTCTTTATCTCAAAGTAATAGAGTTTTAAGTGCCGCTGAAAAATTGATCTAATACATAGGTGCCATTTAATTAAGCTGACCATATTTTGGAGAATGATAGTAGGTATCAATGAATATTTTTCATAACTACATTTTTTCAGAAATATCGCTGCTAAAATATGGTCAGTTAATTAAATGTTACTCTGTATATTAATGTTTCATGAAATTAAATAACTTTTAGGTAATTATGTTCTTTATCAACAAAGTAACAAATATACCCCATTTTGTTAGTATTTCAGCAATAACAGTCTCGGTAGGTATTTATTATTCGCGGCGAAAACAACTAAACTCGTTTGATCGCAGCATTGGTGTTTTATTACCTTTTAAGTATTAAATGATGTTTGACTTTGCATGTATTTATTGCACTCATGGATCTTGAGATTCTTGGTATACGAACACTCATACCTAATTTGTATTAGCTTTAAGTTGATTTGAGAAAAAATGGTCAGAGTGGAGTTTTTTTTCGCTGCCTTTTTCTCCACTACAGACGGCCCTAAGGCAGCGGCTAACATTATACATAACTGTATGTACATTGACATTCAACAAGCAGAATGTAAATTCTTCCGCGCGCCGTGGCTTGCGCCGTACTTGTTCATGTGTTTGTTTCACTCGCCGGCCACGCCGCCACTCGCCGCCAGTCGCCGCGCGCCGCTCGGTACATTTCGCCAGTCGCGTCGCCGTTCGCCGCTCCGCGTGGCTTGCTCCGTACATTTTTATGAGTTTGTTTCAGTTTGCCGCCCCGCCCGCCGCACCGCCGTTCGCACCGCCGGTCCCGTGACTAGGCCGTAAAAGCTAACAGACTTTAGGTACTTGACTTCGCTATTAAATTAGTTATCTGCACTTTTATAAGGCATAAACATTTACAAAATGTATTAATAAAGATAAAAAAACAAATTGCAGTATAAACAAGCAAAACGCATTTTAAGATACAAATAATTATGAACTGGATCCAATGAGCCGTTTTCAGAAGAACTAAAAAAAAAAAAATACGGCTGTCAAAGGAATGCATTTTTGGACCTCAGCCCAATAGCCATTTGTGATACATCATAAAATAGGTCTCAGCGAGCTGAACAAAAGTTACTACTACGCTAACAGCCAAATGTTTGTCGTTTCGGAGTTATATTTTGTTGAAAATGTTAGTTTTTTTTCAATACTATATAACTCCGAAAGGACAAACATTTGGCTGTTGGCGTCATAGTAACTTTTGTTCAGCTCGCTGAGACCTATTTTATGACGTATCACACATGACTATTGGGCTGAGGTCCAAAATTGCATTCCTTTGACAGCCATTTTTTTTTTTTTTAGTTCTTCTGAAAACGGCTCATTGTTTATTTTGGAGGCACTTCCATGTAAGCGTATTATCTACTAATAAACCATAGAAACATCTGTCATTTATAATAAGTAGATAAAAACAATAATTTTATAACAATTTATTTACGTACAAAAAATCTTAAAGATACTTAATTAAGTGAGCAAAAATCATTTTAAAACTTAAGTTAGGAACTATCACAGCTAAACCCACTTATCGGAAAGTGTTCAAGCCTACATTTTGCCTACATAATTATGCTTTTACAAACTGAATAAATTTATAACAAAACCTTCAAAAGGCAATTGATTGTTAGATTCTAAATTGATTATTCAGTCTTGTTAGGTTAATAAAATTTGCTAAGTAATATGACGGTATAAGTATAATACCTACCACCATTTTATCTGTTCTGCTAGTGGAGAATTTAATAGTAACATTTAAGAAATTTACCTAGAAAAATGAGAATATTTTAACCCGTCTTTCAATTTTAATGAAAATATATCTATAAATCTTAGTAAGTGAATAATTAAAACCTAAAAATAGGGAACAGGATTTACAATTAATTAGTTCGTTACAATTTTGCCCACCTGAACAGATAACTTGGTGGCGCTGTAGGTAAGATTGTATCTTAATATTTTTTTACATATTTTTAACTAGGCTTTTTAAAAAAGGTTTCTTGTTCATGAGTAAAAAGTTTGGTCCTCGGAAAAGTATTAACAATATTGTTTTTAAATGGAGGAGCTGTTCTTATACTATCGCTTTGTAGCTTATGAATGTAAACTTGTTTGATCAACAGATAACATCCGAATAATAATGACAAAGTAAAAAAAACAGTCGACAACGGAGGTAGAATAAGCACCATGAAGTAAACCGTTGAGCTTATAATTTTTGGCAGGCCCTCTTGACTCTGAAATGGAAAAAAATACTAAGTATAAATTAATCTACTTCATAGGTTTAGGTACTGAACTAAAGGTAAGCAATCTTGATAAACCTTTTTATTGAAATCTACACTTATTAGACCAAAATCTTTACACATTACCAATTCAATGTAAAATTAAATGTAATTTCATAATTATTAAATGTAATTATTAAAAATTTTGATTTAAAAAGTGTTTAGGTACCTATTTCCATAAAAAGACTTATCCAGATTGTTTACCTTTAGTTAAGTACCTAAACCTATGAAGTAAGCTACAAAAAAAGACTTATTTAAAAAAAAACATTATTTGAAAAATTTAATTAGGTACCTATAGCTTATGCCTAGCACATGCTAATAATGAATGAAAGGTACATATTAGAGTGTTATAATGGATACATAAAATGGTTACTGGCTCGCAAACAAGTAGGTATTCCCTGAGCTATAGGTACGAATACTTTTTTTTATGATAAATTTTACTACGTGTACTAAAAATCAGATATCAGTAGGTACAAGCTTTAGTATGATGCAAAATTGAGTAAATGGACTGTATTTTGGGTAAAATAACTTGTTAGTAAATCTAGTTTATTAATACTAGTCTAGTTTAGTAATACTAGTAAGTATAGTTCAGTAAAAGCTACGATTTTTTTTTGTTCTGTATTGTACCTATGTACAGACGGACAGTCTGTTAAAGTCTAGAAAACGGAAGGGAAGTGTAACTAAATATTGTAAGAACTTTACAGGCCATCTTCTATTCTAATATAAGCACAATTATTGTAACTGAGACCAAGGTTAATTCTCCTTGCTGAGACCATGTCTCTTAGTACTAAAAGTTTGGGTATGGAAAATAAGAGTATTAGCAAAATCGCACTCTTTAATTACTCTTCTGGTCAAACTATACTCACATATTCGATCCAGCATAGTGGAATGATAAGATTGGAGAATTTGTCGTAGTCCTTCGAAAATCCTGACAGATCATTGACTCGCAGGTTACTCTGCATCCGAGCTACAGACCGGAAAGGGGTTCCGGTTAGCTGAAAAGTTAAAGAAACAATTTAGAAATACGAAGTTTCTACATAACTAATCAACACAAAACATATCAACACATTTGTAAAAAAAAATAACTTTTTAATCCCTAAGTTATTAAGAGCTAAGAGGTGATTACTGTATTTTTGCTATTAAGATAGTTATAAATTGTAATTCAAGTTAGGTATTTGCAGTATGTGATAGATTGACAAGGAAGCGTCAGTTTTTCCTTTTGAGATTAGGAAAAATATAACTAAATTACAAAAGGCTATTTGACAGTGTGAAAAAAATATAAGTATTATTTATACGTAGATATTCGTATAATTATGATTCTTCAAACCGCTTTAAAGCATTTTAACTAAAAAAACAATTATGACTTGTAAAAAAACACAAGATAAAATTTGATAATTATGTATCTGCAGCCATTGTATCGAAAACGGCCTGGATTGGCCGATTCTGTGATGACGTCACATGTCAGTAAAAATAGCGTCTGTCATTCATTCGTTCTTACGTTCATTGGTTGGGTTACTGGCAAGTGACGTCATAATTCCTGTGCGACGCCATATTGCCCAAGGTAGCGTTTGGGCGGCTTATTTAAAAAGTAAATTTTCGTTTGCCTTTTTTGGAAGACATAAAACGAAAGAATTTACATTGACCACTTTCTGAGGACTCCATGAACACCAACAAAAAATATGCAGTTGCGGATTTACCCTAAGGCCCAGTAGGACCGAGCCTAGAGCGGCAGATAATCGTGACAAAAAAATCGCTGATGATAGCAAGAAATAACTCAAATGCAAAGTACCTAAATATTTAAAAGGCTGTGCATAATCCGCTACTTGACTCTTTTACAAGTATGTATTTTTTGAGGACCTAAAAGCAACAAAAACATTATTTTAAAACGTTGCTTTGCTAAACAGCCAAAAACGCGGTCCGCCATTTTTGTCTATGGTTTGAAGTCCTCTACGTTTGTAAACAAAGTTTGACATTCAACATAGGTAGAGTTCGTGCCACGAAAGAAGTATGAGTCACAATAGAACCTACGCACGCACGACTGACAGATGTTTGTTTACAACCAAAGGTGCTTTCAAGATGGCGGATAGTGTTTTCACCGTTCCGATTTAAAAGCGAAAAATATTTTTTTTATTTGCAAATTTTGCAGCCATCCTGCATATTTACTTAGCAAAGTCAACATATTTCGGTTTCTTACGTTAGATACTACAGGAAATATGCATTTATAGCGTCAAATTTGATACGAGGCAAGTAGCGGATTATGGCGGGCCGCACTGCACTGCAACGAATAGCAATTTTTATAGGTATGCGCCACTAAATTTATTATGTACCTAGTCTATAATAATATGATAGGTGCTGCGTGCTGTGCTGAGAAAGAGGCGGCACATGGCCTGGGGCCTAGAGCGGGCAAGACTGCAAATCCGCCACTGAAAATATGAGATGGTTTTCGGAAATCGGTCAAACAGCCTATTCGCTCACCGGCTCGACCACGATAAAGGAGTTGTGCTTCTGTCGGTCAGGCTGTAGACCCGTGACGAACGTGTTGGGGGGAGGCTGTCCGGTGTAGAAATGCGGGTAGGACATCACCATTGGGAAATCTGGGAACGATATAATGTTGCGGCGAATGTTACGTTAGCAGAGAATGTTACGTTATGTTGTATGAATGTTACGTTAGCAACACATCCAAGATATTATTTTGTAAGTTTGATTTGTATTAGCTTTAAGGTGATTTGAGAAAAGATGGTCAGAGTGGAGTTTTTTTTCGCTGCCTTTTTCTCCACTACAGACGGCCCCAAGGCAGCGGCTAACATTATACATAACTAGCTATATGTACATTGACATTCAACAAGCAGAATGTAAATTCTTTACGTTGAAATACATTTTTGAATTTCAATTTGAAAGAGTGCTTATACTGAGTTTATTCATTTCACTTTCGGTAGCGAGAGCGTTTGCAATTTAAATAGGACTGACAAAGAGACAACTAGGTGGCGGCTATCGCTATCGAAAGTGAAAAAAAAAACTCAGTATAAGCACTCAGAAAATCCTAAAGTAAACAAATACAGGTTGTTTGACGCATGGACCGTCAAAAATGTTCAGGGTACTGGTGGGGTCACTTAATACGTTAAAAAAAAACAAAAATTTTTTTACAGAAACTTGTACTTAGCTAACTAAAAAAGTTATTACGCTTTAAATACCAATTAATTATTTCGGTATTTAAAGCCTCATAACTCTTTTATTTTTTTGATGTTAAAGTGACTCAAACTGCGGATCCGCTCACGATGACTTTCCTCACCAAAAAAAACACTTGGACGCGTCGCTCACGCCCCAGTGGGGAGCGTTGAGTTTCGCAGCAATCTGTGCCTTGGGCGACTGGCTCTAGTTTATGATAAAGTGGCTTTAACTGCGGATTCCCTCACGAAGGCTTTCCTCACCAAAATAACACTTGGACGCGTCGCTCACACCGGCGGGCAGCGAAGGCTGAGTGTCGTAGCAGTCCGTGCCGTTGGAGACTCGCTCAAATACGTTCTCGCTTAGGTTGAAGCGGTAAACGGGTACGCTGTCCACAATCAGCTCCTCTGAGATAAAGAAAAAACATAAAATTAACATAAAATACATTGCTTCTGGCCCCACACTAAGATACGCTGTGTCGTGAGAACCAGAGTGCTTAGTGCGAGTTTTTTCATTCACTTTCGATAGCGAGAGCGTTTGCAATTTGTATAGGAGTGACAAAGCGTGCCACCTAGTTATCTCTTTCTAAAAAACTCGCACTAAGCACTCAGAAACAGCGACATCACAAACATGTAACCTCCAAGATCTGGGGTATTTTTTGTTCCCAGCCGGGATTCGAACCCGGGACCTTTCGTGTGGTAGCCAGATGCGCTAACAGCTGCGCCACAGAGGTCGTCAATGAAATGGTTACATTAAAGGAGACGGTCCAAAAATGTATGAGAGCTGGTACCCAGAAATCGATAGGAACCAAGTGTTTGCCGGAGCAAAGACAATAGTCTTACAGAATAATGACATGTATAATCAGATTTTTAACTATCTGCCTTTATTTATAAAAAATAATAAAGTGGAACATAAATGATTGAGCCCACTTTACTAGTTGTCGTTAAAAAAATAGGGTTGCACAACGTACCACTCAGATATTTTGCATTAGTCTGTGATTATATTGTTTCCTCATTTCGAATACTTACTAATGGAAGTGTCTAAAGGTACTATTTTATACACCTCTACTACCTGTTACCTGCCCAAGTAACCACATACCAAACTCTATAGTCGCTGGTCGTTCTTATCTATCTGTTTTGGATAAAAACACAGAGGAACTTTCAGCTTTTATGAAATAACGAAGATCTGGTCGATCCGAACAATATCGATTGCTGAAGACACCAAGTCACTCGACGAGGTTCATTTGCAATTCCTTCACTATCACAGCTGTGCGCCTGTGGAACGATCTACCTCTGGTTGTAAGATTTTCTCCTTACCTATCTTGGACAATATGGCGTCGCACCGGAATTATGACGTCACTTGCCATTAAACCAACCAATCAACGTCAGAACGAATGAATGACGGACGCCATTTTTTCAGACATGTGACGTCATCATAGAATCGGCCAATCCAGGCCGTTTTCGATACAATGGCTGCAGATACATAATTATCAAATTTTATCTTGTTTTGTTTACAAATAATAATAGTTTTTTTAGTTAAAATGCCTTAGAGCGGTTTTAAAACACATCATTTATACGAATATGTATAAATAATACTTTTTTCACACTGTCAAATAGCCTTTTGTAAAAATTAATTGGTAAAAATTTCACTTAGAGTGAGTGAGTTAGGTCCAGTTCCAATCTCGTCATTTGTACTATATTACATGAATATAAACTATAACATCAGACGTTAGTTTTCTTACGGTCGAAGTAAAGTGGCATCAACTTGCAGACGGTCTTCCGCCAGTACAGCAAGACGTCTTCTTTGGTGATGCGCTGATGATACATCACACCCTCGGTAGAGCCGAATATCCGATCCGGGCATTGCTGAAACATCATTATTATTATCATCATCACGAGTTATTATTATTGGGTTCGAATCCCGGCTGGGGACAAGAAACCCCAGGTCTAAGATGTGTAAACGTTTGTGTTGTCGCTGTTTCTGGTTCTCACGACACAGGGTATCCTGGTGTGGGGCCAGAAGCAATGTTTGTTCGTGTATATAAATTCTTATGTTATGTAAAAATAAATAAAAATTCTGGTGTGGGGCCAAAAGCAATGTATATATTTTTTTCGCGATTTCGAATTTTTTCCTATAGGAAAAGATATAGCTGCCGGGGATATTGAAATGTAGGGTTCTGTGTTATGGAACCAAAAACAGCGACGTCACAAACATGTAAACATTCGAGACCAATTTTTATTTATTAACGAAAACAAACAGTAGTACAATTCAACATAATTACTTAATTATTTAAAGTGTTTCGTACCACCAACACCGTTAAGCATTGATTAAATTGGAAATACGAAACAGAACATAATCTGTCACGGTCGTTCGCCAGATTTAACGACGTAGGTATATTTTGCACGTGTTTTCGTGAAGGATGGACTTAATAATATTGGATTGGTATATTGAGGAGAAAATAAAAATATGTCCATCACACTTTATCGGTTGAACACAGAATCCTCTTATTGTTTTTTTAATCTAAAAAGTTTGACAAGATGCATCGAAAGCACAAGAATGCAATTGTATATTGCTCAAAACGAGCATTCGCACGAGGTTCGCATTAAAAGCAAAATTCTAAAACGAAAAGAAAAAAAATCCATGATAAAAATAAAAAACCTCACATCAGCGTCATATCCTGGCAGCTGCGGTTGGCCCCGGAACCGGTTGATGTGGAAGAAGTTCTCGTGTCCCCATTCGGGGCCCACCAGCACGGTTACTTCGTCCACGAAGTCGGCATAGATCTGAAAACCATTGGTTATACGGTAACACAACAGGTCAGCTCCATAATACTACGATGCGTAGTTTGTCAAAAAGTATATTTTTGACTCCTCGATGATTTTTTAAAATGACAGTAAAAACAAAATGTTTTACTTGAACGTCGAAGCTGTTAGTTTCACATTAATAGATTAGGTATTTTATTCTAATTATTAGTATAAACTTCACATTTATTCTTTTCAAAACAGTTTTTTTTCTATTAACGAGCGTCCAAGTATGTATTGGAGCTGTACCTATTGTCCAACTGTATCAATACAGTTGGACAATACAGCTCCAATATGGAAAACACATAAACATAAACATAACATAACATAAACATTTACACACAGGCACATACATTGCTTCTGGCCCCACACTAGGATACCCTGTGTCGTGGGAACCAGAAACAGCGACGTCACAAACATGTAAACATCCAAGACCTGGAGTAATAATCAGAATAATAAGACCATGGCTCGCTTTAATTCAACTACAACGCCTGCGCTGCGTAAGCTCGCGTTACGGCTGCTACACACTATGCCAGCGGCACGGCCGCCGGGTTATTCAGGCCGCCGGCACTTGCCGCTGGCTGCCGCAATGCATCATTTTCAAGTTGTCAGCCGGGTAGACCAGTGGTGTTGTACGGTTTGTGTTCCTAATTCTTATCAATGGACAAGGAAGCTGTTGACATCACCATCCCGGCCTTAATATTAATTTTAATTAGCAAATGACTCAAAAGAAAAATGAGATTTTGGGCGGGAGCTGCCGCCGGCTCACCGCACAACCCGCCGGCACAACCCGACGGCAGCCGGCGGCTCGGCTTGTGCGGCATTGCCGGCGGCTTTATTACCCATGGGCCGTGCCGCCGGAATAGTGTGTAGCAGCCATTAGTAGACGGCCAGCAGCGCCAGCGTTGCGTCGACACCGGCACGATGACGACGCTCGTCTCTTATGGATCAAAGTTATGCTTACAGTCTTATCATAATATACACGGAAGAACTATGGACAGGAAAGATATCATAGGGCGGTAATATTTCCAGACTATTCTTAGCTTACCGATAGCTTTGTACCGATACTCTTGTTTATTTAATGTCCAGCAATTATTTTCACAACATTATACTTATCATATTAGTGAGTTAATTTGCGTCGTCTGTTATACTTATCAGTAAATAATGCAATCATTGAACTTTAATTCTTGAGTTCAACATAGGAAATATAATGTTTTAATCTTAATGACATACGCACCGACATTTTATCCGATTTAATTTTTTTACACGAAAATAAATATTACTTGTGATTTTATAATTACATTGCATATAAAGTATTCTAACGCCGGACATTTGGCGAACATGTACTGGACAATCAGTCCAGGACAAATTCGCCAATAAATCAGAATAGAATTGACAAAAGTAGTACATAATAATACTTATACTACTTTATTGTTACTTAATACTACTGTAACAACTTATTGTACAATTCGGTAGTTCACACGACCAACAATAAATTATTTGATATGCTCGATTAAAAGAAAAATTACAAAATATTTCGGGAAATGTATCTCTTTTAGTCAATTACTAGTTATTACAATTTTTAAATAGATGAAATATAAAAAGAGTGTTCTGAAATGTGACGTCACAAGCAAGTATTATCATACAAAATTCACTAAAAAAGTAACTCATTGGACATCCTGTCAAATACCCAATGAGCCATTTTCAGAGGAACTAAAAAAAATAATATTACGGCTGTCAAACGTCTGTCAAAGGAATGCAATTTTGGACCTCAGCCCAATAGCCATGTGTGATACATCATAAAATAGGTCTCAGCGAGCTGAACAAAAGTTACTATGACGCCAACAGCCAAATGTTTGTCGTTTCGGAGTTATATTTTATTGAAAATGTTTATTTTATTATGTATCACACATGGCTATTAGGCTGAGGTCCAAAATTGCATTCCTTTGACAGACGTTTGATAGCCGTAATATTTTTTTTTTTTGGTCTTCTGAAAACGGCTCATTGTTTACCCAACAAAAAAAAATGTATCTAGACCCATATGACGTGACCAGTCCAGAAATACAAATACAAATAGCAATAAATACAAACCCTCGCCAACATGCCCATATTACTGGTAGGCACGAGGCCCGGTGCCAGACTACTCGACGTATCGAGTATCGGCTCCCTGAACTCCCAAAGGTACTCGTGGATCGTCTTCCTGACGAAGAACCGGCTGCCGTGGGAGTTGGCCAACAGCCGGAATCCGGCGCGGACTATGAACGACGCCTTGTGGAGGTAGGAGGCCAGTCCCTGCGAATTTTTTTTTGAAGTTGAAATTCTTGTAAAATATTCTTAGGGATGTACCAGACAGAGAGTGGTCACGCGGTCAAGCATTCTGGGTTCGAGCGTGCAATTGTTCACGAACCCTGCTGTTGAGCGATCGAAGCTAATAGTGTCACCATGATTTTGAGAAACAGTAATTGCGAACGCCATTAGACCGACGCGGTCAGAATGCCTCCTGTGTGAGTCTGAGTAGGTAACGTAATTTAACACAACGTAATATAACACAAAGAACGCAAAACTGACCGCTTGACCGCTTGACCGCGTGACCGCTCTCTGTCTGATACAGTTTGCTTACAGTCTTCTTCTTTTTTTTAATTTGTTCTTTTAAGTAACATTGCCACCTACTGTGATGTAATTACTATGCAATAATTTTTTTCATGTCAAAATAAAGTCAATGAAATTAAATAACAAAAAAAAAACTTTTTGTATAACGGTTACAAAAATGGTTACTGGCTTCCCACTAGGATTTCCTGTGCTACGGGTGTCGATGAGTTCGGGATCACCTCCCGCATGGTAATTACCACATAGTAATTTCTGTAGTAATTTCTAATTTCATAGTAATTGGATATCTGACATTAGGTTTCTTTTAGTTTGTTTTACCCTGTTTGTTAGCCACAATGTATGTACAACAATACATCCTGTAATAATTGTTTTCTGTCTATAAATAAAAATATATGTTAATATCATGTTTATTTTTTGTATGGAAATTTAAATATAGATATCAAAAAATCATACCAGTGCTAATAATTCGACCCCTATTTGGCAAAACATCGTAAGCGACAAAAAACAAATTTTACACGAGACGATTTTTTTCAATTTACTTGGAACCTAGTAAAGCTAAGCTAAGCTAGTCTCAGGTAAGAAATTTTACTTTTCGTTTTGTTAATCCAATAAAAATTAAGAAAACAATGAAACTACACGGTTTGAAGTAATAATGGCGCTTACGCTAGTTTTCGACATTGAAATATGAGGCAATTTTGTGTAATGTCGCATACGATGTCATTTACTATAAAATGATACTTAATAAAATCTGCTGCCTAATTGTATCGTATAATTGTAGAAAAAACGAAATGGTGAAGTTAAACGAAATAATATTTATAATAAGATGTTTTATTCTTTAAAAACGCAATTGCACAGGTAAAATAATAAACTTAAATTTAATCACTTATTTCAAATTACTTTTATCTATTGTACTAAAGATAAATAAACAACCATAAATTTTATCACGAATTTAATTTTATTTATTTATTTTTATAAAGGATACAAAATAATTAGTATACTTTTAAACATTATTTAAAATATAACCATAGTAACAATAGCCCTCAGTCAGATTTTTTTTTTCAACGTAAAGGATTTACATTCTGTTTCTTGAATGATAGATTATCTTCTTGATGAGGTATCCCGGTACCAGAAGTCGATGGTCGAAGACGCCGTAGATACTTCTGCCTTCACTGATCTTTGAATTTTTGAAAATAATTGTTATCTTTGCCATCTGTTTAGAATACGATTATCTCATTCCCATATTTTTCATTTATTTTTATCATGTCATCGATTGCCTTCGATTCGATCGAGACACAGGCGGTGCTCGAGTATCTCCAGTGTTGCAGAATTGACTATCGGTATATCGAGGTGCTTGTACCACAACACCACCATGTCGGTCGGAGTACACGAGCTGAATTCCACAGAAAAGAGGCGTGAGACAGAGAGATGTCATATCTCCGAAACTGTTCACGAATGGACTTGAAGATGCCTTCAAGCTTCTGGAATGACAGGAACCCGGCATCAATATCAATGGCGAGTACAACAGTCCCCTTCGATATGCCGACGATATAGTAGTCATTGCAGAGACGCTGGAGGACCTCGGCATAATGCTCCCAGACCTCAGTTGAGTCTCTCAACGGGTGGGCCTTAAAATGAACATGGACAAAACGAAGGTCATGTCAAACGCCCTGTTGTGCCTACCCTAATAACAGAAGGGAACTCGACTCTCGAAGTTGTATACGAATACATCTACTTAGGACATACAGTCCAACTAGGCCAACTTCGTGAAAGAGGTCAGTTGTCGAATCCGACTCAGCTGGGCAGCATTCGGGAAACTTAGAAATCACTCAAAACAAAATTATACAACCAGAGTGTGTTACCAGTAATGACTTATGGCACTGAAACGTGATCTTTTACTATGGGCCTCATAAAAAAGCTAAACGTTACGCAACGAGCTATGGAAAGGGCTATGCTCGGAATTTTTCTACGAGACCGAATCAGAAATGATGAGATCCGTAGACAAACGAAAGTCATAGCCCACCGGATGAGCAAGTTGAAGTGGCAGTGGGTGGGGCACATAGCACGCAGAACTGATGGCCGATGAGGCCAAAAAGTGCTCGAATGGAGACCACACATCGGCAAGCGCAGGGTAGGACGACCAGCCAAAAGATGTACAGACTATCTTATCCAAGTGGCAGGAAGACACTGGATGCAAGCGGCTCCGGTCTTTTTGGAAATCCATGGAGGAGGCCTATGTCCAGCAGTGGACTTCTAGTGGCTGAATGATGACTGGACTAAAGAGGCAGTCGAAAAGAATATTAACTTGAAGAGGGCCCCTGAACCCACCCAGAAAGAGCCCCATGCAATTTGCAATTATAGTACTAAACTTGTGCGGTAATCGCGCAAGAGCGTCCAAATTCTTACGGATAGGTAAAAATTGTTATTTTTAAGCCTTGCCTGCTAATCACGTAAGCGATAGTAAGCAAAATAAATTATAGCAGTGAGAGTTACCTGTAACTAATCAAAAACAACTTTTAACGCAGTTTTGCCTTCTAAATTTAAGTTTTCTTTTGGGATCAAACAGTAGTACGCACGCTAGCCACGTTATGTCGACTGATTCATATTCTCTCTCTGTTCCATATTATGTGTTTTGCACTGTTTGTTTCGGTATCGTATTTTGTGAACTTTGAAAGCAAGAGTTGGAATCAGTTTGGTGGGTGATGACGAGAACATAGATGCAAACCCCAGAGGATGTCATAAACATTTGGAAAATGTGTTCCACGGAAGCAAACATAGAACTGTTAAAATTGCAGTGCCCACTTCATCTACAAGGTTTGTACTTTGCAAAGAAAAAAAGACTGCTCTTATTTTGGTAATTGATTACAAGTTTTCATGTGGTCTTTGTTTATTTGCAGTGGACTCAATCTGCCACTGCTGTACACGCTGTCCCTGTGCCAATGGAAGTTGACAAAACTATGAAGATGCTGCCAGTATAGGTAACCTAAGACGGTGGATATAAATGTGTTTAAGATACAAAAAAGCTATTGTTACAAGATAGACAGAGACCAGGGACTGCCACGATCCTGATAGATCATTTTTGTTTCATCGACATTCATTTAAAGGGTTTAATTATATTTATAACACAAAAAAAGACATCACAGTTTCGTATTTTATTTCTATTTTATCCCATTTTATCACCATGGTCCAATATGGGAACATTTGCAAGTGGATGATAAGAAGTTCTCAGAGCTTCTTATTTAATCCACCTGCAAGTGTTTCCATTTTCAGCTCTAACAACAAAAAAATATCACGACTCCAGTTCAAATTTGCCGCGCTTGTTTTTAGTACTGTTCGTGATCGCCGCAAGCAGCACTTTCGCACCCCCAGAAAAAAACACGAGTGACCTATCTATTTCTATTGTAATCTGTGGACTGATTGACACCGTTTTAAACCAGCTGATTGCTCAGAATTCGAACTCGAAACGTCTATTTCACTCTCGTGCGGTAACGTATGTGACGTTTTTTTCCGACATGGCGGATACGATAAAGAAAAATAACTTTTTTTTTAGCGTATGCACCTTTTTTGGTAGTTACGATAAAACACTAAATGGCTTGTAACTTTTTTTCTGATAGAAAAACCCTTACAATCTATACATATTTTGTAGACGGCATCAAACTGCGTAGGTTACGATAAAAAAAGTATTTTCTTAAAATTGGCGCTTACGATGTTTTGCCAAATAGGGGTCGAATCTTGATTAAGTAGCGTTTAATTATTTTTTTAATTTGTGAACACTGACAGTGTCTGTGATACAAGCATTTGTAATATTTGTATCACAGTAGCCTACAAATAAAAATAATCCCACTATTGTGTCATGTGGCATGTATAAAAAAAATATTTAAATATTCTAGCTTTACCTTATAATACGAGTACCCTACAAACTTTGTATCCAAATCCCATCTAAAAATATAAACATTTTCAAGAAATTTTGTGAATGTAATATTCAATGTTGTGGAAATTTTCTTTTCGGAGGCCAGCAACACTTTTGGTGAAATTTAAAAAATGAAAAAATTATTGATGAAAGCAATATTTTTAATGAATATTTATTTAGTTTGCAGGTAATAATAACAGTAATTAATTTATGTTTTAAAAAAAAGGGACGATTGCTAGTCGGACTCAACTACAGAGACTTCCGTACTCGCAGTTTTTTTTCCAAGCTTTTCTCGAACATCGAAGGCATTTCTTTAATGATTTAATTGCAAATGTATTTTTCCGATTTTTACCTGTATTTGTAGAGTAAGACAATCATCATCATCGACCCATTATGTCCCCACCGAGGGGCACGGGTCCCTTCCCTGAGGAAGGTATAGGCCAATAAGTCAATATTATTTCCGAATTTAATACACATAGACAGCTAACTGTCAGTTATATGTAGATAGGTTATTGGGACCGGGCATAGGTCTAACTTAAGTCTAAATTAAGTCTAACTTAACACACTTAAGTCTTGGTCTGTGACTAATAAAATTCAAATACCTACCTATTAAACATGTATTTTTTTCCTTTTGAGGTACGATACGAAACACTAAAAACATTAATAACATCATAATTATGATATTATCATCCTTTGCAAATAAATAAGTCCAGGACTATAATTAAAGATAAGATAAGATAAGATAAGATTATTCCTTATTGCACATAAGAAACAAGAGACAAATAAGAGTGACAATTAAGGAAATATATACAATAGGCGGTCTTATTGCTAACAGCAATTACTTCCAGACAACCTTGTGACGGAGTGGTTGCCGAAGGAAAAAGAGACGGGCAGTTTGTGCAAATACGAATAATACATACTTAAATTCAAATATGTGATGAATACTTAATGTCCGCAGTTTGTTATTATTTCGTAGATTGCGATATTTGAAAAACAATCATCTCGCGCCATCACTTCCGCAAATAGGTATCTACCACAGATATCTATGGTATCTACTATAACGCGTTATAGACGTACCGCGCAAAGACAGAGTGTGTCGAACCGAATGAGCGTTTTTCCTTTCTTTTTTTTCTTAGTTCCTTGAGATAATCTAGATGGCGTTATTCGTTTCTACGTACAAAAGTGATTCGTAGCAATCATTGTCCAAGTTAGTCCACAGATTACTAAACAAGAGAAGGAACCAGGGTTGCTATTCGGACGAGGTTTCACGTAATAAAAATTCAATCCCACAATCCACAGCAAAGACTCCAAAATATCCAAAATCGCACTTATCACTAAACGACAACAGCATTTTTGTTTTTCCGTAATTAACCATCACAAATTCCACAGCACCATAGTATTATTTTTTGCTTTGACGTTTATTATTACGGTACGGCAGCGCCACCTAGGGATTCTTTTAGAACTAAATTTGACATAAGGAAAAACGCTCATTCAGCTCAAAAGCGATACGGCGGCACGCACACATTGACTTGATATGCGTATGTGTGCGTAATCCAGATGTAGTGTAGAACAAGTTTAGCATAAGGACCAGACCGGATTTAATTGTTTAGTTATACTTACATTTAGCTAACGGGTCTAATCACGATAACTTATTAGACAAACTTTTGTACCTAAGTGACCGTGGCAATGATATACCTGTCGCAGTAAAGTAGTTAAATCAGAGAGTCAATTGAATCTCTAGACCGTCAATCAAAGGTCGATATTCAATCAAGTCGCTAGCTTTTTGATTTAAATAAAGCAGCGTCGAAAACGTTTAACTATCTGACTGACCGAAAGCCAGTATGTTGATTAATAAGGTAAAACAAGATGGCGGTCACGACAACAGCTGATTACTTTTAGAGTCTTTCTTTTGGCAAACGTTGTGCAACTTGGTTTGTTGTGTGAGTGTTTTTTTTCAAATTGTGGTCTTTGTTTGAGAATGTTGTCGACTCCGCCACGATTATTTCATTTGTTATTGTTATTTCGATGTCATAATGAATGAACTGAGAGCTTGGAAATTCCGTGTTTTGTTTTACTGTATATGGTTACGCAACAAAATTAAGAAGAAGAGTCTTGTTTTTGTAGTGAGTTCCTGTTGCAAAGATGGCTTTAGAAGACTCGACACGTTCGTTCAAAGAAACATTTTACCAAAGTTGCAATATCTAGGAACGTTTAGGAAACTCGTCAAACGTTTCCTTCACTCACTTGTCTGACGGAACTTTAGCGACTTGATTGAATATCGATCTTTGATTGACTGTCTAGAGACTCAGTTGACTCTCTGATTTAACTACTTTACTGCGACATACCTACACACACTAATTTGCACCATAGTGGCACTTAACTAGGCTATTGGTATTCGTGTCTATTCACCGACGATTCAGAATACAATTGCAGGTTTAACAAAAATCAGTGATTAAGTTTCGTCCGGCAATGAATGGTTTATATTTGCCAAATACACAAATACGGGTGGACACTTGGACAGTGTGGTGCCGGATTTAGCTCACTTTGGATCGAAAGTTTGGACCTTTTTTTAAAACTATCTATCTGTCTATCGAACTGCGGGTCTACCTTATTGTAAATCTATGGTATTGTATTTATTGAGTGGCGGCAGAGGTCAGCGCGCCAGTAAGATTACAGCATAACTGCTTACACGCGGAGTCCCTGACTTTGATACTCGGGTTGAGAGGTTAGGTTGGGTAATCTGACTCGGACGACGCCCGTTTGATGTGCTAATCCTTCCAATGGTATCCATATTTAGTATAGTTTTAATATTTAGTCTATAATTGTTATTTTATGTTATTAATTAAATATCTTCCACAATAAATAAATAAAAAAAGATAGATTAATAAATAACTTGTACTTTTAGTCTAGCTTGTCTATTGTTAAAAATAAGTAAAGTGGTAAAGCTGGCTGGTTTCCCGATTAGGGAATTAAAAATCTATATAAATAATATTCAAAGTCCTGCCTGACTGACTAATTCATTCACTCATCAACGCCCAGCCCAAGCCGTTGGACCCAGGAAGCTGAAATTTTGCCGAGGGTCTAGGTATATATAATGTGGGCAAGGAATAAGACCGGATTTTCTAAGGGGGCGAAAAGGGCTGCCAAAATTTGTATGGTAGGTAGGCTAGGTAAAAAGAAGGTAGGTGTCAATTTTTCTTGAAACTTAAAATAAATACTCTTCAACACAATTGATTGAACACGTGTTTCGCCGTTTTTCTAAATTCAACCCTTAAGGGAGTGAAGGGGGTTGCAAAATTTTGAACTAAAGTCCACGCAGACGGAGTCGCGGGCGAAAGCTAGTCAAGAATAAACTTACCAGTACAGCCAAGTTGGGCACATAGATGGATGCATTCAAGTCGATGGTGTTTTCCTCAGGCAAATAAATCGGATACCGCTTGGCCGTGTACGTCATAGTGCTATTCTCGTTGTGCCTTATGTTGTAGTGGAGGAGTTTTTCTCTGTAATAAAGAGAAAATACACCTATAACCACTCGGATGTCCAAGCGCGCGAGCGACATTAACCTCACCTGTCCACAAGTCAAAGGTCACTTTCTCCGCGCTTTTTTTCGAGCTTTCACCCGCGACCTTCTTGACAAAAAATATCTTAGCTAAAAGACTACTATAGCTACACTAAAACCAAAAATACCTGCAGAAAGTTAAAAAAGTGCACAATTTTATAAAATTACAAAAAAAATACTCCGTATAGTTTGAAAACTAGAAAATAACTTACAATTTGCTAATTGCCATAAAAAAAAGTTTAAGTCTGGTTATTTCGATAAAAATAACTGTAACTTCCACACAACACAACATAACCACTTCACCAGCCCCCCTAGCATAATCTCTCCCGCGCGCGCGAATGACAAAGTCTCGCGCAATCCCCTTCTCAGCCACTATCATTATCAACCCATTACGTCCCCACCGAGGGGCACGGGTCTCTTCCCTGAGGAAGGTATAGGCCATACTCCACGACTGGGACCAAGTCCGGATTGGTGGAGGCTTGTAAGACTAGTGGCCGGTATTACTGTCAGAAGTTTCCAAGCCGCCCTAAGGCCTCTGACTTGGCTTGACGACTGCCATCTATCGATGGCGGCCGCCACCAACTGCTTAACGTGCCTTGCGAAGCACGGAACCGCTCGGAAAACTGCCACTAGGTCATAGACGGTGACCCAGCCATGCACTGAACGCCCCCTATGTTGCTTAACCTTCGTGATCGTTTAAGATCACTCAGGCAGCCGGGACTACGAGGGATTCATCATGTATTCAACTGGTTTTAATTCCACACGTCTTGGTCATCTACATAACATAATATTTAACATTTACGTTTACATACAGGACATACATTGGTTCTGGCCCCACACTAGGATACCCTGTACAGTAGGAACCAGAAAGAGCGACGTGACAAACATCCAAGACCTGGGTATCTTTTTGTTTTTTTTTGTCCCCAGCCGGGATTCGAACCCGGGACCTCTCGCATGACGGGCATATGCGCTAACCACTGCGCCACAGAGGTCGTCATAACCTTTAATAGTGTGTTTTATGTGTTTTAGTGTGGGGCCAGAAGC
Organism: Yponomeuta plumbellus; assembly: GCA_947310845.1. NCBI lineage: Eukaryota > Metazoa > Arthropoda > Insecta > Lepidoptera > Yponomeutidae > Yponomeuta > Yponomeuta plumbellus. Next base: position 6,272,305 of record OX371221.1, on the reverse strand, counting down.
AATGTATGTGCCTGTATGTAAATGTTAATGTTTTAATGTATGTAGATCTTTTGGCACAAATATACTCACAAATAAACTATGGGCCCAATCTCTTGCACGTTGAGTTTGTCATCCAATCCCAAGACGAACCGCTCGTAATTGGTAACGTTGAAGACGTAGGCGCGCAGGCGCACTTCGTCAGGCGGATCGGCCCACCAGTCGTAGGGGGGGAAACCTGGGAAAAGGGGAGACCAGGGAGCTCATACTGTTCTAGCAATAACTTAAAGGGGATACCAGGGAAATGATATTGTTCTAGCAATAACTTTATATATTATGTAATTACATATATAACTATTAATGTGTAAGTTTATTTTTTAGATTTATTCTATTACTTTTGCACGCCTACCAACTCTTTCCATTTTTGAACTAAAACTTTCGTAAGCACAACACATTGTAAACTTTTAGTCCGGATTTACTTACGGGTGTTGTTATATCGGAAGAGTCCGACCAGGTTTCGCTCAGATTCGCAGAGCTTAATCATGGTGAGCAGAGACGTAGCTCGCGTCGTCGGTTGCTCGTCTCACACTGAATTCGCTCAGCTCTGCGAATCTGAGCGAAACCTGGTCGGACTCTTCCGATATAACAACACCCGTAAGTAAATCCGGACTAAAAGTTTACAACTCTTTCCGTTTACCTCCTGCGGTTGACTGGTAGAAAATGCTTATGGAATTAAGTCCGCCGCATTGTACTATATTTTTAACTTAAATGTAAGTGCAATAAAAGTATCAATAAATAAATAAATAAAACTTTTGGTAACCATGCCGGGTCGTGGATTGCATTCCTACTTTGGGTGCTTTGGGATTTTTAGAAAGATAGAAGACACTTATTTAATTTGTCACAGAAACAGAGGAAATTAACACGTAAACCGTGTAGGTAAAGGAACAAAATACACGAAGATCAACAGACGAAAAAAGCGAGTTGGAAACGCGCACGAAGGGTTCCGTAGCATTATCTGTAAAAACGGCCAAATAAATCATGTCTGTTGTATGGGAGCCCCATAGAATTATATTTTATTTTGTTTCTTTTTTGTTATAGAGAGAACAAAAATACATCATCTGTGAAAATTTCAACTGTCTAACTCTTACGGTTCATGAGATACAGCCTGGTGACACAGACGGACGGACCAACAGCGGTGTCTCAGTAATAGGGTTCGTTTTACCCTTTGCTTACGGAACCCTAAAAAGAAAAATCATGAATGAAGAGAATATTATTACGGGACATCATCATTAACCCATTATGTCCCCACCGAGGGGCACGGGTCTCTTCCCTGAGAAAGGTATGGGCCATACTCCCCCACGGGGGCCAAGTCCGGATTGGTGGAGGTTTGTAAGACTAGTGGCTGGTCTTACTGTTAGAAGTTTTCAAGCCGCCCTAAGGCCTCTGACTTGGCTTAACGACTGCCATCTATCGACGGTAGCCGGCACCAACTGCTTAACGTGCCTTGCGAAGCACGGAACCTCTCGGAAAAATGCCACAGACGTCATAGTCATAGACGGTGACCCATCCATGGACTGAACGCGCGCAATGTTGCTTAACCTTCGTGATCGTTTAAGATCACTCGGGCAGCCGGGGCTACGAGCGATTCTCGAGCGATTACGGAACATACTTTTATATAATCGAGGGCATCCGGGTACATAATAACTTTACATTTGTACGAATGGTCTCGGGGTGGGTAAATTTCCATGTTTTCGCTGTCTATCAGTTTTTGTGTTTTGTTTTACATAATATATTACTAATAATAAATACATATAATGAACTAATAATAATTTCCACACAAAACAATGCATGCAGGGATACTGGCAGATGGGCTGGAGTCTAATCAATATAAATAAAATTCAGTCCTGACTGACTGACTCACTCATCAACGCCCAGCCCAAGCCGTTAGACCTAGGAAGCTGAAATTTTGCACAGAGGGTATATTATAATGTAGGCAAGGAATAAGACCGGATTTTTTCGGAAATTCAACCCCTAAGGGTGCGAAAAGGGTTGCCTAGATTTGTATGGGAAGTATAAAGAATGTTGTCTAATTTTCTTGAAACTTAAAATAAATACTCTTCGACACAATTGATTGAACACGTGTTTCATCGTTCGCATCGTTGCATTCGTTTTTCTAAATTTAACCCTTAGGAGAGTGAACGGGGTTGCAAAATTTTGAACTAAAGTCCACGCGGACGGAGTCGCGGGTGAAAGCTAGTATAGCATATATAGGGTGTCCCAAAACTCGACGTCAAGCCGGAATCGGGTAAAAAGACAAGTCATACTACTGGTTGTCTGAAAAATACAAAAAAAATATATTGAAAAATCCATCTTGAAAAACGAGTCATGTATAATGAATATATCTCAGAAATTGTTATATTACTTATTTTGTACATCTACCTCCTTCTCCAATGTCTAGCTCCAGTCCATCCAAAGGTTGTCTGGAAGAGATCACTTTTAGTGATAAGGCCGCCGTCTGTACACTTAGATTAAGAAACACCTGTGTAATCTCCTTTCTTATGTACAATAAAGTGTTCTCTATCTATCTATCTATCTTTACTTTTCAAATTTCTTTTTTGTTTTGTGACTCTTGAATAATGCTGCGCTAAACGGTTACCAAAATTTCAAAACCAGCTGCTCCAGCTTGGAAGGAAAGGAGACTTTCAGACAGAAAAACAATACTGAACTTAAATATAATCCAGGAATAAAGTTAATAAAATTAAAAGAATCGCTAGAAATACGGAAAACGTTGCAAAAGCACAAATCATTAAAGTAAGGTTTTGACCTTATGAAAGCAATTGATTATGTTTGCATAAGCAATTTCTTTCATCATGTCGTAAAATTAGCATTTCTCTAATTTTACGGAATTACCTTTCTTGTAAGTTATAATACGCTTAAAACATAAACGCCTATTATTATTATTATTCTCTTGTAAAATAATAATCCTCGCGTCTTCAACTCACACATGGGTTCAAGGCAGGTCTCACAGAAAACCAAGCTTAGTTGGTTTTTTCCATGACTCTTGCCTCGAAAGCCATAGAGGCGGTTTTCCACGAGCACAAGTAGGTAAACATGGTTTTTGCGGTAAAAAAGTATGTCAAGGCCGTTGGCAAGTACCCGTTAAGGCAAACTTTGAAAAAACAGAAGGTTTCTTGAAACATTTTTTACAAAAAAGGACATATTGATAAGGGAAGGAGAGACCTCTGTGGCGCAGTGGTTAGCGCATCTGCCTACCATGCGATAGGTCCCGGGTTCAAATCCCGGCTGGGGTCAAAAAAAGGAACCCAGGTCTTGGATGTTCACATGTTTATGACTTCGCTGTTCCGATTCCCACGACACAGGGTATCCTAGTTTGGGGCCAGAAGAAGCAATGTATGTGCCTGTATGTAAATGTTATATTGGTATATGAGCATTGGGTCAGAGCTTTGCTTACTTACGTTGACAAGGGGGATAGGGGGATGAATAATTTCGTTACATTGTAGTGTTGCCTTAGCGACGGCAACGTCTATCGATCACCAGAAACGAATTGAGTCGAACTTCTGTTTGCAAACTCAGGACTTATTCTATGCTAAATCGCAGCCACCCATTAATTCGAACTTAAGGCTGAGGTGGCCAAATTAGAGGTGTGAGCCCAAAAAAAACGAAAGAAGGTATTCTACAGTTTACGGATGTTTATACAGGCTATGGTTTTATTGTTTGCTTGGCATTGGCGCCGTATGATGGTTCGTGGTGTCATGGCGACCTCTGTGGCGCAGCGGTTAGACCATCTGCCTACCATGCGAGAGGTCTTGGGTTCGAATCCCGGCTAGGGACAAAAATAACCCCAGGTCTTGGATGTTTACATGTTTGTGCTGTCGCTGTTTCTGTTTCCCACGACACAGGGTATCCCAGCAATGGGCTGTGGGGCCGGAAGCAATGTATGTGCCTGTATGTGATTGTTTATGTTTATGGCAGTGGGCGGGGCACATAGCACGCAGAACTGAAGGCCGATGGGGCCGAAAAGTTCTCGAATGGAGACCACTTATCGGCAAGCGCAGCGTAGGACGTCCAGCCACAAGATGGACAGACGATCTCAACGACGAATCTCATCCAAGTGGCGGGAAGACGCTGGATGCAAGCCGCTTCCGACCGGTCTTTTTGGAAATCCATGGAGGAGGCCTATGTCCAGCAGTGGACTTCTTGTGGCTGAATGATGATGATGATGATGGTACAGTCGACAGGGCATCAACCTTTGACTTCCAAAGGCATCTTTAAAATAGCCTCACTTCTTTGTCGAGGAACTTCGCGAGTAGTCTGGAGGAGGCATACAGAGGCGACCACTCAGACGCTGAGTGTAAGGTTGATGAGGATTCCTCTTCCTCTTCCTCAAAATGAGGAATTTCCTCATATTTTTGAGGTTCCTCATCCTCTTCCTCTTCCTCAGAATTGATTTAAAAAAAATCCTCTTCCTCTTCCTCATGAGGAATTTAAGAGGAAGGAGAGTTATAAGTTTTGTTGAAACGAAATGTGTTTGAGAGAGAGAGAGAGAGAGAGAGAGAGAAGTCTCGCCGTATTAAAAAGTTAAGGGAAGACAGGGATGGAAACATGTAGGTAAACAAGTTCAATACTAGCGTAATCTACGTAATGTTATTTGTTCCTATCCTCTCCTCTTCCTCTTAGTCTGCCAGATTCCTCATCCTCACGCTCTCCCTCAAAATCGACTTTAAAAAAATTCTCTTCCTCATCCTCTTCCTCATAACAAGTTCCTCAACAACCCTAGCTGAGTGCTTGGGAGTCATCCACGTACCTGGTCGCATATTCAGCTTCTCCCACAGCATGAAGTCCAGAGGCGTGAATATAAGGCTGCCCACAGACAGGCACAGGAGTAAGACGCCCCACACACACTGCCCCACTGTATCTGAAAAGAGAGAGATGTCGAGTTAGATCATCGCCGCCATCATAATCATCGCCACGGCTTCTCTAATAAAGGTAATATCCATAAATTATGTCGCACAAAATCAATGATTCTTTACCCCTCCCGTCCTTTTCACAGCTGGTCACATTTGTCACACTAACACTCACACTCTCTTCCCTGAGGAGGGTATAGGCCATACTCCACCACGGGGGCCTAGTCGGGATTGGTGGTGGCTTGTAAGACTAGTGGCTGGTCTTACTGTCAGAAGTTTTCAAGGCCTCTGACTTGGCTTAACGACTGCCGTCTAACGACGGCAGCCGGCACCAACTGCTTAACGTGCTTTGCGAAGCACGGACAAAAAGCACGAAGCACGGAAAAATGCCACTAGCGTTACTGTTAAACGGTCACCCATCCATGCACTAAACGCGCCCTATGTTGCCTAACCTTCGTGATCGTTTAAGATCGCTCAGGCAGCCGGGGCTACGAGCGGTCCATAAAATAACATACACATTTACACACAGACACATTACATTGCTCCTGGCCTCACACTAGGATACCCTGTCGTGGGAACCAGAAACAGCGACGTCACAAACATGTAATCATCCAAGACCTGGGGTTTATTTTTTGTCCCCAGCCGGGATTCGAACCCGGGACCTCTCGCATGGTAGGCGCCACAGAGGTCGTTTTCAATAGGTACTTCGATGAAGTTGGTAGTTCTGAAAAGCTGGTAAAAGACCCATCTTTCTACGGAGCCTTGAAATGTTGGCCGGTTTTTCAAGATTACGTACGACTAGTCCTTATAAGGCCGAGTGTGCAAATACTAAAACTAACGTAAGTAAATACACTCGAGAGCAGAGAATCCGGGTCACTTAAAGGTAAGTGAAAATCTCGGAAACTGATAATGTTAGCCTAATGAAATGATAGGTATGTGTTTAATAGACAATTCTATCGGACCTCTGAATAAAATATTTGAATTTGAATTATGTACTTACTCTTTAAATGAAGGTATTAAAGCTTCTTATTTATTGTCAAGTTTGTTTGTTTGTTTGTTAAGATCTTTTATTGCTCAAAAGTATAAAAAACTTAGTTAACAGGTAAGTAGGTAGATAGTCATGTGTGATTAAAAAATCAAAATTAAAAAAGGGAGACTTTCGAAGATAAATATACGAAATTGCATTTGTGTTTGCTTTTGTTTCCAATCTGTCAGTCAATATTATTTTAAGGGGAGATCAGCAGTTTTTTATTTATTTAATTTTTAGGGTCCCGTACCGAAAGGGTAAAACGAACCTTATTACTGAGATTCCTCTGTCCGTCCGTCTGTCACCAGGCTGTAACTCATGAACAGTGATGGTTACACAGTCGAAATTTTCACAAATGATGTATTTCTATTGCCGCTATAACATCAAATACTAAAAAAACAGAATAAAATAAATATTTAAGGGATCTCCCATACAACAAACATATTTTTTTCCAATTTTATAATAGTACGAACCCTTCGTCCGCGAGTCCGACTCGTACTTGGCTGGATTTTGTAAATAAAATGCAGTGACACATATACGTTTTATTACTTTCATTTATATTGATGATGATAAAGCTATTATAGCTTTCTTAGTTTCCAAGATTTAAAAGTTTCTTTAAGTGACCCGGATTTATTGCTCGCGGGCGGGTTTCACGTCTTAGGCAACGGTTTTACCTAGGTTTTAAATAAGCTGTATCCACAAACGGACTAGGTTTAAATTTTAGTGTAAATAAACGTGCCAAGTCCAGGTAAAACTGATGGTCTAACTAAACACGGGTATTACGAAGGCCAAGAGTCTACCTGTTCACACTTAAGGTCACAGCACACATATCAACTCGGAAAGGGATCGTCACCGTATTGCCTTTCGCATTGCCCGTCAACCAGGCGTCAACCTGACGTATGCCAACCACCATACAACACCATACAACATACCATACCACCATACCAACAACCACCTAACCAAAGCGTATCTGCACCTCCTGTACGTCAACTCGGCTACGGCTAGGCGACATCGCGCTTACAGCTCGCCGACCACTGCTTCTTACCAGATTGCTTAAGTAATACTTGGGGTGGACAAAGAGACGTGAGCTCGGGTACGGAGAGACGTAAGCGCGGGGACGACGAGCCGTGAGCGCGGGAACTGCAAGTTGACCACGCACCGCATCGCGGTTGAGAGCCTGTTCCGAGGCGAGGCGATTACGTTACGTTACAATTACGATCAGTGTGCGTTGCAGTAGGGAGTTTCATACAAACAATGCTGAACCGCTCGAGGCGATACGGTGACGATCCCTTTCCGAGTTGATATGAGTGCTGTGACCTTTAACTGTAAAGGACTGAAAGAAGATGTAGGGCCGATTTCTGAATTGAGAATTTCGTTAAGTAATTACTTAACTTTAGTGCTGTCTCGTCCAATTTCTTTAGAAAAGAGCGTGACAGCATGCTACCTAAGTATTTACTTAGCGTAAATTCTCAATTCGGTATTTGACACTCTCAAAAGTAAATTATTTGATATGCTCGATTAAAACAAAAATCACAAAATGTTTCGGAAAATGTATCTCTTTTAATCATTTAGTAGTTGTTACAGTTTTTAAACAGATGAAACATAAAAAGAGTGCTCTGCAATGTGACGTCACAAGCAAGTATTTTCATACAAAATTTCGTTTTAAAAGTAACTCATTTGACATTTTGTCAAATACCCAATTGACAATTTCACTAAGTAAATACTTAAGTATCGTTCTGTCACGCTCTTTTTTTTAACTTCACGATTATGATCTTGTTACAGTCTGTTAGCTTTTAGAATATACCTCGGGCTCTAGAGTAGGCTTCGGTTTTCGCCGAAAGCACACGAGTGTAGGTAATACTTACTACTTCCTGCTCTGTATAAAACTTTTCTTCACTATTTTGTATAGTTGTAAATAACAATACAAAATAAACCTTACCTTATTGCAATATAATCAGTTCTATCCGATAGTAGCCGAGGTATATTCTGCAGCCATATTCATTTGGGTCTTAGATAAAATGTAAACAACATTTACTATTTTCATTGTCAAAAAATTTTATTTTGGTTTTTACACTAAGAAATAAGTAAAATAGATTAGATAACATCTAATTTACTTTAAAAATTAGTGTAGAAACCGAAATAATATTTTTTGACAATGAAAATAGTATAAAGAGTACTTACTGAAATGTTGTTTACATTTTGTCTAAGGCCCAAATGAATATGATATAAAAGCTAACATTTGTATGTAGAGGTTGACGTGACGTCTACCACTATACCCTTGCCAGTTGACCTCTGGTAGACGTGATGCCCGAAAATGGGAAGGAGACACGTCTAGGCCAGCGGTTCTCAAACTTTTTTGGTGACGGACCCCTTTTGGAAAGTGAAATACTTGACGAAACCCTACAGTAAAACAATTATTTTTAAAAATGTATTATTTATTAATAAGCATAATAAGATTTGATTGTAACCAAATCCACGACCTTCGGCGTGGTGATTAAACGTGTTGCCAGTTGCCACTAGTCTAGCTCTAGGCCAATCAGGCAGTATGTCATAAAATCGAAATCATATATTTTTGTTCATAAAAATATTTAACTGGTCAAAATAACATGAATTTTTATTTGCTTTTTTCAAAAGAAATACACTAAAGAATCCCTTTGCTAGGCAGTGGCATAATAGTTGCCACCTTAAATTTTACCTTATCACTTTGAGATACAGTTCAAAAGTAATGAAAAATTTATAACGAGGCGAGATGTGCATTAATTCAATTGCTAGCTGTAAGATGAATTAATTAATTTAAGAGTTTCTATGTTTACGAGCCTAAAACTCGTGAGATCAATACGAATGATTCACTAATTTGTCTCTATTTGTGAAAACCTGTAATTAGCTTTTTGTTGTCTACTAAATTCTTCATTTTGTTAATATTAGCTAGGTTTCCTTAGAAATAAATAATAAATAAAAATAAATAACTACTTGTTACTACTTTCTCAGCACTCAATAAACACTAACAAAGAAACTGAGATGGTTTTCAGAAGCCTGTCAAATAGCCTATTAAACCAGATTATTCGTTTGTTAGAGCTTTGTCTTCGACTGCCGGATTAACCAACACAAAGCGGCTCATCATCTCATTGTGACCGACGAGGAAGCGCTAACGGATCACTACGCATAATAGCACTGTAGCAGCCTTGAGGATAGGTCGGTGTAGGCTGCGCGGGCTTGGTTGGCCGTCACGTCCTCCAGCAAAAGTGGTGTTGGCGACAGACCTTTTTTAGCGTTTAGTTTTCTGTTCTAAAGAAATTGTTTTTTAAATTAATTAAATTAAAATTTTTAAATTTAAGTTTAATTTCTTCTCCATGTACCTAATCTATTATTGTGAAACTAACAACTTTGATGTTCATAAAGTAAATATTCTATTTGTACTATGAATAAAATATTTGAATTTGTAAACCTTTTGTTTACAAACCTATTTGAGTTTGAGTTTTTGAGTTTTAAGGTACATTTTTTATTTGAAAATTATTTATTGCACAATAAAAAGATTTACCCTAAAAAGTATTTTCTTCCAACCAACCATGGGTGATGTGGAAAGAGTAAGGGGTAGTGCTAGAGAAGTGCTAAAAAAATAAAATAAATAAAAGATCGTTGGAAGTGTGTTCCCTAACGACTTTATGCTGAGCATGAGATTTGTTGCCTTAGTAAACTTAGATTTTTATTAAGTAGAATTTTAAAATTTAAACGTTTTTTTTTCCTTAAAACACTTTGAAATTGACTTTAGTCATCCCTGAGCGAAGTAAACGAAGACGGCGTCACGTAAAGTTCTTATGTGTAAAAAGGAAGCAATTTTACTTAATTTATTTTTGTTTGAGAGCGGTGGTAATAGAACGCGCGCCGGCTTGTCAATCGAGTCGGGAGGTCGTGCGTTCCGACCGCGGGTTATTGGTGACTTTGTGTCCAATGACTTTGTTTTCTACGATACATACATTTGTGAAGTTATAGTAGCAAAATTAGCTAAATGTTAAGGAAAATATCGTGAAGAAACCTGAGTGTCTGAGTTGTTCAACTACCTCAGCGCTCGAAATTGCATGTAGGTGGTGCTTACTCTCTGATAGGTCTGTGCCCAGTAGTAAGTCGTATTAAAGGCATTTTTTTTACATACAAGCACATACATTGCTTCTGGCCCCACACTAGGATACCCTGTGTCGTGGAAACCAGTAGGTAACAGCGACATCACAAATATGTAACATCCAAGACAGTCCACGTTTTATACAATCTCAAACGCTCAAGGATTGAGCGAAGGCCAAGACAGCCCGCGCAGACCACTTTTCCATGCAACAGCCGTCTTCAAACCACGTTTTAACCCAGCCTTGATATAGTACCGTTGATAGCGATGTGCCGTTCCCGGCAACGATCCCAGAAGTGGGAATTATCGTGGGATCGTTGCCGGCAACGATCGAATGAAATTCAGCACGAAGGTCCTTCATTGAAAGTCATGAAAGACGTGTAAGTAGTCTTTCGAAAATCATCCCTTCAGGGGGTAAGAGGGGGTTGCGAAGTTAGTATGAAAGCTCTTTCGCATGCGCTAAAAGTATCCCTATCTTATTGGCAAACACTTTACTCAACTAAAGCCCACGCGGACGCAGTCGCGGGCAACAGCTAATGAGAGATAAAGTTATTATAGATAGAGATAAACTGTGACTTTATAAAGCATTTGCTGGCTTTACGAAATATGGGAGTGCTATTAGTACGGCCTCCAAGTGTAACAACTAGAGCTAAACTATGTAAAACTGAAGCCAAAATGAGCTTACTAACCCTGTCAATATCAACATGATGGGTGTACGCCAAGGTGACACCATCTCGCCTAAGCTCTTCACCAACGTCTTAGAAGACGTAAGACTCTAGACTGGGGTGAGACTGTTCGATTGTTGATTATGAACCACGATATTGAGCCACGAAGAAACAATAACATCCACTAATTAAATTATGCGAAAATTAATCGGAATTCGTAGTCACAACAAAAAGTCAAACAACACGGCCGTTGTAGCTAGTCGTGACGTCATTCACTGACTGCTGTTTCAGTTACCTAATATGGCCGATTCCGGTATTATGTACTTTTGTTTTCTTAAAAATCTTATCAATCTCAATGTTTATTTTATAACGGAGTCATTTTAAGGAATTATTTTGACATTTATTTTTTTCTAAAAACATTAATTCTTTCATTTTTTAATACTGTTATTGTTGTATTTAAAGAAAAATTTCGAAATATTTACAAATTTTCTAATTTTGACTCATGTTTATTGGGAAATCATCATTCATTTATTTAGCATATTTTTGTTACTTTAGTTATTTCCTTATGCGTACTTTTTTTTAACCACAAGTTTAATTTCTAATTACAGCTATATTTTACCACATTATTTGCCATTAAATATCCTATCTCTGCGGTATGTTTGGTAAATAAAACAATTTCTGAAAACAGTCTCTCCCTTAGTGAGTATTAAACCCGCAAAAAGTAAATTTGTGTAATTTTTCCACATTTTGTTCTACTGCAGCTCCACTGCTTGCAGCGTTAGTGTCTGTTTTTTCAAATGATTTTTTTATCACTAACGAGGCTTTCTTGCATTTTACAAGATGGCGCGCGAATTTTGTTGCATTTTTTACTCCATACTGCGTCACAGTATTTACATAAAGTCTTTTCCTTATGACCTTCCTTGACTATTCTAAAATGTTCATGAACACAGCCTCTTGCTGGCACCATTTTTTTTATTAAAAGTTGAAAATTGACGAACGAACAACAAAAAATCGCTATCACAGCGCCAACCATGGAATAATACTGACTTCCTCCGCACGCTATCCCTTCTCCGCATTTAGGTCCTCGATAATGTATAGATGTCTTTCTTTAATGCATAGCGCAAAATGATTTGATCTTTTAATTTTTTTACTTACGATTTTTAGGATCTGTCAATAATAACATTACAATTAATATTTACAGTAACACCCCCGCAAGTTGGCAAAGAAATAAGAAAAAAAATTCCTAACCACATCATTGGGATCGTTCCCATTGTTGCCGGCAATAATGGGAACGATCCCATTATTGCCGGGAGTGGGAAGCTTGCCATTATTGCCGGGAATGGGAAGCTTCCCATCTGGCACATCTCTACCGTTGACACAAGAAACTCCGTGTGTGACGCATGCTCATGCGCAATCTGTCATCGATGATACTGGATTAGGGTTGCCAACTTTTCTTCTAACAAATATAGTATTTACAAAGCTCTAATAGCTAAAATATAGTAGATGGCAAAATAATAGTAAAAAAATAGTACTTACGTGGTTAAATATTTTCTTTATTTTTTTTTATTCGACTTTTTTTGACTTGGAGAGCGAGCTTTAGAAAAAGAATAAGGCTGGGTTCCGGTTTACGCAAAATATAGTAGTTTCGCCTGCTACCTATGTATCTATATTTAATTTTTATTAGAAATATAATAGAACAGTTGAGCCCCTAATATAGTAGGATACCATGTTATACAGGGTGTTCGGAGCATGGACCGTCAAACATTTTCGGAGTACTGATGGGGTTAAAAAAATTAAATAAAAAAAAATTGAGGCTTAACTTTTTTAGTTATTTTGGTTTTTTTACTTATTTTTTATTATTTTTTTAACGTACTAGTAAATGACCCCACCAGTACCACGAAAATTTTTGACTTAATACTGAATATTTTAGAAAAAATACATGATTTTTTATCATTATCTCCATAACCCAAGGGTGGAAAGGTAGAAGATGATCCCACCAGTATCCCGAAAACTTTTGACGGTCCGTGCGCCGAACACCCTCTATAGTAGGGTTGGCAACCCTATACTGGATGGATACTGGATCGCGGAATCAAGATGGTTCATTTGCATGCAAAACAGGTCTTTATGGCATGTATTATTTAAACGTGTAATCGTATGCTAATCAGAATCACAATGAACTGTTGATCAGGTTGCAAATTTTGTTGCTAATTAACTGCGAATAATACACGCATGTGGTATCAGTAAGTACCCGCAGTTTCTGATTCGAATTCAATTATTTCATTCACAGTAAAACAAAATCACATTCGCTTCATCGACATTCATGGTAACATGGTATCGACATTTATGGTAATCTGTAAGTAAGTAATACATCTTTTCTATTTTACTTGGACTTCTCTAGCACTACCCCTTATTCTTTCCACATCACCCATGGTTAGCTGGAAGAAAATACTTGTTAGTATTAAGTTCGCTTTTGTGCAGATCTTTTATTGTGCAATAAAGAATTTTCATTCATTCATTCATTAGTCGTTGCATGCATGCACGTCGGTTTCGGGTACTTTTTATCTTGTCCTTTGCTAATACATCCCCTATTTGGTCGAAGTATGTGAAGGACAGTGGCAGGTGGCGGTCTCTGGTCTCTGCCTGCCGCTCTGGGATACAGGCGTGAGCTTATGTATGTCATCATCATCATCATCAGCGCATTATTACCCCACCGAGGGGCACGGGTCTCTTCCCTGTGGCATTTATGTCACACAGTTGTGACGTTTATGTCAACAGAATGTAATAGAAAGTAACTGTGTGACATTTATGTCACAAATGTCACACAGTTACTTTCTATTACATTCTGTTCATTTCTGTTACATTTATGTCACCTTATAAGGTGGTGTGACATATCGGGAACAAAAAGGCTAAATCAGACAACTCCATACAGTGGAGTCTTGCATAATTGTACTCCTACTCCGAACTGTCAGATACATTCTTAGTTTGACTCTTTTGAGCTGTCTAAATGCTGAACCCGATAGAGTGGAAAGTTACGTATACGTCATCCTAATATGTTTAGGTACTTAACTAAAGGTAAACAATCTTGATACGCCTTTTTATTGAAATGTACGCTTACTAAACCAAAATCTTTACACATTACCAATTCAATGTGAAATTAAATGTAATTTCATAAAAACACATTTAATTTGTAAAAATTTTGATTTCAAAAGTGTATATATTTTAATAGAAAGACTTATCAACAATGTTTACCTTTAGTTAAGTGCCTAAACATATGGAGTAGGTACCTATAGATAACATAAGGGCTGGTCGTGGGAGGCTCCCCACGCTGTTAGTCAGAATGTATCCCAGAATCGGAGGGTATCCCAGTTCGAGATCAGGGAAAATTATTGTGTTGTGTAAGTATGTGTAGTTAAATCCCCGATCGATCCCCGGCTGGAAAGAAAAAAAAAAAACTCCAGGTCTTGGATGTTTACATGTTTGTGACGTCGCTGTTTCTGGTTCCCACGACACAGGGTATCCTAGTGTGGGGCCAGAAGCAATGTATGTGCCTGTGTGTAAATGTTTATGTTTTAAATCTACATTATTATCTACATTATTTGCTCACTATTGCATATACACCATGTTTTGTTTATAAGTGTTATATACTTAGGCCATACTGAAAGTTTCTGGAACGGACTAGTTACAAAAGGAAAATAAAAAAAACACTGATAGGGTTTGAACAAGGAACTCTCTGTCAGTACATTTATTTTTAAATTGTGAGTCTATCATTGGTTTTTTCATCGTGGCGTTGTTTTGAAACTAGTGTGTCGCTATTACAATGAATTTATGTCGAGAAAATTTCCGTACTATGATTTTTTACGATTTTCGCTATGGCTTAAGTCAGCAAGAGAGTTGTCAAAGACTTCAGTTAGCATTTGGTGATGAAGCCCCATGTCGTAGCTCTATTTATTCGTGGTTTGGTGAATTTGGACGAGGACGTGATCATCTCTATGACGTTAAACATGAACGCCGGCCAGCGACCGCGGTTACCGATTTTAATATTGATACTGTGCGACAACTAATTGAAACGTATAAAAAAATTACCTGTCAGCAAATCCGCACTACCTTAGGCATTAGAATGAGCTAAGTGCACAAGATATTGCATGAGCATCTGAAGGTTCGGAAACTTTGCACTCGATGGATACCGCATGATTTGTCCTAAGATCAGAAACGACTGCGTGTAGAGTGGTGCCGTAAAATGATAAAAAAATATGACGGAGGACAATCAATGGCTGTGTATAACATCGTAACAGGTGATGAAACTTGGGTGTACTGCTTTGAACCACAAGGGAAAAGTTAATCGGCGGAATGGGTCTTTCCTTTTGAAGAGTTGCCAACGAAAGACAAAAAAAGCCGCAGCACTGGCAAGAAAATGGTTGCTTCGTTTTTCGGCAAATCAGGCCATTACACCACTGTATTGCTTGAAAACCAAAGAACCGTAACTACAGATTGGTATGTTAATACGTGTTTGCCTGAAGTGTTTGACAAAACACGCGAAAAGCGTCCCCTGAGCAAAATAGTCCTTCATCATGACAACGCGTCGGCACATTCCGCTAAGGCAACGAATGCGTATTCCGCTAAGGCTTTAAAAGTAGAATTAATGACTCATCCGCCAAACAGTCCAGATCTAGCACCCTGTGATTTCTTTCTGCTCCCAAATATAAAAGATAAACTCAGAGGTTTACGTTTTACAAGCCCGGAAATGGCGGTGAATGCTTTTCACAAAGCCATCGAAGAGGTCCCTAAGGAAGACTGGACCCACTGCTATTCACAATAGTTCCAGCGAATGCAAAAATGCGTAAATCGTGAGGGTATATACTCTGAAAAACAATAAATGTGTTATAAAGATAATAGGTAGTCTTATTTACCAGAATCCAGAAACTTTCAGTATGGCCCACGTATAACTATTGTGTTATCTCTAGGACTCCGCAAGCCTTGTTATGTTTTACTCAGTGAGAAAATCAGCGCTGTGAAGATGCATGCACTCACAGCACTAAGCTGAGCCCTATCCTTTTTATCACATAATTATGTTATCTGTCTCTATTTTTCTTAGATTACGTAAATATTCTGGTGTGATAAATAAACATTTTTCAATTTCAATTCAATTTCAATTTCAAATGTGCAGATTACTCTTTGTCTAAGTGTGTATCTAGGTCATTTTGCGTCAAACTCTAAGCGCCTATGACATCGGGTAAGCATTGACATAGGTCTGCGTCATTGAACCGAATGGATTACGCAGCTATTGTTTGTTCTATTAGTAATGAATGAGTAAAAGTCAGACGAGTGCTAAGGGACGACCTGCGTTGGCAATGGAATAAATGAATAAACATTTTTATAACTAAATCGCTCGTAGCCCCGGCTGCCTGAATGATCTTAAACGATCACTAAGGTAGCAACATACGGCGCGTTCAGTGCATGGGTGGGTCATCGTCTACGACTAATGGCTCCTCTACACGTCAACAGATGCGTCCGCGGACGCTGGCAGATGCATCCGCAGATGAATTTGCACGAGCTGTCCACACGTCTGTAGGTCGATCAGTCTATGTTCATTCCCGGCAGACGAAACACGCCTTCGCCCCGTTTAAAAAAATGGATATTGAGACCGTAGCTGCCGCAGCTATTTACTTATAACTACTACTTGATTGTATAGTCGACAGCACAACATCATATACACCCATGCACTCTACTCCGTTGCATTATGGGCGACTTTGCAACTAAAATATGAAGGTTGACGTGCTGTTGACTGTACCTACATCGCAGCAGAGTTATTAAGAAGAAATGGAGAAGAAGAAGGTGGTGGATGTTAGCTATGGGTACCTATCTACATAATTATTTTTATTTTAGTGATATTTATTTTTTGGATTCCATAGATAGTTTTCAGCTTGATACAGCTCAATAAACCTAAAATTTTCTCGGCGCTCATATTGTTAGTCATTTCGGGGGGAATTAAACCACAAGAAGCACGCGTGCACTCTCATTCGCAACTACGATCAAACTGATGCGTCGGCAGACGTGTGGACAGATGCCGGACGTTCGCGCCGAAACCCTTTGATGTGTGCCACAAAAACCGACAACAATCGGATTCGAGGCAGACGTCCGCGGACGCGTCTGCAGACGTTAAATACCTACCACAGATGCACAAATCACCCCCTCTACACGTCGGCGGACGCATCTGGAGATGACGTCTGCAGATGCATCTGCCGAAGGCTTAACGCTAGTGGCATTTTTCCGAGCGGTTCCGTGCTTCGCAAGGCACGTTAAGCAGTCGGTGCCGGCTGCCGTCGATAGAGTGCAGTCGTTAAGCCAAGTCAGAGGCCTTAGGGCGGCTTGAAAACTTCTGGCAGTAAGACCAGCCACTAAGTCTTACAAGCCTCCATCAATCCGGACTTGGCCCCCGTGGTGGAGTATGGCCTATACCTTCCTCAGGGAAGAGACCCGTGCCCCTCGCTGGAGACATAATGGGTTGATGATGATGATGAAATACTTAAGTAACGTTGTGTCATGCTCTTTTATAAGGAAATATGATGAGACAGCACTACTCGTGCTCACCGCGGATTGGTGATTTCAAGCACTGAGGTATTGATTAGCTCACACCCTCAGGTTTCCTCACAATATTTTCCTTCAAGTTAGCGAGTGGTTTTCCGACTACAACTTCACAAATGTACATATCATCATCATCAACCCATTATGTCTCCACCGAGGGGCACGGGTCTCTTCCCTGAGGAAGGTATAGGCCATACTCCACCACGGGGGCCAAGTCCGGATTGGTGGAGTAGATTAAATGTACATATAATAACTTATAAAACAAAGTCATAGGTACAGTCGATAGCACGTCAACCTTCACATTGGAGTTGCAAAGTCGCCCGTAATGCAACGAAGTAGGGTACATGGATGTATACGATGATAAGCTGTAGACTGTACATGCCCGCGCTGGGAATCGAACCTCGGTCTCCCCCTTCCGAGTCCTTTGTTCTACCCTAGGTACCACTCAGACAAATCCGAGCGAATGCAATCGTCTTTACAAATGTAAATAAATAATTTTGGTGTAACCTCATTACATTAGTAATTAGTAAATAATTTATTTACTTCCTTCTCATAGAGGTAACAAAAAAATAAATATGAATTGGGTAGTTGACAAAATGTCAAATAAGTTACTTTTAAAACGGAATTTTGTATGAAAATACCGGTTTATGACGTCATATTTCAGAGCACTCTTTTTATGTTTCATCTATTTAAAAATTGTAATAACTAGTAATTGACTAAAATATATACATTTTCCGAAGTATATTGTAATTTTTGTTTTAATCGAGCATATCAAATAACGTATTGTTGGTCGTGTCAACTGCCGTATTGGAATAATCTAGACTTATTCCTATGTGAAAAGCTGGAGTCAATACTAGGAAAGATCCTGAAACTTACAATGTATTGTTTCTCAATTGTATCTTTTTTTGTTTAAGTTATCGAGTTGAACAGGAAAATGATAACTAAAAATTATTACCTACATTAATTAAAAATAATGTAAGTTGTACATAACCAGTTAGTAAATAAATAATTTGTATTAATTACCTACTCGTAGAATGTGAATTAACACTATACGATTAATTGCAATCGCTGAGGCAAATCTTGATCAATTCAAATCGCATGATTATTTTGACGACCTCTAGTCTGTCTCGCAGCAGTTAGCGCACCTGCCTACCATGCGAGAGGTCCCGGGTTCGAATCCCGGCTGGGGACAAAAAAAAACCCCAGGTCTCGGATGTTAGTAGGTACACATTTGTGACGTCACTGTTTCTGGTTCCCACGACACAGGGTATCCTAGTATGGGGCCAGAAGCAATGTATGTATGTGCCTGTATGTGAATGTTTATGTTTATTTTCCAGTGTCAGCACCCATAGGCTATTTGACCGATTTCTGAAAGCCATCTCATATTGTTTGTTTGTGTTCATGGAGTCCTCAGAAAGTGGTCCTTTTAAATTATTTCGTGTATTTCGTGTAAAACGCTATCTTAAGCAATATGGCGTCGCACAAGTATATGACGTCACTTCCCGGTAAACCAACCAATGCACGTAAGAAAGAATGAAAAATTACAGACGCCATTTTTACTAGCTTGTGACGTCATCATAGAATTGGCCGATTCTATGATGACATTTCCAGGACGATCCAGGCCGTTTCCGATACAATGGTGACAGATAGAAATTATCAAATTTTATCATGATTTTTACAACTCATAATTTTTTTTTTAGTTAAAATGCCTTGAAGTGGTTTTTAGACACATAATTTATACGGCTAGTATAAATAATACGCACTGTTTTTTTTTCACACTGTCAAATAGCCTATTCGTTTCGAAGCGCTTACGCGTAGCAATCCGCTTCGCGTCTGCAACCATGTGATTGGCCTAACCTGTTTACTATGCAAGGCGAGTGCTCTGAAGCCATAATATTAGACCCAAGTTTGACGTCTGACCTGGCCCGTCAGCTGATTACATTGGGATTACTATTGTTTTATTGAATTGTTTTATGTTTGACATCTTCTGTTGTGACAATTGGTGTAGTCTTGGCTAATTTGAGAATAAAGCCTGGCACATATGTGACGACATTCCGTAGCGATCTAGAGATTAAACCGTGCAAGCCGATTTGCGAAGATTTATCAATCGTCGGGTGGGAACGTTGCAGAAATTATAGTTCCACGTTGGACAGACGATCGATAAATCTGCGCAAATCGGCTTGCACAGTTTAATCGCTACGATATGTGTCGTTAAATGTGAAGAAAGCGTAAGGTAGGTAAGTCGTCCAAAGTCTCTGAAAACCTGCCACATGTAATAGGCTATTTGACAGTGTGAAAGAAACGGTATTATTTCTACGTTTCGTATTAATGATGAGTCTTAAAACCGCTTTAAGGAATTTTAGCTAAAAAAATCTGTGACGACGTCACAGCTCAGTGAAAATGGCGCCCGTCCTTCATGTCGTTCTTACGGCCATTGGTTTGTTTACTGAACAGTGACGTCATAATTCCTGTGCGACGCCATATTGCGCAAGATAGCGTTTTGGTGGCTTATTTCAAAAATGAATTTTCGTTTGTCTTTTTTAGAAGAAATACACGAAACAATTTAAAATGACCACTTTCTGAGGACTCCATGAACACCAATAAAAAATATTAGATGGTTTTCAGAATCCTGTCAAATAGCCTATTTAGTTTGCCATTTCGGTACAAATTCCTCTTCTTTTTATAAGCTCTTCCATTTTATCTGCTTCAAAGACTGCTTTGTAAAAAACAATTTTCCTCACATGCAGTTTATATTTATTTAGTTTAATTTTGTTACATTTATTAAATTTTTAGTTAAATTTTTTGACCCGGGGGACCGCGTCCTTGTCACAGCTGGTCACATTTGTGAGACTCCCCCCTCGCTAACTTTTTAAGTTAGCTATCTAAATAGCTAACGCTATTTTGCAATTTTACATGTAGATTTTTATTGAATTAAAACAGCAGTTCCGAGATTAGTTTTATTTCCGACAGAGTTGCAAATAGAGTTAGGAACAAATAGAGTTGCAAATGTTTTTGCATTTTTCGTTGATAGTTGAAAGTTCGTGTGTTAAAACTAAGATTTTGAAATGTGACGTCACAGGACCCCCTCCCTCCCTGATGTGTGAGGTAATTTCGGGATGGCCCCTTTCGTAAGCTCTACACATTGGAAATTGTTCTCTGGATACATTTACTTGACTTTTCGTCGTAAGAATCCGACCAAGTCAGCTCTGCGAATCAGAGCGAAACGTGGTTCGGACTCTTCCTACGGAAAGTCAAGTAAGTGTATCTTGAGAACAATTTACAATAAAAATAAAAATTAATAAACTCACGCCCGTTATCCCCGAGAGGGTAGGCAGAGGCACCAATCCTAAGACTGCCCTCGTAAGGAAGTACGCAGTAATTGTAAAAACGCAGTTTTGAGTAAATAGCTATTTACTTCTTAGGATTAGAATGATTTTCAATACTCAATACTCAATACTTTATTGCATTCCACAAGTTGTAGGGTTGTTATAATTTAACTTAACAGTTATTTGATGAGATCTTTGTGGACCCTGTAGGGCACGCAACATTTTAAAGTGCTATTTGAAATATGCATTACATTAACTTACAATTGGAAAATATTGAATTAATAATCATGCAATTTTAGTTATTCTATTTAAAAGATTATATTTAAATGTTATTTGTGAGTACAATAAAGAATATTCTATCTATCTATCTATACAATTATTTATCTTGTTTCATCTATACTATCTTTAAAATATTCTTCTATGGTATAATAACATTTTGATATTAGTATTTTCTTTAGATCTTTATTGAAATTGTTGTCGTTATTAATTCTTTTAAGTAATTTGGGAGTTTGTTATAAATTTTAATAGCCATTATCAATGTACTGGAAGAGTATAATTGCATTCGAGAGGTGGGTAATAACAATTTATTTTTGTGTCTTATGGGTCTTATAGAGACATCTTCTTTTTTTGTAAAAATTTCTTTATGTTGTCTGACGAATTTTGAGATTTCTAATATGTAAATAGATGGTAAGGTAAGTAGATTATAATGTATAAAATATGGTTTACAACTGTCTGTAGATACTATATTTACTATTATTCTAACAAATTTTTTTTGTTGGGTGAAGAGAATTTTCATGACATTACTGCATATTTTCTTACTGAAATTTCAGGTTTCTAGTAGACCTACAGCCACCATTATTTTTTCACCTATAGATATACCACCAGGGAGCTCAATTTTGAATCCAAAGTAAAAACGCACTAATGGGCTATTACTGCGTTTTTCGTCACGAGGGCAGAATACTGGGCCCACGTTTTGCTGAGTTTATTACAATAATAGTAATCGCCGCAGCCGCCGTCTGTACTTACTCTAGATTGTACAGTGTAATTTCCTTTTTTATGTTCAATAAAGTGTTCTCTATCTATCTATCTTATATATAAATAAAACTCAAAGTTCTGAGTGACTGACTGACTCACTCATCAACGCCCAGCCCAAGCCCTTGGACCTGGGAAGCTGAAATTTTGCACAAAGGGTCTATGAATAATGTAGGCAAGGAATAAGACCGGGTTTTCTGAAATTCAACCCCTAAGGGGGCGGAAAGGGTTGCCAAAATTTGTATTGGAGGTATAAAGAATGATGTCTAATTTTCTTGAAACTTAAAATAAATACTCTTCAACACAATTGATTGAACACGTGTTTCGCCGTTTTTTTTAATTTAAACCCTAGGGGAGTGAACGGGGTTGCAAAATTTTGAACTAAAGTCTACGCGGATGGAGTGGCGGGCGAAAGCACGCAAGAGTTATACAGTATTTCAGGAGTATTTTAGAAGAATAGTGTTTTATAAACAATGCTATAAATAAGCCTTGGATGGTGGCATGATGACGCCGGGACGTCTTTTCGCGTGTTAACTAACCATTGTGCAACCAGTGAACAATTATTTTGAAGCTATTTCCTCATCTTAGCACAAGTAATGAGACAGTTAACGGAAACAGCAACCGATAATAGTACACCCAGGTCTTTGGTAAAGAAAGAGATAATTGTAGGAATTATCTTGGACGGGGATAATAAAGAGGAAGGTTAAATGTTGGCGACGCGACTATTTATATAAATATGGTAACCCGGCACAACCGTTGCTCCTTCGGCCTAGTCATGGGGTCTCTACACTCTACACGGTATCTTCACGGGCTACACTTTGGTAAAATATTTGGCTACATAATAGCCGCCGATATCCCGATAATACAAAAAACATTTTAATGCAGCACATAGCTGAAAATGTATATCTCGAAAATATTTTTTATGGCTCATTATTTTGTCTTTACACAGACTACATACGTGGCTTGGCTAGCTGCAATGGGGGACGAATCACGTAGTCTGAAAAAGGGACGCACTTTGGCCGTAAAGCGAGACAGCAATAATATAGCTGAAAAACATTTTCGGTATTTTCGATTGAAAAGCGATCGTTTCAGCTATACGGCTAAAATCATCGGCTATACAAAAAATATTGCAGAGTATTGTAAGTCTAGCCGAAAATGCTTAGCTGATGCTACCAGCTACACCCTTGCAGCTACACATTTCCGTGAAAAGATAGCCCCATAGACCTACCGAATAACCTACACAAAAAAGTTCTTAGAAATCAATGAAGCCTGTGACGAGCCATGTCAACTCTGCGCGCACACTATACACTCTGTGAGGGGGAGCTATCGTCCTAAACAATGAAATGATCAGAAGGGTTTAGGTTTCAGCAGAATATGTTTTGCTGGAACATTTTTAAACCCTTCTGATCATTTCATTGTTGATTAACGCCTGATTCCAAACATTTGAAATTTATTCTTTGAGAGCGCGTCTCTAAACATGGCACCGTTCCGGCGACATGATGGTACTTTAATTATCAATTTTGCAATATTTTCCCTGATATAGGTAATGTATATTTTGCAATGGACACCAGTTTGACTTGTAACATTTGCAGTGAGTGTCTATCGGGTAATGATAATGATGAATTAATGATTTTCCTCCTTTCGTGAAACTTAAGTAATATTTTCACTTTTGAAGATATCGATTAGCAATAAACATATAGGTCTGTTATCTAAAGCTGGCACGTTCACAGTACTCACACTTATGCAATTTCACTATACAGGATGTTTAAAAATATATGATTTTGATTCAAAATGCGACTCTAGTTTAAGTGTAGACTAGAGTTAGGTTTTAGTAAAATAGGTGCGTTGTAGATAAATAAATACAAATATATGGTTTACTTGTTATAACATATTTTTAGCAAATTCGAGCGAAAAGTATTAAAAACGAGGTGGAATCAATGGTCACAAAATAGTTTTAAATTTCAATAAATTTTCACATGAACAAAAATAATTTCACCTAAGAAAATCTTTACCAAAACAGAAAATAATTATCCCAGAAATCCTCAACAATTTAATTATAATTTAATTATGTAACAAAGGGTAACGGACGCTCAGTGCTCAGTTACTGGATGAATTACCCTACCTTTTTTTCTAAATGCTTGCCACACATAAAAACTTTATTACTGTTCTGTAATTTCATCAACTGGAAGGAATCTGTGATCAACTGAGCAACATCATTCGGTTTCTATTGTGGTTACGCGAATGTTCTGTTCTCCTATTCTTCTTCTTTTTCTTCAACGTTTTTTCCATGATTTTAGCACCAGTAGCAGTTGTCTGAAGTCCCATCACAATCAAATGCAAGAACCAAAAGAAAAGAGGAAAGACCACAGAATAAACTGGCAATTCCCATTAGAAAAACAAAAACCCTGTCTTAAAAATGCCGTCTACTGACTAATGAGCCGTTTTAAGAAGAAAAAAAAAACGAATGGCTGTCAAAGGAATGCAGTTTTGGATTTTAGCCCAATAGCCATGTGTGATGTATACATGTTATTTTTTTGAAATTGAAAATGTTAGTTTTTTTCAATACAATATAACTCCGAAAGGACAAACATTTGGCTGTTGACGTCATAGAGTGCGACAAGTGAGTCCTGGCACAAGCCTTTGGCGGGAAATTTAAAAATCTTTTAGTTGATAACCCTGCATCTATATGCCATAAACCATCTTGATACTTTTGCTTAAGTTTATTATTTGTTTAATTAGTTTGGAGTCTCCAATGAATTTTGTCCAAATATAAATAAATATAAGCAAAACAAAACATTAACTACATCAAAACCAACATTTCCACTCCACCAAAAACAGGGATAATAAAGATGCACCACATAAACTTATAAACATTTATTATTGACCATAATCAAAATCTGATTCATATCTTTTTTCTCCAACATCTTTGAGGTCTTTGACTAAGTCTTCGATCTGACGTTTAAAATTTTCGTCATCCGACAGACCTTACAACAAGAAATAATTCATGTTTGTTTTAAAACATTATTACTCATATGTATATACTAAAACATAGGTAAAATTATGTTGAATAGAAACAAAAGTTCTTGTTTAAATCTAGGACGAGTATCAAACTGTTTGGGCTGTACTACTTGCAGCTGAAATACCTAAGTTTGACAGTCAGAGTGTGGCCATATGAAGAATTCGAAATAAATCGCGTCCCAGGACTCGCTTGTCAGACTCTAGTAACTTTTATTCAGCTCGCTGAGACCTATTCGATGATGTATCACACATGGCTATTGGACTGAGGTCCAAAATTGCATTCCTTTGACAGCAATTCGTTTTTTTTTTAGTTCTTCTGAAAGCGGCTCATTTGGAACTACTTTTCTTAGCTGTCAGAAAAATCCCTCATTGAAACGCACATACGGTTGAATACCAAAAAGATCACGCTGTATACATAAACAGTAGTAAAAGTAAAACTATAACTGTCCCCTTCACACTCATAAGCTAGACCGCGCGCAAGAGAGACGGGCAGACTTTTCATGATGCGCATGCGGTACACGTCACGCCGCGCGCTATTCACAGACACTACACAAGCGCAACGTGTAAATGTGTTGAACGTGCCAGCTTTACTTAACTGACCTATACCTAAACGTTTACTTATAAGCACAACATTGCTTCTGACTCCACTCTAGGATAGGTACCCTGTGTAATAAAAATCAATCAATCAAATAAATGCAGCAAATAAAATGTAAATTCTTTACGTGGAAATAAATAGTCTGAATTTGATTTTAATATTAGGTGCTTACATTATGAAATTGGCGTTTTTCGTACTGGCCACTTTAATCACGATTTTCTCCTCTTTGGTAAGGAATGTCCTTCGATGACCATCATTCATTTGTTTTTTTCTTCTGTTTTTTTCTGTTTGCGTCACTCATTTTACAAAATGGAAAACTTAAAATATCGCATTGTTTACGAGTACGAGTTCCGCCGTGGCACTAGTGCTGCGGAAACGACTCGGAGGGTGAATGATGTTGCAAAAGAAAACACAGTTCGTTTTTGGTTCCAACGTTTTCGTTCTGGAAATTTCGACCTGCAGAACAAGCCCCGTGGACGGCCTGAGACCCAAGTTGATAATAAAGTATTGAAGGCTATTGTGGAAGAGGATCCATCGCAAACCACGTCAGAGTTAGCTGCACGCTGCGGTGTTAGTGATAAAACTGTTTTAATTTACTTGAAGCAAATTGGGAAGATTAAATAGCTTGAAAGGTGGGTACCTCACGAATTGACTGAAGCAAACCGGCAAACGCGCGTCGACTGCTGCGTTACATTACTGAACCGGCACAATAATGAAAGTATTTTAAACCGAATCATTACCTGTGATAAAAAATTGATTCTTTACGATAATCGGAAGCACTCAGCGCAATGGTTGGATCCTGGCCAGCCAGCCAAATCCTGCCCCAAGCGAAAATTAACCCCAAAAAAGTTACTTGTAAGCGTTTGGTGGACTAGTGCCGGTATTGTTCATTACAGTTTTCTCAAATCTGGCCAGACTATTACGGCTGATGTCTATTGTCAGCAATTGCAAACCATGATGGAAAAGCTAGCGGCTAACCTAGGCTGGTCAATCGCGCCACGCCACTGCTGCTTCACGACAACGCTACACCACACACTGTACAACAGACGGCTACCAAATTAGAAGAGCTTCAATTGGAATGTCTAAGACATCCTCCGTACTCCCCAGACCTTGCTCCAACAGATTACCATTTTTTTCGAAATTTGGACAACTTCTTGCAAGGGAAAAAATTCAACTCTGATGGGGCAGTCAAAATCGCCTTCACAGATTTTATTGATTCCCGTACGACTGGTTTTTTTAGTAAAGGGATCAATGAACTACCTATGAGATGGCTAAAGTGCAAAGAAAACAATGGTTCATACTTTGATTAATTAAATATATTATATTCCACTTTTTGTTCCTCCCACACAAAACGCCAATTTCATATGTAAGCACCTAATAATTACTGTTCGGTAAAGCGGTGGTGAAGTAGTTGGGTTGACCCTTGCTTCTAGAGCATGAGGGTATAGGTTCGAACCACGCATGTACCAATGACTTTTAGTTACGTACATTTGTTTGTTTGTACAGCAACACCATTCGCTGATAAATTGTGCCCGGATAATGACGACAGGCTTGCCACTTGTCACGTTTGGGACCTAGTAAACTCGGCAAAACGTGGGCCCAGTTCTAGTGATTGGTGCCGCGCCTACTTCCTCGGGGATAACGGGCGTGAGTTATTTATTTTGGTTCAGTAATTCGCACCCCCGGTGCTACACTGTCACTTTTGCTAAAATTGCAAAAATGAGTTAGCTAAATATGTAATAACTATTCTAAGGCACCCCTTTACTTGGTGCGATAAAAGAAAGAAAGTTAAAAGTTGATGTTGTTGTAAAAGCTATTCATGTTGTTTAAATCTTGAAATATCATTAATATGTGAGCTATCAAATCTTTCAAACCTTCTTCTGAATAATTGCATTTTTGCAAAAGTGACAGTCTAGCACCGGGGGTGCGAATTGACGACAATTGATAGGCGCTGACAGGCAGTTGAAAGCATACCAAATCCTGTCGGAATTCTGACGCTTGCGATAGCAATCACATTATTATACAACTTTATATATTCCGGCTAAACTTGATACGTACTTCATATTCTAAATTGACAACATATTTTGTGACTGCATGCTGAATGCTAGATTAAGTAGGTTCATTATATCATCATCATCAACCCATTATCCCACCGAGGGGCACAGGTCTCTTCCCTGAGGAAGGTAGGCCATACTCCACCACGGGGGGCAAGTCCGGATTGGTGGAGGCTTGTAAGACTAGTGGCTGGTCGTACTGTCAGCAGTTTTCAAGCCGCCCTAAGGCCTCTGACTTGGCTTAACGACTGCCATCTATCGACGGCAGCCGGCACCAACTGCTTAACGTGCCTTGCGAAGCACGGAACCGCTCGGGCTACGAGCGATTCTGTAATGCGTAGAGCAAAGCTGTAATGTAAGTGTATATTAATTTGCGTTTCGCTCTATGATGAGCAGAGACGAAGCTCGTGTAGTCGGTTGCTCGTCTCTGACAAGCTTCTGTCGTAGTCTCAAGTCTCTCTCGAGATAGATAGATAGAATATTCTCTGTTAGAATAGCTCTGTCTACAACAATACCATCTTTAGTAGGTGTGTTCTGTGATCACCATGATTAAACTCTGCGAACCAGTGAACTTTTATGAAGCTCTTCCAAATGTTGCGGGCTCCATACAACGCCAATAATAAATCAGTTATTCAACTTGAAACTAGAGTTGCAATAATAAAAATACCTGCTTTTACTAAAACTACTTAGGATGCTTCATTTACACGAATCATTAATGCGAACCATTAATGGACATGGTACATTTCAAAATATCCTGTTCTGAGTAGTTAATTGACGTTTAAAGATTTCGCACTAGTTTTTGTTCATGATGTCTAGTTTTTATTTTCTTTTTTTTTATGTATTGCAGTGTATATGTATTTGTTGTTTTGTTATGTTTTGAGTATTGTGCCGTTGAATAAATTATTTCTCTCTTCTCTCTCTCTCTCTCTCTCTCAAAAATTGTCATATGTTACAGTAAAATCATTGTTATTAGTCATTTGCGACGGATAAAAAAATCATTTGGTATGTACTTCTAGTGATTCGGATATATCTTTAAAATTCCCATTATTCTGCATACTTATCTCAAAAATTGTATTTCTGGAAATGTTCTGGTAATGTTTCCAACCGCGATTAGAAGCCCATTCCCATACGAGAAAAGTGGCGACTTCCTTACTTAAAATGCTGTGATGAAGATGATGATGTCTTTACCTATTATTCTGCTATTTAATACAGCCGCCAATTTATGCCCCTTTTTTGTGCTATTTCTGTAGTGCTGTGTTCAAACTATTTATGAAAAAGTAACAGCAGAACGATCGATGTGCATTTTACAAGAGTTTCAAACATCCTTGACGTTGTAAAGGATTAACAAAAAGAGCAATTTAAAAAGATGCTCAGCGCTTTGTGGCGGTTGTTTGTCTTAGGTTTTGCTTTAGACATTAAATTAACGCTATTGTTGGTCAGAAGTTATGTATACATACAAATAATACGCTACACAAATTGTACGATTTGTACGGTTCCGTAATTGGACGTCTAAATGTATGTTTCGTAAGAATCTGGGTAGGTATATACAACATACATAAGTTTAACGATGCATTCACCCCATAGTTTACCTTAAATTTGCGCTTTAATTTGATCCCTACACTCACAATATTAAAAAAAAAGCGGCCAAGTGCGAGTTGGACTCGCCCACGAAGGGTTCCGTAGCAGCAAGTAGTTTTTTTAAATATTTCAGTGGATTGAAAGAAAGGTAAATTGCGGTTTACGATTTATGAGTGAAAAAAAAAACTTACTAGATCTCTTTCGAACTAATTTTCGGTGGAAGTTTGCATGGTAATGTACATAATTTTTTTTTTTTAGTTTTATCATTCTCTTATTTTAGAAGTTACGGGAGAGGGGGGGGGGATACATTTTACCACTTTGGAAGTGTCTCTCGCGCAAACTATTCAGTTTAGAAAAAAGTTATATTAAAACCTTGAAGATCTATCCATAAATATCCCACACGTATGGTTTTCATGTAAAACATTTTTGAGTTTCAGTTCTAAGTGTGAGAAACCCCCAAAATATTTTTTTTCTATTTTCGCAGAATACCAGATTAGTTACCAAGTTTCAATAGTAAAGTTCATAAAGTTTCGGAAAAAAGTGGCTGTGACATACGGACGGACAGACAGACAGACAGACATGGCGAATCCATAAGGGTTCCGTTTTTTCCATTTGGCTACAGGACTCTAAAAGCGTATAGGTACTCACTGCAACAAACCCCGCGCCGCCTCCGCCGTCCCTCCTCGCAATTCACTTCGCACTGGTCACATTCCACGTCACTAACACACCCCTCGTCACTACCACATCCCTTGTCACTGTCACTAGTGTTGCTAGCGCTCCGAGTCTTCAGTAAGCTGTTCAAGGAGTCACTTGCGCTGTTTGGAGAGTCTGAGTTCACGCAGCGCGTTGAGGCTGTACGCGAGGAATCTTTGCTCGTGGCGAGGGATTCGGCCGACATGGCGAGACCTGTGGAGGGGAAGAAAAAAAAGTGAGGCGTATGGGCTTAAACTCTTAGACTTTTCCATAAAGGAAAAAATATTACAAAAAAAAAGTGAAAAGAAATAATGGCGGGAAGCAGAAGTTTAAGAAAAAATCAACAGGGAAAAATCGCGGGAAATAAGAGATTATGAAAAAACTAAAGAGCGTCAAACTGGTTCAAAAAATAAGGGCGGGAAATTAAAATATAAAAAAGACAAAATTGAAACAAACTAGTTCAGGAGCTGTGGAGATATTTTAGCCTAGCTATTTAGATTTAGCTGTGAGATACCTATTTAGTTAGTGGGCACATGAATTTATGATAAAAAAAAATTGTTGCACTCAAAAACTAGTTCATTATTTATTTGTAGCAAGGAAACTTTACAACATGCTTTGCAAAGTTTTTTTAAAAAAACTTTTTTTTTTTGAAAACGCCTTCATTTCAGAACAAAAACATTTCTTTTCTAGGTTTTTTTTTAAATACACACTTTATTAATTCGATGTTGATTTTAATAAAAAAAAGGTTAAATGTATCAAATTATCACGTATAAACTAACCAGCTGCTCGGCACGATAGGCACCCGGCTCCGAACCTAACTGACTGAGCAAAAAGCAAAGATTCAATGTCAAGTCTCAGTAAGTATGTCTCACCACTAAATAAAGTTCTTTACTTCACAGTACAGTTGACCTCAGTTTGTGTTTTATGATCTGAATTTAACTCTATGCATTTTTGATGGCGGCGGTTATGGCGTGGTTACAGTTACACTTGTCCAGAAAGAGTAGAAATTAAAGAGTGCGATTTTGCTAATACTCTTATTTTCCATACCCAAACTTTTATTTTATTTTATTTTTATTTTATTTTATTAAGGAAAACAAACAGTAGTACAATGACAATTTAACATAATTACTTAATTATTTAAAGTGTTGCATAATTGTACCACCAGCACCGTTAACCACAGATTAAATTAAATTGGAGAAACAAAACAGAAAAGTTAATATTACGAATATTCTTGTGCCTTTTGAACGCTAACCTAAACTTAAACTTAAACTTAAACTTGAAGTACTTTTAGTACTAAAAGACATAGTCTCAACTAGGAGAATTAACCTTGGTCTCAGTTACAATAATTGTGCTTATAATAGAATAGAAGATGGCCTGAAAAGTTCGTACAATATTTAGTTACACTTCACTTCCGTTATCTAGACTTTATGGTCAACCTATACAGCTTGTCCAGAAAGAGTAGAAATTAAAGAGTACGGTTTTGCTGAGACTTTTTGTCTGTGATTGTTAATAGCTTGCGCTTACAAGCATTTTAGAAATTAAAAACTTGAGCTATTACATAAAATCGCACACTTGCGTAGAACAACGTGTTATTTCGGAACCCTTACGTTATATGCAGGAGAGCATTTTTTTAAGGTTTCAAAGTAATGGCCGAAAGAGATAGCGCTATAACGTGATGCAGTGTTTCGTAAATAAAATCACGTTAAAAAAATCTATGAATAAAAAATGGTTTTCTTCGAAATATCACGTTGTTGCGAAATAAGGTATTGTGCTTCAATAAATATGGTAAGTGTTTTGACTTCTCAATAAAACAATTAGTAAACTTTCACTTCCGGTTTCTAGTGTTTTTGGACAAACTGTACCTGCTTTTTCTGCGCGAAGGTTGGCTGGAAGAGATCTCTCTTAAATATGAGTTCGACGTTATAACAAATTTTATGTTATTATGTTTTAATTTTACTCTATTAAAAATGCCTCAGATGCAGTTTGAAAAGTCTGAGGTCACACGTCTGTTTCTTCAGCTCAGACTGTAACATTGACAGACTGGCCATTTTCTTTAGGGCTAAGAAAAATAGACCAAGCTTTATTTTATTTTATTGTGGAAACATTGCAACAGAAATCAATTTGGTGTCGGTATTTTTTTTAATTTGGGTTTATTTCATCGCAGTGCAACATGTTCTTTTAGCCATAGTAAAAAAAAAATTATGGTACTTAGCAGTTTATTCATGCTCGAGCTATTTTTTTTTTATTTATATTTATGTTAGGGTCTCACATCGATCAGTCAATCATTCCGTATTCGTCCACTGCTGGACATTATCTAAAACTCACTTTAAATACTACCCATTAGAGATAGTGTTTTTTAAAACACCTGATTTTGTTGAAATATCGGACTATTGCCTCGTACATTCGACATCGTAATATACTATTATTTATTTACTGCACTCTATTCAGTACTTATTTCATGATTTTGTAATGGCATCTTGAATCATAGCCAGGGCTGTACTTTACCTTACCTATGGCCTTGTGCACTTTTGAATAGGGACGAATTTAAAGGCTAAATAAATCACCATACAATGAAGGCCGTTACACACGTGGCCATAATACATATTAATATAAATTAATGCAAGGCATATTAAGATATATTTTCTATAAAAATCTTCAAGTGACCGCACACGCTGCTATAATACATATTTCCATGACGTCACTAACTTATACCGTAATTTATATTATCGCATAGTAGGTAATATAGGCCGCCCATCAATGAAATGAAGGCAAAAATATAATTATATATTATATTATAGTATGGTGATTTATTTAGCCTTTAAATTCGTCCCTATTCAAAGTACAGCCCTGGCTATCATCGGTCAAGATGTCATTACAAAATCATGAAATAAGTACCGAATAGAGTGCAAATAATAAATAATATACTGTGCTGTCGAATGTACAGTCGACAGCACATCAATCTTCACATTTTAGTTGCAAAGTCGCCCGTAATGCAACGGAGCAGAGTGCATGGGTGTGTAGGACGATGTGCTGTCGACTGTACGAGGCAATAGACCGAAATTTCCACAAAATCACGTGTTTTAAAAAACACTAATCTCTAATGGGTAGTATTAAAATCTTATAAAAATATATAGGTTTATTACTTTTTTAGCTAGGTACTTATAACTTTTTAGTGTTCTAATTATTTTTATAACTTTTTAAGCTTTACTACAAAGTTTAAAAATTCACGAACATGAATATAAACTTTCAATAGATTAGGTAGTTAATTGACGTGGTTTTAAACTGAATTTTGGTCAATGAAAAATAGATTAATGTTAACCCGACACTGGCGAGCGTGCATGCAACGACTAATGACTGTCGATGAAACAAAATGGATCTGTCAGGATAGTAGCAAGTGGCAGTCCTCTCTACCTACCTCTCTGGGACACAGGCGTGAGCTTATGGATAAAATGTTAAATAAATGCTTTATCACTCTATCTCCCATGATAAATGATGAAAGAATTGCCTTACTATACAACCGATCTGACGATAGGTTATCGGCAATCAGTGACCTTCTTAACCCAATGCTAATAAAGAGTGATTAGCTGAATAATAATGACTCGGCTCATGGTGGGATGGGTTCTAATTTATCGTTAACTTGACCAGTGTGAGGGTCGACGAATTGAAAACGCAAACTAAGTACTCATCGATACAGCAAGGTGGATGAATGAATTAACGAATGAATGAATTATTTCTTACCATAGACTAACATTAATAATATAAATATGTTATCTATTTCTATCTTAATTACTAGCTAAATTCCTCGGGGAATAATTAAGATAGATAATTCGGATTAAGGGAATTTCCTTTGCTATTTTTCCATTACGTATTTCCTATCTGTTTTGATTGGACCTCTTTATTGTAAAGTTAGTACACCACGAAAGATGACCCATGAGTTAATAAATTTTGACTTTTATTACGATGGCCTTAAGGATCTTATCGTGGGACATGTTTGGTCATCTTTAGAATGAATGACTGCATTCATAAACATCAGAAAAATTATACAAAAAAAAATGGGTGTCTCTAAATTTTAGGGTTTAACATCGGTCAATCTGTCATTAGGTACCTAGGCTCAAAAGGACTGTACCAGGGCCGTTAAACCTTATATAAAAAAGGGATTCCGTTTTGAGCCATCATGGCGTAAACCTCATTTTTTTGTAACAAATGTTTCCCGAACATCCGTTAGGGCTTAAGTTTCGTACATGGCCCTGTAAAATAAAGATATAATAATAAAAATAAAATTATATAAAAAAAAATTATAACTTTCTGTTCTGCAATGCAAAGAGACAAAGGCTTATTAAAATCTTATTTATCTGTTTACCAGAAATATGACTTTACTATAAATAAATAATTTATCTCTTCCAATTAACCCTTGCTCATTTATGTTGTTATCGACGTAGTAAAAGAGCATTTCAGTAAGTATGGCTTACACTTAATAGGAACTTTGACCGGGAGATCCGATCAGCACCATATCCGGAACGCATTGGTCTCCCGCCGCCGCCGCCAGCGTGCGACGTGAAGCCATTTTTTTGCAAACCCTTCTTTAGTTTCCGTTTCCTTTTACAACTACCCTTCAATATTTTTACTATTTAATGCTTGTCAATTTAATGTTCACATACCCCACGATTCACGATTATCTAATTAAATGGTGACGGATGGGACTATTCTTACGATAAAACTTACTTAAATATACGCATTTACGTATAAAGTTAGATATATTTCAATAAAATCATGACACACTATCATAATTTATTATCACAATGATAGGTACGGTCGGCATCCAATCAACCTTTACAATATGTGCATGCACCTGTATTTTAAAATATAGGTACATTTGTGACATTAGTGCGATTTTTCAATAAAAGTTTCACGTAGGTATTATATAACCTGCTGATTGTAATTACACCGAAATGGCCCCGATTTTTTATCTACATGGGTTACATACGCATCACATGTTGTTTATGAAACGTCGACAGACACCAATTTGGTATACGTCGCAATTTATTTCTTTGAGAGGTCAGACGGAGCAGACAACTTCAAGATAAAAATTACCATGCATGCATAATAAAAGTAACTACATGAAACTTAAATACAAGTTACTAGGTACCTAATTCAAATTCACAAATTACATCCTTAAACTTAACAGGCTTAGGCACTGAACTAAAGGTAAACAATCTGGATACGCCTTTTTGTGTGAAATTAAATGTAATTTTATGAAATTAAATTATATGTAATTTCATAAAATTACATTTAATTTGTAAAAAAAATTATTTATAAAGTGTACACCTATTTTAATAAAAAGAAAGACTTATTCAGATTGTTTACCTTTAGTTATGTACCTAATACTACATTGCTTAGTTCCAGGTCAATGGAAAGCACTCTATAAATGTGGATTCTTTTGAGTGGCGAAATATTTTACTACGTTTTTTGCGGTATAAAAGTATAATTTTTTACGTTTCATTTTCTTACAATTTCAATGGACTGTAGACCTGAGTATACAGGGTGTCCCAAAAGTCAACGTCAAGCCGGAACCGGGTGAAATGGCAAGTCATACTGGTTATAAGAAAAATATAAAAAAAAAACATTTTTTTCAATTTAAGTACAATAATTTTTTTTATTATTATTTATTCAAAAAGTTTCACAAACATAATGAAAACTAAAATTAAAATTAAAAATGGGCAATTTTTTAAGTATTTTTTTAATGTCTACTTTTCTTCCAAGCTGGAGCAGCTGGTTCTGAAATTTTATTATCAGTTTTGGAAGAAGTAAAGATTTGTGGCAACAGGATTTTTAATTTTTTTTTAATACCCATAATTTTTTTTAATGCACTTTTTTTCTGATAACCAGTATTACTTGCCTTTTCACCCAGTTCCAGCTTGACGTTGAGTTTTGGGACACCCTATATTTAATTAATTAATTATTTTAATTTCAACTCGATACCTCCTCCACGTCACGTGGAGTCACGTGGAACAAAGAGACACAGGAAAGGAAAGAATGGAAACAGAGTGGGAAAGGTAACTAAGAAACAGATACTAGATTATATAGTTTATTCAGTTGAAGAGTCTAGAGTTGTTTAAGTTTATTTACTTTAAGGGGTCTGAATAAAAGGCTAACCTACGAGTATATAGGGTGTTGATTTGTATAGTTTCGTGCGACTCAGGGATGGTTATTTACATGATATTGAAGCCAAAAAATATTTAAAATATTTTTTTACTGAAAATCATCTAAAATCGCCGGTTTTGCGGTGCCAGCGGCGAGCGTGCGCACTCTCCCGGGCCCCGCCCCGCCCCGCAAAACTCCCGCCGGACTCGTCAAGTGCAAACGATAGAAGCTAAAGCCATATAACTTTATGATATTTAGATAATTTTCATTAAAAATAAATATTTTTTTATTTAGGTATATTTTTTTTGCTTTTCAGTATCATGTAAATAACCACCCCTGAGTCGGACGAAGCTGTACAAATCAACACCCTGTATATATGGCTATAAAAAATAACCTCCTTCACGCGTTCCCGAGATAAAGGTTGACTCGACGGGTTTGTGTACATTCGTCACAAAGTAAATTCGTCACGGAAAAAAGTATGTGTAAAAAAGCCACAGTTCTGCTTTTATTAATTTTGATTAGTGTAAGTTTGTCAAATTGTTTCTTGCCGGACAGACAGCAGAAAAAATTAACAAGGAGTAGAATAAAAACGTTATTTATTTTTCATAATACATTAAAATCTTAAATATTACCTTACATCTACCTAAAAAATTACAGGTGTCATGTGGCTGATTTGCAGTCATATCACCGTAATCATCTTAAATATATATTTTAATTTAACCTTACATCTACGTAAAAATCATAGATGTCAAGTAGGTGATTTGCCCACATATCACAGTAATAATCATATATTTATTAATTTCACCTTACATCTTTAATTTACCCTTACGGACAATTGGCGAGGTGGTCGTTTAATTTAATGTCACTGTACAATGACCGTAAATGTTTATGGGATCCGAACGAAGACAGTACACTAATAGAGGTGTGAGAGAAGATGCGTGGCGGCAGATTAGTCATGAAATGGACAATATTCTAGTTGGAGATTTGAAGACAACAACGAAGTCTGGGGGCTAAAGAAGAGAACATTTCCGAAAAAGACAACGTCGTGTAGGTAACTGGATCAGGTAAGAAATCAGATCAGATCTTTCCTCATATCGCAGTAAGGAACCTTAGACTTGGCACGACTTTGTCTAGATTTCATTACTTTTTAGAGATAAACAAGCAGCTCCATCGAGACTTGGCAAGTTTTTTACAGAATGTTTTTGGTGGGATACTCTTGACTTTAATATGACCATATTGCGTGACAATTGAGAGCGTTTATTGTTACTCCATAGCGGAATAGAGTTCGACTGATGACTGGATCAGTGTGGATCGGCTGAAGCATCTTGGAGCACCCCGACAGGATCGCTAAAAATTGCAACTGGATCGCATAAGTGCGATCCATGATCCACCTCCATCGCCGATCCAAGATGGATCGTTTGGTCCCGGCTATCAGCTCGCAAAAGCGCAATGCACTGCAATTTTCTTGGAGTACATGCGATAGAAAGGGAGAGGCTCTCCCTTTCTATCGCATGCTTTCTCGTTTCTTCTGAAGTGTAGGGTTGTGTTTCTGAAGGCGCGCGCCAAAAGGTGGATCGTGCTACCGCTACTTTATGCAAAAATTGTGAATAATGAGGATTTTCGACGAATTTACACTAACTCTTACCTACCTGCGACGAATTTACTTTCAATGTAGGTATGGAGTTTACAAAATGTGACGAATTTACTTTGTGACGAATGTACACAAACCCGACTCGACAGACAACGGACAGACAGACGGTCAACTACCTAAGGGAGTCGTTTTTTTTTCTTTTGAGGTACGGAAATCTAAAAAAAAAGGATTTTTTTTTTATGTCCCAGCCTTCTACTTATGTTTTTATAAAACCTAGCGATGTAGTCATTTAAAAAGGAGTTAAGGAGTAAGGACATAACAAAGCGGCGAATCAAACCGCGTCGACAACGCAATTACAGAGACGTGCCATTCAATAATAAACACATTAAAATAATATCCTTCCCAACACCATTTTTGTTAAGGTAGGATGGACTCGATGCAGCGCTACCTACAGTAGGATAGTTTTTAAGAAAATATCTAATTATTTTGTTCTGATTTGAATTTTATAGACTCTTTTGGGCGAAACATTTAAGACAAACAAACGACCTCTATGGCGCAGCGGTTAGCGCATCTGACTACCATGCGAGAGGTCCCAGGCTCGAATCCCGGCTGGGGACAAAAAAAACCCAGGTCTTGGATGTTTACATGTTTGTGACGTCGCTGTTTCTGGTTCCCACGACACAGGGTATCCTAGTGTGGGGCCAGAAGCAATGTAATGCCTGTGTGTAAATGTTATGTTATTTAGGAACAGTCGACAGCACATCATGGTATACACCCATGCACTCTACTCCGTTGCGTTACGGGCGACTTTGCAACTAAAATGTGAAGTTTGGCGTGCTGTCGACTGTACCTAGCATTTTTTTAATGACTTTTTTTGGTGTAGCTGGCCTGCAATTTTGGCGGGAAAGCGGCAGACCTTTTTTTTCGAGTTTTGTTTATGCAGCAGAGCAGAGATTTGTATAGACACAATGTCAGAGTGGATCTGATTTTTCAGTAGCTGTTTCACGTTTGTATTTTTTACTTCCATGTAAAAAAGGCTAAAGACTTATTATTTCTTCCCTTGAACCATAGATTACAATGTATACCGTTGAACTATTAGCGCCTTAACATAAAAACATCAATTAGTTAAACTTTCACCAATGTACTACTGATTTTACGCCAAGTACCGGACCAGAATTCCCTTTTACGGAGCCGAAGACCCCCGGGGTGCCTGTTCCCGCCGTTTTGAAAAGGAGATCCGCCGTTCCCGCTGGCCAAACCTTCTCCGCACTTGGTCCACGGCCGTTGGGGGAGCGTTTCTACTGTCTCCGGTCGGCTCAGGGGAGTACCTGACCGTAGTTCCGCTAAAGAGAGATCAAAACCAGTGTAGGGCTATTTTCTAACTCACAACCCTAGTATAGAAGAAGTGCTAATTAAACTATGTCTTGTTTTTTTTAATAACGTTTTTTTTATTTCTTCATCTTTAATTTATGTCGCAGCCTCTTCAAGGCTAGCGTGACATTGGGATCAATAAACAAAACATCAATTAGTTAAACTTTCACCAATGTACTACTGATTTTACGCTGCTTGCTTTTTTTTTATTTGTGAATATTTACGTCTATAAAATACTGCAGGTCAAAACTAACTGAGTGGCTATAACCGGTTCCCATAGAAATGAGTTACAGTACCACCATCTTATCTGTTCAGTTGATAGCGGCGCTAGTGGAGAATTTAGTAGTAACATTTGAGGAATTTGCCTAGACAAATGAGAATATTTTAACCTGGTTTTCAATTTTAATTAATTTAGAATATATTTATAAATCTTAGTAAGTGAATAAATAAAACCAAAAAATGGGGAACAGGATTTACAATGAATGAGTTCGTTACAATTTTGCCCACCTGAACATATAACTCGGTGGCGCTGTACATAGTGTTGAGAAATTTTTGAAACGCGTCTTTAAAAAAATATATTATATTACTATGTATTTACTTTCACTATCTATGGCTGAGAGCCAGCCACTCAAAATTCATGGTGTATAATGTAATGAAAAATCAATACTTATACGAGTATATTGGCCGGTTTCTGAATTGAGAATTTCACTAATAAATACTTAATTTTAATAGAGTCATGTGGGGCAAGTGAGCGCACTTAAAGTTTGAAGTATCATACAATAAAAAATGTGAAGTTAAATGAAACAAAACAAGGTTTATTAGTTACAATATTTATTAATCAACAACTTAAACACAAAATAAATAATTATCAATGACACAAATTCTTTGGAAATGCACAAAATGAAGACAGTCCAAATGCGTACACTTACCCAAATATAGGGGTAGCTGTGCGCAGTAGTGCGGGTAAGTGTAGCGCAACATAATAAAAGTACAGAAATTAGAGTGAGACTCACAAAATAAACGTATATAATATAATGTTATAATTAAATGATGTAAGTAAGGGAACAAAAATAATGCTACGATTATCACAAACAAGTATTCCCTTTTCAAAGTTACTGCATTGTTCATGCCACCAGCACTTACAGAGGCTGCTGCATTGGATCCAGTCTTCATTCGTTGGATATATTGTATTTTTCTCCACACAGAGGGCAAAGAAAATCCTGCTCATCAATTCTCATTACTTACTCGACATGCGTATGCGCACACTTGCCCCAACCCATCAAGATGAGATTCAATCAAAACTGAGCAATATTACGTAATCGTCATCACCAAAACATTAAACACGGCTTATATTAGATTTTTTTTTTTTTAATCTTTTATTTTCGGAACTTTTGTCACAAGGTGACGATGACAGTTCCATCGTACCCGTTATAAAATTATATCCTAATTAACTATATACATAACAAAAACGACTTAATTTTAGCTTCTTTGGACACATTGCAGAGCAAAAAAAAAAAACAAATTTAGTCTCTTAACTTAAAATAAAATAATAATTTGGCTGAGTCAGACAAAGGCTCAGCCAATATACTTTGAATGAGTCCTACGTGTAGCCTATTAAGACAGAATTTATCGGCCAGTAATTGTCTCTTCTCTCCGTTCCGAACACATTCCATTAAAAAATGGTAACAGTCTTCTTCAATATCACAAATATCACAGTTGCTTATATTAGATAATATGTATTTTTCGATGGTACATATATAGCATAATTACAAGACATGTGTTAAAAAAAGAATTAATCCCTAATTTGTAACAAAAATCGCAATAAATCAAGCAAAAAACAATAATCACCTACGAAAACCAAATTGGGCATCGGCGGACAGTGACACACGTGCACTACGTGTGGCGTTGTGTGCGGTATGAGGAGGGGGGGTGGTCGGTTCGTACCTATAAACCGTTTTCGAGATACTTCGAGTGCGTACACTTACTCGGTGCGCACACTTGCCTCACGCTCTTTTCTGAGAAATTTGACGATACAGCACTACAGTTAAATAGTTACTTTGCAAAATTCTTAATTCAGAAACTGACTATGTAATCATCGTCGTTATCTCCCACCTCTAAAACATTGAAAGCTCTTAATAATAATATCATAAATTGTCATTTCCACGATTTAGACTTGCAAAAGTTAATACTTCCTTTATGGGGCACTGTATAAGGTTCTACAACAAGATACCCCAAGATATATTAGAGTTACCTCCAACGCGCTTTAAGAATTGTGTTAAGCACACTTTATGCAAAAAAGCTTATTATAAAATCAACGATTATTTAGAAGACAAGGACGTATGGCATTAAATAGTAGTTTAATATTAAATTTAATCAGAGGATAAATGTGTCTAGTGTTCAACACATCCAAGATATTATTTTGTAAGTTTGATTTGTATTAGCTTTAAGGTGATTTGAGAAAAGATGGTCAGAGTGGAGTTTTTTTTTTCTCCACTACAGACGGCCCCAAGGCAGCGGCTAACATTATACATAACTGTAAGTACATTGACATTCAACAAGCAGAGTGTAATTTCTTTCCGTTGAAATAATTTTTTTATTTCTGATTATTACTTTTCATTTTAAATACATCGCAAAAGCGCTGCAAATCCTCGATGGTGGCGCTAGACGCAAGCATTATGATTATTTTACATTACATCAATTTACATCACATTAACCGCGAGCTATTCAGTTGTTCCAACCGTTTAGGTGTCACGGTCGCTCCCATCAGTTTGTCGAGTAAATTGTTCTCGTTCTAGGACCGATTTTAATAATAACACTAGGGCACACGACTAATCTCTTTTGCAGGGCTCTTTGAAGAGACCCTAGCGTCGCCACCCCAAAGCAAACAAATATTACAGGTACAACATACATACATTGCTTTTGGCCCCACATTAGGATACCATGTGTCGTGGCTACCAGAAACAGGGACATCACAAACATGTAAACAGCCAAGACCTGAAGTTTTTTTTTCTCCCCAGCCATATATGTTTGAATCGCTCGTAGCCTGGGCTGCCTGAGTGATCTTAAACGATCACTAAGGTTAAGCAGCATACGGCGCGTTCGGTCCATGGATGGGTCACCGTCTATGACTAATGCTAGTGGCATTTTTCTGAGCGGTTCCGTGCTTCGCAAGGCACGCTAAGCAGTTGGTGCCGGCTGCCGTCAATAGATGGCAGTCGTTAAGCAAAGTCAGCTAGAGGCCTTAGGGTGGCTTGAAAACTTCTGACAGTAAGACCAGCCACTAGTCTTACAAGCCTCCTCCCATTAGGACTTGGCCTCTATGGTGGAGTATGGCCTATACCTTCCTCAGGGAAGAGACCAGTGCCCCTCGCTGGGGACATAATGGGTTGATGGGTTGAAGAATTTCTGAGTTGAAAAGGCATTGAGCCGGCATATTACAATTATATCTCGGAGATCTGGTGGCCGTTGGGCCGGACAAGTCGTGACACTGATGACCAGATGGTCTGACGACCTGCATGCGTATACTGAGTTTTGTCGTTCACTTTCGATAGCGAGAGCGTTTGCGTTTTGCATAGGAGTGACAAAGCGCGCCATCTATTTGTCTCTTTGTTACTCCTATGCAAATCGCAAACGCTCTCACTATCGAGAGTGAATGAAAAAACTCAGTATAAGCACTCTGGTTACGGTGGCGGGGAGTCGTCGTCGTATAGTAGGTACCTGTGTGAGAAAGTTTGGACCTAACAAGGGTCACAAATATGAAAAAACTAGCTGTGCCCCGCGGTGTTACCCGCGGTTCATCGATTTTCCCGTAGGAATAAGATATTTCCCCGCGGTAAAACGTAGCCTATGTTTTAATCCAGGGTATCGGCTAACTCCATACCAAATTTTATTAAAATCCGTCCAGCCGTTTCAGCGCTAAAGACTGACAAACATATAAACACACACACAAACTTTCACGTTTATAATATTAGTGTGATTAAACATGGTTTCCCATTAGAACCTACCTGTATAATTTTCTAGGGCACGCGCGGTCACTCATGTCTCACGGAGACGTCCTTGTGTTATATTGAGATAAGGACGAAAATGCCTTAACTCATCGGACTTCACTGGTGGTGCGACTCTACCTACACGAATCAGTTCCGGGTTACGTCTCAAGTGTTGTTTATGTTACACTAAAAATGAAGTGCAAGACCAACAGATGAGCGTGTAAGTATTTGCTGAGTCAAAGTCTTATTATTAACAAGGTTACTTTATACGAGGACCAGGGCCTAGATCCCGTTAATGCATGGTAATACAATGACAACTGGATGAACATGGCGATTTAGTTTCATTACCGCTTCAAGTTTACGCGCGCATGCATATCCAACAATCTAGTCGTCAATGGTATGAAAAATCACGTTACGTGACCCGACCATATATCTGCCATCGTACTATAATGGACTAACAGAATCGAGGCCCTGAAATAATGACATTTAATTAGGTAAATTAAAATACGAAAAAATTTAATCCGAGTTACATTTTTAATTATATTAAAATTCTCAAAAATCTAATTCAACTTATATTTTTGTAAATTATAAATTCACATAGATTCATTTTAAGTCCATATAAATTACATGAACAGAAATAATTTTGTTGTGTATATTTGGTAGGTCGTATTAATATGGCAAACCAACGTTTGTCTATCGAATATAATAGGTATAATGGTATTAAAATACTAATAACTGCGTCTTTAGATATCAAAATTAATATTCGAAACCTGTTACCTAAGGAAGGTCACTGCTCGAGTTAAAATTTGAATTATACTACTCGTAGAGTCGGCAACTTTTGCTTATCCTGCAGCGATCCTTAACGCGGTAAAGTAAGGTCGAATATAGCGTAAAACGTTGTTTCTGCGTTCGCATGTTCGTGTACCTCAGATTGGCAAGTCTTTACAGCGCCTGCACTATTTTGGTCCTATAATAATTAGGTAATCTTCCGCATTCGTCAACCTATTCATTTTCTATACTAAGCTCTCAGAATTCTGAGACTAAGCTGCGAATAAAAAAACATTGAAGTATTTGTTCCCACCAAATTCAAACTCAGAGAAACAGCCTCAGTCT
The DNA here is from genome assembly GCA_947310845.1 of Yponomeuta plumbellus. NCBI lineage: Eukaryota > Metazoa > Arthropoda > Insecta > Lepidoptera > Yponomeutidae > Yponomeuta > Yponomeuta plumbellus. The sequence continues at coordinate 6,228,518 of OX371221.1, read as the reverse complement.
GGCCGAATAGTTTTGCTTAACCAATGAAAGGATCGCAAAATATGCTGTAGGTAGAGTAAATATTCTGTGATTGGTTAATTCCGTGCGCCGTGCGTGACGACGTGAACGTTGGTTGGGCGTTAGTAAGTGACAGCTTAGTAGGTATCTGATTATTCGTTGTATTGAATATCAATGTTGAATTGAATTGACAAAAACGTAAAAAGTACTAACATCAACTCAAATGTTATTTTCTATTTATTTCATTATCTTTTCTATTAGAAAAAAAAATACATGTCACAGACAGGCGTGTATTTTTTTTAATTACAAAATTAATGAGTAAATAGACGAATAAATTAAGTACCCCATATATTTTATGTATGTAGTGTTCTTTTCTAACTAGCTTGGATAACCTTACCAATATATAAAGTTTAGTATTATTATTTTTAAATATTTATGTAATGTACCTACGTCGAGGAATTTAAAGATCACAATATTAAACATAAACATCCAGGCACATACATTGCTTCTGGCCCCACACTAGGATACCCTGTGTCGTGGGAACCAGAAACAGCGACGTCACAAACATCCAAGACCAGGAGTTTTTTTTCTCCCCAGCCGGGGATCGCACCCGGGACCTCACGCATGGTAGGCAGATGCACTAACCTCTGCGCCAGAGGTCGGCATAGACCGACCGGGTAGTAGTGAACTCGCTCCAATGACAAACCCCGCCATTTTCGGGCGCTAGTTAGACATCGTATGATTTTTAAACTATCACAGTAACTTTTTCGTCGTCATTAGAACCTTTTCGGATAAATTATTCACATTTCAGCAATACACAGTTAAGACACGGTACCTACCGTAGGTACGTAAAATCCGCACAGTCTCCACGTTACGTAACGCTACCCATGCCTGGTAAAGATCGTTCGCTTAGATAGTGTCGGTACACACGAAGGCAATCCGGGTTTTAGTAAAAAAACATTTATTTCAATAATACAACTTAGACGGCAAAAATACTTAAAATGGAAAAAAAAACATGGTACGCAACATACCTAATGAAGCACAAAATAAAACACTACTCTTCATCACTCGAAGTGTCCTCAGAATATTCATCTCCACCGGTATTCATGTGGCATTCAATGTTTATGACCCTATTATTGTTAAGACAATAGCACAGGGACCTCTAGATATTACAAATTGTAAGTTAGGTGACACTTGCCAGCCTCTGTACTCAGAGGTTGTTAAAAGAACTAGTGCTAGGTTAAATTTGACCGCTGATTTAAACTGCCAGCGCAGACCAAAGAAAAGCCCCCCTTAAAAAACTTAATTTTAGTTAACCAGAACATACAGGGTGGTTTTTCTGGAAAGTTATTAGAATTAGAGTTATTTTTAGGACAACATAGAGTAGATGTACTTTGCGTCACAGAACACTGGCTACTAGAGACTCAAATGGTTTTTTCTGTAAATAACTATCAAATAGCCAGTTGCTTCAATAGAAAGTCTGCAAGGCACGGGGGATCCCTGATACTTACAAAAAATCATTTGAAATTTAAAGAACGGAAAGATATTTGCAGACATTCTGTTGAAAAAGTAACTGAAATATCATGTGTTGAACTGTCTAGACACATTGTAGTAGCCATATACAGACCCCCTACCAGCGATTATAGTTTGTTTGAAACAGTATTGGAGGATGTTTTGAAGGTAGCCTCTAGCAGCAATAAAAAAGTCATAGTCTGTGGTGACTTCAACATCGACTTGATGGCAGACTCCGCTTTAAATACAAAATTGACAATTATCTTCAAATCGTTTAATCTAGTAAATATTTTTTCGGAGCCTTCTAGGATAACTGAAACTACTGCCACCTGCCTAGATAATGTTTACTGCGACTGCGATTTTTCAGATTATTCTACAGTAAATTGTTTAAAGTCAGACCACAGCGGTCAAGTTGTTAATTTTGAAATAGATACGAAAAATGCAGAAACGGTTATCCTATGCCGGCCCATAACAAGTAAAAAATAATTTCGTTTAAATCAGACCTAGAGAGTAGCATAAAGACTCAAGAAAGTTATCAAAATGCTAATGCTCATTATGTTGAGTTATTCGAAGTAGTCTCAGGTAGTTTTAAAAAAACTTTAAATTGCGCCAGCTAAAAAGCAATGACAATAAAGTAGGATTTAGTGAATGGGCAACGTCAGGTATCCGAAAGAGCAGAGACACACTCTATGAACTAAATGACAAAAAGACGTATACCTCCGACACCAACTTCATACAATACGTCAAAAAATATTCCAAATTATTTAAGGCCGTCTGCCATAAAGCTAAATGTGATCATATAAAAAATAAAATCCTACAATCACCGACTAAAATTAAAACAATTTGGACAATAATAAATAGAGAAACGGGTAAAGCAAAATTAGGAGAACGAGATATTTCGCTTAAGATTGATCTCAAAATAATAACAACAAATGAAGATATCGCTGCAGCTTTCGAACAGTTCTTCACTAATTATACCAATTGCAACCACAGCTCTGTTGAACTCGTCACCTGACCGTGCAGCAACGTTATTACAAGATCATGTCCCCGCGTGCGAACACGATTTCACATTTAATTACATTAAGCCTCATAACATAGTTAAAATTTTTAAATTATTGAATCTCAAAAAAACTGAGGACTTATGGGGTATGTCAGTAAAAATTGTTAGTTCAGTGATACATATTCTAGCATCGCCGTTATCAGAGATATTCAATAAATGCGTAGATGAAGGAGTATTTCCAGACCTCATGAAATAGGCTAGTACCTTTATTTAAAAGCGGTGATAAACAAGATCCAACAAATTTTAGACCCGTATCAGTCTTACCAGTACTAAGTAAAATATTTGAGAGAATTATCTTGGATCAATTACTTTTGCATTTCAATAATTACAAACTCCTTCATAGTCAGCAGTTCGGTTTTACTAAAGGGCGGAATACAACAGACGCTGGAGTCATGTTACTTAAACATATTTTCAGTGCGTGGGAGGATTGCTGGAGGAGGAGGAGGTGCTGTAGGAATATTTTGTGATTTGTCAAATGCATTCGATTGTGTAGACCACAAAACACTACTCTCAAAGTTAAAACATTGCGGAATAAAAAATGCAGGAATAGATCTTTTAAAATCGTATTTAGAAGGAAGGGTTCAAAAAGCAGACATAAATCGTATTAAATCGTCGGGTTCACTTGTAAAAATAACATTGCGATTGGAAAGGAAAAACTAGAATTTGTTGAAGATACTGTATTTTTGGGCATCACAATCGATGCCAAACTACAATGGGGTCCACATATCGTAAAATTAGCACATAGACTTAGCTCCGCAACATATGCTGTAAAAAGAATCCGAGAACTTACTGACGTTGCAACTGCTAGGCTTGTTTATTTTAGTTACTTCCATAGTATTATGTCCTATGGTATACTACTGTGGGGCCGGGCAGCAGACATTGAGACTATCTTCATCTTGCAGAAGAGAGCGATCCGATTTATTTACAAGCTAGGTAGTAGGGACTCGCTAAGAGACTTTTTCAAAGAAACTAACATCCTAACAGTTGCAAGCCAGTATATATATGAAAATATTATGTACGTTAGGAAAAATATTACAGACTTCGAAACACTTGGTAGCCATCATAACGTTAATACTAGGAAGAAACATAAATTGTCATTTCCACGATTTAGACTTGCAAAAGTTAATACTTCCTTTATGGGGCACTGTATAAGGTTCTACAACAAGATACCCCAAGATATATTAGAGTTACCTCCAACGCGATTTAAGAATTGTGTTAAGCACACTTTTTGCAAAAAAGCTTATTATAAAATCAACGATTATTTAGAAGACAAGGACGTATGGCATTAAATAGTATTTTAATATTAAATTTAATCAGAGGATAAATGTGTCTAGTGTTCAACACATCCAAGATATTATTTTGTAGGTTTGATTTGTATTAGCTTTAAGGTGATTTGAGAAAAGATGGTCAGAGTGGAGTTTTTTTTCGCTGCCTTTTTCTCCACTACAGACGGCCCCAAGGCAGCGGCTAACATTATACATAACTGTATGTACATTGACATTCAACAAGCATAATGTAAATTCTTTACGTTGAAATAATTTTTTGAATTGGAATTTATTTAGAATAGGTACCTACCTAAGTGATGCAGGATCGTCTCGTTATAAATCCATTCTGAAATACTGATTGATTTACTTCTTTAATTGCGTGATCTACATAATAGTAGAATGAGACGAGCTGCGAGCCAATTTCACTGGCGTGTTTGCGCCGCGTCGGCATCCTTTAATTTCTTTTGTGAAAAGCCGCCACGTGCCGAGGCGGTAAATATCAAAGTGACACTATGATAGCGAACAGACTTTATGGAGATCGCCAGCTATATTCATCATCATCATCATTCGGCCACAAGAAGTCCACTGCTGGACATAGGCCTCCTCCATGGATCTCTAAAAAGACCGGTTGGAAGCGGCTTGCATCCAGCGTCTCCCTGCCACTTGGATGAGATCGTCTGCCCATCTTGTGGCTGGTCGTCCTACGCTGCGCTTGCCGATGTGTGGTCTCCATTCAAGAACCTTTCGGCCCCATCGGCCCTCAGTTCTTCGTGCTTTGTGCCCCGCCCAGTGCCACTTCAACTTTCTACGGACCTCATCATTTCTGATTCGGTCTCGTAGATAAATTCCGAGCATAGCCCTTTCCATAGCTCGTTGCGTGACCTTGAGCTTTCTTATGAGGCCCATAGTGAAAGACCACGTTTCAGTGCCATAAGTCATCACTGGTAAAACCCTCTGGTTGTATAATTTTGTTTTCAGTGATTGGGGTACATTGGAGGAAAAAATTTTTCTGAGTTTCCCGAATGCTGCCCAGCCGAGTCGGATTCGACGATTGACCTCTTTCACGAAATTGGACCAGCCTAGTTGGATTGTATGTCTTAAGTAGAAGCCAGCTATGTTACAAAATACAAAATTGTTTATTGTGCAATGAACATGTCTCTGCAAAACGTTTTGTATTCTTTTGTTAATGTGGTTAGCAAATAAACTCAATTTTGTTTTTTACACTCTATAATAGGATGTAACAGGGACTCTAGATACATTTGGGTCACCACGCTACGCCGAAGGTTCGGATCGGTAACACAGATCAAGGTCTTACACTCCTCTCACCCGGCTTGGCACGATTTGTGCTGGTACAGACAGACAAAAAAGTTGTTAAGAGTACGTAAACACACATAAAATCATTATACGAAAATCTGGCCACGTGTGTGTCTAGAGGGATAGCAAGGCTTCTATGCCATATAAACTGAAAAATTAGTAAGTACCTATTTTTTATTATGTTCAATTACTTTCACATTTTTTACTACTTGTTAAGCAAGCCGTTAAGCCAAGACAGAGGCCTTAGGGCGGCTTGAATACTTCTGACAGCAAGACCAGCCACTAGTCTTACAAACCTCCACCAATCCGGACTTGACCCCCGTGGTGGAGTAGGTATGGTATACCTTCCTCAGGGAAGAGCCCGTGCCCCTCGGTGGGGACATAATGGGTTGATGATGAAGCAATCCGCCATCCAGTGTTTTACTTATTTATTAATCAGTTTGGAGAAGGTTCAGCTTGAACTTATAATATAACAATATAAATAGGTGTCTAACTCACGTGTGGAAACTTTATTAATTCATGCAATTAGTACCTATAGTAAACATACAAAAAAAAAACTAAAAGAAGAGAAGAAAAAAAACATAAAAAAATGTAAGATTAAATCTCACTAGAAAAAAATGGCGAACTCACCCTTAATCCTTAATAAGCCGTAGGGACAATAGTTCCCACTTTAGATTGAACCCTATCGCTTTGAAATAAAAGTCCAAAACCAATGTAAATTTTTTTCTATCCATGGCCGTTTAAGTGTGTTATATAAATCAAGTTCATTATATAAATTACGTCACGCGAATTTCATGATTCTTTGATGCCTCACCCCGTCATTGTCACAGGTGGTCACATTTGTGAGACTCCCCCCTGCCTAGTGTGACGTCACATATTTTGCAATCTTACATCTAGAAATTGTTGAATTAAGACAGCAGTTCCGAAATTTATTTTATTTCCGTTAGAATTGCAAATAGAGTTAGGAACAGACAGAGCTGCAAATGTTTTTCGTTAATAGTTCAAAGTATAGGTTGAAGTGGGACTGGGCTGCCGGCCATGTCTGCCATATGAGCGTAGATAGTTGGGCCAAAATCGCGACCGACTGGGTTCCGCAAAATGGACACCGACGTCGCGGCAGACCAAGGTGAAGATGGCGGGACGACCTAAATGCATTCTTGCCTGGATGGTGCCAGGTGGCTGGAGACAGAGAGAGTTGCAAGAAAGGAGGGGAGGCCTTTGCCCAGCAGTGGGACACAAAAGAGGCTATATAAAAAAAAAGTTCAAAGTATGTATTTCAACACTTACCTACCTACGGCCTTACTAATAAATAAGTTAATAAATACACTCTGAATAACTATTTGACGTATATCAATTTATACTGGTTTAATCGCATTTAGCATACAAATAACCAGTTTGTCAGACCTCGCATAACGGCTGTAACACAGCTCATAACCTTAATTGGTAAGGCCGCTAGATTATAACAGATTTTGAAAAGTGACGTCACGAAATTTAGACCCCCTCCCACCGCCTTGTCACACTATGTCACACTTCGTCGACCCCCTCCCAACCCCTTAACGTGTGACGTAATTTATGGATCGCCCCTAATTCAAGTAGTTTATTATAATGGTCATTCGCACGCACAATAAAACTACTTATTTTCCCTATAATTAGTTGAAGCCTTAGGTAATTGCCAATAATGGATTATGACGCATTTTACTTCACTTTACTTTACTCTCTCACGACACAGGGTGTCCTAGTGTGGGGCCAGAAGCAATGTATGTGGAAGCAATGCTCTGGGTAATCGATGTCTTACAGAGGATGCGATCTTGTGCAAGTAAACCATGACCGATCGCGGAATCGCTCGTAGCCCCGGCCGCCTGAGTGATCTTAAACGATCACGAAGGTTAACATCATAGGGCGCGCTTAGCGCATGGATGGGGCACCGTTCTACGACTAAAGCTAGGACCAAGCAGTTCCGTGCTTCGCAAGGCACGTTAAGCAGTTGGTGCCAGCTGCCGTCGAAAACTACTTGAAAACTTCAGACAGTAAGACCAGCCAATAGTCTTACAAGCCTCCACCAATCCAGACTTGGCCCCCGTGGTTGAGTATGGCCTATACCTTCCTCAGGGAAGAGACCCGTGCCCCGCGGTGGTGACATAATGTGTTGATGATGATGTCGCGTCTCGATATATTACAGCACTTAAAGGATAGGATCCTGAGACGAAAACAGTCATTTCTTAATTGTCACTTAGTCGCCATTTAAATTGACTTTTGTATGAAGAATGTTAGTTAAATACTTACTTACTGTTTAAGCCACACTTAAGAAGTGGTGCAAGTCAGCCTAAGTGCTTAGTTGCGAAATAATTAGCACTAAAGTGCATTGTAAAACATGCATTTTCAGTTTCGCAACAGACGAATAGATGTGATGATGTGAAGGTCCGAAATAAAACCACAAAAAATATACCAGAAGGACCATTTTGACAAGGATTGAGTAATTCGTGGAGAATTGGTGGATTCAATATTTTTTTTATTATTTATTGACATACGTTTCTATCGCAGAGTTTTAAATTTTACAAATTTATATTTTATTTATACTAGCGACCCGCCCCCAGTTTCGCACGGGTGGTAAAAACGTTTCCGTGGAAATAGCTATATTAAGTTCCGTGAAAAATTCCCGGGGTAGTAACTTTTTTACACCAAGGGTTACATTATTCGAGATTTCGTACGGAACCCTAAACTTTTTGAAAAACCAATATAGCCTATGTTACTCACAAAGAATGTAGCTTTCTAATGGTGAAAGAAGTTTTAAAATCGGTCCAGTAGTTTCTGAGCCTATTAATTACAAACATACACGCAAAATACAAATCTTTCCTCTTTATAATATTAGTATAGATATAGGAGTGTTTTTTTGCTGCCTTTTTCTCCACTACAGACGGCCCCAAGGCAGCGGCTAACATTATACATAGCTGTATGTACATTGACATTCAACAAGCAGAATGTAAATTCTTTACGTTGAAATAAATTTTTGATTTCTGATATTTTTTAATTTTATATTTTTATAGCGGTAACACCGCGTAATTTGTTTTTGCATTGAATTAAAAAACGGACTTAGGATTGTTTGCTATGCGTGCGCGCGTAGACTTGAAGCGGCTTGGAATTAAATCGCCATGTTCATGCAGTTTTCATTGAACTACAATGCATTATCAGAATCTAGGTCTTAGTAGGCGTCCGCAGCTGCATTTGCCAGTTCTATAGTTGCTATTCGAGATCCTCTTAACTTCTGAGAGCCTTCTGTGTTGATTTGTGACAAAAAAAACGTACTAATAGCAATCAAGGTCTCGGGAGCATTAAACATATTGATACGTGACTGGACTAGCACCTGCATCATTCTTTTTTCAAGCAGTGCTCCAACGGAAAAATCTATAGCATAATGCTCCAACGGAAATAGTACGAGTAGGTACATTACTGCAGCGGCCAGCAAAAGAGGCATGATGGACGAACCGCCACGGGGGCCAAGTCCGGATTGGTGGAGGCTTGTAAAGTCTTACAAGCCTCCACCAATCCGGACTTGGCCGGCTGGTCTTTCTGTCAGAAGTTTTCAAGCCGCCCTAAGGCCTCTGACTTGGCTTAACGACTGCCATTTATCGACGGCAGCCCGCACCAACTGCTTGTTCCTATAGCGTAGGTAACCCATCCTCTCCAAATGTCCAAACCAAGGCAACATTCCTTTTATCAATTTTAGTCACTACTACTTCTAGTCATTTAAGAAATATCTACCTTTGTTGAATACCCTTTTTATGTGCAATAAAGTGTTTTATATCTATTTATCTAAATACCTAGTCCGTATAATTAACATAAAAGTGCAAGATTGTCCTGTCTTATCGCTATACAAATATGGTGCAAAGTTCCTTGAACTTTATCAACGGTCGATGGCTCCAATAGCGACGCCACATCTAACTGTTGTGCTAATTTCTTAGATGGTCTATTAAAAATTATTGTGATCGAAAGGACATATCAATTTGATTGCGGCTCAATTCACGATGATATAACGCGGTCAAATAAAGAACGGAACTAGACAATATTTGTGTCGGTTGATATCAAAATTGGTTAAATCCAAAATGGGTAAAAGTATTTTTTTATGGCAACATATTTAAGATGCAAAAATGGCTAAATCCATCGTATTAATATAATAATGAGCCGTTTTCAGAAGAACTAAAAAAAAAACTAACGGCTGTCAAAGGAATGCAATTTTGGACCTCAGCCCAATAGCCATGTGTGATACATCATAAAATAGGTCTCAGCGAGCTGAACAAAGTTACTATGACGCAAACAGCCAAGCCCAGCCACAGCTATGGCTGTTGGCGTCATAGTAACTTTGTTCAGCTCGCTGAGACCTATTTTATGATGTATCACACATGGCTATTGGGCTGAGGTCCAAAATTGCATTCCTTTGACAGCCGTTAATTTTTTTTTAGTTTAAGTTAAGTTCAACCACTTCAAAGTTACGTCGTCAGTCGATCGTCGATCGCGACCTGTCAGAATCGTATTCTCCCAGCGGCCGGACTTTAGACAATATTGCTATCTTCAACTGTTTGTTTACGACTTTGAGTGAATGTTACCACGTTTATAAATACACTTTCGTTCGATTCTCGAACGTATACAAAGAAGATAAGACACCGGAATATACTTACCTATCTATGACCTAAAGAGATAGTTGACCTTTTGTTCGCGGGGTGCAAAAGTTACTAGTACATTTAAAAAAAACTGAACTGACCTCCTTTTCCTGCAGCCAGAGAAGATAAAAACACAAAAGAAAAAAAAAACTTTACAGAAAACTTAATCGATTCAAAACTGCAACACAGAACTTTTTTTTTCACATGAATTGAAACTGATTTTATGAAATAAAAAAAAAAGATTTTCCTTTTTTATTTTTTATTTGTCAAATAACGCGCGCTTTTTGCAAAAACTTTTTCGACAACACAAATTCTGCGCGTGCGTTACCGCCGCTAAGCGCGCACACTTTGTGTCATAATGAGTGATAGATCTTTATAATGAAGGCTGGGATTCGTTGCAAGTTGCTAGTCTGGCTGGGCAGAAGTTATTCATTTAGTTTGTTTAGAGTACATAAAACAATTCAACATCATCAAAAATAGAACTCTTCCTATTTAGATTGTAGGTATACTGCAATTAAACTAATATGTAAAATAGTGAGTTTAGTTAATAATAAAAAAAAATGTACTGTGGCCTAAAATTTTTGTAACAATGGTTCCTATAACAAGCTATGTTAGTAATTTACAGTTTTCTAACAATTTACTTTTCTTGGCCGCAGTATAGATACCTATAATAAAAGAATACTTGAAATAAAGCTATAGTTTTGGAGATTATACTTATTGTAGACTACCTTTCGCCCGCGACTCCGTCACTCCCATAAGGGTTAAATTTAGAAAAACGGCGAAACACGTGTTCAATCAATTGTGTTGAAGAGTATTTATTTTAAGTTTCAAGAAAATTAGACAACATTCTTTATACCTCCCATACAAATTTTGGCAACCCTTTTCGCCCCCTTAGGGGTTGAATTTCAAAAAATCCGGTCTTATTCCTTGCGTACATTATATTTATAGACCCTCTGTGCAAAATTTCAGCTTCCTAGGTGCAACGGCTTGGGCTGGGCGTTGATGAGTGAATGAATCAGTCAGTCAGGACTTTGAATTTTATTTATATAGATTTTTTAAATTTTCAAATGTTTGTTGGTTGAGTGCACCTAACTAGTTACCTACATTGTAAATACCGAATTGTCAAAACCTGGGCGATGAGTAAGTTGTAGGTACTGCAGTGGGTCAGCGAGGAAAGAAAATTCTAGAGTAATCCCGTGGACCTACGAGAACTGCCGGATAGAAGAGGATAAATTAAAACTATAGTGCCGTGGGTCTACAGAAAAAAATATATACCTATCTTTGGACCCACCAGTGGGGCACCGGGCATGGCGGTGGGACCACGGTTAAGAGGGGGTAAAATATACCATAGCTAACTCCCAAGTTGACATACGCATACCTACGTTACTTAGAAAAAAATGTCATTTAGACAAACATCGAAAACCCCCCCTCTGCGGATTGGCAATGTCAGGCGCTGAGATACGAGAACAGCTCATAATATTTTAATTACCCCAAATGGGGTAACGTGTCAATGAGGTAGGTACTTTAAGAGGTATGTACTTACTTATTACCAGTGGCGTAGCGACGTAGGGGCTAGGCGGGGCAGTGCCCCGGGGCCCTCATCAAGCCCAGGGGGCCCTCGCCAGAAAATCTCGATCGAAATGAATTTTTCAAAATTTACCTTACCTACACCAATTATTAATTGTAATTTATGTTGTTATCTTTATTTGCCCCAGGGCCCTTGATTACCTGGTTACGCCACTGCTTATTACCTAATAGTTATTTACTTAATGACTTCTAGCGAACTTCACGGCAAGCGTTTAGAGTTCACGGCAAAATGTTACCTACGCATAAAAAATAGAAAAATGACTAGGTAGCAACGTTGACCTACTTGGTTGTTCTGGGCGGGGCCAGAATTTTGTACCTACGGAGTTGAGGGGAGAAGGGCGGGGTATGAACTGAAAAAAAAAATTTTTTTTATGCAAAAAAAAAACCGACCTCAAGATACGCACCAAAAAAAAATGGTTGCGTTCGATGTTTTTGTCGTGGATCCCACCTATTGGTGGGAGTGTGGGACTTGGGGAGTGTCGTCTATTACCTCAAAAGTACACTTTAGATAGATAGAATACTCTTTATTGTACATAGATATTACATTTACAGAATTTTCATAAATCTAAGTCCAATCGGCGGCCTTCTCACTATAAGCAATTTCTTCCAGGAAATCATAGACGGTGGTGGGTGTCGTCATCATTAGCGTAATTCATTAGAGAGCACAAAAGTAAAGGTTTATGTGCAGTTTGCACCTCCTTTCTAAACTTTATAGCGAAATAAAAATTGAAGACTTGAGGATCTAAGAAAAAGTCATTTATAGGTTGACCATAAAGTCTAGAAAACGGAAGTGAAGTGTAACTAAATATTGTACGAACTTTTCAGGCCACCTGCTACCTGATATTATAATATAAGCACAATTATTGTAACTGAGACCAAGGTTAATTTTCCTTGCTGAGACTATGTCTTTTAGTACTAAAAGTTTGGGTATGAAAAATAAGAGTATTAGCAAAATCGCACTCTTTAATTTCTACTCTTTCTGGTCAAGTCAAACTATACAGACTATTATGGACAGTCTGTAAATTACTTTTTCTCAGATCCTTAAGTCTCCAATTTTTTTTTCTAGACATTATGTCTAGAAAACGGATTTAAATATTGTACAAACTTTTCAGGCCATCTTCTATTCTAATATAAGCACAATTATTGTAACTGAGACCAAGGTTAATTCTCCTTGCTGAGACTATGTCTTTTAGTACGAAAAGTTTGGGTATGGAAAATAAGAGTAGGTATTAGCAAAAACGCACTCTTTATTTTCTAGACTTTATGGACAGTCTGTAACATAAAAGTTATTGCCAAACCCGGCTGGAGAACTTGCAGACAAAAATGGGGCCGTCCATATATTACGTCATTCTAAATTATGGGGGGGGGGTTGGTCTGCGGATGACGGTAAATGATAGATGGGGGGGGGGGTGTTTCGAAATTGACGTCATTCTTATTTATTTATTTATTTATAGTTTATTTTTCACGTACAAAAAGATTATTTCTAAAAAGAAATTTCTTCCAGCACACCTAGTGTCCTTCAACAGTTGCATGACGGCGTAACGGGACAGGCACTTGACGTTGAGTGGGTTGAAGACGTGGATGAATCGAGCCAAAACGAATATCGGGAGGATACGGAGATATTACCCGTGATCCAGAATTTAAAAGAATGGGTGAAAACTCCGTGGGAGTTATCCAAAGAAAAGTAAAAAATAAGTAGTTATATTATATCAATGATTATTGCCAAAGTAAAAATAATAAAAGGTGATTCTATAACCAAGTGTTTTAATCATATAATACCCTATTTTTCTCAAATCTGCAATGTTTTATTTTGTCAAACTAGTAATGACGTCAATTTTGGGAGAAGGGGGGGGGGGGGTCATTTAGAAATGACGATAGGATGATTACAGGGGGGGGGGGGTCTAAAATCTGAAAAAATCGATGACGTAATTTATGGACGGCCCTTGTGTTAATATAATCGGAAAGACCGTGTTAAGAAATAAATTGAGCTGGCATTTTTTTTCTCTGCGATAAATAGGTACTTTTCATAACATATCCTATCGAATAGTCACACTCAATCTGGTTCAAATTATGACGTCCCAACTTGTAGGTTATACTATGAATTATAAACATAAACAACACAAACATTTACATACAGGCACATACATATAATGGCATATAATGTACCTTTGATGCGTTTATTTACCTATTTGAGTTATCTTGAGCAATCATGTTTTTTATACGAGTAAGAAAACGTTCAGAATTCAATTAAAAAAATTAATTCTAATAAGGTTTTTGTAATTAGTAATTACATATTTTTACCGTAATAATTTTTTTGCCTTTCATATTTTTTTATTTTTACCTAAATACTAATAGAAAAAAATAATTTTAAACTTTATTTAGCAGTTTTTGTTGTTTTAAAAAAATAAATATATTATGATGTCTTCGCTATAAAAGTCACTAAGTCTAGTCACTAATAACCCCACAATCACAGTCCTTAGATAAATGGCCATATCAAACGGCATTTAATATTACATAATTGAAGTCAAAGGACTCGTCAAGTCAAGTCTGACCTCAAACTTTTGCCTACTTACAATGAACTCTACAGGGTGCCCCATACTATAACTATTTACCAACATTTTTAAAATGTACGTAGGTATAGAACACAAACATTTTTGTCGCTATTTTAAAGATTGACGTTGATATTGACGAGTAACAGCCACGAATAAAAAAAACATAGAAGTATTGGCCCCAGGCCTTGACCTCTGTGGCGCAGTGGTCAGTGCATCTGCCTACCCTGTTGGTCCGGGTTCGAACCCCGGCTGAGGACAAAAAAAACCCAAGGTCTTGGATGTTTACATGTTTGTGACGTAGCTATTTCTGGTTCCCACGACACAGGGTACCCTAGTGTGAGGCCAGAAGCAATGTGTGTGCCTGGATGTATATCATCATCATCATCATCAGGCTATACTAGTCCATTGCTGGACATAGCCCTCCTCTAATGAGCGCCATAGCGTCCTGTCTTCAGCTTGCCGCATCCAGCATTTGCCTGCCTGCCTGCCTGGATGTAAATGTTATGTTTTTTCTTTACAATGAAATTACATGGCGACACTAATTCACACTGGCGCAGAGTCGAAGCGAAGCGACGCGACGCGAAATAATTCGCGCGTCTGCGCGCATAGACGCCCGAACCCGACGACCCTTGCAGTTGCAGGTGAAGACGCGAAACAATGAGCCGTTTTCAGAAGAACTAAAAAAAAAATAATAATATGGTTGTCAAAGGAATGCAATTCTGGACCTCAGCCCAATAGCCATGTGTGATACGTCATAAGTATTGAAAAAAAACTAACATTTTCAACAAAATATAACTCCGAAACGACAAACATTTGGCTGTTGGCGTAGTAGTAACTTTTGTTCAGCTCGCTGAGACCTATTTTATGATGTATCACAAATGGCTATTGGGCTGAGGTCCAAAAATGCATTCCTTTGACAGCCGTATTAATTTTTTTTTTTTAGTTCTTCTGAAAACGGCTCATTCTCGCGAATCCGAGCAACCCTTGCAGGCGAAGACGCGCGCATTAACGCGCATGCGCGCGCAGACGCGCGTCGCTGAATATTTTCAAATTTTCGCAACACAAATTCGTACCGTATTGATAGAGAAATAGAGATGAATTTAGAACAGTTCAAAAACGTGACGCTTCGCGACGCGACGCTTCGACTCTGTGCCAGTTTGAATTGAGCCTTAGTGTTCGTTATTGACTACGGAACTCTAAAAATCAGCTTTCAGTTTCCGCTGCGCTCTGAAGTTTCAATAACAAATTTAATGCAATTTCTTACAAATAACACGTTCACTAAGTCGGCATTTCTGAGTTATTGCGTAGATATCTATTATTGTGACGCAAGTCGAACACAAACATCGACGGCTTAGACATTGGCTTTTAGGGGAGTTACAGAAAAGAATTGAATTGAAAAAATCCCCAGGGCGTGGCTGTATTAACAGAAATCAGAAATTTATTTCAACGTAAAGAATTTAGATTCTGTTTGTTTGTCTGACTTGGCCCCCGTGGTGGAGTATGGCCTATACCTCCCTCAGGGAAGAGACCCGTGCCCCTCGGTGGGGACGTAATGGGTTGATGATGATGAGATGCGTTGCTGCGTTGCCGTGGGTGCACTGATACCCGTGGAGGGCTGCGGCTTTGCCGGGGCCTTTATTCACATTTACACACACACATATACAGAAGTAACACAAAAGATAGGCAGTGTACAGCAAACAAAGAGAAACACATTAAACTAGTACAGTAAAACATTGCACAGAAAGAAAAATAATAATACGCATGAAAAAAGTTAAGTACAATAACGCAAGAGAGAATAGGGAATGGATGAAAATATCAGAAGTGCTTGATATTTTTTTTGGTGATAGGAATAACCTTCCTAAACGCGGGAAAAAAGTTTAATTTTTTTTGGCCCCGTAGTTAATTTTTAAATATATACTTAATATTTTTCCATTCGTCGTTCTGGGCTTAGTACGGCATATCAGACATATTCCTTGGTCCGCTACGTATTAAAAAAAAATCTGTGGTGACATTGACAGCTTTTTAAGGTGGATTTTTTTTCATACGTAGCGGACTACGTATGAAATTAACTACGAAGCCAAAAAAATTAAACTTTTTTCTCGCGTTAAGGAAGGTTATTCCTATCACCGAAAAAAATATCAAGCACTTCTGATATTTTCATCCATTCCCTATTGTGGGTGTGGCAAATGCAAAAAGGTACTGACTGAGCATGTGCTGGAGTACTGGAGTTATTATGTCAGTACCCGATGGGAAGACGGCGGCGCACAGGGCTCGGAGAAAAGTAGGTGGCATCAATAACTCGAAAAAGTACAGAAAAAATAGGTATTAATAGTATAAATAAATTAATTGTTAATAGTAATTAGGTATATGGGATTAATTGAAGTAATTATAAATGTAAAAAACGTAAATAAAAAAAATGTCACAATTCGAACTAACGAAGTAATGAAAGAGTGCCCGTCGCTTCCCCTACCATGCACGAAGTAGGCCACGGGGGGTTTCAGCATATCTACTATTATGTATTATGTGGTTTCAGTAGGTGGAAATCCTACATAACCTGAGATTTCTGAAAGCCATCTCATATTGTTTGTTGGTGTTCACGGAGTCCTCACGCAGTGGTCATTTTAAATTCTTTTCTATATCTCTTCTAAAAAAGGCAAAGGAAAATTTACTTTTCAAATAAGCCGCCAAAACGCTATCTTGGGCAACAGGGCGTCGCGCAGGAATTACGACGTCACTTGCCAGTAAACAAACCAATGAACGTAAGAACGACATGAATGACAGACGCCATTTTTACTGAGCTGTTACGCCATCACAGAATTGGCCAATCCAGGCCGTTTTCGATGCAATGGCTGCAGATATTTAATAGGAAAGGTTTTTACATACTAGCAACCCTCAGGACATTGAGAGCCCTTGGCTTGATATGTCAAAGTGACAGTTTTTTTTTAATTGAATTAATAAACAGACTTTAGAAGGCAGAGAAGAAAAAGCCGAAATAAGACGGCTCACTCGGATCATCAATCCTATTAATGTTTACTCGAGGATAATAGAAATAATATAGAGAGGACTTAGTTGATCTAACACTGTTCACTCGGATGAATAGGGTCATCTCACTCTCACACTTTCTCACTCACTCGGGTGAATCATCTCAATTGAACATTCATTCCCTTTGGCAGAGTATATTCAAAATGTAGTATACAATAGTACGGTATAAATTTGCAACGGTCACACTGGGGAATTTCTAGGCAATTAATTAGTTTATGAGGTGTTAATGAAGATACATTAATACCAAATTTTATTCTGTGTTTTTTTTATAAACGCCTTAAAGGGGTTATAATAAAGTTATAGATAAGCTATCCGCACCCAGGTCTGCCGCTTGTTCTAAATAAAATAAAAAATCCTATTTTGCGTGTGTTCGTTTATCGCTTCAAATTTAGAACAAACGGCAGCCCTGGTTGTGGATAGCTTATCCGGAACTTTATCTGCAGATTGTGAAACAGACCCTATGGGCCATAAGGCCGAGAATAGGCCTGCAATTTATACAAGAGACAACAGTATCGAGGTCATGCTAAACATCTAGTGTCATTGAACGCAGCAGGGACTAGTATGAAGTATGACTGACTAGTTAGCTCGAAAACAAGTTTGGCAAATCCGTTTACTTTAGGTGGGACCAATTAAGGTTAGCCTAACCTTGCCTAGAGCAAGTGATTAACGCTCTACAGAGTTTAAAATAAGTAAAAATTACATAAGTATGACACGACTCGGATAGGCTATTTGATCGATTTCTGAAAATCATCTCATATTTTTTGTTGGTGTTCATGGAGTCCTCAGAAAGGGGTAATTTTAAATTCTTTACTTCTAAAAAATGCAAATGAAAATTTACTTTTGTAATAAGCCGCCAAAACGCTATCTTGGGCAATATGGCGTCGCACAGGAATTATGACGTCACTTGCCAATAAACCAACCAATGAACGTAAGAAAGAATGAATGACATACGCGATTTTTACTGTTAAGTAACGTCATCATACAATCGGCCAATCCAGGCCGTTTTCGCTTCAATGGCTGCAGATACATAATTATCAAATTTTCTCTTGTGTTTTTTACAAATAATTAAAATGCCTTATAGCTGTTTTAAGACTCATAATTTATACGAATACGTATAAAGCCGCGTCTTCACGGTCTTTGCGCTCGGACCGAGTGCGGCATCTGAGTAAACTCATGCTTCTGATTGGCCATTTTAGTGACGTGACGAAAAACCATCCAATCAGAAGCGTTAGTTTACTCGGACGGCGCACTCGCTCCGAGGGTACTAAGACCGTGAAAACTCGGCTTTAATAATATGTAATGTTTTTTCACACTGTGTCAAATAGCCTATTCTCATCGCATGCTGTGTACAGTCGACAGCACATCACCCTATACACCCATGCACTCTACTCCGTTGCATTACGGGCGACTTTGCAACTAAAACGTGAAGGTCAACCGCGCTGTCGACTGTACACATTGGACTTAACTGCTATTATTAGGTAACTCTACGCAAATTGGGAGTCAATAAACATTCTTGTACTGAAACAATTTGAACATTACCTATATGTTCAAATTGTTTTAGTAAAGCAATGCAATATTAGGTACATGACTACATGCCATCTATCGACGGCAGCCGGCACGGGTTATTCACCAACTGGACACACATGACTGGACACACCTGTGTCGAGTTGGTTAAACTCAAATTAGTATCATTTATTCTTTCGTCATCTGGACACACCAAGATTTTTACGCGTGTCCAGATGGTGAAACGTATTTAAATAATTTTAATGTTTTCGTCAACTGGACACACATTCGAATTTATGACGAAGTACAGTCATGCGCAGAATCTTTTCTGTCACAATCATCATCCTCCATCAAACGTTCCACCGCTGGAAACGGGTAATTTTACAGTAAATAGTACAAAAGTACTAGGGTAGCAGAAGTATGTAAGAGATTGCGGCTAAAATAAAATCTCATGAAAAACATGCGGCTTAGTTCATGGTGGCGCAGTATTAAACAGGGTTGTTTACTACTACTACTACCTACTAACTTTTGTTACCCCAGTACTTTTAACCGCTCTGGACTATACCATAAGTGCGACTGGGCGTACTGGAAACCACTGTGAAGCAAGGAGAGAAGTACTGGGAATTGAAGTAAAGCGCAAAGCGACATTATGGGAATCGAGGTTCAGGGTATAAAAGTTATGATGAAGGTCCTATAGCAAGAAAAGAAATTGAAACTATCAGCATGAACACTAAGATCGCGACCACTGTTAGTGGTCAATAATTCCATGAGCGAGACAATTTTTAACATGACTGTACCCTTTTCTGCAAAAAAACAGAGTGTGTCCAGTTGGTTAAAACATTAAAAATTATTATTTTAGCTTTCACCATCTGGATTCTGGACACGCATAAAAATATTTGTGTGTCCAGATGACGCAAGAATAAATGATACTAATTTGGGTTTCACCTACTAGACACAGGTGTGTCCAGTCATGTGTGTCCAGTTGGTGAATAACCCGCTGGCACCAACTCCCTAACGTGCCTTGCGAAGCTCGGAACAGCTCGGAAAATTAGTCATATAACGGTCACCCATCCATGCACTGCACGCGCTCTATGTTGCTTAAAGCCGGGTCCAGACGAGTGTAACGTGTAATGTAATCCACCGTGTAATGTAACACGAATTCTACGTCTGGACGGCACTACGAGCATTACAATGTACAATGTATTTTATTACATTACATGTTACTAACGCTAGTGGCATTTTTCTGAGCGATTCCGTGCTTCGCAAGGCACGTTAAGCAGTTGGTGCCGGCTGCCGTCGATAGATGGCAGTCGTGCGGCTTGAAAACTTCTGACAGTAAGACCAGCCACTAGTCTTACAAACCTCCACCAATCCGGACTTGGCCCCCGTGGTGGAGTATGGCCTATACCTTCCTCAGGGAAGAGACCCGTGCCTCTCGGTGGGGCCATGATGGGTTGACGACGACGACGACGTTACACCCGTCTGTACCCGGCTTAAGATCTATGTTTAAGATCACTCAGGCAGCCGTGCCGGTAAGGCGCTAACCAAGATACAGGTCGTAGGTTCGATTCTCACTGGAGGCCGCCATACATTTGTACAAAAACATTCAACAAACAGAATGTAAATTCTTTACGTTGAAATAAGTTTATGATTTCTTATGACAGTAACACTGACAACAATGCAGTCTTAGGTTATCAAACCTAAAAAAAAGGAAGACGGATAGATTAAAACATCGAATACAAAAATACACAAAAGGAAGAAACAACGTTTGCCGGGTGAGCTGTTCGGCTGCTGGGAGTATACGATCCTGACACATATGACTAGTGATGGGAGAAAATCAACGTTATCATTCCTTACGTTATTCTTAACTAGCTTTTGCTACTGACTCACGATTAAGTAGGTAGTTTTGTTTTTTAGACGACCTTCACTCAGTCATTTGTCAGTGTGCCATTTTCGCAGGCATTTTAGAAGGGTCATCATCTTTTTTGTGCCGAATGGCGGTGAAGTGTTGTGGCGAGCTGTGCAACCTTTTTTTTGAGCCCAGATCAGCTCAATCGCTTTGTACGGCCGTGGTACGGAGAGATTCTGAGAACGCGATGATCTTTTTCTAAAGCCTGTTCATCAACTTCGTATCGTTAAAAGGACCGTTATTATTTTCGTTATATTTGGTACGTCACTACAAAAAAATACGGTTGACATAACCTTGTGATAGCGTAGTAAGGATTTTACGCACGAACTAATGTTCATTTAAATGTTAAATAAGAAGAAATCAATATTTAATAATATTGATTTCTTCTTATTTAACATTTAAATCACTGTTCAAAATATAACATTGATTGTAAGTTTACACAATGATATAGTTTCAATGACAATTATTTGCTAGTAGGATAAATAGGACATAAAAATATTTTAATCGAAAATTTAACGCCACTTCAAGGTTACGTCGTCCGTTCTAACATGACCTGTCAGGATCGTATTCTCCCAGCGGCCGGACATTAGTCATATAAATAAATAAATATCAAAGCTACTGTTGGCGTAAGCCCTTCGGGGGTCAGGAAAGCGTAGTTTTTAATTTATATAAACTTTATTCGGTATCACACGTTTATTCGTCAGCCATAGTATGCAAAAAGAGGCAGATACAGCAGATTAACAGATCAGTAACAGCGCCATCTGTTGAAATCGATATAAACCAATGCGTTAGCTTGATATTGATGGCACTGTCATGAACATTACATATAACGCCACTAGATGGCGAGAGCGGTCTTTAGACAGCTACATAGAACGGAATACTAAGCTATCCTTAACACATTTAAAAATAATATAGGCGTTTCTGCTGTAAGGTTCGGACAGAATACTCTGAAGTATTCCCACATCCATCAAATTTAGTTGTAGCCGCGACACTATAGTCTTACACTACATCTTAGAAGTCACTACTTGAATAACAAAATTATCAAACCGAGCTCAACCAATCTTATCTTATCTAATATATAATGCGACCACTTTCACTTTTAAATGATATTATTAGCCTTGTAAGCGGCGCTGTCCTGTGAGGTACGATTTAAATATATGTCCAAAAAGTTCATCTAACTATTTATTTAACTCAAAAATTTCCGTGCATTTCTTCTTCCTTCTTCGGCGTTCCTCAGGGCTACATCATCGGCCCGTCGATATTTCTCCTGCACACCACTTTTTGCAAAACTTTTTTGAAGTTTTTGGATGGTGGGGAATATTTAGAGGCCGGGCATGATGTAGGCAATATTGTGCAGCGTATCGGCGGTAAGGCGCGGGCACGGCGCAATGGCGGGCACGGCACGGCAGACCGCTAGCAGTGGCGCCAGTGAGCACAGCAACGAGTCGAGTAAAACACTGACGGAACCCGAGACGGCGATCTGGCCCTGTAGGTTGTATAGGCTAATTAATATCTTGGCGGGAATTGCTATGCAAGGAGGGTAATCTATATTAATAATTTCGTACCGGTAGACTCGAACGAAATGCACATCAAATGGAAATTCGGACTATCGAGTATTTTCAATATGAGAATGAAGTAATTAATTGCTAAATAATGGCGTTGCGAAGTAAACATGTGAATGTCCTCAATGTCACGTTGGACTCACGTCATCGCGCGTCACAGGTACACAGGTAGGTATGTACTCTGTTATCTATTGTGACCTCTAAGGTCTAAGTTGTTTGATTTTGAGACAGAGACGTGATAGTTATTTGGGTAAATAAAATTTAAGGGAAATATCTACTGGTGAAATATTGATACACAGGTTAGCTCTGAAAGTGTTTTGATAATATTAAGGTCTTCATTTTCTTTTTTCTTTTTTTATTGAATTTTCTATTATCTAATTTTTACTCGAGCGAAGCCGGGTCTTCGTTTAGTAATTTATAAGTCTTTAAGAGTAATAGTCTTTGAGAGAAATAGAGAAAACAAAACATTTTTGATTACACAGTCGCATATGACAGTCCAAAGGGTAATCTCGAAAAAAAAACTTTTTTTTACATCCTATACGAATTCGCGTAAGTTTTCTCCACAATCTGGCAAGACAGTCGTATAGCGCCATCTCTTGGCCTTAAACTATCCTAGAGATATGGCTGTCTTGCCAGATTGTGGAGAAAATTTACGCGAAGTCGTATTGGATGTAAAAAAAATATTTTTTTTTCGAGATAATACCCTTTGGATTGTCATGAGCAAGATGGTGAGGTATATGCTAACAGATTATCGATGTATCATTTTTTAATTATATTATTTTGCGAGACAACAGAGCCTACAGTAAAACCAGCTCATGAATACATAATTATTTTATCACGCAAGGCAGGGCTTTTTTTGCCTGTTTATTTGACAGAACAAATTTCTCTTGAGGCGCTTCTGTGATTACGATAAAGCTCTCCGTGAAGTTGCTAACTTGCCTATCCTTGAGGAGGTTGTTTGAAAACCATAGTTATTTTCAAGGTCAGGGCTGAGGTTAACATAATATTATTATGGGCAGGGCACCCACAGGGCAGTATGGTAGGTCTCACACTGTTTCTATTTTTCATTACTTAATTAAGTTTAGTTTTTACTTGGTTTTCTAAGTCACATACGTTTGTGACTGATAAATTGTGCCCGGATAGCGGCGCCAGGCTTGCCACTTGTCACGTTTGGGACTAATAAACTCGGCAAAACGTGGGCGCAGTTCTTAGTGCTTCGTGCTTCTGCCTGCCCCCTCGGGGATAACGGGCGTGAGTTTTTTTTTATGCGTTTGTGAAGTTATAATGGCAAAACCATGTATGTGTGTGTGTGTGTGTGTGTGTGTGTGTGAGTGTGTGTGTGTGTGTGTGTGTGTGTGTGTGTGTGTGTGTGTGTGTGTGTGTGTGAGTGTGTGTGTGTGTGAGTGTGTGTGTGAGGGTGTGTGTGTGTGTGTGTGTGTGTGTATGTGTGTGTGTGTGTGTGAGTGTACGTGCGCGCGTGTGTGTGTGTAAGAGAGAGAAAGAGAGAGGGAAATCCAAATTTATTTCAACGTAATTCTGTTGAATGTCAATGTACTTATAATGTTAATGTTAGCCGCTGCCTTGGGGCCGAGTGTAGTGGAGAAAAAGGCGCAAAAAACTCCACTCTGACCGTCTTTTGTCAAATGGAAGAGCGAGAAAGACCCACCTCATGCTCCTTGAGCCGCTCCCCGATGATCGCGAGACTCTCGCCCAGCAAACGCAAGTGCGCCGCCACTTCGGCGGCGCCGCAGCCCTGCCCGCGGGCGCCCGTAGTAGCGGTCGCCGGCTGTAACAAATAGAAATAGAGTTTGTACGTTTCGCACCCTTGCAAGAACAACGTGATATTTCGAAAACAACCATTTTTTTATTCCTTTTTTTTTCTTTTAACGCGATTTCATTTACTAGTAAAACGCCGGAATAATGAGCAAAAGAGATACTGCATCACGTTATATACGTTATAGCGCTATCTCTTTCGGCAATTACTTTGAAAACCTTAAAAAATGCTCTCATGTAACGTAAGGGTTTCGAAATAACACGTTGTTCTCGCAAGGGTGCGATTTGAAGACGTGAGTGGATAAAGATGATAAGTGCAATTTTTTAGACTTTGAGTAAATTGAAGTTGAAGTTATTTTTTTCCAGAAAACGCCGAAATCCGAAAATACGACATATCATCTTCATCCACTCACGTCTTCATTTTCTTTACTGCACACGAAACATTGAAAAAGACGAAAAACTTTTATTTAACACCACAAAGACAAACATTGTGATTGTGATGGAAGGTATAGGCCATGAGGAAGTTATAGGCCATACTCCACCACGAGGGCCAAGTCCGGATTGTTGGAGGCTACTACTACTATTTCTGCAGCATACTAAGTCCTATATTTATTACTTTTTGGTTTGTCATCATTTTCATGTATTTTGTGTATTATTGGGAATCGCTCGTAGCCTGGGCTGCCTGAGTGATCTTAAAAGATCACTAAGGTTAAGCAATATACGGCGCGTTCAGTCCATGGATGGGTCACCGTCTATGACTAACGCTAGTGGAATTTTTCCGAGCGGTTCCGTGCTTCACAAGGCACGTTAAGCAGTTGGTGCCGGCTGCCGTCGATAGATGGCAGTCGTTAAGCCAAGTCAGAGGCCTTAGGGCGGCTTGAAAACTTCTGACAGTAAGACAAGCCACTAGTCTTACAAGCCTCCACCAACCCGGACTTGGCCCCCGTGGTGGAGTATGGCCTATACCTTCCTCAGGGAAGAGACCCGTGCCCCTCGGTGGGGACATAATGGGTTGATGATGAACTGATTGGGAATTGTAGCGATCGTTCCGGCGGGTACACCACTTGCCCGTTTTCGCGTTGTAGATCAAGTTAATGCGACCCTATCTATCTGATCCAATTTTGAATAGACCGTACATATTGTAAAAGCAACCTATATTATCACGATATACTTTCGATTTACTAATTTTCTTAAAGCCATCAAATTTGCACAGTAAGGACTTCCACAGGGTATCATACTAAGTCCTACATTGTTTTTTATTTTTATCATTACGTTTACATATTTTGTCAACGTGAAGTGATCGGGAATCGCACTCACCACTACGGCTTGCGATGGCGGTGTCGTAGGGGAGGCTTGTTGCTTGGCGCGAGCCGGGGGACGCCCCACTTGTCCATAAGTACGCTTCGGCGTCGCGTTGTAGATCACTTTATTGGCCGCCGCCGTGAGACTCTGCTCCTTCTGGATGGCGAAGCGTTTCGCTTTGCGCTTCCACGAGTACCGCTCATTGTAGTTCACCTATAACCAAAGTATATTCATCGGAAGAACATGAGCTGTTGGCGAATGTTTGATTTGATTTGAAAATTCTTTGCACAAGAAATAAATCTGCACAAAAGCGAGCTCTATACTAAAACTTCCACACAACAAATTCACTCATCTGTTCCTAAACTAGGATACCCTGTGCTATAGTAATCAGGGTATTGAGGACCTCGAACCATAATCTAAACGTTGCTTTTCGAGGTCCATTGTAACTTAAATAAAGATAGAGAGATATTTTAGTAAAATTTTGGCAAAAAAGATACAGCTATCTAAGGCAAGATTATTGGTCAGGCTCGTTTACACACAAAGGATGGCTCGCTCATGCAGAAGTAGTACGGTGACGCTAGTCGCTCGTTTCAAATGTGCAAAAGTCTCGACTTTCTAGTACATTGACTGTCAATTAATTTCTTACATTTTAGCGCCACAAAACGCGTGCCTCGAGCTATCGTACTACCCACCCAGGGCCTAGATTCTGCTAATGCATTGCATTACAATGACACTTGCATGACTGCGTCGATTTAATTTCATTGCCGGTTCAAATCAACGCGCGCACGTGTATTCATAATTTTACGCGTCAGCGGAATCGGGTAGTTGACAAAATGACAAAATATAAGTTATTTTTAAAACGGAATTTTGTGTGAAAACTCCGAATTATGTCGTCATTATTCAGAGCACTCTTATTATGTTTCATCTATTTAAAAATTGTAATAACTAGTAAATGACTAAAAAAATACATTTTCCGAAATATTTTGTAATTTTTGTTTTATCGAGCATATCAAATACTTTATTGTTGATCGTGTCAAATACCGAATTTAAATGCGTACCACGTGACCCGACTATGTATCTGTAATTGAACTATAATGCACTAACAGATTCGAGGCCTAGATCGTTCCCTGTCAAGTACATTGTCCCAACAATACGTACATTGGCCCACATCTCGCCCAGTCGTTTGGAGATGGCCGAGAAGTCCATGTCAGGATGTTTCCGAAGCAAATCATTGCGAGCCTCTTTTGCCCACATCATGTACGCGGTAATACGAGTCTTGCCTGCGGGCGGGAGAATAAACCATTTTTTAGTAATGCTGAATACCGGCTTGGCGATAAATGAAAACTCGTTGTGCTTGGCGATGGACTGGATGAGAATATAATTTACAGGCGATATTTCGTCTATCGGAGACAGTACTGGAACAGGTCAAAATTTACCATACTCGAGTAATTGGCAATCATAGTTTTGATCTTTTAGGACTAATGGTTTTTAGTAATTAAAAAGGAAATAAAAGGAGTGTTCGAGATATTCGTATACTGCAATAGATAGTGAAAAATAAACAAGACTGTATTTTGAAAACCTTTGGTGTAAAAAACTGGATTTTCAAAATTTTGGATATGTTCCAGTACTGTCTCCGATAGACGATTTATACACAACTTAGAAACTAGTTAAACAATCACAAACAAATAAAATAATTAAAAATATATACCCAATATCGCTCGCAATATAAGAATAAGTATAATCTTTATTGTCATAAACATTTGTAAGAGCCGATTACAGTGAAATGTATGTGGGAATACCTCGCAGAATACCTCGTAGCCCCGGCTGCCTGAGTGATCTTAAACGATCACGAAGGTTACATTGCATTACATTTACATACTGGCTCATACATTGCTTCTGGCCCCGCACTAAGGTAACCTGTGTCGTGGGAACCAGAAACAGCGACGTCACAAACATGTAAATATCCAAGACCTGGGTTTCTTTTTTAGTGTCTCCAGCCGGGATTCGAACCCGGGACCTCTCGCATGGTAGGCAGATTTAAACAACATAGGGCGCGTTCAGTGCATGGATGGGCCGGTCTGTGACGAGCGCTAGTGGCATTTTCCGAGCGGTTCCGTGCTTCGCAAGGCACGTTAAGCAGTTGGTGCCGGCTGCCGTCGATAGATGGCAGTCGTTAAACCAAGTCGGAGGCCTTAGGGCGGCTGGAAAACTTCTGACAGTTAGACCAGCCACTAGTCTTATAAGCCTCCACCAAGCCGGAGTAGACCTCCGTGGTGGAGTATAGCCTATCCTATAATTATCTCGGGGAAGAGACCCGTGCCCCTCAGTGGGGACATAATGGGTTGATGATGAGGATTTTCTATGTCCACATCTTTGTTATCAGCCACCAGATCGTTGTAAGTACGACTAATTCTAACAATGGGGTTGTAAAAAGAAGTATTGTTTTTATAGGTTTCTACACCCATACAAGTGGTTGTGTTGTGAGGAAATACCCGTACACCGAGGGGTACGGGTCTCTTCCCTGAGGAAGGTATAGGCCATACTCCACCACGGGGGCCAAGTCCGGATTGGTGGAGGCTTGTAAGACTAGTGGCTGGTCTTACTGGCAGATGTTCTCAAGCCGCCCTAAGGCCTCGGACTTGGCTTAACGACTGCCATCTATCGACGGCAGCCGGCACCATCTGCTTAACGTGCCTTGCGAAGCACGGAATCGCTCGGAAAAATGCCACTAGCGTTAGTCATAGACAGAAACCCATCCATGGACTGAACGCGCCGTATGTTGCTTAACCTTAGTGATCGTTTAAGATCACTCAGGCAGCCCAGGCCACGAGCGATTCGAATATTACTGTAACCAAACCTTTATCCTTCCGCTGAGCCTTGGCCCGTCCGACCACCTTCCCGTCCTTGACGATCAGTTTCTTCTTTGAACTCTTCTCCATCATGTAGAGAGAGTTTGCGGGCGTCCGCGTGGCGTTACCACCCGAGAACTCGTCTGATGAGCTGTCCGTTTCCATACTGAGGGTAAAGAGATAGAATTATGGAAAGACTCATAAATATTTAGGCCCTTTAGACACTGTCACTTTTAGCATCGATGCAGTCGCGGTGCTGTCGCGATGCAGCATCGATGCAGTCGAAAATGGTCCACCTTTACACACCTGCGCTACTTTAGCATCGATATATTATACCTAATACCGAAGATCTGTACATACCTACACTATGTTATACATTGAATAAATTGAAATTGATACAGTCGCGATACAGTCGCAATGCTGTCGCGATGAACAAGCTGGCCAATTGAACTGTAGCGATGCAGTAGCAGCATCGTGTTAGCATCGCGACTGTATCGATGTTAACGTGAGCAACGTAACGTATATTTTGATCAGTCATTCGTTGACTGCCACAGCGCGATGAGTTCTATTGAAACTGTTTTAATCACACTCTCTGTATTATTAATTTTAAAAAAATAATCGTAGACGCAAACAGAGGAAGTATTGGAAGTATACGCACGCGCGACAGCATCGATGCTAACGTGCGTTAGTACCGATACAGTCGCGCGTTAGCATCGATACACACGCGCGACAGCATCGTTGCAAAAATCTATTACTGCTGGTGTCGCGATGCTTTCGCGCGTTTCAAAAACGTGCGACTTCATCGATGGTAAAAGTCGCAGTGTGTACAGGGCGTTACATACAGGCACACATTGCTTCCGCCCTCACACTAGATACTGTGTGTCGTGGGAACCAGAAACAGCGACATCACAATATGGGTTTTTTTGTCCCCAGTCGGGTTCGAACCCGGAAACTCTCGCATAGTAGGCGGATGCGCTAACCGCTGCCCCAAAGAAGGTCGTCTAAGTCGTCAGAATTATTGCGGGGAATTTGTTTTTTTCTGTGGTTTTTCTTTTCTTCCATGTGTTTTGTTTCTAAACTCTATCTTATTTTTTATCTTTCTCTCTTTCTTTCTCAGTTACTTTCTTACTTACTCTGTAACTGTCATTATTTCTCAGTAACTTTCTTACTTACTTTGTAACTTTCTTACTTAATCTGTAACTGTCATTCTTTCTCTGTAACTTTCTTTCTTACTCTGTAACTGGCATTTTTGCTCTGTAACTTTCTTACTAAAGCTAAGCGTCCACCGCATCGGAATCGGAGCGTCCGCACGTGACGAGGATATTGTTGTCATTAGTTGTTTGTTATCAGCTGAGGAGGAGAAAAGCAAAAGGAAACGCAAGATGTGGGTTCATAAAATAATCTCAAAAAGACTTATGTTTGGAGAATTTCATACATTATATTATGATTTATTAGAAGATGAAAATAGATTTTTTGTGTACATTCCTATGTCCCGAACCAAATTCTTTGAACTTCACTATATTCTCGAACCGCACCTAACTAGCCAAGACACGAATTTTAGAAAGGCGATTGGAACAAAGGAAAGGCTTTTATTTTGTTTAAGGTAAGTTTTTGTAATCTATTATAATAAGAGAAAAATTAATTGTAAGACAAATGCTACATTTCATTTCCATACAGGCACACTACGCTTCCTGGTAACAGGTCATAATAAATAATGCCCTTCTAATCCAATAAACCTATCAATATTAATGTGTGAAATTCTGTAGTCAAAACAATAATACCAAAAGTATACTTTATTTTTTAGCTCACGTTGTGCTGACCCTAAATTGCTTTGTTTACATTTACTGTCTATCGAATTTGGCCCCAGTATCGTCATTCATGCACAAGCGTCACAAACACGTCAGAACTCGAAGCGTTCGGAATCCGAATGGCGCGTCGGCTGCGGATGACGTCATCGGCAGTAATATCGCACTCCGAAGCAGAAATGCCGATCCAGTGCACGCAGTACCATAGAAATCAATACAAAGCAACAAATCCGTCCGCTCCGTACGGAACGGTTCCGATGCGGTGGACGCTTAGCTTTACTCTGTAACTGTCATTATTTCTCAGTAACTTTCTTACTTACTCTGTAACTGTCATTCCTTCTTTGTAACTTTATTACTTAATATGTAACTGTCATTATTTCTCTGTAACTTTCTTACTTACTCTGAAACTGTTATTCTTTCTCAGTAACTTTCTTAATTACTCTGTAACTGTCATTATTTCTGTCACTTTGTTTCTTCTAAGAGGTGTCTTATCATTAACAGTGAATTGTCGAAAAAACGTCGGTAATACGAGAGTCTTTATTTTTACTTCTTTTTTTATCCTCTTTCTGTCTTGCTTAATTTCATATATGTGTCGTAGCACGATTTGATAAATCGGATTTTCGCAAAAATCCTAGGTGTATCGCGAAAACACGGATTATTGGATAATGCCTTTGACATTTCTCAATTTTACTGAAAAAAGATAGGGCTTTTGCAAAGACGCGAGTTCTTTTAGTAAGATTGAATATCTTGAACCCTGATTGGTTTGATTTTGGTTAACAGGCCAACACTTGTTGTTATTGGTCCCTAGTTTTCCTTGTTGGTTTCTGGTATTTTGTCATAGAGTTATAAAGACTAAGAGAAGACAATTGAAACTATAGTATCTTTACTTCTTATTGTATACTAGCTGTTGCCTTGTCCGTGACATCGTCCGCGTGGGCTTCAGTTGAGAAAAGTGTTTTCAAATAAGATATATGTGCACATATACATACATCTTTATTTTGCCTAGCATTCGTCGAATAATAATCGAAGCGACTATTAACGACGTCTGCCCGCGTTCGGGTTGCCCAATTGTCGAATACGTACAGTCTACGAACGTATACGGTACGAATACGAACCTCCACATTTTAGTTGCAAAGTCGCCCGTAACGCAACTGAGTAGAGAGAGAGAATAGGTGTTTAGGATGATGTGCTATTGCCTGTAAGATAAGAATAAGAAGATAAGAATATTCTTTATTGTACCAGGAAAAACATTAATACAGAACATTAACAATAAGATGCAGTACAAGAGGCGGCCTTATTGCTTAAAGCAATTTCTTCCAGGCAACCGACGATGGAAAGTTGCTGACGGAAAAGAGAGAGACGGGTAGTCGGTGCAAATAAGAACATAGAATAAATACTTATACTTAATACTAATATACATACATAAACCTTTACATTCTATACGTATAATAATAATTATAAACATACATAAAGTTACATAATATAACATAAAGTTCTACCATAGAATAAAAGAAAAGACATACCTACCTACATTCAGGAAAACCATAATAATAAAATTATTTAATAAATTACAAAGATAAATAAAAGTCATAAACCTTGCTTTTAAAAATAGCTGGGGAAGGAGAGCGCCTTATCGAAATCGGCCTGTACGTCCTGCCCGCTGCGCGTGGCCCGCTAGATGGAGGATTTTCTACATTTTTGAATCCGATACTTAAAACTGAGAAGGTTATCGCCAATAATCGTTATTAGGAACTAATAACCTAAACACAAAATTTCATTGTAATAATGTAGGTTTTTTATATTTTTATTTAAATTTGCAACCTTTTTTCCCTTAGGGATTGAATTTACAAAAAGGAATGTCAGCAATAATCATTATTAGAAACTTATAACCCAAATATGACATTTTATTGAAATAACTTTGACGGTCTTGCACAACTTAGGGAACATTGTTATAACATCAAATAATTAGGCTATCTATCGTTTTATCTCGACTCGCATTGTCCAGTCGATATATGTGTTTTCAGAATAATATCATAGTACTTATTAGTTGGAGGAACTTGAATAATAGGAGAGGTAAGATGTTGTCTTTTCAAAATCAGAATTTTTTCCTCACCAACACATAGCACGTTGTATTTTTTTTTTATTTCTATACTTTTGTTGCGTTTTCGATCGCTAAATACCTAATCCTTCTATTGAAGCAATCACACTATTTATCCGTTCTTTAGTCCGTTCTGGTTTAATAGTTCCGAGCTGTCTATTAGCTTAAAACTTTCTTAATTCTATGTTGAATCGTTCCTTATCAGACATAAATTCAAAATTGGTTTCCCTTTCGGCATTAATTTCTTTTGTATCCGTCATTTTGCACTCACAAACACACCTTATATTACACGGCACACTATTTAGTTATCATAAAACAGCGAATGGAAAAACATAAAAACATCGCCAGTAAGGCCCGTGACAGAATAGAAATTATAACAGGTGAAGCGTCAAGTCGTCAACCAATCAGGAAAGATGTTGTTTTGAGCGATGCGATCGACAATCAGTGTGCTTAGGTCATAAAAACCAACGACTCTTTTCGCAATCTTTCCAAAGGAACCCGCGTTTTTGCAAAAGCCCTATCTTTTTCAGTAACATTGAGAAATGTCAAAGCCATTACCTAATTATCCGTGTTTTCGCAATAGCCCTAGAATTTATGCGAAAATTCGATTTATCAAATCGTCCTACGACATATGTACATTTGGTTCATAAGAAGACAAGTCATAAACACTATAATAGTAATTCTTGTTATGAAAGGGTTATGTTAATTCTGTTGGTTCTCCTTAATAAATAAAATAAAATAATTGTATGAAGACTTACGAATCGGCATTTTCTCCATTATTCTCGTAGTAGTCAGATTCACTGCCAGATGCGGTGTTGGCCCCCTCTTCTTGAGGTTGTCTAGGCACAGAGGTGGACTGTTCAAATTCCTGTGAAGTAAAATGCGTTGAATATGTAAAATTCGTTCGAATCGCTCGTAGCCCCAGCCGCCTGAGTGATCACGAAGAATGATAAACGATCACGAAGGTTAAGCAACATAGGGCGCGTTCAGTGCATGGATGGGTGACCGTTCTATGACTAACGCTATACTTGAGCCATTACAAACGTGCGAACTGAGCCATAAACATTTGTATCAGACCTCTCTCTCACACATAGGAGGCATATCAGGGAGTTAGGGGGTCACTCGTGATTTTCCCTAATTCGTCAATTTCACTAATTGGTCACGTTCCCAATTCGTCAATTATTCAAAAATCTTTAATTAGTCAATTTCCCTAATTCGTCATTTTCCCTACTCGTCAAATCTACAACTCATCAACTGTCAGTCTCCATACAGTCACCTATAAAAGTCGGCAAAGCGCGATATTCGGCATCGCGCTACTGAATCTTATAATATCTTCTATACGAGCGTTTGTCACCCTACTCCTCCTAAACGACTGGACCGATTTCGATAAATGAGGTCTCAAATTAAAGGTCTCTCTCACAACAAGTTTGTTTGTATAAAAAAACGATGTTTTTTCGTACTTTGTATGGTACACGTGTTGCATGTTGCGCGTTGCGCTTTGCGCGTTTTGTCTTCGTTTGTACATACAGTACAACATTTGAACACTTAGAGAAAATTACGAATTAGCGAAAATTACGAATCAGGGAAATTGAAAAATTAAATATTTTTGAATAATTGACAAATTGGACAAGTGCCCACGCGCTACTTGCCTCGTATCAAATTTGACGCGATAAATGGATATTTCCTGTAGTATCTAACGTAAGAAAACGGAATATATTGACTTTGCTAAGTAAATATGCAGGATGGCTGCAAAATTTGTAAATTAAAAAAATATATTTCCCTTTTAAATCGGAACGGTGAAAACACTATCCGCCATCTTGAAAGCACCTTTGGTTGTAAACAAACATCTGTCAGTCGTGCGTGCGTAAGTTCTATTGTGATTTGGATTGGATTTAGTGTTTTTGCAAAAACTCTTCTTGTGCAGTTAGTGTCTTATCATTTTAGTGATAAGCGCAATCATGGACGCTGGATTCGTGGAAGCTGATAGTACCAATTTGCCAAAACCAAACCAAATCAAACCAAGCATTATTACAGCTAAAAACAGTTTCTGTGTACATTGATATTACAGGACTTACTTTAAAATGATCTTCACATAAATACACCCAAGTTTCTGTCGATAAAGAATCGGGGTCTCGCTTGGCAAGTTGAGCCAAGTTTTTCGTATGTTTATTTCACTGGGCACACGAATCCGCGACTTCCCGGCGGTCTTTATTGACGTGTTTTTGCAGTCTCGAATAATGCAATAATGATAATTGATATATTTTGCATGTAAACTCTATGAAATCATGAATGCGTTGTTGTTATTTCACTTTGCTCACAGATCACTAACAGATTTTAGGACTAGGTAAAGATCGTTTCACCAAACAAGTCCCACGGTAAAATCCTTAAGGCCATAACAATAAAAGCCAAAATTCATTAACTCCTACTTCTTTCGTGGCACGAACTCTACCTATGTTGAATGTCAAACTTTGTTTACAAATATTTAGGACTTCAAACCATAGACAAAAATGGCGGACCGGCTGTTTAGCAAAGCAACGTTTTAAAATAATGTTTTTGTTGCTTTTCGGTCCTCAAAAAATATACTAAAATATTTTTTGGTCTAATGGAAGAGATATTTAGCATTTAAGACATACTTGAAAATAGAGTCAAGTAGCGGATTAGTGAATTCGACGAATTAGGGAAAATGACGAGTGACCCACTAACCCGTCAGGCATATCGGAACTCTCGCTCGCACTTTTATGACTCGGTTCGCACGTTTGTAATGGCTCAAGTATAGGGGCATTTTTCAGAGCGGTTCCGTGCTCCGCAAGGCACTTTAAGCAGTAGGTGCCGGTTGCCGTCGATAGATGGCAGTCGTTAAGCCAAGGCAGAGGCCTTAGGGCGGCTTAAAAACTTCTGACAGTAAGACTAGCCACTAGTCTTACAAGCCTTCACGAATCCGGACTTGGCCCCGTGGTGGAGTATGGCGTATAGGAACCTTCCTCAGGGAAGAGACCCGTGACCCTCGGTGGGGACATAATGGGTTGATGATGAAATAATCACAGTTAGACCCGTGTAATATATAATCATGTACGAATATCAGGAGTCATAAAAAAATTGCACAAAGTATGCTTTAAATATCGCACCTTGTCTAGAAAACTGTCATATCACAAAAAAACATAGTTTTGAGAAAAACGCAAATTAAGTGATTTCGGTCTTATAATTTTTCCCATTGTAGTAAATATTATATTTACCACAATGTAATATTATAATATATTTAACACAATGGCAAAAAATATAAGACCGAAATCACTAAATTGCCTTTTTCTCAAAACTATGTTTTTTGTGATATGACAGTTTTCTAGACAAGGTGCGATATTTAAAGCATACTTTGTGCAAAAAAGGGAATTATACATACATACATAAGCTCACGCCTGTACCCCAGAGGGGTAGGCAGAGACCAGGGACTGCCGCCTGCCACGATCCTGACAGATCACTTTCGCTTCATCGACATTAATTAGACTTAAGAATTAAGACATGCAATGAGCATGTATGCACGCCGGGTTCAGATACTTTTTATCTTGCCCTTTGCTAAGAATTAATTTCCTTTGGGAATTATGTATGCCATGCATAAGGCATCCATCCATTTTCAGTTCCTGTTATCATTTATGAGGAATATAATAGGCACATTCAATCCAAGGTCATATTGTCCACGTTTATTGTTTTTGTATTTTGAATAACAGATAATGCTCTAAATTTCAAACACACACAGACAGAAACTTACACTAGTGGGACATATAATGTAGCCTTTAACTGCATGACTATGTGCTTCTACATACACCCACCTGCTCTTCCATACGGAACTGTCCGTAGCTCTTGACCGGCGCCTGGCGACGGTACCGCGCCTCGATGTCATCCGGTGACTCGAAGTCCATCAGCTTAGAGCTCTTCTTTCTGACTCGGCCGCTACGGGACACACCCGTCACTTCTAGATCTGTTGTGGGGGAAAGCATTTATAAAGAATTAACAAGTGCACACAGTTATACACACGAATAAACTTAAAGCTTAAAATACTAATTTCAAAACGTTATTATACCATAGAAGAATATTTAAAACATGTATAGATGAAATGAGATAAATACCTAATTGTAATGTAACTTTGTGAATATAATTAACAACTATAATTGCATGATAATTAATTCAATTAATTTTAAGTTAATGTAATGCATACTTTATATAGCACTTTAAAATGTTGCGTGCCCTACAGGGTCCACAAAGACCTTATCAAATAACTGTTAAGTTATAATGTGACAACCTTAAAACTTGTGGAATGCGATAGAGTATTGAGTATTGAACTTGTGTATTAATTCAATTCAATTCAAATAGTTTATTTCGGACCTTCAAATCCATACAACTTAACCTTAAAAATATTGATGAAACATAATTGAAAACACAAGTGATTGGTTGGATAGTAGATTGATCAACTGAATACAGTTAGTAAATCAATCAACTAATATGCATCTTCTCAAAATGATGCCACATAGGGCAATCTGGCTAGCCAGCATATTTTTGTTATTATTCACATGCTGGCGGGACACACATAATTAATAAATAAAGATTATTTATTCATCAAATGAGGCATATAGAATCAAAGGCTGATAGGGCGGGCCATACTTTCCAAATATGAGCCATCTAGTGTATTTGGAGTTTAAACTATGAATTTTTTCAATTTGGTAACAAAATCAGCAAAAGACCACTTAAAACCTCATACAAATCTCATATTGGGTTCAAAGGCTGCTAAATGTTACCACGTTGGAATTAAATGCGGCAAAGTGGCTTGTGGTACTTAGCAGCCTTTGATTCTTATGCCTCAAATGCAGATATACACAGCTATGGTACTGTAGAGTACATTTTTGACGTAACGTTAGGGCCTTCACTTAAATTGATTGCCTGATGTCTAAGCTAGGCACGGCCATAGTAATGTTTTAAAAATACAATAGAGCAAATTATTATAATAACATTATTATTGTTATTGGGTTGGTGTTAATGGGGTGCATTGGGACTAAAGCAATAAGTATAGCCCTTCTAATGGTGGTAATTAGCATAACAATAGTTAAACAATGGCCGCCTGCCTGCAGCGGACGAACGCCACGCGAAGTGATATAGGACACAAATCACAATTTGCTCATGTTTATATTATCCCTTTGCAACCGAAGAATTTTTTTGGCTGGCTGGATTGGCTGTCAAAGTGTCATTACGTACAAAACTGCTCTCAAAAATAAATTCAAATTTGTGTTCAAAAACAGTGAAATTGTGCAAATAAACAGTGCTAAAGTGTTACTAACCACCTGGAAACCTAGTGACAGTGTTATCTCTTCATGAAACACTAGGATTTAACAGATTTAGTGCTCTAAAACCCACCACTGACATTTCACATTCAAAGTTTTCTCCAACTACCCCGAGTTACAAAAGTGACATTGACAATGACAGTGACATTTATATGTTTTACGGTGTTGTCACAGTAAAATGTTACATTCTCCCAAAAAAAAGAATCTGCCAGAAGATCCTACCAAGGCATCTGGCAGAAACAGTCCCTCAACTAGTGCCCAACCAAAAACAGGTCAAACTAATACAGCCTATAAGCAACCAAATTTACCATTATCCTCAAATGAAGTTAACAAAATTAACTTAGACCCAGAAAACCAAATTGTCAATACTGAAAATGATTGGCAAACTGTCCCAATTCTACGACGTGATGTGAACCGTTACAAAAGAAAGCGAGTAAGTGGCTCTCCAGAATCTGATACACCTGTCCGAAACCAATATGCAGGACTTCAAGTTGAAGAACCAATAAATAATGGAACCCCAAAAACGCAAGTAAGTAAACCACCCCCTATTGTGCTCTATGGAATCAATGATATTGCAAAGCTATGTGAAGTTATTGACAAAACACTGCAGAAAAGTCAGTATACATTTAAAATTGTCACCAAGAACCAACTAAGAATCTCATGTGATACCATTGATTCATACAAGAAACTTATGTGCCTTACCCGGGAAAAGGGCCTGATTGGACATACATTCACAAGGAAGGATGAGCGACCATACAGAATTGTCATAAAAGACCTACACCCGTCTACTCCAGTGGAAGCAATTAGGGAGGAGGTTGAAAGCACAGGAAACACCATAGTTGGCGAAATAATTAATGCTAGATATGGGCCAGAAAAAACCCCCACATACACCTGGTTTGTAAATCTAGCACCGCACCCAAAAAATGCTGAAATAAAAAAGGTCAAATATATCTACCACACCAGTGTTAAAATTGAGGATCCAAAACGTACAAGCACTATCGCTCAATGCAAAAGGTGTCAACAATATGGGCATACTCGCAATTACTGCATGCGTCCGTATAGATGCGTCAAATGTGCAGAAGACCACAACACAACCGATTGCCCAAAGAAGGATAGGACTACACCTGCTAAGTGCGCTCTCTGCCTGGGGGACCATCCAGCCAACTACCATGGATGCAAGGTGCGCCTAGAAATCCAAAAGAGGAAGATGTCCCGCCCTCAACTGAAAAGGAGAGAAACCGAGACAAATAAGGCAAATTTCACTGGTAAAGATATTAATACTAACTTCCCAACAACAGAAACTATCCCACCTAGAGAAAATTATAGATCTTATGCCGATGCAACAATAGGGAACAAAAACCCAACAAACAGTTCCAATCTAGAAACAATCCTCTCAAAACAGGCTGAAAAGCTCGACCGCCTCATCGACCAGATGGGAGTTCTTATGTGGCTTCTCACAACAATCGTTACAAAGCTTATACCATAAATGGAGTCCCTCAGGATAGCTACATGGAACATAAATGGTCTTTTGAGTAACAAACACAGCGTAGAAACACTCTTAATAGAAGAAAAACTAGATGTGCTACTTATATCGGAAGCACATCTTACAGACAGATGCACATTTACTCTAAAGGGTTACATGGTCTATGCAACATACCATCCAGACAACACATCACATGCAGGGACAGCTGTCATAATCAGGACTAACCTTAAACATAATCTGCTCCCTGAGTACCGCACACCCCACATTCAAGCTACTTCAATTGCAGTGTATGATAAGCAAGGTGCCTTGGCTATTTCATCTATATATTGTCCTCCTAAACATAAAATAACAGCTACAGAGTTCAATAACTTTTTTGGTACCCTCGGAGGAAGATACATTGTTGGCGGAGACTGGAACGCCAAAAATACATTCTGGGGCTCACGTCTCACAGTCACCAGAGGAAGAGAACTCAAGAAGAGCCTAGACCACAATGGACTTCGTGTGCTGACTACCTGCCAACCCACATACTGGCCAACGGACCCTAATAAACTACCTGACCTCCTGGACTTCTTCATATATAAAGGCCTGCAGAGCTACTACTACAAAATTGAAAGTAACTTTGATAGTACATCTGACCATACCTCTGTAATAACTACAATGAGCATTACAGTCATAGAAAGATCAAAAAAACAGTACCTATACAATAACAAGACTGACTGGCCTGGCTTCAAAGAATACTTGCAGGATCATGTTGACCTAAAACTGCCCCTGAAATCGGAAGACGACATTGACTGTGCTACAGAATATATAACAAGCCTAATTCAACAAGCGGCGTGGCTAAGCACACCTGATTGTGAAGGTCCCGACAGTAGAAATATGTCAAATAAAAATAATTTGCCGCTGGAAGCCAGAGAAATGATATTGGAAAAGAGACGTCTGAGAAGAAAGTGGCATAATAGTAGACACCCCGAGGACAAAAAGGCCCTGAATAAAGCAGCTGCTGAGTTGAAGAAGTTCTTGGCCGAGGCTGAGAATGACACACTGCAAAGGCGATTGGAGTTACTAAATGCTACTTCCAACAATGAACACTCACTGTGGAAAACTGTAAAGTCTTCACAGAAACCACAGCTGATTGAGTACCCATTGAAACGCCCAGATGGTATGTGGGCCAAAACTGATGAAGAAAGAGCGGTAGCATTTGGAGCCTTCCTTAAAAATGTATTCACTCCTAACACAGACACTGCAGACAATGCCTTTGAAGAGGAAGTAAAATCCTTCTTACAAAGTGACCTACAGCTAAGCCCACCTATCAAAAGCTGCACACCTCGAGAGCTAAAGGGAATCATAAGAGAACTACAGCTGAAAAAGGCACCAGGATACGACCTCATCACTGCTGAAGTCCTACAACAACTCCCAACAAAAGTGCTTGTCTTTCTGACAACACTTTTTAGCAGTATGTTAAGGATTGGATACTTTCCTAACCAGTGGAAAGTCTCTCAAATAACGATGATCCTGAAAGCTGGAAAACCACCCCATCAAACCTCATCATATCGACCAATCAGCCTTCTGCCCTTGTTATCGAAATTATTCGAAAAAGTCATCAGCCGACGACTTAACCGATGGCTCGAGGATAACAGGATAATACCACAGCACCAGTTTGGTTTTAGAATGAAGCACTCTACAATTGAACAGGTACACAGAGTATGCGATCACATCAGGCACACCCTAGAAAGCAAAGAGTACTGTTCAGGAGTATTCCTTGACGTGCAACAAGCGTTCGATAAGGTCTGGCATGCTGGACTCCTATACAAATTAAAATTATGGCTTCCTCACAATTTGTTTCAACTGCTGAAATCCTACATAGAAGATCGTATCTTTTATGTGAAGATAAATGAGGGAACATCATCTTTTCACGAGGTAAAGGCTGGAGTACCACAAGGGTCAGTACTGGGTCCATCACTGTACCTAATTTATACTTCTGACGTCCCAGAATCAGTAAATATTCTAACAGCCACATTTGCAGATGATACTGCCATCCTGGCATCGGACAAAGACCCCGTATCAGCCTCAAAAACTGTTCAAAGTCACCTTGACCAGGTCCATAACTGGATGAAAAGATGGAAGATCAAGGCAAGTGCAGCCAAATCCAACCACATCACCTTCACTCTTAGACGTGACAACTGTCCTCCTGTAAAACTCGGTGGTGAAGTTCTGCCTCATCAGACGGTCGTGAAATACCTAGGATTCCATTTGGACAGGAAGCAGATCTGGAAAACTCACATTCAGAAGAAGAGAGACGAGCTGAACCAAAAGTATCGGTCACTGTCATGGTTACTTGGGAGACAGTCAAAACTATCCGTAAACAATAAACTGCTGATCTACAAGGCTGTATTAAAACCTGTTTGGACCTATGGAATACAACTGTGGGGATCAGCAAAAACCTCCAACATCGCAATAATGCAGCGGTTCCAAAACAGTGTTCTAAAAACCATAGCCCACGCACCATGGTTCACCAAAATTGATGAGGTCCATGAGTACTTACAAATGCCCACGGTTAAAGCGGAAGTGGAAAACCTGTCAAGAGCCTACAGAGATAGGATTGCTGATCACCCCAACAAGCTGGCTACTGACCTCACCAGTTGTATTCCAATAAGAAGGTTGAAAAGAAAGCACATTTGGGACGGTCTAGGACCAATTGAATAAGAAGGCAACCCAACGATGGGAGGGAGTGCCTAAAACGCCATAAAAACACTCCAAACAACTGCTTATGGTCACTCAAGACCGATTGCATGTTACAAAGACTACAAAAAAAAAAAAAAAAAAAATT
Source organism: Yponomeuta plumbellus (assembly GCA_947310845.1). Lineage (NCBI taxonomy): Eukaryota > Metazoa > Arthropoda > Insecta > Lepidoptera > Yponomeutidae > Yponomeuta > Yponomeuta plumbellus. The sequence continues at coordinate 6,187,096 of OX371221.1, read as the reverse complement.
TAACTATCTTGAATCGCTCGTAGCCTGGGCTTCCTGAGTGATCTTAAAAAAACGATCACGAAGGTTAAGCAACATACGGCGCGTCCAGTCCATGGATGGGTCACCGTCTATGACTAACGCTAGTGGCATTTTTCCGAGCGGTTCCGTGCTTCGCAAGGCACGTTAAGCAGTTGGTGCCGGCTGCCGTCGATAGATGGCAGTCGTTAAGCCAAGTCAGAGGCATTAGGGCGGCTTGAAAACTTCTGACAGTAAGACCTGCCACTAGTCTTACAAGCCTCCACCAATCCGGACTTGGCCCCCGTGGTGGAGTATGGCCTATACCTTCCTCAGGGAAGAGACCCGTGCCCCTCGGTGGGGACCTAATGGGTTGATGATGATGAACTATCTTGGCTTAAATACCTTGTTTTGGTATGCCATAGATTCTTAGAAAAATAACCAAAAAATCCCTTTACCGCTAGTCCGGCTAAAAAGTAACTGCACGATCGTGCAACTACATTTTTCCAGCCATATTTTATGATTAAAAACTAACTTTGTATTTATAAAAACATTCTACAACACTTTCTATACACATTCAAACTTATTGTAAGAAAAAGTAAAAATTATTGTAAGGCTTCAAACAAAATATATTAATTATCGGTACTTTACGTGAAGCACATTTACCGCCAAAATAAGCAGAAATCTCTACCAGCGGCTCGCGAGCCAATCTGTGGCCAATGGGTGCCCACAAGTGAGGCGCCACAAATTGCAGTATTTTTTGTAGGTAAAACAGATAAATGCATGATCGATCAATGCCGGTTGCGTCCCGAAAAGTTAATTTGTATGGAGTCAGGATTTTTTTTAAATTACATGCACGGATGCGATAGCTCGGTTGCAAAGGGTTATTGTAGATTGAGTGATTTAGATTTAGTTTTGGTCTTCTAGGCATATGTAGCTATAATTATTATTTATTAATTTATTCTTATTCTACTTAATTTAAAACCAAAACAGATTTGTGTGAGAAATACTGACAGCAATATGAACAATTGGAGTAATCTAGACTTATTCCTATGGGAGAGGCTGGCTGGAGGCTGGAATAACTTCGGACATAAAGTTATTGGATATAACTAAACAGTAATGAGATGCATGAATAGATGATTAGAGAAGCTCTAGACGAACTAGACACTGGCTAAAAGTAAAGAAATAATATCTTGTTTCTAGGAGTTATAAAGAGTTATAAGAGATTCTCGATCATGAGGGTCTGGGTTCAAATCCCACATGTACCAATGACTTTTTGTTACGTACATTTGTTTGTCTGTACAGCAACACCATTCGCTGATAAATTGTGCCCGGATAACGGCGACAGGCTTGCTACTTGTCACGTTGGGACCTAATAAACTCGGCAAAACGTGGGCCCAGTTCTAGTGATTGGTGCTTTTGCCTACCCCGTCGCAGATAACGGGCGTGAGTTTATTATTTATTATAAAGTTCTACTGATGTTGGATGCATCGTGTAACTTACCGTCCTGCATGTTTTTGGACTCAATTTTGACCACGTAAGATTTATTCGATGATCGATAGTATAAATAGTTGGAATTGAGCGTTTTCTAAATAATATGCAAAACCAAATAACGACGCCACAAATAAAATTAAGATGACATTTGTTTTTTTTAGCGTGCAAACATGACGCGACTGGGAAAATTCTATAATTCGGCCTACAGCGCCATCTAGGCTTACATCACAGTGCAGAAAAGTTAAGCTACTCCACGCTAGATGGCAGTACAGTGCCACCATCTTATCTGTTCAGTTGATAGCGGCGCTAGTGGAGAATTTAGTAGTAACATTTGAGGAATTTACCTCGACAAATGAGAATATTTTAACCTGTCTTTCAATTTCAATAAAAATATATCTGTGGCAACATTGTTGCACAACAGGCAGGTTAGGTTTTTTACAAAAAGTAATTCAACTTGACATTCCTGTCATTCTGGTGAAATCCGTCGGTGCTTACTACGACGTTGTTTAATTATAAGATTTTATAATATTGTTAATATGTAAATAGTTTTTCCAAATGTGATGTGACAATACATCTTTATTTGTTTGTTCGACAATCCGTTTTTCATTAAGTCCAAGATCCTGCTCTACACATTTCCTGAACGCGCCACCTGGCCCGTTGAGGGGCCAGTCTCCAGGCGGTGCAGTTCCCTTGGCCCACTGCACTGCCAAGCTGGACAAGTCAATTCATCATCGGCCAAACTGGTGACCCCGACGTGATGAGCATATCCCAGACGTTTGGATTGCAAAATTGGATTGCTGAAAAGAAGATTTCATCCATCTGCGGCTACGGAAAATGGCGGATTTTCATCGTTTTTCCAAGATTTTTCTTTGGCATTGACGTTAGTGCCATCCGACGAAGAAACGCGGAACTATCGATGGTGCTGTGAAGTGAACTACGAGTTTACCATAGACTATTCGTTCGCGACCGATTGGTACGTTTTGACTTTTCGTTCGTTCATGCAAAACGGTTTTATTTCGGTGCACGTGTATTTGACAACGTCAGTGTGGTCACTCGTCAGTTAACGTCATGACCGTCTAGATTTGTCAGATTGGTGTTTGTAAACAAACTTTTACGTTTTCATTTTAGTTTTTCATGGTGTGATTTCCATAGTTTGAGTTTTTTTGTGGTGTTTTAAGTAAGTTTAAGTTTAGTTTTGTCACGGCTAGCCTGCCTTGGTAAGTCAAACTATTTTATTTCTAAACTTTTTTACTGAATTGCATGGGGAACTTTTTATGAGTTATTTTGCATGCATGATTTATTTATTTTGTGTCTTATGCCATATATTTCCATATTTTTGGTGCAATGGTGTTGCTATGCTGCTAACCCCTCCAACGCTCAATTAACTAAATTCATCTCAACTAAATAATTTTTGCATGTCATTTGCTTATTTATTTAAGTGTGTATTAACAAACATGGCTGAGGAACTTAAGGCTTTGATTGAACGTTTACAAGCTGACAATGCTGCGTTTCAGCAACAGCTTCAACAAAACTCTGAAGTTAGTAAAGTTTCAGTCAAATTACCAACATTTTGGCCAGACAAGCCTGCGGTTTGGTTCGCACAGGTAGAGGCGCAGTTCCAGATAGCTGGTATTACTGCAGACAGCACTAAATTTAACTATGTCATCGCCCAGCTCGATCAGAAATTGGCTGGTGAAGTGGAGGACATCATTACGCGGCCGCCTGAACAAGGTCAGCAATACGCCAAGCTCAAAGCAGAGCTCATTAGGCGACTCTCCATGTCGGAGGAGCAGCGGGTACGACAGCTTATTAGCGAAGAGGAGCTCGGGGACAGACGTCCATCTCAGTTCCTTCGTCACCTGCGCTCACTTGCTGGCAGCGCACTCTCTGATGAGAACATTTTGCGCCAACTATGGCTACGTCGACTTCCTCAACAAGTGCAAGCTATTCTTGCGTCACAGGCTGAACTAAGCCTCGATAAGCTATCTGAACTAGGTGATAAAGTCATGGAAATTGCAGGGCCCAGTAAAGTGTTTTCTTGTTCGGCTTCTGCAGGTTCTTCATCGAATGATGACATTTTTTCACAGCGCTTGGAACGCATAGAGCAACAAATTGCTGCTTTATCTGTCAACATCAGGCCTACGCGTACACGTCAGCGTTCTGCGTCATTTCATCGCTCGCGCCCACGCTCTCGCGCTTCCTCATCAAGGAAAGGCCCAAAGGTATGTTGGTACCATAAGAGATTCAATGACAGGGCAACAAGGTGTATAACCCCGTGTAGTTGGACACCTAGCAATCAGGGAAACCCGACAAACAATCAGTAAAGGCGGCTACTGATTGTACTAGTCCCGGCCGCCGCATTTTCGTTACAGATCAGAAGTCTAAACACCAGTACTTAGTCGACACTGGGTCAGATCTCTGTTGTTTCCCTCGCCGTCTCCTTAGAGGTCGCTACCAACTTAGCAACTACAGTTTGAGTGCTGCTAATGGCAGCTCGATTGGGACATACGGCACTGTTTCTTTGCACCTCGATTTAGGTTTACGCCGGGATTTCCATTGGAATTTCGTGATCGCAGACGTAGCGACACCAATCATAGGTGCCGATTTTCTTAGTTATTATAATTTGTTGCCTGATTGTAGATATCAGCGCCTGGTGGATGGTAACACCAAACTTCATGTTCCTGTTTCGTTCTCCGGGACCTCACAGCCAAGCGTCAAAGCCGTTAACATTGGTAGCTCCAGTTTCGCGGATGTACTGGCTGAGTTTCCTGTGATTACACGACCACCAGGACAACCTAGGGTAGTTAAGCACAACACTGTGCATTACATCAAAACCACTGATGGTCCGCCGGTTTCGTGCCGTCCTCGTAGATTAGCTCCACAAAAACTTGTAGCTGCTCAAAAAGAGTTCGAGGACATGGTTCGCTGCGGCACCGCAAGGCCCTCTAAAAGTGCCTGGGCCTCGCCATTACACATGACGTTAAAGAAGGATTCTTCCTGGCGTCCTTGCGGCGATTATCGCGCCCTGAACGCCAGGACCATTCCTGATAAATACCCTCTCCGGCACATTAACGATTTTTCTCACAATCTGCACGGCTCACGAGTATTTAGTACTCTCGATTTGGTGAAAGCCTATCATCAGATCCCTATGTTTGAGGACGATATCCCGAAGACAGCCATCGTTACCCCGTTTGGCCTCTTCGAGTTTCCTTTTATGACGTTCGGCCTCCGCAATGCTGGACAAACGTTCCAGCGATTTATCGATGAGGTCACGCGGGGTCTCGATTACTGTTTTCCCTATATCGACGACATACTCGTTTTTTCGCCTGATGAAGCCTCCCACAAGGAGCATCTCCGTGGATTGTTCTCTCGTTTGCAGGAGTACGGTGTGGTTATTAACCCCTCTAAATGTGTATTAGGTGCGGAACAAGTCAAATTTCTCGGACACATTATCAGTGGAGACGGAATTCAACCGCCGCGCGATCGCATCGCTGCTTTATTGGACTACAAACCTCCTGAAACAGTCAAAGGTATGAGGCGATTTTTAGGCGTTTTAAACTACTATCGCCGTTTTATCCCTCAGGCTGCTAAATTTCAAGCCCCTTTGATTGACGCGGTGGTGGCTACAAACAGCAAAGGAAACACTCCATTCCCATGGACTCCCGAGCTGCATAAGGCATTTGAGGTATGCAAGCAAAGCCTCTCTGACGCTACGCTATTACATCATCCTATGAACGACGCCCGTTTAGGTCTTTTCACGGATGCATCTAGCGTGCACGTCGGCGCTTGCTTGCAGCAACAGGTAAATGACCAGTGGTGCCCACTGGCGTTTTTCAGCAAAAAGCTGACTCCACGACAGTCTGAATGGCCAGCTTATTACCGTGAGCTCCTAGCGGTGTACGAAAGCGTACAACATTTCCGTTATATTCTCGAGGTACAGCATGCCACTATTTTTACTGACCACAAGCCGTTGTTGTACGCTTTCGTACAACGCCGTGAGAAGCTACCGCCACCGCAGCTTAACCAACTTTCTTTTATTAGCCAGTTCACTACTGATATTCAATACATACGAGGAGAGGATAATGTGGTAGCTGACGCTCTGTCGAGAGTCGAGGCCATTTCACTAGAGGCGGATTACGCCGCTCTCGCTTCCTCTCAAGCTACGGACGACGAGCTCAATAGCCTTCGCCGCACTAACAGCTCCTCTTTGAAACTGGAAGATGTCAGTATCCCAGGGACAGATATTACTGTCGTGTGTGATACCTCTACCGGTAAGCCTCGCCCATATGTGACGCCTGCATTTCGTAGAGGCATTTTCGATAAACTGCACGGTTTGAGTCACCCAGGTGCACGCACAACCATCAAACTGGTCAGTGACCGCTATGTTTGGCCTGGCATTAGAAAAGACTGCCAGAATTGGGCAAAACACTGTTTACCATGTCAACGAAGCAAGGTAACAAGGCATGCTTCAACGCCTCTTGGTAAATTTTCCACGCCGTCAGCCAGACTGCGCCATGTTCATTTGGATATAATCGGTCCGCTCCCTCCATGCAACGGTTTCAATTACTGCCTCACCGCCATAGATCGCTGCACACGCTGGCCTGAGGCATGGCCGATGGTCACAATGACAGCGGAGGAAGTTGCGGAAATTTTTACCACTGGCTGGATAACCCGGTTCGGTGTACCGACAGTCGTCACCACCGACCAAGGCCGACAATTTGAATCCTCGCTTTTTCAGAAGTTACTGCACATGCATGGTGCCACCAGGAACAGAACGTCGAGTTATCATCCGCAAGCCAACGGTATGGTGGAAAGACTTCACCGTCAATTGAAAGCTGCTCTGATGTGCCACGGTAGCTCGTGGATCAGAGCACTTCCAATGGTACTCCTCGGCATTCGTACTGCCTTGAAGGAGGACATTGGGTCCTGCGCGGCTGAGCTACTGTACGGCGAACCTTTGCGACTTCCTGGCGAACTGCTTGTTACTCCTGTCGCACCAGAGCGTCTCACTGACGTCACCAACTTCGTCGACCAGCTTCGTGCCAAGATGGCTCAGTTTCGACCTGTTCCGGCATCGCGTCATCAACAACAAGCGATTTTCACTTTTAAGGACCTGTCGACAGCAACTCACGCTTTTTTGCGCTACGATGCTGTGCGTCGTCCGTTGCAGGCTCCTTACACAGGCCCTTATCCAATTTTGCGCAAGAGGGACAAGACGATTACCTTACTCGTTAAGGGTCGAGAAGCAGAAGTCAGCATTGACCGAGTCAAGCCAGCCCATGTGATGACTGATGATCCCGTTTGTCAACTTGCAAACGGCTCGTCCACCACCGTGCTGCCGTCGTCCGCTTCACCACCGGTTCCGAAACCCGACCAACTTACTACAGCTGCTCCTTTAGCTCATTTGGTACCTGGAACTGCTGTATCTCCTGTGCTACCTAAGCCGCCTGCGCCAACGCCTCCTATACCTGATACTTTAAAACAACCTTACGTTACCCGGTCAGGTAGACGGGTTAAGTTCAAGACTTTTGATTAGTTTATTGATTAGGTTTTGTTATTTTGTTTTAACCATTTTTCTTTATGTGAGGTTATGTTTCTTCGTAGGGGGGTGGTGTGGCAACATTGTTGCACAACAGGCAGGTTAGGTTTTTTACAAAAAGTAATTCAACTTGACATTCCTGTCATTCTGGTGAAATCCGTCGGTGCTTACTACGACGTTGTTTAATTATAAGATTTTATAATATTGTTAATATGTAAATAGGTTTTCCAAATGTGATGTGACAATACATCTTTATTTGTTTGTTCGACAATCCGTTTTTCATTAAGTCCAAGATCCTGCTCTACACATTTCCTGAACGCGCCACCTGGCCCGTTGAGGGGCCAGTCTCCAGGCGGTGCAGTTCCCTTGGCCCACTGCACTGCCAAGCTGGACAAGTCAATTCATCATCGGCCAAATATCTATAAATCTTAGTAAGTGAATAAATAAAACAAAAAATGGGGATCAGGATTTACAATTTTTAAGATAGTTAAAATTTTGCCCGCCTGAACAGATAACTTGGTGGCGCTGTACTTACCGCTCAGTGTTGCCATACAAAATACAGCTGTCAAAATCACAGATTATTACAGTCAAAATGACGTTTTCATTTTCATTTCAAGTCTTATTCGTCTGTGGTAGGAAGGAATTCCAAGAATTTCTCCGGGCGAAGATCAAAATCGGCTTGGAAAATGCAAATAAACGTCTAGTGCCGCTCCTATAGTGCGAAAAACTATGCGACGATGGCCGACAAGATACGCCAGCTAGCCCAGAGGCTCAAAGACAAGGTGCAATTAACGCAATTCAACGCTCCAAGTCGCGAAAAGGTCGATCAGCTGATAACAAAGTATGTCCCTGCCGCTAAAGTGAATGAATTAGCTGAGAAATTCAAGCAAGAGGCGGTGGTCCAGAGAGTAAAGGAACTGGTCTCTCGGTATGAGAAATTCACGGGTGTGCAGGAGATCATGGCGATTCAGAACACGGTTATAGATGCTCAGGTTTGTAGACGTTTTTTCTGGTGTCTTTGGCCTGTGACCTCATCGATGACACAGGAATTATGGTAATTATATTCTTAGAATAGAGTTAAATAAAAAAACCATGTGCTATTTACACCTTTGCAGGTCTTAAAAAAAATTTGAAAAACCAAGGGGTTGTGTTCACAAGGTTAAAAAACTTATAACTAATAGTTATTGTATCACAAAGTACAAACATATAACTTAACTATATGACATTCTAAAATAGGTAGAAATTACTGTGGAGTAAATCTTGATAAATAGGTACTTCGTATATAAAAATAAGGCATTACAAATACCTATGTTGGATGTCACAGGGCCTGATTTGTATCACAACATGCTTCTTACCACATTATTAGAGCAATATTTTTACCATTATTTAATTCTCTTTAACATTGTCTCTCCAACATTGAAATTGAATTTCCAGTGAGTTTCTACGTTTTTTGTGCATATTTTCTGTTTTACTGCTAAACAAACAATTATTGAAACTTTTTTGAACTAATACAACTTTCATAAGCACTAAAGTAAACTAAAGGTAATAATAACTTTATTCTGGATACACTTACTTTTTTTTTTTTTTTTTTTTTTTTTTTTTTTTTCAATTTTTAACAAGGCTTTTACTGCCATTGAGCAGTCATGTCAGCCTCATGGTAATACACTTACTTTACTACTTACATATCTATTTATTATTTTAAAACACCACCAGCCACTAGTTTTACAAGCCTCCACCAATCCTTGGTGGAGTATGCCCTATACCTTCCTCAGGGAACAGACCCGTGCCCCTCGGTGGGGACATAATGGGTTCATGATGATGATGATTTACTATAATATGCATTTATTAATTACTACAAACACATGCATGCATTCACCAACTTTTTCTTCTACAAACAATAGTTACAATAATTAGTTCAGGCACACACAACAAAAGAATAAACCCAACCTAACCGAACAATCCTCCCCGGAAATAAAGTTACTTACTAATAACATTATTGAACCTATCAACACCCGCAGGAGAAGTTTATGACGGCGCAGGACCGCCGCCGCGAGCTGGGCCGCCGGCTCGCCGAGATCGAGGCCCGACTCAAGGAGTTGCACTCGGAGATGCAAAACACAATGAAGGGAGACGACAAGTATCTACAGCTGTGTACTGAGGAGCATAAGGTGTGCTTTTTAAATAGCATGGTTATTATTATTAAGTGTGTATTCGTCAATGCTTGATCGGTAATTCACGGGTCAAAATCAAATTCAAATATTTTATTTTCTTCTTCTTCTTTTCCTTCTTCTATTTCTTATAATAAAATAAATAAATAATAAACTCACGCCCGTTATCCCCGAAGGGGTAGGCAGAGGCACCAGTCTCCAGAACTGGACCCACGTTTTGCCGAGTTTATTAGGTCCCAAACGTGACAAGTGGCAAGCCTGTCGCCGTTATCCGGGCACAATTTATCAGCGAATGGTGTTGCTGTACAAACAAATGTACGTAACTAAAAGTCATTCTATTTCTTATAAATAAAACTTAATTGCTGTTTGTTAGTCTCGCTAAAACTCTAGAACGGCTGGACCAATTTGGCTAATTTTTGGTATTTTATGTTCCTGGAATTCCAGGGAAGGTTTAAATGGTGAGAAAATATGGAAAAATTACGAAAACTTTGGCGGTACTACGAAGTTTGCTGAGACAGCTAGTTCACAATAAAAACAAATCTACTTTATGAACGTCAAAGTTGTTTGTTTAGGAGTAGGATATACAAACGAAGAAATGCCACATTTATTCTTTTCAAAACAGTTTTAGCTTGAACAAACTAACTATTAACTTAAAAATGATTACTCAATACAACATCCAACAAACAATAGTTGGACTGGCCGTCCCCAGGCATACAATCTGCCTGGCGGGAAATGTCCCTTTATGGTGGAAGAGCATAATCACCCCCTCATTCCTAGTGGTGATCCCTGACAGAACACTGTCAACCTTCCTTTGGTCTCACACCCCACATACAATCAGTCTTAAAGCAAGCCATGTTAGCTCTACACGCAAACTAGCATAAGTACAGTCTGTCAAGAAAATGTAGAAATTAAAGAGTCAGATTTTGCTCAGACTTTTTGTCGGTGATTGTTAATAGCTTGCACTTACAAGCATTATATAAATTAAAATACTGAGCATAATCACATGCATAATCAGCTGTGTATACAGCCGTTATGCGAGGTCTGACAAACTGGTTATTTGTACGCTAAATGCTATTAAACCAGTTTAAATTGATATACGTCAAATAGTTATTCAGAGTGTATAAGTTATTTATTAAGGCCGTAGATTTTTCAATAAAACAATTTTATTAGTAAATTTTGACTTCCGGTTTCTTGTATTTTTAGACAATAAATAAATAAAAAAAAAAAAAAAAAAAAAAAAAAAAGCCTTTAATTCATCCATAAATAAATCAATTGTATAAAAATTTAAAAATTATTATGTCATGCATTTAAATATTATTAATTTGATTATAAAATTTACTTATTATTAATTAATTAATTACGCCTCCTCGGCGTAGGCCTCCCCCTGTTTCCTCCACTCTTCTCTGTCTCTGGCTTGCTTTCTCCAGTTTGGACTACATCTCTGCTTGAAAATATCTTCCCATCTTTGCCTTGGTTTTCCCACTTTTCTTTTCCCATCTCGGGGATACCAGTCAGTCACCTTTTTCGCCCATCTGTTGCTATCCATTCTACATACATGTCCTGCCCATTTCCATTTCAGTTCTCTGATTCTTGTTACAATGTCTGTTATTTTTGTTCTTTTTTCGTATTGACTCGTTGGTGTTTTTGTCAGATAGTTTGATGTTTAGCATGCTTCTCTCCATTTTCCTCTGATGTATGGCAAGTCTCCTCTCGTCCTCTTTTCTTAGAGCCCATGTTTGGCATCCGTAAGTCAGGCAGGGGAGAATTGCCACTTCATACAGTTTCCTTTTGATCTTTAAATTAATCTTGAATACAATATAAAACCTGAAATATAATATACGATTATTTCCAGCTGATAATCCAAGAGCGGTCGTTACGGCTCCTCTTCAACGAATCAGAGCGGGAAGAGCGCGAGCTGTTCGCCACAATGTCGGCCGCCGTCAAGTTGGGGCATGAAAGAGAGCGGGCGCACGCCGAGAGAAACAAGTACTGGTACATCGTCGCTTCTATATTTGGTGAGTTTCTTGAGGAGAGTGAAATAAAGAGTGTGACGTTATGTTATGTTATGCTAGGGCCCCACCTGCGTGTATCGGCACGCAGCACTGCGTGCCGCAGATTCGTATGATTCTCTCGCTAAAAGTTATCGTGCATTTTTTTTTCTCATATTTTAATTGTTTTTTGTTTCGTTTATGTTTAATCGATCACCAACTATTAGTCGACTGTTTTAAGCCCTCTTTACCTTACTCCCGCACAACAACACAACGAGAAGGACGTGGCTGAAAACCAGGCCAAGCACCAGCTGAGCCGCTACCTTTTGCCTTATTGTAAACCTATTTTAGTACTTAATTTGTTAAAATGTTATTTTGATGAGGCAATAAATACTTTTTTTATCTATTTAACTTTATCTAATAGGTACGTTGGTCAGATTAGTGGCTTCGTAATTTTAAACGAATTATCGTGCAGTAATTCAGGATGGCCGCAACATAATTTCTTTAATTTGGCCATAATGGCGGACGACGACTATAATAGAATATAGACGATAGCCGATAATGGCCGGTCACATCTGCGTAGATCGTTTCATTGCGCGAAGCTTTGTCACGATAGACGCAGGTGCGGCCCCAGCATTAGAGCCATCGGAAACAGAGCGACTAGTCCCCGCGACTAGACGCGGCCACAGTCACCCTGTTTGCGCCAGCATTTGGCGTCTTGTCTTGTTCTCATGTTAGCTTGTCGTCGGGACTCCGCTACTCTGACGCCAAGTGTGCGGAGCTTCGAACAAAATATATGAAACTTGTCGGCTGTAGCCTGTGGTCGCGTCTAGTTGCCGAGCTGTCGCTGTCGCATTTCGCTAGTGTGCCCCTAGGTTTAAAAGTAAAATATATATATACATTTAGAAAGAAAAATATACAGAGAACTGTCTCACTCTATATTTTGTTAGAGAAAAATATAGAGTGAGAGTAAAATATAGTATGAGACAGTTAAGTTAAAAATAAAGTGTGAGACATTTGAGAGGAAAATGTAGTGTGTGATGACTGAGAGTAAAATATGTACATATATTGTGAGACAGTTGAGAGTAAAATTTTGTGTGAGACAGTTGAGAGTAAAATTTTGTGTGAGACAGTTGAGAGTAAAATTTTGTGTGAGACAGTTGAGAGTAAAATATAGTGTGAGACAATTGAGAGTAAAATATATTGTGAGACAGTTGAGAGTAAAATTATAGTGTGAGAAAGTTGAGAGTGTGATAGGCAAATAACATCATCACGCCACATGCCTTCACGTATCTGAAATATAGACAACTCCTCCCAAAGCACGTAGGATTATTATATATAAGCTAGTGTAAGACTAGAATAAGAGAGTTAAGAGACTGGAGTCTTAACGATGTATTAATTAAAATGTGATCAACCGTTCCTGTTGTTTCTCTGCTGCGCCGCCGTCCTGCAACCACTCCCCCCACCACTGGGCATACTTCATGGCGACCGTGACAGCGTGACCGTGATGTCGAGGCGTCAGCAGAGGGCGTGAGTTTTTGGACTTGTGCAGGTGCTATTGTTTGTGTTGGGAACAAGTCCCCGATTTCCAGTGACAATGGGCGGCCAGGAAAGCAAAGATAATATTATTGTGTCCGCCCCTAGCAGCAGTATGGTGCCATCATCAACTCCATCTACGGCTCTGGAACTGTCAGAGATACTACTCATGGCCGTAGTTGGATTCCTCTCGGCCTATGCTCTGTCCCGACTATATAAAAAATTAAAGGAATACCTATATGCCAGTTGGGAGCAGCGGGCTGCTCGCCGTGCGATCCGTGGCGAGACTGTTTGATTCGCGTGCAGTAAAAAAATATTGTTTTTTTGTGAGTGTAATGTTTTGTTGTTATAACTTTTTATTATTTGTGAACATTTACGTTGATGGCGAGTCTCACCAGTATATTAGAAGAATTGCGGGTTATTCGTAGCGATATTATTAAACTAAGTAAAATTGAACGTGTGTCGTCGCAAGGTAGCAATAAGTTATTAGCAGCGCGGAGTATTAAGTCACGTGTTGACTCATTGTTAGATGAGGTTAGTAAAAAAGACGTTGAAGCTGCGGATTTGGACCTTGCCAATCGTGTTTCGCGGCAGTTCGACCAATGTTTTAATGAAATCGAGGAATTGGTAAGCACGAGTATTAACGAAACAAAAATGGCCGACTTTGACTTAAAGATTGCTCTCTCTTTGCTGCCATTAGTAGATGTGGATGAAAAACAAATTAATCAATTGATTGACGGTCTGGATTTTTATAGCAGTACCCTAAAGAAGGATGATCAGTCAGTACTAGCAAACTTTGTAATTAAAACTCGTCTTTCTAATAAGGCTAAATTAAAACTCAAGAATGCTTACTCATCCGTCTCAGATTTAATTCAAGATATTCGTAGGTATTTGTTGCCGAAAAAGTCATACACAGCTATTCTGTCCCGGCTACAAAGTTGTCGACAAGGTAATAGGAGTGTAAGCGAGTTTGGGGAAGAGATAGAACAATTATTAACGGATTTGACTTTAGCGCAAGCGGATGGTAATTCAGCATCGCACGCTATTCTGAAGCCGATAAACGAAAAGATAGCTATTAAGCGGTTTTCGGATGGCCTGAATAGCGATAGGCTGAGTACTATTGTCGCGTCGCGAGCCGTCGACTCCAGGCGGGAGGCGATCACGATCGCTGCCGAGGAAGGAGACTCTCTTCCGAAACCTTCGAGTAGTTGTTTTCATATCGCAAAACCGAACGGTAGGCAGGGTAATCGGTTCTTTAACAACAACGGTCGTAATATGGGTCCGCGACAACAACAGTTTCAGCAGAGTAGGCCACCGCAAGGGAACCGTTTTAGAGGTAATGCTACGCGCACCGCTGGACATAAATCAGCAAGTCAGCAAGGTCGCGGGCGCTCATTACGTAACTCAGATAATCGGGCGTATAACAATTTGCCTAGGTATGGTTTTTCTAGGGCAGGCGGTCAGCGCTCCGTGAATCATATAGAGTCGGACGCTACCGAACGTGATTCACAATCGACAGATAGTCAGCGTAATGAGGAGTTAGAATTTTTTCGTCCGTAACAAAGATTATGTAGATATTTTGTCATATAACAATAGTAATCACGTAGTGTTTTCATGTTTAGATAACGATTTGTCGCTGTTAGTAGATACGGGTGCTAATGTGTCTTCCTCAAGAAAGAGATTAATTATTTAGGGCATATAATAACTTCCAGTGGAGTGTTGCCAGATAGTAGTAAAATTGACGTCTTGAAAAATTATAGTGTGAGAAAGTTGAGAGTAAAATTATAGTTTGAGACAGTTGAGAGTAAAATTATGGTGTGAGACAATTGAGAGTAAAATTATAGTGTGAGACAGTTGAGGGTAAAATATAGTGTGAGACAATTGAGAGTAAAATATATTGTGAGACAGTTGAGAGTAAAATTATAGTGTGAGACATTTGAGATTAAAATTATAGTGTGAGACAGTTGAGAGTAAAATTATGGTGTGAGACAATTGAGAGTAAAATTATAGTGTGAGACAGTTGAGAGTAAAATATAGTGTGAGACAATTGAGAGTAAAATATATTGTGAGACAGTTGAGAGTAAAATTATAGTGTGAGACATTTGAGATTAAAATATAGTGTGAGACAATTTGCTTAGTAACAAATAGTGTGAGACAATTGAGAGTAAAATATAGTGTGAGATAACTGAGAGTAAAATACAGTATACGGTACAGAGTAGAGTATAATATTTTATGAGGCAGTCGAGGGTATAATATAGATAGATGTTCATATAGATGACGACCTCTGTGGCGTAGTGGTTAGCGCATCTGCTTACCATGCGAGAGGTCCAGGGTTCGATCCCCGGCTGAGGAGAAAAAAAAACTCCAGGCCTTGGATGTTTACATGTTTGTGACGTCGCTGTTTCTGGTTCCTACGACACAGGGTATCCTAGTGTGGGGCCAGAAGCAATGTATATGCCTGTATGTAAAATATGTATATCTCCTCTCCCAACAGGCACAGTGCTCGGCATAGCCGGCTCGACGATCAACAACAGACTCAAGATGGCGGAGTTCCGCGAAATGATGGAGCAGCAAATGGCGCGCAGCGCAAGCGTACTCTACACCATCGCGGGTGGAAAACAGGCGCCTAGGGAGGATATTACTGAGGCTATGAAGACGGAGTTCGCTTATCAAGTAAGGCCATCGTCATTGGCTCCTTACTACCCCTGTGGGGGAAAGCTGGGGGGCGCCCAGGAAGGATCATCATCAACCAATTATGTCCCCACCGCGGGGCACGCGTCTCTTCCCCGAGGAAGGTATAGGCCATACTCCACCACGGGGGCCAAGTCCGGATTGGTGGAGGCTTGTAAGACTGGGTTCAAAGACATTTATTTCTCATAAAGAACTTACAGTTTACTTAATTAATGAGAAAAACAAAAAACTTAAAATTAGCTTAAATTATACGGCATGTCTAAACTTTCGGAAGAAACACTCAAGCTTATGGAGGAACGACGTGAACGCCCACCAGTCACTGCGTCAGAAAGGCATGCTCTGAACAGGAGAATTGGCAAACTAATTCGACGCGATCTCCGACGCTCCAACACTCGTTCAATAGAACGAGCAATCGAGCAAAATCGGGGATCGAAAGTGTTTGTCCAATCACTTGGGAGAAGCCATCTGACAAAGTTGACACCACGGATGGAGTGGTTGTTTCCTCCATACCAGAGGTTCTTTCGGAAGTTGAAAACTTCTACGGCCAGCTGTACTCTGCGCATGCATCTCGGCCAGATCCCTATTGATCCCAGAGCTACATTGACACGCCACTATACTGAAGACTTGCCAGAATTCAGCCTAGACGAAATCGCGATGGCTCTTAAACAGCTTAAAAATGGAAAAGCCCCTGGAGAGGACGGTATTACTACTGAGCTCTTGAAGTCCGGCGGTAAACCCGTAATGAAGGAGCTCCAGAAGATCTTTAATGCTGTCCTCTTTGATGGGAGAACTCCGGAGGCGTGGAGTAAGTGTGTTGTCGTGTTGTTCTTCAAAAAGGGTGATAAAACCCTCCTGAAGAACTACCGACCCATTTCACTCTTAAGCCACGTCTACAAGCTGTTTTCAAGAGTCATCGCGAACCGTCTTGCGAGGAGACTCGATGAGTTTCAGCCACCTGAGCAGGCCGGCTTTCGGTCGGGTTACGGCACCATAGACCACATTCACACAGTGCGGCAGATTATACAGAAGACCGAAGAGTATACCGCCTTTGACTCGGTCGAAACCTGGTCTGTTCTGGAATCTTTGCAGCGATGCCAAGTCGACTGGCGATACATCCAAGTGTTGAAAGGTCTATACAACGCCGCTACTATGGCCGTCCAAATCCAGAACCGGCAGTCTGAACCTATCCCCATACATCGTGGTGTGAGACAAGGGGATGTTATTTCCCCCAAATTGTTCACAAATGCTATGGAGGATATGTTTAAGACGCTGGACTGGAAGGGGTACGGCATTAATATTAGCGGCGAGTACCTTTCACACTTGCGGTTTGCAGACGATATTGTCATCATGGCGGAAACGCTGCAAGATTTACAACATATGCTGAGTAGCCTAGCTGATTCTTCTCAACGCATTGGTCTCCGGATGAACTTGGATAAAACCAAGATTATGTTCAATGAACACGTAAATCCGGAGCCAATTGCAGTTCAAGGCAGTACTCTCGAAGTTGTAAAGGAGTATGTTTACCTCGGGCAAACCATGCAGTTAGGTAAAAACAACTTCGAGAAAGAGGCCAATAGAAGAATTCAGCTGGGCTGGGCAGCTTATGGGAAACTACGTCGAGTCTTCACATCGCCAATCCCACAGAGTCTAAAGACGAAAGTCTTCAATCAGTGCGTCCTACCCGTCATGACATACGGTGCCGAAACGTGGACACTCACGGTGGGGCTGATCCACAAATTTAAAGTCGCTCAGCGTGCTATGGAAAGGGCTATGCTCGGGGTTTCTCTGAAAGATCGAATTCGAAACGAAGTCATCCGACAGAGAACCAAAGTCACCGACATAGCCCACCGAATTAGCATGCTGAAGTGGCAGTGGGCCGGCCATATCACCCGAAGAACTGATAACCGATGGGGTAGAAGAGTTCTTGAGTGGAGACCGCGGATCGGTAAACGTAGTGTAGGACGTCCTCAGACTCGGTGGAGCGATGATCTTCGCAGGGCGGCTGGCAAGAGCTGGATGAGAGTAGCCGAGAACCGTGTTCAGTGGCGTGCAATGGGAGAGGCCTATGTCCAGCAGTGGACAACCATAGGCCGATGATGATGATGATGATGATACGGCATGCATTACAGTAGAATAAATCTTAATTATAAATTTAAGACTAGTGGCTGGTCTTACTGTCAGAAGTTTTCAAGCCGCCCTAAGGCCTCTGACTTCGCTTACCGACTGCTATCTATCGACGGCAGCCGGCACCAACTGTTTAATGTGCCTTGCAAAGCAAGGAACCGCTCGGAAAAATGCCACTAGCGTCAGTCATAGACGGTCACCCACTCATCATGCACTGAACGCGCCCTATGTTGCTTACCTTCGTGATCGTTTAAGATCACTCAGGCAGCCCAGGCTACGAGCGATCATATGAACATTGGGCCTGCCCACGTGTTGTGTGGAATTTATAGTTATGCTACTGAACTACTTCCAATTTTTCTTACTTTTTTTTTGTTTATTCAGATTGGAGAATAATCTAAATATATAAAAGAAGAAACTGACTGACTGACTGACTTAGAATCAACGCAGAGCCCAAACTACTGAACCTAGGGGGTTTAAATTTGCCATGGGAGTTCCTTAGGGAGCCTAGGGGAGCACTAAGAAAGGATTTTTGAAAATTCATCCCCTAAAGGGGTAAAATGGGGGTTCAAAGTTAGTATGAAACTTTGCCGTTTTTGAAGTTATTCGAATGAAATTTGGTACGAAGATTCTTCATTTAAAATTATGAAACACGTGTAAAATAGTTTTTTAAAAATCATCCCTTAAGGGGGAAAAAGGGGGGTGCAAACTTAGTATAAAACTTAGCCATTTTTGAAGTTATTCGAATGAAATTCAGCATGAAGGTCCTTCATTGAAAGTCATCCAACACAGGTAAAATATATTTTCAAAAATCATCCCTTAAGGGTGTAAGAGGGGGTTGCGAAGTTAGTATGAAAGCTCTTTCGCATGTCGCGGGCAACAGCTAGTCAGCTTATAAAATGATGCTAGTAGAATAAAAATGGGTAACTAAGAGCTAATAACATTATGCTCGCCTATAGATACAACGTAACCAAAAAATGTATGGACTTCATAAAGTCAAAGTCAAATATTTTATTTACGAGTAACAAATATAATATTTACTTTATGAACGTCAAAGTTGTTACTTTCACAATTAATCGATTACATGGAGAAGAAACTAACAAAGAAACTCCACATTTATTCTTTTCAAAACAGTTTTAGCCAAATTACAAACTTAAAAAAAAAACCTACTCTTGGATGTGTTGAACACTTAATATTAAACTACTATGTAATGCCAGACATCCTTGTCTTCTAAATAATTGTTGATTTTATAATAAGCTTTTTGCAAAGAGTGTGCTTAACACAATTCTTAAACCGCGATGGAGGTAACTCTAATATATCTTGGGGTATCTTGTTGTACAGTGCCCCATAAAGGAAGTATTAATTTACCTATACTATGTCGAACACATAACTTACACTAAGTAAACCAGAGGTTCACAAACTTTTTTTTCTCGTGGACCACTTTCAAAGTTTTACTATTTTCAGTAGACTCCTTGCTGACACCTAAACTGTGGGTGTTAAGAAGAAAAAAAAACAGATTTTCTTGTGTCCTATTTATTAAAATAATACTTTTGTACAAAATTATAACATTTATTATTACAAACAATCAACAATTGACGTGGATAGGTGAATCCAACCCAACATTTTTGTTCTTCATTATGAAAACCAGAAAATCTTTCGTGGACCCACACCTACAACTTGTGAACCCCTCTTTTCTTGTCACGTCTACCACCGTGTGGTCTCCTATGGACCCCTGGGGGTTCACCTGGACCACTTTGGGAACCTATGCTGGAGACAATCAAATATTAAAGACGAAAGTCTAAGGGCGATTGTGCACTACAAGGAATTTTACTGTCCGAACATCCGATTTTTTACGGTCCGAAGTGGCATGAAAAAAACGGATGATTGGCTTGTGCACTTGTCCGTCTTTACTCGGATGATACGCCTCAGTTTAGGGTAGCTCTGTCTATGAAACTACACGCGATGCACGCGAAATTACTCTGAAGGATGAGTTTCTTGGAACGTCGCAGTTGCTTGCTTTATTGCGGAAAAAACCGTTCCGGAATGGGGAAAAGTAAAATGTCGGACGGCAAAATTACGTATAGTGCACAAACTAGTATACACATTAAATGGCGTGTCATATCGGACCGTAAAAAATCGGACTGCCGGACAGTAAAATTCCTTGTAGTGCACAATCGCCCTTACCCCACATTACCCCGCTTTGCCCCGATTTTGGGGAAAGCTAACCTTAAGTACCTTATTAAATGCTGTCTAACTTTCTTTCAGGAACAATTGGCCCACAACTTAAGAATAATGCAAGAAAATATAAATCATCTAGTCAGCAAACAGTCATCCTTGATCGGTGAGAAAACTTTTTTATATTCGCTTAGAATTATGCAGAATCACAATTAGAATTTCAAAGTGAGTTCTTTACATTGAAATAAATTTCTGATTTCATAACACTCAGTAATTACATTGTCTTTCAGACCACCTCAACCATCAAGACCACGTATTGGACACCAAAATGAAGGAACTGAGGCGCCTCATAATCACAGCTTCTCAAACTAGCGCCAAATCGGACGCGTCCCTAGCCAAAGCTCTGTCAGGTGTCCAGCATGATTTAATCGAGGAGGCTATTCTCGACAGAGACAAGGATTTACCAATAGGAACGAAGGTTGTCATAGAACCGACACACATACTAACAGGGATTGGCTTGATCATGTGCATTGGACTGATTTTCGGTAGTTTTATTGGTAGGGTCAGTTGATTTTGTGGTCACAGAGCAGGCGGCGTGGAGTTTTGTGCGAGATGTTAATAACATAACATAACATTTACATACAGGCACATACATTCTGGCCCCACACTAGGATACCCTGTGTCGTGGGAACCAAAAACGTGCAGATCAAAATCTGAGAATTGTTTCTTCTGTATCGGGAATTGGGCCACGAAAAATGTAACGTTTTATTTTATTTCGTCATCATCATCAACCCATTATGTCTCCACCGAGGGGAACGGGTCTCTTCTTTGAGGAAGGTATAGGCATTCTCCACCACGGGGGCCAAGTCCGGATTGATGGAGGCTTGTGAGACTAGTGGCTGGTCTTACTGTCAGAAGTTTTCAAGCCGCCCTAAGGCCTCTGACTTGGCTTAACGACTGCCGTCTATCAAAAAATCAGGCCAGGCCTGTTTCACTACGCGTGTCGGTATCGAACGCGTAAGTACATGCGGCGACCACTCCGGACTGGCAAATAGGTAGGAATTCAGGCGCCAGAAGAAATAAGAGTTAAGCGGTAGAAAGAGAGGCAACATGTAGGTGAATATAACGTAGCTTTTGTAGCGCCGTGCGATCTGAATTGCACCTAATTGTATGGCTGCTAGAGTCCCTTTTTCTTTAATTGATTTCGCGGAGTGAATCTTCTGTACCTGTACTATTATGTATTCTGTGGCCTGGTTACCATTAGCACAGGGCATCCTAGTTTGGGACCAGTGATTGTGTTGTGTGATTTTAGGTTATTATTTAAGTCTCAAGTGTTTTCAATTTAAACTCGCTACAGCAAGCAAAAAATTACAACTCCCAATTTTATTTTAATTTTTTATACGAATCTATGTGAAAAATAAATAGGTATGGGAGATTAATTTTTTTACTCATTAGCGGTTTAATTTATGATACAAAAATAAATTGTTCAGGGTTTGCCTTATTTTAATAACATGTACCTATAATGCATTTATCTATACTTGGCATTTTTTTCGGACATTAAACGACACTGAATTAAAAACCTTTAGCGGTAGAAAATTCGATACCGTTTGCAAATTTAGTACTAGCTAGCACTAAATTTGTAACTGTTTCGACTTTTCTACCGCTAAAGGTTTTTCATCTAGTGTCGTTTAAAGTCTGAAAAAAATGCCAAGTATAGATAAATGGATTATAGTTATGATTTTATTTCTGTAGATAGATTTGATAACAACCGGAGTATCTTGCCAAATTATGCGTTTAAAGCCGAATTTACATTATGAAATTAGTGGCAATGTTGACCTCAGTTTACAAAAGTAGTTTCGATTTTATGCGAAAGTAATTTCGTAAAATAATTCGCACCCCCGGTGCTAGACTGTCATTTTTGCTAAAATTGCAAAAATGAGTTAGCTAAATATGTAATAACTATTCTAAGGCACCCCTTTACTTGGTGCGATAAAAGAAAGAAAGTTAAAAGTTGATGTTGTTGTAAAAGCTATTCATGTTGTTTAAATCTTGAAATATCATTAATATATGAGCTATCAAATCTTTCAAACCTTCTCCTGAATAATTGCATTTTTGCAAAAGTGACATTCTAGCACCGGGGGTGCGAATTAGTGTCGTGAAATCGTCAGTATCGCAGTAACCATGGCCCCATCAGCATCGAAGCTATATTAGCAATTTTCAACGCTTGAAGGCTTGAAGCGCCCGAAAATACATCCGTCCGCACAGCGCAGGCGCTTTTGCGATCTACATGAAATTAGTTGCATGACACTAATTTCACCAAAAAATCGCGCAGGACACGAAATTTATTAGCTGTCGCGAAATTAATGCACGCATTGCTAATAAACTACGCGTGAAAACTTTGATAAAGTTAATGTCACGGCATTAATTTCATGCCACTAATTTCGTAATGTAAATTCGGCTCAACTGATCAACGAAAGTCGTGAAGCAGAGGTTCTGAAACTTGTTCGTGAGGCTCTTCTGTTTCAACTAAAACTTGTAAGCACTAGACATTTAACTTTATTCCAGATACTTAGTGCCTTTTCACATGCACCCGGCCGGCGACCGGACGGCAATGACGGGCCGGTCGTTGTGCATGTGAAAGATGCCATTAGAGCTCATACATTACTACTTTACTCGGCCCGGCGACCGGCCGGCTGCCGGGTGCATGTAAAAAAGCACTTTCTTGACTTTTTGGCAATGAGCCGTTTTCAGAAGAACTAAAAAAAAATCTAACGGTTGTCAAAAAGATGCAATTTTGGAAAAAAAAAAATATTTTCAATAAAATATAACTCCGAAAGGACAAACATTTGTCTGATGGCGTCATAGTAACTTTTGTTCAGCTCGCTGAGACCCATTTTATGATGTATCACACATGGCTATTGGGCTGAGGTCCAAAATTGCATTCCTTTGACAGCCGTAAGATTTTTTTTTTAGTTCTTCTGAAAACGGCTCATTACGTGACTGAAACCTGACCGGACTCTTCCGACAAAAAGTCAAATAAGTGTATCCGGAATAAAGTTGATAATCTCCTGTTTATCTTCAATGGAAACAAACTCTTATAACCGACTTAAAAAAAAAAGAGGTTCTCGATTCGTCCGTATATGTCTAAGTACAATATTGCCATGTATACCTGCTATATTTTCGGGTAGGTATTCATATTCAAGGTCGTTTTTGTAAATAACCACTCCGACTTTTCAAGGTTAGCTAGAAGAAATCTCTCACAGAGGTAAGCTCGCCTTTGTACACTTATTTTCTTTAATAAGTCGAGTTTTCTGTATTGTGTTTTCGTATTGTAATAAATCATAATAATAATATATTTTGACCACCTTGTTAGATTTCATTATTACCTATTGTCTGTTAGAAATGGTTGTCAAGGTTGGTCCAATATGTAAGTAATTTAGTCAAGATCAGTTTGTGGGATTCATATAAAAAACACCGAACTTTCAATTTGACAAGGCATCGGCATTACTGTATTTTTGTGGGACAGGAGTTATTTGAACCAAGTCTGACAAAACTTACATGTACCTAAGAGAAACATCTTGACAAAACTCACTTTTCATTTGTCCCGATGTTTTTCTTGAAGTCTGTTATAACGTCTTAATCCTGTGCCTAATCGCAATGTACACATTAGGGTTGATGAGGATTCCTCTTCCTCTTCCTCAAAATGAGGAATTTCCTCATATTTTTGAGGTTCCTCATCCTCTTCCTCTTCCTCAAAATTGATTTTAAAAAAATCCTTTTCCTCTTCCTCATGAGGAATTTATGAGGAAGGAGAGTTATAAGTTTTGTTGAAACGAAATGTGTTTGAGAGAGAGAGAGAGAGAAGTTTCGCCGTATTAAATAGTTAAAGGAAGACAGAGATGGAAACATGTAGGTAAAGAAGTTCAATACTAGCATAATCTACGTAATGTTATTTTGTTCTTCGTCTTTAGCATCCTCTTCCTCTTAAGTCTGCCTCATCCTCTTCCTCAAAATAGACTTTAAAAGATTCCTCTTCGTCATCCTCTTCCTCATAAGAAGTTCCTCAACAACCCTAGTACACATATTTCCATTTGAGTGTGACGAAAAATGTATTTGTAAGTTCTTCGCGAACTGAAAAAGTTTGGGAACTTCTGCTATAGGGGGTTCGATCAGTTCTAGCTTGTGCGATTTGAACACACTTTATTATCTGTCATTCCTCAAGGTGAATAATAAAATGTGCTCAACAACATAAATACATAAGCTCACGCCTGTATCCCAGAGGGGTAGGCAGAGACCAGGGACTGCCACTCGCCACGATCCTGACAAATCACCCAACAACTAAATGTTTCTTTAGTTTATTTATTATCAGTACATATGAACGTGGATATTATTAAAAGCTAGTACTGGCGATGCTCCTATTTATTGAAGAGGCTGTGACTGCAAAACAAATTTGAAATTTTGTAATTAAATTATTTGATTCATAATAAAAACAAAATGTTTACAGTGTTTAATGTTTGTTTATGTGTTTTTTTTCCCTCGTGTACAATAAAGATTATTCTTATCTTATCTTTACTTTATGAACGTCAAAGTTGTTAGTTACACTGTTTTGAAAAGAATAAATGTGGAGTTTCTTTGTTAGTTTCTTCTCCATGTAATCTATTGTGAAACTAACAACATTGACGTTCATAAAGTAAATGTTCTATTTGGATTATGAATACAAATATTTGATTTGATTTGATTAATAATACGTGGAGGAGAGACTAGCAAAGAAACTCCATATTTATCATAATTAACTAACTTTCAAACTTAAAAAATAATTCGCAGTGATTCATAACAGAAATATAAGCTCCTCTGAGACCGTAGTACTACCACGTAGTTCAACTGGTAGTACAAATGATACAACGTAATGTCACTAGAACTTCACAGTACACCCTTATATGGAAATGTTCGGAATTCAATGAAAAAAAAAACTACCATAATAACAAAAACCTTATTAGATTCTGTTTTTTTTTTCATTGAATTCCGAACATTTTCTTTTGGCATTATATGATCCCGAAAAACGCGAAAAAAATATTTTAATTGTGTTATTTTTCTCAAGTTTTTATGTCTTCTATGGTGTCAAAGCAATGTCACTCCAATCTAAGTTCGACGCAAGTTCCCCATTGTTGTAAAATTCAGTCATTTTATTACTTTCAATTGTACTTAGCTGTCTAATTTCGCCATAGAATTTAAGTACATAGTTGAACCTTTTCCAGTGTCAATGGCTATATTTATAATTAAATCTATATATATATATATATATATATATATATATATATATATAAAAGGAGAAGCTGACTGACTGACTGACATATCAACGCAGGGCCTAAACTATAAGGGTTAGAAACTTGAATGATTGCTTGATTTTGCACAGGGGTTCCTTTTGTAACGTAGTGGAGCACTAAGAAAGGATTTTGGAAAATTTATCCCCTAAGGGGGTAAATGGGGGTTCAAAGTTAGTATGAAACTTTGCCGTTTTTGAAGTTATTCGAATGAAATTTGGTAGGCAGGATTTTCATTTAAAATTATGAAACACGTAAAATAGTTTTTTAAAAAACATCCCTTAAGGGGAAAAAGGGGGGTGCAAACTTAGTATGAAACTTTGCCGTTTTTGAAGTTATTCGAATGAGATTCAATATGGAGGTCCTTCATTGAAAGTCATGAAACACATGTAAAATCAAAGTGTTTATTCATACACATTAAAAAAATACATTACAGACACAATCAAAATTCACATACAGCTTCGTCAAAAATAACAAGAAAATAGAAAAAAAAGGGCAAAAGTTAATCAAAAATACGTTACCGTTTCGATTGCGCGGCCATGTTCTGTTTTCAAAAAGTGCTTATGTCAGGATTCTGTCGAAATTTGTCAAAACTGACTGGTGAAAACTAAAAATTTGTCAAAGCAGTATTAAAGAAGTTATTGAGGTTTGAAGATGGCCGCGCGAACCTCCCGCGGAGAACTGCGCGGCCATGTCAGATCTCGGCATCTACAGGGTCTACAGGCCTGGTTTTTTTGTCAATGCATGTTTGAATTTGTCAACAAATGTCGAAGAAAGAAAATTCGTTCTATCACCATTACTTCCGAAGATATCGACGCCTGAACGCCATGGCCGCGCAATCCTCCGGTTCCGATTTCTTTAGGTTGTTTTTTTCGTAATCAGGCTTATCTAAATTAGTCAAGACCGATGTTCAGAGCTTGGTCTGAATTTGTCAAAGCCGATGAGGTCTGAATTTACACTCGTTTTCTCATCAGACAACCAAAATTACTAAAAAACCTAAGGACGCTGGCCGCGCAATCGAAACGCTTTTTCATATGCCGATATCTAGTAAACAAAAGAAGTCTGAGATATGATTTATGTACCAAATTCTTTGACATTTTAGGCTCCTTCGATTAACATATCATTTCACCACAGAAACCTATAGTAAAGAGAGTTATTTAAAAAAATATAACCTCTCACACAATGTTTGGATAGGGTGACCATAATATCAGGTTTCACGTAAATTCACGTACCGCTCATTGGTACAGTGACCTTTAAAGTCCTTCCTTTGTATATGTTAGCTACTAGTGGGTACTTTAAACGTCTCGTTTTTTTTAAATACTTAGCTTAACCATGGTACAAAAAAGGTAGTGGAGGCCGTGTCCATACGGCTGCTGCCAAGTTAGAACCTGGCAGTAATACTCACGAAAGGGATTATTACTGCCGGCTATGGGTGCGTTAGGTTACATGTGCTAGCACAGAACGAAGTGGGGTGCATGTTAAACCGCGCTTGCTTAGTTAGTGTCGTTATACTAGCAAGCAGTTCTGGTTATTGGAATAAAAAAAATAGTATAAATTATGCTCATGCGTGCATTATACCAAATATGAGTAAGTAGAGGTAAAGTAAAATTAGACACTAGTACAGTAAAGTCAATGGCTGATGTATGCTGCACCGGCATCCTTTGTTTTACGGGCGGGCGGCAACCTTTGACAGAGCCATCACAGGCCAAGGCGGCGCGATACAAAGGCGACCGCATACGAGCGGATTACGGAGAAGAAGTACGGTAAAATGGTATCACACAAAAAGGTTTGTTTTCGGTGACCTTTTTATGGGACGTTTTGTAAAGGTTAGGGTACATTTCTCAGAAGTATTTTGTTTAAAAAACTGCATGTGGCTAAATAAAGAGTACCTAATTTTTAAGTTTTAGCGGATAATAATTGGAATTTCAGAAAAATCCAGTCTCGACCTGATTGTTGGCTACATTGGACTTTCTGTCTTGTGCTTATGAGTGTCGTATTTTTTTGGTTTTACGTTTTGTCGTTTCGTGACCTACTCTGGACTTCGGTTCTTGAACTCAGTGTATGGACAATATTCAAGATAAATTTCTTGTGAAACTGATTACATTCTACAGTGACGGTTCAGAAATCAAGCTGGAATTTTGGATAAAAAAGACAATGTCGAATAAGGTACAAAATAGAATAAAAACAGAGGTTTCCTGGAAGAGAATGCTTCCTGCATTAAGCACGCCTTGTACAAAAATTGGTGCAATAAAGAATTTTAATAATAATAAGGTACGTTGATAATGTGTCCTACAATAATATTACTATGCGATGTGTCATCCATTTAACAGCTATTGAAACTGAAATCATGAAACTGCAGAATACATTTCAACGATTTTTTATTGCTTGTTATTGCAAAAACAAAAAACAAAGAAAACTTGGTATTTGTACCAAATCTAGCTAAAAATCCTAATTTTTTTTTCCATAATGGAACTCAATCTTAGAAAATCTTTTGATCTAACGCATTCCGTGAGTACTAAGCGAGCTGGATGGAATTTGAGGAACTGAGCAATAAATGGACCCTTAAATGATTATATAAACTGGTCATATATTCTATTATATAATGTTGCAGGCAAATTGTATGGTTCCGTGGTTAAAATTAAACCTGATATTATGGTCACCCTATCCAAACATTGTGTGAGAGGTTATATTTTTTTAAATAACTCTCGTCACGATAGGTTTTTGTGGTGAAACGATATGTTAATCGAAGGAGCCTAAAATGTCAAAGAATTTGGTACATAAATCATATCTCAGACTTCTTTTGTTTACTAGATATCGGCATATGAAAAAGCGTTTCGATTGCGCGGCCAGCGTCCTTAGGTTTTTTAGTAATTTTGGTTGTCTGATGAGAAAACGAGTGTAAATTCAGACCTCATCGGCTTTGACAAATTCAGACCAAGCTCTGAACATCGGTCTTGACTAATTTAGATAAGCCTGATTACGAAAAAAACAACCTAAAGAAATCGGAACCGGAGGATTGCGCGGCCATGGCGTTCAGGCGTCGATATCTACGGAAGTAATGGTGATAGAACGAATTTTCTTTCTTCGACATTTGTTGACAAATGCAAACATGCATTGACAAAAAAAACAGGCCTGTAGACCCTGCAGATGCCGAGATCTGACATGGCCGCGCAGTTCTCCGCGGGAGGTTCGCGCGGCCATCTTCAAACCTCAATAACTTCTTTAATACTGCTTTGACAAATTTTTAGTTTTCACCAGTCAGTTTTGACAAATTCCGACAGAATCCTGACATAAGCACTTTTTGAAAACAGAACATGGCCGCGCAATCGAAACGGTAACAAAAATACCGCCCCGGGACACACCCGACCCAAAAGTTCCCATGACGCTAGCAGCGTTCCCCCGCTGCACCGCTAGAGAAATTTTCTGCATCAAGTATGCCCCGGAACTATGATCATACCCACGACTCCTCAGGCGTCGACCGATTTCCCTAACGAAACCTCTTCCGTCTTCCCCCCCAAACTCCCATTGTCTCGACAGCCAGTGGAACAAACAAATAATTTTGTAAAAGCTGGCTGTACTTTCTGACCTTCAATTTAGCAGCGGCACCCGCAGAAGCAGCTGTCAAACCTACATTGGAAGGCGCAAAAGTACATACACACGTAGCGTCCCACAAAAGACTCCGACCCCTCTCCCACGGCACCATGGTGAGACCGTCTGGACGCTTACCATCACTGCGGCATAGCCCCGGCGGTTCAAGAACTGCAGGTACGTCAGCCGAAATCAGCGCTCTGCGGACAATATCATTTATCGCATGGTGCCGGGAGAGCCTACCCGCACTTCGCACGCAGTGAAGCCCGTGGCTACCCAGGCGATCCACTTTCACCCCACAGACACAGAAGTGTGGCTCGCAAATCATACACCCAAGGCGAAGTGTCACCGCCACGCGTAAGGAATTGTCATCCAACAACGTCCCCAACTGTGGCGATGGCAGTGCATGTAACCACAAACCGGAGTCTGGGCGGGAAACCGCCCGCAAGCGCGCTTGCTCAGCACCGGAACTACGCACCAGAAGCGTCTCCAGAGTTGTCCGTCACAACTCTTCATCCCAGGCGCGCTGGCGTACTGGCTCTTCAGGCACCGCGCTTCCAGGACACGCAGCCTGCCATAGCAGTAAAGCCTCCGCCGCATGAGGAATGCTAAACCCGTCACCATCAATCAATCAATCAATTTATTTGTTTGTAAACATAGGTAAATTGTACATGATGTTATGAAAACAATAAAGTCGCTCTATGTTTTGCATTCGGGCTTACAAACTTGTGGTACAAAATAAAATGTCAAATCAAATTAATAATAGGTACTAATAAATCAAATCAAACAAACATCCAAAATTAAAAGGTATATACAAAAATACTATCGAACCTCAAAATGAATTGTCATGCAAGAATTCTACTACCTTATAATAGTTTCTTGACAAAAGCCAGTTAAACAATTTGCGCCTAAAGGAAGGCAAGTTGTCGACATCTCGGACATTTTTTGGCAATTTGTTAACAATTTTTGAGACCATTCCAAAGAATCAACGTGCAGAATGCGAATGACAAGTTCTAACACCCCATGCGACGAAGCCAAAAAAGCTGGCAACCGCGTGTCCCCCAAACGACGAACGCCAAGCCCACCGTGCCTTATAGGTAGCGCCGCCTGAGCCCATTGGTCACCGGACAGTTTGACATTTAGGACCCCTTCGAGAAGTTCCTTCAGCACCTCGTCATAGAGCTGAGTCTCCTGGCTATACAACCAGACTGGGGCCGTCCGTAACGTGTAAGTCAGCCTCGGCATTGACAAACAACTGCGCAATATAGACAGGGCAACATGGGACGAAAGCTGACTAAGATGTGGCTTAGTTTCCGCCAACGCTTTCATTTTTGTTAAAACCACCAAAAGCACTCCCTCTGGGAAAACTGGTGCACCCAGAAGCATAAGCGTAGATTTGTCCAAGATTTCTACTCCCGGCACCAAAGCGGTAAACCGGTCTTGTATGTCTGGAGTCAATTGACCAGCACAAGCGAAAAGCTCGCACTTCTGTGGATTCACACGAAGACCCATGGAACGTAAGCTGCGAACCAGGATCTCCACATCTCCCAAGACATCATCTACACTACCACCTATAGTGCCATCATCCAAATACCACAAGTTTAATGGTGAGCTCAGTGACGACACTACATCCTGTATCGCCAGGCTAAAAATCAATGGACCCAGAGGGTCACCCTGCTGCGCTCCTACCTGGGACAAAATTGGGGTACTGCCATAAAATAAGTTGCTCGGCCTTGCATAGCACTGGTGAAGAAAGGGAAAGAGGGAGGGAGCATGATCCTTAACTTTGCTTATAATGGTGTCTCGCTCAACAATATTAAAAGCATTCTCCAGGTCAACTTTAAAAATGACGTCATCCGACCCAACTCTGGAGTAGGAAAAAGACCGGGTAGCATGAATGGCAGCCTCGCACCCCAGAGGTACCCCAAAACCCAGCTGCCGTGGCTATAAATAGGCTGACACTTCGTCCTTGACAGCGCAGCAGCCAAGCTTGGCCACGAGACGGCGGAGCACACTACCCACAGCAATGGGCCGGATGCCACCATCTTTTTTCCTCAATGCACACAATGACGCACCATACAGGAAAGGGCACACTTCTCTATTTACCATACCCTTTAGCATGAAGTTCGCCAAAGTAAAATAGTAAAATAGTTTTTCGAAAATCATCCCTTAAGGGGGTAAGAGTGGGGGTGCAAAGTTAGTATGAAACTTTGCCGTTTTTGAAGTTATTCGAATGAAATTCAGCATGAAGGTTCTACATTGAAAGTCATGAAAGACGTGTAAAGTATTTTTTCGAAAATCATCCCTTAAGGGGGTAAGAGATGGTTGCGAAGTTAGTATGAAAGCTCTTTCGCATACGCTAAAAGTATCTCTATCTTATTTGCAAACACTTTACTCAAGCCCACGCGGACGTACTCGCGGGCAACAGCTAGTTATTCTATAAGCATTAAATATATGTGAGTGGTTGACCAAAAAGGGACCTGGAGGGATTGGAAACCGTTATTTTTTTTATTTGAATTTTGTAATCTGTACTATTTTAGCTTTGTTTTGGTCTAACCAGAATATTTTTAGGTGCCGCAGTTATTTTTTTGTGAGCCGAGCACGAGTCGAAACCTATAGAAACATGAAACTTCAAACGCGATTTTCTCGAAATCAATTATTTTCCCTTGAGGTCCCTTTTTGGTCAACCACTCACATATTTTGTCTACTACCTACATTTATGTGAAAACTTTCTGCTGAAAAAACATACAACGTCATCAACCAATTATGTCCCCACTGAGGGGCACGGGTCTCTTCCCTGAGGAAGGTATAGGGCATACTCTACCACGGAGGCCCAGTCCGGATTGGTGGAGGCTTGTAAGACTAGTGGCTGGTCTTACTGTCAGAAGTTTTCAAGCCGCCCTAAGGGGTCTGACTTGGCTTAACGACTGCCATCTATCGACGGCAGCCGGCACGAACTGCTTAGCGTGCCTTGCGAAGCACGGAACCGCTCGGAAAAATGCCACTAGCGTTAGTCATAGACGGTAACTTAGGACGGTTGCTTAACCTTCGTGATCGTTTAAGATCACTTAGGCAGCCGGGGCTACGAGCGATTCTTATTATTTTTAGGTAATTTTCTGTTATTAGAATAACTTTAAAGTCAATGATTTTCGTGTACAATACTTTTATTTGAAAAAGTTACACCTTAATTAATATTACACAGAAAAAGTAATACAATCCTCACAGAAAGATAAACCTTATTACAAAGCACATAAGAGCTATAAACCCAGTATCATTTAGCTAATTTATACATTATGTTTATAATAACTTAGGAATCAAATCAAAGTCTGTATTTCGTTTCTGACAAAGTACGCGGAAGTGACTCGTGGACTGCGAGTGTTCGTGGTAATTTGGCTCTTATGCCTATGGGCATAGACGCAAGTTTCCGTCATCACGTCAACGGTATTCTTAAGGCTGCGTCCCCAGTAGGCAAACTGTTCGCCGCCGACTGAGTCAGCCGCAAATTTGTAGCCAACTGAAATGTGACTTAGCGGCATACTCAAAGAGAACTAAACCTATTTCGCCGCCGAGTGGAACAGGCTTTTCTGTGAGTCAGCCGCCCACTGAGATAGTCGGCGCGCGTAACGCTGCAAATTGGTTATTTGCCAAAATGTCAAATGAGTTACTTTTAAAACGGAATTTTGTATGAAAATACTTGCTTGTGACGTCACATTTCAGAGCACTCTTTTTATGTTTCATCTATTTAAAAATTGTAATAACTAGTAAATGATTAAAACAATACATTTTCCGAAACATTTTGTAATTTTGGTTTTAATCGAGCACCTTAAATAATTTATTGTTGATAGTGTCAATAGCGTATTGCGTAGATTGAGCACAAAACTAGCAAACTGTGAACACTCCATTTAAAGTATGTATATGGAAGGGCATACTAAACCGATACGCCGCTAACTCAGTCGGCGGCAAACTGTTTGCCAACTGGGGACGCAGCCTTAACCTTTGGCAAGCTGAAGCGCAGATCTTCTAAGTATGTACTCTGTTCCACGGGTCGAATTCGTAGGCTCTAATAATATGCGTCCGCGCGACCGAGCGGTTTGGCCGCAGATTCCAGCGACCGTGGCCAAGTCGCTTTTTGATTTATATGAAGCGGCCCGAGCGTCTCCGCTCTTCACACGTTCTCACAAACAACAAAAGAGCGTCCCGTCCGCTTCAAATGCACCGATACGAGCGGCCGGGCCAGTGGTGGATTTACCAATAGGCTGAGTAGGCTGGAGCCTAGGGCGGCAGATTTTAGGGGGCGGCAAAATTGCTCCAAAAATATTTTTTTGTCTTACAAAATTAAAAAATAAATTATACCTGAATTTTATTATATTTCACCATTTAACTTAACATGAAAAGTGGGAAATTAGACGTTTGCCAATCTGCTAATACATATTTTTTTAAATTACATAATGTTTGCGTAGTTAGATTTAGGGGGCGGCAAATTTGCCCCAAAATGTTTTTTTTTGTCCAACAGAAATTAAAAAAATAAAATTCCTGAATGTTATTAGATTTCGCCATTTAACTTAACCTGAAATGTGGAAAATTTGACGTTTGCCAATCTGCTGATAGATACTTTTTTATATTACATATTTGCGTAGGTAGTTTTAGGGGGCGGCAAATTGTCCCAACATTTTTTTTGTCTAACAGAAATAATAAAAAAAACCTGAATGTTATTTATTAGATTTCACCATTTAACTTAACCTGAAAAGTGGGTGACGTTTGCCAATCTGCTAATACATATTTTTTTAAATTAAATATTTATTTGCGTAGGCAGTTATTTTGATGGCGGCGGTGCGGAAACAAATGGCATGGTCACTCGTTAAAAGTATCTGGCCGGAATGAAAGCTGCGACATCAGTTTATCCAAACTTGGATAAATTTGGGTAATTTTTTTGTTAACTTAAGCATAAAAGCTTTTTGTGTAATTATTCACAAAAAAAAAAAAAAAAACGTGATCACAAATAGTTTGACTTAGAGCGGTTTTATTAATTAAGATTGAAACAGTATTAATGATAATAGAGAGATTTATTTTGTAATTTTTACAATTTTACTATTTCCTAGTGCAAATGTGCATTAATAAAATTTTCTTTACACATAAGCCCCCGTTGGTTCGAATAAAAGCATTCAGTTGTTCCTGGAACGGTGATAGCGGACGCGAAACGGACTCGTAGAAAATCTCGCTCTTGTTGAATATTTTCTTTCAAGCATCAGTACCTAAAGAAATCTTAGTCTATGATGACTTGGCCCATTCATAATAATATAATGTTACAGGTGTAGTGATAGCGTTATTCGTAGACTGTAAACTTGCACGGGTTGCGAGCGGTTTTAGGTTTCCTGCAAGACCATGGACCTTATCCATGACCGGTGGCATGGAAGTGTTCTTAAGTGAACCTATTCTTAAAATGTTCGGGAGCCCCGTCTGTGATGTATTTCATTACAAAAACCGCAATTCTATGCTCATCAAGGTGATGGTGCAGTTTTGTTTTAAAAGCTTATAGTGTGGTAGTTAGTATCATGCTATAATTAATAATTTGAAACCATGATGATCTTTGAAATAATAACCTATACCAATGAAATAATCGGACAGCACGACAAAACTACTAAACGCTTGTACGTTAAAGCTATAATTTCATATTTTATTTTCTTCTATTTTCTGCATGCTTTTCTTAAAAAAACCCTCGGCAAAAATTGTATTTCTCGAGTTACCAAAGTTACTGGAAACTCAAAATTAAAGTAAATTTACGAACTATTTACCTTTTTTTTTGGCAATATGTTTGTATATTTTTAATAACTGTGGCAATATGTTTGTATATTTTTGGCAATATGTGAATACCAAATTACCAATTATTTAGAAACTGTGCAGTTATTTAGGGAATCCCATGGTGTTACATATCAGTATCTTGCTTACTATGAAAGAAATATCATAGAAATTCGTATGCTGCTGTACTTACCTACGTATTTATTGATTTCATGGATAACATTATTTTAGAAGCTCAGGAAATTTACTAAACTGGTATACAATAACTTTAGAAAATTTAATAATAATGAATGTAAGTAATCAGTTTTTTTTAAGATATTAGATTATTTTAAAGACAATGAATATTTTTTTATCTTTTAATTCGAAAATATTTTTTTTCACGTTCTTTTGTCGAAATGCAGAGGTCAGAAGGGGCGGCAAAATTTGAATAGCCTACTGGCGGCAAATGTGTTAATCCGCCACTGGGCCGGGCCGCCCGACTACGCCGCTCGAAGGCGCGACCGCGCCGATATTTAAATAAATCGTTACACACAATTGCTTGTAATTTCGTGGTGTAGCGGCCGGGCCGCTCGGTCGCGCGGACGCATATAATTAGAGCCTTAGGTAACCAAATAGTCACATCTCATTCGGCAATGCGCGAGGCTAGAGATTAGTGAAACAATAGGCGTAGATTGTCAGCTTCATAGGATAGGCAGGCAGTGACCTTCAGGTCACCGCATAACCAATGGGTGCACCTGGATGATTTTCTTTCGGAACGCGTTTCGTGGAAAGGAGTATACCTTACTTTGTTTTACAATAAAAGGGTGTATAAATACGCCCCTGTTTCACAATGTTCAAATAAAGTTCCAGATAAGCTATCCGCAACCAGGGCTGCCGTTTGTTCTAAATTTAAATAAATTTTCCTATATTGCGTGTGTTCGTTTATGGCTGATATCTAAGGTAATTAAATCGCTTCGACTCTGCGCCAGTGGGAATTGAGCCTAACGCGACGCACTTAGTTAGGTCACTGTTGTGCCCTAGATCACTCTGGTTCTAAAGTCGTCAAGTATTCAATAGCCACGATCCTCATTAACTTATTACTGACTCGAATTATAGGATTGAGTTTAGATCAGAGCCCTATCTATAAACCCTTGAAACTCTAAGGCCCGATTTCTGAATTGAGAATTTAATTTAGTAAATACTCAAGTTACATTCTGTCACGCTCTTTTCTGAGAAATTTGATGAGACAGCACTACAGTTACGTATTTCCTTAGTGGAATCCTCAATTCAGAAACCGTCTCTAAATCCTTTGCATTAGAGCCATCGCAAACAGGGCGACTTGTCGCCGCGTCAGACGCGACGTTGTCATTTGCTTCTGGCGTCTTGTCGTCGCGACTCTGCCGCCAAGTGTGCGGAGATTCGAACAAAATATATGAAAATTGACGGCCGTAGCCTGTAGCCGCGTCTAGTCGCCGAACTTTCGCTGTCGCGTGTCGCCTAGTGTGCGCATAGGCTTTTTACTATACTCCTTAAAGTAGACAATTTTCAAACAGCAGATTAAGGGCCTTCCTCCACTTCTCCGGTCCGGCAAACCTTAATTACCGGTCCGATTTAGAAACACACAAGAATACTAGTAAGCTTCTCCACTACTCCGGCATCCGGTTTTTAACGGTCCGATAATTTGCTAGATCGGAACGGTATTTTACCGGGCCGAAGTAATCGACGTACAAAAACAATACACGTTTATGCACCGCGCATACAACCCGAAAATGTTCCCATACTATTTTATTTACATTAATAGAATGTGTGGAAAACTTCCCCGGCCTCGAATAGAAAAACCGACGAATTTTAATAAAGCACTGCGTCACGTCCATTGCCGATAATAATCGGATGAAGTGGATAAGCATAATCCGGCATCCGATATCTTTCTCGTGACTGATTCCGGTTCCGACGCCGGACCGGAGCAGTGCAGAAAGGGCCTAAGAATTCCAACCTCACCCAGAACGCTACTTCCGCCGCGATCGGCGCCATCTTTCCAGTCACTTTACAAGAGCCGGCCCCGACAATTCGGGGCACCGCAGTAACAGTACAGGACTTTGTCGGGCACGGAGCCCACGTCGTAATTGTAGTTCCATGTGAGCTCGGTGCCCGCCCGGATGTGGCTCAGAGCGAAGAAGGCGACCCAAGGGAAGCGCGGGTCGTGCGTGTCCACGAACACGTTCTGGACGAACACGTTCGGGCAGCACGAGTGCTGGAAGGGACGGTATGTTATAGCAGGTGTGGTGGAAGGGACGGTATGTTAGAGCAGGAGTGGTGGAAGGGACAGTATATTATAGCGCCAGTGCTGGAAGGGACAGAATATTGTAGCACGAGGGCTGGAAGGGTCAGAATATTATAGCAGTCAAATTTAGCACGAGTGCTGGAAGGGACAGTCAAATGTAGCACGAGTGCTGGAAGGGACAGTCAAATTTAGCACGAGTGCTGGAAGGGAGAGTCAAATTTAGC
Organism: Yponomeuta plumbellus; assembly: GCA_947310845.1. Classification (NCBI taxonomy): domain Eukaryota; kingdom Metazoa; phylum Arthropoda; class Insecta; order Lepidoptera; family Yponomeutidae; genus Yponomeuta; species Yponomeuta plumbellus. Next base: position 6,150,201 of record OX371221.1, on the reverse strand, counting down.
ACGAGTGCTGGAAGGGACAGTCAAATTTAGCACGAGTGCTGGAAGGGACAGTCAAATTTAGCACGAGTACCTACTGGAAGGGACAGTCAAATTTAGCACGAGTGCTGGAAGGGACAGTCAAATTTAGCACGACTGCTGGAAGGCACAGTCAAATTTAGCACGAGTGCTGGAAGGGACAGTCTAATTCAGCACGAGTGCTGGAAGAGACAGTCAAATTTAGCACGAGTGCTGGAAGGGACAGTCAAATTTAGCACGAGTGCTGGAAGGGAGAGTCAAATTTAGCACGAGTGCTGGAAGGGACAGTCTAATTCAGCACGAGTGCTGGAAGGGACAGTCAAATTTAGCACGAGTGCTGGAAGGGAGAGTCAAATTTAGCACGAGTGCTGGAAGGGACAGTCAAATTTAGCACGAGTGCTGGAAGGGACAGTCAAATTTAGCACGAGTGCTGGAAGGGACAGTCAAATTTAGCACGAGTGCTGGAAGGGAGAGTCAAATTTAGCACGACTGCTGGAAGGGACGGAGTATTATAGCAAGAGTGTTGGGAGGGACAGAGTATTAGTAGTTGTTATTAGTTTTGGTTTTTGTTTTATTTTATTTAAGGCTTTTAAAATGTGTGTGTGTGTGTGTGTGTGTGTGTGTGTGTGTGTGTGTGTGTGTGTGTGTGTGTGTGTGTTTTATAAGGAACTCACCGTGCCTTTTTTTTAAGTAGCCTCGTTTGTGTCCCACTGCTGGGCAAAGGCCTCCCCCAACTCAGACCAGATGTTTCTGTCTTGTGCCACCTCAGACCTCAGACCGTGCCTTTATAAAATTTTAATACTCACGTTGAGATATCTGCCGATGTTGCCTTGAACCTTCGCGTCCATGATGTAGCACGCCTCGTCCTTGCCGTATAACGAACGTACAGACCTGCGGTGCGAGATAATCCTTCATTTTGGAGCAGTTCGGTTCAAACTAATTCAAATTCCATAGCTTTTATTCATGATAAAAAACAGATTTTTAATTTATGAACGTCAAAGTTGTTAGTTTCATAATTAATAGATTACATGGAGAAGAAACTAGCAAAGAAACTCCACATTTACAAATCAGTTTTAGCCTTAGTAGGCACTCGTCAGTGGCGAGGCCCGATTTTGACATTTTGTCAACATGCCGCATCTGTGGCGAAGCCCGATTTGGACATCGTTGGTCACATTTTCTAATATGTTTAATAAAGCAGACAAACGTACATCTATCCCTTTTACACTCATTACGGTGTATTGCCAGTGAAAGAGGATAGATAACAAACTTAGCCTTGAGCTGTCATCATTCAAAAACCAGTTCAGTGCAAGACTAGCCATTATGGTCTATCACTTAAAACCGTTTTCCTATAATTTTTCTCTATTGCAAGGTATGTAACTGCTACCTGTTTAGTAATGCTAAGGGGTAACGGCTTGTAAATAAAGCTAATTATAATAAATACACGTGTTTATTTTATTTAAAACATTATAAAAACCACTATAATCCATTAAGAATTGGATGTTCTTGGAATGCTCACACTTGTGTGCCAGAAGAAAAAGATGAACTGCATTGTGATGTTTGTCACTAGATAGCAAATTTAATTAAAATACAGTATTCCACTATACAGCGGCTCAAAAATCAATAATAACGAAAGAAATTGCATTTTAGTAGCGGTATGTGACCGGGCAACCCTTGTCTGTGACAAGGCCCGGTTCGGGCTCCACAGACAACGGCTTTTCTCCATTTTTGTTGCCACTGACGAGAATTTTGAAATCCTTCTAAAGTAATTTTTTTTTTAAATTCTTTTTCGTGCAAGAAATCAATCTGCGCAAAGGCGAGCTTATGAAAAAAATCAATGTCTTTAATTAAAAAAATATAAACATTCAGTTTTTTTTAACACGATTTGACGACCTGTGGCGCAGCGGAAGCGCTACTGCCTACTATGTGAGAGGTCTTGGGTTCGAAACCGGGCCCGGGGGACAAAAAACCCCAGGTCTTGGATGTTTACATGTTTGTGATGTAGCGACATTTTAAGACGTATGAATATCCGTTGCGAAAATTACATAATGAGCCCACTGGTCTTGGATGTTTACATGTGTGACGTCGCTGCTTCTGGTTCCCACGACACAGGGTATCCTAGTGTGGGACTAGAAGCAATGTATGTAAATGTTAAGGATTTACTCACCTATACTTAGACACACGCTCGTTGTCACCCATATCCGTTTGAGCCATGAACCTGGATGGCTCCCTCACTGGAAATACATAGAGATAATTTATTCATCATCATCAACCCATTATGTCCCCACCGAGGGGCACGGGTCTCTTCCCTGAGGAAGGTATAGGCCATACTCCACCACGGGGGCCAAGTCCGGATTGGTGGAGGCTTGTAAGACTAGTGGCTGGTCTTACTCTCAGAAGTTTTCAAGCCGCCCTAAGGCCTCTGACTTGGCTTAACGACTGCCATCTATCGACGGCAGCCGGCACCAACTGCTTAACGTGCCTTGCGAAGCACGGAACCGCTCGGAAAAGTGCCACTAGCGTTAGTCATAGACGGTCAGCCATCCAAGCACTGAACGCGCCCTATGTAGCTTGACCTTCGTGATCGTTTAAGATCACTCAGGCAGCCGGAGCTACGAGCGATTCTAATTATAATATACTTAACAAAAAAAAGAAAATTAGAAGTCAGTTACAAAAATTCATTGATACATTTGTCAATCAGATATTCAGTTAGCTTTTTTTTTTGTTACCTTATTACCTGTGTTACTTAATATTTGTGCACATACTTTATACCTAAGATTTTATCAATAATTCGAATCCTTAATCCCCGGCTGGGGACAAAAAAAGACCCCAGGACTTGGATGTTTACATGTTTGTGACGTCACTGTTTCTGGTTCCCACGACACAGGGTATCCTAGTGAGGGGTCAGAAGCAGTGTATGTGCCTGTATGTAAATTTTTATGTTTGTTATCTCAACCCACCCTCTTCATCATCACTGATGGTGATGCAGTCTCCTTTCTCTTTCTCCTTGTCGCCCGTCGTCGCTTGCTCGTTTTTCGTTTCCGCCTCCTTCTCTTTCGCTTCGTCTTCCTTCGTCTTCTTGCGCCGGCGCAGTCGCTTGCTGAGGAAGAAGCGCCATTTTGGAAATGTAATCTATTAAAACTAGTTAGAGAATACTTGGATTTGAGCTTCAGATTTGTTTACCACAATTATTTTGTTATATTAATTCATCATCATCATCATTCAGCCACAAGAAGTCCACAGCTGGACATAGGCCTCCTCCATGGATTTCCAAAAAGACCGGTTGGAAGCGGCTTACATCCAGCGTCTCCCTGCCACTTGGATGAGATCGTCTGTCCATCTTGTGGCTGGTCTGGTATATTAATTAAATTATCTTTAATTATAATGTGATCTGCCTCTAAACTCAATACCTGATATTGTTTGTCAATATCGTTCTTCGTATTAAACAATTTTAAGTACTATTCCTTTTTGATAAGTATTATATTCCTATATCATATTATTTCATCGTTCTGTGACGTTCGCGGGGTACCTATTGGCACTAACTGAAAATCAGCGCTAAAGGCTTGCCCATCAGCAACCCCCATTGGTTACTTTGTATTTGTATTCTGTATTATTTATACGTATTCGTATAAATGATGTGTCTAAGAACCGCTTTAAATAATTTTAACTAAAAAAAACAATTATGATTTGTAAAAAAACACAAGGTAAAATTAGATAATTTGTATCTGCCGCCATTGTATCGAAAACGTCCTGGATTGGCCGATTCTATGATGACGTCACAATTCAATAAAAATGGCGTCGGTCATTCATTCTTACTTACGTTCATTGGTTGGTTTATTGGGAAGTGACGTCATAATACCAGTGCGGCGCCATATTGCCCAAGATAGCGTTTTGGCGGCTGATTTAGAAAGTAAATTTTCGTTTAGAAAGAATTTAAAATTACCACTTTCTGAGGACTCCATGAACACCAACAAACAATATGAGATGGCTTTCAGAAATCGGTCAAATAGCCTATTCATTTGTGCATACGGCTAAGTCAGCTGCCATTTATAATAGCAGTGACACGCCGCGACCTTTATTTTCTTGTTTTTTTTGTTGTTTTTTTTGTTTTGTTTTGCTACTGTATTGTTGGTGTATTGTTTTTATAATAAATGTTTCTTCTTCTTTCTTAAAACGCGTGGCCTAAAACCTAAAGCAAAAAAAAAGGTTGGGATCTATTTGTGAGGGTCTCCCCATGCCACGAACCTGAACGCCTGCTGCGTGTTGAGCGGGACCAGAGGGCGGAAGTCCCCGTCGTCTTGGTCGGCCTTCCGCTCGTCCTCAGAGGACGAGGCCGAGTCGGTTTCGGCATCGTCGCTGCCTTTAGAAGCTTTCTGTTGGGAGACGGTAGATAGGCTATTTGACAATGTTAAAAAAAACAGTATTATTTATACGTATTCATATAAAATTATGTGTCTACAAAACGCTTTAAGATATTTTGAATTAAAAAAAATATATATATTATCATCATCATCATCACCTACCGAATATACATAATTATACAATTTCATCAAAATCGGTGAAGCCGTTTCGAAGGATTATGCGCACTAACACGGTGAGTGGTGACACGAAAATTTTATATTATTAGATTTTTAAAATATTTACCATTTTAAGAAACTACTTTCGGCATTTTTGACTTAAATTCTATTTTGAATATCTTTCAAAAATTTTGGTGTTTGTGACGTCATACAAAAAAAAAAACAAATTGTCATTAGCGTTTGTCTATTCTTAACTCTCATTTGGGTTAATTTTACTCGGAATCAAACATACAACCGTAATATGCTCTTGACGTCCAGATTAATGTTTACATGTTTGTGACGTCGCTGTTTCTGGTTCCCACGACACAGGGTATCCTAGTGTGGGGCCAGAAGCAATGTATGTGCCTGTATGTAAATGTTATGTTATGTTATGTTCCAACTCACGTCCAATTCCTTGTCCTTCTCGGGAACATCCTCTTCGTACCCCTCCTTCATTTGCTCGACCACCTCTATGTAGTCTAACTCGGCTAGGTACTCGTCGCCTTCGTTCAGACCGTCCTGAGGACAGAAACTTGCTGTAAGCCAAGGTGGGCTGAAGGTCGTAGCCCACTTACACGACTCTGCTCCCACCCGGCAAAAATAATATCATTCAAATATGGGCTTTAAATATCTCTCTTTAAATATATTTTACATTGGCATCACAAATTAGCTGACAGCTGACAGCGAGCTGTCTGCAAATTCTGTACCTCAAAGGTTAATAGGATAGTTTCCAGGGTCCAAAATAATTAAATTCTATTTAGTCCGTATTTTAGATTATAAAAAAATATTGGACACATATTTTTTCTTTTTTCGATTAAACAAAAAATAACAAAGATATAGCCCATTAAAGTTAGGTGTGACGTCACTCCGTGCTAAAAAATGCAGCAGGGCGTGACGTCACACGTAACTTTAATGGGCTATATCTTCTTTTTGTGTTCTGAGGGCTATATCTTTGTCATTTTTGGTCTAATTTACAAATAAAAAAATACATGTCCCTTATTTTTGAATAATCTAAAAGACGGATTAATTACATTTTTTAGGGCAACTAGCCCATTATGTTAATTCACACATCGTCAACTTTACAAGAGAGCCAGAAAAAGGAAAATGAAACACACTATTTAATTTTAACATCACCACTTAACACTTATTAAATTAATGTAAGTTGAAGTTGATTGTGTTGACAAGTAAGAATTAAATAGTATTAAATAGCTCTTTAGATATACTTTACACTAGCTGTTGCCCGCGACTACGTCCGCGTGGGCTTCATTAGAGTAAAGAGTTTGCAAATAAGATAGGGATCCTTTTAGCGCATGCGAAAGAGCTTTCATACTAACTTCGCAACCCCCTCTTACCCCCTTAAGGGATGATTTTCGAAAAACTATTTTACATGTTTTTCATAACTTTTAATGAAGACCCTTTATATTGAATCTTATTCGAATAACTTCAAAAACGGCAAAGTTGCATACTAAGTTTGCACCCCCCTTTTCCCCCCTTAACGGATGATTTTTAAAAAACTATTTCACACGTATTTCTTAATTTTAAATGAAGAACGTTCGTACCAAATTTCATACGAATAACTTCAAAAACGGCAAAGTTTCATACTAACTTTGAACCCCATTTTACCCCTTTAGGGGTGAATTTTCATAAATCATTTCTTAGGATCCTACGTTCTCCCCTACGTTACAAAAGGAACCCCTGTGTAAAATTTCAAGTTTCTAACCCTTATAGTTTAGGCCCTGCGTTGATATGTCAGTCAGTCAGTCAGTCAGTCAGTCAGTCAGTCAGTCAGTCAGTCAGTCAGTCAGTCAGTCAGTCAGTCAGTCAGTCAGTCAGTCAGTCAGTCAGCTTCTCCTTTTATATATATAGATTGGCATCAATGACAGCAGACATCTCGCTGTCAGCTGTCGGCTATGACCTTGAGTGTGTTCCGCCGCGTCCCATATTATTAGTTTTTCTTTATTTTTCTACAAATCAACGCAGGTTTGTATGTGTGCTTTTCATGTTTGATATCTGACGCTAGTGGCATTTTTCCGAGCGGTTCCGTGCTTCGCAAGGCACGTTAAGCAGTTGGTGCCGGCTGCCGTCGATAGATGGCAGTCGTTAAGCCAAGTCAAGAGGCCTCGGGGTGGCTTAAAGATAAGACGGTAAGACCAGCCACCAATCTGGACTTGGGCACCGTGGTGGATTATGGCCTATACCTTCCTCAAGCAAGAGACCCGTGCCCCTCGGTGGGGACATCATGGGTGGATGACAATCCCTATGTTTATAACCCCAATTATAGTCTTGATACTTGATCGGGCTTAGATAAGAATTTATATTCAACATTCAAAGTATCAAAACTGTTTAAGCAAGCTTAACAATGAAAGTGACAGAAACGAGTGTTGCTAAAGTGCTCTTTCTGTGAGGTTACTTTTTAATTCAACTGCACAGTTAGCTTTGCCAGACCTCAAACTTTTGACCTATCGTGAAGTCGGTCTATACTCACCAAGTTGGCTGTGGCGTCAGTGAGCAGGTTTCCTGCGTACACGCATAGAAATGCACCTTTTGGTACGTCGTTAAGGGCGCGAATCCCCCAGCCGCGGTTGGGAGTTTTGAACACCTGGAATTTACATGAAACAAAGATTGGCGGAGCATAGAAAAATATTTACATGAAAAATGTAATTCAAAGATTGGCGGAGCAAAAAAAAATTTACATTTAAAACAAAGTCAAGTTAGTTACACTTGGTTACACCATTTATAACCCAACAACCGCTAGAAATATTTGCACTTTTGCGCTGCGCGGGCGAATTCGGAGAATGCCACGGAGAAGTGGCATTTTTGATATTACAGAAACATTGAATAGAATTTTGACGACCGACGTCTTTAATACGATCAGTGATAGTAATTTTGGTTTATTTTTACATAAATTCATAAATTCAGCACAACTCAGACAAAAGGATATCTATATTCTATTTACTGAAGCGAACGAGTAAGTGTCAACATGTCAAAAATTTGGTTTTTCAATATACCACATTTATAACACTGCATATTATTTAGCAAAGTTATACAAAACGATATGGCTAATAAATGCCAATAAGCAATAAACACAATAACACTGTTATTACCTGATTTATCCCTCACTCGCAGTTTATTTAACTAAATATTTTATTTTATCATGAAAATACAATTTGCTTAAGAGATCTATGCCCCAAAAAATACCTAAAATTTCAGTGGTCCTCAAATAAAAGCGATCCTGCTGCTGCCAAATGTTCGCAACCAGCAAAGATGTAGGGATTTTGTTTAAAGGCAGATTATGATCGATTATTTTATGCTAATGCGCTACGCGAAATGTAGGAAGAAGTATGGAGAGCTGACTACGAACCTCTTTTTTAATTAAAGGTAAAAAAAAAGTAAGATAGCCACCCCGACGCCATATTTACTCACGATTGACGTTGTTGATGGGAGTGCAACTTCTCTAAACTATTTTATTTTCTTTAGTGTTTGTGTTGTCTTGTTTTGTTGTCTGTCTGTTTTCCTTAAACAATACCTACCTAAACCTATGTGGGTATACGATGCAAGCAAAGCTGCGTGAATGAGCTATTTTGAGTGACATGTAAGTTTGAGAGATGCTGTGTCTTTGTTTACCTTTAGTCGTTCGCTTCAGTAAATAGATTGTAGTGATCATTTAGAGCCTTATACATTTTAGAGATTTATAACAAATAATAAAATTATATTAATTTTGTAAAATTGAAAAATTTTATATTTTTTTTAAAGTAATCCATTTTTAAATAATTCTATGTTTTTTTTTAGTTTAATAAAACTATTTTAGTTTTTAAATACTAACCATTCATAAGTAGATAGATAGATAGATAGAATAAGTAATAAGTAGAATGCATATCAAAACATTAAATTTTGCGGTAATGTCGGAGGACCCATCCTTAATACTAAAAAGTATTTAGTATGTGTACTATACCTGTAACTTGAGCTGCAAGGGGTGTTGAGCGACCCGGTTGAGACACGTATGCTTGCATTTGCATCTGAAGAAATCAAAATAATTCATAACTTTACTAATAATTCACAACTTTACAACATCATCATCAACCCATTATGCCCCTACAGAGGGGCAAATGTAAAAAACACAAGATAAAATTTGAAAATTTGTATCTGCCGCCATTGTAACGAAAACGGCCTGGATTGGCCGATTCTATGATGACGTCACAAACCAGTAAAAATGGCGTCTGTCATTCATTCTTTCTCACGTTCATTGGTTGGTTTACCGGAAAGTAACGTCATAAACCTGTGCGACGCCATATTGCCTAAGATAGCGTTTTGGCGGCTTATTTCAAAAGTAAATTTTCGCTTGCCATCTTTAGAAAAAAAACTCGAAAGAATTTAAAATGACCACTTTCTGAGGACTCCACGAACACCAACAAACAACATGAGATGGCTTTCAGAAATCGGTCAAACAGCCTATTCTAATTTTATTGTGCGTCTCAAAGTTGACGGATATTGGTGAGAATGGTAGTTATTAGAAGACAGACTTTAGTCAGCAATGTCGTAACATAACATTTACATACAGGCACACACATTGCTTCTGGCCCCACACTAAGATACCCTGTGTCGTGGGAACCAGAAGCAGCGACGTCACACATGTAAACATCCAAGACCAGTGGGCTCATTATGTAATTTTCGCAACGGATATTCATACGTCTTAAAAAGTCACGTCAACACAAAAACCGACGTCGTACGGAGTACTGTCTCGCTCTAACATAGGGTCTTAATAGAAGATAGTCCTATACAGTAGTGGTATACATGACCTTTTAAGACGTATGAATGTCCGTTGCGAAAATTACATAATGAGCCCACTGGTGTTTTTTTTATTAATTGATTAGAAGATGCTGGATGCGGCAAGCTGAAGACAGGGCGCTATGGCGCTCATTAGGGGAGGGCTATGTCCAGCGGTGGACTAATATAGCCTGATGATGATGATGATTAGAAGACAGACTTTAGTCAGCAAGGCCATACCTGGAGTTGCACTCGTATATCCCCGAGGGCACGGGCTCGAGCAGCCGTTTGTACACGTAACCCACCGAGTCCCCGTCTTGCCCAACCGTCCGAGCCCCGCCCAGAGTCATCTGCCAACAATTGCACTTCGTCTTGTCCTGGAACGAAACACAAATTTATTTCCGCGTAAAGAATTTACATTCTGTTTCATCGTCATCAACCCGTTATGTCCCCACCGAGCGGCACGGGGCTCTTCCCGGAGGAAGGTTGTAACGAGGTTGTCATACCTCGTCTACAAACCTGTTTATTGGTTTTATATTTTGGCTATTTACTTTTTAATCTTTCGATTCCGTTTTCAAATTCAAATTATATATCTTTTGTTCGCAGTTCACTTTATTTGTCATGGCATCGCCTGGGTCATTTCGATCTCAAGTCTTAGAGGAGACAGCACGCCCAGTGCCTTCAGTTTTACTACATATTTTTATTGTTTATTTAAAGTGAATTGGTGAACCAGTGCAAGTTAATATCAGTATTCAGTGAATGTTATCTAATCCTGACGGTTCTGTACTCCAAAACCTTATCTTCAACGCGGCACAATCGTAAGTGTTGCGTGTTATTTTTTACGTAGTTGTCTGTTAGCGTTGTGTTAAGTTTAGTTTTAAAAATGTACCTTTTGTCATCAGGTGCCTCTACTTTTTAACAATAAAAGAAGTCATAACACCCAACGAAGTATCTTTATTTCTCCATCCGCTGATCTTCCTGGGCTTCTTACGTGACAAGGTTGTCGCAATGTGTAGGTTCAGGGGTGCGGACGGTAGAAGTAAAAGTAGGGTATCCAGAGGCAGAGAAGTATTTGACAGAGTGAAAAAAACAGTATCATTTATACGTATTCGTATAAATGATGTGTCTAAGAATCGCTTTAAGGCATTTTAACTAAACAAATATTATGATTTGTAAAAAAAACACAAGATAAAATTTGATAATTTGTATCTGCCGCCATTGTATCAAGAACGGCCTTGATTGGCAGATTCTATGGTGACGTCACATGTCAATAAAAATGGCGTCGGTCATTCATTCTTTCTTACGTTCATTAGTTGGTTTACTGGGAAGTGACGGCTTTCCGAAATTGGTTAAATGGCGTCTCTATTCTATTCTAGCTCTATGAAAAGCGTATCGTCGTTCATATTGCAATTTGTTCTATGTCAAAAAAAATTGTTCTTTTTTTTATTTCATTTAGAACAATTTCCCGTACGCAATTTACTGCTGAGTTGATCATGTGACATATTGCAAGTTACAAATGCCGGCTTCCTATTGGCAGATGACATTGAACCTTTTTTTGAACATTATTGAAATAAAAAAGAACTTTTTTTTGACATAGAACAAATTGCAATATGAACGACGATATTAAATAATATAATAATAATAATAAACTCACGCCCGTTATCCCCGAAGGGGTAGGCAGAGGCACCAGTCTCTAGAACTGGACCCACGTTTTGCCGAGTTTATTAGGTCCCAAACGTGACAAGTGGCAAGCCTGTCGCCGTTATCCGGGCACAATTTATCAGCGAATGGTGTTGCTGTACAAACAAATGTACGTAACTAAAAGTCATTGGTACATGCGTGGTTCGAACCCAGACCCTCGTGATCGAGAAGCAAGGGTCAACCCCACTACGCCACCACCGCTTTTACCCGACGATATTAAAAAAGCATGAAAATAAAGCAGAATAAAACCAAGCCTTTCTCTCTTAATATATGTACGCGAACCAACCTGGCAGTCGTCCTCGCAGTCGCAGCCACACAAGAAGTCCGGGTCGAGATTTAGCGGGACGCCGGCGGTGGGCGTGCGCTCCGTGTTGTATGAGCAAAACTCAGGCAGGGACGTGTCGTAGTAGTTCACACAGGGGACCGGGACGTTCTCCTTACCGTGGGACAGGTCCTGAGGGCGGGGGAGGCTAATTGCAGTCGGAACAGGGAAAAGTTGGAAGCCGCTGCTTTAACCTTTGGAATGCCAGAGCCACCGAAAATTTTGCACCCCCGTATGCCGGGTGTGACTGGGTATTTGACAAAATGTCAAATGAGTTACTTTTAAAACGAAATTTTGTATGAAAATACTTGCTTGTGACGTCACATTTCGGAGCACTCTTTTTATGTTTCATCTATTTAAAAATTGTAATAACTAGTAAATGACTCAAAGAGATACATTTCCCGAAATATTTAGTAATTTTTGTTTTAATCGAGCATATCAAATAATTTATTGTTGATAGTGTCAAAAACCGTAATAGCGTGTTACAAAATGTCTTGGAAAATTTGTTAAAAAGTATGGCGCCTATGAAACTTACGACTGTTATAGAAAGTCCGATAACGAACAAGTAATACAAACACAATTTTAAACTCTATTCCTTTGTATTACATATTAAAACAGCGCAAAACCTACACCATATCGGATGCGCGCGGATCCGCGCTTAGGCAGTCTAGGACTACCGCGCGTATCCGCGCTTCGGCAAAGGTTAAAGAATGTAGTCTACAGTGGCGCCTGTGTAAGGCGTACTAGGACAGGTCACTTTTTGGTAACAAGGCAGTGATTATGGGTGAACGTTTTTTTTCGTTGATTTTATATGGAATATGTAGTTGTTTATTTTTACTTTCTTGCAAACCAGACAGCCAATTTAAGTAAACTACACTTGAGAGCAAAAGAATCGAGCCAGCCCCAGTTTCGTTACTAATAACCTAATATCTTTGTTATTAACGATAGTATGTAAGTAAGATTTATGTTTAATGAAAAAATACTGTTTTAGCTGTTAGGAAATCAGGTTTTTTTTTTCGATTTTACTTATCAATAGCTGACTGAAATTGAGTTTTTTACAAAAAAAATCCTTTTAGGCAGAACAGACAAGTTTGAAAATTACCAGAATTACAATTTAAAAAACGTAAATAAAGTCGTGAATAAAATCGTCCCAAAGATGCTCTATTGGGTTCAGGTCTGGGCTTCGAGCAGGCCAGGACATCTTCCGAATACCGACAGTCGCCAGGTAATCACCACTCTTGCAGTATGGAGCCTAGCGTTGTCCTGCATAAACAAAAAGTTTTCGCCAACATAACCAGCATAGGGCACAACATGTTTTTTGAGAACTTCGGTAATGTAACGGTGAGCAGTTAAACCACGTCCCCCGGTCCCTTGATTGGCTGGATCCAAGACAGCGAGTTCGTTTTCCCGTTTAGCGATATCCCTCCCCACACCATAATTGATCCACCTCCAAAACTCACGGTTTCCCGGATGCAACATTGCGCAAATGTTCACCGGGATGTCTCATAACTCGGTTTCTGCCATCATAAGCAAATTCGAGCAAAAAGACAAATTCTTGTCTCATCAGAAAACAAAACAGGGCTCCAATCTTCTGACGTCCAATTCACGTGCGCTCGAGAAAATTCCAGACGAGCTCGGCGATGAGCTACTGTTAATTTTGGACCAGTTGCAGGTTTGTGCGATATCAGGTTTGGCTCATTTAGTCTCCTGCTAACTGTCCATCTACTGATAGCTACCCCTCGTACTTCAGTTAGCTGATACTGGAGCTGAACAGGATTAAGATCGCGATCACGTAGCCAAGATGTTGTGATAAAGCGATCATCACGTGCTGTAGTTGCTCTGGGCCGGCCGGTAGCAGGTCGTCGTACAAAGGCCTCAGTCTCTAGATATCTACGATAGACTATCTGTACTGCTGCTTGGCTTAAATAAAGTCTGCCACATCACGATGACTGTAGCCAGCTTCCAGTAAAGCTACAGCTTGATCGGCTCTGCAGGTGTTGTATCCATTTGAGAACACTTAACAGGGTTTTAATGTGATGTTTATTAACTGGACTGAGTTAACCGAATGTCGATATTTTTATTCAACGCTCTTTATCTTTCTCTGTGAATCGAAATTTTACAGAAAACTACTCTCTTTTAAATGGGGATTTATCAACCTTTTATACGAAATGAGTTTTGTTACTATTCCGTGTATAAAAACCTAAATATTTATAGAAAAAGGTCAGGATCAGTGGTGGCTCGATTCTTTTGCTCTCAAGTGTAAAAAATTTTTTTTTTCACCTTCTTGCTAACCAAACCGAGTATTTCAGTAAATAGTATTTTTCTTCTTTTTTTTTAGTGTGGCAGCGGCCTTACTTTCTTGCTAACCAGACATATTTTTCATATTTTTTCTTTTTTGTTTAGCGTGCCAGTCTTCTAATTTTTTTGCTAATTTCAGACATGTTTTTTTTCATTTTTCCATTTTTCCAGTCTGCCAGCTCGTTCTTGCTAACCAAACATCTTTTTTTCGTTATTTTTTTCATTTTATTGGTACACTTCACCACCAGGCAGTGAATTATGATTAAACATTATTTTACATTGGTTTCTTGTATAGTTGTTTAATCTGACTTTTTCACTAACTAGACAGCCACTTAGGGTAAACTTTTTTTTTCATAATTTAGTTTTTTTACCAAACTCACATTCTTGCTAACCAATCCGAGTACATTTTCAGTAATTCAGTAAACACTCTTTTTTATTCAGCGTGCCCGCTCCATACCTTCTTGCTAACCAGATATCCTTTTTTTTTCATGATTTTTTTTTCTTTTTTTACCGTGCTAACTCCTTACAGCTTTTTTTTTCAGTTTATTGGTCCACCTACCTTCTTGCTGACCAAACACCGGTTGAGCACGAACTCGGCGAGGCAATGCGTAGCGGGCGAGAAGTCGAACAGGTCGAGGGCCATGTCGGAGCCCGTTGCGCGCAGGTACCGATGCAGCTCGCGCTCGTTGCGCAGGCGCCGCCCGCACGGCGCGCGGTACACCACCTCCTTGCGGCCCTTGTGACGGACCAGCTGCCTGGAGGGGGACCTGGCTGTTATTACCTTGCAAGACTTGTGCCGGACCAGTTGGCTGGGGGGAGGCTAACTGTCACTACCATGCGGCGCTTGAGTCTAATACAATTTGATATGAATCTCAATCTTGAGGAATCTCAATATCAAGGATCTCAAGAGTCAAGACGCAAAACCGAACAATCAATACCTTGCCTACAAACTGACTGACGGACCAGCTGCCTGGAGGGGGACCTGGCTGTTATTACCTTGCAAGTCTAATGGCCGGTTTACACGGGCTTCGTAGCTAAGCGCTTAGTACTTGTCACTACACTAAGCCTCAATATGACAAGTGAAAAGTAACCGTTTACATGTTGGAGCCAGTAGAAGTTATTAGTGACTATGTACATTCGAAATGGGACGACGCCATACGTAAGTAAATAAACACGTGTTTTCACTTCCCCAACTTGTCACTAACTAACTTGTCGAGCTGTTTACACACTGTCAGCAAGCAACAAGTGCTTAGTAAATCGTGGTGGGGGTATTGACTTATCGCTTAGTAAATAGGATCGTTTTCTATTCACTTGTACTATTCACAAACACTAATATTAAGCACTAATCGGCGTGTTTACACATGAGGACTTAGTATTAGTGACAAGTACTAAGCGCTTAGCTACGAAGCCCGTGTAAACCGGCCATTATGCAGGACCAGTTGGCTGGTGGAGGGCTGAGTGTTATTACGGACGTAACGGACCAGTTGCCTGGGGGGGGGTACTGTTAGTGCAAGGCAGCCCTTGTGACGGACCAGTTGCCTGGAGGGGGACCTGGCTGTTATTACAAGTGCAAGCAAGCAACAAGTGCTTAGTAAATCGTGGTGGGGGTATTGACTTATCGCTTAGTAAATAGGATCGTTTTCTATTCACTTGTACTATTCACAAACACTAATATTAAGCACTAATCGGCGTGTTTACACATGAGGACTTAGTATTAGTGACAAGTACTAAGCGCTTAGCTACGAAGCCCGTGTAAACCGGCCATTATGCAGGACCAGTTGGCTGGTGGAGGGCTGAGTGTTATTACGGACGTAACGGACCAGTTGCCTGGGGGGGGGGTACTGTTAGTGCAAGGCAGCCCTTGTGACGGACCAGTTGCCTGGAGGGGGACCTGGCTGTTATTACCTTGCAAGTCTTATGCAGGACCAGTTGGCTGGTGGGGGGCTGAGTGTTATTACGGACGTAACGGACCAGTTGCCTGGGGGGGGGTACTGTTAGTGCAAGGCGGCCCTTGTGACGGACCAGCTGCCTGGAGGGGGATTTGGCTGTTATTACCTTGCAAGTCTTATGCAGGACCAGTTGGCTGGTGGGGGGCTGAGTGTTATTACGGACGTAACGGACCAGTTGCCTGGGGGGGGGTACTGTTAGTGCAAGGCGGCCCTTGTGCCGGACCAGTTGCCTGGAGGGGGGGCTGACTATTAATAACTTTATTCCGGATAGTTGGCAAGAGTTGTCATTTCCATAATTTGCTTACAACCTGAGCGGTCCTTGTACCGGACCAGTTGCCTGAGGGAGGACCTGACAGTTACTACCTTGGGGGAAGGGGGGCACTGTTACTACCATGGGGGCCCTTGTGCCGGACCAGTTAGCTAGGAAGGGGGGCTGACTGTGATTGCCTTGCGGCTCTTGTGCCGGACTAGTTGCCTGCGGGGGGGGGGGGGGGGGCACTGTTAGTGCAAGGCGGCCCTTGTGCCGGACCAGTTGCCTGGGGGGGTACTGTTAGTGCAAGGCGGCCCTTGTGCCGGACCAGTTGGCTGGGGGGGAGAGGGGGGGGGGGGGGGGGGGCTGACTGTCACTACCATGCGGCGTTTGAATCTAATACGATTTGGTATGAATGTCCATCTACCTAGGAAGGTCAAGAATCAAGACCCATTGAGTGCAAACAATATCTTGTTCTGTAAGTGCTTTGCGGCCCTTGTGCCGGACTAGTTGCCTAAGGGGGGGGGGAGTGTCAACGACTTTATTCCGGATAGTTGGCAAGGGAACTTGAGAACAGGCCAGTTGCCCTAAAAATGTAATTAGTCCGTCTTTTAGATTATTCAAAAATAAGGGACTCGTATTTTTTTATTTGTAAATTAGACCAAAAATGACAAAGATATAGCCCATTAAAGTTACGTGTGACGTCACGCCGTGCTGCATTTTTTAGCACGGAGTGACGTCACACCTAACTTCAATGGGCTATATCTTTGTCATTTTTGGTCTAATTTACGAATAAAAAAATACGTGTCCCTTATTTTTGAATAATCTAAAAGACGGACCAATTACATTTTTAGGGCAACTGGCCTGTTCTCAAGTTCCCTTGCCAACTATCCGGAATAAAGTCGTTGACACTCTCCCCCCCCTTAGGCAACTAGTCCGGCACAAGGGCCGAATAATCTTAATCGAAAAAAGAAAAATACCTGTCCAATATTTTTTTATAATCTAAAATACGGGCTAAATAGAATTTAATGATTTTGACCCTGGAAACTACCCTACTCGCACGCGCATAAAAACACGCACAAGCGCACGCACGCGCGCACTGACGAACACAATTTAATATTCACAAAATGTACTGTTAGTGCCTTGTGCCGGACCAGCTGCCTGGGGGGGGGGGTACTGACACTACCTCGCGGGCCCTTGTGCCGGACCAGTTGGCTAGGGGGGGCGGGGGGCTGACTATTAACAACTTTATTCCGGATAGTTGGCAAGAGAACTTGAGAACCCACACACATATACAGACACGCACAAGCACACGCACGCACTGACGCACACATTTAAAATCCTCGCTAAACAGATTTCATTGATTAGGTAAATGAAATCAGAAATTTATTTCGACGTAAAGAATTTACATTCTGTTGGTTGAATATCAATGTACTTATGATATTAGGCGTTGCCTTGGGGCCGAATGTAACGGAGAAAATGGTAGCGAAAAAAAGCTCCACTTTGGGGCAGACTGTTAGTTAGCTGGGAGGGGGGGAAGCTTATCAACTTTATTCCGGATAGTTGGAGGGAGAACTTGAGAACTCCCACACACACACATACCCACACGGACGCACCCACACACGCAATACCTACGCACGCACGCATACACATTTAAAATCCTTGCAAAAAAATCATTGATTAGGTAAAAGACCATCTTTTCTCAATCACCCTATGCCTAATACAAATGTGGTATGGATGTCCACCTACCTAGGAAGCTCAAGTGTCAAGACACAATACCAAACAATTAATACCTTGCCTACAAACTAAGTTATTAACTTGCGGACCTCTTGCCGGACCAGTTGCCTGCGGGCGGGGGGCCTGACTTTGTTCCGGATTATCACGAACACAATTCACTTCACAAATCTCACATCATCACTGTATAATCACTTCCAACATTCACAATTTAATTTAACTTTTAATATAAAAAATTCTTAAATCGGGCAGAGCTTCCGCCTGATCACATCGCCAGAACAAGACTGCCGGTTTACCGTCGAGCCCTCCCTTTTATAGACTAAAGGCGAGCGCATGGTATTGGTTGGTCTTGGCGCCATCTTTTGACAAGTCCGTTAAAAATGTAATTCTAGTCAAATGGACACTTTTAAAATAATGAACTGTTAAAATAATATTAAATATATCTTATAAATTACCAGTCGTCCTAAGATAAGATAAGATAAGATAAGTTAAGATAAGATAAGATAACATAATGATTTATTTTTCTGTCCACAAATTACATTCGTATACAAAATATTCGTATACAAAATAACAATAATAATGTTAAATTAAATAGAGCCTTTGCCGCAAATTTATCAAAAATCATGACAGGATAGTTGGCAAGAGAACTTGTGAACTCGTTTCCATAATTTGCTTACAAGCTGAGCGGTCCTTGTACCGGATCAGTTGCCTGGGGGAGGACCTGACAGTTACTACCATGGGGGCCCTTGTGCCGGACCAGTCTGGGAGGGGGGGCTGACTGTTATTGCCTTGCGTCCGTCACAAGGACGGACCATTTAGCTGGTGGGGGGGAGGCTTATCAACTTTGTTCCGGATAATTGGCTGGGGAGAAAACTTGAGGACTCACAATCACATACAGACACGCACAAACACACGCACTGACGAACACAATTTAATATTTACAAATGTGAAATGTGGGAGCTCAAGTGTCAAGACACAATACCAAACAATCAATACCTTGCCTACAAACTGAGTTATTAACGTGCAGACCTTTTGCCGGACCAGATGCCTAGGGGGGGGGGGAGTTACTATTAGTGCCTTGCCTTGGTCAACCTGCTGTCTTCCCACCTCGCCAGCCGTCCCGCCCATTTCTATTTCTATTAACAATATTTAGTTCAGCATGTTTTGCCAAAACAGCCGTACAAATTTTTGTAATTATCATAACAATAGATTATATAATATTTACTTCAAGCCAAGGCCGTTAGGTGGCTTAAAAACTTCTGACAGTAAGACCAGCCACTAGTCTTACAAGCCTCCACCAATCCGGACTTGGCCCCCGTGGTGGAGTATGGCCTATACCTTCCTCAGGGAAGAGACCCTTGCATGACATGATGGGTTGATGATGATGATGATGATGATGTCAACTCACCGCTCCCAGCCGCTAAGCAGCGGCCTCGCCAGAGGGTTGTAAGTCCTCAGTTCCTTAAGCGGCAGCACATCGGTCCTCTTGCACTTGACCGAACACGTGTGAGGTACCATTTTGTAAGGCTTCACGGCCGCTTTTGGCGTGTAGTACTGTGAAATTGGCCAAAGATTAGAGCGCCATGTAAACATACAAATAAACGTAACGTAAACATATACTACATAAACATAAACATAAGCATAAGCATAAGCATAAACATAAACATAAACATAAACATAAACATAAACATAAACATAAACATAAACATAAACATAAACATAAACATAAACATAAACAAAAACATAAACATAAACATAAACATAAACATAAACATAAGCATAAGCATAAGCATAAGCATAACCATAAGCATAAGCATAAGCATAAGCATAATCATAAGCATAAGCATAATCATAAGCATAAGTATCAGCATAAACATAAACATAAACATTTACATACAGGCACATACATAGCTTCTGGCCGCTGTGTAGTGGGAACCAGAAACAGCAGCATCTCAAACAATTTGAGGATTCCAAGATTTTGATTTAAATTTAACCCCTTGACATTATAGTTGTAAATTTAGAGTCGCTTTCTCTCTCTCTCTCTTCCTGGCTGTCAAACCCATATGACAGTGCCGCAGCAGTCAGTGCCGACTATGCCGAGTATGGCCTATACCTCAGGGAAGAGACCCGTGCCCCTCGGTGGGGACATAATGGGTTGATGATGATTAACAACAGGACGTTTGCCTAATGAACTCACCACGACTCTGCTCATAACAGCGTCCTGAGATAGGGGTGGTATGACGGTTTGCTGGTTATTCTGCGCCGTTGTAGACTTCTTGGCGACTGCCCGTTGCCGCTTTATTTCCTGCTGCGAACAATACAGGCATTGATTCACAACACTTTGCGGCCAGATGGACGAATATGGCGTGAATTTTGGCCAAAAAATTAAGTCTTGGTGGCTACACGTTGACGCTATATTTCCTGCTGTGAACATATACGGGCATTAATTTACAAAGCTTGTGGCCAGATGGACGAATATGGCGTAAATTTTGGCCAACAAAATTAAGTCTTGGTGGGTACACGTTGCCGCTTTATTTCCTGCTGTGAACATATACAGGCATTGATTCTCAACACTTTGCGGTCAGATGGACGACTGTGGCGTAAATTTTGACACATAAATTAAGTCTTGGTGACTACACGTTGCCGCTTTATTTCCTGCTGCGATCAATACAGGCATTGATTCACAACACTTTGCGGCCAGATGGACGAATATGGCGTGAATTTTGGCCAAAAAATTAAGTCTTCGTGGCTACACGTTGACGCTATATTTCCTGCTGTGAACATATACAGGCATTGATTCTCAACACTTTGCGGTCAGATGGACGACTGTGGCGTAAATTTTGACACATAAATTAAGTCTTGGTGACTACACGTTGCCGCTTTATTTCCTGCTGCGATCAATACAGGCATTGATTCACAACACTTTGCGGCTAGATGGACGAATATGGCGTAAGTTTTGGCCAAAAAAATTAAGTCTTGGTGGCTACACGTTGACGCTATATTTCCTGCTATGAACATATACAGGCATTGATTCACAACACTTTGCTGCCAGATGGACGAATATGGCGTAGAGTTTTTTGGCCACAACTTTGTAAGTAAATAAATAAATAAATATACAGGCATTGATCCACAACACATTGTGGTTAGATGAACGAATATGGCGTATTTTTTTTATAATTTTTAATTAATAAATTTAAAAATTAAAATTAAAAATTCAACTAAGCGCGACGAGATCTCCTTAAAGAGGAGATTTTCTATGTTACACTTCGACTTACCTCGGCTTGCAACTGCCTCAGCGCATCTGTCTTGTTACTCTCCTGCTCCTCAAACCTCGTGTACTCCACATACGGCATGTTCCGCTGCGAAAAATGTACAAAGTTTATTATTAATCAGAAATCAGAAATCAAAAATTTATTTCAACGTAAAGAATTTACATTCTGCTTGTTGAATGTAAATGTACATACAGTCATGTATAATGTTAGCCGCTGCCTTGGGGCCGTCTGTAGTGGAGAAAAAGGCAGCGAAAAAAAAACTCCACTCTGACCATCTTTTCTCAAATCACCTTAAAGCTAATACAAATTAGGTATGAGTGCTCGTATACCAAGAATCTCAAGACCCATGAGTGCAATCAATACTTGCAAAGTCAAACATCATTTAATATTCTTAAAAGGTAATAAAACACCAATGCTGCGGCCAGACACACGGACGGCACCCGTTCATAACGCAGGGTTCAGCCATCGCCAGTCTCAACCATATTAGAGGGAGATAGGCGATCCGGCCACCGCGCCACCATTCGCATGGCCTTTGGCAAAGTATTATTGATGGATGGAAGACGTTTATTCATATTTTATTTATACAGTAAAATAAAGAAGTTGGTTTCTGCCAAAGTGCATAACAGTCTGTTGGCAGATGCTCTTGGTTTTACAATTTTAATTACTCTTAAATGCTAGGTAAGTAAATACAAAAAAGACATTTGAAGCGCCCTACACACCACCCTCTTGCTTGCCCTACGCCTAAGGCTTGGGTTCGGTCACTCACAATCAATCAATCAATCATTTATCTATTAATCTAATATTTATTAACTCACATGACATCATGGACGTAATAATGACAATGCCACAAAGAAGAGGTTAGTGTGCCGGTCAAAATCAAAACAAGCTAACTACATACGGTATAGTTTGACTTAACACAGCGATTACAATTGCTTAAAACTACAATTCGCAAGCCAAGTCAAGGGTGGCTTGAAAACTTCCTGCCGTCGACAGATGGCAGTCGTTAAGCCAAGTCAGAGGCCTTAGGGCGGCTTGAAAACTTCTGACAGTAAGACCAGCCACTAGTCTTACAAGCCTCCACCAATCCGGACTTGGCCCCCGCGGTGGAGTATGGCCTATACCTTCCTCAGGGAAGAGACCCGTGCCCCTCGGTGGGGACATAATGAGTTGATGATGATGATACATGAATGCTGAGTCAGTTGCCTTTTGTGGCAACTTAGACCACAGAATATAATAGTACAGGTACCGAAGTTTTACTCCGCAAAATCAATTAAAGAAAAAGGGACTCTAGCAGCGATACAATTAGATGCAATACAGATCGCACGGCGCTTAAAAGCTACGTTATATTCACCTACATGTAGCCTCTCTTTCTACCGCGTAACTCTTACCTCTTCTGGAGCCTGAATTCCAACCTATTTGCCACTCCGGAGTGGTCGACGCATGTACTTACGCGTTCGATACCGACACGCGTAGTGAAACAGGCCTGTCTATGGTTTTGTTTTAATTTACTTGTGTTTTTTTTTGTCAGTTGCCGTACTTAGAATACGAATAGAATAGAATAATCATTTATTGCCATGCAAGGATTACAGTGGTTATATTACAGCTCGTAGACAGGAATTAACTATAAACTTAAACTAATATGATTTATACAAGGTCAAATCAGTCGTATTGCATGACAATCGGACATACGCTCAGCATAATGCTGTTGGATAGAATCAGATCTATCCTAAAACAGCGCTGATTTTCAGCGCAGCCCGTGCAACTTAAAAACAAAAAACAAATTATATATAACAAACTAAACTAATCAATCAATCAATCAATCAATCAATCAATCATTTATTTTGTGTAACATAGGTGACATTCGTGTAGTTGTTAAAGCTATTACGTTTCTCTATGTTATACCCATCGGGTGTACAAAAAAATATTCTTAGTCGCTATCATGCACTGGCGTTACACACAAGAAAACATTTTTTCCATAATTATGTGAGTTTAAATTAATGAAATAATTATTGCCAAAAAACACTAAATGTCAATAAAAAAACTAAATGTCAATGAAAAATCTAAATAAATACAATGGTCAAATGAAGTAGATGATTATGTATCAATAAATTAAATTTGTATGTACCAACAATGTCAAATTAAAGAAAAGGATGAAGAATGTCAAAAAATAATAATAATAATACAATGTCAAACAACCAATTAATAATCTCAACATAATACAATAGTCAAATTAAAAAATTAAATACGAATATAAAGAATAATTTCCAATAATGTCAAAACTTTAAAAATAAATTTTATTTTAAAATTTCTCTTTAAACAGGTCGTCAATTCTATAAAAACATTTATCTACAAGAAGCTTACTTAGTTCCCTTTTAAATGGTATCAGCGAAAGACATTTGATGCCGTTCGGAAGCTTGTTGTAAATTTTTGGAGCCATGCAAAGGTGGCTCTTTTGCATTAGTGCTGTTCTACTTTGCTGGACGGTCAGTCTTTCTCTATTCCGTAGGTTTAGGTTGTGAATACTGCCGGCTTTCACAAATAAATCAGGGTTGGTTTTTACAAACACCGCTATTTCGTAAATATAGAGCGATGGAAAAGTTAAAATCTGCAAGGTTTTGAAAACTTCTCTACAACTGTCTCTAGGTTTTAGGCCACACATGGCCCTTAAACATCGTTTTTGTGCCTTGAATATAACTTCTCTATCTGTGCAATTGCCCCAAAATATTATACCATATCGTAGTGTAGACGCTACTAGCCCATGATACGCTGATAGAACTGCCTGGATGTCTACAATTTTTGATAATTTAAAGAGAGCGTAGGCGGATCTGCTCAACCTTTTACAAACTTCATCAGCGTGGTCTCTCCATGTAAGTTTATTGTCAATTGTAAGTCCAAAAAATTTTGTCGTTTCTGTTTCATGGATCATTACATCATTATAAATTATATTTAAGTTTGGTGTTGCTAGAATTCTTTGATAGAAATGCATAATGTTAGTCTTTTCTAGATTTACCAACAGTTTATTATTATCTAGCCAATTAATTATTTCTTTAATTGAATTATTAATATTACTTTCATATGTATTAGGGTCACTTTGTGAGATTATTAATGTACTATCGTCTGCAAATAATATTAAAGGGTTGGAAACATTTAAGGGTAAATCATTTATGTAGAGTAAGAAGAGCAGGGGCCCTAAGACACTTCCTGAGGCACGCCGTACTCTACAACTCTACTTTCTGAGGTATAAATAATTTCTCGCTTGGTTTCCAAACTTATTCTATTTATTTGTGTGCATTGGGGTCTATTTTTTAGATACGACTCTATTAACGATAGTACATTACCACGAATACCGTAAGAGAATAATTTCTTACATAAAATGCTATGATCGACATAATCGAATGCCTTGGTCAAATCCATATAGACTGCACATACTGGAATACGTTTGTTCATATATGTTATTACCTTCTCTAAAAGCCCATGTATTGCCAAGTTTATAGTTTTATTTTTTTGAAAGCCTTTTTGTTGCGGAGATAGTATGTTGAACTTTTGTAAATATTGATATAAAGCATGGTAAATTATTTTCTCAAAAACTTTCGAGAAGACTGGTAAGGGCAATTGGTCTGTAAAATTTGGGATCCGTTCTATCTTCTTTTTTAAAGAGAGGTTTAACAATTACCGGTTTTAATTGACCTTTATTTATGCAGAGATTAATAATATGACTAAGAGGGAATGCTATTATTTCCGAAACAAATTTAATAGATCTGGTTGTGATGTGATCGTAACCATAGCTTTTTTTATTTTTTAGAGACATTATGGTCTTGTGTACCTCTATGGATGTTGTGGGTGCCATGAACATCGATTGGCTAGATGTATTTATATTTAGCCTTTTTGCTTCTGAAAAAGCTTGCCTTGAGGAGTTTTTTGTTTGGTCTATATAATAGTTATTAAAAGTATCCGCTATTATTTTTGGATCGGATGTAGTACTATTATTATATTTTATTTTCTGTATAGGTTCGTTAACTATTCTATTTTTACACTTATTTATGATTCGCCAAGTAGCTTTCGATTTGTTTTCAGCGGTATTTATGTAGAAATTGTTTTGGGCTCGTTGTGTCATTTTTATGATTCTTTTATATCTTTTTGTGTAGTTAGTCAGAGCTAATTTGGTAGCAACGTTGGGTCTCAGTCTATAGTTCCAGAGGATTTTTCTTTGATTCCTACTACATAGTTTAATGCCTCGAGATAGCCATTTTGTTTTTTTGAAACAATTTATTCTAGTGAATTTTTTCGGAAAGCATAGATCGTACAATATCTTAAATATGCTTATAAAGCTTTCAAATGCCTCATTAACATCAGAGCTTGTATAGACATCGGAAAAAGACAAGCTTTTTAAACACGATTTAAATTTTTTGAGATTTTCAAGACTTTCATCTCTCACTTCCTTAAACCAGTAATTTATGTGCAAAGTTCTCTTTACCGGAAATTTCAGAATTTGCCCTGTGTGATCAGACAGGCCCAAATCAACTATTTCTCCCTTACAGTCGCGAGTTATATTATGTGCGAAATTGTCTATGCACGTATTACTTGTTAGGCGAGTCGGCTCTCTTAATTCAAGCTTAAGATTAAAACCTAGCAAGAAGTGTTCAAACTCTTGGGATAATCTGGTTTTTTTCAGGATGTTAATATTAAAGTCACCACATAAAATAATTTTACAATTTTTTTTCGTTATTTGACGCAAGATAATGTCTAATTTTTCATAAAAAATGTCAAAATTTGAGTTTGGGACTCTATACAAACAAACAATCACTATAGATTGAGCAGGTAGCTCTATAGCACAGCATTCAAGTATGCCTTGAACTGATTGCTTGGCAACGTCATCCAGCTGCGTGTAAGAATACCCTTCCTTTACCAAGATACACGCTCCACCTCTACTCTGTTTCTTTCTAGAGTAATGGGCAGCTACCTTAAAGTTAGGGATAGTAACAAGATCTTCATTACCTGCGGCCAAAAAGTGTTCCGTAATGCAAATTATATCGATCGCAGTTCTTCTTTGAGACAGATCGTGAAGATGAACAGTTAAAATGTCAGCTTTATTTATAAGTCCGGCGATATTTTGATGCATTATATGTAAATAGCTGTCAGAGAAAAAAAATTGTTTCGTTTTCTTCCTGTTTTTTATTTGCTGTTGGTAAAGCGGGGTCTGCTATGGTCAATCCGTTTTCTCTGTTAAATTGAGTAATTTCTAGCACTATATTTTTTAAGTTCTTGAATATATTCGACATTCCTTTATTATTGAGTGTTCCCCGTCGTTCTGAGAACATTTGGTAGTCGTAGGTAAGACTGGAATTTGAATCTAGGTAGTATGCGTATTCATGTGAGAGCAGGTCTAGGTAGAGCAGATTATTGAAAGTCTCTACTCTCCATCTGTACATCGTCGTGTGAGGGCCGAATATGTACGTGGGGTAGCATATTACAATATTTGTGTGTTCTAAACATTTAATATTTTCTCTTATATGTATTACGAGTTCGAAGTAATTTTCAGTCTTCTTAAAATCTTCCTCTCCAACCATTATCACGCAAAAATCAGCTTTTGTAAAGTCCTTCACTTTTTTGTCCAATCCTTTCAATAGGTATTTGATTCCGACATTAGGTTTTAAATAATGGCAAATTTCGTAGTCCTTGCTACCGAAAGTGCTTTCGGTTATTTCCAATATTTTATTTGTTTTGTTGCAGCTAAGTATACATAGCTTATTCCTCCTTTTCTCGCTTGCTATGGACTTGGATTCGTCAACCGATGGTTCAGTATGGATATTTCTGCCTAAATTTATGTTGCGGTTTGCTTCGCTTATGTCTTGCTCTACTGGATTCGTGGTGATGGAAGATATTTTTTCTTGTGGATTGTTTAGAGTAGTTTTAAAAGGTTGCCGTGGAGTGGAGTTTTTTAGCTTGTCTTTTTTCTTTCTCGGTGTAACGCAGTTATTTTTCAAACTATCCGTCACCTTTTTACATAAATAATTTGCCTTTTTTACTTCGTCAAGACTATTTTTTAATTGAGTGTTTTCCAAGTTTAAGTAATCTATCTCATCGTGCGCAGTTTTTAATTCAAGTTTGAGATCTGTAATTTGTTGCTTGAGTTCAGCTATTTTATCATCGTTATCATCGTCCGAAATAATAGGCAGGCTACAATTAGTGCCATCTAACGTATTTTTTGTCACATCAATTTCGTCTTCGGACAGGTGTGACTCTGATTGCGTTCTCGGTTTTCGGAATGTTATACTTCCGAAAAAACTCATTTTACCTGTAGATGTCGCTTTTTTCTAGGTACCTCCCTAAAACAAAAATTGATTTTTATTTACTCCGTCTGCCGCTGAGTCTCGAACTCGTGACTTCTGCGCCGGAGCTCCGTGCGCCGAGGACTTTAACCAGTGCGCTATCGTAGCTTGTAGGAAGGTGAGCGAAATATCTACATGGTTTCTGCGAAGGATTATTTCTTTTGCTAAAACGCGGCTTTTGCTTGTCAAGGTCAAGATTGACGATGGTCATTGAACTTTGTCACTGTTATGTTAACTGTTAACGGTTTCTGTATTTAGTTTTTTTATGATTGTTCCTTAAATACACAGATATTTTAAATTTGGATTTCACAGTCCTGCAGCACATTGAAACAGCCACCTTTCTATATAACTTTCTTATTCATTAATTCACTTTTGCCACAGTCTATAATTTAATTCGTAACGCGACGACTCTCGACGCGAGCGCGACTACGGTGCTCTCGGTCACACCCGAGTAATACTAACTACGTGTGCGCAAGAAATATATTATGCATTATTTATGTAGGTACCTCTTTTTTTACATTTCATGTTTAATTAAGTAGTTAGAAACATCTTATAAAAATGCAACTTAGTAGGATAATTGTTACATTTCGTTACACAATGGGAGAGATGACTTAATTAATGATTAACTGCCATGGCTAAGACCATTAAGTACACTTTTTAAGGCTAAAACATTAAATTAATAAAATACTAATTATTTTCTAGATTTTTCTCAATATTAGAAAGAACAGATAACACAAAATACCACTTCAAACATCCAAACTTTCACTGTCATGAGACCGCCACCCTATATTATTTTACTTGTCCGTTTAATTTGTTCCTGTGATGTGTCTTGTTGGTATGATAAACGTTTTGTAGAAATGTAGAAAATGTGGCATGGAAAATGTAGCATGTAGAAAATGTATGTATGACAAATGCATCTTATATTCAAATAGTGAATGTTTTACTTAACAAAAAATATGATAGAAACACAACTATTGTACTATTAATGGGGAACAGCACAGGAATAAAAGAAAGGGACTTAATAAATTATTATGAGTCCATAGTAGCTCTGCACATAAGGAAAATTATCATCTGTGCTTTTCCCTATTCAAAAACTCTTTCAGAAGTGCAAAATTACCGGATATACAAATTAAACCGGCTATTACATAATTTGACCTTTGGTCATAGAGACCAAGTCCATTTCTTTGATACGAATAAATTTATTCAAGACTTTATTTTAACCCGGGACACAATGAGTGTGCCCCTCTCTTCTAAGCGACTAATTGCCAAAATGTTGGCATTCAATGTTTATGACCCTATTATTGTTAATACAATAGCACAGGGACCTCCAGGCAAGTGACACTTGCCAACCTCTGTACTCAGAGGTTGTGAAAAGAACTAGTAGTAGGTTAAATTTGACCGCTGATTTAAACTGCCAGCGCAGACAAAGGAAAAGCCCTCCTTAAAAAAACTTATTTTAGCTAATCAGAATATACAGGGTGGCTTTTCTGGAAAATTATTAGAACTAGAGTTGTTTTTAGAACAACACAGAGTGGATATACTTTGTGTCACAGAGCACTGGCTACTAGAGACTCAAATGAATTTTTCTGTGAATAATTATCAAATAGCCAGTTGCTTCAATAGAAAGTCTGCAAGGCGTGGGGGGTCCTTGATACTAGCAAAAAATAATTTGAAATTTAAAGAACGGAATGATATTTGCAGACTTTCTGTTGAAAAAGTAATTGAAATATCGTGTGTTGAACTGTCTGGACACATTGTAGTAGCCTTGTACAGGCCCCCTGCCAGTGATTACAGTTTATTTGAAACCATATTAGAGGATGTTTTAAAGGTAGCTTCTAGCAGCAATAAGAAAGTCATAGTCTGTGGTGACTTCAACATTGACTTGATGGCAGACACCACTTTAAATACAAAATTGACAATTATTTTCAAGTCGTTTAATCTAGCAAATATTTTTTTGGAGCCTTCCAGGATAACTGAAACTACTGCCACCTGCCTAGATAATGTTTACTGCGATTGCGATTTTTCCGATTATTCTACAGTAAATTGTCTAAAGTCAGACCACAGCGGTCAAGTTGTGCATTTTGAAATAGATACAAAAAAGGCCGAACCTGTTATCCTCTGCCGGCCCGTAACAAGTAAAAAATTAGTTTCATTTAAATCAGACCTAGAAAGTAGTATAAGGACTCAAGAAAATTATGAAAATGCTAATGATTATTACAAAGAGTTATTCGAAGTGGTGTCGGGTAGTTTTAAAAAGATTTTTAAATTGCGCCATCTAAAAAGCAAGGACAATAGAGTAGGATTCAGTGAATGGGCTACGTCAGGTATTCGAAAGAGCAGAGACACACTTTATGAATTATATGACAAAAAGACTTATACATATGACGCCAACTTCATACAGTACGTAAAAAAAATTCAAAATTATTTAAGGCCGTCTGCCATAAAGCTAAATGCGATCATATAAAAGGTAAAATCCTACAATCACCGAATAAAGTAAAAACAATTTGGACCATAATAAATAGAGAAACGGGTAAAGCAAAGTTAGGAGACCGAGATATTTCACTTAAGATTGATGACAAAATAATAACATCAAATGAAGGTATCGCTGCAGCTTTCGAACAGTTCTTCACTAATGTCCCAATCATAACTACAGCTCCGTTAGACTCGTCACCTGATCGTGCGGCGACATTATTAAGGGACAATGTCCCCGCATGCGAACACGATTTTACGTTTAATTACATAGAGCCCCATGACATTGTTAAGAATTTTAAATTATTAAATCTTAAAAAAGCCGAGGACTTATGGGGTATGTCAGTAACAATAGTTAGTTCAGTGATAAATATCCTAGCTTTGCCGTTAGCACAGATTTTCAATAAATGCGTAGATGAAGGAGTATTTCCAGACCTCATGAAATATAGGTTAGTACCCTTATTTAAAAGCGGTGATAAACAAGATCCAACAAATTTTAGACCCGTTTCAGTCCTACCAGTATTAAGTAAAATATTTGAAAGAATTATCTTAGATCAATTACTTACTCATTTCAATAATTACGAACTCCTCCATAGTCAGCAGTTCGGTTTCATTAAAGGGCGGAATACAACAGACGCTGGAGTCATGTTAGTTAAACATATTTTCAGTGCGTGGGAGGATCATAATGATGCGATAGGAGTATTTTGTGATCTGTCAAAGGCATTCGATTGTGTAGACCACAAAACATTACTCTCAAAGTTAAAACACTATGGAATAAAAAAATTAAGTCTAGATCTTTTAAAATCATATTTAGAAGGAAGGGTTCAAAAAGCAGAAATAAATCGTATTAAATCGTCAGGCTCACTTGTAAAAATGGGAGTCCCGCAGGGATCTATCTTAGGGCCGTTCCTTTTCCTAGTCTATGTAAATGATTTACCGTTTTTGGTACAAAAAATGTGTGAGATAGTGCTATATGCTGATGACACGTCACTTGTTTTTAAAATAAAGAGACAGGAAAATAATCTTGCCGAAGCAAATAATGCTCTCTCGCACGTTCTAGATTGGTTTACAGTAAATAATCTATTGTTAAATTCAAAAAAGACAAAATGTATGAAATTTACGCTACCT
Organism: Yponomeuta plumbellus; assembly: GCA_947310845.1. Taxonomy (NCBI): domain Eukaryota; kingdom Metazoa; phylum Arthropoda; class Insecta; order Lepidoptera; family Yponomeutidae; genus Yponomeuta; species Yponomeuta plumbellus. The sequence goes on along the minus strand of OX371221.1, from coordinate 6,119,417 downwards.
AACGTAAAATTAGTTGAAAAGAACATTGTAATTGAAAATAATAAACTAGAATTTGTTGAAGATACTGTATTTTTGGGCATCACAATCGATGCCAAACTACAATGGGGTCCACATATTATAAAATTGGCACATAGACTAAGCTCCGCAGCATATGCCGTGAAAAGAATCCGAGAACTTACTGACGTTGCAACTGCTAGGCTTGTTTATTTTAGTTACTTCCATAGTATTATGTCCTATGGTATAATACTATGGGGCCGGGCAGCAGACATTGAGACTATCTTCATCTTGCAGAAGAGAGCGATCCGATTTATTTACAAGCTAGGTAGTAGGGACTCGCTAAGAGATTTTTTCAAAGAAACTAACATCTTAACAGTTGCAAGCCAATACATTTATGAAAATATTATGTACGTTCGGAAAAATATTAAGGACTTCGAAACTCTTGGTAGCCATCATAACGTTAATACTAGGAATAAACATAAATTGTCATTTCCACGATTTAGACTTGCAAAAGTTAATACTTCCTTTATGGGGCACTGTATAAGGTTCTACAACAAGATACCCCAAGATATATTAGAGTTACCCCCAACGCGATTTAAGAATTGTGTTAAGCACACTCTTTGCAAAAAAGCTTATTATAAAATCAACGATTATTTAGAAGACAAGGACATATGGCATTAAATAGTAGTTTAATATTAAATTAAATCAGAGGATAAATGTGTCTAGTGTTCAACACATCCAAGATATTATTTTGTATGTTTTATTTGTATTAGCTTTAAGGTGATTTGAGAAAAGATGGTCAGAGTGGAGTTTTTTTTTCGCTGCCTTTTTCTCCACTACAGACGGCCCCAAGGCAGCGGCTAACGTTATACATAACTGTATGTACATTGACATTCAACAAGCAGAATGTAAATTCTTTACGTTGAAATAAATTCTTGATTCTGATTCTGATTCTTTTTTCTTCCTATCTTTCTTTCCTTCTCTCATTCTTTTTTTCTTTAATCTCACCTTTCCTTGCGTGGACCTGGGCAGAGGTCTGGCCCGATGCTTCTCAGCTGCTTGCAGCTCCAGGTATAAAGGCGCCAGGCGGGTGGACCCCCGGTAGATCCACTCGTAGCGGTTGTCGGCTTCGAAGTGGACCCGCACAAGAGAGGCGTCCACTCGGACAACGCGTGAGACCCACCATTTTCCTGGGGAGATGATTGATTGATTGATTTCTAAGTCTTTATTAACATAGCCGCTCGTGGGGCTACGAGTGAGGCCGCCTGAGTGATCTTAAACGATCACGAAGGTTAAGCAACATTGGGCGCGTTCAATGCATGTATGGTTGACCGTCTGAAGTCTGACCGACCGAAGCTAATAGCTCCTCAATGTAGCTACTCAGTACTGTCAGCGCAATTGCCACCAAATGTTAATAAAAGTGTACAATAAACTTCCGGAAGCACTGAAATGCATGACATTATATCCATTTAAAAGGAAGCTTCACAAATGGCTACTTGAAAAATGTTTTTACAACGTAAATGAATTTTTAGACATGAAAAAGGATAACATTGACATTGCTTGTGACTATCATAAAATGAATTTATTTAATATATTAATTGACATTGCTTGTTACTATCATAAAAGGAATTTATTTAATATATTAATTGACATTGCTTGCGACTATCATAAAATGAATTATTTAATATATGAATGATTGTGATTAATGTTCAATTTATTTTGAATGTAAAATTGTAAAAAGAAATTAACTATTAAAATTCTCAATATTTGCATGCCTAGAATAGGTAAAATATGTTGGAAACACTATTTAAACATAACATCAAAATGTACCATATTTGACGCAAATAAATGTCTTGTATCTTGTATCTATGACTAACGCTAGTGGCATTTTTCCGAGCGGTTCCGTGCTTCGCAAGGCACGTTACGCAGTTGATGCCAGGTGCCGTCGATAGATGGCAGAAGTTAGCCAAGTCAGAGCCGCCTTAGGGCGGCTTGAAAACTTCTGACAGTAAGACCAGCCACTAGTCTTACAAGCCTCCACCAATCCGGACTTGGCCCCCGTGGTGGAGTATGGCCTATACCTTCTTCAGGGAAGACACTCGTGCCCCTCAGTAGGGACATAATGGGTTGATGATGATGAACATAGAACAATAGGGAATGGATGAAAATATCAGAAGTGCTTGATATTTTTATCGGTGATAGGAATAACCTTCCTTAACGCGAGAAAAAAGTTTCAATTTTTTTGGCTTCGTAGTTAATTTTTAAATAATCTTAATATTTTCCATTCGTAGTTCTGGGCTCAGAACGGCTTAACAGACATATTCCTTGGTCCGCTACGTATTAAAAAAAAAATCTGTGGTGACATTGACAGCTTTTCAAGGTGGATTTTTTTTCATACGTAGCGGACTAAGGAATATGTCTGATATGCCGTACTAAGCCCAGAACGACGAATGGAAAAATATTAAGTATATTTAAAAATTAACTACGGGGCCAAAAAAAATTAAACTTTTTTCCCGCGTTAAGGAAGGTTATTCCTATCACCAAAAAAAATATCAAGCACTTCTGATATTTTCATCCATTCCCTATTACAATGGTACACTCATTACAAGGTAAAGTGGGTACACAACAATATTAAAATCTATAGTTAATTGTTTGCAGACTACACGCCTTTTAAAACCTTAAAAGTGATTACTCACAACTACATTTCAATCTTGACTTAACATAACAAAACATTTCCCTGGGGAGATGGGGAGACACGTTAACAACTTTCCTGACTGTATGTCTCAGAGTATTGGAATAATTTCAGCTGATTAATATTGACTAATTACATAATTTAAAAACATACCTCTTATACAATGAACGAATAGAACGAATAACTAAGGGGAATGAATTTATGTGCATCTCATGCTTAATGGAAGGAGTTGGTGGAACGAATGGAAATAACATAAAAATGGAATTAATGAAAGGAAGGTTTGAATGTAATGAATGTAAGGATGGATTTGAGTACGTGTTTAATTTTTTTTCCCCACTTTTTCAGTTCGAGTATATTCGGATGATGTTGAATTTTATGAATGGATGGGCAATGTATGAATGGAAGGAATTGGTGGAACAAAAGAATGAATGGAATGAGAGGGATGATTGAGTAAATGTAATAAATGTAAGGATGGATTTGTAAATGTGTCGCACCCTTGCGTGATATTTCGAAGAAAACCATTTTTTATTTAGACATTTTTTTTAACGCGATTTTATGTACTCCGAAAACGCTGGAATAATGTGCAAAAGAGACACTGCTTCACGTTATAGCGGTATCTCTTTCGGCCATTACTTTGAAACTTTAAAAAAATGCTCTCATGTAACGTAAGGGTTCTGAAATAACACGTTGTTCTTGCAAGTGTGCGATGCGTTTTTTTCCAAGTTTTCTGTGCAGTGTAAATATATATATATTTTTATAAATGAAGTTCTTATTTATTTCGACCTAAGCCAAATATAAAATAACAATGATAAACTAAATATTATCAACGCGCCTAATCTACTCGTCAGGCGATCCTAGAGCTGGTATCTGCCTCGCTTAGCGCATCAGCCTGGCCATTCAGAGAGGAAATACTGCCAGTATCTTGGGAACTCTCCCCAGAGATATTTTTTTATATTAATTTTTATGTAATTATTGTTAATATTCTGTGCAATTGATTTTTTTTTTGTATATTTTCCCTCATCCGAGCGGGTCTCCTCACCGTTCCATTCGGTTTTTATGGTCTGTCCGGCGTGCGGACGCAATACGAGCCGCTCGGGGTAAGAACGCAGGTAAGTAACTCGCGCGAGAAGTGCACCCTTCCTCACTTCCTCACACCAGCGGGGAGCAATCGTCAACTACGCAAAGTGTCCGAATTGGGTGTGTCAATGAATGAATGGAAGGAATTTATGCATGAAATCAACGAATGAATAAAATAAATTAATGGAAGGAAGTGGTGGAACGAATGAATGAATGGAAGGAATACAAGAACGGATTAAGGAAAGAGTGAATGTAATGAATGTAAAAATGGTTTTGTGAATGTGTGTGTGACTTTGCGAATTAAAATTTTTCGCAACTGATTTTTTACCCAGTTTTCCAGTCTAAGCCCAAGATAGCGCTTTGGCGGCTTATTGATATAGCTTATAGATACACGAAAGAATTTCAAACAGCCACTCTCTGAGGACACTATGAACACCAACAAAAAATGTAATATTGTTTTCAGAAATCGGTCAAATAGCCTATCAAGGAAAGAGTGAATGTAATGAATGTAAGAATGGATTTGTGATTTTTTTTTATTCTCTTCTCTCCTCGTCTGAGGGCCTCCTCACCATTCCACTCGGTCTTGATGGTCTGTCCGGCGTGTAGACGCACCATGGGCCGCTCCGGGTAAGCGCGCAAGTAAGAGTGCACAAACTCCCGCGAGAACGGATGGACCTCCTCCCATACCAGAGGGGAGCATTCGCAGACCACGCGAGTGTCCGAATGGGACACGTACTGGGCGTAGCCGTCGTCGAAAAACACTAGGTAGCTGTGGAGAAAGGAAGGTAAGATAGATAGATAGAATATTCTTTATTATATGTACGGTCGGGGTCTAAAATGTTTACCAGTTTTCAAACTTGATTCTTTGTCGCAAGATGTGCATTATAGTCTATAATGCTCTAACAATGTACTTATTACCTTTCAAAGTTCCGAAGCCTCGATTCTAACAAGTATCTAAAATCTGATTTTTAATTCCGTAGAATTCTGACAGTAATCATTTTTTGACATGTCTGAGGTTAGAAACCTTTTTTGGCCGGGCACATTTTTCAATGTCAATACGAGTGTGAACATCTGAGTAAAATAAAATAAAAAATAAATAAACTCACCCCTGTTATCCCCGAGGGGGTAGACAGAGGCACCAATCACTAGAACTGGGCCCACGTTTTGCCGAGTTTATTAGGTCCCAAACATCTGAACATCTGAGTCTACCTATTTAATTAGAAAACTACCCTATTCCGAGCATAGCCCTATGTGTATGTGTGTGGCTGTGTGTAAATGGTTATGTTCATGTTTATATTCATTCATATTTACTTACCGGTAGGAGTTGACAGGATTGGGCATCTCGGCGACCACTCCGGAATAGTAGGACCTGCGTCTGGTCTGGTCGATGATATCGCTGAACAACGCTATCACTCGGGTGCCTGTGCGAGAAGAAATTAGAAATAAATAAAGAAATAAATACGACAAACACAATGTAGACATTCTACAAGTAGTAGTACATTCTAAAAATCCATATCTACCGACTTTGTTCTTCCTGCAATTCTCTCCATCCAAAGGCTGTCTGGAAGAGATCGCCCTAAGCGATAAGTCCGCCAATTGTATACCATTGCTTAGACATAAGAACATTATAATAACTCTGTATCCTGGTTTAGCAATAAAGTGTTATCTATCAATCTATCTAGACAAGTACGTGACAAAATCGCTCGCAGCTAGGCTTACCAGATCCTGAAATTTGATTTCCTGAAATAGTTCCTGATTGTAAGTAGGTTGCAACTAGATGAAAGAGCGAAATCGTCTAACGATAGCAACTGTTAGAGATCTTCTTTTAGTACACTTTAATTTCAAAACAAACAAATTTTTAAAAAAACATAATAAATGATCAACAGTTATTAAAAGCAGTATGACTAACGCTAGTGGCATTTTTCCGAGCGGTTCCGTGCTTCGCAAGGCACGTTAAGCAGTTGGTGCCGGCTGCCGTCGATAGATGGCAGTCGTTAAGCCAAGTCGGAAGCCTTGGAGAGGCTTGAAACTTCTGACAGTAAGACCAGTCACTAGTCTTACAAGCCTCCACCAATCCGGAGTTGGCCCCCGTGGTGGAGTATGGCCTATACCTTCCTCAGGGAAGAGACCCGTGACCCTCGGTGACGACATAATGAGTCGATGATGATGATGATTTCATTTCAGTTGCACGCACGCACCGTGTTGTATACAAATAAGTAAATTAATAAGCCCAAATAACAATTTACTTACCGATGGTAAGCCTCACTTTGGCAGGCGCGGCGTAGGCAAGATGGCGGGCCGAGACCGTCGCTATGTTGGTCTTAGACTTGTGCTCAAACCGGACTTTGCAAGTCGTGTACGGCTGCGGAGAAAACATGGGGTTAGACATGACACCACGCCCGCTGTCATGGACGAGCACCCGACCGAGGGTCTACAAGAAGAAAGATGAAGAAGTAGTACATTGTTCACCAAGGGGGCAAACAAATTTTTTGCGTCGAGGTTTTTTTTTTGGTTTACTAATGTATTGCCAAAAATCGTTTCCCAAAGTATTACTTCCCAAACTATTTTCCGCAAATTATCACTTGGCAAAAAAACATTTCTCAAAACAACTTAAAGCAAATAAACAGTTAGCAAAAGTTATTATGGCAAGTTATTGTTTACCAAATAAATACTTGGTCAAAATTCATTTTACCAAAGAGGCCACAAGAGGCAAGGTAAGAACGCATCAAAGTCGAGTCTGTTTTCGATCTTACATAGAGAACCTAACGCTCCGACGCGCTCCGCTTCGCTACGCGCGTCGTCGCACCTATATTTCCGTTGTCACGTATTCTTTACATCGCCGACCCCCGGTTCCATTATTTGAAAATAACACTTGCCAAAATAAAACGTTAGCATAATAAACGTTTGTCTTAATAAAACTTGACGCAGTAAAATTATGCGAAATAATAATTTGACCAAATGAATAAAATGCGAAATGAAAACTTGCTAAAGTTTCATTTGGGAAATGAAACTGATGCCATAAGTTTATTGGGAAGTAAAATTTGGTGAAAAATACTTTGGCTAAACGGCGGTATCCCTTTTTTTTTTATCTTCATTTATTAGGGACTTTTGTACACTACAAGTGACGATGCCAGCCCCATCGTTCCTTATACTAAGTTCTGCTTATCTATATGTGAGCGGTTGACCAAAAAGGGACCTCAAGGGAAAATAATTGAATTCGAGAGAATCGCGTTTGAAGTTTCGTGTTTAAACAGGTTTCGACTCGTGCTCGGCTCACAAAAAAAATCATAAAAAAATAACTACGGCACCTAAAAATATTCTGGTTAGACCAAAACAAAGCTAAAATACCACAGATTAAAAATTTAAATAAAAAAATAACGGTTTCCAATCCCTCCAGGTCCCTTTTTGGTCAACCACTCACATATTACTTAAGTCTACGAATCCGAGGTTGTGAAATTGAATCCAGAGCGAACTGAGGCGATTTTTGCAATAAAGTCCGAGCGAAGCGAGCGCTTTAACTAAAAATCGCTGAAGGAGCGAGGGATTCAACACTACCGAGACCAAAAATGATTTGCGCCCGTGCAGAACACTCTGCTTTTCACTACCATCTGCGAGGAATGAAAATGCGTACTTGCGTTCCAATTTCAAATATTTGACCATTAGGTACTTAAAAGTTTTGCAGCAAAGAGTTTGAAGTTCAGTAAGTAGTTCCAAACTCGGTTTCAAAACTTATTGCATGGGTTGGAGCGAAATAGATATAGGACGAATCCTCAAGAGTGAAAGAGAAGTCCGACTTCTTCGTAAATAAGTGCATTAGTATATAAATTCAAAATTTGATTTTGAGTCTATTTACTTAAAGGTACCTAAAGGTAAATAGATTCAAAACCCAATTTTGAGTCAATTTACTTTGATGCATCTTAGCTTGAACAACAATAGCGTGTTTTGGGTCCTAAATTTGGGCATCAAAATGCATCATTTCGAGCAGATGGAGTGAAAACACATTTATTACAGAAACAGTGACACAAAACGTTAGACATACTGACTATTTAATACATTGAGACACTACAAAACAAAGTACTTAACAAAACATTCACAAACAATGGTCACGGTGTGTCTCTCCTGCTGCAATAGGCAGCTGACTTAGCACACTGCCGAGGGTATTATTCCTCAGCACTGATTTTCAGTCAGCGCCTGTTCCATGAGGGTTTGTAAAAGTACCAATTTTGTTTTATTTTTTTAACGTAGTAAATCACCCCAGCGGTATCCCGAAAATTTTTGACCGTCCACGCGCCGAACAGCCTGTATAAGATTTATGTACCGTTTATGTATGTATATTATAGATACAGAATAATTAATATCGACGACCTCTGTGGCGCAGCGGTTAGCGCATCTGCCTATGCGAGAGGTTCTGGGTTCGAATCCCGGCTGGGGACAAAAAAAACCCCCAGGTCTTGGATGTTCACATGTTTGTGACGTCGCTGTTTCTGGTTCCCACGACACAGAGTGTGTGGGGCCAGAAGCAATGTATGTGCCTGTATGTAACTGTTTGTTGTTTGTTTGTTTTCTCTAGTTGCACCGACTACCCGTCATTTAGCTCTTTATTCTCTACTAGCGCCCAACCCCGGCTTCGCACGGGTGACAAAAACGTTTCCGTGGAAATAGCTATATTAGTTCCAGGGAAAATTCCCGGGGTAGTAATTTTTTTACACCTTGGGTTACATTATTCGGGATTTCGTACGGAACCCCAAAACTTTTGAAAATCCAATATAGCCTATGTTACTCACGAAGAACGTAGCTTTCTAATGGTGAAATAATTTTTAAAATGGCCCAGTAGTTTCCGAGCCTATTCATTACAAACATACAAACACAGACACACAAAAATACAAATGTTTCCTCTTTGTAATATTAGTATAGAAGATTTATTCCGTCAATGGTTGTCTGGAAAGAAATTGCGTTTAGTAATAAGGCCGCCGACTGTACAGTAATGCTATTGTCAAATCTCAAGTATAATTCGTGGTATACAATAAAGAATATTCTACCTATCTAAGGCAGTGATGGGCAAAGTACGGCCCGCGGGCCAACTCCGGCCCGCGAAAGTATTTAATCCGGCCCGCCGAGGGTCCATCCACACGGACAGTATATGGCCCGCTAGAACTACGTTTTGACGGTCGAGAAGTATAAAGTAGATTCTACTTAGTAGAAAATTAGATGCATAACCTATAACTTAAGCTAAACTAGTCGCTAGCTTTCTATAATTGACCACATTTCATATTTTACAACGCCTAAAACTAAAAATACCGTTTCTTAATTTTGCTATCCTGATTACGGAAACAATATTTAGCAATTTTATTATTACTTAATTTTAAAGAAAATAAATAACAAGCAAAAATTGTGTGATGACGTCACACATACGGCTAAATGAGGAGGTACCGTTGCCTAATATTAAAAATGTTATGACAGATGTCATTTTCAATTTCATTCATTAAAAAACGTCAATCAACAATGGTTTTACTTTTTAAAAATGTTGGCAAGGGTGTTAGTATTATCAAGCCTTATGTGTGACGTCATTTGGCGTTGATGTCCTTTTAGAATAAGACAAAATTCAAACGGAAAATTATGAATGAAAATCATCGAATTACCGAAAATAAAAAAATATGGGTCGTTTTATTTTGTATCTAGTTTCCTTTAAGGCAATAAAATACGTATGCTAAAAATTGAAATGTTTTCAATTCTGGCCCTCCTCTAGAATTTCTTAAACTTTGTGGCCCCCCCATTAAAAAAGTTTGCCCACCACTGATCTAAGGTGACACGTAATGCAATCTACTTTATCACTTTAATTATTATCGCACTAAATTGTAGATGGCTCAATTGCATGGATAATGATTATCATATTATTGCAGCTGTTAACATCAATTTACATAAACTCAAGTCTGTATCGCAGAGGGGTAAGCAGAGGCCAGGGACTGCCACCTGTCACGATACTGACAATCACTTACGCTTCATCGACATTCATTAGTGGCTGCATGCAGGCACGCCGGTTTCGGGTACTTTTTATTTCGCCCTTTCCTAATAAATCCCTTATTTACATACACGTATACATAAGCTCACGCCTGTAACCCAGAGGGGTGGGCAGGGACGAGGGACTGCCAGGAAGAAAGACTGACGAAGCAAATAATTATATCGAGCGAATGTGAGTGGAAGGGCCGGTAAGGGACGCCCCAGGCGGACATCATCATCAACCCATTATGTCCCCACCGAAGGGCACGGGTCTCTTCCCTGAGGAAGGTATAGGCCATACTCCACCACGGGGACCAAGTCCGGATTGGTGGAGGCTTGTAATGTAAGACTAGTGGCTGGTCTTACTGTCAGAAGTTTTCAAGCCGCCCTAGGGCCTCTGGCTTGGCTTAACGACTGCCATCTATCGACGGCAGCCGGCACCAACTGCTTAACGTGCCTTGCGAAGCACGGAACCGCTCGGAAAAATGCCACTAGCGTTAATCATAAACGGTGACCCATCCATGGACTGAACGCGCCGTATGTTGCTTAACCTTAGTGATCGTTTAAGATCACTCAGGTAGCCCAGGCTACGAGCGATTCAAGCGGACATACTTCGACCAAATAGGGGATGCATTAGCAAAGGTTAAGATAAAAAGTACCCGAAACCGGCGTGCGTGCATGCAACGAATAATGAATGTCGATGAAGCGAAAGTGATTTGTCAGGATCGTGGCAGGTGGCAGTCCCTGGTCTCTGCCTATATCCCCTATTTGGTCGAGGTATATCCGCCAGGAGCGTTCCTTACCGGCGCTTCCACTGACATTCGCTCGATATATTATTAAAATTCTCTCTCGAAATAATTTCACCATCACCCTATAGTTGTTAGCTGTTCAATCAAATCAAAATCAATAATTGGGTATTTGACAGGATGTCAAATGAGTTACATTTAAAACGGGAATTTTGTTTGAAAATACTTGCTTGTGACGTCACATTTCAGAGCACTCTTTTTATGTTTCATCTATTTTAAAAATGTTTTAACTAGTAAATGATTAAAAGGAATACATTTTCCGAATCATTTGTAATTTTTGTTTTAATCGAGCATAATTTATTGTTGATAGTGTCAAATACCGTATTAAACACGCCGATTCGTAACACACTTCATAAATCGTCGGACATTCTTAGTAAAAAATGTTTACATCCATGGTAAGTTGATCCGATACGCCGTATACGTACGTACTATAAGAAGTACCTATACTTCATAACAGGAAACTATAATGTTGGCGATTAGCTTGGTACAATCCGACACGGTTTCAAGTGCTCCTCGTTAAAACTTTTCATAAGCAACAATGTATGGTGTTTGGATGTGTAACGTCTCGCTGACTGTACTCATGACTCGTATTACTCGACATGATTGAGAATGTATTATTTAGGACGCATGAACACGTTCTATAGTCTGTAAAATATAGCTTGAGCTCCGCGACAGCTGTCATGGACATTTGCGTCCATGAAGTTTTGAATTTTTTCACGGAATATTTGCACTGTGAAACTCCGTACTTACTGCACACTATTCGGTGGCAGCTATATTTTACAGACTATAATACTGCCCTCGTAAGGAAGAACGCAGTAATAGCCATTACTGCGTTTTTACTTTGGATGCGAAATTGAGCTCCCTGGTGGTACATCTATAGGTGAAAAAATAATGGTGGCTGTAGGTCTACTAGAAACCTGAAATTTCAGTAAGAAAATATGCAGTTATCTCATGAAATCATATGTTTGTGATATGTTTTTTGCTATTTACTCAAAACTGCGTTTTTACGATTACTGCGTTCTTCCTTACGAGGGCAGAATAGAAACCAAACGCTAAATAAAGACGTTCTAAATTTGAAATCGAGCTGGCACAAAACCAAGCAAAAATGAAAAAAAGTGCCCTATACTCTGATTTTTTATTCCGTAGAATTCTGACATTTCATAAGTGTTGCTACTGAAAAAGTTCACCACCGAAAAATGGACAAATTTGACCCATTTTAGGGCAATAAAAAATAAAATGCTACGTATTTTTTATGTTTTACCTACAAAAAGATTAATCTGAATATTTACTTACTCAAGTGACCTAATATAAAAATAACAAATATTTCAATATCACGAAAAATATGTCGAATTAACTTTAATTACTTTATTTTATTCTTTAGCTGGCATCACTGCCTACGAATTCAAGGTTTCGTAAACCTTTTTCGAAAAGTGAAGTATGCCACTGTTAGCTCTCTTAATAATTCATGTCAGCATTAATGATGATTAGATATTTTAATAGAAATATGCTTTCTTGTACTTTTTTACTGTTTGTGTGATGAAAAGGGACACAATTGTCACTCGCCTTAAATTCTCTTTTAATTTGGAGCTCCACACTTTATAAAATGGATACATTCACTAACAAATTAAATGTGTAGACTCAGATGTTTACACTCGTATTGAAATTGAAAAATGTGCCCGGCCAAAAAAGGTTTGTAATCTCTGACATGTCAAAAAATGATAACTGTCAGAATTCTACGGAATTAAAAATCAGACTTTAGAAACATTTTAATATTGGTACGTATAGACGTTAAAAAAAATACGCACAAAACAAGCGCGGTAATAAGGGTCATCGTCAAAAAAAATTTGAGAACTTTTAATATTTATACAGAATTTTACTAGCCCGTTGGCCTTAGCCAGTAGTGTTTAGCCTTCATGGACTGTTTTTAATTAAATAGCATTGGATACTCGTATTAAATAAAAATATAATTTTAATAAAACACATACTACAAATATATAATGTACGTCCAAAAAGTCGCGGCGAAAAATAATACTTTTTAATTTCGACTAATATGCAAGATTTACCGCCGAGACGAAAAGGTTAAAAGCGAACGTGTACGAAAGCGTACCTACGTCACAACGTAAGATTTGATCATAGATTATATTTCATTCATTCTAACAACGTATAGGTTGACCATAAAGTCTAGAAAACGGAAGTTAAGTGTAACTAAATATTGTAAGAACTTTTCAGGCCATCTTCTATTCTAATATAAGCACAATTATTGTAACTGAGACCAAGGTTAATTCTCCTTGCTGAGACTATGTCTTATAATACTAAAAGTTTGGGTTTGAAAAATAAGAGTATTAGCAAATTCGCACTCCTTAATTTCTACTCTTTCTGGTCAAACTATAAAGTCAGATGGCACACGAAGTTCAAACCACAACCTTCAACCTCGACCGCCAAAGAGGAATGAAAAAAAAAAACCTGCACTATGGCAGGCAGGCCTTGAAATACCGCTATTATGCTCATAACGCTATGCGTCATAGCGCTATGAAATGCCATTGGCAGGTGGATTACTGACACGCAGTCACGCTAACGTAAGCCGTAGCCGTGCGGATAGAGTTATTTCATCGACGTTATCAAACATCTTTCCATATCTTTATAGCTTTGAAAAGGTCTCAGTATCGCGCTAATTCAGTGGAAACATTATCGCGAACGCGGGCGAGTCCTTCCGCAGTAAAATAAAGAAAATGTCCGCATCACAAGCCGACACAAGTGTGCCTCTGACCGTGCGAGATTGTCTAAAGAAGTTGGCCGGCGCTGAAGGACTTTTTACTTACACTTTGGACGCGAAACAATGTAAAAGGGGCAACTTGTCTACATCCCATGAGGTTACTTTGAAAGAAGACACGAAAGAAGTGTTTTTCTTCACCAAATGCGTGCCGGAAAACGCAAGACAAAGCTCGCCGTTCCTGCCTTTGGAAGGGTTTTTTCTCAACGAGATATTCGTTTATCGAGACCTACGTGTGTTATTCGTAGAATTACAAGATCGCGCCAAAGTCCCCGAGAGGGAACGGTTCCGATTTGTGCAGTTCTACGACACTTTAAGCTCAAAATGCCTTGTTATGGAAAACTTGGCTTTGAAAGGCTACACGGTGCCTGATAGGCGACAGTCCTTGACTTTTCCTGTAGCCAAAATCGCCGTGGAACAACTAGCAAAATACCATGCACTTTCTATCGTGTTGGCAGAACGATACGGAGACTTTTTCCGCGAGAAAATCAGAGGTAGAAAGCATTTGGTGGATTTTGTAGGTCTACATGAGTCCGGTGGACGGGATGAGATATATGAAGTGATCGAATTGTTGAAGTCTAACGATTTGAAGGAAAAAGTTGGGAATTTTGTGGACGACATGATGGATACAATGTTGAGATTCTATGAGAGCGACTTGGAGCTTGGAGTTTTGTGTCACGGCGATTTTAGAGGGCAGAATCTAATGACTCTTGAGTTGGTAAGTTAATATCATATTAATAACTAGCGACCCGCCCCGCCCCGCCTTCGCACGGGCGGCTAAAACGTTTCCGTGGAAATTGCTATATTAGTTACGTGGAAAATTATATTATACTAGCTTTCGCCCGCGACTCCGTCCGCGTGGACCTTAATTCAAAATTTTGCAACCCCGTTCACTCCCTTAAGGGTTAAATTTAGAAAAACGGCGAAACACGTGTTCAATCAATTGTGTTGAAGAGTATTTATTTTAAGTTTCAAGAAAATTAGACAACATTCTTTATACCTCCCATACAAATTTCGGCAAACCTTTGTCGCACGAGGGTTAAGATAGGGTGCGATCCGTGAAGTAAAAAGAGGGTATCCAGGGGCACGGAACTTTATATATTTATTTATATGGTAAAAGAAAGGCACCTGAGAACAATAAAAATAGAGAAGCTTAACAACGGTCTAAAAGATAAATATAAAAATACAATTTCGAGCCAAATCTGTGCCAAATACGTCCGAACACTGCGGCGAATGTCATAAAATAGTTAAATTTGGAATTGATAAAAGGCCGAAATGAATTAAAAAGCAACGAGGCGATTACCTCGTTACACCTTTTCACCCCCTTAGGGGTTGAATTTCAAAAAATCCGGAATATCCGGAAAAATAGACCCTCTATGCAAAATTTCAGCTTCCTAGATCCAACGGCTTGGGCTGGGCGTTGATGAGTGAGTCAGTCAGTCAGGACTTTGAATTTTATTTATATAGATAGATTTGTTTACTTTTGTTTATTTAAGACACAAATGTAGAATTATTTAATACTAGCTGTGCCCCGCGGTTTACTAGGGAAAATAAATTGTATTTAAACAGTAAACAATTTTTTGAGAAAGTAATATAGGTACAAAGTTCCCCATACATTATAAGCGAATCCATTTTCATCGACTTTCCCATGGGAATAAGATATTTTCCCGCTGTAAAACGTAGCCTGTGTGTTAATCCAGTGTGTTAGATAACTCCTTACCAAATTGTATTAAAATCGCTCCAGCCGTTTAGACGTGAAGAAGTAACATACATACACACTCACAAACTCACAAACTTTCGCCTTTATAATATTAGTGTGATTAGTGTGATAGTGTGATAAATGACATCATAAATTTGGGCATGTAACTGATATTATAATTTATAATTTTTTCTGTAGGTATTGTTTTAAATAAATATAGCATGCTATGTAACATTGCTATGTGAGCAACAATATGCCTGTAAAAAAATTTGCATACTGCTGATAAGTGGTAGAATACATTTACTTCGTTGCAATTAAAATCTGTGCAACTGTAATAATATTATGTATTCGCAAATAAATTATTTGAGTTTGAAAATTTCTGGGGTAGTAATTTTTTTAAACCTTGGATTACGTTATTCGAAATTTCGTGCGGAACCCTAACCTTTTTGAAAATCCAATATAGCCTATGTTACTCACGAAGATTGTATTTTTCTAATGGTGAAATAACTTTTAGAATCGACCCAGTAGTTTTTGAGCCTATTCATTACGAACATACACAAAAATCGCTCGTAGCCCCGGCTGCCTGAGTGATCTTAAACGATCACGAAGGTTAAGCAACATTGGGCGCGTTTAGTCCATGGATGGGTGACCGTGTATGACTAATGCTAGTGGCATTTTTCAGAGCGGTTCCACGCTTTGCAAGGCATGTTAAGCAGTTGGTGCCGGCTGCCGTCGATAGATGGCAGTCGTTAAGCCAAGTCATAGGCTTTAGGGCGGCTTGAAAACTTCTGACAGTAAGACCAGCCACTAGCCCTCTGTGGGGACATAATGGGCTGATGATGATGATGATGATTATAGTAAGCAAGGTAAAATACACATATCGTCGGCTAAAGTCGCAAACCTTTTAACTTATTTTTTTTAATTTTATTTTGCATCCTTTCCTTAGAAAGTAAA
The DNA here is from genome assembly GCA_947310845.1 of Yponomeuta plumbellus. Taxonomy (NCBI): domain Eukaryota; kingdom Metazoa; phylum Arthropoda; class Insecta; order Lepidoptera; family Yponomeutidae; genus Yponomeuta; species Yponomeuta plumbellus. Next base: position 6,103,425 of record OX371221.1, on the reverse strand, counting down.
TTTCTGGACGCATGTTATAGCAAATCTCGTATATTTTGAAAAAGAAAAAATGGTGTCATGAGGTTTGTGACTTTAGCCAACGATATTATACAGGGTGGAATTTTGTAATGCTATTAAATTTATTATGAAATTTATTAATTAAGTAAACATTAAGAAATGGATCTTTGAGTAAAAGTGCTTTAACTTGACCCATTGAATTAATAATTTAAGATTTCATTGTTTTCCTTTCATTTAATTTATGAAGTTTGTTAGAGAGATTTCATCCTTATAATTGACCTTAACGATCGCGTAATAAAAGGGTGCAACTTTCACAGATTTTAGTAGGTTCGATAACCGGGTACGGCAAGCGAATTTTTGAAAATCTTTGAATGTAGTTTTCTTTCTTTTCAAAAATAAAGGAATGTTTCCTTTGAGTAAAATTTTCTATCTACAGTATTAAGACTACTTCCCCTTCAGGTGGCATTACAAAATTCCACCCTGTATACCTTCCTTTTTTCTAAACAAATCTTTAATAAGAAGATGAATACTGTAATAAACACATTTCCTCATCCAAAAACCGTATTTCTTTCCAGAACGGCGTACTGACCGACGTGATGCCGATCGACTACCAGCTGGTCCACTACGGTCATCCTCTCAACGACCTCATGTACTTTATCTTCCTCGCAACAGACCAGAAGTTCAGAAGACTGCATTTGGAAGACTTGAAGACTATTTACTACACCACCTTGAGGAAATTCCTCTGCTATTTCGATGTTGAACTGGAGGTTGTATTCCCTGAAGAGAATTTCGAGAGAGAGTTCAAAGATAGACTCCTGTTAGGTTTTATTCAAGGCCTCAGGTTATTACCATTGATGTTGGCGTCCAACGACGATGTGCCGGACATATTTGGGGAGACTGCTGACTTGAATGTCGGCAGCAATCGTGTGTTGAGCGCATGGATGAACGGTTTGGCGGAAGAATTCGTCAAGTGGGGATATTTGTGAGCGTTTCGTGGGGCGAATAAAGGTTTACTTCCTAAGTTTTTATTTTATTAAGGATCACCAACATGAGTTACATCGGCATCAAGCCATTATGCCCCCACCGAGTGGCACGGGCCTCTTCCCTGAGGAAGGTATAGGCCATACTCCACCACGGGGGCCAAGTCCGGATTGGTGGAGGCTTGTAAGACTAGTGGCTGGTCTTACTGTCAGAAGTTTTCAAGCCGCCCTAACCACGGATGACATCGCAACGTTGACGGATTGGCTTGCTAAATAACTGGGACTAGTACGAGTGTGTTGTTAGTAGGCTATGATGTAGTAATAGTGTTTCTCACTTTTGCTGTTCGTTAGTCCCACTAAAACTCGAAAACGGTTGGACCGATTTGGCTGTTTTTTGTTTTTTGTTTTTTGTGCAGTTCCGGGGAAGGTTTAAATGGTGAGGTAATGTGAAAATGAAAAAAATACGAAAACTTTGGCGGTGCGAAGTTTGCCGGAACAGCTAGTAATCAAAATAAAAAGGTTTATTTATTTATATTATAAAAATTGTTTTCTAAAATAAATTTATCTATTTATATATATTTTAAACTTAAATAAGTTTAAGTTATAAGCATACATAGAGAAGTTTTTTTTAAAAAACTTTTTTTTTTTTGCAATAGGATCTCGCTCAGCTGTGTGGCCAGATTTAAATGAAAATAATTAGCGACGCTGGTTTCCAGCGTGTCCATGTTTTCGTTCGTGTTACAAAATACAAGATATAAAACAACATGACAATTTGAAAGTAATGACAAATAACAACACACTATCTTATTATCTGTCTGTTTACACTTTTCAGAGAGTGAAATCGCATTGAAACCTCATTTTTGTTACTCTTCCAACTAACACCTTGCTCTAGTATGTTCACGTCTAAATCCCTATTACCGTCACGAATAAACGTAAAGTAGTTTTTCGAAAATCATCCCTTAAGGGGGTAAGAGGGGGTAGCGAAGTTAGTTGAATGAAAGCTCTTTTGCATGCGCTAAAAGTACCCTTATCTTATTTGCAAACACTACTCAACTAAAGCCCACGCGGACGTAGTCGCGGGCAACAGCTAGTAATATATATGTACATTGTCACATTTTGTACCACGTACACATTTTCTTTTGTACTGCACATGTGAACGACAATTTGTCCTACATTAACTGACCATTGGTTACATAATTTAGGACAAATTGTCGTACACTTCTTTCTACATTGTCTTTAGTTAAGATTCTTAGAAAATGTGACAATGTATACATAATATTGCTCGTGACTGTACAATGACTGTGTAATACACAGTTAATAGATACAAGTTTCAAAGGGTACTTGATCAATACAGTCGCATTAAAATCGCTCCTGGAAGTTTAATTCAAAATCAGTGTTAAAAGTCAGATTTCTATAAGTCTGGCGCGTAAGAAACAAAGATAAGCAACTTATTTAGCGAGTGACAATACTTGTGCTGCGAAAATAGTGTTATTACGGCTAAAACAGTGAAAAAATCCAAGTGCAAAGTGGGGTACATCAACATTTGGCGTACAAAAATTGTCGACCTTATAGACATCTAAGGTTGAGTTTAACCGCAACGCTCACAGTTAGAATACAGTCACCAATTTGGCTGTCCTACCAAGAAGACCGGTGGCGGAGCGGTATAACTGTGGACTCTGCAACGGACGACCACCGGATCGAGCCACGGCTAAGACACTCATCAAAATATCTTTTTGTTATTTCATAAATAACAAAAGCGTAAAGATGAAGTGCAAAGTATGCTCAGCACCAATTATATTTAGCATAGAACAATTAACGTGTAAATCTTGCAAAAATTGTTACCATCATAACTGTGTTAACATGACTATAGCTCATTATATGGCTAATATAGCATCTCTAAAAAAATGAGTACGAATGTGATACTTGCAAAGAAGCTGGAAAGACAGATAGTGTGTTGACAAAAGAGAAAAGTACCGATAGTTCAGATCCAGCACAAAGTGACGAAGATTATTGTTACGTGACACAAAGAAGCGCACGGCGTAATGTATCCCATAATCACGATGAATCTCTGCTTGACCATTCTTATCAAAGCTTGCCGAACATAGCCACACAAAATTTTCAAGAACTGGAAGACTTAAAAATAGCAAATCAAAACTTGAAGCTCGAAATTGAAGCAGCTCACTTAGAAATAGAAAACCTAAATTCTGAAAATGTGGGTTTACAGAAGAAAACAACGGAACTACAGAAAAAAATTGAGCTCTATAGAACAGTGGGCTTGGGAGATATATACAATGGAAGCGTCTCAACACCGAAAAAATACTTCTCACCACAGTATCGTAAAATACGACCTGACTGTATGAAAATTGGGTTCCCTAGTATTTCGCAAAATAATTTGACACATAATGTTGTAAAACAACTAGATGTATCACCTTCACAAAAGATTCCCACTTCTTATACCGGTGAACCTGTAAAAAAAACCAGACTCAATACAACCACCAAACATTTGAAACTGTTACCCGAAAATTGGAAAAGCAGATACTTATCACCGACGAGAGCCAAGCGAAAAAAGTCAAGAGTGTAACCTGCAATGATGAAAGCCTCAAATATGCAACACTGACAACTAATAATGACAGCTCAAAGAGAGTAATGATTTTCGCTGATGAACGTGGAAGAGGACTCAGGACAACCCTTCAACGACTTTTGGGACCCGGTTTTTGCGTAACATCAGCAATCAAGCTAAATGCATCTTTAGCTGAAATAATTAAAACATCTGAATTAGACTGTAGGGACTTAACTGAAAAGGATTTTATTGTAATACTAGCAGGATCAAATGACAAGGACCCTTTGAATATGCAATCAATGCTTTACTGTACTTTGAATGCATTGAAGCACACCAATGTGATATTAGGCAATGTTGGAAGAACAAGGTATCTTAATGAGAGTATGACCAATCAATGTCTGAAGTTTGTCACCTCACGTTTTTCAAATGTGATCTTCTTAGACATTTATGACAAATTTGCAGATTTCTATAATACAAAGTTTGACAGAATGTTTGCTGGTAAAATGTTACTTAGGGAGTTGCTACGATTGGAATATAAAATTGCTTACTTGAAATATTCAAGGGATCAGGATAAAAAAAAAGAACAAAAAAACCTAATAAACAAAGAGACTCAAACAGAGAAACAATACTATGAAGTAGATAAACTAGACAAAAACACACAGACAAAAGAAGAGGATTTTTTTCGTGAATAAAAATAAAAAACTAATCCTTCAAGACAAAGAACAATATCTTCGTTCGCCAAAAAATTCAAAAGCACCTACAAAAAAGCGTAACAAAATGCATAATTATACTTCACCAAAATATTGCGGGCGTTCTGAATAAAGTAGAACTTATTGAGGCTGCAATAACAGAACTTATAGATAAAGGTATGGATGTAGACGTTTTATGCTTGTCAGAAACCTTTGTAAAAAAAGGAAGTGAAAGTAATGTGAAAATAAGTGGATTTAAGATGCAATCCAGTTTTTGTAGGAAGGATCAAAAAAGAGGAGGTTCGTGCATTTTAGTAAAACCAGACATAGATGCGAAACCATTAAATATTTACGGGGAAATTTCTTCTCCATACACATTTGAAATTAGTGGAGTTGAAATTTGTGATAATAAAATTGTAATAATTAATATTTATAGGACACCAAACAGTAACATAAATGAATTCTTTGACAAACTTGAAAAACTTTTGAATTATTTGACGCTTAAAAAGAAAAATTATAAATGCATTTTGTGTGGTGACTGGAATATCGACATTTTAAAAATAAGCAAACAAAAAAATGAACTGACAAGCATACTAGCTAACTACAATTTTACAATGCACATTAATGTCGCAACTAGAAAATCTGCCTGTTTGGATCAGATCGCAAGTAATGTTAGAAGTGTAGATGGTAATGTTCACGAGCTAGGACTTTCTGATCATGAAACCGCGCAATCTATCACATTTGCAGTAAAATTAAAAATTGGTTCGCACTTCTATGTCCAAAAGAGAGATCATAGTAAACACAATTTAAATATATTCAAACGTAGTATATCATCATTAAAATTTCAAGAAGTGTACGACAATAATGATGTCGACAAAGCTTTTGACGAATTGCACGATATCCTCACTATGTTAAATAACATTTGTTTTCCGAAAACTTTAGTAAAAATCAATAAAAAACCCAACGTACGCTGGCTAACTAAGGGTATTAAGCTTTGTTGCAAGAAAAAAAGAGAACTATATTTAAAGTTCATTAATAACAAAGAAAACAAAATAGATAACCAAAAACAATATCTTGACTATACAAAAATACTCAAAAGGTGTATTAAAAAATCACAAATAATAATGAATAAAAACACTATTTCTAATTCTAATAACAAATGCAGAACCGTTTGGAATCTAATAAATAATGTAACAAGTGACAGAAAGGAAAAAATAGACATTAATAATATTCATAATAATGGGATGATTATCACGGATCCTACAGACATTGCAAATCTTTTTAATGATTATTATATAGAACTGACAAAAACGAAGGACTACTCCACAAATACAAATAACCCTAATAAAACAATAGAGGCAAACATAAATTCTATGTTTCTTAAACCTACAGATGAAGAAGAGATATTCAAGACAATTATGCAATTAAAAAATAGTGTAGCAGTAGGTTACGATGAAATAAGTACAAAAAGTATAAAACTATGTGCAAAAGAACTAAGTAAGCCTCTGTGCCACATAATAAATTTAAGTTTTGAAAAAGGCCAATTTCCTCAGGGACTCAAATTAAGTATAGTGCATCCTTATTTAAAAAAAGATGACAGTAAAAACATAAAAAACTACAGTTACTAAAATTCCAATACTATCAAAAGTTTTCGAAAAAATTATGTACAGTAGAATTGTAAATTTTAATCATAATAATAAGATACTGAAGGATGAGCAGTATGGTTTTAGGAAGGGTAAAAATACGACTCTGGCTTGTTTTGATTTAATACACACAGTCACAGAAAGTCTAAACAATAAGACACCAGTAGCTGCAGTATTCCTCGACCTAAGTTCAGCATTCGATTTTGTTGACCACACGATACTGCTAGATAAATTATATAAATACGGTGTCAGGGGCAGTGCGTATTACTGGTTAGAAAGTTATTTAAAAGAAAGAAGCCAATGTACTGAAATAGAAAGAACAATAGGTACAAGAAGGTGTAGTTTTAGATCTAAATTTAGGACAACTAGCTGCGGGGTACCGCAAGGAAGTGTACTTGGTCCGCTTCTTTTCATTATGTACATAAATGACTTACCGAAGGCGACACCCAACAAATGTGTAATGTTTGCTGACGACACCACATTATTAATAAAAGGCGAGAACAAGGACGAGTTTAATAATAATATTAATAAAACGATCGGCAACATTATTGAATGGTTAAATAGAAATAAACTTAAAATTAATTTGACTAAAACTAAATTCATGCAATTTCTGACATATAATAGTAATAAAATAGAACTTGACATTAGCCATGACAATAATAAAATTTCTGAAGAAGACACGGTGAACTTCCTAGGGTTTGTTATTGACAAACATTGTAGCTGGAAACAGCACGTCCAATACGTATGCGGACGATTAGATAGGTTTGTGTTTGCACTCCGAAAACTTCGGCAAACTTCTTCGTTAGAAACGGCAATGATGGCTTACTATGGGTATGTAGTTTCAACTTTAAACTACGGACTTCTCCTATGGGGAAATTCAGTAGACGCTGAACGGGCATTCATAACCCAAAAAAAATGTATACGTGCTATGTACGGAAAATTAAACACAGAGTCATGCAGACCATTATTTAAAAAATTTAGAATTATGACATTACCGTGCATGTACATAAAACAGATAAGTATCTTAGTTAGACAGCAGAACCATCTTTTTCCGACGCATGGGCAGACTACACAGGGCAGTAGAAGACACAAGGACAAACTTTTTCTTCCAACAATAAGATTGTGTTTATATAGAAAGAATGCTTACTGTATGGCAATACGAATAAACAACACATTGCCAAACGAAATAAGGGATAGCCTACATATCAACGTATTTAAGAAAAAATTAACAGAGTGGCTTTTAGAAAAATGCTTTTATTCTATTAAAGATATTTTTAACGAGAAAAGGAAGCTATGATAATACATTTGTGTAATATTAATTAGGATAAACTGACTTTACTTTCTGTATGTCTGTAAAATAATGTTGCATGTCAAGACTGACCGAATGTGCGTTCCTTAATAATTATGTTTTACAACCTGTACTTATATTATGTATGTACTACCACATTCCAGCAAATAAAAAAATAAAGAATTGAATTGAATTGAAGTATTAATTTATAGTTATAGTGTCATAGATTTTTATAATAAAATAAACAAAACTCTCTCTTCAAAACTTACTCTACTCTCCAATTATCGAGCTTCATTTGTCATCTCCCGCTCTCTGTTTTATGATTCAAACCTTTTTTTTAGGTTCGTACATAGACACTTAGAGCCTTATCACACTAGCGAATTGCAAGCGGATCCGGAACGGAGCGGACGCGCAACGAATGCGTCACGAACACGCTGCGGCTTCGCAGCGAAGACGTTGCGGACGCGTGGTGTATTGGCAACCTTTTCGTCGCTTGTTTGTACATTCAGTAACAAAACGGCTTCCAACGAGGAAACACTGCTGTTGACTCTGTTACTTCGAAGACGCCAGAGACGAAAACGAAAGCATCGACGAATTTGGGAAGATCCATTATCAGTTAATCGAATGGAAGACAGCGACTACTTTTATCTTTTAGACCTTAGTTAAGACCTTTATTTTTTATTGTTCCCAGGTGCCTTTCCTTTGCCTTTAAATAAATACAAAAACTACTCTGCCTCTGGATACCCTATCTTTTACTTCTGCCCACCGCAACCAATCCTATATTGCGACAAAGAGAGGAGGGGCGGACGGGCTGGCGTTTGTACACGACAGTGCAAAATGGCGTCCATGTTGCTTTACGCGGCGATTTTGTTGCGCGCCCGTAACGTATTCGTTGCGCGACCGCTCCGCATTGAAATCGCTCGCAATTCGCTAGTGTGATAAGGCTCTTACCTGGTATTTGAGTTTTGTAACCATTTTTCAATTTTTGTGCAACAAAGCGTGAACAAGTAACTCACCTGGTTCCCTCTAGGGGGCGCCTGGAGCACAGTGGCCTTCTGCCAAGCCCCGAAAGCTTCTTTCACGACAAAGACCTAAAATCCAAAGGCGACGGGTTGCCTCGTCGAGGTACTAAAGACGAGACTAGGCTGTAGTAGCCCTCACTCATTGGGACGCCATTGCGACGTCATAATATTGAAATGTATGGTGCCTAACTCACTTGGCGACGGTCTGGCAACGTCGCTTTTCAATATTAGAATAGTATAGAATATAAATGTTTATTTGGTACCATTATAAACATAAAACTTATCATCTACACATTTAAAAACTAAGAATTGGCACCAAAACGGCCTCCTCTCAGCTTTATGACGTGGCCGGTAGCGACCACGACGCTGGTTTTCAGCGGATACCACAAAACAAAACAAATATAAAACAACACAATACTGACAATACAAAACAATACAAACTTGGACACAAAAATAATGCTTAGTTTTAAAGTTAGTGTCGCTTAGTAAAATTTTCCCTTAAAGTAGAGATGGGAAAAATTGACTAACCGACAAGCTTTGATTAAGGAAGGTACGGCAAAAATGTAATACATATTTTTTTTAGAATTTATATCAGAGTAAAAGTTGCCTTAACAAAATAAAGAACATGTGGAAACTAAATATTAATTGAGTATATTTTTTTTCCTTAATTTTGACATACATTACATGCGCTAACACTATATTGCTAGATACTGGAAAAATTAACTAAGTGGAGTAATTACCCTACGGACAGAAATGTCAAACTTGACCAAAGGCAAATTTAGCATTTCACAATTACAACCACCAAATTTTCAAAAATGGTCGAAAATTTTGTACGTTAGTAAGGAAAAAAAAGTGAAATCCCGCCAACTCCAAAATGTCGAAGCGACATCAAAAGTCGTCGTAGAAGGACGTGAGTAAGACCAAACGAGGCAAAAAAAAATCAGGCGATTCTAACAATATATATAACTCAATTTGGTCAAAACTGTCGCTTGGATAATTTTTCCTTTCCAGCGTCGATATTAACTGCCTGGATACGTAGCTGGCGACGTCGTCATGGCGTCCCAATGGGGCATGGCTTTTATTCCATACTAAAACCCAAGTAACTCACCTGGTTCCCTTTAGGGGGCGCCTGGAGCACAGTGGCCTTCTGCCAAGCCCCGAAGGCGTGCTTCATGGCAAAGACGGTCATCCCAACAGCAACGGGCTGCCTCGTCAAGGTACTCAGAGACGTCGCTAGGCTAGTATGTTACTAGGCAAGGCTGACATCCCATACTACTACCATAATATCCAACTAACTCACCTGGTTCCCTTTAGGGGGCGCCTGGAGCACAGTGGCCTTCTGCCAAGCCCCGAATGCGTGCTTCATGGCAAAGACGGTCATCCCAACGGCGACGGGCTGCCTCGTCAAGGTACTTAGAGACGTGGCTAGACTAATATGTTACTAGGCAAGGCTGATATCCCATACTACTACCATAATATCCAACTAACTCACCTGGTTCCCTTTAGGGGGCGCCTGGAGCACAGTGGCCTTCTGCCAAGCCCCGAATGCGTGCTTCATGGCAAAGACGGTCATCCCAACGGCGACGGGCTGCCTCGTCAAGGTACTCAGAGACGTGGCTAGGCTAGTATGTTACTAGGCAAGGCTGACATCCCATACTACTACCACAATATCCAACTAACTCACCTGGTTCCCTTTAGGGGGCGCCTGGAGCACAGTGGCCTTCTGCCAAGCCCCGAAGGCGTGCTTCATGGCAAAGACGGTCATCCCAACGGCGACGGGCACCCTCGTCAAAGTACCCAGCGCTGGAAGCCCCATGGGAGCTGCCTCGGCCGAAAGCGCGATCACTTTTATGTCCGTATTCTGTCCGTGGGAGGGAAACAGTGTTTTTTTATTTTATTTGGGTCAATAAACAGCTACACAATATAAAATTATTAACAAATATAGTTGTCAAGTCGAATAGGTAAGAGTATAACCCACAAGATTATCCACAGATTACTGTGACGAACATAATTGGACGTAGTTTAGCAGAAACGTTCCAACCCACACAAAGTGACTTTTGAGATATTTGAATTTTTAGGTTTAAGCTGATTACGCGCTCCATACATTTGGGTTGAATTCAATGTGCCATAACCTTGCACATGCGCATTGCATCGCTATCCAAGTCTTTGATTCTTAAAGCACAGAAGATAGTGATCATTTTGGTATATTTAACCCAAAAATGACCATATTGTGGGTTGGAACGTTTCTGCTAAACTACCTTCAATTTTACATAGGTCTGTGCTGAATTGAAGGGTGTTTCGGAAAAACAACCAAACAACCAAGTTACGAAACACGTTTGCTGTAAAAAAAAACACCATAAATGAAACGAAAACTTTCGTAACCACAACACATTGTAAACATTTACGTAATAAATAGAAAGAAAGAAAAAATATTTATTTAACACCACAAAGACATACATATAACATGTAATTTAAAAATAAACAAAAGCACAGAATATTTTCAAAACAATATGGGACACAGGGTATGTCTATACAGCGATAAAATGGCCTCGAGCTCAGTATAAGTTATACACTATTTGACGTATATCAATTTATTCTGGTTCAATCGCATTTAGCGTACAAATAGCCAGTTTGTCAGACCTCGCATAACGGCTGTATACAGAGCTCGTAACCTTTATTAGTAAGGCCGTGAGTCAGTTTGAGACGAGCAACCGACGAGGCGAGCTCCGTCTCTGCTCACCATGATTAAGCTCTGCGAATCGGAGCGAAACCTGGTCGGACTCGGCCGATTAAACAACACCCGTAAGTTGATCCGGATTAAATGTTTACCTTAAATGAAATTAAATTTATTTCATCATCAACCCATTATGTCCCCACCGAGGGCACGGGTCTTTTCCCTGAGGAAGGTATAGGCCGTACTCCACCACGGGGGCTTAGTCCGGATTGGCTTGTAAGACTAGTGGCTGGTCTTACTGTCAGAAGTTTTCAAGCCGCCCTAAGGCCTCTGACTTGGCTTAACGACTGCCATCTATCGACGGCAGCCGGCACTAACTGCATAACGTGCCTTGCGAAGCACGGAACCGCTCGGAAAAATGCCACTAGCGTTAGTCAGAGACGGTCACCCATGCACGCACTGAACGCGCACTATATTGCTTAACCTTTCGTGATCGTTTAAGATCTGGGGCTACGTGCGATTCGAAATTTATTTGGCCATTAAAACATATTATTTTAATGTCTTATCGATTTTAAATCTTAAAGGTACATAAGTGTTGTCATGTAGTTTAGGTTTCAGTAGTAGGGTTACAGCTGTTGTCTAAGCTAGTCTGTGTCTGTAATATAGATATCAGCTTTCATAGAAATTATGGCCTGATACTACACTACACTATTGTAGAATTCAAAAGAACCTGAAGGGCGCATTAAATAGAATACAATAGAATAGAATAGAATAGAATAGAATAGAATAGAATAGAATAGAATAGAATAGAATAGAATAGAATAGAATAGAATAGAATAGAATAGAATAGAATAGAATAGAATAGAATAGAAATGTTTATTTTGTATCATTATAAAAATAAAACTTATCATCTACACTACACTACACATTTAAGAAGTAAGAATTAGCACCAAAATGGCTTCCGCTCAGCTTTATTTTTTAATGGTTTACTTTTATTTATAATGGGCATACTTTGTAAATATTCTGTGTTTGTTTTTTTTCTGGTTACAATAAACATTATTCTTATCTTATTTTAATGATTGCTAAGCTTAAGTAGTATTAAAACTAAAACTAAAGCGAAGGTCTGCCCAAAACAAATTACTTAACTATGTCACTATGAAACAATAACGAAAAGTTGAGTGTGTGTGTGTGTGTGTGTGTATATGTGTGTGTGTGTGTGTGTGTGTGTGTGTGTGTGTGTGTGTGTGAGTGTGTGTGTGAGGGTGTGTGTGTGTGTGTGAGGGTGTGTGTGTGTGTGTGTGTGTGTGTGTGTGTGTGTGTGAGAGAGAGAGAGAGTGTGAGTGTGTGTGAGGTATGTGAGGGCAGCAATGCAGCATGTGTGCAAGTCTACACATAATGTTTCTGTCTACGGGACAATCTACTTACGTCGTCATCCGCTTTAGCGTTCACGTCTTCCGTTGGCTCCTGAAAGAGAAATGTAGTACTAATACAGCGCAGTGGTTAGTGGATCTGACTACCATGCGAGAGGTCCCGGGTTCGAATCCCGGCTGCGGACAAAAAAAAACCCAGGTCTTGGATGTTTACATGTTTGTGACGTCGCTGTTTCTGGTGCCCACGAGACAGGGTATCTCCTAGTGTGGGGCCCGAAGCAATGTATGTGCCTGTATGTAAATGTTTATGTTTTTTAGTAAGAGAATCCCTGCTTCGCAAGGCACGGTCGGAAAAATGCCACCAGCGTTAGTCATAGAACGGTCACCTACCCATGGACAGGATTGGGACGCTTCTAAGACTAGTGGCTGGTCTCACTGTCAGAAGTTTTCAAGCCGCCCTAAGGCCTCCGACTTGGCTTAACGACTGCCATCTATCGACGGCAGCCGGCACCAACTGCTTAACGTGCCTTGCGAAGCACGGAACCGCTCGGAAAAATGCCACTAGCGTTAGTCAGAGACGGTCACCCATCCATGCTCTGAACGCGCCCTATATTGCTTAACCTTCGTGGTCGTCTAAGATCACCCAGGCAGCCGGGGCTACGAGCGATTCTTACGAGGCTATTTCGATTGCCGCTTCCGACCGGTCTTTTTGGAAATCCATGGAGGAGGCCTAATCCTAATCCTAATCCTGTGTTTTGTCTTTGAAATAAAGTATTTCTATTCTATTCTATTCTATTCTATTCTAATCCAGCAGTGGACTTCTTGCGGCTGAATGATGATGATGATGATGATTGCGATTAAAACGAGCCAGCCAAACTTACTTTTTTCATGTCATCGCCGGTGAATCCAAGCGGGATGGCGGGCCTCTTGGCTGGATTCTCGTCCTTAGACTGCACCCGGGGACGTTTCGACCGACGGACAGGCTGGAAAAGCGAGAATGGGGTATTTGACAGTGTGAAAAAAAAGTATTATTTATATATCTATACATCTATAATACTAGCTGCCCCGGCAACCGTTGTTTTGCCAAATAGGGGCATGAAAAATAGATAACCTATTCTCAGACCTACCGAACACACAAATATAAAATTTCATCAAAACATTGTGACACGAGAATTTTATATATTAGAAGATTATAAAGAGGAAAGATTTGTATTTTTGTGCGTGTGTATGTTTGTAATGAATAGGCTCAGAAATTACTGGGCCGATTTTAAAAATTTTTTCACCATTAGAAAGCTACATTGGTTTCCCCACGATGTCTTCCTACAGGATTGAAATCAGAAATCAGAAATTTATTTCAACGTACAGAATTTACATTCTGCTTGTTGAATGTCCATGTATATAAAATTATAATGTTAGCCGCTGCCTTAGGGCCGAATGTAGTGGAGAAAAAGGCAGCAAAAAAAACTCCACTCTGACCATCTTTTCTCAAAACATCTTAAATCTAATACAAAGTTTGGTAGGTACCACTTAAATTTCGTCAATCCGAAGTGAAATAAGTCGGGTTTTTAACAACGTACCTCACTGTCGCTGCTCTCGCCTTCGTCGACTACTTTGGCGTACTGCAATGTTACAAATACATTTTTTAATCCTAATGTAACATAAAAAACAAACAACAAAGACAAACAAATGCCCAAACAAAGACAATTCAGTTCAATATGATTAAAATATGTCGAAGATCTCAAAGGACAACAGAAGAAAAATAAATAAAAAATAAGGACTTTGTTACCTGCGCATGAATAGTGTCAAAAATCTCTATGGAGGGCATTTGACGCGTTGGGTAGGTGAAGGCGGCATACAGGTCGCGTCTCAGAGTGTCCGTTGCCGCTTGACACTCGTCCAATATTTTGTTGATGTCCAGTTGATCTTCTGTTGGGTTTAGAAGAGTGGATGTAATGTGTGTCGGCATGAATTACGAACTAGAAGTCCTTTCGAAGGGGCAGGCGCGGGTGTAATATGTGTTAACATGAACTAGACGTACTTCTAAAGGGAGGCAAGAGCGCGTGTAATACGTGTCAACATGAATAATCAAACCTAAGGTCACCGCTCCTATAGCTAACTTTTTAGTTAGCCTCCTCTTATCAATCCGTAACTTCTAATGTAACTCTTTGTAACTCTTCTCTTCTAACGGCCTTACTAATAAAGGTTATGAGCTGTGTTTAAAGCCGTTATGCGAGGTCTGACAAACTGGTTATTTGTACGCTAAATGCGATTAAACCAGTATAAATTGATATACGTCAAATAGTTATTCAGAGTGTATAACTTATTTATTATTAGTAAGGCCGTAATACTTTTAGGCTGCGTCCTCAGTAGGCAAACTGTTCGCCGCCGACTGAGTTAGCGGCGTATCGGTTTAGTATGCCCTTCCATATTTTGCCCTTCCATCTTTAATTGATTTTGCGGAGTGAATCTTCTGTACCTGTACTATTATGTATTCTGTGACGCAATGCAAATACCAAGCCGGTGCTGGCTGCCAGCGTCATTGGCAGCCAGTGTTGGCTTCGTGTAAACTATGCTTTAAGCCACATCTCGCCAGTAAAATAATTTATGAGATTCTAAATTAATAATATACTATTTTAAACGAGATCTAAAGTGGAAGTGTTCGGCAATAGGACTGTCGCTGAGTATGTGCTGATAGATGCTTGGCATCCAACAGCGATTGATTTTACAGCAAAACCCAAATGGTTTGAATGTTAGCGGGCGGAGATCACTGGCTTGACAACCAAACGGACGCCCTATTCTAGCCAGCGCTGGCCTGGCATGAAAAACTGTTTGTACAAGGCCAACACAAAGCCAGTGTTGGCTTCGTATAAAAGAGGCTTACTCGTACTGAAGTACTTTTTTCTTGTATGTGTAGTATGCCTAGATATTTTGCGAAAATTCAATTTATTTAATCTTCCTACGACATATCTACAAGAAATCTAATCTAATCTTACTCTCCAACTGAGCCATCTGCGAGGCCAATTCATCGGAAGCGGTCGAGAGCCGGTCGTCCAGCTTGTATTTACGCCACGTCTCGTTTATCATGTCGGCAAGCTCGCCCTCCATGTACCTGTTGGCAAACGTCCCTGTTACCAATCGACAAACATGTATAAAATCCATTTATCTGTACTTGGCATTTTTTTCAGACTTTCATCATCATCATTCAGCCACAAGATGTTCACAGCTGGACATAGGCCTCCTCCATGGATTTCCAAAAAGACCGGTTGGAAGCGGCTTGCATCCAGCGTCTTCCTGCCACTTGGATGAGATCGTCTGTCCATCTTGTGGCTGGTCGTTAAACGACACTAAATCAAAAACCTTTAGCGGTAGAAAACTGGAAATAGTTTACAAATGTAGTGCTAGCTAGTACTAAATTTGCAAACGGTATCGAATTTTCTACCGCTAATGGTTTTTAATTCAGTGTCGTTTAAAGTCCAAAAAAAATGCCAAGTATAGATAAATGGATTATAGAGATACTCATACTCATCATACTATATCACATCACACTAATATTATAAACGTGAAAGTTTGTGTGTGTTTATATGTTTGTCAGTCTTTAGCGCTGAAACGGCTGGACGGATTTTAATAAAATTTGGTATGGAGTTAGCCGATACCCTGGATTAAAACATAGGCTACGTTTTACCGCGGGGAAATATCTTATTCCTACGGGAAAATCGATGAACCGCGGGTAACACCGCGGGGCACAGCTAGTTATACATAAAAACGGCCAAGTGCGGGTCGGACTCGCGCACGAAGGGTTCCGTACCATCTTTCTAATATACAGGGTGTTGATTTGTACAGTTTAATCCGCCTCAGGGGTGGTTATTTACATGATACTGAAGCAAAAGAAATATAAAAAAAATTTTTTTTTAGTGAAAATCTCCTAAAAATCATAAAGTTATATGGCTTAGCTTGTATCATTTGCACTTGATGGGTCCGGCGGGGGTTTCGCGGGGCGGGGCGGGGGAGTGCGCCCGCGCGCCCGCCGCCGGCACACATAGCTTTATGCATATGATTTTAGGTGATTATCACTAGAAAAAACATTTTTTTTTTAAATATATTTTCTTCAGTATCGCACCCTTGCAAGAACAACGTGATATTTCGAAGAAAACCATTTTTTATTCATAGACATATTTTTTTAACGCGTTTTTATTTACTCCGAAAACGCCGGAATAATGAGCAAAAGAGACACTGCATCACGTTATAGCGCCATCACTTTCGGCCATTACTTTGAAACCTTCAAAAAATGCTCTCATGTAACGTAAGGGTTCCGAAATAACACGTTGTTCTGCACGCTGTTAAATAACCACCCTGTATTTTGTATTTGCCTGTACAAATTCTGGTTTTGTGGGAATCTGGTATTTTTTGGATTTGACGACCTCTGTGGCGTAGTGGTTAGTGCATCTGCTTACCATGCGAGAGGACCCGGGTTCGACACCCGGCTGGGGAGAAAAAAAAACTCCAGGTCTTGGATGTTTACATGTTTGTGACGTCGCTGTTTCTGTCTCCCACGACACAGGGTATCCTAGTGTGGGGCCAGAAGCAATGTACGATATGTGCCTGTATGTAAATGTTGTTATAAATGTAAAAAAAAATATGTATTTGTTGTTATTTTGGGAATCTGGTATAGTAGGAAGAAAGGTACCCAACAGCAGGCAGAGGTAGGCTGATGATGATGATGATGATACTCACTTGGCGCCGACTTGTCCGAGCGGCTGGTGGGACCGGAGCGGCTTGTCGTCCTTGCCCTCGTCGGACTCCGAGTCCGAGATCTCGACGAGTTCGGACTCGGACCGCTCGGGTTCGAGCCGGAGGAGCGGCGTCAGATCCATCACGCCGCGCGTCAGCGTCTGCGTAAGGGAATCGGAAGTCAGAAATTTATATCAACATTATATTATACTAGCTGTTGCCCGCGACTACGTCCGCGTGGGCTTTAGTTGAGTAAAATGTTTGCAAATAGGGATGCTTTTAGCGCATGCGAAAGAGCTTTCATACTAACTTCGCAAGCCCCTTTCGCCCCCTTAAGGGATTATTTTTGAATAACTACTTTACACGTCTTTCATGTCTTTTAATGAAGGACCTTCATGCTGGATTTCATTCGAATAACTTCAAAAACGGCAAGTTCCATACTAACTTTGCACCCCCTTTTTATCTCCTTAAGGGATTATTTTAAAAAACTATTTCACATGTATTACATGACTTTTAGTGAAAATTTTTTATTCTGAATTTCATTCGAATAACTTCAAAAATGGCAAGTTTCATACTAACTTTACACCCCCCTTTTTTCCTCCTTAAGGGATGATTTTCGAAAAATAATTTTACATGTTTTTCATAACTTTTAATAAAGGCCCTTCATATTGAATCTCATTCGAATAACTTCAAAAACGGCAAAGTTTCATACTAAGTTTGCAGCCCCTTTTTACCCTCTTAAAGGATGACTTTTAAAGAACTATTTTACAAGTGTTTCATAATTTTAAATGAAGAACCTTCGTACCAAATTTCATTCGAATAACTTCAAAAACGGCAAAGTTTCATACTAACTTTGAACCCCCATTTTACCCCCTTAGGGGACGAATTTCGAAAAATCCTTTTTTAGTGCTCCCCTACGTTACAAAAGGAACCCCTGTGCAAAATTTCAAGTTTCTAACTGTTATAGTTTAGGCCCTGCGTTGATATGTCAGTCAGTCAGTCAGCTTCTCCTTTTATATATATATGAAGGCGCAGGAGGGCCTTCGTCAGAATTCATTGTCTATGGCGTGGGCGTAAAGGCAAGGTAGCAAACTGAACACTTAGTCTTTTCTTAACAAAAATAATGTAATTCTTCAAATAATTCCAATACGCACAAAATAAGGATTCTAGGACGTTTATAATAATTTCTTGTAATATAATCAGCAGTTATTTAGCTCTAAGACACTTAGATGAACGCGATATATAGCGATTCGTCGTAAACGTGGTGCGCGGGCGCCTTCTCGTTCAAAAGTCAAGATTTAAGATGGCCGCCTCGCTACCAGCAACACGACGCTCCGCTAGAGTGACAGCGGTCTGTCACTCTTGACGTTGGCAACTTATCAACGCGCCGTCACGGCCGGACTGACATACGACCGTCCTCGGGCGTAAATTAGTTTCTGGAACAACGAAATCTCAATCACTAGGACATTCGCTCGTCCATCCTGTCAGTTAAGTGACCTTACTAAACTGATTATCGTCTGCAGTAGCAAATGCCTGTAGGGAACATTACCATAATAACTTGGACCGGACGAGAGCATCCCTCCAACCAACCCCTCTAGGGTATGGCCCGGACGACTCTGTCCCTTCGACCAGTTAACCAACGCAATACATCTGGACTGAGCCTGTGCATCCCTTCAACCAACCCTTTCAGGTGTGGCCCGGACGTCACTTCTCAACCAGGATAAACTATGGACACCTTCTGGACTGGACTAGTGAATCCTTCCAACGAGATCGGATGTCACTATCCTGACCAGGATCGACAATTTGACAAACACAATCACGACATATAGTAACATAATTACGACATAGGTACCTATGATGACGGGTCATCTTCATCAGCGTAAATTTCAATTTCATGTTGTACACCCCATGTTTCAGGATCTGAGTGTGCACTGAGAGTGTCCGAAGCAGCTGATAAAGTACGGGAGTTGTCAGATAAAGTATCCCAGCATACGGTCAAGTCGTCATTGCCATTTGGAGCCACCGTGTTGTCTTGTTCAGTTAAAGCTACATCTACTACATCATCCGGCGCCGTCTCGGCCTCGTCATAATTTAAAAGATTAGTCGCGATTTCAAGTAAGCCATTGTGTCCTTGAGGTACTGAGCGCAAATTCTCGTGAGCGTACTTATACATTCTATGAGAACCACCTAAACTTTTAAGTTCATACCGATCGTTGTCCAGTACAGACGTTATAATAAATGGACCTTTAAACTTTCTGTATAACTTAGTTTGGTTCCGTTCGCTATTTTTAAGAAACACAAATTCACCTACTGAGAATGGCTTTATTACAGCACGGCCCCGATTAAATCGGCAAGCATCTGATTTTGCTGCCTTTTCAATGTTAGCCGACGCATCATTCCGTATGGTGTCGAGGTCTAAACGATTCTGTTCTCCATGCACCTCTGAGTTAAGTCTAGACATACCTAGAGATTGTGATCGAATACCTAACATAAGTTCTGTGGGTGAGTACTTTGTTACTGTAGATTTAGTACTGTTGAGTGCGAGTTGGATGTTTCCTAATTCTTCGCGCCATGTTTTATTGGGGTCATTTTCAACAATGGTCAACAAACTTTTGAGAGTACGCATAACCCTCTCTACTTGCCCGTTTGCCCTACTAGACCCCGTTGCAATGAAATGGAGTTGTATTTTATGCTCAGCGCAAAAGTTCTTAAAATCAGAGCTAATATAGCAGCGACCTTGATCAGCAATTATTCGCTTTGGCGCTCCAAATAGGCATACTGCTCTCTGTAGCGCGTATATAGCGCTCTTGGCATCGAGAGAAGAGGTATGTTCCAGCAAGACATATTTGGTAAAACCATCGATTATCACTGAGCAGTACTCCTTGCGATCACTCTTGCCGCTAAGCTTTCCCGTAAAATCGATGTGTATTGTATGCCACGGCACACCGATTTTTGGGATTGGGTGAAGCTGAACAGGTTGTGCTCCCGATGGACCTTTCGATGCTTTGCAAATAATGCAGGAGTCTATAAACTGACGCACACATTTCGACATTTGTGGAAACCAGTATTGTTCATAAAGTTTATCTAACGTTTTATCTTTACCTAAATGTTGTATCTCATTATGGGTATGGCTGATTAAAGTCCAAATTAATGACCGTGGGACTACTGGCAACCAAGACACTGTTTTATTTCGGACAATTTTCCTGTAGAGAATGCCATCTCTTACATCGTATGTCTGAGCGATTGAATCAGGAAACTCATTGTTATTGTGTTTCGTGATGAGATCTTGTATTTCGCTATCGCGCTTTTGTTCAACCGAAAGCCAATCTTGATGAAGCTCGACGTACTGAACTTTCTTAGTCTGAGTCACAGAGGAACTACTAGCAACATCAACATTGGGAAGAGGATTTCGCCAGAAAAAGTCCGCGTGTTCCATCCCCCGGCCTTCACGATAAACAATGTCGAAATCATAGGCTTGCAAGAAAGCCCACCAACGATGAACACGAGGCGTAAGGTCTTTTTTTGTTTTAGAAGCCTTAAGTGAATTACAGTCTGTAAAAACTACAAAACGCTTACCATAAAGGTAATGCCGGAAGTGTTCTACCGCTCGTACTACTGCCAACGTCTCCAATTCATACGAGTGATATCGCGATTCTACTTCCGACGTGCGTCGACTAAAATACTCCACCACGTGTGGTAAAGTATTTTTCACTTGTATAAGAATCGCCCCATATCCTTCGGAACTTGCGTCTGTATGCAGCTCTACTGGTAGCTCTGGGTCAAATATTGTTAGCACCGGCTCAGACGTAAGGACGCGTATTACGGCATCACGAATTTCTTCGTGTTTTCTAGTCCACGTAATAGGTCCCTTCAATTTAGTCAGAGGATACAACGGTCCTACGATTCGCGTAAAATCGGGAATGAATTTACGGAAGTACGAGGCAAGGCCAAGAAATTGCCGAATCTGAGTAGCAGTTTTTGGTTGAGGAGAGTCTACTAGCGCCTGTATTTTTCGAGAATTTGGCCTTATTTCACCAGATTGAAGTGAGTAACCCAAATAATCTATTTTCTGCTTCATAAATTTACATTTCTGAAGATTCAAAGTAAAGCCTGCATTTGTTAAAGCACCTAACACCTTGTCTAAGCGCTCCAACCCTCCAGGTACATCAGCAGAGTAGCACAAAACATCATCCATATAAATGAGTGGTTTATCATTTAGATGGCTCAGAGCTCTAGTGATACACCTCTGATACACTGAGGGCGCATTTCGAAGTCCAAAAGGCATAGCTAGGTACTCATATTGCCCTTCAGGTGTAACAAATGCTGACTTCTGGACAGAATCAGGGTGCATCACGATCTGATGAAACCCTGATGCCATATCTAATGACGAGAAAAGATTAGCTCCAGCAAGCTGATCGATTTGTTCTTCTATTCGTGGCATGGGATAGTGCTCAGGCTGTGTGTTAGAATTTAGCTCCCGGTAATCTACGCACATTCTGTATGAGTTATCCTTTTTAGTAACTAGTAGTATTGGGCTGGCAAAGGGGGAAGTGCTTTCCCGAATTACTCCTGCATCGAGCAGTTGTTGTACCTTTTCTCTGACAATCTGTTTCTCAACTGGTGCTAATCTATACGGGCATCGCTGTACTACTTTGTTTGGGTCGATCAAATTAATTTCGCATTCTCCTGTTTTAACTCGACGGGAGGGAATGCCTTCGGTGAAATAATTGGAGTACTTGTTTAGTAATGTTATAAGGGATTCCCTATCCTGTCCTTGCAAATCCGTGTCAATTTTTGTAAAGTCCGGGTTGTTTGATTTTAGATCACAGAAATCACTTCGTACCATAGAAAAGAATTTAAGATTATCATTGTCCACTTTTACGCATATTCCCTGATCAAAAATATCCCTCCCGATTATTATAGGATCCGAGATATGACTATCAGGGACAACATGAAATAATAAACCTACTGTAAGTTTATCAATCGTCACATCACTTTGAATTTGGGTTGTACATTGTAAATCATCACCGCCTATACCACTAAGATAAACGAGACTCTTACGCACAGTACCTACAAGTTTGTCACTAAAGCTTTCTTTCAAAAGAGAACAAGATGATCCGCTATCAAATAAAAAAGAAACTGGCTCACCGGAAGATGTTATCAAAGTACCCCTGGAAGGGCGGTGCTCACACTGGCGGACTTCCTTGACCGCAGCTCCACCTCCGCTCTTCCTATCCGGACAGTCAGTCGCCACGTGCCCAGGCTGACCACATGTGTAGCAGGTTACAGCTGTCCTCTTCTCCGAAGCACGTGATGGACTTGGAATCTCCTGCGATTTCGTTTCGGTGTCGTTACGTCGCTTGCGACATTCAGCTATACGATGTCCAGTCATTCCGCAATAGTGACACTTGCCAGTAAATTTATCTGTTGTACGAGGGCGCTTGGCTTCAGGTTCTTGGGCTTCAACATCCAAACGTCTCTTAAGTGATATTCCACCAAGGATTCGAAATAGTTGAGCCCGACTCGTGACTGTCTGTGCATTTAGTTCACGACGTATCAGGTTATCTTTCTGACACAACACCGATATAACGAAACCAGTAATTATTTCTTCAGACATCGTAGATTTCGGGATTCGTTCAATTAAATTCCACAATCGAAGGGCAGATTCAGATGCCGTCTCTTTAGTGCTTATTTGGAATCGTAAGATGTCGTCAAAGTAGTCCTGAATAAGCTTGGGTTTCGAAAATCTCGCGATTAAAATCTCTTTAACCGAGCTCCATGTTATTTCGTTTAAGTTCAATTTGGTGAGACATGTAGCTGCACGACCTTTCAACGCACCCGTTAGGGCGACAAGTAAGTTTACTCCATCCAGGTTTTTATTTTGCACAATTACTTCGGTCACTTTACACCAATCGTCGATATCTGAATCAGATTCATCTGGGTCAAACTTCAAAAGTAACGATTGGTTAGTACTAGTACTCCCTGTTGACGTCTGCTGGACTGCTAAGACTCGGGTGAGCAACGCTTCCATACTCTTTAAAAGTTTCTCAGCGTATGTTACATCTGGTAACTTGGCTTCATCTTGCAGCTCGTTCGATCCCACTTCTGATGAAGGCGCAGGAGGGCCTTCGTCAGAATTCATTGTCTATGGCGTGGGCGTAAAGGCAAGGTAGCAAACTGAACACTTAGTCTTTTCTTAACAAAAATAATGTAATTCTTCAAATAATTCCAATACGCACAAAATAAGGATTCTAGGACGTTTATAATAATTTCTTGTAATATAATCAGCAGTTATTTAGCTCTAAGACACTTAGATGAACGCGATATATAGCGATTCGTCGTAAACGTGGTGCGCGGGCGCCTTCTCGTTCAAAAGTCAAGATTTAAGATGGCCGCCTCGCTACCAGCAACACGACGCTCCGCTAGAGTGACAGCGGTCTGTCACTCTTGACGTTGGCAACTTATCAACGCGCC